>OY720641.1:14068161-16468161 GCA_963169105.1 Ceriagrion tenellum | reverse complement strand
CATTCAGGGAATCATGAGAAGAACATAAGAATTGGGAACTATGTATTTGAGAGAATCAAATGTCCATTAGTGATGATGATTTATGGAATTTGAAGCGTCTTGGAGCGTGTACGCTTGAAGGAGGGTCAAGTACTCTCCATGCATTTTACTGCATGCATGGCCATTTGAAGAACGATAATTTTTCTTTATTCCGTCGTCCATCGATAAATTACACTGATAAGAGATGGGAGATCTGATTAATTTTTCATGTCGAAAAACACAAGTTTCTTTTTTTCTTCAATAAAACGTTCAGTCAATTGCGATAATGAGCTCCATTCTCGTTTAGAATGTATATACAATCGAGAGACAGGAGGCGGGCCTCTTTTTTTTATTTCGAAACTAGGAGGAGACGACGCGAAGACCCTAAAACGAGGAAAAGAAAAAATCAAGTTTCACCTTCCAGTTCGCGAAGCGTAAACCTTACCATTCTTTTTCCTTAAACATTCAAAAGCTTGCCCCAAAGAGAGACAAACAGCCTCAAAGGAGGTTCGCTCGTTTTCACTTCAAGCCTTTATCTCAACTGGTGATGCGAAGTCTTACAGGCCCGAGATGAATCCGTACTGGAGCCCAAAATTAGAGAGGTCATAGTGGAAGAGGGAAATTTCGCATTTCCACGCTCGACAAAAGGGAGCTTCGCTTATGCACTGCCTCAACGAACACCATTTTCCAGCTCGGTATAATGAACGAGCCGAGAGAGGAGAGCAGTGGGGCCGATGTTTTTGTAGGAGAGCCCTGTTCCGTGATATTTGGCAAATTCGCACCTATTGTCCTCACAACGCTAAGCGTAAACTAGACAGGATAGCTTGAGATGTAAGGAGTGACAGTGAGAGAAGCAAGGGAAATAAATTGGACTCACAAAGGGACACCATCCAGGAGCAAAGGACCAAATGATAGCAATTACACATAATCTTGATTCCTCCGTTTTTCAGAATTTCCGCCGCGTCGTTCCATATTGAGGACTAATAAGAATCAGCCTCCATCCAAGCCCCGCAGAAGTATAAATCACAACGCATAAACTTAATGAATTTGATATGCAAATCACGAACCAGAACGTCGCTCGTCTTCAAATTGCTATGCATATGCATTTTAATGCCGAGACAAACATAAGTATAAAGAGAACATCAAATTTTTACGACTCCACTGCACTAGGATGTTTTCATTACGGAAACAGCGAATTCTGAAAATATTTTTTTTCAAAAGCTTTTAAAATTTCTTTTAAGAATTCTCACAGTGCTTATATTTTTCACACTTTTGATGCCATTACTCTACTCTCACCGTATTTCACCGCATAATCGTCGCCATCGCATAATCGTCGCAAACTACTTTTTCAGTCCAAAAATTGGTTCACAACTTTTCATCGCATAATCGTCGCATTTTAATTCTGTTCGTCACGACACTCTGTAAAAGGAAAAATTTACCATACTTAGCAAACATTTACCAAAAATTTATACCATAATGTATCGGTACTGACAATGTGTTAACTTTTCATTTCAGGCCGGAAAAAGTACGGTATACACTGAATAGGAAGAAAAAAGTGTCGATTTGTAGTCTTAAATTTTAATGCATTGTATTTAATGTAGGCCTACCATTCATGAGATCCTAGCTTTGCAATAAAGGCAGTTAAGTACGTAGGTAATAAATGACCTATGTATAACTAATACCGGCGCAATTTTATTTTTTTTATTTCCCCTCATAATGGTCGCATCCTACTTTTTAACGAAAAAAATTGGCATAAAATCTGCGATGATTATGCAGTGAAATACGATACTCATAACACCAAACAGAAAATTCTTTAAACATAACATATGTATGCTCCAGTAAACTAAACAACAAAACAGGATAACAAAGCCGGTGAAATTTGTAACAAAAATGTCTTCCTCTAGCTGTAACTCTCATAAGCACAATTAAAAGAACACAGAATATTTTTTAATTTGATACCAAAATAAAACTAATCACCATGAGGCTAAATTTTCCCGTACCTACCTACCGCAGCCCAATAAACTAATGCAGCAATTGGGATGCCATGTAGACTCTAGGTTTACGCTTAGTCAGGACAGAGATATTATTAAGAAAAGTCTCCGTTGGGAATGCTAAGGGTTAATAAAGGAGGGGGGATATCAAAATGCTTAAGGCCTGATAAAAAATGGGGATGCAAGAACTACGACACCTATAGTGAAAGCATATAAGAGAGAGAGAGAGGAAAAATGACCTACCACATTTTAAAGTATGCACCCAAACGGTGTAAAGTTTACGCGTTTTTAAACTGAACTGCTTAAGGCGTGACTTCGTGGAACTGCATTCTGATGAAAATAAATAAACTTTGTATATACAGTCCACACAAAAATGTTTAATACACCGAACCGGATTTCATCTGCACCGTAGACATCCCCAAGGTTCCCTTGACGATGTCTACGGTGTATATGTGTTTTCAGTTCTTCACTTCAGAAGTACATGCAGTAGTATACGTAGCTATAAAGAGTAGTAGAGAGTAGATGAAGCTATACTTCGAGAGATAACTCCCGTGGTCAATTATATAGCAGCATTAATGAGAATTTCTCTATATTACGAAAGCAACGCATTCCGGAGAGTCATTTCTCTATCTTGCCAACAATACACTCCCAGCATGGTACATACAATATCTAAATAAAATATCAACAAATTTTGAGGACGCCGGGTCTAGCCACAATATTACAAATACGTAATCACAACTTCAATAGCACGCTTAAGTAATTGAAGAATTAAAATAAAACGTAATTCAATATGCATTAATATAAAAATATATTGAAGTTACAGGGAATATCCTCACACTAAGTGCAAAAAAAGTACTTCACGGTACAAGCATTTCCCACCAAATTTCATTTCATTATTGCGTCATCAATTTCTTTATCGATGGAGAAAGGTTCGGTTGATCGAAGCAAAAAATAAGATGCTCAGACAGGAGGAAAGAGAAAGAGAGGTTTCAGACGGGGAAATTCGATGAATACGGAAAGAGTTGAGGGGGAGCCGAGAGGTAGATTTTGATGAGGGAAGACGTTGACAGGCGGGAGTTGGATTATTATGGAACATAAAACCAATTTGCTTTGTTTCAGAGGTATTGATAAAATTTTAACCGCTCAGTAAACTTTGTCTCCACCTTAAAGTAAACCAATGAATTAAATTAATGATATTCAGAGCGATTCAATTTTTTTTCTTTTGGAATATTTTAATGTCTATTTTACTGCTTTTTACTGTTTGTCACTTGTTTTATACCTACATGGTTCTCCTTCAGGATTGGTCTTGGAAAATGAATTTACTCATCTTTTGCCAAAGTTTTGCAGCTTCATTTCTGCATCATTAACACTCCAGTGCTCGCATGGGATACCACGGTATGTATTTTAGAATTTCTGATGTGTAATAATATTATTATCCTTTTCACCATTTCAATACGATACAAGCAAAGCTTTCTCATCCACCCCCTGTCATTTCAACTTACCCCTCGCCATCTCAGAGTTGCATACCCCTCGATACAAAGTACGCAGCTCTGAAAAATGGTGTACCCTTGTTGAGAAATGGTCGCGAAATTGTTAGAAATGGACAGAAATGGTAGAAATCCACAGAAATGGACGGAAATCGTTAGCTATGGATATAAATGGTTAGAAATGGATAGAAATGGACATAAATGGATAGAAAAGGACAGAGATGGATAGAAATGGATAGAGATGGTTAGAAATGGATGTAAATGGTTAGAGATGGATGGAAATGGCTGAAATGGAAATGTGGTGTACACTTATTTTTGAAGTTGCGTACCCCTCGCTTTGTATATACTGTCAGTGTCTCGTAGCAAAGTCGTTTGGGTCACATGAGTATCCCACGAGACCTCTTACGTGACAGATTTGTACAGACTACATGAAACTTTTCTATTCGCCGGTATTAGGTAAGTTTGCCGTGAATTGTTGTTTCTCATGATTATTTGTTTTGACAATCTTATAGGCCATCAATTATTGGTACATCTTCAATAATTATCTAATTGCATTTATTTGGTTCTAGCAGTTATCTTGTAGCAAACGTGATACCTGAGTACCATACGCGATATTTTTTCACTGGCCTCTTTCACCACCAAGGTTTACAGTCCATCATTGCCAGGCTAGTGCATGGTACATGGCAAACGAACAAGGGGATCGAAATGGGGATCTAAGTATGATAGACGGGTATTCCTAGGTCACCAAACCTGAATCTGTAATTGGCTCTTTGGACGCAAAAATACCGATGAAAGTGAAACAGAAAGTGACTAACAGTGACTATTCATTTCTGCATATATTTAAATAATTGTATTTTGAATGGCGAATTAACCCTTGAGATAAGAGTTTTCAAATTTTTACACCATTTAGGTGAAATTAAAGTGGTGGGATACTATGGTATCCCATGCGATCAATCACTCACGTTACCAACAAGAGCAGGAGCAGTCGAGTGGTAAGGCTTAAGAATTATTATTGATACAATTTCATGGTCAGGTACAGCTCCGGATATAAAAATCCTGTTCATTGATGCATTTTAATAATTATGCTCAAGATAATGCATAAAAAAGCAGACAAATGTTGAAAACAGGCAATCATATTCATTTCTCAAGAATAATCCTACAGAAGAATTGTGTACATTTGGAAATAATACCACAAATACGCTTCATGGAATTGAAAAAAATAGTTACACACTCGGGGAATACCAGGAGTGTAATTGAGCACACGATATTAAGTAACACTCATAGCTGGTATATTCCCTTGCAGCAGTAATGCTTGATTACTACATTTTCATAAACGGTATTGACACTGTAGGTATTTTAAAGTGAAAGAGAGCTTGAAAAAAATTGATGTTTTTCGGAGGAAAGCCAATTAAATAGAACACGCATGCTTCACAACCTATCGACCTTCAATACCAGTCTTCACCGTTTCCTCTCCTAAAACTGCTTGTTCCATTCATCTGCACTTCCTCAAAGTCTCTTAGACTCAAATTTTTTCTTCAAAGCATTACATCCCTCTTAACTAATCCTTTTACGTCAATCAAACTATCTCCAGCCTTCTCCCAAATTACATCACGTTTCCAATCTGATGAGACAGAAACCGTGCAATGTTCCACAATATAAATTCACTTCTGACCCAGGTATTAATGTTGATAAATCGACGATCATATAAGTCAGATCAAAAGTAACTTATACAGTGGAAAATTGCACAGTTTTTAATTTCATCATGCTGGAATTCCACTCGATTTCGCGTGAATATTCAGAGTACGTTTAAACAATCTGTTCTCGTCCCTACATACATGGTTTGATGCCCTGGTTTCATAAAATTCTACCTCAAACTCTCAATGATGTTGTTCATTTTATCTTCTTTTCGGAATTGCTACCAAAAGTACGTCTGGTGTGTAGGGTTGAATTGGCGGTACAGGCTTTCTATTCCGGGGGAACTCAGGTTTAGTTCCAGAAGTAAAATAATATTATTCGACTTGGGTTCTATTTAGAGGGCGCTTCACGTAAAGTGCTCCGCCTGTCGGATGGAGTGTTAAACCTTACTCCCCTTGGCGCATTTCATTACGAGCAATCTGATACCTGCTAAGAGTTGATTTCGACACTATATCCATTTCCGAAATCGTTCCAGCTATCTCATCCTCCAAATAACCAACTATTTAAGACCTGAGATGCAAAAGTACGCTTATTTATAATAATTTATTATTTAAACCTGATACCTGGTAAAACCTGATAAACCTGGTTTCACATATGCTCGGGTAAAAAAAATTTCCCAAGTGGCAAGATTTTAGAATTGAAGTTTTAAACGTTTTGAGAGGTTTGCTAACACTGATGAACTCTTCTCGGGTGTGGCATCGAGTAAGGCGTCCCAAAGCCGATGTTTCGATGACCCACTCGCTCTTTTTCCGGAAAGAGGAAAAACTGATATGTTAAACTGAACCCATCAGACTCAGTTTCTTCCCTGAGGAAGATGAGTGAGTAGCTCATCAAAACGTCAGATTTGGGAAGTCCAACCCGGAGCCACCCGAAAGGAATGACGCATCAAGTCAATTCAATCTCCCACCAGGATATCTAACAAATTTTCAGGTTTGCTTACATTTCCAAAATGTAAGGTCTGTCTTCGAAACAACGAGACTATGATAGTCTTAAAACAGCCGAAATACAGTTATTTTGCACGTACACAAAGCAATATGCCCTACAAAACCCTAGACCACAATTAAGGTAGTTGGAGCGAAATATCACATTACCCAGAAATCAATGAATTTGGTCTCATTTTAAAGAAATAAATATAACCCTTCCATTGACATAAAGAATTCAACCCCTAACCACATTACTTTTCGAGATATTTGTCAGAAAATACCAACCCTTTTACATGAGAAATGGTACGTTTATGTACTCCAGAGAGACCTTATATTAAAAATGAGGCATTCCCTTTACTTAGATCTCGTCAAAAAATCAAGAGTGTGTAGTTTGTGTGTTTTCTCAACTATTACGCAAAGTTATCAATGAAACTTTAGTTTTTAGATTACGTGCTATTTTAACAATACTTTTAAACATCCACTAATCTTTAACTAGTATGCGTAAGTCTACTCATATTTCTGTTTTTTTTTTCATACAAATTTTGAAAGCAGTGATAATACGAGATACAGATCTTTATAAGTTGTTAAAATTAATAAAATTGTCGAATTATAGATAAACATCATACTGAGGTTGCTACATCCATTGATAAAGTACGTCTTTATATGATTTAGGCCTTGGCGCATACCTTTATCCAAAATCATAACTAAACACCAGTAATCAACCAAGCGATGGTGAATGTTGTAGAATGCACAATGTTTTTACACCAGCACCCTTTGAATAAACAACTAAACGTGCAATTTTCATTGCTAAAGCTCATCTCAGACCGCGATAGTCGGAACCAACCTTCACTTAGAAATATAGAAGGTGAACACAATGCATGCGAGGATATTCCAAAGGTTTAGGGACTCTACATGGAATTCTCAAATGAAAATCCTTCTATTCATTAATCTTTTCGAATCTTCCTCCACGGATTTTTGTGGCAGGACGCCTAGGATGGGTCTAAAAACTTATTTTTTGACACTTTCTCAGACGTTTCGGGTCACTTGATTTTTATGCATTGCAAATGCACCCCGGCCATTGTTATTATACCGTAGGCAATGTGTAATTCATTTTACTTCTGAAGTAAAAATTCACCTTGGCTATGCGGAAAAAATTGAAAGTGCGTTTAATATGATAGCGTGTATACTTGATTTTCTTTACAAATACGAATGGAAATTAAAATTTTCTCAGAATCAATATGCGGCGAAATTTGGGAAAAATGAGGATTAATGGACCATTTTAATCACAATACACGCACGCGTCCGTCAGGAATCAATCGATCACAGTTAGGATATCGCAACAATTTTAATTTCATCGTTCAAATTTGTAGCACGGTTACAGTTGAAAATTAACAATAGTTATGGCAATAAACAAATAAATCACAAGTCGGACATAAATTTCTCACTCTCATAAGACTAAAGTAGAGAAACAAGTATTATAACCGAACTGTGGTTCGAAAACGTTTTATATAATCAAGTTAGTAGTATATTAAGATTATTTGCAGACGATATCGTAATCTACCGTTCATTCGTGATGCCAGGAGTGGGGTTTAGAACTAAATATTAGTAAATGCACCACAGTTCACTTCCTGTGAAAGTCATCACACAAAAGCCATACCTATACCGTGGGTGGAGTAAACATAAAATCTTCAAATACAGTAAAATATCTTGGAATTACCTTAACTTCAGATATATCGTGGGGAACACACATACAAAACATATGCGGCACAGAAGTTTAGAAATTAGGTTTTGTTAAGCATATAATATGAAGGTCCTCGGATGAAAAAGTCAAAGAGTGATGCTACTTCGATCTGGTTAGGCCACACCTCGAATACGCCGCGAGCATTTGGGACCCTGGTCATAAAGATTTAACCAAACAAATTAATAAAATACAGAGGAAAGCAGCACGCTTTGTTAAAAACAGCTACGAACGAACATATAGTGTTACACAACTGTTAGAGGGATTAAGGTGGGAGTCCCTAGAGACTCGGAGGCTGCACGCTAGGCTTGGGCTGCTTGAGATATTCAGAATTGGTGTGTTTCAGAGGGACACAGAAAATATTATCATGGCACCTCACTACATTTCTAGGTGTGACAGATGCGATAAAATAAGAGAAATACTCTTCCAACCAGATACGTATTAAAACTCGTTCTTTCCGCCCACAATAAATCTGAGCTACACTGAATACACTCCCATAGTACATGTCACCATTTCACCTCCAAAACTTTGAAAAACAAATTTTGAACCCAAGATCATGATAGCGACCGATACTTTTCGGAGTATTTTACGGAAAATTATAACTGAAGGAGACTTATGTTTGAAATATTACAGACAATTCACACAAAATGCCTATTTAAGAGGAAATATCATTTAACAGAGTTTGCTCTGTACCGTGGAAATAGTTTAACTTTGTGTCCCCAATTCTTTTCCCAATCTATTGGTAACTGATTTCCTGAGATTTTACGTTTAAACACTGCGACATATAATCCATTCGGATTTGTGAGAGAGATTTAGGTTCTTCCGTGTTTTTTAAACCTCGGAATACAAAATATCGGGTCTCGCAGAAATGTTTCATGCCGCGGCCCGATTAAGTCACGCACTTTCCTCATGATTCCGGTCGACTGCACATCAGTCAATCGACATCATTTGATGGGAAATCGTTTCCTGATCGATTATCGTTCCTTGAGTCCATTCCGCTAGATATCATCTGGAACCATCAGCTGATCAGATGGCGCTTCCGTGTTTTATCAATACCCAATGCTCCCACTCGCACGTAGATAAATTTCCATCCCAGTTTATTTTTCAATATAACCGTTTCACATCATTTCTTTATGCAATGATGTTTAAAAAAAATCCTCTGATTCCCTTTCCCGGAACTTCATTAAATCCACTAATGAAGCTGATTAATAAGATCGTAGATGCAATATTTGTAGCAAGGTAATAGAAAAATAACTTGCCGAAATTAACGAGAGTGTACGGTTCTATTTTCTTTTTTATCGCGGTCGTATTCTATCACTTTAATGACCTCTATCCTAAGATTTAATGACTCTTTTTACGACCCTCTGTTTTCAACGGTATTTTTTTATTCTTCAATAAAAATTTACATAAAATATTTAATTTAACAAAAAAATATTTTGTTCTTCTAATTTTACTTCCACTATTTATGGAAAATTTCTACTTACGTGATGACTCCAAGAAGTTCTCCGATTATCGTTTATTATGACAGCAAATTTGTTAATATCTACACCAGAGTGCGCTCCTTAGAATGTGAATCTAAAATAAATAAAAAGTATTTAAACCCTTCTGTAGGCGCGTGGGCCACAGGGGTGACCCACAGTGTTTCATTTGTGTGCCGTTTCTCGTAGGATGGCATAGTTTACTTGTAAGTTTCCGTAGCTGCACATTATTATGTCCTCAAAAGTCTCACATGGTCATTTGTAACAAATTGTTGCAGGGTTAGTATTAAATAGCGTGCGAAAGGAAGCCCGCGTGACTGGGCCACAAATGTGGCCCACGCGACAAACTGTGTAAACATTTTCTGTCGGCATTATCATATCATATATTATATATATATCATATTTATACATTGTTATATTATCATCAGTTATATTGAAATTGTTGGATATTTTATATAAATTTTGTCACAGTGGATGGTCGATGGAGAATATTTCACGATTTTTCAATGACTTTGGGTTTTGTTTCACTAATGACTATAAATATGTTCCATAGTGAAATAAAAACATAAATAAACGATAGATATTAGTGTAAATTTATTGTTTGTAAAAGTATTTTACAAAATTTAAAAAATTTTGGGCAAATAAAAAAATGGCCCGCGCGCCCAATCGCGTAACAAAATTTTACGCGTCCACTGAAGGGTTAAGAAAAAGGTGTTTATAAAAAACTATTCGAAATGCCATAGTGAATATCCAGAATAATAGTTGCCCGTCTTATCACCGTGCTTTATTTCATCTTTCATCAAATAATTCCCTCCCTTTCATGTATTCCCTTAAATCGGAGTTCAAGTCACAACCTTCAAAGCTATTTATAGGCGACGCGATATTACAATACTAGATTATCAGCCAAAAACGTATGACGCTGCAATATGCAGATAAGTTAATTTATCTTATAACACACAGAAGGTGCTTAAAGGTAAAAGTATGTAATCGGAAATTGTTAAGTATAATTTACCCTTCGTATCTAATTACGATACTCATTTAAATTCTATTTCCGTTAATGTACACTTAAGCTAGTTTGAGCGAGATAGTTCCCTTTTCATAATGGAGACCATTTACGAAATATACGCTCTAATTTCATCGGGAAGAATGAATTAAATACTGCATTATTAACGGTGTAATCATATAGTTACTTTCATTTGACTGAAGTTCTCAGTAATTAAATAAATACATCCGTATTAGTTATTAACTTGACTCTTTTTTTTGGCGCAATGGGTCTATAACTTCGTCAAAACGGAAGGCGCGGTATTCGAACGTTGAATGAATTCATATTGTAATAATTTGTTTTCGAGTTTTCTAGATCCAACACAGCGTGACACCATGATATGGGTTGGCAGCAATCATATAAATTTAAAATGTATTACTTCGAGTTTAGAAGAAAATCTGCACATCGGATTACTACGAAATATATGTCATAGGATACGTGCTAAAACAGTACTGATGCCAAAAAAAAACAAATCGGTATGGTAAGGTGAGTTCCGAAGAAGGTTTCTTTTCCGTCCCGTGCGTTTATTGCTTTTCCGCGCAAGGGGGCGGGGTTCGTCGCTGTCATATCGACGTCAACTTGAGACTTGAGAGGCTTCGAGGTGGTAAGTTTTTTTACCGGAGGGGACTATGCTTTTTTTGCTTTTACCAACAGATATAGCTAATATAATCAGACTAAGTAAGCAAAGCTCCACTCAAATCTGTTCATAAACAAAAATCTAACCTCCAACCACCTTATTCCGCCAAAAAATATCTCTAGAATCGCATTAAAGGCAGTTGTACTACAAACCTGCAATGACGCACTAAAAATTCTTTCACTCGTAAATTGTTATAAATTTCCAATGCCAAAATTTTGGTCGAAGCAGAAAGGGTGTATCTGCTACCTTTCTGCTTTGACCGATTCTAGCCCATTACTAGCAGAGGGTATCTGAATTTCTCTGGTTTGTTAAATCGAAAAACAAGTTACTTAAATTTGGGTGAATTTACGGATTCATAGTCCTTTTTTATCGACTACTCGCACATCAGACATGCATCCACTCCCTCAACAGTGAAGAACCCACCCAAGCGGGACTCAAACCCACGACTTCTTCGTTTACAAGGGTTACAGGCATTTAAGCGTCCTTACCCTACCTCCACCATCTAAGCATCGTATGACAACCGAAAACAAAGACCATGTGATGAATTTACTGAGCACATTATTCACTGAACAGGTAAAATACCGCGTAAGAAAAATATTTTCGTGAACGACTCCATCTAACTTCGTGGGAACATCACGCATCCTCACGCCTCCAAGCAAATACTCGAGTGTTTGCTGGGCAAATTGCCACCGATTTTGGCCGATCTGTGAGTAGAAAGCGGTTCTTTATGCGGGTCGATGCTCTCGGGCAAGGATGACACCTTGATAAGCTGCATGCAAGAAGCTTTTCACGAGACGGAAGCGAGATTACCCCCACTTCCCGTCTTCCCATTCCCCTTCAATCCGAGGATTACGGGATGGGGGCTTGTGAAAAGAAAACAGTTGACGTGCAGTCGGCGTCGCGTGCTTATCGAGAGATCGATAGGTTGACGGGAAGGAGAACACAAAAGGAATCGGAAATAGGAGTTATTTTGTGGCGAAGATCCCGGCAAGGACGGGGCCAGTCTAACCGCATGACAAGGAACATGTCAAGAGAGATCAACAATATTATATTCGCGTCCAAATCCTCCCCGTCAAAATATCAAATTCTCTGACTACCCACACCTGGGTTTAGCTGAAGAAAGTTATTTTCAAACAAAGGGTGTTGACCTCGGGCATGAAAACAGACAAAAAACGGTCACCGGTCACATTACACAGGTCTCCCATTTTCGTATGTTTCGGGAGCTGTCTCATAAAATAGATGGATAGAATATGGCGTTAAAAATAAAATAATATTCAATCAAATTATACATGCATACATACCAATCACGCTGTTCCCTTTCGGGGCAGGCAGAGTCACTAAGTTTCACACATAAATACATATTTGCACACCTAACTCTGCTTCAATAATTTCCTTCATACTGACCTATCCTTGCAAACCTCTTTTGCCTCATTTACCCCCATACACTGTTTCATACACGCCCTCCTGTTTTTAAAACTCCTAAGATTCCTCCTCCTAAGAATTTCCTCAACCACGTTCAACCACAACTTTCTCGGCCTACCTCTCCCTCTCACACCATTCATTCTAATCTCATATATCTGTGTTGTTATTCGACTCCAATCCATTCTCTCAACATGGCCAAACCAACGAAGCACACTCCTTTCATACACGTCCATTACTGGAGCATCTAACCCACATACATTTATTACCCACTCGTTCCTGACCCTATCCATCCTACTTTTGCCGCAAATACTCCTTAGATAACTCATACCCACGGCGCTTAGTCATCTCTTATGTCTATCTTGACATATCCATGTCACACTACCATACAACAAAATGGGTGGAAGTACACTTTAGTACACGGCCATTTTCGCTTCCTTAGACAATCACTCATTCCTTGATATGCTTCACATCCTACATACCACTTTCCTTCCAGCATTCGCACGTCTCTTTATCTCCTCATCTATACGTCCACCTTTCGCAAACGTCCCACCGAAATACACAAAATCATCCACTCGTTCAGCTACTGATTAAATTATGAAAGTAAAAAATCGACTTAATACAATGATGGAAAATGATGACAGCAAAATTCTAATGCGCACTAAAAATTCTTTCACTCGTTTACTAATATAAATTTCCGAAGCCAAATAAATGGCGAGGGAAATGACGAATTCCCTTTCTGATTTTGCCGATCCCAGTCCATTACTAGCAGAGGGCAACTATATTTATCCCAGAGTATCGCTAAGAGTGATATTTCGAAAAAAACCACAGTGACTTAATTTTGGGTAAATTTACGGGTTCATCGTCCTTTTTTTCAAGTAACTAATCACACATCAGACACCCATTCATTACCTCGACAGCGAAGAACTCACTCAAGTGGGACTCGAACCGGCAGAGACGGAGCTGATCGCAAGTTTAAAAGATGATCAAGAAAATTTTTGAATGCATTAAAAGTTGTGATGAGTCGATTCCACTTTTTTTCGATTCCGATTCTCGATCCCGACTCCATCGATTCTTATTCCTAATAACAGGTGGGATATTGATATACCAGTAGCGTACGACTATTATTTAAATTCAAGTATTGGCTGAAATTAAATAAGACAAAAAGTACAAATGATAGCCTACACTTAAAATTCCTCTGACAAATATGATGTGATAAATGAAATTGTATTTGAATATTTATATTTATGGAGTCGATGGAATCGGAATCGACTTTAGGCGATCGATTCTCGATACCGAATCTAATCCTGAGAATCGGTGGAATCGAGAATCGACATTTGGATTCGACTCATCCTTAATGAAAAGTAATAATGGTAAATTAAAGGAATGAGACGACGTGAATTCAGCGCTCTCTCTCACAGAAGTAATTTACGCCGGTAACCATGGAGAAAATGATAAACAAACTTAAGGAGCATCCTGCGCTTCGAAGTACCATTTTCTCAAAAAGTATAACATTAGCTTTGGTAAGAAAATTTAGGCTCAAAGCAGTCATCTATATTGCATTAAAATTTCAAGCAAATAATCCATTCGGTAAAGTCTTATGGGACGAAGCGTTTTCCCGAAGTTGTCACCTCGTAACGAAAAACATTAATCAAAGTGACTCATAACTATTCCGATAGGTTTTAGCGAACTGAAGAAAGGGAAAATTACCTTCAGCCGTAAAGCATTTGATAATATATATTACATGTCTAATTCTGAATTATTTTACCAAGAAATTTAGTAAATTTGAAATTAATTGATATGGATGAATTCTTTTATTGTAGTTATATTGACCTAAAATCACTTTGTGCAAAATTCAATGTTTAAACTGTAGATAAATTGCTGAAATGGTGAAAATAGTGGAAAACAATTTTTTGAAAAGAGTACAAAATTCCTTTAACAATACGCATTGTATGCTTAAACCAAATACTCCTATGTTGAAAACGTATGATTATTATAATCTTTATGACAAAAATGTGGCCAAATATACTCTACCAAATACCTTAAATTGTATGTATAAGCAACTACATCATCTAAAATGTTTGTCAGAAATTTAGAAAAAAGTCAAAGAGTTAGCGAACTTAGGAATTGGTATTCTCTTATAATAATCTGTTATACTTATGGCAAAGATATATTTTTCCTTATTTTTTTACAGGTTTGGTAACATTTTCAATATCATTATATTGATTTTTTGTCTTACAATCAAAATATATAAACTGTAATATAACAATTCTTCTTCAAAAATACTGTATTTGTAACGAGCCGCTTTGTATGAATATTTTGGTACCTTCTGACAAGCCATGTAGCATTGAGGGACCAAGGATTTATATACGCAATAAAGGCATTATATATTACTTAAAAAATCGAGGTAAAGACCAGAAGTTTCCCTTGAGAACGTTGCAACAATACCACAGCATATTGACCCTTCTTTCCAGCGGAAAACAGGAAGTCTGTTATGTAAACCTAAATACTCGCGTAATATATTCGATGCCCGAAGCTAAAAAAAAATATACAACGTGCATCAATTCCTAGCGCACGTCATACAAATTTATTAACGATATTATTTGAACATAGATTGACATTATAAAAGTTATGTGAAGAGATGTCATGGCACAGTCATCGCAAAGTCATTTCAGGGTACAAATTCAAAATATTTAAGACATTAAATCATTGTTTTGATAACAATCGCCTAGTAATGTGTTTACACCATTTGGTAGCAGAAATCTTAATTACAAACATATGTTAATATCGCGGTAGTATATTGGATATGCCTAACATAAAGGTTCCTCCTTAACTCATCAATGGATAACTGATGGATAGTATTTTCAAAACATGCTATTTAGTATGTTATGTTACATAGCGCTCGGCTATTGACTTTTTACGTCATGTTTAAACGTCATTTAGTTATCACGAACGCAAATATGCATATATTATAGCCGCGCTCAAGTACAAAAGAATGAGTATCATTTAATTTTTATTGGGCAACGATACCAACAATATATTGCTGGATCCACAAATTATGTACTAAAAATAAGCGCGCGGTTCAGTCGCGTAGCTATGCAACCTTCGCTCGCTTTATACATGAGTATGTTGCACTGGTATTGCATGCATAATGATTACCTAAGTAGTTCCATTTAAACATACCTGAGGGTTGTATGATATCCGAAAAAATTCTGCTAACATTTTACAGTGATCATGATCATGTTATTGCAAAAATTGTCTCATTTGAAAATCCGGAAACTTTTCTCTTCGACGCTAAGTAATAAGGATGATTGATTTTTTCTCTCAGCAAAACTGCAGAAACAATAAAAATCGGTAGTTTTAAAAATGATCTAATGATAATTTGGGTTGAACGTTGAAATTTTATTGGCTGTAATACCAGAGGTTCTTTTGCTCCCCTGAAAAGTTAGATTATGGCAGATAATTTAGTTTTAACTTTCTTGTCGGAAAGTAAAATACGGGCAGGGTAAAAAAATTCTTTATTTCAGTTATAAATGTATTACTTTTATCCCAACCGTAGATAAAGTTGCCGCCAAGCCTAAAATATCAAATATATCCACCGCTCAACTCTAAGATCAGGGTAACGACCGCATTTTGAGTACATCCTAGATTATAATATATTCAATTGCACAAAAGAAACAACCAAGGCAGTGCAGAAGACGATTAACTGATCCAAGTATTATAGTAACGAAATTTCACAGCAATTATCACGAGCATTGTTGTTTGCTCCCCTCTTCTCAACCGGAGTTTCTTTTAAGGACATAATAGCGAAGGACTCTCCACACGCAGGACTTAGGGGATCGTGAAAAACTCAAATGGCTCCCTCATTATGGTTTTTCCCTTCTTCCGGGTGGGATGGGAGGAGCAATCCAACGCTCCGGGCAATTCCATCACTTCCAGCCGAAATGAAAAGCCAGGAATTTGGTCGACGGTCCATGAATGCAGACGTTTTCTCCGCACGCCAGACGCCTTTCATCCTGCGAGCCCTTAATTGGGTTTTCTGCGGAAGCCTCCCATTTCTGACAGGCACATCAATTTATTGCTCACCGAAAAAGCCCGCGAAAAAGGTCAACAAAATTTTTAGGTTGGTAAAGCGGTTGGAGGCCTGGTTACGCCCCTAAGAGGGTCTGAGTTCGAATTTAATTTTAGCTGCGTTTTCTAAAAAATTTATACGTTCGAGAAATCTTAGATCATTACGGAATCACTAGACAGAGTATTAACTACTCTTTCCCAAAGCCCTTGGTTCAAATCCCGGAAATGACGGAGTATTTTCAGCGAAATCCGATCCTCAATTAGGTTTTGAGTGCTTCGAATGCCATAATTCCTCCGCCGAATATGCCACGTAGAACAAGTGGGCTACTACTGATACATGAAAAAATAGAGCAAATTCCACGAGTACAATATATATTACAACATAGGTTTCGCTTATTACATCATCAACAGGTAATCAGGTACAGTATTATCAGGCAATAGTGATACTGCATCTGATATACAGCATCATCACCAAATGGATCCTGTACCTGATGTAGAGTATCATCAGGTAATTATGATGATGATGTAACAGGCAAAACTAGGTCGTAATAAAAAGTGTACTCACGGAATTGGCTCAATTTTGGGATGCATAAGTGATATTTCGGTTCCATAAAATATCGCCTGAATCTTCAGAATTGGTTAGCACGCTATTGCCGACACCAAATATCCCTCAGAATTTCACACCTATACATAATTGCCCATGTGATGGTTGCCTCCATTGAGGTAGATGGAGAAGGATTTGCGTCATCAAAGTGTAGCCTGTCAACACTGAGGTATACATATGGAGAGGGCACTTTCTATGCTGGCCAATACTAGCAGCTGAGGCCAGTCAACCCTTAATTTCCTATAGCGCTTATTTTTACATTAAAAAGAAGTCAGTTTCAATCAACATTTTACATAAAAATCAATTACATCAAAATTGTATATAAAAATCGGTTATGTTTAACATTAAAAGAAACTCACTTTGGTCCTGCTAAGCCAATAATAATTTGGCCTGTCAGCAGGTGCCTCGCTATATTTTAAAATATCGTTACTATTCATTAGCTAACAAAATACATTGTGGTATTCAGTCTATAAGTTTCAATGCCAGTTACCTTTATATTCCGCTAAAATTACACAATTTTGTCAGTTACATAAGTCTACAACTACTTCTCCATATCTAGTAACCATGCTTTGTTTGCTATTTTTACTTCACTGACTGAAATCAGTTCTTTAAGACTAGTTGGTAATTGATTAAAAAGTGTTGGTACTGATATATCCAGAATTCTACTTCCCTGATTTGCGCAGTATCTTTTCATTTTGAATATATTATTATCTCTCAGCGCAATGCCTTGTTTACTTAGATCTGGTATTTTATATTTGCTGATGAAGTAATTCTATACAATAAGAACATTTTATATAATTTATCAACAGGCAAGATATTCATGCGTTGAAAAATATTAATTTCATTAATTTTATTACTATTTTTTTGGTCCTGCTCCTAGCATTCATTTCAAATTTTTTCCTGTTTATTTTTCAGTTTGTTAATACTGTTTAGACAAGACGATCCCCATACCGTAATACCATACCTGAGAATACTCTTAGCCAGGGCGGAATATATTATTTTAACTAAATTTATATTTAGGAAGTTTGAAATATACCTAAATCGACAGAGAATATAATTTAATTTGTTATTTATTTTCCAAATATGTTCAACAAAGCTAAGATTTTGATCAATTATTATTCTAAGATAACTACATTTATCAACTTGTTCCAGAACTCGGCAATCACAGCACTGTGCCGGGTTGCGTAGAAAGTCATGTGAGTGAATCTTTAATTTTATATATCTAATGTCAGAGGTCTTGTGTTTTATAAACATAACTTTTGATTTTTTTGCTATTGATGACAAGATTGTTATCATGATCCCATTTATTGATGTTGTTCAATTCCTTTTGTATGCCCTGAAAGGCTATTTTGAATTCCTTATGTTTTGATATGAGCACCGCATTATCTGCATACAACAATAAATGACGTGATCGATAGAAACTAAAAATGTCATTGACATATATCAGAAATAATAAAGGGCCGAGGATAGATCCTTGAGGAACGCCAAATTCTATATTTTTTCCTCACTACATACATTTTTAATTTTTGTGACTATTTTTCTCTCCTTTAATTAGTTGGTAAACCAAGCGTGGGTACATCCACGTATTCCTATATGATACAATTTTCTTAATAAAATATTATAGTCTACTTTATCGAATGCTTTCTTAAAGTCTCTTTGAATTTCATTCTCCATTTCTTTAATTTTTATTTTAAATTACAATCCATATTCCCACTGAAAACTAGGGTAAAATTGATTAGATTCTAATTCAAAGAGTAACTAATGTATGTTTGATGACTTACCTGCCTTAAATTTCAAACAGATGTTCGATTTTCTTTTCATTCCTTGATATGCTCCACATGCTACCTACCACTTTCCTTCCAGCATTCGCACGTCTTTTTATCCCCTCATCTATTCTTCCATCTTTCGCACACATCTTACCTAAGTACACGAAATCATCCACCTGTTCAATTACTTCACCATTCGCCCTCATCATAGTTATTCTCCCCATTCTCCTAATCAAAAACTACTACTTTAGTCTTGCACGCATTTATCTTCATTTCCATTCTCTCCGTTGATTCACAAACCTTATCTAGGAGCTTCTGTAATCCCTGTTGACTGTCTGAGATCAAAACAGCATTCCCGCGTATAGAAGGACTCGCACGTTTACATTTCCAATCAAAACGCCGTCGTTTTCACCACATGCGTCTCTAACACATTTATCCATAAATACATTAAACAGCCATGGTGATATTACGCATCCTTGCTTTACACCCCGATTTATTACAAACCAATCACTCAGAGCCCCGTTAACTCTTACACTTGCCTTACTATTGTCATGCATCGCCATCATAACATTCAATAACTGCCCATTCACTTCATAGTCTCTCAAAACCTTCCACAACTTCTTTCTATTTACGCTGTCATATGCCTTCTCTACATCGACAATCGCACAGTACACTTTCTTTCGGACGCTCATACATTTTTCTATTACTTGCTGAAGTGCAAAAAGCTGGTCACTACATCCTCTCCCACGCATAAAACCACACTACACACCCTATATTCTGTCCGAATTAATATTCCTCACACTTTCGATTAGAAGTTTGCAGAACACTATTCCCGGAATGCTCAATAAACTAATGGCCCGATAATTATTACATTCGGTCTTCCCTTCCCTTTGTACAACGGAACGATGATAGCATTCTTCCAATCCGCTGGAACAACAGAACCTGTAAGCATTAATTGTATAGTTCACGCAGCCTACAAACGGGTAATTCACTCCCACACTTCAACATTTCACTAGGTATCCCATTTATGCCTGTAGCCTTCCCATTTTTCAATATTCTCACAGCCGCTGTGACCTCCTTCTCACTGATATCCTTTTCCATCCTCACATTCTCACATACCACTTCACAAGGCTCGTCCTCAACGCCTGCAATATTATTGTACAATTCTTCAAAATACTCTCTCCAGCAGAACCTGATATTGCTCTTGTCCCACATGATCTCTCCACTTTTGTTCTTTACCGCATTCATTCCCCTACCTTCACCAATCTTAGCCCTTTTTACCCACTTCCAAAACAGCTTTTTATTACCTTCAAAATCACTCTGCATTTTGTTGGCTTCATCCGCACGCATTCTTTCTTTGCTCTCTTTCACAACGATTTTGCATTCATTCTTTGTCTATCTGTAAATCTCACATGCCTCAGTACGATCTTCCTCAGATTTGGCAGCAATCATATTCTTGTACGCCTCTTTCTTTTCCCTTACTGCAATTTTCACTTCTTCATTCCACCAAGCATCACCTTTCATTCTTCCTACCACTCCTTTTCCACATACATTTTCAGCACATTCCACAATCACTCCTTTTAAACACTCCCACGCATCATTTACGTTCTCGTTTCTGATATGCTCGTCCCATTCTCTCTGCTTCAACGATAGAGCATCCTCAAGCATGCAACCATACCGCATTCTTACCTCGCTGTCTAGCAACCTCTCCACTTTTACTCTCAACTGCTTACGCGCAACATTCTTCCTTGGCACCCACTTTCTACCCAGATTCACTTTGGAGAGTTCCAAATAGTGGTCTGTTCCACATTCAGCACCCCTCATCACTCGCGTGTCACACTCTAACTCTCTCAATCTCTCATCATACACAATAAAATCAATCATACTTTTACAATCACCCCTTTGCCAAGTATACATATGTTTTCTCTTATGCTTAAACCATGTATTCGACACAAACAATCCTTTTTCCAAGCACTCACTCATCAAGTTTTCACCATTATCTTTCACTCAGGGGTCACCAAAATGCCCAACCACTCTCTCAGATGCATCCCGCCTCACACCAACCCACCCATTCATGTCACCTAGTAAAATTATTCTCTCACCAGGATCACATCGTAAAACTGCAAAATTAGTGTGCTAAAGGAAAACAAGGGTTAACAAAGATGGCGGACAGGCCACGCCCTCGTCATAGCTTTTAGCATTGGCCAATAGAAACCGCCCTCTCCATCTACCTCAATGACTACGTTTACCAATCGAACTCAGATCGACTTGAACTCGGACCGATCTGAACATTCTAAGCCGAGCGAAATTAGGGCCGAAGTAGCCCGCTTCTTACATCGATCCCACTAGCCCGTTGCGTTCACCATACCGAGCTGAACCGGCCAAATCAATCAGAGTTCGATTGGTAAAACGTATTGAATGTTTGCCTCCCATGGTAACCTAGGATTTTCTCTTGAAATCCGATTGATATAAAAATTATTATAACAAGACAATTATCCATGAAAAACTACGCTTAAGGATGATTTGTAAAATGAATTATCGTTTCATAGTCTTGCAGTGTTTTTGTATGCTTGAGAAAATTTATAATTTTTTATGTAGCATTATGTAAATGAAAATAAAACATTAGCTTAGACAGGACAAAGCCGCCAGAATAATGGGTTATTTACCGATGGGTAAAGCATTTTATATAACAAATAACGGCCCATTTAAACATCAGCTTTACCAAGAAGTATTTCTACATCTACATCCACAGTTTAGCCTACGAGGCGCCGCATGGGCGTGTGGCATTTGGTGTTAGGTCACCAGCCGTGTAAAGATGTAAAGTTTTGGGAGATGACGTATTATGGGAGTGTGTTTAGTGGAGCTCAGTTTTTATTGTGGTCGCTTACTCTGCGCGCAAAGAACGAGTTTTGGTACCTATCTGTTTGGCAGTGTTATCTCTCTCATTTTGTAGCATCTGTCAGACCTAGAGATGTAGTGAGGAGTCACGATAATGTTCTCTGTAGACACAGTGAAAATTGCACGTGAGAGTGCAGTCAATAAAAAGAACAAATTTCTTATACCATGGTGTTTTCCCAAGTCCAAACTTATCTCATGGTTACATGGTTCATTTCAGTGTAATCATGAAAAATTATCTCGAATTCCAGGTTGAGTGTGTTTAATTTAAAGGTTAGGGTGATTAAAAGTGATCTCGGATGAACTCCCTCCGATAAAATACAAGGAAATACCTGCTGAAGCGGAAGGAGAGTTAATTGACTAATTAAAAACTTTCAAGACTCTGAAAAAAAATGGTAGCTCTGATGTAATGGCTTTCAGATTATTTGGCTTCGAAAACGCCCTCAACGCATTTCTCCTCCAAACTAAGACAAATTGCCTCGAGCAAAGGGGTTGTTGCCACGGCAACCGAACGAGAGCTATTGTAACCGATATCGGGGTTTTTAAAGCAGAAGTGTTCGTATGGTAGGCCACTCCATAGAAAAAAATTTAAAAAAAGGAACATATCAACTCACTTTCAAAATGAGACCGGGACGAACGACAGAAAATTAAGTCTCCGAGCACTAAAGGGATCGCGGATGGTGGCAAAAGTCCCTTTAAAATCATCCTGAAGGGTGCTTGACGAGAAAGGCTTGGAGAGGATCGCGGGAACGCCATTATTCCCATTTGAAAGGTCGACTCAACTCTTCAAACTTTATTACAATGTGTGAGCGAAATAAAGTGTTTTAAAAATTGATTTCGGCCAGATATGCATGAGAACCGACGAGAGGACGAGAATGGAAGTAACCTGTTTCAGGGAGCTCCTATCAGTCAATTTTGAATTGAATTGCACCATCATCACCTCTCATAATGAGAGAAAAAATATTTGAAATGGAAATAAATTTAAAAACTTTAGGCCTTCACAACGTCAAACACTAGTGAAAATTGCACGTGAGAGTGCAGTCTATGATAACAACAAGCTGCATGTACCATAAAAGTTTTAGCAGGTCAAACTTATCTCAAGGTGGCATGGTTCATTTGTTTTGTTATATCGCTTAAATTTTCTTGAATCGCTCTGACAGAACAGATATTTTCGTAACTTGATAAGTTGCCGTGGAAGCTACGGTTCGCTATTTTGCATTATTCAGTATTGTCAAACAGATATTTACACTGTTTTATTTTTTACATCATTTTACTCCGTAATCATAAATAATTCTATCTGATATAATTTATTTCACCCAAAGAGATTTATGACATTTAGAGGCAGATTTTACGTAAATAAACCTCAGTAATGCATTTTTTTAAATAATTATGAAATAAATGTTCTTAGAGGACAGAACAGAATTTATGAATATACAAACTGAAACAATTTTAGGAAATGTAGAAATACCAGAAATAAAGATACAAGAAGTTAAAGAATCACTTAAAAAAATGAAAAATGGTAAATCCCTAGGTCCGGGAGGTATTCCAGTAGAGTTGTTAAAAAATGCTCCCGAAAGAGTATTAGAAATATTGACGAAAATCTTCAATAGGTGTTTAATTCACGGAGAGGACCCACCAAATGAGTGGAAGTTGGCTTACTTGACATCAATACATAAAAAAAGGTTCAAAAAAGGAATGTAAAAATTATAGGAGCATTAGTGTGACGGCCACTTGTGGAAGACTGTATGGACGAATTATTAAAGAGAGGTTAGAGCATGAAATAACTATCGGGGAAGAGCAAAGTGGATTCACAGCAGGACGATCCTGTGTAGATAACATATTCACATTAAAACAACTAACAGAAAAAATAAGAATAAGAAACGGAGAAACGCATCTGGTATTCATAGATTTAGAAAAGGTCTACGACACGGTTCCTATCAAAAATCTTTACCGCATTCTAGATGAAAGTAATATAAACGGAAAATACAACATAGCAATAAAAAATCTTTATAAAAACCTAGAAACAAAAGTAAAAATAGGAAGTCAATTATCTCCGTCAATTAAACCCAATAAAGGACTAAGACAAGGGTGTTGCCTATCACCCACTCTTTTTAAAGTTTATATTAACGAAGCTCTGAGGGATTGGAAGAACAAATGTGCTGAAATGGGAATAAAAATAGACGGAGACTCACTATATACATTACTTTTTGCTGAGAATCAAATAGTAATTGCAGGAGATAAGTACGATGCGGAATATATGATGAGGAAATTGATAGAAACATACAATAAGGCGGGCCTGAAAGTAAATTTCAACAAAACAAAATATATGGTAATTAATGAGAAGGCAAAGAATCTGGAAATAGAAGGAAATGCCATCGAAGTCTGTAGTGAGTATAAATACTTAGGTGTAACGATTGGAAAAGAAGGAACCAGTAATAAAGAGATAACAAATAGAATACACCAGTCAAAACTCGCAATAAATAAAATGAATAGCATATTATGGTCAAAAGACATAAGTAGGATAACAAAACTGCAAATATATAAAACAATTATTCAGAGTATACTCCTTTACGGAGTAGAGACATGGGAAATGCCCAAAAGGGATAGGCAGAGACTGGAGATCGTAGAAATGGATTTTCTAAGAAGAAGCAGCAGAAAATCAAAACTACAAAAAATAAGAAATGAAAATATATGAAAAAGTATGCAAGTAGAAGAAAACATCATACAGGAAATAGAGAAAAGACGGCTAAAATGGTATGGACACGTAAAAAGAATGGAGGAGAAACGTTGGCCAAAAAAGATATTAAATTGGCAAACACTCGGGAGTACTATCACAAATTGGCTTCAGGACACTACCCAAAGAGCGTTTCACCGTATTTCATAAATTTGACCTTTGGCAAATTAGATAAATGAATAGAGAGAATTGTTATAAAAATTCGGCTGTGCGTCATCGTTGGTTATAAATGCATCAGACAGCATTGACATTGTGGTAGAACTAAATAATTTTTATAAGAATCATGTGTTTGATAAAATTAGTCCGAGTAATCACAAGATTCTTTATAATCTCAAATCGCATGATAAGCATTTAAATTTTCAACTGCATACTTAGGTGAAAAAGAACGTTGAAGATAGCATACATCCTTGAGTGTGAGAATTCTAAATAAACTCAGTGAGACATACATAAGTAAGATGACTAAATATAATTCATACTAAATCGAGCGAATATGAAAAATATAATTCATAAATCGAGCGGAGTGACGGGTTTTTGTTTTATTTTAATCTCACGACTGTCACCGACAAAAGCATCTTAATTAATTCTGAGTAACGTGAACTGCATTGAATTGTAAGCCTTCAATCTTAAATATTTGATTGTTATCGCACGTATTCCAAATAAATGGAGTAGAGACCAAACTACACAGATATAAAACAATCGGCGGCAACTGAAATCTTTAAAATAGTTAACAGCATGGAGATTCGGTTTGGTATTGCTTATAATCACCACAGATTAAGGAGTACTGGTTCAACTTTTCTCAACAAAAATGGATTTATAAGACCGTAGGAAGTTATGTATTGCAGCCACGTGATTTGAATATGAACCTGCTTCATGAGCCACGTGGTTCACGGGGATTCCTTCCGAGCGTTTGTAAATTCACAAGGCAATGCAAAGGAATTGTGTCACATGCGATGGGAGATTTGCAGCGAGCAGTCGAGCCAGAATAAACATCGCCAAGCGGAAGGCACTCAGGCTGAGTACACACAGAATGGGATTCCAGCGGGAGTCCCTGTTAAGTATATGGAGTGCCTGCGACGGCACGCTCTCGCTTTCAAGGAACACTTGGAGTTTGAGAGAGAGACACAAAAATCATTTTTACCTAAGAAAAAATTTAACTCCATCCATGACTCCTAAAATGGAGTAGGAGGTAAATGCCGGAGAATTGAATTTTTTGCATCATTATTCCTGGATTGGATATTTGGGGAGGCGACCGACGGCTAAGGTCATTTGCGCCATAAAGAATAAGTAAGGGAGGAAGGGTGGATAGAAACCCGGCGTAGTCATTAGCCTGCTCTTAACGAAAGGCACCAAGGGGACCACGGTTTTACGCCTCATCCGACGGACGGAGTAGGTACTGTACTTGAAGTGCCCTCCACAAGACACTCAAGTAGGAATCGGGTCTCCTCTGAAAAACATCCTCCTCTGCAGGGATATGAACCCTGGCCGTCAGTATGGTTAGCCAGTACTCTAGCCACCAAACCAACCCGATCCCCATCATAATTCCTTTTTTACGGTATATTCATATCCCCTGTCACTACTCTACCACTTCATCTTCATGGTATCACTTTCTTCCTCACATAGTTTCCCACTTAATCTCAGCAAGATCTTCCTTTAATTCACCTTCGACCTCCTTCCACAGAAAACGTAGACATGAAGTGTTTGACAAGTGCTAACGATATAAGTAAGAAAGACAGTATAAGGAAGGAAAGAGTCGTGAAAAAATGAGGACGGATGCTCCAATAGGGGACACTTATGAATGAATGGAGCGATCATCGTTGGTTAGGTCATGCCAAGAGAATGGACGGTACTGAAAAAAGGTGAAGATTTTTGATGTAAGATTGAGTGGTCTAAGTGGTAGGAGAAGACCAATAAAGGAAGAATGGACATCCACGGAAGAATGTGGTGGAGGGGGCTTTTCACGAAAAGAATTATTAGGAGTCTCAAGAATGAGACAGCGAATGTCTGAGACAATGCATTAATGCAAAAGAGCCACAAGAGACCTGTAAGAATAGGGGCTGCAGCCAATAAATAAGCTCTTATGACTGTGCCTCCCTGTTAGTTAATTTAAGTCTTTTAGTCAAAACTACCTCTCCATAATACGAGGACTGCTTAAAGTAAGTGGACCTTTAATTATTTTTTATGATTGTTCTGTTTTTTGTGGGTGCATAAATTCAAGAACAACGAACAGTTAATCATTATTTTTTCCATCTACGGAGCCTACTTTGCACTCACTTCAGCCGTTAATCTTGTAATTTGTTCCCATAATTTCTCTCCTCAGAATCCACGTTTAAACTTTAAACAAAGTAAGAAGAGTTCAAAGTTGAAACTAGATTCTATAGAAGGAAAAAATAATGAGTGTGTTCATCGTTCTTGAATATATACTCCAACTAAAACGAGTACAATTATATAAAATAATAAAAGGTGCACTTACTAAATGAACAGGTGTACATGAAATTTGAGTATGCGTCAACTGATGAATCGAGAATGCCAAAATTAACGAGTTCTCCAGTGATAGTAAACAAGTAGTACGTTAAGTTACTTACATTCAAACGGGAAAATTATAAAAAATTATATAATTTGCTTCACGATACAAGGAATTATTGATGAAGTAGTCCTCTTATGATAGAGAGGGAGTTCATACTTTCCCCATTTGTGCCATAAGTCTTTTAAAGCATGGAGCAAGTTTAAATATTCCATCTTCCGGTCCTCCTTATTTCCACGAATGATAAATAATTCGCCTTATAGGAGGATTTTAAGGCTCGGCATAAAGCCGAGAAAGGAGAGATTTAATGATTTGGAGGCTTGATATTTTCCTGTTTAACGTACTCAACAATGAAGTCATTTGCATCCTTGGGTGAATTCTTCTGTGCATATGAAACCCATTGAGGCGCTCGCTGTGGTGATATCAATGGTAGAAGCTCTAACGTGGGGCAAGGCCTGCCCGCCATCTTTGTAAACCCCAGTCTCCCTTTAGTACTTACGAGAAGACGCACTACTTTTGTATTTTACAATATTTCGCATTCATAAATTGTCATAAATCTGTATGCATTTACGTCTTTAATATCGCTTGCTCAAACCCAACTTTTTCTTTTTTTAAATTAATAATAATCCGCGTTCCCGATAAAAATAATAGAAGTGACCAATATATGTGTCTAGAGTCACTTGCCTAGAATTCTATTTACCTCTTTTAACATGATTTATCCTTTAAAAAAACTTGTTTAATTATTTAAATTAGTAATATTCCGTATTTCCGATTTAAAATATGGTAAAATCAAGTAAAATACATAGCACTAAGTAGCCAAAACATGTTTCACGACTTACTCGGCATATATTTCAAACAAACGGTGAATATTCTCGCTAAACATCTGCTTATTCTTCCATTTTGTCATGCTCTATCGAAAGGAAAGTGAGCAAAGAGCGGGGATGATGATGTTATTTCTGCTGTCAGGCAACAGTTAGATGACTTAATTCACACCATTTACTCCAATGATGGGACCCAACACTGACAGTAAAGGACTCCATTAGTGGAGGAATGATGGCCGCGATGGTGGACTATAAAGGATGATATGGAGCATGCAAACGCTTAAGGAACAAAAAATAAAAAATCGCTGTTTTCTCGAAGTGACTGCATAGAATATCACTCGCTTCAATCCCACTAGTGAATAAACGAGGGCAAGAGAACCAATGATAGGTGTAATTAGAGTAGCTGTAGTCCTACTTTAAAGATGAAATGTGGGTAAATGTGAGTCTAGAAAAGTGGATAATTGGCGGAAAAAGAAAAATTTCTATTAATGCGATTACTACATAACTACCGCCGCATGATACCCTGCGAGCCGCCGCATGGGCGTGTGGCCCCCTGCCTGCATGTGTTAGTTTACCAGCCGTGTAAAGATGTACGATTTTGAGAAGTGAAATGGTTACATGTATTATAGGATTGTATTTAGTCGAGCTCAAATTTTTATTGTGGTCGCTTATTGTACGCGGAAAGAATGTGTTTTTGTACCTATCTGCTCGGCAGAGTCTCTCTCTTATTTTATCGCTTCTGTCAGACCTAGAGATGTAAAAGGCGCCATGATAATATTCTCTATGTCGCTCCGAAACACACCAGTTCTGAATTTATCAAGCAGCCTAAGCCTAGCGTGTGGCCTCCAAATCGCTCGGGGCGCCCACCTTAATCCCTTTTAAAGTTGTGAGACACTACATGTTCGCTTGTAGTAGTTTTTAACGAAGAGTGCTGCTTTTCTTTCTCTGATATCGAGATAGAGACAGAAAATTTGCGGGGAAGAGTCATTCACATGTATGGGAAGCAGTGAGAAAAATGGCTGATAAACAACGAATTTTAGTTCCATATCATTCACTTCAACATTCATTCAAGGTCTTCCATGTAATTTCCTCTTTTAACATCCGCAAACCTTTCTAAACATTGAGAATCTTAAAAAATTCTTCTTCCGCTCGCTCTTCCTTACCCTTCCATACAAGCAGGTCTCAACCTGCACCGTAATGGAGTCTGCGATCGGAAGTCTAAGAGTTGATGAAAATGGTTAAATTATGAACGAAGCGTGGCTAACCTACTTCTACACTAAGACGGGACAAACTGAATGGGGTACTTTTTTGGAAAATGGGCCACCGTGGAACACGTCAGTCGAAGAAGTCAACCCTTGAATGATATTCAACCCAGCTCTGTTTTCTCGAGGTGGCTGCATAGAATATTACACGCTTTAATCACAGTAGTGAATTAACGAGGGCAAGGGAACCAATGCTGGGTGTCAATATTTTATTCTTGATTAGAATAGATTTTTGCAGAGCACAAAAGAATTCCGTATTGACAGAGAAAAGTTTTCACTAAGGAAGGAAAATGATAGTCGATTTCAGGCAAAGGACATTGAAAATGATAGCGTATATGAGTAGAGAGAATATAAAACATTAAAACAGAGTGATGGATACAGGATTAAAAAGGCCGTTTTCGTTAATCTGATAACCACAAATAACTGAAGGTAGGTCATAGTACATCGCATCACATAGCATTAAAAAGCATTTACACACTGTAATAATTTAGATGAACGAACTCGAGTCCAATTATAATGGTTTTCACAAGAATGCTATTTGCTCACGTGATTATTTTCACTTAGTTATGCATGAATTGAACTAATAGCGATTGAAATAATAGTTATACACGTCTCTGGAATATGAAATTACATTAGAATACTAAATTATATTTTGAGAAGCCGCATCACAACGAAAACGCAGTCTGATCCAAATAAAATAATAACATCGGGTTAGCAATTACTTTAGGTTTACGCGGTACATACGGAGCAACATACAGAAAAGAAAAACCAGATTTATTGGACAAACCCTGAGACACAACGGATTTGTGAAAAACATAATTGAAGGAAAAACAGAGGGAAAAGTCCCCAGAGGAAGACCCAGGAATACATTCATGGACCAAATAAAGAGGAAAGTATATAGGAAGAGATACCAGAAGGTAAGAGAACTAACATTAGATACGGAAGGGTGGAAGGTTGCAGTCAATCAATCTTAGGATTGAACGACCAATGAGAATGCGATACATTTCCAGCCAACGATTCAAAATAATGCACTGAAAATGCCAGTAATTTTAAATTGCAAATGTCTCCACATTTTTTCGTATCGAATTTCCAATTATGTATCTCCATTTTCAAAATATTGATGTATTTTCTAATCCATCAAAAAGGTGTGAAGCAGTGGAGAAGGGGCATAGCCATATTTGTGTTTTCGGAATATAAAGAGTGTTTTATTATAAGATTTTTAGTTATTTATAAATTAGGGTGCTTGGCCCATGTCCGGTAGAGGCCGAGAAATGTGCGTGGGATAAGGTACTAAATATTTAAATTACTTCATTCTGTTGCCAAATTCTACCTGAGGTAAGAAATAACAAAATATAGTCAAGGCAAATGACGTTGTCGGAGTCAGAGGTAGACTCAAGTCTCTTGAACATTCTAAAGAGTCTCAGTATTTCTTTCCACCCTGTGTTCGGAAAGATTTCCGTCCCAGAGTTGCGAATTGCAAAGTTAACCCTTTATGGATGAGCGAGTCAAATTTGTTACGCTTCAAAATCATTGAAATATCTGCTTACGAAGAGGCTTTTCCATTCAGTTGCTGCACTAGACAGAATTGTAACGCTTCATATTAAGTGTGTGGAAAGTTGTGTCTCTTTCGGCGGTTTGTCAAAAAAATTGAGTAGATGAATGAGTGACGCTATTCACTGACGATGGCGTGCCTGGTGGAGCTCCGAAATGAATAGTTTCTGCTGTCATATGAAGAAAAAATCAGGAAAATTTAAATAAAGGTACGTCATGAAGGTAATGTTGAAGCATACCTTGTGTAAATATTATGAAGTAAAGTATTATATTAAATTAAATATATACAATGCAAATGCGTCCCATTTTAAAATAAACGATATTATCAAATCAATCAAAATTATTTTTTTGAAAAATGCTAAAATAGCACGGTTAAAAAACTAATATAGTAGCAGTATTTTATTCATGCTGGTGTTTCATAATTACGTCCATTATAGGGTTAATTCTGCTACTCCTCAAAGAAGAATTAAGTTGATAGGGAGACTAGAGTGATAGCTTCCCATCTCAAAGGCCCACGTTCTAGTCCTGGCCGTGGTGCAGATTTTTCATTTGACTTTCCATCGCAACTTACGTACTAAAAAGCGGATACTGAGTAGGAAAAATATTTCAAAAGTGTTTTCTATACTTTGAGTTTTTTATAAGTTATCATAAAAAGTCGTGCTCAATTTTTTGAAAGAACTTTCTCTTGGTTATGAATACTACTGGAAATTTAGTCTTGTCTTGGAGCTCTACACAGCAGTATTAAAAAACAATTACCTTCGTAAATAAACACTGATAAATCCATTCTAAGGAAATAATAAACAACAGTGCATTGTTGTGGGCTGAAGCTTACGATGAGTCGTTCGTCTTTGCAAAAGGGGTGGTGGAAGTTAGTGCATTGTAGCCACTTGGGGGGTGTAACCTCGAGGACGAGAGAGACAACCCTTCCAGGTGTACATACATACAGCAAGTCCTCGATTTACGTCGGAGATGCGTGTTGAAGAAGAGCGACGTAATTCGAAACAACGTAAAACAGATCCAGATATTCTTGATCACTTTAATCCCGTGATAAATGAAGGCGTTAATTTCATAATTCGTTGTTTGCGTTCATCCAGGAAAAAATAGCTATTTCAGATTGGATGATTGTCTCAGTTATCAAAAAACGCATGCTTATGCACATATGATCTATTTTATTAGAATTAAAAAAGGGAAAAATTTCCCGACGACCCTCGTCGGCATGGACGTAATATCGAATCAGCCGTAAATCGAAACGACGCATACTGTGGACTTACTGTAGTGCCATGATAATGGGATGGGAGGTTAAACTAGGCGCCTTTCTATGGAAGTGGGCTACTATACTGTCGCTGGGCTCACCTCCACCCCGTCCTCCATTTACCCTTCAATCATCCACCCAGACCATTGAGGGAGAGGACACTTCGTCATCAAACTGAAGCCAGACAACCGAAATAACGAATTCAAAAGAGATATGGTACTTTTTCACAGTTTTTATTTCAAGTCGACCGGTTTCGTCGCTTAGGCGACATCATCAGTACTAAATAAATAAAAACTGTGAAAAAGTACCATATCTCTTTTGAATTCGTTAGAATGGATTTTCACCAAGTAAAGCCTGAAATAATAGAGTTTATTACCGAAATAACAACTATATTCAGTGAAATTCTCTCAGGATTCACATCGGATTAAATGTTTGGCTGCTGCCAACGTTTCGACGGATAACACTTCCATCGTCACCAGGGTAATGACGCCCGGGCCGCCTGTGTTCTCCCTTATGTAGGGTCTTGGACGGTTACGTCTGACTGGCCATTTTTGTTCGTTCTTTCCGTCAATATTTTTTAAAATCTGCAATACCGAGCCAGACAGAATGATGTCCTGCACTCCTTCCCCCTACAGGAAATCTGCAGCTAAGGATGATTGATTGTCCTGCCCACCCTAGCATAAATCCTGGCTACACCCATGCACCTCGGCATGGATTAATTATGTCAATACTTTCAGCAACATCGTCTCGATTAATAATAATGCTCGGTGAGTTAAATAAATCACCATTTTCAGCATACTTATTACTATATCCTGGGATACGAAAAATATGCCAGCAGACTTGGAGGACGGGCTGACAGCCCCGATTTTCGCCGTAGGCCAGGAAAATACTACAAAGGCCTGGAGTTCTCAAAATTTGTAGGAAAATTCCGGTGAAAAAGAAGCCACTTAGAAAATGACTACGATTTCCCTAGAGGTCCCAGATATCCACCTCGATAGAAGTCCCCAGCCCCGAATTAATTTTTTGGGCTGAAGATGTATTTGTATGACTTCCTCAAATATCCTTTCCCAATAACCATAGGAGTTTCCCAATAATCATAAGCCTTGCGTATGAGTTTTGCATCGCTAAAGGAGATGAGACGGTCCTCCTTTAGGCTATGCTCAGTCACGGCGGATTTTTCGGGATGGTACAACCTAATGCATCTCCTGTGGTCTTTCAATCGTGCGGCATCACCCATGTATATTTTTCGACATTAGCGTGGAATTTGGTGTACTCCCAGTGTCTTAAGTCCCAATTCGTCTTTTACTCGGCATAGCGAGAATCGGTGAGAGAGAGATAACAGAGAACACAATCGGCCCGGGCATCATTACCCTGATGACGATGGAAGTGCTATCCGTCGAAACGTTGGCAGCAGCCAAACATTTAACCCGTTGTGAATCCCGAGAGAATTTCACTCATACCATTCGCCGGGAAAATAATAAATCATTTATAACAACTATTGTATAATAGTTATAACTTTGTAATTTTCCACACTATTCTATTGTTTAAGGAGCCTGACCGGTTTCAACGCAAAAACATTATCTTCAGAGGCAGAATGCCAAGTACAGAGATGGTGGATTTATATATAAACAGAGTATGTCCAAATTCCACAAAGTCAATTCTTCGACTATATTGTACAACAACTATAATGTATGACCCTGCTCTTCCCTTACTTTTTTAAAGATAGCACGACGATATGGACGAATTAGCGAATATTAAGCCGGAATATCCATCATCTATATATATTAATTTTTTAGCGTCAGTCATTTTGGTGTCAGTCATTCTGTATCCCTTTTGTTTCTTTCTCAGTCAATTTTTGAGCTAGAAGAGTGAGGTTTAGTACGTTGAATGTGGAATCTCTGTCTTCATGATTTGGTAGTAGCTTTGGATTTTTATAGCTTGGGCGTGTGGCAGGGGGTGTTAGGTCACCACCCGTGCAAAGGTGTAAGTTATTTGGAGATGAAATGGAGGCATGAATAAAAAGGAGTGTACTGAGTTGGTTTAAATAAGATCCAAAAGAGCGGCTGCTTGGGCGTGTGGCAGGGGGTGTTAGGTTACCATCCGTAGTGCTCGAAGGTGTAAGTTATATTTTTGGGTTGTGGTTGATGATGGGAAACGCAGTGAGAAAGGCCAAAAGGGAGAGTGGAAGAGTGTAAAGGAAACCAAAGTGCTCTCCTATCCAAATGGCTTTAAAAACAACAAAGGATAATAGTGAATTAAAAAAACGTTTTCACCAAGGATCTATTTTTAGACTAGGACACTTACCCCCTGCGGGTACACATCCCTGTTAGTCTCTCTTGAAATTTAAGGCAAGTATCTCATAAAACACATTGGTTACTATGCACAACGGATTCTACACGATTTTACAATAGTTTTCATCCGGATTGCTGATGATTATAAATTTAAATCAATAAATTAAATATTAAAGTAGCCAGGAAATGCTGAGTATAGTAATTCATCGATGTAAAACAGTAAAATTGCAAAATTTGCGCGTTGGCCCGCAATCGCTATAGGAAGATAAGGGTAAACGAGAATGGCAAACTGGCCTCTGCTTCTAGCATTGGCCAGCATAGCAAGTGCCCTCTCCATCAAACTCGATGGCTTACCCCTAATCATGACAATTGTTTCACTTTATAAAAATTTCATTAAAAATTTTCACGTGCGGCTTTACTAGACCACAACAACATGCACTATGGCCTCGTATCCAAGCAGTGAATCTAAGTTTTCTCGAGTCGACAAACATTGTTTTTCTTGCACGACACAGAAGAGGCTTGAGGTGAGAATATTAGCCGAAATATAACGAAATAAGTACCGTAAATTGCGAAATTAAAGTACTAACTTGAAGAGAACGAAGAGGGAACAGTGAGACTCCAGCAAGTTGCGCTCCGTTGGAGTTCCGAACCCGTCCTCCTCACTCGTTCTCGTGGGAATCCCGGAGGTAAACCTAACCCACTTCAAACTTGCTCAGAAGGGACAAGTGACTCTCTATGTCTCTCTCTCTCTCTCTCAAGGACAGCACGAGTGGAAAATTCTCCCAAAGCGGAAGCTGGACTCGAGAAAAAGAGGAAGAATAAAACAAATGAAGATAAAACACAGAACGACTAAGAATTAAAAGGATGCCCCAAGGTCTCTCGGTTCACTCGCAGGACGGCGGGGAACGGGAAAAGGTGGAAGCGTTGAAACGGCACTAAAGGAGAGGAAATTGAAAAAAATTAATGAATAACTCCGCCCGAAGAGAAATGAAAAAAGGATGAGGCTGTAATGGGCAAGGACATTAAAAAAAGTTCCCTCTGAGGCAAGTCGACAGGGAAACGTTAAAACGGGTCACGGCCTTGTCCCCCTAGGGCTGTGCGAGGGTTAAGGGTTCTCCGAGGCCCACCCTTCTCCTCTAAAAAGGGTATTAGCACCCCTCCCGGGAATCCTTATCACTCATCACCAGAGCAACTTCACGGATGTGGGAACTATGAATTAAATGAGGGAATAGATGCAGTCATTCGTGATGAAATTCTGACATTGATGCAATTCCCATAAGTCGACTTGATATGGGAATGCCATAGAAAACGTAGGCTATTTGTGCCAATCTAGACGGGGGGCTAACTTAGCTCTTAATTCAATTCGAGCGAGATTTTTCTACAGACCATAAAAGAGAGAGTATTCTAATTACATTTTAAAATTTACATACTAGTGGTAAGTAAGTATAGGTGATGTAAGAATTTAATTTCTTAACTGTCTCATTGCTTCGTCCATACAAGGGCAATGTTTCCATATTTCACTTTAATTGCATAGTTCTTTCCAAAAATAATAGTAAACTGATAGGTTAAGTATTTATTCACCACTCTATAGTTAAAAGGGTTTAATGACGTGGTTGCTCACCAAACCACAAAAATTTGCTACATCAGATTTTACGGAGTATGAATATGCCGAAAATAGTTAAATTCGTTAAGCTAATAAAGCTTTATGATACGTTTTTTGTAGAATAAGGGCAAATTGTCCTAGGTAATAGCCTCCGTATACCTGGACATTCGTTTGATGGCTTCAAAGAAACACTTTAAAGCACCTGCATTTCCAAAAGTATCTCCAATTAAGAACCATGGATTATTTATTAGAAGTTAGATAGAGATTAAATAATATATTAACTCACTACGCGACGATCATAATGAATAAATATGCATACGTGCTAACCAAATACTAAATATTCGTTAAATGGGATAATACGAAGTAAGAAAACACAAAACTAGGTACTTTAATGTTCAGTAACTAAGTTTTAACTGAACAGCCGCAGATAACGGAGCTGAAGAGGCCGTTGTGAATGTCAAACAGCTTCAGAGAACCAAGATATTCGACGGATGGCTTCAAAAAGATATCTCCTAGTTTGAAGCGAAGAGGGTTGATCATACGCAAATCCCTAAAAAGATGGTTAGTCGCGAGAAATGGCTCCATAGAATGGTTGGTGGATCACCTGCTGACAGGGAACATAATCTTATTCATCACACTTCGGTTTAAATTGGATGTACTTTCGCACGATTTCGCACGATAAATTGTCACACGATTTATCTTTCGTCTATTACCCATAAATTATTCTTGAATGGAGCTAGGGTTGATATTGCAAAATACAAATTTCACCTCGCCTCTGAGGTGTTTTCGCACGAAAGCACATCTCCATCCCGGGATGGTAATACACGCAATTACCGCCAGAGACCACCATGGTGGGTACGTTTTGATAAGTGGAAGGATTAAAAGGATCTTCTCCAAGGCCCTTGAGAACTCCAAGTCACGAAAATAAAAGCCTTGGAAGGGTACGAAGTAGACGCGTGAAAATTTGCATAATTGAGGCGTTTCTGGGGAACGTAAAAAAATTACGGTTGGCCCTCGGAGAACGTTGATGCTTCAAGAAGAAGTCGGGGGTTACGTATTTCAGCGTGATAAAGTTACTCATTGCGAAATTCATTTCGCAATGCGCATTTTAAAGAAGGAACCAGGCACTGAGAACGCAAAATCAAGCTAAGGCAGCGATAAACCTGAATGGCAGTAGGAATATTAAGTATGACTATAAACAAGTTGAAATCAGGAGACTGCTCATAAGGAGATATGACGACCTTTAACAATCTTACAACCCACACTTTGGAAAATAATGAATAATTTGAGCAACATAAGATGTATAAATTTTACGTATCCCCAGAAAGAATCATGGTAACGGGAGGAAATTTCCCTTTTAGGGTAAAAAGCCAAAGCGGGGTCAGGGAAGGCTATTTAAATGAGGTAAATCCACGGACGATGAAGATCAAATGAAAATCACAAATTTACAAGTCCTACGAAGAGAGGAATAGAGGTAAACACGGTCAATGTAAACTCCGCGAAGCATGAAATTGAAGACAGACAACCCACTTTCTTGAATACAAATTCGGAGCGACAAATGAAGGAGAATTACTAAGGAAGACCATAGATGCCCGAAGAAATTATTATGTCCGTTAACATGAAGGTCAACTGAAAGAAATAAGAAGTCGCAAACCGATTGATGACGGATACTGATGGCAGTATAGGGTTGGAAATGGAGGGACACAACACTCGTAACGGCTATCGAATGATGTTACACAACAAGGACGAAAATTTATGAAATTTCGCCGCTATTAATATAGCATTAAACCTCGGCTATCAAGTGCTTCAAAAGCTATGGCTGAACTCCCTCCAGCCATTATATAGAATAAATGCACTGCAATACTTCCGTTCCTGAGCATCGATTTCTTCCTTTTTCTGTAAAATTGAGTAGTCTCAGACATAAAAATGTTGTGGCCATCACAGCGGCATGGATATTTTGAACAGTTCACATACTTTTCTACAGACTCCAATTTCCATCTCCGAGCTCCAATCCCCGATATAAAGAAGGAATATTTATACTATACGATCTCTTCCATCTTGATTACACCAGCAAAACGTATTCCAAGGGCATAAGCCAGAGGGCGATGAATAGCAATAATGGAAATCTTCAATATCATTCTTTGCAATTTTTCACAGATATAGGAGAAAGCTGAAGATGAAAATAGCACTAGGAAATAGGCACCAGGACGACGATACGATGTAATTATATAATTTCCAGCACAAAAGTAGTTCAAAGAATATATATAAAAAAGAGCTAACTTACTTTGAGGATACCTACTGAGCAATTCTGAGTTTTCTTACAACCACGACTCGGGGATACAAGTTCTACAAAACAAATTCCTATTTCAGAGCGGGAAAATTTGAGAAAATAATAAAAAAAATTGCTAGGTCTAGCAAGATACAATTGGATTATTGGCCAAAACATGGCGGATTTTTTTCAATGGAGAGGTTTCCACGCCCCATCCGTCCTACCTGCGGCTTTAGAGGAAACAGGTCCCCCATGCATAGTCTACGTATTCCACTTTTACCGTTTAAAATCTGAAACGTTCGAGAAAATACAGGCATAACGTATGAGTCTAAAAGCTATGCAAACGGTTGTCTCTTTTACTATTTTACCGAGTGATCCGTAGGCTTTTAGACAATCCATGAATTATTTTCCTATTAAAGGGACATCTCTAAAGTTAACATCGCCAAAATATCTCATCATCCTGGGCTAATTTTCTCTTTCGCTCCTCCCCCATTGCTATCCTTTCAATTCAACTCCTCAACACTACTTTTGCTCTCAACGTCCAAAACTTTAGCCCTCAACAATCCATCCCTTCCCCGAATAACCAACACCAATTTTCAAAGCATTCCCAAAATATTTAACTCCGAACATAGGTTCTTATTCACACCTTTAAGCTCACAGCCTACGCCGGTTATATTTACACCATGAGTGAATTTCCTAACCATATAATCCCTCCTCTCAAAGTGAAATTCTAAATTACTTTCTCTTTCAAACTGTTTTCTCGGAGTCATCATCGGTCAATCCTAAGATTGGTTGACTGCACCCCTCCACCCTTCCCTATCTGACGCTAGTTCCCCTACTTCCTGGTATCTCTCCCAACGTACTTTACTGTTTATTTGGTCCATGAACTTATTCCTTGGCCTTCTTCAGGGGACTTTTCCCTCTATATTTTTAGGAGTATCTACTTCTTAGATACTTAGCCAACGCTGCCCTCACAACTATACCAGTTCTTATAAAAATTACAGCCTTTGTACACTATTCACCGATCCTGTTCTGTTTTGTACCATTTTTTCCTCTATATACAGTCTAACCAAGCCAATTTATGAAGAAATTGAAAGGCAATTCGAGTTCAACGTCCCTCAAAAGAAAAGAAGGCAACGAGCAAAACCTTTTTTTGTCCGGCCGAACTTGAAATGACCTTAATGATAAGAGAGGGGGAGAGAGAAGGGTGATTTGTCGGAGCACGATTTACGGCCGACCGCACACCCTATTTTCAGGAGTGCGTGCTCCGCGGTTATCCTGATGCAATCGGGTCAAGGAAATCATGGATCAGGGGCCACAAAGCAAGGGCGCGCTCTAAAGGGTAAGAGGGAATTGGGGAGAAAGAGGAGACGGTAATATCCTGGATGCGGCGAACCTAAATTACCCAAATTGCATCAAAAATACACCGCGGAGAACATAGAAGAAAGATAAAGAGAGAGAGGGTGAATTTGTACCATCAACCGGCATGCGGAAAACCACAGTCACTCTTACCGCAGCCAGAACCCTAAAATTCAGATACAAGATAAGTAAACGACCTACGCTTGGTCGTCAAAAATGCTTTTCGAAAGTCAAACGTCGTTAGCTTACGCTACTTCATTATGTTATTTGTGATAATAAATTTGATGCCAATGGATTGAAACAGAGAGAATTTGAGTCTGAACCTTTGAAATCACGCTTGAATCATTACTGGGCGATACTGCCATGCTCTCTGCACTGAAAAATTACGAACAAATTCAGATAAAGTACTGAGCAGTATGAACGGTTTAAGAATAGAAAATCTAATAATATGCCTTTACGCACGTGGGGAAGAAAACGTATGAACTTAAACGTTTATAATATAACGTAATTATAGTAAATTGAGACCGTCCTGGATGGTCAAAATTGCCTTTCCCATATCGACGACCGACTTCTACCGAAGGCATACCACTTGCGTCAGATTTTAAAAGCTATAAATGATAAAAATATTTTTCTCATCTGATACATGCCCTATTTAGGGCTTCAAACACTGAAGGCACGATTCTGGATGATAAAAATTACTTCTTGAGGCAGTAATATTCCGTCGAGATGAAACGGCAAGAAAATGCCCGCAATTCCCATGAGCATGATGAAATACATAGAAAACGTGACCTTTAAAATTTAGAATTTAGCCTTCCACCACTTGGCAGGGGAATAATTTAACCTTATTACCCTGCGCCCGAGCTCACTGACCAAAAATGACATGATAATGTATTTGACAGCTAAACACCGAAAATAAGCCATCTGTGGCACATTCCAAATGAATCTAGCATTTGAGCTTACTACGTTATTGCGAAGAGCTTTCAAATATTGAAATTCAATTTATCTTGGCCGAGATGTACAATAGACGTTCCTCACAATATATATCATTACGACATACAGACAGATGGTAAGTTATTGCAAAAAAGTTATTATTCGGTCACTCGAAAAAGAACACTTAAAGCGTTTTCATTTAAAAACAACGCCCGAACTAGTAGCGGATATTGATCACGTTTGCATTACCGCATAAAAAGATTTTACTTAATGAAATATTCATAAGTGATAAATTCAAATTCCCTGTTACCAAAACTGAGATCGTTTAGAGGAAATAAAAGTTTTTCATTCAATTCTTCCATACTTTTAGCGTTGATGTAGCTTTAATTCCATCCAACGCTATCTACGCAAGGAAACTTTCACATTTTGAACTCCAATAAATGTTACAAGCATACAATCATATACGTTTTTAATCACCGTTGTTGAAAAAAAACGAAGCATATTCATAATTTCCCTCGTTAAAAAAAATCTTCATTTTCAAAATGTCTTCCGCTCTTTCCGATTATCGAGCCTTATCAACGCGCGAATTATTTTTTCGTTCCTCTTGGCTCGAGAAAATTATTTAAATTACAAAAAAAACTAACCAAAGCAATCAAATTCAACACGTATTTAAATGCGGCCATCAAAAACGAGGCACTGTGTTGAAGCATGCAAATTTCAGGGAGGTGGGCAGATACATGCATGCGAATACAAATCTCTGTGAGCGGCGTTGCCACATTTCCGCCACGCCCGACCGGGCAGAAGAGTTGAAAAGGGTGGGCGGAGGAGGGGGTGGGTGAAAGTGTCGCAGCGGGGGTGCGAAACGGGAGTACGGGGGGAAAAAAAATGGCGGCGCACCATCCACGTCCGCCGCATCTGACCTTGCCACTCCCGCCCTGCCCCCTATCGGGAGGAACGAGCGGGAGTAAATAAATGCGTGGGTGGAAAGTCTAGGGGAGGGGGTCGAAGGCTGTGAGTCACCCGACCAGGCGCCTGCCTGGGCGACGCCCGAGGCCAGGACAACCTCTTCAGGCTGGAATCACTGCACCCTGGTTGCCTTTTTGCGCATTTCCCAAATATCCTGGATTCACAGGCAAACAGGAAGATCATTTTACAACAATATCTTTTTCCTCAAATAATAAAAAATTGTATTGGATATTTGGGGAGGCGAGCAACAGCTAAGGCCATTGGCGACATAGGGGATATGTAATTGAGGAAGAGTGGATAGAAATCCGGCATAGGCATTAGCCTACTATTAACGAAAGGCGCCAAGGGGACCACGGTTTAACGTCTTATTCGACAGATGGAGTACTGTACTTGAAGTGCCCTCCACAAGACACTCAAGTAGGGATCGGGTTTCCTCTGTAAAACATCCTCCTCTGCAGAGATTTGAACCCCGGCCTCCGGTATGGTTAGCCAGTACTCTAGCCACCACACCAACCCGATCCCCCTTCAGAGATAACAAATCATTACGTTTATCATCGTTACATTTTGACCTGGTCCCTCTTTGCTGTTGCGGCAGTTTTAGCGAAATTTTCCCCAAGTCCTTAAGGATGCTCAAATCGAATTTTATTGTTCAACAGTAACAGCTGTCAGAAGTATGGCATGAATTCTGGCATATTTATGATGCAAAAACAAAGTCATAAACCACGTAATTTCTAAAAAAAATAGTAAAAATACCTTGATGTCTTTCTTTTACAGAAAACGTCGTTGCGTAGCAAAATGAATATTGGGCTTAGGAAAAGGTTATGTTGGGACGCCTTACAGTATGGTCGTGAGACATGGACGGCTTTGATAAAAGGATATAAAACGGATTGAGGCATTGGAGATGTGGACATAGAGAAGAATGCTGAATATTAGTTGGGCAGACAGAGTGAGAAATGAAGAGATATTGACCGGAGTGGGGAAGACAGAGGACTGATAAAGACAATAAAACAAGGAAGCAAAACTGGCTGGGACATATATTAAGAAGAGACTAGCAGACCCGTGCGAATATTTCGCACAGTATGCAGCTTCTTCCTGTTTCTTCCTTCTTTATTCCTGTTCTTCTACCTGTCGAATATTTCGCACAGCATGCAGCTTCTTCCTATTTCTTCCAGATCTTCTACCTGTCGAATATTTCGCACAGCATGCAGCTTCTTCCTGTTTCTTCCAGATCTTCTACCTGTCGAATATTTCGCACAGTATGCAGTTTCTTCCTTCTCTCTTCCTGTCCTTCTACCTGTCGAATATTTCGCACAGCATGCAGCTTCTTCCTGTTTCTTCCAGATCTTCTACCTGTCGAATATTTCGCACAGTATGCAGTTTCTTCCTTCTCTCTTCCTGTTCTTCTGCCTGTCGAATATTTCGCACAGTATGCAGCTTCTTCCTGTTTCTTCCTTCTTCCTTCCTGTTCTTCTACCTGTAGAATATTTCGATGGTGAATCCTTGATGGTGACCTTTATTTAAATCATAAGTTAGTGAAATAAATGTATACTTTTCATTTATTTCCACGCGATATCAGCATATGCAGAAAGATAGGCATTTTTCTCCTAATTACAGGGAGTTGTGATGGCTCAAAACAGAGTCCTGAAGAAAATATGTTCTGGGGACTTTTTTGTACAGCCTTTCCCTAGTAAAGGAGCTCAAATGCGTCAGAGATATGTTTGAAAAAAAAATAACTTTAACATATGTACAAGAGTTGAACCAAATTATTTATACTATCCTGGGCATAGAACAACAGCATTTCATGATTCACTTTTGGCATCGGGTACCTCCTTGTGCAACTCAATACCTATGTATACACACAATAAATTCCACCACCATATTCCATATGTTTAAGTCAAACCCCTTTAGTTTATTGATGAAGGAACAAGTCCTTGTGAAAAAATCGTGCTACTAACCTGTGACACTTTTTTTTGTATTTAAAATCATTTTTGAGAGTGAATTGTTACTTATTTCTTTAACTATGTAAACTATAAATTGTATTTTGTATTGAAAATGAAGTTATTTTGTTATTCCACATAAATTTCATTTAAGACGTGTTTCGACGTGATACGTCATCATAAGATGCATGATGATGACCTGCTATAAATTTATGCAGAATCAAAAAGTTACTTCATTCATAATCTATTGTAAAATCCATAAGTCACGCCTGACACAACTGAGTATAAATTGCATCATTATTATGATGTTTTGCCAATTTATTCCATCTATTCAATTGTTTGTTGTATAATATGCTAATGTTGAAAGTAATTCAAACGTAATAACATTGATTTTTTTGATTGACATTTTATTGAAATTTCCATTACTTTTTGTTTTCATTTTGTTTGTTTCCTTCTATTTGTCAGATTTATTATACATAGAGTTTTAAGTAATTCAAGTATTGTAATCCTTTCGAGAGTAAATCTATTCAATTTTTTTGTTCTTACGTAGAGGTTGCTTCAGAGCAATCAGGCTTTTGTTAAATTGTATACTTATTTCACCGGAGCTGCAGTCATGGATGGGCTGCAGTGCTTAACCGTTGAGCCACCAAAAGATTCCCACTCTATTATCTTGAGAAGCCGTTGAAAAAATCCCCCTTGGTTTACCATTACAATCTACCGATTGCCACACACACATTAAGATATCGGTCGAAAAAAATTAATTACATATCCACTAATTCACTCTTAATACCATATGCATACGTACTTTCCTGCCCCTTGCCCTCTCGAATTTCTTGCTCCCTCCATATTGATTTAAGGTAGTTACAGCGAAATATCATATTACCTAGAAATCAATGAATTAGGTCTCATTTTAAAGAAAAAAATTCTCACCCTTCTAATGACGCCAAAAATTTAACCCCTTACCACAATATTTTCGGAGATATTTGCCAAAAAATACCAGCCCTTTTACATGGGAAATGGTACGTGTATGCACTCCAGAGACACATTATTTACAAAATGAGGTATTTATAACACTTATATGACGTAAAAAAGTAGCAGTGTGTAGTTTGCATGTTTTCTCAACTATTTTTGAAAACTGATCATATTGTCACCACAATAGGTTCTTGGGAATCACAAAAAATCTTCCGTTTTGAAGGAGTTTCAAGCGTACCGCGCGGAAAAAATGAGTCAAGTTAAAGGCTTATTTAGATATTTTCATTTAATTACTTAAAATTTCTGTCATATAAAACGATATTATTGCACCATTAATAATGCAATATTTAATTGATGTGTCTTACAGCTGGTGAAATTAAAATGTATAATTCGAATATGGTCTCTATTATGACTAGGGAACTATCCCGCGCGGACTACCTGAATACCATCTCCCTGATACTCCCAGAATAGAACTTGAACGCATCCTTGATTTATCTCACTCGTTAACTTCCACGATATCTCTCACTCTCCATCGTTTATCTTCCTCTCGGATAATCGTCACTTCTCTTAAATCCCTTGCATCAAGATTTTCTAATTTCGCTAATTAAAGGAGTCCTGTAAGTGAAACCGCTCAGTCTACCCACCACTTTCTTCGGTATTCTCCAGGGATTCCATCTTTCCGACTTGAAAGGGCTCGAAAATTTCAAGTTCCTGGATTTTCAAGATTCTCTTCCCTAATTGTTTGAAGTCTTCGTTGACGTCACTCCGAGCTTTCCCAAGGGGTAATTGCTACTCTAAGGGATTAAGGACAGAAGTGTTTGTCTCCATCTTCACTCTCTGCTCAGCTTCGTTTCCTCTGATCTGTCAAAGTCAAAATCCTCGTTTGCATTTGCGACTCGAGTTCAAATTGCGCAGTAAGGTAATGCCAAAAGGTCGTTCATATCGACAGATTTCTCTCTTCGACGAACAGAAAGATACGTCAGTGGAAAACGACTAATTGCAGTGTCCTATCGTTGGATTAGGTTTAGATGAACAGCATTGGCAAAAATTATGCCTATGCACTACTGGAGGTGGCTTTTGAAGTTTTCTCCACTATGAGTTACAAAGTTCGTGAAGTTTGCAAAAAGACTAATTTTAGGGTGCGCGGAGTTATTTATTGCACTGTCGTACATAAGATTGTAGCTTTGTAATAAAACTAAAAAATATTTAAAATTGCAATATATTAATATCCTTTAAAACGATGTATCGTGCAATCCTTGCATCATACCATGCACAAGATTCAAATATAAATTATTCGAGTGTAGAGGCAAAATGGGAACAGTATGTGAAAACATTTGTGTGGAGCGTAGAACTCAATGGATCGGAAATATGGACCATTGGAAAAGCTGAACAGAAAAGACTAGAAGTCATCAAAACCCGGTGCTTGAGGAGGGAGGGTGCTGAAGATAAAGTGGACGGGCAAAATAAGAAGTGATGAAGTGTGCAGAAGAGTAGAGGAGGAGGGATAATATGGAACACCATACACAAAAAAAAGAACCAGATGGATTAGAAATACCCTGAGACACAATGGGCTTTTGAAGAACATAATTGAAAGATAAAAAGAGGGAAAAGTCCCCAGTGGAAGACCCAGGAATAAGTTCATGGATCAAATAAAGAGGAAAGTACATAGGAAGAGATAACAGGAGGTAAGAGAACTAGCATTAGATGGGGAAGGGTGGAGGGCTGCAGTCAACCAATCTTAGGATTGAACGACCAATGAATGAAGCCACACAATATTTTGACGCCGACAGTAGTGTCGCACGTAAGTACCTTTCTTACGCAGCCTGAAAACCAGAGAGTGGGCAGTCCCATACAGAAATCGAAGACCTTATATTTTGTGAATTCCCCAGCCGTACAACTTCAGAGTCTTCAGCCCTTCAGAAGAAATATATGGAAATATTTTTCGTTTGGATCAAACGAAAATAATTGCGTAATTTAGTCCAAGCATTGAACTGAAGCAATTCAGTGACGCCGCGGTCAATCTTATTTACTCCAATATTTCTTTGTATATTTTATCACCTTCCTTAACCTTCTTATTCCGGCAAAAAATGCATCCGAGCATCCGCTCTTCCCGTTTCCAATTCTTCTAGATCCAGTCTCCATTTAATAACATCCATTAAAATCCCCTTTCCTCAAGTATCTGACCTCATTCGTCTATGACTTGTCATTTCCACCTGCCACATCCTTTCCTTCCAAAACGTTAAAAGCAATACGTTTTATTTACATTACTCCTTCAATCACACTCAAAATCCACATAAAAAATCTCCAGCACCTGTGAATTATTCTCATCCTCATTGATTAATGTTTAAGGATGTTTCACCATGCTTCACCATTATATATCGTGGGGATTACACATACAGAACATATGTGGTGCAGCATTAAAGAAACTAGGTTTTGTTAAACGTATAGTAGGAAGGTCCTCGGTTGAAAAAGTCAAAGAGGGAGATGCTACTTCACTCTCGTTAGGCCACACCTCGAATACGCCGCGAGAATTTGGGACCCTGTTCATAAAGATTTAACTAAAAGAATTAATAAAATACAAAGGAAAGTAGCGCGCCTCGTTAAAAACTGCTACGAGCGTACATATAGTGTCTCACAACTTTTAGAGGGATTGAGGTGGGAGCCCCTAGAGACTCGGAGGCCACAAGCTAGGCTTGGGCTGCTTGAGATATTCAGAAATGGTGTGTTAAAGAGCGACACAGAGAATATTATCATGACGCCTCACTACATCTCTAGGTCTGACAGATGCGATAAAATAAGAGAGATACACTGCCGAACAGATATGTACAAAAACTCGTTCTGTTCGCGACGAATAAGCGACCACAATAAAAATTGAGCTCCACTAAATACCCTTCTAAAATACATGTCACCATTTCATCTCCAAAAAACCTACACCTTTACACGGCTGGTGACCTACGGCCTATGCGGCGGCTCGTAGGGTATTATGTAGATGTAGATTTTGGTATATTTATATTCAATCACTTTACAGAATAGCGTGCCCCGTATCTAGCTACGTTACCTTCCCTAATCCATTTTTTCAAGAATAGAACCTAGTGTTACAGAGACTTATCGGCAAAAAAGTGACTTCGATGTGAGTATTCCAAGAGGTGATAGGTGCTTTTTTTTGGCAATCATCAAACCAACTTCTCCGTTTCATAGACATCATGTAAGTCTCTTTCATTCAGCTAGCTCTCTTAAGGTAGTTTGAGTGAAATATCATTTTACTTTGCACCATTGCATTGCACCATTAATAATGCAATATTTAATTCTTGTGTCTCACGTCTGATGAAATTAAAACGTATAATTCCAATGTGGTATCTATTATGACCAGGGAACTATCTCGCTCGGACTACCATAAGTTCCTCAAACTTCCGCTACTTTTTTCGACCAAAATGAATATAAATAGCTTAATTCATCTTTCAAACTTAACCATCGTCCTCTCCAGCATCACCCGCTTCAACATGATCTGGCCTCACAGTATGCTCTCCGTAAATTGTAGTAAATCAAATTATGTGTCTTTCACAGTCTTATTATTAAGGGTACAATTAGTTTCGGCAATTACGCCATCATAAGGTACAGTGAGAGTGCACCTGATTGTGACTTAACTATCGAAACTAGTTGTAATCCTAATAATTAAACTGTGGAAGACACAAACTTTAGTTTACTACAATGTCGACCTTCCACCAAGTGAAATCTTCAACTTTTAAATCCTTCCCTGTCTATGTTAGATGCCTTTCCCAAATCCCCATCATTATGTTTCTCTCATATTATACCCATTGCTCCGTACATGTCAATGGCTTCTTACCCGATTCTTCTCCTAACCCAGATCTAGAATGCCTCGATTTTCCACATATCCCCTTTTCGCAATGGTCAGGTAAAAAATTAGTGAATCAGAGGGGAAAAAATTATGAATAAGAATACTTGGTTTTTTCCAAGGTTCATTTCATAAGGGAAACCTAGTTTCGATAACTAAAGATACCTGAAGATGACGCCTATGCACCGAAACAAGTAGTACCATATGATACAAACCTTTGGAAAAATGCCAGGTATTCTTGAAAATGATTATTTCTTTCCCTCTGATTCACTTCTTCTTCACCTGAACACCAGGTACCTGAAGATGATACCAATGAATTTAACTAGTAGCACCATAAGAAATAAACCTGTGGAAAAAAACCAAGACCTCTTTTTCATAATTGGCCATTTTTTTGGCCATAATTGGCAATAATAAATTGGCCATGACTCTCCACGAAGTCACTCCTGAAGTCACCGAGTTTATTGGAAAAAGAATTTTTACTTGCAAAATACAGGATGTATTCGAGTAAAACAAATGAATGTAGCGGATATTTCCGGTAAAATTTAAGTTGATAAAATGACGGTAACCATCTATCAATAATTTTGAGTCTGGCGAATAATTGCGGGAAGTGAAGTCACAATGACGGCGACGCCGTTCCTCTGAAAAAGTATTTGCTAAAATAATATATTTGTCGACCCAATTTACGATTTTACCACATGACTTTTACTTCCCAATGTACTACAATGCGTTATCATCCAAATTTACATATAATGCCTACTTTGGATTAATTCGAGGTAAAATGCATAATTTGTTTTTGACTGAGTTCAAACTCAGCTTATTTTACTCCGTTTCGATGGAAAATATATAGATCCGCTGCCGATATCAAAATTTTTAAAGCCATTTCTTGACCTCTTTGCGGAGAACAAAGTCAACTCCAATCGCCAAATCAACTCCTTCAACCTGAAAACTCTTTTTATGGTCGAGGCGTCGTAATAACTCCTACAGCGAAGCGGTTGCCCTGATTTAGAACGTAGATCAACACTCAACCTATTGTCCTAGAACGTTATCTTCGTTCACCGTTGCCCCGAAATCGGGAGAATGACATTTCAAGCTCTATGAAGGATTCGGAAACATGCAAGCTGCTCGTACAATGCATCGAGCATGCGTCAATACCTCTATAGAATCAATCATTTTTCATAATAAAAAACTTTTATAAAATAAATCACAGCAGTATGTAAATATTAACATATTCGCGTCACAATTGATTTAAGGTAGTGCGAGCGAGATAGTTCCCTAATCATTATAGAGACCATATTTGATATATATATGCTTTAATTTCACCAACTGTGAGACACACGAATTAAATATTGCATTATAAACGGTGCAATAAAATATTTTTTGTACGACAGAAATGGCAAGTAATTAAATGAAAATATCTAAATAAATCTTTAACTTGACTCATTCTTTTCACGCGGTACGTTTTAAACTCCATCAAAACGGAAAGTTTATTGTGATTCCGAAGAACCTACTGTGGTGACAGCATGATTTATTTTCAAAAATAGTTGAGAAAACAAACAAACTACACACTGTTGATTTTTTGACGAGATCTAAGCGTAGGGAATGCCTCATTTTTAATATATGGTCTCTCTGGAATGCATACACGTACCATTCCCATGCAAAAGGGCTGTTATTTTCAGGCAAATATCTCGGAAAGTAATGTGGTAAGGGGTTGAATTTTTTATTTCAATGGAAGGGTGATATATTTTTCATTAAAATGAGACCAAATTCATTGATTTCTAGGTAAAATGATATTTCGCTCAAACTACCTTAACTTTCAGAAGTCCAACATCTTTGGGCATTCGAAATCACGGTTCAGATAATGCTGAACTAAATTTTTTCAATAATGACCCTACATATATCATAGCATATAACGTGGTACATATTCAGTGTCTCACCTCACCACTGCTGTACTCTCTAAGGGTGGTTTATAGGGCAGAGGGTTCCTCTTATTATGGCTCAAACACAGCGTTTAGGTAGTGGGGAGACTACTAGAGAAACTACCAAAGGAAGAGAGACCATGGTTCGTCAATCGCCAATTAATTTTCCATTTCACAATCGTTACGCAAGTGGAGAAAAAAAGCTGTTTTGGTCTCACCCTATGAGATATTCTGGTGCTCAATAAATCATCACATGCGTTGCAAGTTATAGAAAGCTTCCGGCACATCCTAGTACCACCGTATTTCGTCAGATGGAGTAATATATTCAACATGGCATTTCACCGCAGATAGTTGAGTACTCAGAATCAGCACGTTACATCCCGCACTTCCGACTACCGCCGTTTTTCATCGGATCTGGGTATCAAAAAGCAGAGAGACGAGAGAGAGCTTAGAAGTATTTCTGAGCAGCCAAAACGTTCCCTTGATAGAGAAGCATGGACGAGGGCTTTAATCACTTTCAGGCACCAACACTCCAGTAGTACCAAAATTTTCATTATGATAGAACCTAGGTGGCTACATTAATGGTTCCATTCCCATTTAACGTTGACAAATTTCCAACACTGAATCATCTCTAATTTCACCACGAGGGAAGGGCTGACTCAATAGGGACTTCTCTTCGCAAAATCGCACAATTCACAAAGGAGCCGATTAAATCAACTAATTATATAATTTAAAAAGTCGCCTTTTTTCTAAATACGTGACTGAAGAGGATTGAAGACGACTCGGTGCATCACATAAGATTCGAGTCATGAAATTAGAAAATGGCGAAAGCCTCTTCTCATGTTACAGAGCACATTGAGAACCTAAACCTAACAAAGACAACTTGAAAAATGCAGTCATGAAATTAGAGAATGGTGAAAAGCCTCTTCTCTTGTTACAGAGCACATTGAGAACCTAAACCTAGCAAGACGACTTGAAAAATCAAGGAAACATTTACAAAGGGTCAAAGCCATTTAAATATTTATCTCTAGAAAGAAATTAACACATTCGAGGAAGCCTTTCCAATATATTCAGATACGATTGAGAATTAATTTATAAAAAAACTTAGATGAATGATAGTCCACATTATTCAATGATGTGATAAGGTTTTTTCATATATTATACGAGTTGTATTTACATTCATATGTATTTTAAAGCCCAGAATATAGAGAATATAAGCCCAGAATAAAAAATAAAATAAACAATTTCTAACGTTCGCCAATAATTGTTTTCATAAATGGAAAATATGTTATAATAACCAATTTCTATCGTGTAGCGATATTATTGAAATTTAAATACTTATCAACAAATATAAAGCGAATGTCTAGTTTAGCATGATTACCATAGCGTTATCTTTAACACAAATTCCTTTACAAAGAACACATAAAATAAAATTTTAAACGAATTTTATGAAGAGGTATATTAATATGATTCATTCATAGCCGGAAAGGGTGCAAACTCTAGTAAAAACATGTTTCAAAGTGGAGGCAAGATTCAAAATAGAGTTCTAGTATAATGTCCATTATTTTTCTGCGAATCCCCACCTTTTGTGGGATCTGAAAGAAGAAGGTTACGCAGGCTCTTGTAGAAACGCTTTGAAAAATAAACGATTGCAAGAATATTTATAAGAAACCTTTTGAGTTGCCGGTCATCTACGATAAGAATTTCATTCACCCAAGGCTAAGTAAACTCGAAGGAAGGAAACCCCAAGAAGAAAGGCTTCTCAAGGGCGTTGAAGATATTCCCACCGAAGAAAGAGAGTTTGTTTCCACCAAGGACACCGTCGCCTGGGAAAAAAAGGAAGGAAAATTATTTAAAACAATGCGCATAATGACGTCACGGGAAAAAATTCAGAGGAGAATTGTCCCATTCAGGGCTATGAGACCGTTGACCTGGAAAATGAAATCTTGGCGGGCTTTTTTCCCTACGAGACGTTTTCCTGAGTGTACAGTCCTTTCCACCTCTTACTGTTTATTCGCGGTGTTGAATAAAACTGCAGTTGTGCGGACGAATTCTGAAAATACAACAGTTCACAGCTAGGATCGATTTGGAACAGCACAAAAGGACGTCAAACGGAGGAAATGCACTTTCGTTATCCTTGGACGAAGAGAATTCAAAAATAATAATAGGAATTGATTCATTATCGTACTCAAAATTAATCAAAAATATCTGTTCTCGTACCATTCTGATAAATTATTCCCAAATGCCGAGATGTGTAGCAAGAATTCTAATTAAAAATTCCGACCGTAGATTAATTGGTTCCATGATGATTTACATCCCGCAATTAGAGGACCTGCGCTTATTAATTCGACAATATCAATAATAAAATATTACATCATAAATAATAATGATATAATTTCCTTATATGTAACAGATTAAGCCACCTACTACTTATTTATTAAAGAAGACAAACACAACTCTACATTGTATGTTGAAATACCACCCAGGTGGGATTCAAACCCTTGACCTACATGTTGGCAGGCGTTGACTTTACCTAACCAACCCCGAGGCAGTATAGCTCAACATCTTAGAAAACAACTCGCATGAATTTTTCATTGTTAGCAGTCTTGAGCCAATTGTACATTCACTTTAAATTAGGTGAATTACATACATTAAACGTATTTTAAACGGTAGGCAATGACCGAAGTCGCAGAGGATTAGGAAGTCTTCATAAAAGTCAAGTAAGAGTGTCTTTAATTTCAAAATCATCTCATTTATTTTCTATCATAGACTAAGACAAAGAAAATATTCCAATCAAAGATACGTCATTTTGAAAACATCTAAAAACCTGGATTTTAACTACTTGTGAAATAATAATCTAAAATTTTCCCCAGCTCCAAAACTAGTGCAATGTCCCATTACAATAAACACTTTCGCTTTCGACTGTCAGCAAAAATCGTCATTCACAAATATTATATGTGTATTGATACGCTCTTTAAATATTTCACCATAGAAAAATTTGCATAATGAAACTACAGAAAAATCAATTTTGTATATTAAAATAGAGCTGTTGAGATTACTCGATTGCCAGTAATAAAAACGAATTCAGCATCAAATAATGTCGTTGAAATGTCACAAAGAACATTTTGGGTAAATAACAGTCCATTCGAATTTTGTATTTTAACGCAAGCAAAACCTTACAAGCACCCTGTCACCGCAGTCAGAGGTCAAGTTCGGAGACCGTGGCAACCGCTATAAACATGCGAGTTCTCAAAGATTCCGCGATAAGATTTTGGCAACGACTTCCGGTTAATGTGCGTAGCCCACGGTAGCCGCATGAATATCTGGCTAAGCCCTTTCAAGACAAGTCCTTTCTTGTCCCCTTGGCAGGGATCAAGTTTGGCTACCTTGTCGCACTATGCTTCGAATCAGGCCCCTCACTGGCCTTTTCTTCATTGTCTTTACTCGGGGCTTCTGTCTCCAACTAATATCTCTCTCCCCTCATAATAACTAACTCAGTTCTTCAAATATCCAAAGAAGTTCAAAATATCATTGTTGAAGATATAAATATAAGATGAAATAAAGTTAGGATTTCCACTTCGAAGAAACTCGAGTACAAAAGTGACTACACATTCGCCGATCACCTTGAAAACAGTGTCACGATTTTTATTTTTTCCCTACGGGTATATGATAGGCTTAGTAGAAAGCTAGAGAAAATCTCCCACTTTTCTCCACTTCTGAGGACCAATATATCTCTAGTATTGCCTTTTTCGAAGCTACATAGGATCTATCCTCCTTCATCCCATCAATAAAATATTTTCTTTCTTCCCCTTTCTTGCTTGCCTAACACCCTTTCCGCTATCATGGTCTTGAGCATCATGGTCTTAATTACATCCTCCAGCCACCTACACTGCCAATCCCGGATTTCACTCAGAAGTTTACTTTCCTCGTCCACCATCTCAAGCACTTCCTCGTTTATCTCCGTATCCGTCCACCTTCTCCACACGCTCTACTTTCTGAGAGTCCACATTTCTGCCCCATTAAAAGCTTAACTCCAGCTCCCTTCAAAGGCTCTTCACCAGCCTCTTCTTCACATCCTCACTCAAGGTCCCCGTCTTCAGCTCCCTTCTATTACTAAAAGCTTCCTTGGCTATCCCTGTTCTCCTCCTTATGCCTTTGCTAATATTTAGCTCAGTTCTGAAGATCTTTACCATTAATGCTCGCATTGAGGGTAAACTTTACCTTCTCGGGAAAGTAATAAGCGTTCGACAGGCACCATTTTCCCAAGCATTCACAGAGTGGATGGATAATTCACATGCGGCTCATAGCGTATACGTGTAAACAACGCTAGTGGTTCAAATTTATAGACGGTCTTGAAATTAGAATCCAATACATCCTCGAAGGATGTCAAACACGGACATGATTGAGGTAAACAGAAAAAAGAGACTAAGGAAATGGGAGCATAAATCTTTCCCAGGAGGAGAGCGTAAATTTAATCATAATACATTCCAAAACCTTTTTTACTACGCAAAAAATATATTTACCGCTCGCTTCTAATTCCTTCGTCCTCAAGTCCCCCTTTCTCAAAGTCGGTAAGCAAATACCCCAGTAACATACCATTCTCGTCAACTCGCAGCGTACTTATACGTACGACTGTTAACGTGGGCAGAGTGTAAGAAATAGTGCTGGCGCTAACGTTACGGAAACTCTAAAGCTGCAGTTAGAGGAGAGAAAAAAAACATTTGTACACTTCCACCCTTTTTTTACTTCCGAGCATGTTTTCTGCACATTATGCCAACACCAGGGTAACGTTCACACTTTACTTCGCCGATCACTGCAGATTTTTGAAGCAATAGCCCTGCAATGTTGGGAAAAAGAGGATGCATTAGACTTTTTTGAGCTATCTGAAATTTAAAAATGCAATGTCAAATTACGTAGTGACCTCATTATCACCCAGTCACCCCTACTCAAACTTCCAGAACCTTAAGGTAGTTTGAATGGGATAGTTCCCAAGTCATCATCATCACTGGTCGTTCAATCACTTGCCTTGTAATCTATTCACCTATCCTTCCATCTTACACAATAATTCATTCAAGGAACCGACACAAAACCATCCGCTTAACCATTACTTGACCATTCACCCTCACACGAAATCTATTTACAGATCCGTCATAGATTTCATCATAGGTTAATGGCTGCAGTGATGTCTCTTGTCTTAATGGTTTCGACATGTAACCACCACTTAAATGCCAGCCAAAATGGGGTTCAGATGCTTTTTGCAGACGAAACGAGCGCCCTAAAGTCTAATGAACGATTGTAGCAGAAAATGTAATCTCAACTCGACTGCATCCGATTGGAATAAACAGTCACCACGTGTTGCTCTGGTGTCCATCGTTACGCGCTTGAAAAGTAATTAAGCGTAATACAAAACACAGCGAGCCGACTGTGAGATCGTAACGGTTAAGCCTTCACGGTGCCGGGATTGACCGGCGAAAAGCCGTTAAAGATGGCTTCAGAGGAAGAGATTGTGTGCGCTATGCGGGCGGAATAAACGGAGCAGAACGCTCAGACGCCTTTCAGTTTTCATTACGTGAGCTCCCGCTTGACATCACCGGAGGGTGTAATCGGGTCAGAAGGAAACCAGACATAACGGCACGTTGAGGCAGAGGAAGAAGGTTGGTTATGAGGCACAGACACCTCTAAGGAACCCCCAGCGAAACAATGAATGAAGGCGTGCGGCAGTGGAACGCACGGAAAGAGCGGCAGTACAAAGGAAACATACATTTCTCTATAGGCACCGCTGGGGATGGCAAAGCAAAGGGAAAGGAGAAATTCTTGAACGCCGTATGCAACTCAGCTAACAGATAGTGTTGGGCCATACCATTGTTAAATAAGACCTCTAATTAGGGAGGCCCTGGGTAAAAGGTTGGGGTCTTCCAGCGTTGCCATGCGTGGTGAGACATGGGGGTCTGAAATCATCTCACGAAAGATTGTGTTTATCCACGAGATCATGCTTGTATCACTAGTTTCATGCAATCATCGTCTCATTTTTTTTTGTTCAAACAACAGGAAATTTCTCTAATGGAAAGGCTTGTAAATGATTAAGCAGGTAGATATACATTTTTTGTACTATAATTTAAACTAAGAGCGAATTTTTCGTTTTACTTTTACCTATTTTCGGGGCGTTTGATAAGGTGGTTGGAGCGATATTCGTTTAAGAACACCTTAGTGTGAAACTTTGGATACGTATACTTATGAGTTGTAAGTAAAGATAGAAGCGAAAAAATATTTGCACATTACGAATTTGGTTTTTTGATAACTAAATGCTATTTAACACAAATTTTTGGCACTTACCATATATTTAGAAATAATAACATGACATATGCACAGATTTTCTCACATATGTGAAAATACAGTAATCTTCTATCGACCTCTAGCTTATAAATCCAATTCAAAATATTGAGTATAGGTCAGTGTTAGTGATTCAAACAATCATCCTTTGCCAACGTTTCGGAATTGGATGATTTCCATCATCAGGGCTACATTAGAAGAAAAATGTGAGGGTACAACAATCACATTCTTTTTTTTATTTGTACAAAAATCACATTTTTCTTTGTATGTAGCCCTGATGATGGAAATCATGAAATTCCGAAACGTTGGCAAAGGATGATTGTTTGAATCACTAACACTGACCTATACTCAATATTTTGAATTGGATTTATGTGATATCTTCGTTTCATAATATCATAATGGCTCTAAATAAATATCAAGGTATCAAACCAATTATAAAAGCAAGTATTAAAATACGTTTTCCACTAAAATTTCGGGTTCTGCGCCGTACATCCAAGTCATAGCAATACTTTAAGAGACACGGAAGTTTTAAAAATATAATTCTTGCACCATTTATATTATGACAAGCAAGGTTGTTTCCAACGTAAAAATATATGTACTTATGTACGTAAAATATATGTAGTGAAGTATGGTTCAAGAATTTTTTCCGGCTTGCTGGAAAAGTTATTAAAGTTTACTCTCAATGACTCAGGATTCGCACTCCAGCCACATTACTAGTAATGTCCACAACTTCAATATACACTGGCTTGACGTAGGGTGATTTCGGTGTTTCATCCCTCCTGCCAGGAGGCCAAAAAAATACCATCTCATGTAGTGAGATCGTATTCTCGGTGTGCCGTAATTGTACTTTATTTCGACACTAAAATTGTGGAAATAAATAGCTTTGATATTCCCTAGTTTCATATTTAAAACCGTATAGAAGATCAAATTATGCGACCACCAAAGGCATGCGTTGACCTTCCCTCGTCACGCAGCCGAATTTTTGCATACCGTCAGAAGAGAAACTTTGATTTAAAATACCAGTCTCTAGTTTAATCTTTCCGAATATTTATATATCCTTGAATCACCCCTAACGTGTTGTAAAGAGAGCGCATATATAAGCCCTGTAACAAGGACACATTTAGACAGAGGCGAATAAGGCTTCGATTTTAAATACTCGCACTTCAAAAGCTTCATCATTAAGCTTTTACCTTATCTATGTACTTCCATGCATAGCCAGAGGTAAGAGATTGGCCTTTAGGGGACTTTGGTTAGTGTATAAGCCAGTGTGGACCAATGCGTAGGCAGTCAGAGCAAAAAAGCCAAAGGGTGCCAGCGTGCGACTTATTGATAAATGTAAAAAGATGACTCGAAGTATCATGCGTCAAAAATTCTGCCAGCTTAGAGAATGTACTTCCACCCTTAATGACCTTTTTTAGTTCATCTCAAAAGAGATTGGCACTCATAACCAACTTATAAAAGGACAAAATGAAATCTATGGGCATACGAATACCTTCATTAGCATTCTTGCCACAAGCCTACTGATGGGAACAGAGGCTGGAACTGCATGAAAACTATTGGTTGAAATTACACACATGGACGTTCATAAGTTAAAATGCAAGTAATCCCAAAAAAAACTTTACTTCGTAAACCTCGATTCTAAGGGAAAAATTAAATACTCAAAATCCCAGAGCTCCTGAAGAAAAATGAAACTGCCTTAATAGGAGGATTAAGATGAAGCACTAGAAAATCTATGAAACAAAAAAAAGGCCGCTATAAAAAATTTAATCGTTCCACAATTTCTTCGATAAGCGAGACCAAATAAAATTTCGCTCTTACTTGCCGGCACAGATGGTGGCTATTTTACTAGCTAACCTTGGCGAGGATCCGGGTTCAAATTTAGAAGATTACGAGGTTTTTTCAGGGAAATCCTCATTCCTTCCGGGGCATCATTGAAAGAGTACCGCGAGTAGAGAGCTCAGTCCGTCGATTGGAAAGATTAATTCAAGATACCTTGGAACCTTCGCTTAAAAGCACGGTTCTGTAGACGACAAGACACAGGCAACATACCTGGAAAAGAGAAAAGACACAGTGTTAAAACGCAATTTTCCATAAATATGGATGAATAAATGCTGTTGCTGCTAAAAATAACAAAACACTGATGCTTAAAAACAAGATAGACTTTGGGGAAGGCCTTTGTGGACACCGAGTAACTTCCCACCAGACTTTAATGACAAAAAATGACCACAGTTGTCGGTCGCCTTCCCATAAGACCATTTGTTACCAATTTATGTCAGATAACATCTGATTTAGAGTCTCGTATTTCCAATTATTGATTATGGGTCTTCGGTCTGTGATGGCATGTAAGTTGTATGTGTAAATCGTATCCAGCGCCTCCAAAAGGCTTGCGCTCCATTTGTCCTTGACCTGTCTCGTGATTGCCACATTTCTGGGCACCTTGCTTCCTTAAACTGAATGAAAAAAACCCAAGACGCGATTATCAGGCTGTACTACTCTTAAAAAGATTATGTATACTAAAACGCCTTCCTATCTGTACAATAAGCTTTCTTTTGTTCACACCTTTCGCAGTCACCCTCTCAGGAATCCAGATATGCTAAGAGTCCCTCAACACCGAACTGATAAAGAAAGATTCTGGATATTTGCTGTCATTTTGTGGAACAGTTTACCACCCACAGTCACTCACTGCATCTCTGTCAAAACCTTCCAACACCACGCTCGAAAATATTTGAGCTCTCCTGCTGATTATGTTGTTATACTATTTTTGACCATTTTTCTGTTTTCATGATGGTGCAATTAATTTTTGACTAATTTTTCTTACTTGCTGATGGGACTGAATTTACTTTACTTTTTCTATATTTTCCAACGTTTGTATTGTACTCTCGTAGGACTGTGAGTCCTTTTGTACATTGACTAAATAAATATCGAATATCAAGACGCAAAATTTGCATTTAAGGCTCTACAAAATCCAATGGTAAGGTGAAATGCAGGTTTATATTCCATGAATTAATAATGTGGAATGCAAATCAGTTCCATGGTGTCAGAGTGACGTCCTAACCTACGAAAGGAATCTTCAATCATGAGGAAAAAGTTTGTGTAAAGTAGGGAGGATTACTGTTTCAGGTTTCTGCGGCGAGCAGGTATTCTTTACATTTTTTGGGATTTTACCGCGTCCTTGTTTTTCCGACAACGTTTCTCCTCCTATCCTGGAGGCATCATCAGGTCGAAGATGACTCGACATCTTCCACCTGAAGATGCCTCCAGGATATTCACATATTTTATAATGTTAGTGATAAATAATTACACGACTGAAAAATTGTAAAAGGCACCTGCTGATAAACCAAGAATGGCTTAGATGGAACATTAAGTTTTAAAGTTGATTAAATACTGTGCATTTTACAAGATTTATTTTATATTGCTTTTATATGAGTTTCCTTTTACACTTTAGGAATTGAATTTGTACATTTTCTGTCCAATTGGTTCTTAAAAAAATTATGAAAAGAGTCAAAATGAAGAATGTGCGAAACCAATCGTTCACCGTCCGGAAAGATAGTAGATTGATGAGCATCAAGAAACCAGTAATTGGACTGATAAAAGCAGACGGAGACGACCACGAATTAAAACGCATTCCTCCTCCCCACTCCCCCGCAGCTGAGAATTGCAAATACGAAAAAAGTCAACCGCCTTATTTAAACCAATTTTTTATTTCCGAAATGAATTTCACATATTAATAAGAAGCAATTGATAAATTTCTGTAAGAATAAAATTCACATCGGCCACATGACTTGAATTGAGAAGTAGTAGCCTGAGTTACAAAATGTAGTCCAACGGTGGGTGCCTCCACGAGTATCCTCCGACTAAAAATTAGACTGGGAGGTTTTCAGAACACTAGACCATCCTAGGATGGCGCAGGGAAAACAATTGTAACCTGACATGCGAATTAAACCAGCCATTGAGCTTGTACTAGAGTTGACCAAAAAGTAATGCCCCTCATTTTTCTCTCAAAAACTATCCATCCCGCAAAATATGAAATGTATGCGAATGAAAGAATGATGTTTCATCTATCCACTCTAATTTTCCACATAATCACCTTCAAGTTCTATTGCCTCCCTCCAACAATTTCCTAGGACGGGTACGCCCTGTCATGTCGGTCCCATCACTCGCTCTGGTTACGGTGTAATGCCTTCGTGTTTTCTTTTGGTTGCGCTTTATTTTCAGTTTTCTAGTACACTTCCAATCTCCCCCCTCTCCTCTCCAACAATCCCCCCTCTCCAACAATTCAACAACTCCCTCACAACCAACAACGACCACACAAAATTAATTTAACATCAAAACACAAAACTAAGAAATAAGAGAAAACACACAAAGCAAACAATAACTCAAGGAGTTGACTGTTCCTTTTTTTGGGATTCATTCCGCGATATATGTTTTAAGAAAACAACAATATTTCGCTGGTCCTCCTGCCAGCTTCATCAGGTTAACAGCTGGCTGGAGGACCAGCGAAATATTGTTGTTTTCTTAAAACATACATCACGTAATGAATACCGAAAAAAAGGAACAGTCAACACTGCATCCGCGGAAGCCTACGAGCTAATAACTCAAGGAGCGTGGCGTTACAATGGAGCCTGTCATTATTCAATATTGGATTAAAAGATAAGAGAAATTACGAAGAAATTTACATTATTTCACGCCTTTACTTTGTGCCATGTTGGTATTTGCGAGCCCAACCTTGCAATTTATCTTCTGCATAGTTCAAAAGATTGGTCCGAGCACTCAGATGTAAGACACGGTAGCGTCATTATAACCCGATAAGGTTTTGCGACAAATGGAGACGCGTCTCTCGAAGACCGTTTCAACGCACTGATTTCTGTCATTAATCAGTATTTTTGTGAAATGGGGAATTAGTTTTTGGGAAACCCTCGTAATTCAAGAAGCGAGCAAATGAAAATTTAATTCAATGAAAAAAATAATCAGGATATTGAATAAAAGCAAAGGAAATATAACTTCTGAGCTTTAATTGAAAAATCGGATTATTCTTTAATTTAATAGGGCTTGTACTCGTTAATATCTTCCACGCCGATGCAAGCAATTTCGCTCGAATAATGTGAGTTTTTATTTTTATTTTATTCTATTCGACAAAAAAGATCACATATAGCACAAAGCCATTTTAAAGTGAACATATAACAAACAAAAAAGGACACAAGCGTAAAAACATAACAAGAAGAAGGTATCAAATAGTAATTCAACATGGGGAGATAGTAAAAATTCCTTTTTTTGTGAATGACATGTGGCTAGGTTAGCGAAGACGCTGGAAGATAGGGTGAAAGGGTCAATGTTCACAGGAAGGGAATTTACAATTGAAGAGAGGCGAAAAATGAGGGAGCGTTTGGTAAGTGATAGTCCGGGAGTAGGGACATGGAGCAATGAGTGAGTCCTATTGAGTCGGGAGGGTACCTATTCTGAAATTTATCAAGGAATCAAGGCCGGGGCAATCAATAGTTGAGTTCAATGTGCTATGGATAAGTTTAAGATCGGATTCAAGGAAGATATTATCAAGTTGCTCAACAGAGAGTGAGGACAAGACATCATCAGAGGGTAGGTTGTGGAGATTTGGCGATCTATTTTTAAAAATTCGTGCGAAGAAGTTAGGGATTCGTTGCAGGGATTTAACATTAGTTGGGGCTGACATCGACCATATAGGGGAACAACAGTAGGAGAGAAGAGGAAGAACCTCTCGAAGATCGTTTCAACGCGCTGATTTCTGTTATAAATGAGTATTTTTGCGATATGGGGCATTAAATTTTGGGAAACCCTCGTAATTCAAGAAGCAAACAATTGAAAATTTAATTAAACGAAAAAAATAAACAGAATATTGAATAAAAGCAAAGGAAATATAACTGCCTAATATAATTTTGATAGTTTTCCCCAGTATTTTGATAACCTGAAGAGATTTCTTAGTGTGTAGAACATTCACTGATGGATGGCTGGGTTTGACTTCGAGAACGTTCACTATTTGAACCTAAATTATGGTCAAAATTGTAGGCCTTTAATTATTTGAATGCCTGAAAAGTCGTGGTACAGTGGGAAAAGGAGTATTCATAACCCGGCACAATAGTTGAAACTCCAACGCGAATCAATCACGGTCCTTATTGATCGATCAGGATCCTGTACTCCAGAGCAGGAGTAATAAAATACAATCATTACATGTCTTCCTCTACCTGCCATGCAAGGTAATTCACCCCTGAAAACAGCCACCCGCTGCCGGGGGCCTGTCCCTCTACCAAGGCGCACTTGACCTTTCCGAACACGAGTACCCTTGGATAACTTTTCCCTGACCTTAACTCGTCCTCACGGTTCAAGGCATATACCATCAAACATACATGTGAAGTGAATGAAAAGAAAGAAAAAGATTGCACAGAATGAAGGGAAACGTAAGGAAGGCAAATCAAAAAGGTTGGGTGGCAAGGGCAAAATGGGTATAATTCATCAACAGTCGTAGTTTCGATCAATTTTGCAGGACACAATACATGCAGGAGAAAATTCACCCCTATCACTCACCCTCTAGGTGCCTAGCTTAGCAGAGTTACCTTTCGCACGTTGTTAGACAAGAGAACATAATAGCGGCCAATGAAACTTTGAAGTAGGTTAGTCGACAGGTAGTGTGGCTGATTAGATGATTTGCTCCCGAATGCTTGTTCCTTAATTTGCCACGTAGTACTAACATTGTTTTGCATGAGTCATCCATGACAATTGCATCTCGTTTACGTAGCTGCGTGAAGGCCGCTTAACACGATAATTTTGTTGCACCAACGATTGTGTGAAATATTCCATGAAGAAAATTGTACCGTGTAAAGCGGCAAACTGTATGACTGTCTGAACGGGATGTAGAACCTGCTCGAATTCCATTATTTTTTTATACAATTCATGAGACATTCGTTTGTGCAATAAAATGTACCGTGTAAAGCGGTATTTATACATAAATTAAACAGTTCTGTAGCATTGATTACATGCCTATGGCGTAGTGAGCGTACGTGAAAGTTACTTTTACAATAATTTGCACGTTGGTGATAAATTAGCCCGTGCAAAACACCCTCGCGGTGATTGTAGGGTAATACGAAGATATAGATGCTCAGTGGAAAAGCATGAAGTTGATCTCACTGAGGAACTCGTAAACGTAAACAATCATTGGCAACTTTCCTCCATATGGTCGAGGGCTCTTTGAATTGATTCTTAGACAGTTCGCATTACGAGGGAGGCTCGATCGAAGATTCAGTTTTGGTGGCATCATTGGCGTAGACTGGGCGACGGACCCAGAACGGCAAACGCTCATTGGACGTCGTCGTCATGGAGATCGTACGCCACGCGCAGCCACCGCCGAGACGAAATGACGGGAATCCAACACCAGCATTACGAGCATTCCACTGCCATTACACAGGCATTATGTCGAGTTATGGCGTAAATTCATTGTACGAACGCTTCCCTCGTTATACCTACTAGCTGACACGTGCGAATATTGCGCACAGTATTGCAGCTTCTTCATGTTTCTCCCTGTTTTTCTACCTGTTTCTTCCCATGGACAATTCTATGTCATTTATGTTTGTGTTAAAGATACATAACGTGAACGTAAACGGTCACACTTATTGCATGTAGAATGTAAACAATCTAACTAAACGATGTGTTAATAGATGGCGCCTCCTACAGTCTTTTAAGCACGTAACCAAAGCCAATATATTAGTTGATTATATTGTCAGCAGATGGCACTGTATCATTTTTTAACAAAAATTTTCATTTCAAACCATTTGTCTATTTTTCGTTAATAGCGGGGAACACTATCTTTAAAACTATGTTTGACATTAATTTTGATGAAGAATTATGGGAGTTATGGCGTTGCGACTTACGGGAGCGCATTTAGTGGAGCTCAGTTTTTATTGTCACTTATTGTGCGCGGAGAGAACGAGGTTTTGTACCTATTTGCCCGGCAGTGTATATCTCTTATTTTATCGCATCTGTCAGACCTAGAGATGTAGTGAGGCCTCATGATAAAATTCTCCGCGTCGTTCTGAAAAATATCACTTCTGAATTCCCCGAGCAACCTAAGCCTAGCATGTAGCCTCCGAGTCTCTAGGGGCTCCCATCTTAATCCCTCTTAAAGTTATGAGACAATATGTACGCTCGTTACAGCTTTTAACGAAGCGTTCTGCTTTTATTTGTATTTTATTAATTTTTTTAGTTAAATATTTCTGTCTAGGGTCCCAGATGCTCGTGGCATATTCGAGGTGTGGCCTAACCAGAGCGAAGTATTATCTCTCTTTTACTTTTTCATCCGAGGACCTTCCTACTATAAGTTTAATAAAATCTAGTTTCTTTAATGCTGTTCCACATATGTTTTGTACGTGTTTCCCTGGGATATATCAGAAGTTAAGATTATTGATATTGGGGATAATGAAAGGATGCAGCAACCAATCTTAGGATTCAACGAGGAATGTTGAAAGTAACTAAATAATTTTCCTAATCACCTAATTAATTACCTAATCTAATGACAGCATAATTAAGATTGAAATGGCAAAGAGAATATAAGTGATGAACATTTTGATGCCAGCACCCCCGGAGGACTCCGCGCCTTGCTTGCAAACACGGTGGATTCGAGTTTTTCTGGGGTAAATGAGAAATTTAAAAGTTTCATTTAAAAATAATAAAAATATTTTTACTCCTCCGATGTCAGTCGAAAGCCCTAATCCCGAGGTAGCATAGCAAAAGTGTCATTATACGCTTAACTACGCATGCCGTTGACGAATATATGGATGATTCTAAAGGAAAGTTTTGTGAAGATATTTCATCAAACAGGCAGCTGAAATGTTTCTTTGCAGACAATAATAAAAAAAGTCAAAGCGAAATTATAAATAAATAGATCGCAAGTAACAATCATCCAATCCCGGCTGGGGATTTTCTCATCCTTCCTAAAAGTCTACATTTCTGCAACATACAGCGCCACACTAAATATTTAAGTCTACGGTCACCCTTTCTTTACATTCTTTTAAGCGAGGAGCCACTCATCAGCTCCCCAATAAATGGCGTAAAATACGTTACTTTTAATGTCATAGACTTTACGAGTCTTCCTCAAATAACAAGGAAATTTCGTATCAGCTTTTTCTTACGAAAGGATTCAGGCTACACCTTTCTTTAGTCTTAAGACGTATTGTAGAGTACCGTAGGCAGTGATGTTAACATAAAAAAATTACTTATATTGACAAACACTTCCACTGAAAAGACCGCTGTCGGAAATATGCAAATGAACAACACAGACTTAAACTCTCTGAACCAATACTAATGAATTTGGTACGTGAAGGTGAATTGTTAATAACACATTTCATTCCCAATCACTTTTTATAACACAAGCGAATACCACGACGGTATCCAACGGCAAATATTTGCGAGGATATTCAGAAGTGCGTGCATATTCAATATGGTATTCAGGCACATCACATTTCTTGTGTAACTTATAGCCCTTGGATGTGAATCAACATTGGTTTATAAATACGCTTTTGTTGAACTAAATTAGCAACTTAAAATGAAACATTCACCGAGATAAGGGCACTTCGATCACTTTTTATGCTTGTCGCTCAATGGACCTTCATGGATCGGATTGCCAAGGAACTTCACTATGCAATTGCCGTTGCCCCCGAAGAAAAGTTATTTTGCTTAATACATTCATGTGACAGAAACAGATATCTTGAAAACATTGGATGGAAATCACTCTTGATTTGGAAAAAAAAAAACAAAAAATTAAATTCAAAACGGCAAACTAATTTACCACCATTATTAGATCGTCGCATCATTTAGTATCATACAATGTGTTAGAAAGCAGAACGATGAGGTTTAAGACATCATTATTTCCACATACATAAAATGGTAGGAATGGTGGTAATTAAGACTCAAGACAATGTTCCTTCTCATTAAAAGGAAGTAATCGTCTTTCATTATTTTTTTTACTAAGGAAAAACTTGTAGCCAACCTTTCCTCACCCAAGTAATTTTTCTCATTTCCACTTTTTTTCGGGCTCGGCGTCCTAACACCCTCTTCCCACAGCCCTAATACAGAGTAATAAATTAAGATGGACCATTCGTTTGCAAAAACTTCTTTACTAAAGAAACCACCGTTAAGAGCAAGTTTTTTCTGGTTGATTTACGTCTAAAATTAAAATATTTCCGCACCTGTAGATGTTCCTTCCATTTATTTAATTTTTCTTAAACAAAATTACATACAACGATACAACGATAAATACAACGATATACAATCTTAAATAAATATAAATACAATCTTAAATACAACGATAGAAGAATAATATTTAAAACATATCAAAATAAAACAGCCTTAATTAGAAATAAGAATAAAGAAGATACAGCTATAATAAGGAGAGGAGTTAGACAAGGCTGTCCTCTATCACCAATAATTTTCAATGCATACATTCAAGAAGCAATCGATAAAGTAAGGGAAAATGTTGATGTAGGAATCAAAGTTAATGGGAAGAAAATAGATATGTTACGATATGGCCATAGTTACAGAAAAGAAAGAAGATTTAAAAATTATACTTAACGAGATGGAAAGAATTCTAAGAGACCAATATGGAATGAGGATAAACAAGCAAAAGACTAAAGTGATGGTATGCGGTGCTCAAGACTGCTGTGAACCTCTAAGGATAAGAATAAATGATGAAGAACTAGGACAAGTTACAGAATACAGCTACTTGGGAAGCAAGATAACAGAAGATGGAAGGAGTAAACGAGAAATTGTGAATAGAATACAACTAGCAAAAATAGCTTTCAACGATAAAAAGACTCTACTGACTTGTAAAAATGTTAGTTTGGAAGTAAGAAAGAGGGTTATGAAAGCTTATGTTTGGAGTGTGGCCCTTTACGGGTGCGAAAGCTGGACTATAGGGAAACATGAAAAGAGCAGATTAGAGGCCCTAGAAATGTGGTGCTATCGAAGGATGCAGAAAATCAGCTGGCGAGACAGAATCACCAATGAGGAAGTGCTGAGAAGAGTAAAAGAAAATAGAAGTCTCTGGAGACAGATACAGACAAGGAGACTTAAACTAATAGGCCACATTCTACGATGCAATGATTTTATAAAATTAATAGCTTAAGGTTGTATTGAGGGGACAAATCGTAGAGGACGTCCTAGATTAAGCTATATGAAGCAGATCATCAATGACTCTGGATGCGCCTCATATGATGGTGAAATGAAGAGAAAAGCCGAGCAAAGAGTGGAATGGCGTGCTATTGCCAACCAACCCATGGGTTGATAACCGAAGAAGAAGAAGAAACAAAATTATGACCTTGGATAATTGAATAATATTTTCATAGCAATTAACGTGCCACACGATGAAAAAAACTAATTCAAAGCCCAAGTCTGCCCACGACATGGGTGTGTGTGTCTCGTCCGTTGCTACAGTTATTCACCCGACATAAGTTGGCCCATTGTGCTGTATTCGGGGTAGTGAAGATGAATAAAAAAAGAATATAGAAAGGACACTGTTTCTAATTATGTACAAACAACACGATGAAGTCGGGATCAGTTTACTTCATGCGAGAATCACGATCCAAATCATTGAAAGTGTCATGCTAATGATATCGAGCGGACATTAAAATGAACAGTCTCTGGAAATCACCCATAAAAAATGGGTATTTTAATGGATGAAGGAGCAAACATTGGAAGCATTTAGACCGCATTAATAAATCTAGCTTTTTGCGCTTCAAATCCCATCGCCGTTATGATCGCGAAACACGAGAAATCACGCAATGGAAATCAGTTGGAAATGACACGTTACGAATGAAAAACCGGCACGACGTCGCTGGGATGAAATTATTATGTTTTAGGGGATCGTGGAGGATAAACCTTTGGCGCGGGGTCGACTATTATTTTTAATTCATGCTACGCCACCTATCTAGGAACGGGTAATATCTCGTTGGTTCACTAGGTAGCAATATTACAGTCTCCTGATAAATCATTAGTTTTATCTTGAAGAGAAAAATATTTTTTCGAGTTACAATCGATGTGAAATGACACAAGCTTGCCCCGAGTAATATCCTAAGTACACAAGGAAAATTAACAGTTTCAGAGAAGATTCGTGCTTAAAATAATGTTGATGGTTCCTAGATCCAACTCTAAGCTATTTGAGAGTACGCTTATTTGAGCCCAAGGTCTAATTGCTTTTCTGGAAATACATTGATCAATTAAGATTTTAAATACGCATTTACCGTCAATTTTTGTCAATTAAAGAACGGATGTAAGAAAAATTTAAATTAAAAAATTATCACATTACTCGGGCCATCAAGAATAATTAAGTTTCAATCACTGCTACTTAATGAAAGTGACGGTTTCAGGTGTTACTATGGGGAATAACTTCAGGAATATACATTGAAGCACTTTGTAATAACACTTTTCCACCCCCATTGCCTCACGGAGTATATTTTTGTATGTACAAAAATGTAAATCACCTGAAGGTGTCGCACAGTGACGAAACCTAGGTCGTTCAAGTAAAATTCTCACGTGAAAATTACTAAGTGTTTCAATTTATAATCAAAACTACTCAATTATAATCGTTTAATGGTTATGAAGAAGAGATACAAATTTGAAGGCGATATAGGATCTTGTTAAGCCTTAACTAAAGAAATCGCTTTCACATTTATTGATATTGTTATTGTTCGCAAAATATTTTTTTTTAATGCGAATAATGAGAGAAAGACATGAGAAGTTTCGACAAGGCCCAAGGATTGATTCAATTTGCCCAATCTGGTAAAACCATTGAACTGAAGGAGAAAAATAATTTTCATTGCCGTTTACCTCTTATGCTGCAATGACACCATCGACTTTCTCCTTATCATAATTATTATAATATATAACCAGTTTCAAGGTTCCCGCAAAATAAGACCAAGGCGAAGTAAAGTCAGCGGTAAGAGAGTTTGCAATTAAATCCAACGGGGAATAGTTGAACATGCTTGAGTAAATTAATTAAGTTGAAACTCCAGAGGTCTCCCTGTGTTTGCTAAGAGGCAAGTAATTTACTAGTGGGGACACGTCTCTCCTACGATGCTTAAAATTCTCTGAAAAGTTTGTGCGAGACTACTCACAGAAATTCTAGTGTTATTTATGTCATATATGTTGGAAATAATGTCATAAATTCAAATGAGCATAACATCTAAATGTGTTTACGCAGAACAATTTATTAGTTTAAATACTGCCAGGCTCCTTTTTAATTAAGGAAATGGAATATAAAATTTAAGAAGGTAAAACATTCAAGAGTAATTAGTTTCAGCGAATTTGATTTTATTGCATCTCATGTAGCAGCATGCAACGATAGAGTGAACTTAGCTAGCAAACTATGTGGGGATCGGGTTGGTTTGGTGGCTAGAGTACTGGCTAACAATACAGATGGCCAGGGTTCAAATCCCTGTAGAGGAGAATGTTTTTCAGCGGGAACCCCGACCCGATCCCCGATTGTCTTGTGGAGGGCACTTCAAGTACAGTACTCCGTCTGTCGGATGAGACGTTAAACCGTGGTCCGCTTGGCTCCTTTCGTCAAGAGCAGGCTAATGTCGACTCCGGGTTTCTCACCACCCTTCCTCTCTCACCTATCCCCTATGCCCCCCCTTCCTCTCTCACATATCCCCTATACCATCTTTATGCAGACGACTTGAAGATTTATCTCGAATCCCACCCAAAGGAAATAGAAAACGCTGTTGAATTGATCAATAAAGATATCCAATCTATCTGTAAATGGTTAGCTGTTAATCGGCTGAAGTTGAATCCTGACAAGACTAAGTCAATAATATTTGGTAGTCCTTCCTATCTGAACTTCATCTCGATGAGTGTCCCTCCCAAAATAAGAGTACAGAATATCTTTATAGATTACTCGACTTCAGTGAAAAGTCTCGGGGTTCATTTAAATAACACCTTGAGCTGGCGGGAGCACATTAAAGCTATATCTAACAATGTGTATAAGACTATGTACCAATTGAAGCACATCAGGCATCTGCTCCCAATTTCACTTCGCCAGAAGCTGGTTCAAACTCTGGTATTCCCATATTTTGACTATTGTTCAATCATTTTCTCAGATGTTAACTCAGAACTGTGCATTAAGCTGCAACGTCTTCAAAACTCCTGTCTGCGTTTTGTTTTCAACATCCGCTATGATGAACACGTCACGCCTTATTACGAAAAAATTAAATGGCTGAAATTGGATAAACGCCGAAAACTGCTAAAGGCTTTATACGTGTTTAAGGTTCTGAAATCCAAAAACCCCACCTATTTGTATGAAAATTTTATATGTAATATAGATACAGGAAAAAGATCAACTCGTGTCACTGAGTTATATTTAGTCCCTAAATTCCATACCTTATTATTTGAGCACTCTTTCCTAATTTCCTCCTGCAAGTTATGGAATTGTTTACCTGTAAATGTTAGAACCTCTATGACAATTTCGATGTTCAAGAGAAACATGACTGATTACCTATGGAAAATTGCTTAGTGTTTTGTAATCTTTTATGTTATGGCATGTATTTATTTCTTTTCTATGTTCCAGGGGACTTAAAGTCCCAGAACAATAAAGACTATTTTCTATTCTATTCTATTCTATGGCGCAAATGACCTTAGCCAAAAACCAAATCCAATCCAAGCAAACTTTGTTAAAAAGAAAAGTAAGCACAAATAGAAATATTCCACACGACATATTTGAACTTCAGCGTGAAACATCACCCACTCATACCGCAAAAAGAAGCAATTTGAATTTACTGTAAAATTATTAAAATATGTGGTAACGCATTGAATACATTAAAATCATGACCCGAAGGTCTCTCTATCGAACTTTAATAAAAAAATGATGCATCCACACTATAAAATGAAAATACCGGAACAAAAAACTTCAAATTGTTAAAAATAGAGTGTTTTCGAGGAAGGTTCATGGCGTTTAAATCTGAAATACCGAAAAAAAGACGAATGCACTTCTTTCAGTAGTTATTAAAAAATATTTTCCCATAAGCACGAACCGGGGTATCCATTCGGCCGGCTTTGTGAAGCACTAGCTAATCCACAAGGGCCCCACAGCCGCTCCTGACGCGCCACGAGAACGATATCCGGTCAAACTGGAAGCAGAGCATTAAATGCGACCGCGCTCTCATTTATTCACAGCGGGAGCAGGGGCGAGGTTTCGGGCGGCCGTCGGTGGCGACGCCGCCGGTTCAGGAGCAGGAGAGAGGAGAGATTCCATCCAATTATCCGAGAACTCATCTGCCGAGAGAGACACATACTAACCGGCCGACGCCGACACCGCAGGGCCCCGTGAGGTTTGCCCAGCCGGCGGAAAGGTTTTCGGGCGCCTGTGGCCCGCGCGTCCTTTGCCAGAGGAAAAAGGCGCATTAAACCGGATGTGCGAAGAAAGGGAAACGGCAAACCCTGGGATACGAAACGAAATGCCCAAGGGTTTTTAAAGGGGATGCAGGGTGTACAGGTCAACTTCGCACAGTACACAGTTGTACACCTACTGTGAAGCTCACAGTAGGTATACAAACAGTTCACCGCGTGAATTCCCTTCAAATAGTTCACACGGCGAACTGTTCGAAGGGAATTCACGCGGAAAAGAAACAGGCTACAGTTATTTTTAATGCGTATGGTATTTAGTGATTCGCCATTTTTCGTTCCGCTACTCGCCGCATTTTTTTAATAAAAAAATTTAATTTTATCTCTAATTCGTAATCTGACGAATAAGCGGGAACTGCCTCCACAGTTTCTTCTTTTCAAATTCCCGGGTCTGAATTTTAAAATTCTCTGAGGTTATGCTGAATCAGCTATCATAAAATAAGTTAACAGTTTTAAGTTCACTTTCCATTTATATTCAGAGAGTATTTTTAATGACTGAGAGCGAACACATCGCAAATACGTGGATCTTAATATCTCACTGGTGATAGTGTTAGCAGCATTCAGGATGTATCGTGTGACCAAGCCTCATCATAAAGTATATGACATAAACCCTGCACTGAGCCGAATCAAAAACCTCATACACCAAATTGATGCATACATATGTACTTCTAAAACATAAGAATCATAACCTACACGCATACGAAGGTTTTTGGAGTATCTGGAAATGTCAGTTTACATTTTTCTATGCGCCATTCTTCTCATGTGATATTTTCACGTAAAAGACACTATTAAGAAGACTACGAAATACCATCATATTAAAAGAAAACAAGGTCTGAAGTAGATGAAAAGGTAATGCAGAAGAGGAACGCAATGATCAGAATAGGCTGGTGGAGTATTGGGACAATGGTTAGGGCGGGAAAGTGATAAAATATAAAGGATTAAATGGAGAACGTGGGAATGGACATGATGGGTGTGAGCGAGGTATTATGAAAGATATCAGGGATAATTGGAGCGATTAGTATGGGGTGAATTATAGCAGAGGGGATGGAAGCATTCGTAATGAACAGAAAACTTGGCAGAAAAGTGAGTGTACGAGAGGTGAGTGATAGGATAATTACATATATAATACGATAATTACAAATACAAATAAAGGAACAACATACATACCAATCACACCGTTCCCTTCGGGGTAGGCACAGTCAAAATGTTTCACTCATTTATACATAACTGTACACCTAACTCTGCTTCAATAATTTCCTCCATACTGACCTATCCTTGCAAACCTCTTTTGCCTCATTTACTCCCAAACACTGCATCATACATGCCCTTCTGTTTTTAAGACTCCCAATATACCTCCTCCTAAGAATTTCCTCAACCACATTCAACCACAACTTACTCGGCCTACCTCTACCTCTCGCACCATTCATTCTACTCTCATATATCTGTGTTGTTATTCGACTCCAATCCATTCTCTCAACATGGCCAAACCAACGAAGCACACTCCTTTCATACACGTCCATTACTGGATCATTTAACCCACATTCATTCATGACTCACTCATTCCTGACCCTATACATCCTACTTTTTCCGCAAATACTCCTCAGATAACTCATACCCACGGCATTTAGTGAACTCTTATGTCTATCCTGGCATACCCATGTCTCACTACCATACAACAAAATGGGTAGAAGTACACTTTTGTACACGGCGATTTTCGCTTCCTTAGACAAGCACTCATTCCTCGATATGCTTCACATGCTACCTACCACTTTCCCTCCAGCATTCGCACGTCTCTTTATCTCCTCATCTATCCGTCCATCTCTCGCAAACGTCCCACCGAAATACACAAAATCATCCAATAGTCAAAAAATAAGTCCAGCCCAAAAACTAACCAATCAGCTGGTCGGATACACAAATGAAATAACATTCCTTTCATCAGCGTATCTAGACAACCGTTTCACAGATGCAACAAGTCTATTTAAGACAGAAGTTCTAGAAATCCTCAGTTTAAGACCAATTAGCCGTAAGTGAAAACTTATTCTAAGAATGACCAGTCTTATACAAATATTTCTCAGAGATACATCGCATACCAACTGATAACTTAGTTTTTTTCCGGTATCAGTGGTCAAGGTCCCCATGTAGTTACACTGAAGCTCTAACATTGGACAGTAAAAATATCCACACCTGTCATGGAGTAGATATCCGGTCTTCGAAGAAGTCACATTGTCATTATACATATCTATAATATTTACGAACCTGTGCGATCAAGGAATATCAATTTAATGTACGGAATTTCATGAACACGGGCATTAAAGACTTTTTTCATAAGCAACGAGGGAACCACGGTAATCTGCGTAGCCCCGTAGGAAAAAATACTTGAACTAATGCACGTTTTCATCGTGAATTTTGCAAATTTTGCAGACATAACATTCAAATTTACTTAAAATTCATGCTTTCTCAAGAGGACAATCGTTGAGTGCAAACTTAATTCAAACGCTGAGGAAAGTGTTCATTTTCATTTCATCATGCATACGTCACAATTAAGATCGAGAAAGGTGAGTGGTATGAATTTTAGCCATTGCCAACTTTCACTTCCGTTTTACCCCCACATTTGACTGTAATTTGGCACCCAAGGATGATTTGTAACGAATTTACAGCGCAAATTCAAAAATGCAGGTTTCGTAAATTAATCGGAGACAAATATGCAAGTAATAGGTGGTTATACACAAGAGTTGAAATTCGCCATGAATAAATCATTTGACTTGACCGGGATTCGAACCCGGATCTCACATTTGCCGGTCAGGAGTGTTAGCTAGTTACACTGTGTAACTGGTTAACACTCCTGACCGGCAATTGGGAGATCCGGATTCGAATCCCGGTCAAGTCAAATGATTTTTTCATGGCGAATTTCAACCCTGGTGCATATGCACCCGTGCGAGTGACTTCGTGCCACATCATTTATTAAATGCAATGATTGGTAATAGGTGGTTGTTGAGATCAATACAGTGCACGCCAATGAATATGTAATGCAAATTTTCTGATTTCGGGGCGCCTGGCACAAGTCCTATGTTGTAGGACAATGCAGTAGTTACAAAAATATGCAATACTAGTTAATACGCCAGAAAATGAAGTATTAAACCACTGTCATTCGATCGGAAGCGCGGACTGACAGTCACCGAATAGGGAAGTCTTTACTGAATAATAAGGGAGAGATAAATTTTCAGAATGGTCCAGTTCTGGAAACAGAAAGTACATCATTCAAACACGATTTACAACACTTTCCCGATATTTTTGCGCCAAGGACTGATTAAAATCAAATGCTTCCCTTACAATGCCGGAGGATTTTCAGAGGGGTATCTGGGCAGGCTCTTTTATATTCTAACGAGGGTATGACTTTAAAAAATACTTGACGATGAAAATATCCCATAAGGGTCCCTTTAACCATTTATAAGGTCCGCAAAAGTTTGAATCAGTCATTGATGATACAGAGAATAATATCCAGTACGAGGAGCCCTGGGCGCTAAAAAAAGACGGTAGCTTTCTATGGTCACGTTGAAAGATAGACGAACCGCCGATTCCAGCGAAACAAGGAAGTCTGCCTTCAACACACGACGTGGACTTCGTTGTTTTGCTAGAGGTAGAGAATGATGAGAGTATAACGATAAGAATAACTGCAAGACAAGCTGTGTAAAAGGCCCTGAAGAAAAATTGCGGCTGTCAAAAAAGACCTCTATAGAAAAGTAACTAAAATCACCTAGATCAGAGGACAGTAAGGAATAAAACCTGGAAAAGAAGCAACGTTACTGGACAAATATCAAAGCCAAGGGAACAATCACGGCCCAAGGAAACCCTTTCGAAAGAAAAAGAGGAGTACCACCACTAAAGTCATCTCAGACGAACATTTTGACGCTAAACTAATTCTCACGTCTTATATGCAAAGTCAAGTCCTTCGCTAAGATATAATCACCTCCTTGCTCTTTTCTACCCATTTCTGCTCCCAAATGTTAATATTTACTTAAAGAATAATGCAGTGGATATTAATAAAACTTATTATAATTGCGACTTGAGCTAGGGTCAATATGTACCAGTTTTTTTGCTTCCGCTTTATCAAAGGAGGAACACATCGTACTATTATTGTGCATAGTACTTCCTTTATCGGTAATGACAATTTAGTGTGGGTGCTTTTTGCTTGGTGGTGCATACTGTATACGAAATATTTTTCAAGGTCATGCCGCGCTTTTGCGCGGACTATGAAACAATAACTACGTTTTTCTGAAATATTATTTTCCTCATATATCATTAAATAAGTTCAGTTATTCCTCAGGAGACGATTTTCCCGAGATGTGAGAAACAGGAATCGTGTGTTAGCATAAAGAGTCTCGATCCCGAGGGCCTGAGTTCGAATCCCGGTACCGAGGGAGTCTTACCAGTGAAACCCCCACACCTCAGCTTGGTGCTATATGTTACAGAGCACTTCGAAAACAGAATTTAGTCATAGTTAACGTTCGGGATGGCACGTTATACTATGATCTCCTCGATGCCTTTCGTTTCGTTTCTCAACACCCTCTCTCAATTTCCCCAACAATCTTCTCCTCACAAAATGGTTCAAACAACCTCCGTCATCTTCAACAAATAGCCAATCAACCGACCGAATATATGGATGAATGACATGGCTTCACTTTCAGGACCCCACCTCTTCAAGAAAGATGGCCTTTTATGCGGAGATGGCAGTTTCCCTTTCCAAGTCCCCGCTTGAAAATTCCGCCCGCTCTCTTGAGGAAACCGACAAGTTTGTGGGAACTGTGTCCATTAGCCACCGCCACCCACCACTCAGCCAAAAACACTAACCTTCCGCACGAGGCCCGAATAAGGGAGAGGGAAGGGACCTATCGACGTTCCCCAATATTCCCTCGTTCCCTCCAACGGCACAGCATTAATAAAACCTTTCAAAACCTTTCTTCCACCATTTGAGTTCGTTAGTATTCCAAGCGAGGTCTCGCACACTAGCCATCATGTTTAATAGAATATGTATGTAGACCTATAGGGTGCCGAGTCTAGGTGTTTGACGGGAAAGTCAGTGAGGAAAAGTGCTTTATGGTAGTTTGAGCGAAATATCATTTTACCTATAAATCAATGAATTTGGTCTCATTTTAAAGAAAAATATCTCATCCTTCCATTGACATCAAAAATTCAACCCCTTACTGCATTACTTTCCGAGATATTTTCCAGAAAAAACCAGTCTTTTTACATGGGAAATGGTACGTGTATGCACTCCAGATAGACCTTATTTAACAAATAAGGCATTTCTTACACTTAGATCTCGTCAAAAAATCAGTTGTGTAGTTTGTCTGTTTTCTCAACTATTTTTGAAAATAAATCATACTGTCACCACAGTAGGTTCTTGGGAATCACAATAAACTTTCCGTTTTGATGGAGTTTCAAACGTACCGCGTGAAAAAAATGAGTCAAGTTAATGTCATGACAATGACTTATTTTGATGTTTTCACTTGATTACTTACAATTTCTGTTATATAAAACTATATTATTGCACCATTAATTATGCAATTTTTCATTCCTGTGTATCACTGTTGGTGAAATTAATACGCATGTATCGAATATGGTCTCTATTATGACTAGGGAACTATCTCGCTCGCACTACCGTAAGGGGCTCAATATGATGGCCTAGCGATGTAGCAGGGGTCTAGGTTCTTAATGCCGGCGTCTCCTTCGAAGCAAAAATGTTATCACACACCTCTCTCAGGAAATTAAAGCTCGAGCTGTAGCCAAACTCTTGCCAATGAGATAATTCTATCATTAAATTCGATGGGGTGAATTTACGCGGAGGATTCGGAAGATTGAGAAAAGAGATTGAGGAAGATAACAGTGGAAAGCGGAATATTTTGCTTGAGTTAAGCATTTGATGCATTATCAGGCTACACAATCCATAGATCAGTGGTCGCTAACTGGTGGTCCGCGGTCCATTGATGGACTATGAGGAATTTGCGGCATTCCATGGAGATGCATAGACATTATTCAGGCTTGAATCTCTTGAAAAACGTTACGATGGAGGTTCACGGAATTCCATTTACTATGTCCAGAAGTCTCTAAGATACGAAAGTTCCATGGCCAAGATATAATCATTTTATTCAGATTAAAAATTTTAGTTACCATATAAATATTTCCATTAACCCGACACTTGTTCTTTTTAATCGCCGATCAAGAAACTTTAAGACATCTTGTAACAAAACATGCGTAAGTACGAGTATATACATGACTTTCGAGAGAATTTATTCATAGAAGAATGGAGGGAAAATTACATGGGCACGTATACAGTTCGCGCAAGTAGATGTGTTTGTTTTGGAAAACTCAAATGCGCGGAATTCATACGGAAAGATCTATAAACAGTTATAATAAGATACACATGCTAAAAATATAACATAAATATTCATGAATCGATAAATATAACCAAAATGAGTTTTCTCAAAATTGATTGAAACTTATTAGTACAGATCTGGGTACAGGTCAAGCATACCATTTAATATTTAAATAATTTTTATTAATTCACGAAAATTTGACGACAGTTCCATAAAGTGCAGTCATTAACGATTGCTTACAAAGTCGAACACGTGGGTTGCAGTTCGCTCGAGTAATGATCAAGGAGACACGGATCCTAATGGTTTTGTTATATGACGTCGCAATCCCGGAGGAATAGTAAAATTGAAATCTGCTGAGAGACAACGAGAAAAATCCTATCTCAGCGTTTCGAAAATCCGTGGTCGAGGTGATGTTCGATCTCAAAGATCGATTTCGCCTTTCACGGGAGTTTCATTCGACTATATCGCCTAAGATAAAATACTTTTATTCATTATTAACTGAAGTAATATACTTTTGCAAAATTGTCGTGGACTTTTTCATGCGATGAAGTCATGTAATGCATCAACGGTCGTCGCGAATGTCGCGTTTTTAGAATTTCTCTATTCCATCTATATCTACAAAATACCCTGCGAGCCGCCGCATGGGCGTGTGGCAGGGGGTGATAGGTCAACAACCGTGTAAAGGTGTAAGTTTTTGGAGATGAAATGGTGACATGTATTATTGGAGTTATTTAGTGGAGCTCAGTTTTTATTGTGGTCGCTTATTGTTCACGAAAAGAACGAGTTTTTGTACCTATCTGTTCGTGTCTTTTACTTCGATCCCAGTGCCTGGTTCAGGTGGTTCCAGCCTACTTTGCTACTGAACGTGAATTGCCATTCAAATTTTATTGATTTCATTCATGTTTCTGACAAAACTGAACTCATGTACGCATAACACATTTCAGCCTTCTACGATTTCTATCCGTCCCCAGTGACGACAGGGTGTAAGTTCTCGCCTGCTAACCCGAATAGTCACGGATTGGAATCCCGCCTAGGTGGAATTACTCAGGGCATGGGTGCTTGTGTTCGCCTATTGTTGCTGTTCACGAGACATAGATTGGCCAAATGCGCTGAAGTAGGGGTAAGTAGTGCAGAGAAAATAAACAAATAAAAAAACACACTACTTTCTGAATTGAAAAGCGGAAAACATATCGTTTACGGTGGTTCTTGGACACGGGCCAGCATGGATGTAACATCCGCAAGGATGACTAGTTTTAAATCATTCAATAATAATGTCATTATGCTCCTGAAGCCTTATTTCAAGGAAGGCGTCGTAATTTTCTATACATCGCGTACGTCTCAAAGAAGAGTGATGCCTCTTATTCACACGACTTACATTGTATTTTAGTTTAAAAAATTAGCACGCATTAAAAGCACTTGGTCAATAATCCACGCATTTCTACCCTAAATAAATAGAATTAACACAAACTGATAAAAACAATTAAGAAAAATTTCAGGATTATTAAAAATACTTTCATTTTTTATGTGAAAAGAATGATTGCCTAATTAACTTTCTTCACAGTTAAAAACCGCATTTGCCGTTAGTAACTTATGATGACTAATGTTAACAGTTAAAAAAATTATAACTAATAAATTCAGGCTTCACTTTGTGGAACCTCTCCATATAAGTTTTTGATTTCCGAGTTAAAGAAAAGTTGCGAATATTTTGTTGCCCAAAGAACTTCAAAATTATTTTACCGAAAAGGTTAACACATAGAGGCCTTTAATTAGGACGGCGAGCAATTGGAATTCGACTAAAATTTTCGACGGTGTTCATTAAGTAATGGGGTACTAAACCTGGCAAAACACTACTGAGAATGGGACGTACAAGGAATAAATTAATTAACTAATGGTACTGGACATTTATATTGGTTGAAAATTCCAGAGAGAGCAAGTCATCAATGTGTTCACAGCTAAAATAATGACGCACTATGGACTCTGGTGACACAGCATTAGCACATTTTATAATCAGACGCTTATTTAATCTCAATGTCAAATAAAACAACCTTAAAAACGTCGAATAAACCTAACAGTATACATCCACAAGGGAGTAGGACGACTCGGTGGCTTAACTCGGCCGGAAATCGAGGGATCCAAGTTCGATTCCCGGTAAAGGCGGATTAATTTTCCTCTGTGGAATTTCGCATATAAAACTTCGTTTAACTTAATTAAGCCCGTAGTATTACGGTATGTTCCATCAGTCATCTATATGAACTGTTTATTAAATAATAATGATTTTACGAAGACTCGAAACTTGCCACCACAACTCTTGTGCCTCGTTTACGATTGCCAAAAGCCGGAAAACAAGCTTTACGTTTAAAATCAGAAATTAATATCAGACCTCTTGCATTATTCTCCTTAAAAAAGATCATGTATGTGGATTGAGGTAATAAATACTGCTAGGCTTAAGAAAAAAAATATGTCCTTGAGGAGTATCAAGTTTATTCACGACTTCAGAATTTTCAAGTATTTGCAATTAAGCTCATGGTGGGGGATTGCAAAAAGAAATTAACGATGATATGCCATGATGTATAGTTTTTTATGGCACTCAACGTATTGGAGAGAAAAAAACTCTGAGTCACTCTGATTCGACGACGAGGTTATCTATTTTTTTATTTGGATGTTTATTTATAGTTTATTTTTATCTTGACACTGGAGTTCATTAGGAATAACAATCGCCAACACAGATTTTTTACTGTTCAGATTTCTCCCCGGCATTGTTGATTTCCTAAATCAGTGGCTGATCACGATATTGAAAACGTTAACGCACATTTTTGTGCCGCGGGCCGTAAAATGTACGACCAACTATTTTAACTACAATTAAATTTTTTTCCGAATGTTAAATTTTCATCGTTACTAAGACACGTTTAAAAATCTTATTTCCTTCATAAATTCACCCAATTGTACGTACATGGAAACCACTCGAAATTTAACGATCGGGGTCCCACTAATGTTTTGTAAACGAATATCCGAAACATTTTATCAATTTTGTCCATGAAAATCGCAAATTAGACGCACTTCTTTCTCTTTAATCTTCAATGTATAGTTCTTTACGGCTTTGTACTAATTCTTTGGGCACTCATATCGCCATATTTTTTTTTATTTATTACTGTTAAAATGGTTCCAAATGGTTCTCCATAATTATTGATGGTACTTAAGTTGTTGAGGTGAATGAGTACCGGGATTAAAAAAATGACAACCTAAAGAAAATAATTTAGCAACACAACTGCAATTTGCAGATAGAAATTACTTAATGAGGAGGCATGATAAAGAGGAAAAGTGTCTCCACGAAATTAACTCGCATCACCTTGTATACTAAAGAAATTAATAGATGAAGCCACAGGGTACGATAGGGGACATAGGGGAAAATTGAAGCCATTTAAACGAGGCATCGATAATGTCTCCTGGATAAGTTGAGCAGTTTTAACACAAGGCTACATTATCAAGGTACCAAAATAAGTTATCTAAAATTTGCTAACTGGAGTCACAACTCATAAAAACAATGCATTTTTCAAAAAAGGCAGGTGCAGATCGAGCAAATTCGCCGAATTAGGTGAATTCTTTTTTCTTCTGACAGTATATCTTCTCGAAGTTACACTTTGATGAGTCAAGGCACCATCAACTTCATTCCCTAAAATCCGTAGTCCCATCAATTTTTTCCAGGAATGGGCATTTGGTCACTTCCGCCCTGGGTTACGACCCACAACCCGGCCTTCCACAAGTGCAATGGACTTCGACGCCCCATTAAATTGGTCACGCGTTCACCGTTACCCACCTCGCATTCGTCGTGCCAAACCATTCTGCACTTCGAGAACTAAGGTGATTGGCACCTTGCCATCTCCCTCATTAAGCGCTCGAGTCTATCGTGCTCCGGGACCCTGGGGGAGACAAATGAATCGGACGTCGATTTAAAACCATATACCACGCAAGCCATATTTCTTTTTGCCAAACTACATGTTCCAAGAGATATTTACCAATAGCAATGGAAGAAATTGAGGTGGACTCCTGATTTTTTCTTTAATTAGCCGAATGTTGAAACTATCGGATACAAAGACATTTCTGTATGCCTCACGATTGCGCCAAAACAAATTTGGGAACAGAATTCTCTTTGGAAACCCAAACTTACCCTTAACGTTTGAAGGCCATTATTTAAAAAAAATATCCGATTTTTCTTCAAAAACTAGTTTACAAACTTCCTTGGGTTGGGTTTCAAGAGGTAATTTTTATCAAATTATCTTCACGGTATCATAGTTAAAGTATGATCCAAAATGTATTGAATGAAAAATTTAAGATTTTAAAACACATCAAAAAGTAACAAACCTTGAACAAAATACCATGACGAATGTCGCATTAATCTATATAATCAGTAGGTAACAATAGCATGACGCACTCCTATATTTACATAATACCCTGCGAGCCACCGCATGGGCGTGTGGCAGGGGAGGTAAGGTCCCCAGCCGTGTAAAGATGTAAATTTTTGGGAGATGAAATAGTGACATGCATTATAGGAGTGTAATTAGCGGAGCTCGACTTTTATTGTGGTCGCTTATTGTTCGCGGAAAGAACGAGTTTTTGTACCTAAATGTTCAACAGTGTATCTCTCTTATTTCATCGCATCTGTCAGACCTAGAAATGAAGTGAGGAGTCATGATAATATTCTCTACGTCGCTCTGAAAAATATCAGTACAGAATTTATCAAGCAACCTAAGCCTAGCGTGCAGCCTCCGAGTCTCTAGGGGCTCCCACCTTAATCCCTCTAAAAGCTGTGAGACACTCCTGCACAAGAAACAATTGTTTATATTCTAGGCCCGATTCTATGGTGTAGCTCAGGTGGAAAAAATGCATGTCAAGGTCGGGGGAGCGTTTTTCTCTTCTTCAGCCCCTAGCGGTTGAAAAAACAGATCGCGAAGCGCACTTTTTAAGGCATTTCGTTTCTACCGCTGTATTAAAACATAAAATAACAAATATACATACAAATCGTTCCCTTTGGGAGTAAATGTGACTTTACAGGCCTGATAAAGCTGAATCTGTTTTAGCAATTTCCTCCACACTCCCCTATCCACACAAGTCACTTTAGCTTCAGTTACATTTATGAATTACTTCAAACACGCCCACCTTCATCTACATTTACGAAATACCGTACAAGCCACCATTAGGGTGTGTGGCACGGGGCGATTCCACACCAGGCATGCAGTACTCATCCCAGTTCAATTCAGAACCGCGCACGTTCCCCTGAATGCCAGGCGCAGGCCAAAAGCAGTCAGGTTCAGGACAACGGTACGCAGTCAGACTACAACCAGGAGAGTGATACGTAGAGGAACATTCTACCACGCAGTACACTACTCTAGATATAACTACTGGTTAGTATTATTAATGTGACAGATAGATAGCACTACAAGGTGCTAAGACATGCAGGAGTATATCATGTTGGAGAATGCATGAGAGGTTAGTATCTACAATTCATGTTAAGATATTTAGCATTACTGAAAAAGTCCTATTTAACCTAGTCAGTATCCTAGAACTGATCTATCAAAAATATTATGGTCCCTTATTGTACGTGGAAAAAATGACATTTTAAATCTATCGCTCTGCAGTATATTTCCTTAATCTTATTCCTGTGATCGTTCCTACCATAATAGTTTGGCTCTAGCAAAATATTTTCAACGTTGGGCAAAAAATAGTCAACATCAAACTTTCTTAAAAGATTTAACCTATATTTCTCCCTTCGATTGGATAGAGGTTTCCACCCTAATTCCCTCAATAGCTTTGTAACACTACTATGTTTATCATAACAATTTTTAACAAATCTAGCTGCCCTCCGCTGTATTCGATCTATATCTGAAACTAGTCCTACTTCATAAGGGTCCCATATACTAGCGGTGTACTCCAAGTGGGGTCTAACAAGAGAAAAATAACATCGCTCCTTTACCTTCTCGTCACACTTTCCTAGTATTCTTTTAATAAATCCTAATTTACGACTTGCCTGTCCACAAACTTCTCGTATATGCTTCCCCCACGACAAGTCCTGAGTAAGGGTTACTCCTAAGTACTTTACTGACTCTACATGCATTAGTTCGGCTTGATTAATTGTGTACCTGTCGTTGGTTTAGCTACTCTTCCTCCAAAAATTCATAACAACGCACTTCTTAAAATTTCATTCTAATTGCCAAGTGTCGCACCATCTGCTTAGAGCCTCTAGGTTCCCATCTTTACTTCAAACTTATAATATTCGTTCTTTTTTGAGCCTCTTTGACCTCATTCATCCACCACTTCCTCTATTTGCTTATTACTCTCTCACACAATCCACACCATTCTGTGTACTCCTAAACGTGACAGTTACCACCAGGAAAACATTTAGAATATCATGTTTAGGGTTAATATGAGCTGTTAAGAGTGATTTCATTTTCTCTCGTGTGAACTCACTTGTAGTACGCAGCTAGCATATGGGACCCTTACGAAGTCGGAAAAGTATCAGAGATAGGTCGAACTCAGCGGAGAGCAGCAAGACTCGCAGTTGTTACGATAAACTTAGCAGTTTTGACACATTATTTAGGGAGTTAGGAAGATAATCTCTAACTGTTCGAGGGAAAACATATGGGTCATATCTTGTGTGCACGTTCGAAGCAGACTTTTTTTTTGACGAACGGTCGATATATTTTGGTAGAGCCAACGAATTACGGTTGAAACGATAACAGACATAAGATTAAGGAAATAGACATTAGAATCGATGCATTTAAAAGAGTACACTTTGTGCTAGTGAATATTAATATACAATCATAATTAATAAACTCACCCCACTAGAAGTGTTCCACATGATTAAGTTTGCTGCATGATATGGTACATACATACCAATCACACCGTTCCCTTCCGGGGTAGGCACAGTCAAAATGTTGCACTCATTAATACATAATTATTCACCTAACTCTCCTTCAATAATTTCCTCCATACTGACCTATCCTTGAAAACCTCTTTTGCCTCATTTACCCCCATACACTGTTTCATACACGCCCTCCTGTTTTTAAAACTCCGAATATTCCTCCTCCTAAGAATTTCCTCAACCACTTTCAACCACAACTTTCTCGGCCTACCTCTACCTCTCGCACCATTCATTCTACTCTCATATATCTGTTACGTTATTCGACTCCCATCAATTCTCTCAACTCTTTCTTTCGGACACTCATACATTTTTCTTTCACTTGCTGGAAGTGCGAAAAGCTGGTTACCTCCCCCTCTCTCAGGCATAAACCCACACTGCACACCCCATATTCTGTCGGAAGTAATATTCCTCACTCTTTGAATTAATATTTTACTGAACACTTTTCCCGGGATACTCAATAAACTAATGGCCCGATAATTATTACATTCGGTCTTTCCTCCCTTCCCTTTGTACAACGGAACGATGATAGCATTCTTCCAATCCGCTGGAACAACAGAAACCTGTAAGCATTAATTGTATAGTTCACGCAGCCTACAAATTAGTAATTTACACCCACACTTCAACATTTCACTGGGTATCTCATCTATGCCTACAGCCTTCCCATTTTTCAATATTCTCACAGCCGCTGTGACCTCCTTCTCACTGATATCCTTTTCCATCATCACATTCTCACATACCACTTCACAAGGCTCATCCTCAACGCCTGCAATGTTATTGTACAATTCTTCAAAATACTCCCTCCAGCAGTCCCTGCTATTGCTCTCGTCCCACATGATCTCTCCACTTGTGTTCTTTACTGCATTCATTCCCAATCAGATGATATGGTATCTGGTACTAATCATTATTAATAGCATTAATGATAATAACCAGTAGTTGTATCTCAACCAGTGTACTGTATGTTTGAACATTTTTCTACGGAGCGCTCTTCTTGCTTCTAGTCTGACCACGCAGTTTCTCCAGATTGATTTTTGGCATGCGCCTGACGGCCAAGGGAAAGTAAAAGTCCTGATATGAACTGGGACGAGTGCTGCATGCCTGGTGTGGAATCACCCCGTGCCACACACCAAAATGGAGGCTTCCGCGGTACTTCTTACATCTACATGTACATACTACGATTTATCCTCGAGAGATGAGCACTATAAGAGTTCCTTTGTCCATTTTTTCCCGTATTTCAGTTGAAGTCTCATTTTCTAATAGTCTGGCTTACACCAGTTTAAGTGGCATGTTTGACTTACGCCATTATTGCTATTTAGGGCATATATTAAGTTAATGAAGCTACACGAGACATCCATCAAAGCATTTTAGTAACCCACACCTGTTTAAATTTTCCATTTCCCAGGAAATATTTTACATGATTCCGGAAACATGGAGCGACGCATTCCCGATGGACTCGTGAATGAATTAAATTGCGACGCGGCATTTTTATGAATCTCATTGCAATGCTCTCCCTCAGAGTGATCACGTCCCCTGCATTTTCTGGAAAGATAAACATCTACCGAGCATGCCTTAAATTTCAGCATCTATCATCGTCAACGTCAGTACTCTTCAGGATCAGGAATGTTCTCGGATGAAAATCGCGTGACTGTGCAACCGTCTAAATCTAGATTCATTATGGATTATGGACTCTCATTTTCGAAAGTACATACAGAGCTGACACTGAGAATCGGACAGGCTACGAGGCGAGAGCTAAGGTTTAAAAACGTCTAGGAGATGGTGTTGGAACCCGAAGATGTCGAACACTTCGTGAGATCAGGTTATCACGATGTAATTTTACTTTAGATTACCACTATGGCCTGAAAAATTTAATGGGACGCGCACACGAGAGTAATTTACGGGTCAATATTGAAAAAAAAACTTGGGTTAATGGGAAAAAAAATCTAGAGATAGATGCCATTTCTTCACTGGTAAGGTCACGCATACAATATGCAGAAAAATTTCGATACACGTTAGCGAAAGTACTGATTAAGGAATTTACGGTGTCCCAGAAAATAGCGATAATCGGAAGTCCACCGATATGTGTGATAATGTAAAGTACCAATAAGGAAATCCAAATCACCCTCATGTATGTCCTACAAGTTTTTTTGTAGTTTTTGAGATTGAGAGATATGTACCAATGTGCTCCAAGAGATTTGTACCAATAGTGAATGAAGAAAGTGAGATGGACCTTGATTTTTTAAAAATTAGCTGAAGGTTGCAACTGTCTGGTGCAAAAACATTCGTTTCCGTATGCCTCATCATTGCGCCAAAATAAATTTGGAAATAGAATTCTTTTTGTAAACCCAAACTTACCCTTAATGTTTGAAGGTTATCTTTAGAAAGAAATCCCATATTTTTTTCCAGAATTAGTTTAAAAAATTTCCAGGTTTTATCAACCTTTCAAAAAGTAATTTTTATCAAATTATCTCCACGGTATCATTCTTAAAGCTGGATTCAAAATGATTTTTAAGCACAACTTAATGATTTCAAAACATATAAAAAAGCAACAAATCTTGAACAAAATATCACTGCGCATGTCGCACTTATCTATATCATCAGTAGGTAACAATTTCATGACGGACTCCTGCGCAAGGATCTATTTTTTACGGGGTAGGCTCGCTTTGTCGCCGCCGCGAGTCCCTAGGTCCCTTTTGTTAAAAGAGATGAAAACGTAATAAAACATAAATAAATTGAAAATTTGGTTAAAAGAGATAAAAACGTAATAAAGCATAAATAACTTGAAATTTTTTTGTGGGTTTATATGTTTAATCATTTTTCATTGCCAATGCCAGTAAATGCCATTGCCAATTCCGTGCCTCCTCCTTCCTCTTCCTCTCTTCCCTTCTATTTTCCCTTCTGTAATTAATTTATGAACACTATTCTTCCTTAAAATATGCCCAATCCTATTAGTCTTCCTCTTTTTAATTTCTCTCAAGATTTCTTTCAATCTGCAATAAATACATTTTGGATCCAACTTAAAGAAGGATACTTATTGTTGGGATAATTTGATCAAACTTACAGCATAAAAAGCGGTTAACCCAACTAAGTTTTTAAACTAATTCTGGAAAAAAGTAATGTGATTTCTTCTCTAAATATAGCCTTTAAACATTTAGTTAAGTTTGGGTTTCCAAAAATAATTTTATTTCCACATTTTTTTGGTGCAATGAATACAGAAATAAATACCGCCGCTTCTGTGACTACTAAAAAAAATCTTGCAACATATATTTTGGTAAAAAACTTGAATAGTTATTACTCGAAAACTACAAAAAATCGCAGAGCACAAATGGGGGTGACTTGGTCTACCCTACCGGTGTTTTACCTCTGGACTATCGATTATCACGATTCCTTTGAGCACCCTGCATTATGCTGAAAGAGTATGCAACAGACTCGCAAAAAAATTATCATCATCATAGTGATTCTATCCTTGTACAGGTTTTGAACGGTACTGCCTCCACAGAATTCTGTCCTGGACCTCTCTCTTCATCTCTTCATAACTCCTTCCTTTTTTGATGTCTGTCAGCATTCCGTGCCTCGTCCTTCCTCTTCTTCTCTTCCCTTCTATTTTCCCTTCTATAATTAATTTTTGAACACTATTCCTCCTTAAAATATGTTTCTTAACATATGTTTCCTATAATTAAAAATTTCTCCTAAGATACTCCTTTCTTCTCCAATCCTCCTCAGCACCTCATCATTCCCAACTCTATCTTTCCACAATATTCTCTCCATTCGTCGCCACAGCCACATCTCAAAGCTTTTCAAGTACTTTTCTTCTCTCTTCTTAAAGGCCCATGTTTTGCGTCCGTATAGTGCAATACTCCATATGAAGCATTTTGCAAATCTTTTCCTTATATCTGTCCTGACATTCCTCAAGGTCACCAGTTCCTTAATCTTGCTAAATGCTAAAAATATGAGGGGGAAATTTTAAGAGAAACCAAAGTACTGAGAGATACAGTTGAGGCATTCCTTCTTGTACGAAGTAAAAAGAAGTATAGAAGTTTAATAAATAGTAACGCCTGGGCGCTCGAGATGTAAGCAATAATACACCCAATAATCAAATAATACTATCTGTATCAAGGTAAATTCAATTAAAAGAGCGAAAGACACCCACGGAGTCTATATCACTTGTGAGTCCAATGGTCTGCTCGAGGAAGTGGACCCATGAGGAAGTAGAAAGCGTGACTGTAGTGAAAGTATGCCGGAAAAGATTGTGCTCGACAGTACTTCGAAATTGTATTGTCACTATAGGGGCCTTAAAATATATAGCCGACGAATTCAACTAACTTATTCAGAAATTTTTGATAAATTATACTTAAAGAACGGAGTCTTAACTCCCTGATTTTTTCAATGCACACACAAGAAGCACTCAGCGTAAATAAGTTCCCAATCCGGCACTGATTCAAGTAAAAAGTAAACTACAAAAATGCTCTGTTTTTTAAAATAAAACTGGGTGATTTCAATGACGAATAGCAAAAAAGTTAGCAAATGGTCTGATAAAAATTAAACCATCCCAAACGCTTTAATTCGGCGGGACTAAGTACCACGTGAACGACTTTAAATTCATGTGTGTTCAAGGTAACGGTTTCCGGCGACTCTTGATGGAATTTATCCATCATGAAGATAGGAAAAGAAGGTACTGCAATTCCACATCAAATTTTATTTTACGACCCGGGTTTCGCCACAGTGCAGCATCATCATGAGGTACAGTATTAAAATAAAAGGTCACATTATATCTATATTTCACTATATACAGTTACTTTTTTAATACTGTACTTCATGAAGATGCTGCACTGTGGCGAAACCCGCGTCGTAAAATAAAATTTTATGTGGAATTGCAGTATCTTCTTTTCCTATTTTCCTCATATGCGTTCATTTGTGAAAGAGTGACTTACCAGGAATTTTAACTCGTAAATGTAAGAAATTTTTGCAAACCAAGATCAGTTCCTTCTTTAACTCGAAGAGAAATCTTCGTCAGAGCGATGAATCAAATGTCCGTTGTATTAAAAGGGGGCTAAAATGTACAGACGACGGATTCAATTCATGAAAGGGCAGTGATGAAATCAAGATATCGATGAATATTCATCAATGCGAAAGTTTACGGGAATATGCCAAAGAGAAAGGAGGATAATGGACCCGCACTCCACGTCTCTAATTGTAAGAGAAGGTAACGGGCAACAAAGGGGAATGGCTTTCAAATATGAGCCAATTTAATACGCGATCTTCGGATGACTTCAAAACTTCGGATAACTACATCAAAACATCTCCAAGCAATTAATCACTTTTACATTCAAATGTATGATACAGGAATCATACCGACCGATATTTTTGTCTTGCACAGCAATGATACCTCATCACATTCTAATACGTTGAGCCGAGCTTTTTTCAGTCCACCATACGTATCAATTTTTTATTTATATGAGAACTTTTGTCATTCAACGCAATTTTTTCACCTTTTTTGCAGGAATTAGGGAAGCAGCTGTCTATGCCAGCTATTTAGTCATTTTCTCGATGTCCACGGGTGAGTCAACACTTAGCTACGAGATCTGGGATTGGATGCATGATAGGAGGTCCAATCGGAAATATCCACCCTCAGCCGGGAGAGAACCCAACCAGAGATTTATCCGGTCGCCTCAAAGTCGTTGGTACATGCTTTATCTTCCGTGTGAGCAGTAAAAGGTAACTAAAAACAAGAAAATCCTGTTGTTTGTGCAACAGACCCATATGTGATGAGCACACGAAGAAAATAAAGAAATGTTTTTCATGTAACGATGCAAATGAAAATAACACTGGAAGCTGAAAGTCCAAAAAGCTGACCCCAAATAATTGGGATTAAAGCCAAGAAGAAGAAGCAGATGCAAATGAAAATAAATAATTCTACATCAATACAACATGATTTTTATTTAATTATTGCAAAGAAATTGCATAAAAACAGATCACTATTAATTTAAATGTTGACTTCATAGAAGATAATCTAATATTGAATACATTGAACGGCTAAATAAGGAGAAAATATTATATATACCCAATGGTACCCGGGTACCTAGTCATTAAGGTTAGGTAAAAATTTATTTTCTCCATTAAATAAAAAAATATGAAACGCAATACAACCTCATTTTCAAAATAGCCTTATTATGATCTATTCTTGGATATCAAAAAGTTTTAAGCAGATACATTTAAATTTGTGGAAAAAAAATTGCCATTGCAAAAACAAGTGGAACCCGGGTACCACGTCGCATGAATGAAATTTAAATAGATTTTATCGAAAATTTAAAAAAATAGAATGTTCATCATATTATGATCGTCACCTGAAATGGTCACATCGTATCGGAGGCCTTCCTCAGGGCATCTGAAGAAGAAAAACACACGAATAAATAAATTAAGCGTGGCTGCCGAGGCAAACGGAAGTCAACGAAGTAGCCGTGTATGCATTTTTATACGGCTTTTGGCCCTTCTGTATCTCCACGGAACTGATTTATCACGTATATGGAACTTACACCAATCTATTTATCATACCGCGAAACCCCTAAAATTCCAATATTCGGGTGTATCGGATGAGCAGTTTTCGATATAATCAAAACGTAGCATCTACATAGAAATAGAAAATAGTCTTTATTGTTCTGGGACTTTAAGTCCCCTGGAACATAGAAAAGAAATAAATACATGCCATAACATAAAAGATTACAAAAAACTAAGCAATTTTACATAGGTAATCAGTCATGTTTCTCTTGAACATCGAAATTGTCATAGAGGTTCTAACATTTACAGGTAAACAATTCCAATACTTGCAGGAGGAAATTAGGAAAGAGTGCTCAAATAATAAGGTATGGAATTTAGGGACTAAATATAACTCAGTGACACGAGTTGATCTTTTTCCTGTATCTACATTACATATAAAATTTTCATACAAATAGGTGGGGTTTTTGGATTTCAGAACCTTGAACACGTATAAAGCCTTTTACAGTTTTCGGCGTTTATCCAATTTCAGCCATTTAATTTTTTCGTAATAAGGCGTGACGTGTTCATCATAGCGGATGTTGAAAACAAAACGCAGACAGGAGTTTTGAAGACGTTGCAGCTTAATGCACAGTTCTGAGTTAACATCTGAGAAAATGATTGAACAATAGTCAAAATATGGGAATACCAGAGTTTGAACCAGCTTCTGGCGAAGTGAAATTGGGAGCAGACGCCTGAAGTGCTTCAATTGGTACATAGTCTTATACACATTGTTAGATATAGCTTTAACGTGCTCCCGCCAGCTGTTTTTGTAAACAGTAAAATTAGCTGTAATTGTACATACGTACAATTACAGCTAATTTTACCATATAGGATCGGCTTTTCCTTCCCAGCATTATTCGCTACTCTCTATTGTTTCTCTGGAAATTATTTTTGTTCCCAACAGGACCTAATGGGGGGAAAAAACACTCTGTCCCACAGGGAATAAAACACTGTCCCACAGGGACAGGGTGTTTTATTCCCACAGGGACACTATCCCGCCTTCCTTTAGTCCATACTCCCCGTTTTCACCCCAGTTTATTTGACAGAGGCATTTAGCAAAATTGGTGAAAGACGTCTCGTCACGAAATAGAAGTTTATTTTGCCATATTTCAGGTACATGTGCAGAATCACTCAGTATATTCAGTATATCATACTCTGTACACTTTTGCATGAGGAATGCGAGTCCAGTATCCATGAGTTTCCACCAGAATGCAGCACTGAGAGTTTAATTTTTTTTCTCATAATTTTTTAGACTTGATTTTCAAAAAAGACAATTTTTCACCATTGCCATTCTTTTCGGCACATGTATCCTACCTTCTTCATCTTAGTGGAATCTGTCTTCTGACAGGTTTCAACTGGATGCCCTCCACTGCAGTCGGTCCTGAGCATCTTCTTTCATTTACCTGAAACTTCGGCCATTTTTTACGTCATCGAGCATTCCCATTCTCCTTCTTCCCCTTCCTCGCTTTTCTTCCATTTTTCCTTCAATAATTCTTCTAAAAAGACTATTTTGGCGCAATATACATCCCATCCAAGCTGTCTTCCTCTTTTTGATTTCCGTCAGCAGTTTTCTTTCTTCTCCTATTGTCATTGGTACTTCCTCATTTCTCATTCTATCCGTCCACTTCACCTTAAGCATTTTTCTCCACAATCACATTTCCAAACTTTCTAAGTACTTTTCATCCTTCTTTTTGACTGTCCATGTTTCGCAACCGTAAGTCATCACACTCCATATAAAACATTTAGCAAATCTCTTTCTCAGTTCTATTGGAATGCCAAATGCTGTCAGAAGTTCTTTCACCTTCTCAAATGCTTATTTACCCATAGCTATCCTCTGTCTTACTTCCTGGGTACAGCTCCCATTCTCAGTCAGGAAACTTCCCAAGTACTGAAATGATTTCACTTGCTCAACAATTTTTCCTTCTACGGATATATAAATGATTGCTTTATTCATACTTACTCTCAACACTTTTGTCTTTCAAACATTTATTTTCATTCCGTATTCTTTCCCCACTCTTGCAATACTCTCCATCATATACTGTAGCTCCTCTTCTCTATCCTTCCCTCCTAAGCTAAAAGAAAGTTACTGCCTCAATATTGGATCTGAGTTTTCGAATGCTAAATTTTTCATCTTCGATTCTTCACGTAGTCCATCTTCGTAGAGATCACAAGCATTAGTTGATGCTCACATTGCCAGTGTGGGAAATAAAGAAAGGATGTGTATCATAAGGGAACAAAAGTAATGGGATTCTCAGGCAGAAATACTTAAAGTTACTGTTATCCGGCCTTTATACAGTAGATATGAACTGACATTTATACTGTAGATACGAACTGCCATTTATACTGTAGATATAAAGAATATCGCTACAGATACGGTTTATTTTTTTTAGTTTTTTTTTAATCCTCAATATTTGAAGAAAAAACAACTCTTATCTCAAAATGTGTTATTTTGCCAGTTACAGTCTTTTAGCTCAATCGGGGCAGTATCGCAGTGAACTTTGTTGCTGGAAACTCCTAGAACATTGCGATTACCTTTCGGAATCAGTATCGGTCATATAAAAGTGTGGATTAATACGATGAACGAATATTTCATTTGTTTCTCTAATGAAGCAATTCTATAAGGCTAAGTTTTACGCTATTCATTCTAAAATATTTCCGGAGTTTGGAAATTAAATGGCCAGTATCGAATCTCCTTTAAAATATAATGAACTTCATTAACCGAGCCCTCGTGCGGTCGTATCCCCGCCATTCGCGTCGCCCCCTCAAACTGCCAGACGTCGCAAAGCCAGTGGAAAGCAAACGAAATTAGCGAAGCCACATGTGGCTCCGTGGCGAAGTCGACCGCAACTAGAATTCTGCTGCTCCATTGTTTCATCCGCCGAGGCAACGCCCACTCGACACTCCGAAACACTTGTTGATATGCGACTGCGAAATTCCGACTCCCTGCTTGATATTCACGGTGAGCAAGTTAGGGGGACGGTGACACCTAAAAAATGAATGAATGTAACGAAGGAAAATTTTGAGTATCACCTCGAGAGGATCCATGCCCCTCACTCGCCCGGATGCCTCACAGAGTGCCATAATTATCCCCATTATATTTAGAGGCAAGTTAGCTAATGCGGAGAGACGATGTATAACGCACACTAGAATCATATGATACGTGGGTTGAGAGAAGTATGAAGTGGGTAAGCTGGGTAGCGAGGAAGATGAACTAGGGTGAGCTGGACGTGGCTTGGCGGACATTTAGGGGGAGAGCATCAAAGGTAGATAAGGGACATGTTGAGAGAGGTGAGGGCATGTTCAAAAGGGTTATGTAGAGGAGAACGTTGAAGAAGACGGGAGATGATGGGATGACATGATGAAGGGCAAAGGGTTTGCGGAGCTCAAGAAGGACCTGTTCTCGAGCACGTAAATTTGTTAAGCCTTCCTGGGATATAGATAGCCAGGGTTGAAAGGAAATAAAATAATGCCAAAGAAGTTCTTTTCGCACGCTTAAATGGTAAACTAGGGAGGTTTTCTTTTTGTTGGGTGTGTCGCTGACATGGCCATTTTTCATACCCACACGTCATAAGTATTGAAAACGTAAGAGTAAAACACAGCAGTAAAGAAACTAGGTTTTGTTAATCGAATAATAGGAAGGTCCTCGGAGGAAAAAGTAAAAGACAAGTGCTACTTCGCTCTGGCTAGGCCACGCCTCGAATACGCCGCGAGCATTTGGGACGCTAGTTATAAAAATTTAACCGAAAAAATTAATAAAATAAAAATACAAGCCGCGCGCATCGTTAAAAACTGCTACGAGCAAGCATGTAGTGTCTCACAACTTAAAGAGGGTTTAAGGTGGGAGCCCGTAGAGACTCGGAGGCTACACGCTAGGCTTAGGTTGCTTGGGAAATTTTGAACGGGTGTATTTCAAAGCGACACGGAGAATATTGTCATGACTCCTCACTACATCTCTAGGTCTGACAGAAGCGATAAAATATGAGAGATGGATTTCCGAACAGATATGTACATAAACTCGTTCTTTCCGCGCACAATAAGCGATCAAAATACAAACTGAGCTCCACTAAATACACTATGTCACCATTTCATCTCCCAAAACCTTATTATCTTTACACGGCTGGTGACCTAACACACCCTACCACACGCCAATTCGGCTGCTCGCATGGTAGTATATAGATGTAGATGTAGAAGAGTTACAAAACTCTCCAATGAAATAAAATTACTGACATAATTCTCTATTTCAAAGCTAAAATATTTAAACAATCTTAAAGTACTATTAAAAAGACCCGTTACATTTAAAAATATTACAGCGCGGCTAAGGGCATTTGAGTCACTTAAACCAATGACTCTTTTTCTTCCACAACAATCACACATAGACTTTTTATTTTCATCTCCTTGAACATTTTGCTGACAGCCCAAAAATACAAACAAATACATGAATAATAATAAAAAATTAGGAACAGAATGGCGTCGTTACGGTATGCCGGAAAGTGAGAAGAAGTGTCGAAGCGTATTTATACGATGCAAGGACCAGTGTTAGTACGTGGCCCGACAGTGGCGAGGACGACGTTCCAAATTAGAACAGGTGTACACGACACGACGACAATTTTAATGGTGAATGGGTAAATGCACGAATTTTCGCGGGTACAAGCATCGTGTAAACATGGCTGGAGTAGGGTTAAGTTAGGGAAAGGACTGTCCAAAAACCGAACTGTGAGCTACTACACTTCCCAAACTTGAGTGCTTGTTCGGAGAACTGTTCACTCACATCGATATCCAACACCTCACCCCTGTACTTCCCCACGCTTGGATAACGACGGCGAGCAGGATAAATCCGTGGTTGTACTCATTGCTTAAGTATGTTACCATGCGGCTAGCACTGAGTTCCATACCATATGCATTGACTCTCGCTTGGTACTTTTCCGCTACGATTAATCGAATTCGTGCTTCAATGCTAAAATCCCACACGTGGACGGGTTGGTGATTTAAAGTGCAGCATAAATTCTATCTTCGATTATCAACGGACACACCACTATTATTTGAACGACAATTACGGGTGAAGAACCAGCAAAAGTGCTCCGGTTGTGAAACGAACAGAGTCAGAAATCTTAGCGACTATTTTTTGACAGAACACTCATCATAACCGAACGTTTAGATTCCATATGTAGCTTGGCTAGAATTTATTCCCACAGATTTTGAGAAAACCCTTTTTGCATTATACTTTACTTAGCATTGACGGCTACGCGTGTAGCATTGATAACTTTTAGATAATTCGACAATTGACATCCAGCATAAAATATTACCTTACCATTTAACTATCAACATGATTATACATCGTAAGTTGATTGGTGTTCTATTAAATTCTCTTCTATAAAACTCTATTCAATTTGTCTTTCCTTCTATTTCAGTGTCTTTTCATCCTTTTAAAATAAGAAGCAATATTTTCTAACGCTGGATCTTTATTCAGAACTAAAACTAAACAATTCACTCAAACCAAAGAAAATTGATAAACAAAATACTTAAATTGTATCTCCAACACTAGATTAATAGAATCTATTTAAAACACAAAAGGAAAAAAAAGACAAAAAAATAATTTTCATCTAAGTATTTAGTAATAAAAATACAAATTTAACATAACCAAGGCTAATCATGAAATGCAACAACTAATTGAGTGAGAAGTCAGCATTCTCAAATATAACATAAGCCGATAACATTCATCAGGTCTCGGAAGACACCCCACGAGCAAAACAATCGCAGAGACCCGGGAATCCAGGACTTTAATATATTGATCAACGGCATTTCGCACTATTGATTGGATAAAGTTTCAAGGAGAGAGAATGATCAGAGAGTGAAAACCTTAATTAGAATGGAAACGGTGATTGACACCAAAAAATATCTCTAAAAATGTTATACACTCAGCGGCTAGAAACAGCAAACATTGCGAAATAATATCACGCGAGTAACTCCCGGTAGAACTGAAGAATTAGTCGCGAATACATGCGCATATTTATTTCACCAACTAATCGCCAAAGAAGTCATACAACCGATACCGAATCAAAAATAAGTCAGTGAAACATAAAAAATTAACCATAATACCAATTATAGAATTAATAAACAGTAGCATAAGTTATCAGCTTTATGAGAGTACTGTATTTACAAAGAAGGAAATGACATTGATTGAAAATTTCCATAATTCATTCAAGCTGAATTGCATTCAATTAAGTAACAAAAGCCCCGATTTATAGTGCTCTTATAAATGTTAATCCTATGAATATTGATTGCATGTCGGGTGTGGATTCTCATTGTCGACTTAAAGGTTGCGATAAATAAAAGTCGTCGCGGATCCGCTTACACACTAATATTTTGCGCATGCAACGATATAAAATAATAAGGCACGATACATTTCAATCAAAGCCTCACTCGGTGCATGAATTGGCCTTGATCAACTGAGATGTGACTTACGAAGGAAGGAAAAAGGCGGCGGAAAAAGCCTATTAAATTAGATTCGATGGGAAACCACAGGTGGTGCGGGAATACTAACAGCGTTCATATTACGAACGCTCGAATAATTTCCACACGCTGCTGAAGATCAGTACAAAGTAGGGACGAGTCGATTCCACATTTATTGGATTGCGATTCCGATTCTTTCAAATCGATTCCCGATTCTCGATTCCGATTCCATCGATTCTTATTTCTAATAACAGGTGTGATATTGATATACCAGTAGCGTACTACTATTATTTAAATTCGAGTATTGGCTGAAATTAAATAACAAAGACAATTAAGTCTCTCAAAAAGTATACTTATTAACAAATGGCAAATATATCCTCAGCTTATTGAGGTAGATAAAAAGTACAAATTGATAGACAACACCCAAAATTACTGAGACAAATATGATGTGATAAATGAAATTTGATTTGATTATTTATCCATCTGGAATCGATGGAATCGGAATCGACTTTAGGCAATCGATTCTCAATACAGATTCTAATCCTGAGAATCGGTGGAATCGAGAATCGAAATTTGGATTTGACTCATCCTTAGTACAAAGTGAGCACCGCTGTTACCTACGCACTAAAGTGCTATATTTTAGTCTAGTTTTCCTCCATTTATGGATCCTAGAATGCATGACATTCCATCTAGCAAAAACTCAGGTCCATTTATAGTTACACAACAATTGAATACATTTAATTCGCCATTTTTTTCCAATTCTAGAGTCTGAAAACCCAAGCAAGGAATAAGGAAGCTTTAGCCCTCAGTTCTATGACGCTACTAAAAACACACTAAATTCACTCCGTGCAATGAGGGGCTCATCAACGTTTTCATTAGTAAATGACTAATTAGCATTAACTTCGTCCACCCCGTTTTCCAGAATCCAAACACTGTCAAACAGGAAATGTGGGTCACGTTTGGCCCTTACTAAGAGGATTTTATCGTCCTTCTTAAGCTTAAGCGTAGCTTTCAAAAGGGCCAAATCCAAAAATGCGACTTATGGCTCCATTTCAGCTAATTGCAAGGCTATGGGTAAGTTGTACAGCGTGTGAGTATTAATGTTTCACGAATCCTTCACAGTACAATAGGCTCAAAAGAAGTGTTGCAAGGGCCATCTGAAACAAAAAACCCCCAATTCAACTGTCCAAAGTTCGCGCATTCCGCTTATCTTTTGCCCCTAGCGGATCCGTTGTCGCGCCTGCTAAAGTCCTCCGATCTCATCCATGTTTCAACATGGACGAGTGCTGGCCTCACTTGACCCGGAATTCCAGATTGCACGTGATTTGCATCATGCAAACGAAGGTCAAGAAAAAGACAACACGTGTTTATTACAAGATTAAAAAGGTCGACACAGCTGTGAGATGCTCATTTTTTTGTTTGTGGTACTCAACAAAATATTTTCCTTCCCCAAGTTTTTAGCCTAGTTTTTTAGCCACTGGGCCAAGAAATTTTCGCTTCCTAGACAAAGAGAATTGGGACTTCTAGGGACTCAGCGGGAACAATCAGTCGTCGCTAAGTTTGCGCGTTCATTAATGTCCGCGGACAGAAATAAGCTGGACTTTCCATGATTTGATATCGTCACAGTGCAACGATCACTTGCCTTTTGGGACCAACTGCGGGTAAAATACAACTATAGCCCTAATAATAGAGAGAATGAGATTTTAGACCATTTATTTTCTGGGTGCAGATTCCAAATTTTTCCAAAAGATGCCGAGTATTTTTCTCAAATTTTACCAGAAAGGTCACTGATCCATCACTTCTTGCTGGCATTATATATATCTAAATCCAGATAATACACTGCGAGCTACCGCATGTGCATGTGGTATGGGGGGGGGGGGGGGGTTAGGTCACCAGCAGTGTAAAGATGTAAGTTTTTGGGAGATGAAATGGTGACATGTATTATAGGAGTGTATTTAGTGGAGCTCAGTTTTTATTGTGGTCACTTATTATGCGCGGAAAGTACGAGTTTTTGCACCTATCTGTTCGGCAATGTATCTCATATTTTATCGCATCTGTCAGACCTAGAGATGTAGTGAGGAGTCATGATAAAATCTCTGTATAGCTCTGAAAATATCAGTTCTGAATTTCTCAAGCAACATAAGTCTTGCGTGTACCCTCTGAGTCGCTAGGGGCTCCCACCTTAATCTCACTAAAAGTTGTGAGGTACTCTATGTACGCCCGTAGCAGCTTATAATGAAGCGCGCTGCTTTCCTTAGTATTTTATTAATTTTTTGGTTAAATCTTTATGACCAGGGTTCCAAATGCTCGCGGCGTATTGTGGCCTAACCAGAGCGAAGTACTTTTTCATCCGAGGACCTTCCTATGATACGTTTAACAAAACCTAGTTTCTTTAATTCTGTGTCACATAGGTTTTGTACGTGTAATCCCCACCTTATGTCAGAGGTTAAGGTAATTTTTAAAATTATGTTCTCAGTCGTGTATCATGCCCCCTAATAACCAAACAAACCAGCCGACAATCCACTTTTAAACAAAAGAAAGAGGATGTAAGATATGGGATGTGTGCTGAAGGAAGTTATGAAAAGAATGCCAGAATGAATCGACCCCGCGGAAGGCCACGACAGAGGTGGTGGAACCAAGTCAAGAACGATTTGGAGAAGGTTGGTAGCACGGAAGAAGATACAATGGACCGAATCATATGGAGAGGATACGTTGGTGCGGCTAAATGTCGTCTCGGATATAAGTGGCCCCTGAAGTAAGAATGAGCAAGTTTGGCGTTACTTTCTCTCTCTTTGTCTCCCTATCTTTCCCTTCGTCTTTTTTTCTTCGCCCTCTCCACTTCTACCTCCCCAACATTCAGCTCAGGCCTGCGCCAAGAACTTTTGCACGAATTCAAACGTGGATTTTCTCCTGGGAAGGATCCTAGTCGGTGGCAGGAACGTGCCACTCAGTAGGTGAGGAGATGACAGCGCACGGCATGTACGCTTTAATATCATCCACTTCTACCTCCCCAACTTGCCGTTCAGACCTGCGCCATGAACTTTTGCGCGAATTTATTCGCGGCTTTCTTTCCTGGGATGAATCCGAGTCGGAGGCAGGAACGTGCCATTCACTAGGTGAGGAGATGACAGAACACGACATGTACGCTTTAATATTCCCGAGGCACACGCGTACAAATAAATATCTACTCCGAAGCCACAGGTTTAAATCCTCCCGGGCATTTTCTTAACGAGATATGACGGAGCTTTTCGCGGGGTTTGTGTGGCACGGCTGACGGAACCTTGTTTGCCCATTAGTAAGGCTTCGATTGCAGGCGGCGGAAAGGAAGCTTAAGGAACACCTTAGCTATGCTCACATCCGCTGCTGCGTGACATGAACCAAGCCGTGCGGAAATTGCGCCCGTGACGGTGGACTGTGGCTAAATATAAGTTCCCCTTCGATGTATAAACGAACTCAATGCACACCAATTGGACGAGAAAATCAAGAGAGCAATGTATCAACATATATACATGTGAAATTCAAAACGAAAATTTGATTGAGTTTCAGATACCGCTGTTGTCACGTTCGAAAGACATGAACAAGGCGTCGTTTCCCGTCGTCCTAATGCTATTAACCGATAAATAATGTAATTATCATTTCAAAAAATTCAGAATCACATAGAGTACGTATCACAAGGCATCCCGAGGTACCAGGGCTGACCAATTAGTAATTACCCACATTTTACAACGGAAATGGTTGTAGGCCATACTTTGTGGAAGATATCCATTACGGAAAAATAAAATTACTTGGTAAACTCCACTTGAGATTTCATCTCTCAATCTCAAGAAGGGTTAAAAAAGGTATTTTATATTTTGTCACCTATTTTTAAAAATCATAATCTATTTAATTTTACAAAAATGAAATTTATCCTATAGCCTATCCAATCCAATCTAATCAGAAAAGTAGAAGAGAACTGGACCATGTGGAACACCACAGAGAAAAGAAGAACCAGATTAATTGGACACACCCTGAGACACAATGGGTTTGTGAAGAGCAAAACTGAAGGTAAATGAGAGGGAAAAGTCCCCAGAGGAAGACCCAAGAATAAGTTCATGAACCAAATAAAGAGGAAAGTACATTGGAAGAGATACCAAGAGGTAAGGGAAAGATCATTAGATGGGGAAGGATGGAGGTCTATAGTCGATCAATCTTAGGATCGAACGACCAACGACGATTAAGACATGGACGACACTTTTTCTTCCATGAAAGTCGAAAACTGAAACAGGCTTGGGTTAGTGGCTATTGTAACGGCTTTCCATTCCGCAGAACCTGAGCTCAAGCCAAAGTTGTTCTAACTTTAAGAGTATTTTCAGTAGAATTCAATTCCTGGTAATAATTAACTTGAAAAATACTTCGTGGAGTATAAGTGCCTGCCTCTCCATCTCCAAGTTTCCATGCCTGATTTAAAAATGTTTGTTTTTGTTTAGCATGATTTGTTTGCCAGGTATTTTTGATACTTAGTTTTCATCGAAAAGAGAACTTGATATGTATTATCTATTTTTCTCTAATGGGGAAACCTAGAGTATAAAAAAATCGTTATTCTAATTTATATTTTATTATACGCCGTCCAACAAATTTAACGTTGAAATAAGATCCCCTCCGTCATTTCCGTCATGATTAGGTTGATGGGTTTCGGGTTTCCGTGCACGATTCCTCCATTCTCCATATTAATCCCTCCAGGACCAATTTGCCCACTATAATGCCACGGAGATGTCAGACAACATTTGCAAAAAATTTGCAAAACATTCGCAATAAAACGCAAAAAAAACCGCGTACGAAAATTTATCAATTCAAGGCGTTATTTTTTTATTTTCCGATTATTTCCATTATTAGAGTTCCGTATTTTCATGTGAAATCTCAAATTGCAACGGAGCTTTTCCCTTCAACAATTTCATTTTAGATTTTTTAAAATTTTAACGGTAAAAATTAATTGCCTTTATTTATTTTTATTAAATTTTAAATTTAATTTACTTCTCACACCACGATAATTTTATTCCACATCACTTTAAATATACACAGCTTATAATTTGATATCGCTATACATATCCTCCCAATATTAACACACCATCATACCCGTTATACAAACTATAAATACAAGGAACTGTACAGCGCTGCTGAAAGCAAACTATACTGAATTTAATAAAAAAAACTTAGACCCCTCAGAATACGCAAACTCACCTATAACAGGAAAACCTTGTAAATACAGTAATTCATAAAAGACATTATTAATGGATAATACATGGTCTAGCAAAATATAAATCTATATAATAATATTCAATGCAATTAGTTTATTCAGCAACTCTGAATTCCCTGAAGGATCATAAATGTTTATTACTCATTAATTCCTAACGCAAAAAATGTGCGGTCTATGGGACGCCGTTGGAAGTTCAATAAAACAAAACAAGGGCTAACTCTCCAGTTCATTAATCATTCCAGACTCAATATTTACTCAGCGACAATTGAATCTGATGGAAAACTTTATAACAATATATATTAACGAGGAGTCGCCAGAGAGGGGAACTGGATCCGAAAATATCCCCGAATTATTACATTAAATCCCAAAAATTAAATTAACCCTGCAAGTTAGCTTGACACAAATACTGGGCTATACTTTATCCGGGCATTAACTCGGGTGAAAAAACTATCTATCCTTGAAATGGGGTAAAATTGTTGTCATATACCCCCTTACTAACAGCATGATATTCTTAGAGTTCACAAGATTTCTGAAATTGACATGTACACCTACATATTACCCTGCAAGCCATCACAAGGGTGTTTGGCAGGGGGTAACTTATCATCAACATGCCCTACAGAGTAGAAATTAGCTTTCACTAACATTCACTACTCAGTGGGTATCCTAAAAATACTACACAAAATTACTAAAATATCTATAATGTAACTATGTAAACGTGACACAAGATTCATGCAGAGAGCATGAAAATATGGTGTTAGCACTACTTAGCAGATTTAAAATCATGCATTAGGGAGGACATGAATTAATCAACTACACTATCCGTCAACTTACCTACTTTAAAGTCTTAACTTAATCATTATGGTCTCTCATCGATCGCGGGAAAACATTTTAAACCCATCTGTCCTAGAATCTACTTCTATTATTTTACCCTCATGATCTGATCTACCGTAGGTAGCATGTCGGAGTTCGTAAGACATTAATAACTTCGTCGGAAAATATATTGGCTTTGAATTTTTAAAAAAAGATTGTGTCTCATTTTCAATGGACGATCTGAAAGCGATTTCCATCCAAGTTGTAGCAAGAGGTCAGTAACACTAACGAGACTATCATAACGGCCTTTTACGTTTCTTGCTGCTCTAAAGAGGATATATGAGACAGAAAATAATACAAAAATTTCAAGTCACTGATGCCTCATCCGATTGGATAGACGTTAAATAAGATATGGCATTGAATATATGGAAAATAAATTATGAGCAATCAACTTTTGACAAATTGTGGTACTAACTCACCAACGCTTAACGATAGTGAAATTCCGATTCATGCCAATAATTTACTCTTTTGAAGGAAAAACTCACGCAGACCTCCAGGTATTTGTTTCTTCCAGGCATCGAAAGCACACGATAACTTTAAGACCCTCAGGCCAAAGACAAAGAAGAAGAGACAAGCTTAGCTAAAAGACAAAACGTGAGGCCCGAGGCCGGGCCGCATAGGATAATCCGGCGTCAAGAAGGAAGCCCACGAAAAGCTATGCAGTAGAACGCCAGCCAAATCACTTGAAGAGCCCTGAGCGACTTTTTATCCTAAACTGACTTCGCTAAAATCCAATAAAACTTCGACAGCCCAAGGAAATGTGATACGTAACATAAAACTTAAATGAAGAGGAGTTGCACGCCAGTCTTACCATTAAAAACCTCTCTCTTACCTCTCTACCTCTGACGCCGTGCAACCCACAGGATAAGGAATCGCTGACGAAACCATTGGACGGAGTAGGTCGGCTTATCTGTAAAAATTAGCAGGATCGATTTTTCGATTGGAGTTCCATCTCCGTACGTGTCATTTGCGCAGAACTCTCGAAGTCACCCCGAAATGTGGAATGTATTCTATCCACGGAAGACTGGAATGTATTCTATCCACGACAACATTATCCACGAGTATTGCTATTTGCATTAGGACCGCCGGGTCATTCCACGAATATTCGAACACCGAGTTGCCATTGACCTCTCCGATTTCGACTAAAGCTGTAGGTCGTATTCCGTTTCACTACATCGCTGACCAGGTCCGAATGTTTAGCAAAATATGCGTCCTTTGCCTAGTTGCGAGAAAATGAAAAAAATGAGGTTTTCGTATGTTTGTGTTTGGTTTTTCCTCGATATTTCCGGGCATGAAATAATTATGTCGAAGCGCAAATGCTAATTTGAAAGAGAAACAAACGGCGCGGCGTAAGTACTGAGTTTAATTTTAAAGTTAGCATTTTTGTGTATGAAGTTTTATTTCAACCGCGTTTCTTTCAAAACAAGTATCTTTCCATTTTGCTCGGTTATCTATATATTTTGCAGCTAAATACGCTTGCTGGGTTGCTGCGCGCATTACATGTACGGTTGCTATAGTAAAATTGCGATGGTAAACTTTGTTTTAAGAATGAAATGTATGTCTCTGTGCCCTCATGAACGCCTACCACGTCCAAGTATAACGGAGTCCCAGGTTTGGAGGAGTGGTAATACATCGGCTTTCAATTCGACACCACTTATATATCATCAACACGAATGGGGCTGATAGAGAGATAAAAATCAATAATTAGAAAGTGTCAAACCTTCTTGTACTCACAGATCTACGGTCAGCACTGCCTTTACTTACATGTTGGAGATTTGGTAGCAACTTGCATGCGACTGTTGCCTTGAGGGGCAGTTATCCTGAAGTGAGGCACCTTTCTTCAAAATGCCTCGATCGGGTGCGAGTGTCGACATCTAGTGGGATTTCCTCAGAACTATTCCTAACCGAAGGGTGAGTTGCGTCCTCTTAAGGGGAACCTTGACAATTTCTCCTTCCGCACCCTTTAACCCATCCAGTTCAGAGCAGATCGGCACTTCAGCGCCCCGGGAATACAGCGAGAACGGACCGAGTTTCGCTCAACAGCACCATCCACAAAAAAGGTTGCGGAGGGATTAGAAATTAAGAAAAAAAGAAACATTTGATACCGGGAGGAGGTGGTTAACTTCGGCAGCGTTCGACCTTCAAAACTTCTGACCCGCGAGGGAATTCTGGGATGGATTGATGAAGGAGTAGGGGTGACCCTTCAACGGGACCGAAACCCATGGCGACGGCCCCTAGGTGAGGCGCATGCGATGTGGGAAGGACTGGTCTCCTAAAACTCCGGTGAGAGGAAAAAAAATACTCCCTTCGAGTTCCCTAACCACTCGCAAAGGGCCGTTCTTACCCATTCGGGAGGAATTCTGGGCTCGAAAGAGTTAACGGTAGACCTTTGAACTAAACAAGCTTGACCAAAGCTGCAATGGCAATCCCAACGAAGTCATCATCAAATGTAAGTACGGCATCGAACGATACGTGCAACAAACTATACAACTCACACTTGAGTATTGTCCCTGAGAGCGAACTCATACTCATAAACACAAACCATTTCTGCATTATTCAACCGCAAACTGTAATACTTCCGGTAGTAGATTCCGATTCCAGTAGATTCCGGTTAATTGGGATACATCGGGACTGGCGCACTTAGCCCCAATTAGGGGAAGGTTGCCGAAATTGGATCGTTTCCTCAATTGGACCGCGTTTGTATCTCCCTCCCTACGGGTATTTCATGCATTTGAGTTGGCTGTACTAGATGGTGACACCATCGAGGATATGTGACTCGGCGGTCAGTGAGTTGGATCCAATTTACCAGGGTGGATGGCCATTAGAGTGATTTCATTGTTTGTGTTATAATTTTTTTCCCTCAGTAGGTACGTAAGCTGCTGTCTCAAGTAAAAGTAAGTAATCATTCTTTCTATGGAGCACTTTTAACATGATGTCGTTAGCTACTAACGACATACTGCAAAACTTGTGTTCAACTTCGCGTGATCGTTTAGCGCCATTATTCATTTGACGGGAACCGTTTGCCGAAGTTGGACCACCACGTGTTCCCTAAGTTGGACCGGTCCATTTTAGGAGACTACTGAATGATGTAAAAGGAAAATTAATAGCTTTTTGATAGTAATAATTTTACTTCTATAATAAGTATCTAATATATTTGGGTTAAGGTCTGTATAGGTTTCCACGATGGAAAAAGGGGTATGTACGGGAAATGTGACGAAAAACATTTGCAGACGGCTGTGGCTGCATACCAGGGCGGTGACTATGCAGTATGCACTCAACGAATGCACCCGTGCGTATGGAGTACCTATAGCTACAGTAAAGGGACACGCTGACAGTAATAATACGTTTTCTAACGTAGTTAAATCCTTCGGAAGGCAAGCAACTTATACTGCAGATATGGAAAATGTTCTCGTCGAACACACTCTCCTGTTTGTGGAGAGGTTCTTTGGATATTCAATTGAAGACATCCACAAGCTAGTCTTCGACATCGCAGAAAAACATGGATAGCCCCACAGCTTTATCAGGGAGAAAAAAATGGCCGGAAAAGAGTGGTTCTATGTGTTTATGAATCAAAATCCACAACTTTCCCTCCGCCAGCCAGAAGGGGCTTCAATGGCTCGAGCTAAGGGGTTATATCGCTACGGGGAGAACAATAACAAGTTTTTACTTACTTGAAAAAACTCTCGTTGAGAACGCTATAACAGCAAACACTGTGTATACAAACAACAACCACAAAACTTATGTTTATATTTTGATTTCTTTAGCTATAATTTAATATTTTACTTAGTTTTCCTCCTCCGGTCCAACCTAGGCAACCGTGAGTCCAAATTATGCAACCGGTTTCCCAATTTGGACCATTTGCATCACTTCGTTTTTTTCCACTTAATTTATCTCAAGAATAATGCATTGCAAATTTAATACTAATTATTGCAAGAAGATACTATGAAGAATATTATACAGCATAGATGTTTTATGTTGAATGATTAGCTATGAAAATATTTAAGAAAATAAAAAAATGGTCGAAATTAGGCAACCTTCCGCTATCAAAATTTTTCAGGAATTCTGTTAGTCTCGTCGGAAACATTTCTCTCAGCCTCAGATGACGCTGGATGAATGCCTCTGACGAATTCCTATTAAAGAACAATGCACGGTTTATTAGGTAAGAATACGTGATCCGCCCCTACCTGCTCTTAAAGCCTCACCGCGGGTGTCCCACTCCTTTCTCGTCATCCCTTAAACTGGCAATAAGCCAAAACTGAAGGCCGTTGCCTGCACTGCATCTATCCTCAAAACACTCATCTCTCTTGACCCATCACATACAGCCCAACCACTGCCTCGTGAGTCCACTCCCATAATAAATGAAATGACACTGGATGAAGCCTCGTGGTCCGGAAACGGAATCCGGATCCCCTACAGGCTGGTCTAAGAGCTTTAAAGGCAAGAATAGGTACCAATATGGAAAATAAGATGAAGTGAAAGAAGTTAAATGTTAAAAAACTGTTTCCTAGCATGAAAATTTTTTCATTTCCTTGCAAGTTTAGAGTCAATGTCGCCAATGCAGGGCCCAATTAAGCGGCATGATGTCCCAATTAAGCGGAGAAAACACAGGGATATTCTTCAATTGGGTTCTGTTCTTCAAAACTTGCCCCAATTAAGCGGCTGCCCCAAATAACCGGTGGCCCAATTAACCGGAATCTAATATAATTTCTTTCAAAAAGTCCAGGAACATTTTTGAAAAATCACGAGATACCGGCATCGGCATTAGGGTATCTCAAAATTTTGAAGCATTGAGGCAGATGGCGCGGGCATTACGTCATCAAACAGTAACCTGAAAACTTAAATAACAAACATATTGGTATCCCCTACACTTCACTTACTTCCCATTGGGTAGCCCGATGGAGAAAACGAATCTGCGGATGCAATGCTGGAATATCCACCATCCGTTTGAAATTGAAGGCAACTCACCCTTGAAACATATAATGGCTACTTAGTGCTAAGGATTATACTCCATTTCTCTCCACCACGAATGCGGATGATTTTTAATTTTAACTAATTTTATGATTATTTGTTCAAAATTTAAATTAAATCAGTCGGAAAACAAAAATCAATTGCAAGAATAAGAATGTTTATTTATTTTTCTTTCCAATGTATTTGTCGCGACTTTGCACAACATTATTTCTAATTAAAATATGTAAAAGAAAAAAAGTCTGCATGCCAGAACAACGAACTTTACATGTATTTCTAATGGAAACGCTGTTACTCGTCTGGAGTCAAACCGGAGACCATTAGGTAAAAAAAATTGTAGCCATAAACCTTCCGAGTGACATGCTAAATCATGTTACAAAGTTTTATGTCATTCCGTGCGGTGGTTTGGTAGTTTTAAGTGACCGCACAATCACACTTTCATTTTTATAGATGTGAAAAAAGAATAAATAAACAACATTAGTAAGGAGAAATAAATAAGTAAGTGCGTGCTGATTTCCAGTAATTAATAGTTGGCAAACATCGTAAAATTGCAAAATTAGTGTCAGAATAAAACTCCATCTTCATTAACTTTGTGGCACAACATCACAAATTTAATAACGTTGTAACTTTTGCAGACCACAGTATAATTCACACATCACCATGACCCGGGTTGCGATGCCTAATCACTATCAGGTGATAAAATACAAGTATGTTATTCCCTTATATACTAGATGGAAGGGGAGACATTTGTGGGGGAGGAAAATTTTGGGAGAAGGGGAAGGTTATACAATGACGCATAGAATAGGGCAATGGATAGGAAGTAAACAGTCAATGTCAAGATTTGAACGTGGGCCATCACATCTTTTCCAAATTTCGTGCACCTCGGCGTTTTTAAGAACATTCATGACGAAAAGAGCAATTTTGACAAGCATCTTTCAACCCGTAACCACAGCAGTGATTTTAAAGAGAGTGAGCTGCTTTCAACAGATAATCAAAGAGAGCTAAATTCTTTAGAACAGCTCAAATTTAAAAAAAAAATGTGGTGACCGAGAATCTAATCTTGTAACTGAATTCTTACTTCCTGCCAATTCCCCTATTCTATCAGCCATTGTATAACCTTCCCCATCTGCCAAATTTGTCCTCTCACACAAATGTTCCCCCTTCCTTCTAGTGGTAATATATAATAGAATGAGATACCTTTCTCATCATCTGATGATGATGCTTAGCCATCGAAAACCGAGTCGCGATGAAATGTGAACCGTGGTCTGTAAAAGTTATAAAGTTAATAAGTTAGTGTGTCGACCCGTAAATCGGGGTTAAACAAAGACGAAGGACAGGCAACGCACACGTAACAGCTTCTTGCATTGGCCAAAATATAGAGCTTCCTCTCCATCTATCTCAAAGGTTTGAAGTCACTGTACGGTTTCTCTTCTCTGTTATACATGTACATAATACCCTACGAACCGCCACATGGGCAAGTGGGTGGGGGTGTTAGGTCACCAGCCATGTAAAGGTGTAAGTTTTTGGGAGATGAAATGGTGACATGTATTATAGGAGTGTATTTAGTGGTGCTCAGTTTTTATTGTGGTCTCTTATTGTTCGTGGAAAGTACGAGTTTTTGTACCTATCTGTTTGGCAGTGTATCTCTCTTATTTTATCTCATCTGTCAGACCTAGAGATAAAGTGAGGAGCCATGATAATATTCTCTGTATAGCTCTGAAAAATACCAGTTCTGAATTTCTCAAGCAACCTAAACCTAGCGTGTAGCCTCCGAGTCACTAGGGGCTGCCACTTTAATCCCCCTAACAGTTGTGTGGCACTATATGTACGCTCCTAGCAGTTTTTAACGAAACGCGCTGCTTCTCTTCGTATTTTATTAATGGCTAAATTTTTATGACCAACGTACCAAAAAGTGCTCGTGGCGTATTCGAGGTGTGGCCTAACCACAGCTAAGTAGTACATCTCTTTGGCTTTTTCATCCGAGGACCTTCCTATTATACGTTTAACAAAACCTAGTTTCTTTAATGCTGTACCACATGTTTTGTATGAGTAATCTCCACGATATATCAGAAGTTAAGGCAAGATTTTATGTTAACGCACGTTTACGGATGTGCACGCCTTCGTCCACAAAAGAAAAAAATCCAACTAATTTGTAGTAATTCACGGAAGAAAAAAATAAAAGGTCGCCATAACCTAATCTGGGTAAACCAGCCGTATTTCTACATAAAAATGCGTAGTATTACTGGAAGCAATTTCGGGCCTTGGAGGAGTCAGATTTAAGATTCCTGGAGACGAATTATTTTGACGCCGTCAAGCGAAATTTTAAAGAACGAACTTTTTAAAAGAGACGAAGTAGTTAACAGTTATGGCTAAAATGTCTAATAATTTGAAATTATCTCGATAACATTTAAAACTAAAAGTACTTTTCTCAAAACTTGAGTACAAAATGTCATAAAACAACACTTCATATACATAGAACAGTTTTAACTCTCTAAAATAACTGCTGCTCCGACATTCCCAGCCAGACTACCCTAATACTGCAATGGAGAGGAGGTTTAGAGTAATGTAGATGCAAAAATGCATCACAAAAAACCGATGCGTGTAATTTACTGCATGTCCATGACATCTATTCAAGTAACACCTTCGTTATATATTCCGCGTCAATATTTAATTTAACTCCAACGTCTCCCCTGCACTGCCTGAGGTTTCTTTAATGGTGTCATGACGTTAATACTGCAACAATGTAGCCATTAAACCCTAGAAATAGTCTCCGGGTTGAGAAATAAAACTTTAGGTACTAACCAATTCTTGAAGCGAAGTATAGTACTGGAAGTATCGTATAAATCAGTGGCAGGGTTCGCCAAAGTCTTAAATATTCACTTCCTTGGAATGATGATTTTTATGTTTTTTCGTAAGTAAATGGCACAGCATGGGAACGTCAAAGATAAATGTAAGGTCGAATAATAATAGATTGGTAGGTACATTTATGGAATTGAGTTTTTACTAATACGTGCTAAAAGTGGGTAGATGTTATGCAAATACATTTACAATATATTTCGTCGCCTATATTCATTACATGATTATAAGCCGATTTGTAAATTGCGAAATGTTTGCCCAAAGGATTTCAAGTATTTTCTATTAAACAGCTTCAAACAGACCCTTCGCGGGTGTTCTTCCGGTTCAGGAATCAATTTCTCGACGAAAGCATGGCGCAGAGTCAATGAAACGCCGGTTGCTGAATTTTTAAGCAGGTCGAAAATCTATGAAAATTTCTTCCGCTGTCAGCACACTATACGCCTCAGTTGAAATGCGATAAAATCACTGCTCACGGATTAAATCACTTTTGAATCGACATTCAGCGTATTAACAAAGACGGGATTCCCAATTTGATTTTCATCTAAGGGATCATTAACGTTTCAAAGGGTTTCAACACTTCGATAATCAAGCTGCAGATAATTGGCTATTGGGTAATTTAAATTACCACTCCTTATAATACAATTCCTATGTATTTGATCGGACATTTACCTTTGAATGCTCCTCCTGCGAGCTTTCTGGCAGTAAAATGAAAAATGCCATGTCAGCAAAAGGATGAAAATGTTAATAAGATTCGTAACAATCTATTTAGAGATTTGTAGATTTGTAAATACATGTAAATTATTTTCCTCAGTGATACATAAAACTAATTACCGGCAACGAATCAAACGATACCCGTTAAATTCTTTAATCATTTGCACAGCTGCAAGCATCTTAAACTCATTTCCCGCTTCACAGAAGTTAAGCAATTCAAAGGACAGAGTTCACCTAATTATCGTGCTAAAAAAATAGAATACAAACTCACACGACTGCTGAGTGGAGCCGGACAGCAGTGAATTGTCTTTTCGTGTCTAAAGATACGTGAAGTGCGGATGCGAATTCGGGTCAAGGGTCATCTGCTGAGCCCTGAGCAGTCTCCTAGCTGAACCATACACTAATTACGGACGAGATACCACCAATTTTCCGTTGCCATGGAACGAAATAATTACGACTATCTCTCTCGTCTCCTCCTGAAATATAACAATCATTCTCAGGGGCAGCAGCCATCATCCATCGAGGACAAACACTCTAAAGCCACGTAAATAACCTAGCAAAACGATATACCACCTTGTATGTGAAGCATGTAATTATACTCATCCACAAAATTATAAGTTGGCGCGATCTGAAGTAATTCTTCTACATAATATCCTTCAAGCCATCTCATGGGAGTGTGACAATGGGATTCGTTATCACCAAAATGTACTATGATGGACCAGTAACCTTCATCAACGGGCACCACACTTGGTTTGCTACCAAGGCTACAGGAACTAATTGTACTGATGTATATTAAAACTACATATACGACTGGCATGAATCATGCAAAGAGTGATGCTAGAACTAGGTGGCAGATTAAGGCAAGCCATTTGAAGCAAAATAGCTAATCAGCTCCACAAACTGGCGACCAACCTACTTCAAAGTCTCATCACCATTCACAATGGTGTTTCTTATCGATCGCGGGAAAAACGTCATTTTAAACCTGTCTGTCCTGCAGTTTATTTCCCTAATTTCATTATTCACCAGGCATGCATCGTGCAAGTACTAAACGATATGGAGTAAGTACCAATTAAAAATGAAATGCCAATGCAAGCACAAAGGTAGGAGTCTCAGGAGTGGTCGACATGACATTTACAGGGGCCGACGAGTGCTCGGGATCCAATTGGAGGTTAATGGTGGAACAAAGTCCATATAATTAAATAGAAAATATAATTATACAGACAAATATAATGGAATTAAATTTTGCATTCCGACGATCCATGTCAAAGTTAACGTCATCGTTTGACTAATTTCAGATAAATCAAATAGCAACTCATGCATCTCTGCTATTTATGTTTTCTCTCAATTTAACATCGTTTATATACTCATTGTGCTCAATTACAAATACGACATATAATCTTCGACTTTAATCTATAACAAATGTCTTAAAATATTTTCATTTACAGCTAGAAAACTAAACAATCCCAGGTTCCCTAGCATAAATAACCGGGCATTGTTCAGCTCATTTATCATTTTTTAGTCTTATAACAAAAAAATTGACCTATTTGTGTAGCCTGTTGTAATAAAGAGGTACAGTATTCTGCTTTTGACCTCCTGTTTTATAAATCCAATTAAATTTCAAGTATAGGTCCGAGTTAGTGATTCAAACAATCATCCTTCGTTTACCAATCCTTGGCAATAAATACAGGGGGATCACACAACGAGCGGAGTCCTATCCTTGACCTGTCCCTTGCCGGTCTGAAGACCAGCACCTCCCTGCCTTCCCTAAGCCGGACGGCGACACCGCAAGACCCGCGACTCCCTGCCTAATACCCCGTGACTCCCATCAGGCTCAGAGCGTTTGTATTAAAATGTAAGTACTAATAAATTGCGGCCAACCTAACCGTAGTTATTCTTCCTCCCTCAATGTCCACGACGTCAATTGATTAACTGCAGCCCTCCACCCTTCCCTATCTAAAGCTGGACCCCTTACCTCCGTTTATCTCTTCCTATGTACTTTCCTCTTTATTTGGTCCATGAACTTATTCCTGGGTCTTCCATCTAGGGACTTTTCCCTCTGTTTTACTTTCAATTATGTTCTTCACTAACCCATTGTTCCTCAGGGTGTGTCCAATCCATCTGGTTCTTCTTTTCTGTATGGTGTTCCATATGGTCCTCTCCTCTTCTACTCTTATGCAAACTTCATCCTTTCATACTTGGCCGTCAATTTTATCTTCAGCATCTTCCTCCAGCACCAGGTATGGATGGCTTCCAGTCTGTTCTGGTTAGCTTTTCCAATGGTCCATGCTTCCGATCCATAGAAAGCTACGCTCCACACGAATGTTTTCACATACTGTTTCCTGGTTTGTAGTCCTATCTTCTTTGAGCACAGCAGTTGTCTTTTTCCAATGAACACCTTCTAAGCTTGGGCTATTCTTTTCTTGATGCTCGTTCACTGTAAACATTAGTCGTAAAATAACCCTGATTGCGTGTCTATCAGCAATCATTACCTTTATCACTCACCCTGACTGCTTTAAAACAGGGAAGAGAATATCAAGGCATAAATCTCTTCTTTCTCAACCATTTCATTATGGCATTAATGCTCATTAAATACACCTAAAGCATAAATATCTAAATCCTTTTTCACCAACACATGTTCCTCTATTCATATGTTAATTATTTTACATTTTTATTACCTAATATGGTGTCACAGAAACTCTTAAGCTGTGATCTAAATATGTCCTTACAAAATATTTATTCCTTATGTCCAACGGTCACATGGAATACCAGACTTTCAGCTTCCTAATTCACCATCAACAAAGCCAGAATAAAATATTTTTTATGTATTAAACGATTTAAATAATATTTTTCTAATCATTTTTAATTTTATTTAAGATTATAAGAAGTTAGAAATCTCTGTATTCCGAAGTAATCCGACAGTAAATTAAGGGCAGGGGGAGAGAGAAAGAGATGGTAGTTTGTTTGGCATAAATCAATAACATGGTATTTAGTAAACTCAGACTCAGGACATTTTTCCTGGATTTCAATTACCCTAATGTTCACGGCCCTCCGGAAGGAAATAATTATTTTAAATTCGAGATTTCATTCTCGTTAAGAATACGGTGCATAAAAAAGGTGTGCACTATTCTCGATTGTCAGCCAAATCGATAATTTTTTCTTCTAAACGGCGGTAACAGGCGATATATGGACTCCTGGGAAACCAGTCATTGGCTGGTCTTTAGGGCCTCCCAGGTGGCAAAATGGCAGAGTTCAAAGGTTCTACATTTTCCCTCAAACCTAAGCTTCTTCGTGCAAGCATGAAGCGTAATTAACGAAATTAGTAAAATGAAGCCAGTTTCCTAGATTATTGCTTATTGTAATTGGACATTCTGCAACCAAAAACCGAGCGGACCAAGGGGTATGAATGCATGTAAGCAGTTCATAAGATTTAAGAAGTAAGCTTTATTTTACGCATGCGCGAAAGCATATGTTGATTTTAAGGTAAATGTTCGTGAGACCAATCCATCGATTTTTCTTCACAATTCACTTCTTAGACGTTTGACATGTCATTTATACTTCATTTTAAACCTTAAGCTTTGCATTCCCTTAGAAAACATCTTTCATTTCCGTACTTCTAAAATTATAGCTTTCCAAACCGCTTGTAAATCCTTTTTCTTTAACATATTTCAACTACGTTTCCCGCCATATTACCGAGTTTCAACGCTATCCACCAGAGGGATACCTCATAATTTCACTTCTTACATATATTACAAACCCATAAATGCATTATATAATATCAATGGTCGCTTCTGAGGGGCGAGTTGGGTAACGGGGGACGAAAGGGTTTTTTTTTCGAAGTGAAATTTCACATTACTCTCACAAAAACAACCTCGGGAAAATAAAAAAAATTATCGTGTTTTCGCGGTATGATACCAAAAACTGTGAGTTGTGAAATTCACACTACCAGTGAGCTATCTGGTGTCCATTTTCATTAACCTCAAGATGGCCGCCGCCGAAAACCACGTTTCCAGAATGTCGTAAAGATCATCTTATAATATCCGTCATTTTTAAAATGCGTCGAGTTTTGTTTACCAAAAAAATTTGCAATTTGTGCACAAAACTTCTTCCTATTTTAGTTGAAATAGATCGATATTTAAGGGAGAAAAAATTTTTATCGATGGACCCATCTCACGAACATTTACCTAATTTTAACATGTAAAGTGAGACCATTCCATAACGTATAGTAGTCGTGGATGCTGAATAAGTCGGGGACGAAAGCGGCTAACGTTTAAATCTCCGCCATTGTCGTGTTTTGAACCTGGATCCTCGGAATGGTAAGCTATCCCTTTAGCCACCACAATAATAAGATTTCCGTCCGATCCTTTTGCCTCAAACAGCCTCAGAAGTATCAAGATCACACGAAAATTCTTCCTTTCTTTTGGGATGTGCGGAGTGTGAGGCCCCTATTTCCCGGCGAGTGCACATCCATCTCCCAAGACTGTCTTCCTGCGCCGCGCCGAGTAAGCTCCGAATGACAGACCCCTTAACCCCATGGGGTTACGACCTCGCCCGCCACAGCCCACATCCCAGCGGGAAACGAGCTGACAACTTGGACCCCGGTGATCAGGGCGTGAGTGACCGAAGGGCACAGGGGATATTGAGAGAAATAAACAAAAGTCTCCGTTAACCAGGGCTGCTCCTAATGGGATTTGGGGTCACGCGAAAATTAAGGACAACGATAAAGGAGGCCACAGGAGAGACATTCGTCGCCCACGAACTCAACAAACACAAGGAACAAAAATAGAACTTTTAACGCAGCAATTCACAGTAGTTAAAAGAGAGTTCTCTGTTAAAAGAGAACTTGGAAAGTGCGGCGATTAAGTCAGAGAAATCGGCTACTTACTAGACCTCAATTGGAATACACTGCCAGTGTTTGGGATCCTCGTGAGGTAGGCTTAAAAACAGATTTTAAGTGCGTTCTGAGAAGATCAGCAAGATACGTGAAAGGCCGTTATGATAGTCTCGTTAGTGTTACTGACCTCTTGCAATAACTAGGATGGGAATTGCTTCCAGATCGTCGATTGAAAATTAGACTCAATCTTATTTGTAAATTCAAAACCAATTTATGTTCCGAAGTTACCAATATCTTACGAATTGCATCACATATCTTACGAATTGCATCACAAATTATATTCTCCTCTTTCTTATTTATGCATGATGTAAATAATGATGTTCTTATTTATGCATGATATTTTGAATCTGTAGTAGTAGTCTTTGTATCCCTTGCATGTTAGAACGATTGGAGATAGAATGTTTCTTGGGTATTAGATTTGTAATTGGCGCTTTGCATGTGTGGTACGAGGGTTTTTAATGTAATGTCGGTGTTCTACCATATCATTCATGCATGCCTGGTGCGAAAGCACCCCCAGCCACACACCCTTTGGGTGGCTTGCAGGGTATGACGTAGATGTAGATGTAGATAAGACCATGAAAATAAGAAAAGGGAAATAGACTGTTGAACAGATAGTTTTAAAATGTCGTTTTTCTCACGATTGCTAAGGTCATAATAGCTGCGTGAAAAATTTGAAGTAGGCTAGTTGACAGGTAGTGTAGATGATTAATTCATAAACCCCCTAATGCATGTTTCTAAATATGCTGAGCAGCAAAACATTATGTTTTGAATAACTCTTCTGTCACTTTTACATCGTTACATTAAAGATTAGTATAGGTACGTAGTATTTTCAGCACTATTTGTAGAATACCCATTGTGTAATGTATGATCGTTAAAGTTTATTACTTAACTCTAGTTCATGTTGGGGATAAGTCACCCCCTGCCAAACACCCTTGTGGTAGCTTGCAGTGTAATAAGTAGATGTAGTTATTGTACTTCTCATCAGCTATGTTTTTTCCATAACTTGTTACGTTTTTCGTTGCATGGTGACAACATCAGGTGTCGTTATACAGCATCTCCCAACAACTTGAGTCTCAATTTCCACCGACCAATGTGATCCAAGTACTTCCTGCTCATCGATAATTAAAGTTAGGCTGTATTTTACAATATGATCATGAACTAAAGTTAAATTCTGGACGTTCACAGTCGTAATTACATACATTAAGAGAGGAACGGCGAGAATTTGCGATAGTAGAGAAAGCGAAGAGGCATGGTAGACATTTGGGATACAAAATGGATACAGTAAGTTTGCAAGCAAGGAATAAAAGTGAAGACTTGTTCGATATCACAAAAAATGATTAATTGGAAATATTCAAACGACATAGATAAGGTAATGGATTGAGGTCATAAGTTGGGGCTATGAGGCTATATACACTATGAGAAAACAGAGGATGAATATGGAAAGAAGGAGGAAAATACAGCACTGCCCAATGAATTCCTTGAAAAATGTTGAGCAGAAATATTTTGCTGATAATTAGAGTCAATAATGTCAACTATGCACCATAAGTTTTAGAATGAAAAAATAGCTCGTTATAGGTAGTATTATATCGTTAATGACGAAGGGTGGAGAAAATTTTGAGCAAAACATTACACGTCACAAGCTGTGACAAGGGGTCAACAGTTCTCATACGACGGACAGAATTCTGATACTGAAAATTTCTCCGAATGTTTCGCAAGCATATGAATCGGGTTTCCCAATGAAAATATTCATATCTCCCAGTAATCTAACCTCGACCTTCAGCAGAGGAATCAAGTACTCTATCCACATCGCTTACCCGATCCTCTGCAGAGCTACAGCCGAGACAACGCTAAAAAAAAATAAACAATCTCTAAGGAACGCCAAAAAAATGTGTACCAAAGAAGATGGTAAAAATTTCCTTTTCACTTAGAGTACTTTCAGGCGCCTAGGAAAACCTCCACGGAATTCCCTGCAGAATTCTTTTGCGTGAATATTTTTATCTTTCGGAAGAAGTCTCGCGGAATCCTGTATGAATCGGACTACTGTAATCCATAAATCGCTTTAGTTTCCGAAGCACCTCGAAGGCGAGCGAAATGGAGCTGCTGAACTTACTGGGATCCCAAATCTCTTGGCTCAAAAGAACGAGTCTGAAATTTTCACGCCCGCCGCGAAATGCTCCGAGTTTTTTCCCAGGATGAAAAGGAAAGAGGGGGAGAAGGAGGAGGTAGCTGAGGGGAGAGAGGTGTTGAGAGATAAAAAGATCTCTTCCGCGAGCATCTCGCGAGGAAAAGCTCCGGGTGAGAGGTCGCCATAAAGGAAAAACTGTTATGGAAGGGATGCACGCACGGGGAGAAAAAAACGAGCGGCCTGATCACGCACGGCTGCCCCATATTAACAGTGATACGGCACGAACAGGGCCACGCCCCCTCTCGCCCATAGCTACACTCCTTTCTCCCGACCCGACTCGGATACCCGTGAAGGTCGTTGCGGTAGTCCTGCGACCCCTTAACAGATCATGGGCCCTTAGAAAGAGGCCAGGGCCTCTGTTCCATTACTCTTGCAAGGAGCGTACATAAAAGCATTATGAAGGGATTTCTCTTGTTGCAACCTTTGGCAAGAGGAACACGGTGTTGCAAGACGAGTAATGGACAGCGAACAGCCAAATAGAGATGGCAACCACTCTCTGGGCCCTGATACTCTTTTAAGTTTTCGAGCAGTTCGTTTTTAATGCACAGCCAGCTTTTTAGCCCCTTCAAAAATGGCACACTATAGCAGAGCTCCAAGAATATGCTACGTATCCTCGTTTCCGTGGCTGAGGCTGAGATGACTGCATTACGGAGGTATGCTTTCAGCAGCACGCAAGCGACCTTGAGCGAACTTTCTCACCTCCGAAGATAGACGAAGCCCGTCTGAATGTTGTTGCCTGCAGCCCATACCATCTATCCTAGGCAGAAGGACATACTAAAGAAACTCAGACCAGCTGAGCGGGCTGATGCGTCAATACCGAGTCACATTCAAGCATGCTCATGCCATGTAGGCTTGGAGATTCGCCCATCGAACATTACCATAAGATTTCTCTCCTTTTTGGGGATAAGCTCAAATTCGTTGCTAATGAACGCTCCTCGCAACTTTTGGAACTAATATCAGAACCAAATCCCAGAGTGCCGTTCAATTATTTATAAGAAATAGACTATCTCACTCGAACATGCTCGAAAATGAGGGAAACTTAAACGAATTTTTGAGGCAGACTATTTTTTGGCGAATGTTCAACACATTTTGGTAGAGCCAAATATTACGGTGGAAACGTCCACAGGAATCAGATTAAGCAAATAAACACCAGACACGATATACTTAGAATGCCATTTTTTTCCACGCACGGTAAGGGACCATAATTGTTGTGAGAGGTCTGTTCTACAAATCTCCGGCCCAAACTAAGAAATCTTTGTACTTGTACTTATCAGCCCACCATCATTATTAACAACTCGCCCAGCATGAAATTTCCGGCATGATTTATCTTTCCGCAACATTTAGTTTCTTGTAGGATATTCATTAATTGTACCAATAATATCACCGGGGGGACCGAGCTTAGCTCAAAATACTGAATGTAATAATTATTGTTGAAATTAAAAAATCAACTGGAAATTTATGTTATTTGATTCAATATGTTAGCCTGTTTTATATGTTATTACAAATTAAAAATCTCATTAATAATGGCTGAAATAGGTTTTTCTCGAAAATTTCAGTTCCATGAATCATAACTCCATGTTTTGCTACAGTGTCATCTATGTAGGTACTTAGTTTAATTTTTTTTTAATTCAAGGGGGAGTTTTTTGTGACCAAATCCATTGAATATTACTTCTTTTAACTTCATTTCATTTCGGTTCATGTCCTACACTACATGGTTAAATGAAAAAAAAATAGATGTTCGGTGATTCAATATAATTACAAAAACTGTAATTATTTTCAAGTGATATAGAGGTAATACCAGGATTCCTTATAGAAATATTATGCTTGTATAAATATAGTTCTTACTTTATCAAGAACTGACTAGAAAAACCTCCATGAATAGCTCGTTTAATAGTATAAGATAAGTGTAAAGTACCGGGGGACCGAGCACAGCTCGGCACACAGACTGTTGGCATACAATCCTGACTTGGGACACCGTTTAATTTTAATCGCGTATGGTTATTATTTACTTTATGTAACGATCAACATTGCTGTGAAAAACACTTGTTAAAAACCAAAATTCTACTTTTTAAATATTATTTCTAAAAAAAATGTTGCTTCTTCTATAAAATTGACAGTATCCGCAACACTTTATTTACTCAAAATAGAATGAACTCTTAAGATGAAATAAATTAAAGGAGTTAAAAACTCCAAGAATTAATGAGCGAAAAGTGATAGTGCCCTCTAGTTTTCAGAGAGAACACTTCATACTAACAAGAAGTAAAGCTTAAGAGAATTATGGTTCAATTATAAAATTGATGGAGGGTGGAATAAAAAGGTCAAAGTATGCCACGTAACGCAGAGATGCAACTCAAGAACATTCTCTAGGTTCACGTAATTCCAAGTTCATCCACTTTTGTCCCCTCGAATTTCATCCTCTTCGCACCGAAAGCTTGTTCCCTGCTCCAGCAATCAGATGAGGGGAAAAATTACCTTCAACCGTGACTGCAGACGGAGATAGCGTTCCGATACGCCCAGACTATCACAATTCAGCCAAAGGGTGGGAGCGGGTATGTAATATGGCAGTTACCGAAAGAGTCAACGTCTTCTGACTCACAAAGGGAGTGAACATAACTAACTCTACACACTTCTCTAACTGGTCAAAGGGAAAAATATGGGTTAAATCTTTTATGCAATTTTGAAGCGGCCTATTTTTTGCCGGACGACGTACGTTTTTTATCAGAACCAAACATTATGGTAGAAAAGATTACAACCATAACATTTGGGAAATACGCTGCAAAACCGATAGATTTAGAATGCCATTTCCGCTTCTCTGGGACTTAGAAATATAGCGTGGCGGCGAAATAATATTCTCAATGTCACTCTGCAACACATATGTTCTGAAGCAAACTATGAATAGCGTGTAGCCTCCTAGTCTCTCAGGGCTTACGCCTCTGGAATCTGAGAAACGCAACCTCCATGAGGAAGAGAGAGAACCAGCAATGCATCTACATCTACATACTACCCTGCGAGCCGCCGCATGGGCGTGTGGCAGGGAGTATTAGGACACCAGCCGTGTCAAGATGTAAGGGATAAGGTTTTGGGAAGTGAAATAGTGACGTGTATTATGGGAGTGTATTTGGTGGAGCTCAGTTTCTATTGTGGCCGCTTATTATGCGCAGAAAAAAACGAGTTTTTGTACCTATCTGTTCGGCAATGTATCTCTGTAATTTTCTCGCTTCTGTCGGACCTAGAGATGTAGTGAGGCGTCATGATAATATTCTCTGTGTGGCTCTGAAACACACCAGTTCTGAATTTCCCAAGCAACCGTAGCCTAGCGTGTAGCCTCCTGGTCTCTAGGGGCTCCCACCTAAATCCCTCTAAAAGTTGTGAGACACTATATGTTTGCTCGCAGTAGCTTTTAACGAAGCGAGCCGCTTTTCTTTGTATTTTATAAACTTTTTAGTTAAATATTTCTGTCCAGGGTCCCAAATGCTCGCGGCACATTCGAGGAGTGGACTGATCAGAGGGAAATGGAACCTCTATTTTACTTTTTCATCCGAGGACCTTCCAATTATACGCTTAACAAAACCTAGTTTCTTTAATGCTGTGCCGCATGTTTTTAATGTGTTCCCCGGGATGTATCAGAAGTTAAGGTAATTAATATAGGGGATAATGAAATGATGCAGCAACCAATCTCAGGATAAAACGAGGAATGTTGAAAGTACCTACAGTAATTTCCTAAAATAATGAAAACTGCGTAAAAATGGCCGGAGTGGAAAGAAATTACATTAAGAAAAATAAATTTTATTGAATTCTCACCTATTTAAATTTCCGTTTTATAAACAGAATAGCACAGCTAGTCTTTATATATATAATTCTTCTGTACGCGTGTACGTCACTGAACTCCTAAACGGCTGGACCGATTTTGTCGAAATTTTAAATGTGCATTTGGGTGGGTCCCTGGATGGTTAAGATTCACAAATGGGTCCGGTAGGTTGCGCTGCGATCGTGTTCAAGGAAATTTTTTTACTACATTGTGGCGACCATAAATGGTGCCATCATCTTCTATATTGTTGCCAAGGAGGCCTTGCTGATTTGTTGATGTTTATGTAACTAAGTCAGAGGACTGAGATTGTAGTGGACATTGATAAAGGCTCTAATGAATTCATTTGATAAACGTGGAGATCTCCTCACTGACCCATCTCCACATTGGTGACCCCGACAAGGATAATAAATAGTCAACATTTGCTGAAAATGGTTATGCCGCGCGACGACGAGCTTCAACCCTTACGTGAAGAGAACGCCCAGCTCCATCAGCAACTAAAATGATTCGGATTCAAGACGCAGCCACACAGACACCGAGCAGAACCCGCCTGAGGTTCGTCGCGTCGCTGTGAAACTACCACCATTATGGCCCGAGAAACCGAGTCTTTGGTTTTCACTGGCGGAATCTCAGTTCGTGCTGTCGGAGATCACAAGCGAGGTAACGAAGTTCCATTACGTTGCCTCACATTTAGATTCTAGCGTGGCCTGTAAGGTTTAGGACTTAATCACGAATCCTCCGTCTCAGAATCCTTGTTCGACTCTACGATCGAAGCTTATAGAACGTCTGTCAGCCTCTGAGGAGCAGCGCGTTCGCCAGTTACTGTCGGACGAGGACCTCGGCGATCGCAAGCCTTCCCAATTCTTGCGGCATCTTCGCTCCCTCGCCGGAACGACCGCTCTTCGGGATAACCTCTTCCGGCAACTGTGGCTGAGGCGATTGCCCCCGCACGTCCAAGGAATCCTGACTGCCCAGGCGGGGTTACCCATAGACAAGCTGTCGGAGCTCACTAACAAGATCATCGAGGTGTCAACTCCTAATATGGCCGTCCATGCCGTTTCTCCCAAAAGCAAATCGACGGATGATAAGCTGTACCTAGCCATCGAGGGTTCGTCAAGACAAGTCGCGGAGCTGTCGGTAACCAGGGAAACTTGCAAGAAGGAAACATCATCCAACCCCTAATTTTGTGATAAGTACCTGTTCATTCCAGCTGATTTTCGACTTACAAATCATTCACACAAGATCATCGTTCCCGGTCGCGCGATCGTCGGTGGTCATAATCGAGAAGCCAGTCGCCCTCTCGAGGCGGTAGATGGTGTTGGTACACTAACCCCAAAATTTCACCCCTCACCCTCTCCCCCAACATTTTTAAAAGGAAAAAAATCATAAGTTTATGAATAATTGACCGTTAAAATCTTTTGAGAAGTTCATGAATAATTGACCCTCTGAGATTAATTTATATTTATGTTTGTGTGCCATATGTGGCGCTGATGTCAAATTCTGTGTTATTTTACGTGCACATGTACATGCGCAAGTCGTCGCACTTGCGTCGTAGCTTGGCGTTGTTTTGACGAAACGAAAAGATCGAAATGTCAAACTCAATGTCAAATGTCACTTAGTGCATAGGTAATCGAAAATTCGAATATCGAAAAAACGTTTCCTGAACCCGCTAATAGCTGGCAAGCCAACGTTTGGGCAGAACAACATCTGTCGGGTCCGCTAGTCTAATAATAAAAATGGTAAAAATGTTATTTTTGTTAAATTGCTTAAAAATGCAGGTGCGTCTAATAGTCCGTAAAATAAGGTACGTAAAGTCCTGGAACCAATAAAGATTGTGATTATGATTAAACAGAACATGTGGAACGCTTCACGCTCTTACCAAGGCAATATTTTGAATGAAAATGGGTTTACCAGTAGGGATTATACGTACAAAATTTCCATTGGCAAGAAAACCTTGAAGCAGATAAAACTATTGATGAGAGGATTTCTGATAATAAGCACGAAGAAGGGATGAGTTATTTATATCAATTGGAGCGTAACGCAGGATATTTGACGTATACTTTGAAGAAAGGGAAACGTTGTTGGCTTTTTTCTGATGGTGGATGGATAAATATAAGGACAAACAGAATTGCGAGGAGGACAAAGCCAAAAGAGCTACAAGAGGTAGTGGAGGAAATGAGCTGGAAAAATATACATCTACATACTGACCTCCGAGTCAAGGCATGGGCGTGCGGCAGGGGGTGTTGGGACACCAGCCGTATGAAGATGTAAGCGATAAGGTTTTTGGAGGTGAAATGGTGACGGGTATTAAGAGAGTATTTTTAGTGGACCTCGGATTTATTGTGGTCGCTTATTGTGCGCGAAAAGGACGAGTTTTTGCACACCTAATTACTCGAAAAAGATAGTAATGAGTGAATGGTGGAGGTGCAAAGTGGGAAGCTGAAGAAGTGTCGGAGACACCGAAAACCTTGAATCCAATCGGTAAAAATAGGCATTAATGGAATGAAACACACCCTGATTGATTGCAATAGAATTCGCGCGTCTTCATTCCAATCCACGAGATTCATTACTTTGCATAAGGTGATGATGTCAGATGATAAATATTAGAACTGATATTTTTCAGAGCGACACAGAGAATATTATCATGACGCCTCACTACATTTCTAGGTCTGACAAATGCGATAAAATAAGAGAGATACTCTGCCGAACATATGGGTACAAAAACTCGTTCCTTCCGGGCACAATAAGCGACCACAATAGAAACTGAGCTCCTCCAAACACACTCTAATGGGACATGTCACCATTTCACCTCCAAAAAACTTACATCTTTACACGGATGGTGACCTACCACCCCCTGCCACACGCTCAATCGGCGGATCGCGGGGTTGTATGTAGATGTAGACGTATACGTTCATTCGTGGTTCCAGGAGTAGGGGCTAGAAGTAAATCTTAGAAAATGCACAACTTCTTGCGAAAACCATCCCACCAACGCCATGCCTACATATGGGTGGAATATACATCAAATTCTTAGAGAAAGAAAATATCTTGGAATTACCTTAACTTAGGATACATCGTGGAGAACACACATACAAAATATATGCAGCACGGCACTTAAGAAACTAGGTTACGTTAAACGTAAAATAGAAAGGTCCTCAGATGAAAAATTAACAGAGGGAAGTACATAACTCTGTTTAGGCCACTCCGCGAGCATCTGAGACCCTGGTCATAAAGATTTAACCAAAAAAATTAATAAAATACAAAGAAAAGCTGTGCTCTTCGTTAAAAACTGCTGCGAGCCTACATAAAGTGTTTCTCAGCTTTGAGAGGGATTAAAGAAGGAGCCACTACAGACTCGAAGGCTGCACGCTAGGCTTAGGTTGCTTGATAAATTCAGATGAGGTTATGTTATGAATAGTGTGTGGTGACACACAGAATATCAATTTGATGCCATACTTCATTTCTAGGTCTGACAGAAACGATATATTAAGAGAAACACATTGCCCAGCAGATAGGTACAAAAATTCGTTCTTTCCACGCACAATAAGTGACGATAATTAAAACCTGGCGCGTAGCGCGGGAGGGAGGGGGGTTAACCCCCCCCCCCTTCCCCCCACCCCCCCGAGCTGACGGAAAAAGGCGTGGAAAACAGAAAAGCATTCAACCGATCACAAGTGAATTGGCCGGTTAAGGGGCGGATCCGCCGCCTGCTATGTGAAAACGCTTTAACTGCAAAAACAAGGCATCTCCGTCTTCAAATTTAAATATTCCTCTTGTGTTCCGTGAGTCAGCTATACTATGCAGTTAAAAAACTATTATTATTAGTAATCATGTTATTCACATATTTTCCTTTTTCGCAGTTTCTCTCATGTAAGAAAGCAATGCATTGAAACTGAATCCAATAAAAATCTTGCATTCATTTAAGACTAACCGCACCTTTTAGTATCTCGTTACTCCCCGCCTCTTTCTTGTCTTTCTTGTTTCTATTCGTTGGGAAGTTCGTACCATTCATCATCGAAATGAATTCAACTAACCCGTTGTGGGTAGGCAACCATCAAAACATTCCCTATTCGGAAACCCCGCCCCCCTCCACCCGAGTCTAGTACGCGCCTCATTAAAACTGAGCGATACTTTAAACACTCCAAAAGTACACTTAACCATTTTACTTCTCAAAACTTTATCCATTACACCTATACACGGCTGGTATCGTAACATCCTCTGCCTCACGCCCATACGGCGACTCGCAGGGTAGTATGTAGAAGTAGATATAGATGAAATATGTTTTGTGCGTGTTGTTTATTGCTTTCACAGCTGCAAAATCTTTTACTTTTTGGTAAAGATGCGAAATATGATGATTACTCCACGATCTTACTCTAAATGATAGTTTTTTCCAGTCATATAAGCCCAATGCAGCGAAATTTCTAGTTTTCCAGTAGTTTTCGATAATAACTCAAAATCCAAAAAGGAATGGTACTTTTATTTCATTACCATTAGCAGGTTAATTTTTTTTCTTTTGCCCACTATTCCCACTTCAATTGCACCGGCTTCCATCAACCTGCCTCAGACTCGAGATGGGTACACCTGGCCCACCGCGCTGCATTTAAATGTTACTGAGGCTGACAAGAGTAACAGTCAACGAACATTGAGAAAAAAATCAGCATTAGAAATAAATGATGATCTAAACAAATTTCTCTCCCCACACTACTCATGAAACTTGTAAAAAATGAGAGACAGAGCATTCATTAGCGGCTGATATTATAACCGATATATAGGGAATTATAAAATAACTTCCACCGTAACAGCAAAAACAAGAAATCTGAAAGTGAGATCATCGATAAAACTGTGGTTTCGTGCAGGGCATTCAAACTTTTAAGGCCAAGATCACAGCTTTGGAGAGACCCTGACTATTAAACATTCATTAATTTTATATTTGCTTGCAAGAGAAATACTCAATAATGTATCGCGAGATTTATAAAATTCAAACCATTCGTATACATACAGCATTAAACCAGAACAGCACAAACGGAGGGCGGCTCTTAAAAAGAGCTTAGTTTCCCTTTGATTCCAAAATAAAAAATAACCTCACAGAGCATCGTTGACGACTGAATATTTGTCGATGGATCATACAACCAGTAGAACGCGATTGAATGTAACTCACCGCAGAAGTCTCCTTTAAGCCTCGATGTCGTCCGCAGTCTTCTACGAGTACCGTCGCATACACTGCATCGGGGTCTTCGATAAATAATTAGGCCCCTCGAGAAAAGAGCGGCTGCTGGAAAATAGCAGAACAAACAGGAATAAGTAAACCGATGGAGCAATTTCAACAGGTTCAGGCGAGATATCAATGAAGTTCGTTATATTACAACAGAAACAACGATTGCACTTTTCCTCAGAATATTTTAATGCGTAGGACGCGTTTCAGCTCACAGGGCCATCATCAGATACAAGACCAAGTCTCGGTGTATCCTGTGAAAAATTGCAATTGTTATTTCTGTAAGGATAGAATAATGGAGTGGAAGCAGCATGAAAAAAATAACTTTATACACTAAATTTTCCTTTTTTCGTAGTGAATCGTGACCAATTTACCCACTGAAGAAAACATTTACGAGGATTTCCCGATAACTTATTTAATTAAAGACATATTTAGTCGTATATTATACACGCTAGAGATTGTTGCATTCGCAATAAAGCATATTAGGCCAAAATCCAATCATAAAAAAGAGTTGCACAATGATAGGAGGATACTGACCACTGAATTTTTCTTGGAAGAGTAAGACAATTTGTTTTAATTTGAGCAGTAAGTCACGATAAATGATATTTTTGCAAAGAAGATGACGTTAATCAAAAGCACGCGGTCAAAACACTGGTTAAACACAATAGATACATCAAAACTTACTTTCCCGACTTGATGGCAGTGAAGGCTTCTCTCTAAATTCAATGGTTTGCGAGCTTACTTGGTGGAATTTTGCGTTCATATTGAGATGAAATACGAACACTTTGTATAATCCACACAGACTTTGATGGTATTAGCCCGACCGGTTTCAACACTTTCGTGTCATCCTCAAGGGACAATACTAATACAATACACAATTGTCCCTTGAGAATGACACAAAAGTGTTGAAACCGGTCGGGCTAATACCATCAAAGTTTGTGTGGATTGTTCAAAGTGTTCTTAATTTAATTTCAATATGAAGGCTTCTCTCTTCCGCGTATTCCCACTGTTCTAAGCGACAGTGTCGATAGCATTGCAGCTGTCTTCTTCCAGTCAGAAGTGCCCGGAAAGCCTTCACTGCCGTCACAACGACTTCGTGGAAACCTTCGAGTTCATATTACTTCCCTGTGATTAAAAGCCAGTAGCACACATTAAAACGCTTCGTTATTTCCCTCATATATCAATTACTCTCCTTCCTATTTTCACTTCATCCTTCGAGGTTGGTGTCCTCAAACCCCCTGCCACACTCACTTACGGTAGCTTTCCGGTAGGCGTAGTATATATATATGTGTGCATATATTTTGATCCAATCCAGCATATCCTTCCTTTTCCTCTCCATTTCCCCTCTTCCTCTGCATTCTATCCTCAACGAGGGCCTCGCCTCTTCTTGCCTGTTTCAAACCACCGGCTCTGCCTCAAGTTAATGGGATTTCCCGAAAACGGCTGTTTTTTTTCAACTTTCGCAGATTATGCTGTCACGATTCAATTACCTCATCCGAGGCAACGCTCATATTTCCCGCAATGTTTTTCATTTTTCCCTGAAAAAAATAACAGGCAACGAGCGTACATCAAGCGTGAAAAGGGAAATTTAATATCGAAAAATAATGGAGTTTTCGTCGCGTTCTGACAGTTGAGGCCATAACTCAGTCTACTCATTAAAATTATTAGGAGGACAACAAGGGTGGATTCGAACCTGGGACCATTCGGTCGGCAATGAGAGCTTGATGAAAACAGGACTGCCTTTCACTCTTTCCGTAATAATCCACCAGAGGGGATAATGGGAGAAAAATCGATAGGTCGAGTCTACTGGACGACTTTTAATCACCAGCGGAAAAAAATGTGAGCAGTTGACACCTCGGTGCGTCACATTTTCGGGTAAATGCTTGATGACGATGTGAAATGAAAAAAGACCAAACCGACATCAGTGTTCCGCCCTCCCAATTCAGAGAACAAAAATAAGGCAAGGATAAAAAACTATGACGAAATGATTAATCCTTTACCCAAATACATTACATCGTACTTAAATCATTCGTAAAGCCAGGGCGTTTAAATGGGCCTAATGATAGAAAAAAAATAACCAAACAAGTACACGTTATTAGTATTTTTATAAAAATAAATAAGGCCAAATTTTTACACAATAGAATTCAATGAATACCTTTGCAATTGTTCAATTACGATTTGAACGAAATGAGTAAGAAAGTTCTTGATTTCATTTTTTTATCAGAAAGTCAGTACGCTACCATCTAGTAAACAGTGGATTTTTCTAGCAGTTCCATTTATTTAGGGATCATAAGCAATTAACATTTGGTAGCGTTGCTACAAGAAAAAGTGGCTCGTATTAAACTCAGACAAGATTTGTGAGAAAGCCTCACACGCAAAGGGAAGAATTTATGCTTGGAAAAGTCATGAATAATTATGCCTAGTTTTTATCACTAGCGTTCGAGGAAAATGCTGAAGCCATTCAAGGGTTCTCTCATTTTCCGATAAAACGACAATCATTTAGTTAGCGCACGAGTGACAAATTTTAATACCAATTGAAAAAAATACTATGTATTTTTCTCGTATCAATAGCAGAGCTTTGAGCACATGGGAAAGTTGGCCATTTAGATTGAGCATATAATGAATATAAAGAAATTTCACTGCATTGTCCTGAGTAAAATTAAAATTAGTGTCTCATGATAATCAAATCGATTACCTTTCTGCAAGTATCAGTCAATACAAAACGACCCTTTTTTCGGTCTGCATTTTACAGAAGTTTTTCCCGCAAAAAAAGACAAACTGTACATCTTACCGAGATATATCGATTTATTAACTCAAAACAATCTCATACTCTGTCGATAAAATTACGAAAAACACTGAGCTGTTTCTGATTGTGGTGGCTCCAAGAAATCATGGGTTGTCGAGACACTTAGTTAATTAGCCAAGCAATTAGTAAACATAGACAATTCCCCATTGATTTTGTTTCATAATGAATACTTTTACTTCACCAAGAACTGTTTGTTTAAAAAATGTGACTCGGTAATTTCTTCTAAAACATTTAATGACGGAATCTAACACTGAGAAAGACTACGATTGATTTTAATGCGCATAGATAATCAATTTTCAAATTTCCATTGACACAAAATTAAAGACTACATGCATTATTTTTCTTCTGCCATGACCTAAATGCATAACAAACAGTTTTCCATCATGAAGAAGGTAAAGAGTACACTGTAATTCCACAAAATTATTCACATAAAATGTCAACGATGCAGTGGCAGGGCCTCTACTCCAGGTCTGAAGAAGATGATTTGCTGATGATGACGATTTTAATGTTGATGATAGAAATAATGGTAGTTTAAATACATAATCGGTGGAATTACTGTGTCTCATCTCCCCCAGCGCGAAAAAATGCCATTTAGTATAGACTGAGACTCACCTTTACTAAACAAATACTAAATATTGAAGATTAAAAGAAAATTTATCGTAAAATATTAATAAATTTGCCTGAATTATAAGTGACATTAAAATTTCCTCGGCTGTCCCAAACTTTGCATAAAGACGGTTGGTAGAAAAAAAAAGTAACATGTTTGACAACCAAATGCAAGTGATCGACCATTTCGACGCGATTTAAAATGGAAAGACGCGATTCATTCATAAAAAAACCTACGCATTGGATGTTAAAAATCTAAAAAAAATACTATTCTCCAACCACCGCCTGACGCTGAGTGAACGCTCATTAGTTTCACCGGCCGATCCTAAACGGTCCATTTATCAAAAATTCTTTCTCCTCCAGCGACGCGGGCTACGTTCGCTGATGACTCTGTCAACGTCCATTTTGGACTCCAATAATTAAGGATAACGGGCCGCGACCACAAATTCGGAACAGAAAAAATCCACCCTTTTAGAAAGTTTCCCCAACTCACCTGGCCTGTCCTCCTTCTCCCTCGACCAAAAAACGAGTCGGCATATCACATAAGGTGAAAAATGGCAATTCGATAACCTCAGCAGCCTTAAGGTAGTTTGAGCTAAATTTCATTTGACCTAGAAATCAATGAATTTTGTCTCAGGTTAAAGAAAAATATATCACTCGTCCATTTACATCAAAAATTCAACCCCTTACCACATTACTTTCCGAGGTATTTGCCAAAAAATACAAGCCCTTTGACATGTGAAATGGTATGTGTATGCTCTCCAGAGAGACATTATATTAAAAGTGAGGCATTTCCTACACTTAGATCTCGTCAAAAAATCAAGTGTGTAGTTTGTTTGTTTTCTCAACTATTTTTGAAAATTGATCATATTGTCACCGCAGTACATTCTTCGGGATCACAATAAACCTTCCGTTATGAAGGCGTTTCAAACGTACCGCGTTAAAAAAATGAATCAAGTAAAGACTTATTTAGACATTTTCATTTGATTACTTGCGATTTCTGTCATGTAAAACTATATCATTGCACCATCAATAATGCAATATTTAATTCGTTGGTCTCACAGTTGGTGAAATTAAAACGTATAATTGGAATATAGTCTCTATTATGACTAGGGAACTATCTCGCTCGCATTACCTAAATGTGATTCATTGTCACAACAGCTTACCCTTACACTTACTCTTTTTGCTTTTAAGAGAACCTAAAATATATTTTTTAATACTTTAAGGGGGTATTTAAATAAATTATTACGTTGTAAATCTTACTTGAATACAGGACGACGTTGCAACATGACGAACTAAGTAACTTCCATTGTTTATAATTGAATGTACTACTGGTTTCGGCTCTTACGCCATCTTTGTGCTCATGTACACGAAGAGTGTTCACCGTATCTGAAGTTGGCATGACAACCGAAATGTGTACGTACAGCCTGTTTTCTAAAAAGAGTGAATCTTTTTAGATATATATCTTCTTCTATACAATCGGTTCGTTTTTACCTTTCGTTTTGATATTTCGTAATTTCGATATGATGTATTCGTAGTTCTTTTTTTAAAAGGAGACTGGAGTTACTCTGAGTAAATTTATAGTTCCGATTTTCATTTGGCTTAAATACCTCGTGAAATTGACATTAAGTTTATTGTAATTATTCTTTCAGCTACGTCCTCTAGCGGAATATTTGCAGCGGGAGACTGTAGAAGCTTTCCCTGATTTCGCAGTAAGTATTCCTCGAAGCCGAATATTTCTGGTATTAAATTGATCTCAAAGTATCCCCACCATTAAACGTATCATTATCACATTCTCAATTTCATTCCAGCTATATTTTAAGGCGTATTTGCGAGTAAGATTTGATGGATGATACCAGGGTTTTGGGTATATTGATATTTCTTGTGGTTTTTCTGGTATTGATAAATTTTATTTAACATCCCTTGCATGATTATATTTTTTGATCACAAACATAATCATTCGCTGTTGCTTAGTGTAATTTTTATTTGGGAGAAATACCTTGACATTGATGTACAATGACAAAATAAATGTACATCTCTAATTAACCCACAGTTACAACATTAGACTCATTTAAGCTTTTTCTTCGCTTGCCTATTTCTAGTTACTTCGAGAATTTTCATGGACTCCAACTGAATTATGCCTTTGCTTTTAATAATTTACAATACACTATTATTCACGTAACCCCTCTCGCTTTCTAATTGCAGTCTCCTATAACTAGCTCTTAAATGAATAGCCGAAGTTACAAATTTCGTCTTATTAAAAAGTAAGCTAATTTTCCTAGCTTATGTCATATTACTTTATAAAAGTATTCCATCATAATGGTAGATTTGGATGATCATTTAAAATAGAAAAAATCATCCCAACATAATCTTTTACGGACATCCACCTATTTCCTCCACGATTCCTTATTTCAGCCACCCTAGTTTTTAACTACCTTAATTCGATATTAAATAGCTATTCTTATCCAAACTTTTCCCCAACAGGCAGACATTTCCCCGCTTTGACAACTAGCAGCTCCGCCTTAACTCCAATCATCTGCTTCATCGGCCGATTTCATCCAATCTGAATTTCGCCGGGAAAGTCCTTCTATTCCGCAACCAGAGCTCACACAGGCAATTTTACAATCTCATTCTTTATCTTCAAGATCTCATTTCCGAATGCTCTCATTTGAATAATTAGACATGGAATCATATTTCATGGTGTCCTTAAACCACCCGTCAAACGCCCGCGACTTGGCTCTGGAGATATTACGAAGGTGGAAATTAATAGAGGAGGATTATCCTCCGACGATTCGGTCAATAGCCTCAAACCTTCGGACTGCCGTGATTAGCACTACCAATTCCCATGGTAATTAAGGGAAGAGGACGACTCCGGGGAGGAAGGTGTGAGGTAGAGCGCGAGTAATAAGCGAAGGGTCCGTAAGCCGGGATTCCTCCCCCCCCTTGCAGCCGTCCCTAGGATCGAGAATCCCAGATAAATTTTCGCACTTGGACACCGGGGACGAAAACAAATTAGCATCGCCTGAGCGGCGACGCTAAGATTTTTGGAGGTGGGCAGCATCCCCAATCGATTTTATGATAGAATGAACCCGCAGAATATTTGCTCCCGTGCCATTTAATCGACTTTGTGAATATTTTAAACGCGGAGTCTAAATTACATTTGACAGCAAAAAGTTTTTATTTTAACTTTTTAATTGTACTATTAAGTATGTTATCCTCCAAAATAATACATATAATTATCACATGTCGCGGATAGGGAGGAATATTAGGAGTCTTGAGAAAAGGAAAGCATGCGCGGAGCAATTTATGACTGTATGGCGCTACTAGTGTAGACTACATAACACCCTAATCTAAAATAACTCTTTATAGAAAGACGTGTGTTATATGTCACGTGTACCCATTGTAGAAGCGCACTGCTGGCGACAGAAAACATGGATAACCTTTGGCCCGGTTCAGCAATGCCTAATTAACATATACCATCAGATAACAGTTATACAAAGAGGTGTGTTAGGTTAGGGAGTTATGGACAAAAATTCTTATTACAGAGCCAGATTTCAAGGCATCGACAGTTAAGTCCTTTGACTTAGCCTATCCTGCACGGGAGTCGCGTGATGGATTTGAATGCAAGTGTATTATTGCTATCTGACTGATTTGTACAGCAACTATTCTGAGGTAACAACGGGACAACATTTATGTATGTAAATGTACAATGTTCTCAATGTATGATTATAAACGTTTATGTACCTTTATCCGCCGTGAAGATGGAATGATTAAATTTTGAAAATTGAGCCAAGGGTGGCAGAGTTGGTTTAAACTGTCAGTCAACCCTGGAGACTTCAATGAGCCGTTGATCGATTAAAAAAAAATTAATTGTATGTATGAGGAAAACAAAACATTTTTTTAGCTAGCATCAACTAAAAACCACTATTCTCTTCCATTTTTAAGTTAAACCTTACGCCTGAGTTCTTCAGCGCTTCCCTACTTACGCAGTCCGCTCAAGTCCTAGGTGGTTCTGTCAATTATTTCATCGTTAGGTCGCAACAATTTGTAATTCCAATGAGTAAATGGACTTTTTTCTATTGAATTTTATTACTAGACATTGTGAGCTTATAATATAATTATTTCAAAATATAGTCAGAAGCTGTGTTAAAAGATCACTGCATTTCGTTGTGCTACATCATCTTGAAAGCGCACAGAACGTATATTTAACCCATTAGCACAGCATTTAAGTAAATAAGATTTAGCACGTTAAGATATATTACGCGAATAATTATATGCGATACATTGCCGCAAAGAAACTTAATCCGTACCACGACGATATTACCAACTTAACTACCAAAAATGAAAAAAACACTCGATGTTGAACTGTCTACTTTTTTCACACTGTGCCTAAAGATGGCCAAATAAAGTACCGAAACACGTGTGGTAAACTTTGAGAATTAAAACAGTGGACAGAATAGTGGATAGGAGTATTTTTCATTTTTGATAATGCATTTCCACAACAACTCGCCAAAAACTGTTGATTTCAACTTAACTGCCAATTGTAACTGACACAAATGAACATCAGCCAACCTACCAATCCAACCTACCGATTGTAAATTCTGGCTTCGAAGTCCTCGTCGAAGAAAAGGTTGCGGAATCATAAAGAGCCTTTCGCCCCCTGCGTGTTCTGGAATAATCAGCGAATCGGAGCTGGGGAATGACAAAACGATTCCGTCGAAAGCGGAAAAATAAAACAAGAGAAGAATTTGTTTGAATGAGATATTTCCGAGGGATTTCAGTTTCTAGTTGGGCGATAAATGCAAATTAAACCATTGAGTTCTTATTTCTCACCGCCCTTGCCATATTTAAATATTTTCGCATTGCGGCATTTCCCACCCACGCGCTCCTGATAACGTCCTTAAAAACGGCAAGCACAAAGTAGTCCCTTCATCGACATTTTCTTCCCAGACCATTGGCATATCAGATCCAGTTGTGCTTAATAATTTCTGGCTGAAGACCAGAGCGGTAAGAATACCCACGAGGCAATATCCTATCTATATGTTTATGTTAACTAAAATACAGTCAGATACCACAATAGGCGAAAATCTATTTCACACTTAGCATAATCTAAGACTAGGTCTTATGGAGAAAGTTAACCAAGCTCAAAAAAAGTCGGACCAAAGATATTAATGTTTTATAGCCACCAGAAGTGCGCTTCCAAAATAGCTGTTACTTGTGAACGAAATCTACTTGGTAAAATGACATGAAATTAGACCCGTTGATAAGGATTTCAAGGTAAAATAATTATATTCACCATTATTCTCTTCTCAGGTCATAGGCAATTTAATTACAATAGTATGGCCCGGCTTTATAATATCTGGTTTAAAGACCATCGCGACAATATTACCCAAGAGGCAATGCGCTATTTCTCTTTTCATGTTAACTAAAATACAGTCAGCATAATACGCGAAAAACTATTTCTTACTTAGCATAATCCAAGTATAAAGGCCAGGTCTGATATCTGATGGTTAACGTCAACCTAGCCAAAGAGGACCAAAGGATATTCATATTTTTCTCTCATCAGCAGAACACTTCTAAAATGGCTACAGGTGACTTTTGGACAGTCTCCTGTCTCTTTCAAACGGTAAAATGCCGTTTAAAAGACACGCGGTAAAGAATTTCAAGATGAAATGATAACATTCACCACTGTTCTCTTCTTAGGCTCTAGGCACTTTAGATTTGATATAATGGGTCTGGAATCTCTGCTTGAAGACCATCGCACAAAATTACCCACGAGGCAATATCCTATCTATAATATATTTGTCAAATAACATACAGTTAGATGTCATGATATGTGAAAACATTTTCATAGTTAGCATAATCTAAATATCAATGCTACCTTATCTGATGGTTAACGATAACTATGCACGAAAAAATTGCACCAAAGGATATTAATTTTTTCCGTCACCAGCAGTTCCCCTCGAAAATGTCTACAGGTGACTTGGGGACGAAATATTCTGGGTAAAATGACGTAAAATGAGCCACATTAACAAGAATATCAAGATAAAATAGTTTAGATGAAATAATTAAACGATTTTTTACAGATATCACTCACTTTAGTCAGTCTCACTTGGTGGTATTCCATCATTAAAAAATAAAGAGTACAAATTTTACGAAAACCACTACATTTATTAAAAAAAAACTACCTCTGTTTCGACGTGCATTCACATCATCTTCAGGCCAAGGTCTTCAGGTCAACCTGAAGATGATGTGAATGCACATCGAAACCTAGGTAGTTTTTTAATAAATCTAGTGGTTTCAGTAAAAGTTGTCCTCTTTATTTTTTTTACAGGAATCGGGTCGCTACTTTGTGCCTCATTTTTAGGATAGATTTTTTAATTTAATTTATATTACCAAGGTCCGAATTCTTCCCCACACATATATCTCTTCAGCTTAGCATACTTCTCTCTTATGCTGGATAAAGTCCAAAATGCAAGACGATTTCCTTTTCCTTCCCGTCCCTTCAGGGAAATTGCTTTTCACAATCCCCTTCTTCAAGCAATCTCTCTTTCAAGTGGGACGTCATTTTGACGTCGACCGTAAAGGACAGTTTACGATTGGCGTAAAATTCTAAGTGTCGACTGTCGTTGATATTCTCGTCCTCGACTCCGATATACGGCGGGTAATGAGCAAAAAAGTTTTCCATCAATCGTTATCTGCCGATCGTTGCTTCCGGATGCGTTCTTACGACATAGATCGCCGGTATACATAATTTGTATTGCAACGCTACGGTTAATACGATGGTGAGCTAATTACACTCTACGGTGAAAACAGGTTGTGGACGATGAGATGAAGAAGTACAATTATTACCGTTGATGGTAGAAACAAGATATAAAACAATGGATAAATTAGTTTAAACTTTTACTAAAACCATAGTTTAAAAACACAAGTTAAAGACACGACTCGGGTTTCGGCGGTAAGCTCCATCTTCAGATCTTCAGATGGTGCTTAGCCCCGACGATCTATACGAGGGTTGCCTTTTCTCAAAAAATAAGTTTACCACAAAATATAAATTTACACTAACGAAAGAATGATTTGTTATCAGCTCACACTATTTATCCACATAATCATGTTCATGTTTTATTGCCTTCGCCCAGCGATTTACAAGGGCGTGTACGCCCCGTCAAAGACTTACGGAAGAGTAGCGCTAGCTAAGGAGGCGTTTCGAAATAGGAGAGAATTGATGAGAGGGACATTGGGTAAGGATGTGAAGAAGAGGCTGGTGGTGAGCTTGATATGGAGCGTAGCGTTGTATGGGGCAGAAACGTGGACCCTGAGAAAGGAAGACGAGAGTAGGCATTCGAGATGTGGTGTGGAGAAGGATTGAGAAGATGAGGCGGACGGAGAGGAAGACTAACGAGGAAGTGCTTGAGATGGTGGGCGAGGAAAGGAAACTTTTGAATGAAATCCGGGAAAGGCAGGGTAGATGGCTGAAGGATGTAATAAAGGGCGATGGGTTGCTGAGGAGTGTGATAGAGGGAAGGATGTTGGGCAAGCGGGGAAGGGGAAGAAAGAGAATAGGTTTCATGGACGGGATGGAGAAGGGTAGATCTTATGCAGAGGCGAAAAAGGATATATTAGTGGGAGATCGGCCCTCGAATGTGTAAAAGACCGGGAGGAGATTCTCTGACATTCAACAAAACCTTTCTTTACAGGTAGAATACATTTTTTAATGTACAGTTTTAATGTTTGGTACCAGTCCTAGCTCTGGTTAACGGAGCCAGGTTTTCACAGCGCCTATCACCTCTTCGTCGTCCAAAGTAGTGCAGTGGTGATGAAGAGTACTTTGTATCAATTTAAAAAAAATGGATTCAAAAAGAAGAGAAATTACGAAACAATTTACATCCATTCACGTCTTTAATTTGGTCCCGCCTGATGTTTGCGAGCCTAATCTAGCAGTCTGTCCTCTGCATACTTCAAAAATCGGTCAGAACACTCGGGTACGAGACACTGTAGCGTCGTGATAACCTGAAAAGGCTTTGCCACCAACAGTAATGCCTCAATTTATGTCCGTTTGAAAGCACCGATGTGTGTAATTAAGGAGTTTAAAAAAATTGAGGTATTACTTTGTGGGCGATCATTGTATATTTAGTTACTTCAGATAAGAATCTTGAAATTACAAAGATCTTCGAAAGGGTGCTATGCAATAAACTTGATCCCGATTAATGGCGATTACAGTTGCATTTTATGAAAATTTACCACGATTTTTCCATAAATATTCTAAGTGATAATATTGACAAAATTAGCATTTTAAGGAAATTAAAAATAAAAGCTGTTTATCAACAGATCAGGACTACAAAACTGGAAGTTTACCACGATAATACAATATACGATGCCTGAATTATCATCTGATGGTTAGTAACCACGTACTGAGCCAACTGATCAGGCCACAAATATTAAATAATATTCCAGAGCTTATTAATTACAATGAACTTTAAAGGTGGGTCGCGGGCAACGGTATGGTGGCTCTCAAGGTAGTCCATTCAGAAGGGAGCCTAGCTTGAGTAGAATATGTAAAGCGGGCCAAGGGTATTACTATGGTTTCTCTTGTGGCATACTGGCGAAAATGTGCCAAAACTGACCGGTAGAGCGCCGTAACCGTTAGCAGGGAAAGCTGCACGTGGAGCGGGTACTGCAAAGGCTGGTAACCTTGCATACTCTATTACAACTTACACATAAGATTCACAAAGTAGCCTCGGACAGCCGAAGCCACGATGGGCGGCGGAAGCTGAATAAGGTTGGCCCATCAAGATACGGACTTAGCAATACGAACTTGTACAAATATGTATTTATGAGTGAAACTTGGTGACTCTGCCTACCCCGGAAGGGAACGGCGTAAATGGTTGTATGCATGTATGCATTTAACTTTAACGGCATTAACTGGCGACAAATGAAATTGAACATCTTAAATCTCAATGATTATGAATATAATTAAATACTACGCAGTATCTATCATAAATGAGAAAATTAATATGAATTATTCAAATTACAAACCAAGTAAAGCGCTGAAGTATAGTAATTCACTATTGACACTACACTCAAGCATTTAACCTTCTCATTTCAATTTTTTTCGTGTTAATTGAATGTGCCAAATAATTTGCATTGACTGAAAGTAAGAACTGATTCTCTTCGTTATTTCTTCCAAAGGAGAAAGGAATATAGTTTACAATATCCGCCGGAGGTAACATAACTTCATTCTGTACTCAAGTTATCCGGAAAAAGCAACAACCTTGGCTCGGATACTTATTCCGCAAAGCACGCTATACATGCGTTAGACTGAAAAACTGAAGCTTAAAACATGAACATGAGTTATAATGTAATAGATATAATGAGCCGATCGCCCAAGTGGAAGACTTGCAGAGCGGTAGCTATTGGATCAAGCGCACGGAACGTTGGAAACGGAAATCCAGGACAGGGAATCATTCCCAGAAAATTTTCGGCACGCTACGCTCGTATCACATAGCTTCCGGCAAGAAAGTTCGAGAAAATCTATTCAGCGACCCAATCCCACAGCTGGATAGGGCAACGCAGCCGACGAAACTAGTTGCCCGACACAACGGAAGATAAAGGCCATAGGGAGGAATTAATGTCATATTCCGCTGAGCGACAACGAACACTATTATTGAAATCTCTCGAAACAAACACAAAGGAATATTTAAGAACAGTCAGAATTGATAATTTCGCACTCTACTTGAGTTCAATGTCACCCTGGACAGAAAGTTTTAACCAAAATAAACAAAATACAAAGAAAAGCTGCGCGCGTCGTTAAAATACGCTACGAGCGAACATAAGAGTGTTCCTCAGCTTTTAGAGGAATTAAGTTGGGAGCCGCTACAGACTCGGAGGCTGCGCCCTAGACTTTGTTTCATTTGTGAATTCAGGACATTTATGTTTTAGAGCGACACAGAGAATATCGTTTTTAAGCCACACTACATCCGTAGGTCTGAGAGATGCGATAAATAAGAAAGATACATTGCCAAACAGACAGGTACAAAAATTCGTTCTTTGCAAGCACGTGATTATAATGAAAGCGGAGCTCCACTCGACACACTCACATAATACACTTCCCCATTTCACCTCCAAAAACTTCTTTCTTTAGACCTCAACATGGTCCGTGTCCTAACTCCCCTGCAACACGCCCGGGCGTGGACCTGCAGGGTAGTATGTAGATGTATACGTAGAATTATGCGGAGTAAAGCATTGAAAATTAACAGAATTATTGGAGGAAATCCTGTCAAAGACCGCTTTGCCTCCGCGATCCTACAGATTCTAAAAACAAAATTACACTGTCACGGAGCACCATGTTATCATTGAATACCCGGTACCGGCTCAGCGGTGGAAAATTCTCTCCTGGAATCCGTATCTGGACCGTAATAAAGCAACCATAAATTTAAATGCAAGGAAATGAATTCTTATACACATTAATTTCCGTCCTTTCAAGTTACTCCAAAATATAAAAAGAGACATTGTTTCTCTAGCATAGATCGCATGAAAATAGTACATAGAACGTTGGAGAAACGGCACCTCTCGAGTATTCGCATGCTTTTTATCTAGCGCACCAATAGTGGTAGCTCCATTAATTTTACTTGGATGCAGTGCAGTATGATTCGTTGATAACTCGACCTACGCCACACCTTCTGCCAATAGGGACGAGCAAAAATACCGGTTTTCGGTAATAATCGGTAATATTTCTTTCTACTTCTATTTATATAGTTTTTGCCATTAGAAAATGGTATAATATAAGGTATTAGTGTGCGAGTATTGGTATTGACTATACTAATACTCGCACAGCACTCCCATTAGATGCACAATTGTTCAACTGCTTCGTGAAAATAGGTGATTGATTATAATATATAATACAGGAATGAACGTGTATAGACTGTAAATGTATTAAAAAACTTCAAATTTGGCTATTTATTAATTTATCAATATCTGGTATAATATTATTTAACATTACGTCGAGAACTTGAATTTTGAGCTACACGCACTTATCCATAGAAGTAGTATATCGTGCCTCCAGAGGATTTATCACATGAATCATAGTTGAAATTCCGATTTCAGCATAATTTCATAATATAAAGAATAGTTTTTTTAATATGGAACGAGAAGTAAATAGTTACATAGTAAATAGGAGCCAGTGTTATAATGCTGCAGCTTATGAGCTCTCAAATTATGTTCTGGGTCTCTCACTCAGACATAAATATGAAACCTGGGTGCCTCACTTCATGGAGGTGTTATAGAATTTAGAGGTCATAATCTTGTTTACTATGACAAGGTTTGTTAGGGTTTAAATGCATGGTGACTAATTTTCATGCACATGAATATCTGTCCTTTTAATTTCCTCCAAAATATACTAACAGACACCGTTTCTCTAGCATTGTTCGTAAGCCAATAGTGCAGATAATGGAGGAGAAATATCACCTTCCGAATTTAATAAGAGGTCCAACCATGTTAGTGCACCGAGGTAAAGCTCATAAAAAAACATAGGAAATTTACAAATTATGCTGAATTTTGGCTATACGGAATATTATTCGGCAATCAAAATTTACTACAAAGTGAAACATTTCCATTGCGCCAATATCTTGAGGGGACACAACTCTCTCTATGATATTTGTCACCACGCTTACTTCTAAACTAATCGATAAAATAGTAAAATAGCTTTCGAAGAATTTGTGAATATGATATGCAGCGGTGGTGGACGCGTGATTCAGGAGTACTTTCCTCCTTGAGGAGTTTGGACGCAAATATTTTCTTAAGCGGGTATGAATTACCCTCCTCCCCGAGGATAACATTTGCCGTCCTTGATCTTAAAGTGACAGGTTGGAAGAAGATCACGAACACTAAGACAATCATTGATAAATAAGAGCCCTGCAACGGTCGTCCTTGAAACAGTATCTTGAAAATAAAAGATGAAATACTTTTCCTGAACCTTGTTTCAACTCTTTCATTACCTGATTAATACGTATCGTTTCCGAGGTGAAAATAATTTCCAAATTAAGCAGAACCTTGAGTATACGGAAATAAGTAATTTCCCAAACTCGCTTAAGTCTAATAGTCTTATTTTTACACCATTTTCATAAAAAGTATGTAAGCATAACAAGCTACGAGACCGCGCCAGGTTTTGATCATAGTTCTGTAAACGTATCAGTATAATCATCCGAATTTTACATTAATTCACCACTAATTCACCAAATGTGATTGAGTGAGATATTGATTAACATATACTTTATTGCAAGCAATTAATTACTATGGAAACCTTGTTTTGATAATTCTTGAATTGGATGACGACAGGTAAAACACAAAATTCTTCGTAGATGTATTAGGCGCGACTGTGTACATCGACCTGATAGATGTTAAAAGGCGTTTCGCTGGCATTTATAAAATCAAGAGTAGCACCTTCCAATATGGATAGTAACGTATTTTTATGATAAGTAAATTTGAAATGTACCATATGGCATAGTTAAGTTGCCTTTAATAAAGAACTCATAGTAAAACAAGTAATTAGGCGAGCTCGAAGTAGTTTCTCGCAGCGATTGAAATATTACTCACTACTAAAAATGATTTTAAATAATTGCGGATGATTTTTTATAATTATCCACTGCACTAGAATTTTAAAACTTCAGCTTACGGATGTAATGGAATAATGAGGCTTGATTTGCGTTAATTTTCCACTTATTCATAAAAGTACAGAGAAAAATATACCAGTTAACCGATAATATTGCGTCGGTTTTACCGGTCCGGGACAAGTGGTGCGTAAAAATACTCGTCGGTTGAATCCCGCAAAAAATAATTTTAGGGAAGTGCCCATACCTCACTCCCACATTCACTTGAGGTGGCTTGCAGAATTATGTGTAGATGTGGAACACTTCTCCATTTCGCGCAAATATCAGGCGTTGCAACAACCCCAACCACGCGTACTAGATGCCGGTCGCGGGGTTGTGCTCATACTCTGATAAGAATAACACGGGGTGAAGCGCGGTATAAAAAATACGTTCGACTCATCCGACTAACGTCAGTCCACACTCCCGATGCGTCCGAAATAATGTCTCGAAATCAAAATGGCACAGTAACCGAACGCCGAGGTATATCTCTGAATTTCCGGTCCCAGCTCTCCGGCAGAAAATCCTTCTCCGAGGATTCGGATCTGTATCCGGCCTTGACGACGTGGGATGACGGCGTTCCCTACCCCTCTCGCTTCCCCATCGATCGACAAACATCCCGGAGGGACTCGGAAAAAGAGGAATATCTCACTTGCACGAGGGAAAGGAAGAGAGAGAGAACACGTAAAGGACAAACAAAAGAGGAAGAAGGAGAGAATAAAGAGGGCGAAGAGTAAAGAGGAGGACGGATTCGGAAACGCAAAGAGTTAGAAGAAGAGAGACCTTTCTCCACTTCACCTCCAAATGACGACTTATTACGGGACCATTCCCTTCCCTTTCTTTAGAAAAAGAGGGTCTTCCCCAAGGAATGTACATACACTTCACGACATCGAGAGAATCAAGGTTCATACTTAGTCAGCCAGCTATTATATCTCCACTCAGCCAGGGCTTCATTCGGGATCCTTGCGTTAGTTTTAGACTGTACTTGACTGATTCGATAACCTTGGGTTATTGTGGGCACATTTTAAACATTTCTTTAATAATAAGTTTAGGGAAATATCTCCAATGGTCGTAATAAATTTCAATCACGCGTCAGAATTAGCTTGTTGGTAAAAGTCAACGAAAATCTGCACGTTTCATTGAAAACTACTACAAGTGAACATATTGTGTCTCACAACTTTTAAAGGGAATACGGTGGGCGCGCCTGGACACTCGGGTGCTACACACTAGGCTTAGCTTGCTTGAGAAATTTAGAATTGGGGTGTTTCAGAGGGACACAGAAAGTATTATCACGATGCCTCACCACATCTCTAGATTTGATAGAAGCTTAAAATAAGAGAGGTACATTGCCGAAAAGTTAGGTACAAAAATTCGTTCTTTCTGCGTATAATAAGCAACCACAATAAATACTGAGCTCCACTAAATACACTCCCATAAAACACGTCACATTTTTCACCCCCCAAAATCTTATCCCTTACATATTTACATGGCTGGTGTCCTATCAACCCCTGCTACACGCCCATGCGGCGGCTCGCAGGGTAGTATATAAATGTAGAACGGAATGAAGGGGGCAATTCCACGTCGGTGGCCAACCACAACCTCTCGACCACAAAACCCCTCTCTGGTGGTTTACGGGAATTTTACTGCCTCACTACTGTAAGTGACTTACAACCTTGTGTTGTAAGTGCAAATTTTCCCTTCAGTTCGCTGAAGAGAGCCACCTCGCGGCCGAAATACGCGTATCCGACGCGCACCCTCGCCTCTTTCTGCCCTGTCTTTCTTGGACTACGCATATCTTGAGTCAGTTTCTTCCAGAAGTTGTGCCTATTGTGAGTGAGTGATTTTCTGAGTGCTAGTGAGTGTGATTGGTCAGTTCGTCCCTGGTGTGGAATTTAATGCCCGTAAACATTCACAGATAGTGCGTTTGTGGTTATAACCCAGGCATCCTTACCGGGGTCCCTTAAGCCCTGTGAAGGATCCCATTCTGGGTTGAGCGTGTGTGTGTGTGTGTCCGTGAGTGGTCACTGGCGAGGAAGTAACATTCCCGTAAACCAGCACAGAGGGATTTTCTGGTCGAGAGGTTGTGGTTGGTCACTGACGTGGAATTTCCCCTTTTTTCCGTTAAACCAACACAGCAAATTTGTTCTTACTGAAGAGTGGTGCCAATGTATCACGGCCAACAGAGATTTTTCCGAAAATCATAACTAAGTATGAAATAATAAGCAACTTCCACTGTGATAAATTTTATTCCTCATGTGGAAGATGCTGTAAAAAGGGAAAGCGGTCGGAATAAATTTATCACATTGGAAGTTGCCTATTTTTTCATACTTAGTTATGTTCTGATTCCACTCCATCAAGCCTGAAACCACAGAGAAATTCATTACTTTACGTGGCCGCAGAGCTCAAGTTTCCCTTATTTCTTTAGTAAAAATATTTGGAAATTTTGAGCGTTTATTCACTGTGACTGTGCGCTTGACGTAACTGTACAAAAATTACATCTGAATTTTTTTTCCTTAATTAAAGCATGTTATTACTCGAGTTTTCGAAGCAGTTTTCAAAATTTAGACGAAATAAAAGTCAAATCTGTTTAAAAAAACAAATCGCTATGATGCAATTCTTTTACTATCATCCATACATATGCACCGATCCATACATACACCGATACGAACACACTAGCAAAAGTTTTACGTCAAAGCAAGCATAAGCAAAAATCACTTCAACCAACATGACCAAATAGGCTAAGTGCGGCAACTACATACTACTACCCAATTTGGTAGCCCAGGGTCGATCCTCGGCAGTGGCAAAAATTAGTCTAATTTCTACAGACAACGCAGTAATATAATTCTCCGCTATTTTAATAACCACCAGCCGTGGTTTTTACACGTAGTTTCATACTCAAGGTGGAAATTGCATGCATTTTTTAATTACATACACTTACTCAGAATGAAAGGGGGAAGAATGGTTCAGCTTTGTTGGCTAAGCTACGCTGGAGTTTTTGGTACAAGGTGATGATTGCTATAACAAATTGAGTAGTTTTGTGAATTGAATCGTAAGAATTAGAAAGAGTTTATGGCTTTCATTAATTTCCTTAAGACCTTCATGGAACACATTTTACCACTAATTAGATGATGTATTTTTCAGTACACCGCACTTACTCACGGCTATGAAACTTAGCCAAATCAATGTTTATGAGTACCAGTGAATTCACTAAGGGTGATTGATGAAATATCCCTCTCTTGTATAACTGTTTATAGCGTTAAACGGGTAGGCTTTGACCGTTATTTATCCGTTATTTATATTTTAGAATTTACTTTTAAATTGAATTTTCGGAAAAAATCGCATTTCAATCAGACAGGAGTTTAAAATTTACCATCAGCACTAGGCAATCAAGAAAACAAAAGAGAGGTATGAAATCTAGCAATTTCTAAAGTTGGAGAGATAAAAATTAAAATTTTTCACAAAAACCTGGTGTTGCAGAAAAGTAGATAGATACTTAAATATCAAATCTCATTTTCTTCGCGAGAACACCTAAAAAGTGGATAATTCCACTGCCGCTCTCACAAATACCTTTGAAAATGTTCGAGAGCGCATTTTTTTATCCTTTGAGACCAAAGTAGGACCTAGAGGACAAACTCGCTCAGTTTCGTGGAACACAATCGAGAGATTCACACATGGAAGTTTATAACAATGTTTTTCCTATGAATTCTGCTAGTCAAACTCAAGTTACACCTGAAAGTCTTTCTCTCACGTGCTCATTTTTCTCAACTTGATCCCAATGCCAAATTAAGGGTCGTGAAATGAGACTTGGACGTGAAATGAGGCACCACTCCAGAATGAGCGTTTTGAGACCACTTTGGTTTTATCACCACTGTTGCATGCTAGTTGATAACTAACTTCCGTTCTTCCGTATGGGAGTAATGGGGAAAAGTTGGTCAATGGAGTTAACATTGTCCATATCGGAAAGGAAAGTAGTAATAAACAGGCCTTTTTTTTAACGGAGCCGTATTCCATAATGGGATATAATACGAAATGATAACATGAGATCTTTATAACCTCTGAACTCGCCCATTTCTCAAGAATTTAGGTTTTTAGGAATGTTTGCTATAGTAATAGAAATTAAACTACATCACAACCCTCCTTCAGTTTTTTCGCTCCTGAACGAAACTGTTTAACATTTTGGTGATTTTTCCTCTGCATTTCCGATAAATTAACTCCAATATCCACTCCCATGATAGTGAAGCAAGTATCACTCTCATTTAAGCAATCGGAAGCGACCAAAAGTACTGTTGATATATTTATACTATCACTATGATGATAAGTATAAGAAATATTCAGTACTATTAAGTATACGATAAGTACAGGAGTATAATTGTATGATAATCTTATAATAAACTTTGAATTTACACTAACCGATTTTTATACCACCAGAATTTAATTATTGTCCGTAAGAAGACATAGTAGGCGCCGATTTCAAACAACGTAAATCGCAAAGCGTTGGTAAAAAATGATAATGATTGGTTGACGACTACCAGATCCTACTGAAAGTGAGTAGCAGAGTTTTGCCGTATAAATTATTAAATGAAGCACCTTAGCGACTACGATGGCGACTAATGCTTTCTAATCAGCACGCTGGTTCATAATCACGCCGTAAGTTGAAATACTATCACACCAGTGAGCATATCCGAACCTCAGCATCATAAAATACTACGTGACACGAGATTTGAGTTCCCCATTCTTCATGCCCTTCGTTTTCCGTCAAAAATTTACAAACGTGGTTGTTTTTTCCTCGTGCGTCTCCTTTATATCCTCTGCTCTATCGTTCTCTTCAGGAAAACGTACACTTTCAACACACGTTGCGTACGTGTAAGGAATTACTCAATATAAATCCCTCTTCTGTCGAAAGTTTCCATTCAAAAACTTAATTGATATCATAACAGACTTTAAATTCTAAGTGAAAACCGCTAATATCTTCAGGACCACGCGCATACCATGAAATGCGGAGTCGTGCGAACGCATCTGTGCGAGAATAAGTGACTGCGCGCAGCACGTAACGATCATACATATCGGTGTGAGGCGCTGTATTTAACACGCATTCGCTCACCGAGAGGAGTCCTCAAACAAACAGAATATTTTTCACAAATTCTTTTAGCCACCATGCGTATCTTGCACCGAATCATTCAAGAGCACAGATGGGTAAAAACTACAGAGCCGAATCCCACTCTGAAATAAATCAGGCAGGAAGGTGAATATCCTGTTGGCATAATCGAAAGTGAATGCGATCGGATATTAGACGAAGTGGGATTAAATCCCGCACGAGCCAAATAGCTTTTACCGGAGCAAAATCCATTAATTGCTGTTACAACGAGAAAGCTAATTGAAACCAGAATAGGGATAATGTGTTATTACGATTTCGAATACGAGGATTCTGCAACGAAGCTAATTATTAAGGCAAAACAACGATATTTCGTAATAATCTCGACCTACTCCTGTTGCTTCCGCAAGTTTCGACTCATTCAGTACATCTCTTTTAACGGATCAACCATAATACACCCTGGCGAATGTTTTACATGCACCAGAGAGCAACGAAAGGGAGAGAATTTGGGACGAGGCAAATCAGGACCAAAATTAAGAATGGAAACGTATGCCAACGAGCGAGCTTTACGAGGAGGCCATTGATTCAGTGACTGAAAGCAACTTACAGGAAATATATCTACAATGACTACCAATAAAGATTTTTTCCTGAATGACTATAGATTTCTGATCCACACGTCAGCATTATGGGTCGGATTATCAAGAAATATAAAGATTGATCAAGAGGTGTAAACAGTCATCAAGTATATTTCGAAAATATTAATTTCAAATAATCATTTGACAAGGTTCCTCACAAAAAAACTCGTATACAAATTACAATAATCTAAAGTAAATAAAAAATAGTGAATTGTATTCGGGATTGTCGCAGTTATCGCGAACAAAAGGTAGTTATAAATTGTATTAGCTCTGATATTGTTAGAGGCACATCCAGTGTTCCACAAGGAAGTGTAATCGGTCATCTTTTATTCAATATTTAAAAGAATGACTTAAGTTCTCGATTTAGTAGTAAACTAAGATAATTTTCAGACGATACGGTCATCAACCACGAAATCAAGTGAAAACGCGGGCTTTGAAGTTTTATCATCGGACCCGGCCTATCCCCTTTGGAGAAAATTGCTTCGGATGAGGGCCGCCTTCCAGAACAGCATCAGCTTCTTTTATCGAAGACATGAAGATGAACAACAGCTTTTTTTTGGCTCGATGACAAGAGGAAAGTAAAATCATTTACGAAACCACAGTTGGAATCAATTAAAAGTCCTCCATAGTAAGGAAAAAATTTCCCTAGATCATCCACTCAGCAGGGGATTACTTAAAGGTGATTGCCTTCCACTGATTTATACGGACACACGATTGTTTCAACGATCAAGTAGAAGCACGATTGATTCCTTATCAGCGAACTTAATCGCGCTTTGGGCCTTTGAAGCTCAAGGGATCTCCAAATAATAAATTGTCGCACTAAGCGACCCTCTCCGCCGTATAACTGGATTTCACGCTAAAGCTAGGTTTAGGAGATTGTTTCTAAGTGAAAACAAGAGCGAGACGAAAATAATCGCCTCTATTACGAGTTTGTACTCATACTCTTCAACTAGCATAGCTTAGGCATAATTTCAATCGGACAAAAGCTGCCCGTATTGACACCAATTAGCTCAAACGACACTTTAAATAACAGCGTCACAACAGATCCCTTAGGTCTGGTCAGTGTTTTTAATAAGTCCATTAATATATTTAGGTTGAACGCTATTTTGAACTACTGTTCGATATGAATAAAATAATTAATTTACTGGAAAAACTGTTGTTATAGGAATTTTAAAATTTCAGACTTACTGCACATAAAAAATTATATATACAATTTCCTCGGCGTTCCAGGAAAGCCAATCAATACAAGCTGATGACCCATCCAAAATAAAGGGAATAAACATAGTCGCGCCAAATACTATTGGCCTGTAATGCTTTCAGAATTTTTTAAACGTTTTTTTCTGGGTTGAAAACTGTTGCAACAATCGTAAATTCTAATACAATCTATAACTTTTTGCATTGCATAACTTTTAATGTATGTCCACTTCAATTGACACCAGGACTAAAAATCAGTGTCACTAATAATTTTCTCTCACTATTCCTCGGGAATAATTCAAAATGTATGATATATAAATGTGAGACTTTTCTGAAATCATTATTTCACTTAGATTAGAGCTCTATAGAATGGTACAAGTTTTTTAAATTAGATAGTATATTTTATTTTTTTAACTACTCCCTAACACCTGCATTTCCACGGGACTTCGAAAGGTCTGATCATTTTTTCTTCGCAATATGAAACACACGCACGTAATTGTTACCTTTGCGGTGCCATAATACATTTATTATATTATAAAACGTATATTATCCCTTTTAGGACTTATTATTTTTGTTTCTATAACGATACTTTATTTTCTACGGTCATATATTTTAGGAAAATAAAAAGGAAAAGAGATTTGAGCAAGTTGCAAGATCAGCAATAGTTAGGGATTACAACCAACGAATGGGAGGGTTTAATTAACTAAATCGGTTGGTAAGCTTACGGTATTCTCTTCAAGGCTATTGACACTCCTGTAGTCAATAGACAGTTTGTAGTCATACATGAAGATGCTTAATCCGCTGCTATGACAAGGACGGAGATTTTAGATTTGCTTCCTTTTCCCCAAAAAATTAAACGGGAAAGACAAGCAACCTTCCCAGACAGGAGATAGAAAAATAATTAAGGGAGGAAGCAGACCTTATCAGAAAATTCATAAAGATATAATTGACCATTTCCCCGAATAAGAAGTTTTCAAAGAGACTACTAACTGTAAAGTTATTGGTTGCAGGGAAAAACTTACGCGTTAGATCTAATATTCATCGTTTTTGTGAAGGAAAGAAACTGTTTAAAGTTATTCCATCACTAAATAGTCATTGAAAACTCAGAATTTTGATGTAGCATTTAATTTGACGATTGAAAAGTAACCTGTTGCAGCAAAAATATGAAGTAGCTGACTGAATTTATTTTACACCCTAGGATAAGAGTATCAAAAAGTTGACAGAAAACGCATATATGCTTTTACATATTAACACGTCATCTACTCTAACAGAAATCTTTCTTTAGCTGGTTTTTAAAATTTTATGTCGCAAGAGTTATGCAAATCATACCGAAATTATGTAATTCCTTGCTGTCCATATTATCTAAATGGGACACATTTGCCCCATTACGATCGATGGTTCAATTCCCAGCTTGGGATTGATATTTATGCCACCAGGGAGATTCGTAAATAAGAAACATGAAGATTGAGCTAATTTAAGTGCTGCCAAATGGCCAAGGGTGCACCCACTGGTGGTATTTGGGGGTATGAAAGTTCAAGATAAACCGGAATATACAACCTTACAGGCCCAATGTCCTTTACAGTGGGCATTAAATTATTGAAACTAATACGAATGTTATGGTTTTTTAAACTCAACATAATCACTAATCAGATAATACAAAAGACTTATCAAAGGAAATATATTTTTTTACCGGCTGAAAATAATTCGGGTCTGAAAGGGTTAACACGAATCTTTAAGGCGTCAGACATGTATTTCGAAATTATTGCCCGACATCTGCACATATATTCTCCTAAACGCGAAACCTAAGTCTCATATTATATTTAAATATTCCTAATAAAATAATCCTTCCTAATAAAAATTATTGTATCGCGCCGGACAAAAAAACACGTAGTACCAGACGACTATCGCTTAAATTTTGGATTCCGCACCGAAATCCACGTCATATTTATGTTTTAATTAAGTCGAAATTGTAAAAATGTAATTCTTCTATCATTAATTTACAGAAAGGAATGCTATTTCCTACACATAAATATATGTAAATAAGCTAAATTTGGCCCAAGAATTTATTACGAAACTCTTGAAAAGTTATTAAAATGACTCAATGACTCACTATTCGCGCCCCAACCACCTCACAAAAAAAATGCGCGGGATAATAATTAAGCTTGAGGAGTTGTACATGAAAAGGCGACCGGTCAAGAATTATTCCCTCGCACATTATTTGTCCCTTAACAATTAATCTCTCCGAATCTTCGCGCGCTATTCATGGAGTTACTATTAAATTACCCCAACCCTTTCCCAGGCTCCCACACGCATTTCCCGGGGTTTTTCTTTGCCACAAGAGCGGGATCATCAATCCCTCCGCAGAACTCAGGAATAAGTGAAACGAAAGATCTGAAAACCCCTGGACTAGGGTTGCCCTCCGTGGAAATTCATCCGACCGTTTTCGTAGGATCTCCTGTTTTTTCTCGACACGGATCCACGCGGCCGTTAGCGGAAATTTATCTGCAGGGACTCAGGAGGGCGAAAATGAGCCCGAAAGGAGGAGGAGGCCTGGGAATCCGCGAAAAACCCGTAAACGTTGCAGCCTTTGAAAAATTCAGCGCCGTCGTTAAACCCGGAGTAATCCCATCGTTCACTTTAATCCTATTTGCGCCCTCTGGACCTTCAAATGTTTTTATTTTTTCCTATTTCACAGTCCTAGCACGCACTCGTTGCTTCCCTAACCGCCAAGAAAATGGCACGCATCTCAGAATGAAGATTGTCTTGCTTTCGCAAGGAAGAAGAAGTTTTTTCATTAAAAGTAGTTTTCGAGATTAATTAATTAAATAAACTTGGGAGACTACGATAATTACTCCAAAATTTTACGCCTCTTCTATCCTCCATACATTACTGCGCGGGACTACACATACAACCCGTGATAAAATTCATAATTAACTCGTTCATTGCAGAGAAAGGAATAAAGATTAAGTAACTTTTTCCTGATAACAAATTCCATAACTTTCAGTGGCGTTAGAGGGGCCATTGAAAACTATTCATCGAAACTTCTAGATTATATTTTTGGGATTCCTCTTTTGTAGTAATGAAGACATCGTTAACTTTTTTATTAGTAATATTAAGAGTGTAAGAAGATGTCTCGAAAAACGAGACTCAATTTGTTCTCAATTTCATATGTCGCTCAGCGAAAGTCAAGGGAGACCATGGACGGCCTTACCGTACTTATTTCTACTAGAAAAACTAATATTAATTACTAAACGATTAATTACCTTAAACAGAATTTTGTCTCTGATATTTATTTTAAAAAAGCAAACATCTTTTAAAATTTAAATACTTTTTATTGAACTGCAATAACCTGAAATATGCGGAAAATTTTCGGAGGCGTGCTATTAGAGATTCCATTCGCCAAATTAATGACGACGAAATGTCAAAATTGAAGCGACTGATATGTTTGAAAGCAGGTAATTTTGTATAGTTTAAAAAATATACATGCTTGAAAAATACGTCAAGTGCTACTAATATGTAATCTTTAGCATATTTTGAGAACATCCATCGTTTACTGAGAAAAAAAGTGGCGTGACTTCGAGCGGGAACACGTGGATAATTACACTGTAAGCTCCTTGTTTTCGGGAGAACGGCGTGAATCATCATTCCTAACATAACTTTTACACCTGGAGAGACAACACGTGTGCGATTCCTTTTAAATACCTAGTATTTGTTACCAATGAGTTTCCCGAATGTAATGAACCAACCACAGCCAGCCACAAGTCATTTGTGCCAAAGGGGAATTTTGGATTGGTTGGAAAGGGTAACATTAAATGCACAATAGTAAAAGGATGGCGATAAACCCAGGATCAGAATTTGCCTCTTCTAAGCGAAAAATGCCAAGGGACAAGGGTTTAACGTCCCATTATTAGGACACAATACTATACTTGAGGTGCTCTCGACACGACACCGATGTAGGGACATAGGATTCTATCCCTACTGCCAATAATCGAATCCCCGCCTTTGGAGTGTAATGCGCTTGTCCCATTTATAGCAATCATGGAATCATACCCACATTACAACTTAAAGCATTTTAATATCGAATCGAAAGATTTTATGAAATTCGATAGACAAAACTAAATATATACGACAAAAGAAAAAGCGATGAGTTTTCGATACAATGTTAGTTTCGAGATCAAAACTTTTACATATGCATTTCCCATCGGTTGATTCAATTCATTTTTTAATTTTCTTATTGCTATGTTATAAATACAAAATAACGCGTGAAACAAGGAAGATATTTACTACTTAACTAATCAATAATGTTACTGTGTAAACCTGACACATATGTGACTAGGCTGTGTCCATAGTACGGTGTCAAGTGGTACGGTGGGAGAGAGCCTATCGCGAACTTACAGCACACACAACTCATTACATTCTGTTCATTTATCGGTGGAACCCCATTTACACAATAACTAATCTTTAAAAGGAAAACAATTAGCCCTTTTCCACCAATATATTAAAAACAATTCGATCGGTTTCGGCCTTCTCAGGCCATTATCAAGATTACATTATGTTAGGTTACATACAGATTAGATGTAATCTTGATAATGACCTGAAAAGGCCGAAACCGGTCGAATTGCGTTTAATATATTGGTGGAAAAGAACTAAGTGTTTTCATTTTAAAGACGGCCAACTTCCACAAAGTAAACTCACCAACCATTGATTTTATCAATAACTCATGCTTGCCTGGACAGTGATGCAAAATGCGACCAACATGTCAAACTGACCGCACTACTGATCACCAAGCCGAATGACACAAGAGAAATTAGTAGGGATGAGCCGATTCCACCTTTGTTCGATTCCGATTACGATTATTTCAAATCGATTCCCGATTCTCGATTTCGATTCCATCGATTCTTATTCCTAATAACAGGTGTGATATTGACATACCAGTAGCCTACGACATTTTTAAATTCAAGTATTGGCTGAAGTAAAATAATAAAGACAATTAAGTCGCTCAAAAAGTATACTTATTAACAAATGGCAAATATATCCTCAGCTTATTGAGGTAGATAAAAAGTACACATTGATAGCGTACACCCAAAATTACTGAGACAAATATGATGTGATCAATGAAATTTGATTTGAATATTTATCTTTCTGGAATCGATGGAATCGAAATCGACTTTAGGCGATCGATTCTCAATACCGATTCTGATGCTGAGAATCGGTGGAATCGAGAATCGGCTTGGGATTCGACTCATCCTTAGAAATTAGCGATACAAATTGGGTAAAATGTAGTAGTGAACTACAGTGGATTTCTCAAAATATTTTGTTTTTCACTCAAATTACGACAGTGACAAAAACAGGGTTAATGGGATTGAAGTCTTGATATACACATAAATCATGCTTTCATATGTCGTTTTCCGAGAGGAACACTCCATTGAACACACTCATAGCTTCCATAATAACTACATTTTTATGTAGGCGGTAGGTACGTACTCCTTCTCCCCCATATGCGTTCGACATACACAATAATTTTCCAGGGTCATAAACTTTACGACCGAATCTAAAAGCCGTTCATGAAGCACGCTGCGTAAAATACTGGGAAGCTTTTGGCGACAGATATTTTTTTGGAGCGGTACCTCATCGGAGTAAGGTATAAACTAAGGATGAGTCGAATCTCGATTCCACCGATTCTCAGGATAAGAATCTGTATCGAGAATCGATCGCCTAAAGTCGATTCCGATTCCATTGATTCCAGATAGTTGAATATTCAAATCAAATTTCATTTATCACATCGTATTTGTCTCAGTAATTTTGGGTGTAGTCTATCAATGTGTTCTTTTTATCTACCTCAATAAGCTGAGGATATATTTGCTATTTGTTAATAAATCTACTTTTTGGGCGACTTAATTGTCTTTGTTATTTAATTTCAGCCAATACTAGAATTTAAATAATAGTCGTACGCTACTGGTATATCAATATTCCACCTGTTATTAGGAATAAGAATCGATGGAATCGAAATCGAGAATCGGAAATCGATATGAAATAATCGTAATCGGAATCAAAAAAAGTGGAATCGACTCATCCCTGGTATAAACTTTATAGTCCCCTTTCGCAAGCGCAATTATTTGCGAATGAAGAAGCGAGCGGAAAAACTGGACCATGAATTTTGTCGTCCAGACAAAAAAAAAACTATGAAAGATATCTACACGGTGAAGACGGCTTTCGAAATAGTCCACGGATTTTGAGAGCGACCAGATTTCCAATTATAAAATGGCGTAATATGTATAGTTATAAACTGCAGACAACAGTACTTAAAAATTTAAAATTATAATAGTTTTAAAAAGTTGGTATAACTAGAAAATCTATTTCTCGCATCGTTATTACATCAGTAATCCTCACTACATGAAAGTAACACTATTATAACTTAAAAATACATTTTGGTTTTTCAGCTTTTTTATGTCCATTTTGGAGCCTAAGCCGGCGTAATTTTGACCCATTAAAACTTATTCATGGAGTAATTCAATGATCAGGGGGATGGAAAAAAATGCAATAAGGAATTTTCTTAATTAACTCTTTCATAATGCTTACTTTTTCACCACAATCGTGTGAAAAAGTTTATTTATATTTTTTTAAAACTATTCACATTCCGGAGCGACCGGTTCTCTGACAATAGGGTTCATCTTTACCTTTATTATCCAAATACGTAGTCGATAAGTAGATCAACCCATCTCTTGATAAAAACTTTTAACTGATAATTACCTCCTCTTGGATGGGATGACATTTAGAAATCATGAGAGTAAATAACTAAATGTTTTACTTATTTCTGTGGTTTATTTACGAATAGCAATCAAAAAAGTTTTAGAAAGGCTTTGTTACCGAACATCATTTCAAGAAGTTCCTCACACCAAACCGAAGCTTAGAAAAGGTTGGTGAAATTTCACGCGTTTCCCACCAAGTTAAGGGGAGTGGCTGCTGCCAACGTTAGGATAATATTGTTTTCTTTCTTCCATCTGAGCCATTTACCAAATATTTAGTTCATCAAATTTTTCTCCATTTTCCCAGATGATGTAAAAATTGGGCAATAAACCCATCTTGTTTTAATCATCCTACTCCATATCCACATTTCCATAACTTCCAACCGCGACTTTTCCATCTTTCTCAATGTCCAGCTTTCACAGCCATATAACAATGTGCTCCATAGAAACGTTTTCGCAAAAGATATCCTTGTTTTAACTTTAATATGGCTATTTCCTAGAATATGTTTTTTTTATTTTCATATGCCTTCTTTGCCAAGGCTATCCTTCTTTTTACTGCAGAGGTGCTTCTGTTATCTCTTGAAATTATATTCCCAAGATAGCTGAACTCTTCAACATGTTTTATTATCGATCCCCCTGTCATTATATTTACATTGGGTTCGTTTTCGTGTCTAGATACCGTCATAGTCTTGGTTTTCTTCACATTTATTTTCAATTTCCATTTCGCCAAAACTGTGGACAAGATTCGGAGCATTCTATTCATATCTTTGGCTGATTCTGCCAGGGTCACAATATCATCAGCAAACCTAATGCAGTGAATCCTTCTTCCATTTATTTAGATGCCTTTAGTTTTCTCCTTCATAGTTTTTATAGCCTCTTCAATAAATAGATTGAACAAGTATGGTGAAAGTGGACATCCTTGCCTTCCTCCTTTCCTGATCATTGCTTCTTTTTCATTTCCATCTATTGTGATTAGGGTGCTCTGGTTCTGGTATAGTTGAAATACAAGCCTTCTGTCTCTGAAGTCTATTCCTACTCTCCTCATGGTTTCGAACATTTGTATCCAGACAACAGTGTCGAATGCTTTTTCCAGATCAATGGAGACAAGAAAAACTTTCCTGTTCATGTCTAGCCTTCTATCTAGTATCAGGCGAAATGCTAATGCAGAGGTGCATATGCACTATATATACATATATACATGGTGTAACTGGCTAACACACCTGACCGGACATTGGGAGATCTGGGTTCGAATCCCAGGCAAGTGAAATGATTTTTTCATGGCAAATTTGAACCCTTGGTGAATATTCGGAAAGGCGGTAGATAATGATGACAATAATGCAAATACATTGACAAATACATTTTGAGGGAGTGCCACTATAACTACATAAAAAACAACTCCGTGTGAATCATTTTCCTTCTCTCTATTCCATCGAAAGTATCATGCAGTGGACCCCCTCAACGTACAAACCAATGGATTAGGAATAGTCCAAGTCCAATTATCCTCATGCTTGACATGATGATATTCACCATTGAGCATTAGGGAAAATATAGCAAAATGGCAGATTGAAAATGATAGCTAACGCAACGATGGTAAAAGATAAAACCACGCAAAGTTGATTTTGATTTATTCCCATGAACAATTTTTTCGAGGGATAATAATCGAGGACATGCAGGGATGTAAAAAGGCTGTAAATTTAAGGAGAAAATTCAAGTCGTTTGCCGCACATGGGTTATGAATTACGACATAAGACGGAAATAAAGCCATTCGAGGTATTTTGTATTAAGATTGATCTATGATTAATGGGAAACTTCGGTGTAAGGAATGAATAAGTCATAAATCATACGGATTGCACGCTTAGGAATTTGATAGCAATGGTTCAAAATTCATCACTCCAAAATTATTTGCAAGGATTATGGCCTTGACACCTGCGGCCCAATAATCACGTAGCTTAATTGGAACTGTCCCATCATTAATCACAAGAATATGAGCGGTAGTAACCCACGATGGAAAATGATACTTATCTCTCGAGTGATGTGATTTCCACCAGGGATATAAAATATGGAAGTATAAAACACAAATTAAAAAAATATCTGTAAAGTCGATTTCTGATATCCTAAATATAAATGAATTATTTCTGTAAATATTCGGTCAAATTTGGACCATCACACAGGAATTTTTTTCAATTATAAAAATGAACTAATGCATCCATATCTCACAATCAGGAAGACATTACAATTCAGCAATTCAGACCGTGGCTTGAAGATGGGAGACAAAATACAAACAATGTGAACGATTAAGTAAATTGTAACCCTATATAAAGTTTGAAAAAAGAGATAGGTATATGTTAAGGAAATCAGACATTGAATTTATTAATATAGGAAAAGTATTCCATTGGATTGTACCGTATAAAGTACATTTTTATATGATTTTTTACCCGGGAGTTTCGTCGTGGAGCGTTCAAAAACGAATTTTCATTGGAAAATATCCTGCTGAACAGCTAGAATAGCCTAAATGCTCGTGTCCCGATTAGAATCAAAACATTCTGGGGCGTACCCACTGAAACAGCAATTTCCAGATTGGAAAATTGGCAGGCGGAAAAGAAAACATCTTTTCTAGGCGGCATAAAAAGAGGTAGAAAATATCCACGCCGAGAAGGGAAATGTAATAGTTAAACGATAGACTTGGTTCAAAAAGTAGCGTTAAAACAGGAAAACATAATCTGGGTGAAAAGGTAGGAAGAGTATCTATAAAAGACGACTTTTAATGAGGATGGAGAGATTTTTTTAAGCGCAAATTTGCGTAAAACTATGGTCCCGTGGACTTATTAGAAATCTACACCTACCTAATATCCTGCGGGCTGCCGCATGAACGTCTGTCAGGAGGTGTTAGGTCACCAGCCGCGTAAAGATGTAGGTTCTTGGAAGGTGAAATGGCGACCCGTATTATTGGAGTGTGTTTAGTGGAGCTCAATTTTTATTGTGGTCGCTAATTGTTCGCAGAAAGAACGATTTCTTCCACCTATCTGTTCGGCAGTGTATCTCTCTTATTTTATCGCGTCTGTCAGACCTAGAGATGTAGTGAGGCGCCATGATAATATTCTCTGTGTCGCTCTGAAACACACCAGCTCTGGATTAGTTAAAGAACAATGCTTCAATTGAGATAGAACTTTTGAAATAGAGTGATTGTATACCATAAATAAGGATAAATCACAAATTATTTTTATCTATAACACTGATTTCTGATATACTGATACAACTATAGCATGTATGGTCATTTCCAATGTATAATTAGATTTAATTAAGTGAAGACTGGTCCTAGAATTTTTTTTCGATTTACTTTAAATGTTATTAAAATGTGCGCTCTAATACTCATGATTCGCGCACCAACCACCTCAATCTACTCTACAATCGCCGCAGAGGAGTATGGCAGGGAGAGTAAGGACACCTCCTATGAATTGGGGAATGAAAATGAAGGGGAAGAGGGCAAGCGTAAATTGCATGTTTAAGTAGTGCCTTGGAGTCATGCACTGTTTGCCTTTAACAGAGGAGAATAAGAAGAAGAAAGCAAAGAACACCACAAGAAGATTTATCACGGAGTAAGAGAACAAGAACTATATTGCCGAAGGATGGAGGGTAATCAATCAATCTTGGATCAACCAATTTACCATTGATGGTGGATGGGAATAGGGAATTTTCGCACTTACCATTTCAGCAGAACATCTCTCGAATGTATTTCGTCGTTTCTATCAGTTTTATAGACATGACTCGGGGTCAACATATTCCTCTGTGTCATTCTGATATTAACCTGAACAGAACATTTCAAGAAATGAAGTAAACTTATAAGCCCAACGTTGAGCCTCCGAGTTTCCAGTGGTCCCCGACCTAGTCCTTAATTAAGACGGATAAATTCTGGATAATGACTGATTCTATTCAACACTTCATATTTCGAGGATTAAATGAATTTAGTGAGGGAAATTAAAGTTTCTAATGTGAAAATAAACATTTGCATATTCAAGAAATGCCACGCTACAAAATACAAATGTTTGAATGGCAATCCGGCTGTAAATCCGTAAACGCTAAGCAGATTTTCGTTTGTATCCGACTCCAGCTTCCCCAACCCCAAGAACACTCACGGTCCGATGCTCCACTTTAACTTTCCTAACGATGGCGCACTGAGCAAATCTTCAACTGTCTTGATTCCACGAAATTTTCATCGCCATGACTGATTTTCTCTTTACACTGACAAGGGAACATTTTAAATGCACGGGGAATCAAATGTATAGCTTCTGTGGAGCATTAACAAAATGCTCTTTTGTTTATAAAGTCCCATTTTCTGATAATGACTTTCAGGAATTTTTAAGCATGTAAAATTCCAGGCAGGGAAATGCCTACAACAGCCTGGTTAAACCCTAATCGATAAGGATTTATATTGCCTTGGTTATGGAAAGGATTTCAGTGAGACTCTAGCCAATTAAAACTTAACGTCATGCCATTGTTCCACTGGCAGATATTTGGACAATAAATTGGACCAAATAGATTTGGATGTTGGAGGACTCGCAGAAGTTGAAGAAAATTGCAGAAGTTGTGTTTCAGAGCGACATAGAGAATATTATCATGACGCCTTACTACATCTCTAGGTCTGATATATGCGATGAAATAAGATAGATACACTGCCGAACAGATAGGTACAAAAACTCGTTCTTTCTGCGCACAAAAAGCGACTACAATAAAATCTGAGCTCCATTAAATACACTCTCATAATACACGCCACCATTAAGCCTTCCAAAAACTTACATCTTTACCCAGCTGGCGTTCTGACCCCCCAACCACATGCCCATGTGACGGCTCGCAGAGTAAGAGGAAGACGTAGATGAAAATATAATTTAACTCCATGAAAATGATTGGTTGATTACCACGAATCGAAAAAAATTTCTATGAAATAATGCGATTCACACTATACTCCAATCTTTTTATCCAACATTTCAGCTATGTAATTTTAGCTGTAAAACTGTGGAAGACGTAGTCCTTAAGATATAGTCCTTAAAATTAGTATAGCAAAGTAAGTTTTTTGACTAATCCAAATGGACCACGTGTCATTAAGTGCATAAATAAAGATATGAATGATGGTTGAAACACAAGAGCTTAGATATATTTTCCTTTGCTCTTCTTCAGACTCAACTCTAACACACGCTTCAGTACGGCCGCACGCCTAACTCTTTTCCTATGCTCCCCTGAAAAACGTGAAGAAATACCAAATTCTTTATCATCACTTTCTGCAGTAAAACGAAAATACCGTATGTCTCCGCGGGGAGTTAAATCCGTTTTACTGTAAGTTCTTGAAGTGCCCGCGTGTTCATTCTTTCCTGGCCCACAGCGATAGGGTACTCAAACAAGAGAGGGAAAACAACAGGATGATGCATGCGACGCGCTCAACACCGTCCGCGCCACCTCGCTGCTTTTCCCGCGGAGAATTCCCTCCTTCGCTTCTTTCCCCCTCTCTTCTCGCCCCGATAGCTTCATTTTCCCTACTCAGGGAGCCCGGGGCGAAGTTAACTTGAAGGTGTTGAAATATTCAACAAGGCCTCGTTCCTCCCGACACCACTCCTCCTCTCCTGCTCCCACCCAAATCCTAATCAGGGATCCGAGGGGAGGGAGTCTCGACTAACGCTCCAACGATCCCTTAAAACTGCGGAACTATTTGCTTTCGCGAAAAATTTTCCAAGCGTAAACACTGAGGTAGGAAGCGAGTGTTCCACGGTGTTCACATTTTCGCGCAATTTATTTCCTCAAATGATCGCCACTACTTAAGACCGAGCTCTTAGCCGAAGACGCATCTTGTCAAGAGGGAGTAGTTTAAAGCGAGCATCTCGAGTATGGGAAGCAAACGGCACTTAAAAAGCGGAGCGATTCGAATATATGCACGCTTTAAAAAGGAGCGAAGCTACTTGATTGCTCTCCGCGGCGAATTATTCTCCTTTTTGTCCTGTAATCTGCCATGACTTCACAGTCCACAGTCAATTCGAGAAACTGACAAAATGTCATCATTAAAGAAAGAAGTGAAACAATGGTTATTGTATCAACAGTAATGCAGTTGAATTAATACGGTAATTCTGTTAAATCTGTTTCATTTACAATTTTAAAATAAGTCTTCTAACCAATCAATGTTGTACACTTGTTTATCATGAAAAATTGTACATTTCCTAAGGTAGTTGTGATTTAATAGTAAAGTTCAAATTGTGTTTTGTGAATATTTATGTGTTTCAATTACATTGTAGGTTTCTTCTTCGATATTTTAAATTTTTTCTGAGGGATCAATGTTGTGTTTGATTTTTAAACAATTTCACACGTACTTTTGTTTACACTTGTATATGTTTCTTTAATAAAAAACTTATGTACTTATGCTATTTGATTTTATGACTTAATTTCGTCTCAGTGTATATTTATGTGTTATTATTACATTTTAGTTTTGTAACAATTTTTTAAATGTTTTATGATTGATCAATGTGGTAAATTTATTTATTATTTAATAACAGCACCTGCTGACCAGCCAGCTGCTTGACAAGCTTAGCAGGACTATACCTGTAATTATATTGAGAATAAAATTAATTTAAATTAAATCGTCCTGGAAATAAAAAATATTACCCTCTCCCTCCGCGGATATCGACTAAGACAATCATTCGTTCCGAAATTATTTGATGAGGGTCGATCCGAAGTTGAAAATTCAATTTTTGTAGGCCAACAAGTCTTTTTTTAACCATGCCATCTTCACAGCTAATTAAGATATCCTAACTAAATACCCTAACTAAAGTTTTAATTTATTCAGTTACACAATAGCCTTCAGCGAAACTTGTATCACAAATTCACATCTGAAAATATATGAGGTATCAATCTTTATGAGGTGATAAAATGTGACAATTTAGAGGTTAATAGATGCACTTTTTTGTTTGAATGAATATAGCTTTGAGTTTATAGTGTATAAGTAGTTAAGTTATTAATTTTCGATTAAAATTCAGAGAGAAAATGAGTCTAAAATTAAATTTGATCGATGAATACGGAGTTAAATTCCTTAGTCCTGACGCGGGATAATCCAGTCTAAACCCGTGGTCTCTACTAAAATAAGAGTCTAACTTCCTCTCACCTACTGAAGTCTCCACTTCTTTGCGGAAAAAAAACCAGCATAATTTTCTATCACATATGAGTCCACCATTTGACAAAGCCAATAACGATACCGTCCACTATTACTTCACCACACAAGCCAAGAAGATGAGGTGCCATACGAAAACTCTGCAAACTACAAGATTCCAAAGAAGTTTAAAACACTCTGGAGGACAAAACACTCTTAAAAACGATTTTAGAATGAAAAATGAAGGAATTCCAAGGACCATCAAGAACAGAATACGCAAAGGGAATTTCAGGGGATGTAAAAAGAACGCATGAGACTCGACCTGAGTCCTAAAATCTGTAAAAATTGCGACTAAATCAAGTGAAACAGCGATATAAATTTCTAATATTAGAGCCCAAATGACGTTACATACAAATCGGCGTTGGAGACAAATTTTTTTCTCGACTGCCCGTTATCGAATTTATCGACTTCGTATTGATACACTATTTACTTAAAGCAATACCGCCGCCCTGCAGAGCATCGGGAATGAGAAGTGAATAGTAGATTATTTAAAAGGACGATGATGATGTTTAAAAATACACACTCCCTGTAGAGCTATTCGATTGCTTTCTGCTGACACAATTAAATCCATTTCCATCAAAAACAATCTACATATCGTAAATAACTTCGCTTGATTTCTCGGAATAGTTTTCGACCATTTCAATCTCTTGCACTTCAATTTCTCACACCACCCAAAAATAAACAAACATCTGATCTATAATTCACCAATTACGGATTAGCCCAAATAATTGAAGATTCATGAATCATTGATTCGAAAATTTGAGATTGCTTACTGTCAACGAATACTTGATACATATAATCTATGATTGGCGAATAATCGTAGATTCACCAATCATTGATTATTTCTCCCGTCTATTAATACCGGCCTTAGTCAAGTATTTTATCACATTAGCGGACATTGCTTACGTAAGTGATCAGTAGCCCTCTAAAAAAGTGGAATGAGAGGCAATTTCACGCAAAGGTTTCAAAGGAGCAAATCCAAGAGGCGTCCCACTGCAATCATTTTCCATACTTATCAAAGGAAAACTACCCATTGGTCGATCAGAGGGCGCGGCATTCGCTTCATTTTATCTATTGACATTTCCAGATAGTAGTTACAGAAATATCCCAGCTTAAAAATTCTGTACACTTTCAGAAGAATCTAAGGAAAGAAGTATATATGGCCTATTGACTTTCTCTATGGAATATTTCACAATGATAATAATAAATGATAAACAACTACAAGCATACAAGGTGAATATCACCTCTTTCGCCCAGTGGAAGATGCTCGAGTCGAGCATCGAAACGTCGGCCAACATGGACCAACTCACCCGGACGGAAGCCCGAGAAAATCTTGAAATACATTGAATATGAATTTCCATAATTCACAAAAACTTTCGGCAGAAGTCAATATAAAATTTAAGAGGAGGGTGCGAAGAAATATCTACAAAAAAGGTTAGTGGATTCTGAAGAAATACTTAGCAAGATGTTTCAATACTGTGAATATATTTTTGAGGAAAGTTTACGGAGTTTTTTATCATGTTATTCCATACTTTTTTAGGCGTTTTTACACGGAATGGTGTAAAACGCGGCGCTGGGCTGAGTAGTGGAGGGGTGAATCCCTCACTACGTACGATCTCGAATTCCATCGTGTAAGTTTCTCCCAATCGTTATAAAATTTTCCACATTTGCCATAGACTTAGAGTAGAAGAGATGAATAGAGAAAACCGTGCACCAGACTTCATATTCAACTGTAGAACATTCTCATCGATTAAAAAATATAAGAAGCAAAGCAGGAATTGTGGTTTAAATGTGGTTGAGGAAGCATCTCTTTACTTCAAAACACTCCCTAAAAGACGAAAACTGGATTTCAGTAAGGCTAAAACTACGTATACAGCAATATTTCAACCAAACTGCAACGTAAGTACCTCCAAAGAACCAGACTTCAGCTTGCTCGTTTTTTAATGCTTCACATCACAAGAAATTTCGAGAATTCACGCAAATGAGAGAGAGCAGCACTTTTCCCGTGAAATGTCACGATTATTTACATTTACTTGCTCGTGAAAAACAAAATAAAAACGTCAAAACTTTTTCAAAGAATTTCCAGATGGGATCCTCGAGCTTTTAAGTTCCGGATGCGGTCCCCAAATGTGCCTCGAGCTTTAATCAGAGAAGAAATCACATCATTGGTCGTATTTCATCATAAATACAAGTGAAGGTACTGGTTCAGGAGTGGGCTTGCGGTGTAATCAGGCTAGCTGTAGCAATGTCTTAAGCCGGAGTCAAGACGCTAGATACACACGGAAGACGATTGAATTGGAAATAGAACCAGCCATTTTTAACAGTAACAGCGGCAATAGACTGAGCGCTTATGGTAGAGAACATTCTCATCTTGTTAAATGGAGTTCTTCAAGTTGAATGGAGTCCATTGTGCGGCGTTGAAAGGAGGAATATCCATTCGACCGCAAATTGTTGCGTTCATCCGTCTCATTCCCATGAGATATCTTATCGCCACGGATTATTGAGACGCCAGTTCATGTTTACAAATCGTCTTGCAATATCGCCACAGCATACTTCCCGCATTGGCAAGGGAACGCGTGATCAGGGGCCTTTTTCTCAGAGCTAAAAGTCCACAAACTATAAGTAAAATGGCGGACGTGATCCAATGCAAATTTAGTTTTCTATTTGAACCTTACAATCTCCAGAGTTTCTCCTGCCATCTCCCTTAACCAAGAGTTAGTGCAAAGTCGCTTTGAGCAAATAAATGCATGAATATTCGATAAGCCGTACTTTAAGTTCAAAATTTATATTATAAGATCCCAAGCGAGAATGAGCACCAATTAATGAACAAGTAGTTTATTCCGTACCGCGTAGCGAAGTAAGAACTCGATGTGGATATTATTTATAGTTCTTGCGTGTCATGATGTTGAGTTGTTTTTAACCATCAACATCATCTTCATACGACAAAATAACGAAATATTCTCCGAGTATCTTCATGGAAAAGCATTAAATAGTGACATGTCGTAGTATCAAGGGAACTTATCCCCTCCGTTTTAATCTTTTAGCGCACAAAATAATTTCTAGACACGAAATGATTAGTATATTATTAGATATTAATGAATAATAAGTCCACCTGAGCGAATAATTGTTAATTAGATTTTTTCTTTCACCCAGGTCGTGACTTAGCCCACAGCCAAACAAAACCCTCGCATCTCATTTGTTCCGTTCATGACCTCAAAAATAGTTGACTAGCACGTGTGATCCACAGAATTCCATACATTATAATTCAATATACTTATAAACCTGAGAATCATGGTCCAAGCAATTTCGTGTACATTTTTTAAATACACAAGTTTCCTAAATATTGATTTCGATCTATATTTTACTCAACTCTTCGAGACCACTATAGATCTTGAGTAACTCTTGCACAAGTGGCCAGAGGGAAAGTTCCCAAGGCGACCATCAGTCAGGCTTAAGCAGGTGACAAAGCAATAAGGATGAGGGCCAAAGGAGATAGGGGACGGGTGGTAAGGGAGCAGCGCCTGAGAAGTTCACGACAGGACCCAGTCCCCACACGTCAGCTGGGCAAAATGACAGCAATCATAACGAACTACAAAGACAGGACCCTATGAGGAGAACTCAAATTGAGGATCTCAAAGGATTATTTGCATGGAAAAGGTATCGAGACTAGTTCATTTGATGTTACGTCGAGTGATGAAACCAAATTAAGCCACTAAGACGTGTATATTTACGACGTGTCGAGAAGGCTGAAAAAGGGGCTAGACACCAGAAACCATGCAAATTTAATCAGCATTCTTCAGTCCTTCGTATTCCGCCACATTCTTCGAATTGAATTATACGTTTACTACATACACATACACTTTTAAGTCAACAAGTGTCCAATTACCTACAATATTTCGCACATATTTTACAAGTTGTTTGAGTAACCTCGACCGATTTTGACGTTTTGCGTGAGATTTTTTTCAAGTGGACTAGAAAAAAATTTCTGGCTACGCGACGTCTTACATACTTTGCTTCCCATAGGGTTAAGGATGGGGGTAGTTTTTTAAGGAAGAGCGAGAAATTCTAACTCCCTTTTGGAGATGAGTAAAGGGTTCGGAAGATAAACATAAAAATTGAGATCAACTAGGTCACGCACATGGAAATAAAATTTAACTAAATTGGTAGAATCAAGAGGTGGTTGAGAGGATGGGGTGTTTAATGAAATAGTGGCTCAACGAATTTGGCCCACTCAATAAATTACTATTTCGAAGTCTTACTCGAGGTCCAGCTTTGTACCCCTGACCCATGCATGTAAAATTCTAGGATTGGAAACAACCGGAAGGGACATATCATGGTAATATTCACGAAGGTGAAACTTGTTGCCGATTTTACAAAAGTATTTATAATTTTCTTTCGTTCTAACTTTCATTTTTCTCTTGGTTTAGCAAAAATTAAAACATTTACAATTTTGAGCTGGAATATGTGCATTTGTGGAGAAAATTAAGTGGTTGAGACGTCAAAAGTGGTCGGAGTTACTGAAATAAAGTGTTGAGTACACGAAGGAAAATTCTAGTGACTGTCTCAACTCCACCCAAGTAAATTCCCCAACTATCACCTTATCATGGGTGTTTGTCCAGAGCAAATACTAAGTGCAGTTCGAGTAACTTGAGCGGAAATTACCCGTGAGGAGAGCACACGAGAGAAATTCATAATGTACACAATCCTCCCTGAATACTTCATAAGTAAACAATCATAAACGATAAATTCTTCTCATGGAAATTTCATCAAAAATATCATAAACGGGCTTATATCTCGTTGACTAGGAACCCATTCGCACGAATGGGAGTACTCTGCTGTATCGTTATCGCGAATATGATTACTCCATGGTACCTACGCAAATCATTTTGTTCTTACAAAACCTCTGCACTAATTACATTGGCCAGTACCCTCATTGTCGTGGTGTGAAATTAGTGGATACGGACTTAAACATCAGTTCTGATAGGTGATTTCCACTCTTAGAATCAGAAACATTCTCAGGTAACCGAGACTTGTAAAATAGAATGTTCCTTCATTGAATGGAAAATTTTTAAACATTGGCTTTAAACTTTTCATCCAAGAAACATGTTGTAAACAAAACCCTTTGCCATAAAAAAATTAATCACGGCTTGACAATCGTACAACATTGAGCCACAGGCGGTACTTATCTGAGTTCTTAAATTTAACAAAGGAAATTCTCACCCGAAATCGAACCTACAATGTTCTGATCGGTTGGGAGACGCCATATTAATTCAATTACTACGCAAATACGTGTCCTAAAAAGTCATTCATCGTATGAAAGAGTATCAGGCGTCACTTACCGAAAATTCCTTAAATTTAGGGCAAATGAAGTTGTTTTGTAAATTTTAACAGTGATTAACCTTTTTGGGAAATTTCTGACTCTGTAATATGATTCTAGCGATCATAATTTCCCCCACCTTGGGGATACTTGAAGAGGGAGAAAATTTACCGAGTAGTTCTAAGCAGCACGAAACTTAACCAACGCATGGCCAACGACGGATACAGGTATTTATTACTTATTTAATCCCTCACATTTTTTTCTGGCCAAATTTCTGAGGCTAAAACCGGTTTTACCATACTATATCACACACCTTGCGACACACCGCGATAACAAACACGGCTCGAGGGCGATAAATAAGATCCTTCGGAACTCCATGTCGTACAAAACACTTGTGGCTCAGCTCTTCGAGTCGGAAAACGCCAACGAGACCCTCTCGGAGCGAAAGAGGCCGAACGACGAAAACTTTCGGGCTGCAGGCACCGAGAGAGGGAGCAGAAGAGAGAGAATGAGGCGGGCGCGGCACTTATGGACGATAAAAAATGCCGAGGAAAATCCGAGGCGCTTGGTGTCCCTGGCACAATGGTGTCAGCCGGGTCGGCGGGTGAAGGAAAACCTTGAGGAGAGAAGGGGAAGAATCCATATCGATCCCTCCACCTCCATTATATCCGGATAAGCCCTGGGAACTTACGGCCTCTTTGCGTTTCGGATTCAATGCTAGTCCGGATGATTGCCCAGAAAATAAGACCGTAGACCCTGGATACACATATACATCGAACCGGCAGTCAGGCTAACCAGATAAAGAGCGGTTCACTCGCGGCAGGGGAAATATATCAACCAATTTAGATATTACAAGACACTGTCTCTGGCGTTACACGGTTGAACTCCTTTATAATGAATGAAAAAACACCTGGTTATGACTCCACACTATATTTGAAACAACACGACCTAGGTTTCAGCATATTATACCATCATCAGCTTCCAGCATACCATGCCTCATCTGTAACCTAGGTCGTGTTGCTTCAAATAAAGTAACGAATCATAACCAGGAGTTTTTCATTCATTAATTTAGACATTTATGACGATATTGTAAAAAATGTCCATATTTCAGATAGGTATACATCGGCAGCGCTACTTTCAGAAATATTACTAAAATTAACCCCCTTGTCGTACTGTGTAAAATCACTGCCATCATAGCATATAATATAAAACTTTGCGATGCATTTCGTAATTGCGGCTTGTGTTGAAATATTAACTTAAATTGATCATAATCACTGGGGTTTTCACAAGTTTTTCGGAGAATGTAGTGGAGCCAAGAATTCTCCTTACAAAAATCGAGCATTAATTACCACACTGATCAAATTAATAAATTTTACGTTGCGTTGGCGTTTACGGGGCGTTACGTTGTGGGACGAGAAGGAATAACTCATAGTGAACTAAGTTTAGCGTATCAGGTGATATTTTGTGAAAATGTAGCACAGATGTCATGATCTCACAATGAAAGATGTTGTTCACTTTCCACAGAATTTTATTCACACCGACCAATGTTTCGACATAAGCTATGTTATTTTCAAAGAACAATGTTCAAGTCAAAACCTTGGTCGGTGCGAATAAAGTTTTGTGGAAAGTTAACTACTACTTTTATTTTAAGGTCAATAATGAACTATTACCCTTGAGAATGACACCATATCCGTCGCAACTGGTAGACATCGATAATAACTTACTGGAAATGTACATCGTATTCATTACGCTCATTGCTTGTTCATCAATTGTTCATCTTTTCAATTGCTCATCATTTTTCATGAGTTGTAACTACACTGATGTTTTTGTTACGCCCCTTAAACTTTTCAGTTACTCCTACCTACAGATTAAATGGTACGAATCGAGAAGCAGTTCAACTATAGCAAATTTTTCAATTCCTTTTTGTTACTCTTTGGTTTACTGCTTTGCAAGTTAGCGATTATTGATCAACTTTTTCGTTAAACACGGATCGCTCCATGTAAAATATGGCAAATATTATGGAAAAGCTCAGAAAAATTGAAAATTGAGACCACCAAATAATAACTGCCCACGCATAAATCATTTATCCTTAGGAGTATGAACAAAATTTGATTAATTTGAGCTAGTTTGCAACTCCTTGATCCGTCCTCTTGAACAAGTATTTTTAAACAACTGAATGTGTTTCGTCGCGTAACCAAGAACATCAATTCAGTATGTGAAACGCGAATTCTTTGAGAAGAAAAAGTGGCTCTCCACAAGTATTCCTAAAACTTTTGAAAACCACAGACCGTTGGGCAGAGCATTCACAAGCATTTATTACGGAGATATCATTTATAGAAGTACTTCAAGCCGCACTAAGACCACTACTACTATGCCGGATGCCAATAGTATCATCCAAGTCAGATTGACAGTAATTACAGACTCCCGAATCCCTGGTTAATACTAATCGCCCATTACGATCCGGGCTGCACGAAAAAACATTCACATGACGTGGATGCACAAAATATATTTAAATTTACTTATTTTTATCATTACTACCCTTAATACACCGCATTTGGCCAATTTATGTCTGTTGAATAACAACAGCGGACCAACACAAACACCCATCTCCTGAGCGGCGATAATTCAACCCAGGCGGGATTCGAAACCACGATGCGAAATTACCTTAGGAGCACTGAATAATGCGACTCCTCACTCGCGGATAAATGGATCCGAGGATATATGGGTCAGCCTTACCTTCCCCAGCAAACAGCAGGAGCTTCCTCTAGACAAACCGAAGCGTGAAACACTTTCATGATTAACAGCGCGTCCCATTTTACGAGGGAGAGTCGGCAGGAGATAGCGCGATTGCCATGGCGGAGCAATGACCTATTGGACACGCCCTCTGTAAAGTGAATGAGTAATATGTATGCCTCATGAATACCAGGTGTTCCACCGAAGAAGTGAAAAAACATTATTAAGTATTTAGATTCTTTTCAATTTTAGAATTTGTTTTGACACAGTCGCTGAAGAACCTCCTTATTGACACCATAGAAGTAAAACAATAGAAATGGATCTACAATCGGCTTATATGTTTAAAAAAAAGGCAAGAGTTAAAAAATGTATTCGCTAAATGCTACCAGAGTTCTCTTTCGTTTAGACTGATTAATCAGAGATTAAGTGTCATGTTATACAATGACGAAAAAACTACAGAGACGCTTTAGGTGGCTACCTACCGAAAACTTGACCATTAAAAAAACCCGCGGATTTTCGCGGCTTTGTCAGATTGCCAAATTTTTTCCCATCCTTAATAACATCTGGGATGAGAAAAGCATTTCGAGAGCCAGTTGAAATGGTGGCAATTTGCGAGCGAGATAAAAACGAGTTTTGAACGCGATTAGCAGAGGGTTTTGGGGCATGGAAAGGATGTATCAGATGATGACACGGTGAGGTAGCATCGGTTAAAAAAGGACGTGTTGCAACGTTAGATAAGCCAACGAGAGATGAAAAGCTAAAAAAATACAAAAAGGATGGGAGGTTATAAGTCAAAATTTACGTAGCGACCCGCAACTTGCGCATGAGGAATTAGGAAAACAATGGCGGCTACGATAACACTAAGCTACTTTAGTCCATCCATGACCCAACGCTTGAAACTTGCGATTCGCAGCCCTAGGATCACAAATCTTTCAAATTTTCTTCAAATTTCCGTATAATTTTCTTTTTATATAGAATCTAATGATGTAGGGGAAGTAAATATATCGATTTTTATGAATTGTAACTCGAAAAACCCCTGTCATAAACTCGAGTGTTATCGCTTAGATCAACTGCAGATTTTTTTGTACGATCTTCAAAATCTCCGCTTTCTAGGAGACCGTCTTACGCCACAGAGAGAGAAAGACAGCAATCACAATTTGACTGTAAAAGGTTGGTGCATTATTAGGTTTTTCTGTGCACAGTACAGTGGTCAGAGCCGTGGGCAGTCAGGAACAGAGGAAAAAGGCAATATTCCCTCCCGCATGCAAATCGAAATCATGTGAAAATATATCACACAATAAAATTGAAACCAGACAGAATATGATATATATTTCTAAACTAGTTCCTAATTAAACTCCTTGGTGCGTGATCCCGAATGAATATCGGGCTCAAGATTACTTCTTTAAGGACTCTTCTTCTTTAGTAGTCAACCCGAAGGTTGGTTTGCAGTAGTTCTCCAAGCTTTGCGGTCTCGTGCCAATCTCTTCAGCTCCGAGTACGAGAGGCAGCCTAGACCCTCGATGATTTGATCAATGGACCCCTTTCTAGGCCTTCCTCTCGCGTTTTTTCCTTCCATAGAGCCCTATAGTAGTGTGAGCAACAGTTCTTTCGGTCTCAGAGTCCATGTCTCGCTGCCATAGATGATTACGCTCCGGTCAAATGTTTTGACTTAGCCTGGTTTAGATATTAATTATTGGAGAAGAAGTCTCAATACATTTCCGAGAACCGCGTCCAAAAATCGTCAGTGAAGAGTTTGAGAAAAAAGGGTTCGACAGGATTTTTTTAGTTCGTGTATTAGATCATATTTCATCAACTCCAACATTAACTGAGATTTGATATCACCTTCAATTTCCTTAAAGTAGTTTGTACGAGATGCCATTTGAACTAGAAATCAGTAATGTATTTTGATTTATTTTTAAAGAAAAATATTTCACCCTTCCAGAGATACCAAAATATCAGCCCCTCACCGCACTACTTTCCCAGATAAACGCAAAAAAACCCAAGCCATTTTACATGAGAAATGGTACGGTTGTGCTCTACAGAAAGACATCATTTTTTAAAAATGAGGAATTTCTAACATTCAGAACTCGTAAAAACAATTGAAAATGAGTAGGTAGCATGTTTCCTCAACTATTTTCAAAATAAATCACAAAGTCATCGTAGTAATTTTTTCGGTTTAAAAAAATCCATTGTGATGGAGTTTTTAACGTTCCGCGTGAAAAAATGAGTCTAGTAAACGACTTACATAGAAATTTTTATTTAATTACAGAGAATTTCAGCCAAATACAATTAAATTATGGCACCATTAATGGTACAATATTTTCTGTATGCTTCCTAAAGCAGCTCCAATCAAAATGTATAATTCGAAAAAGGTCCTCATTTGGTAATTTTCTGGCTCAAATTACCTTAATTAAAGGATTGGAAGCCTTCGGTAAATTAATACTCTAAATATACCTTTGCAAAAGACACTTTTTCTTCAGAATTAGGACGTTTATTTGTCAAGAAGGACAGCACATTTGACCGTCCGCATCGCATTGGTACTGGCGGGTGCAATTAACTGTTGGCTAGTCAAGTGACTTCTACAACTGCGATGCTATTTCTATGACTTAATACCCCTGACAGGATTAATAAATTCATATTTAGATCCTCTTATTCAATACGATAAGAAATGATAAAGTTTACATAAGTGTAGAAGAGGAGAGGAACCTAAGGAATACAATACAAACGAGATGAGACGAGACGAGAAGAACGAGATGGATTGGACACACCCTGAGGCACAATGGGTTTGTGAAGAACATAATTGAAGGTAAAATAGAGGGAAAATTCTCAAGAGGAAGACCCCAGGAATAAGTTCATAGACCAAATAAAGAGGAAACTACATGGGAAGTAAGGGGCCCAGCATTAGATAGGGGAAGGGGGAGGGCTGCAGTCAACCGATCTTAAGGCTTGAACGACCAATGATGACTCAAAACGAAGGCTTTACTTAGAACTGATTTCATTCAAAGTCCACATACAAACAAAAGTGAGCAAAAATGCTGCATTTTCTCTTCACTTTGAATCGATTCTATTAACAATCACTTACAACCATAAGCTCAAAAATGATTTTCGGAATGTATCGAGGAAGATAAATTCACGCACCATCCTCCGCATCGAACATACACCTCACCCATTTCCCCTCCTCCTGTAGCTTTTCCATTTCCTCACATTGCCCTTTCCAGAAGTTTCCTTTCGCCCTCGGGGTCACTCGTCTGAGTTAATTACTTGATGCCTCATATCTCCTCATTCTTTATTCTGTGTCCCACGTATTTACACCCCCTTTAACTCTTCCATTTTCCAAACCATTCCATCTGCGACCAACGGCTTCTTCGTCCTTCCCATTTCCATTGGTCTTATCATTTTCTCTGCCGCTCTCTGCTCTTGCAGTCTCTCATATTTCCTGAATTGTTCCCATTTGATTTGCTTCGAGTGCGTTCCGGTCTACCAGCTCCTGTTTTTTCTAATTATATCCCATTTCTTGCTTCCAAGTGCCATCTCTTCATCCTCCAACTTCCATTCACCCTTTCGCATACAACATCATATTTCACGAGCTCTCGGTTAAGATCCGATTCCGCTTCCGAAAAGTTGCGTGAGTTTTGACACCGTTCCTAAACATCTAACGTACAACGGTATAATCACTTAGACAGTTCCGTGTATCTCACAGCACTTTCCAAGGGTATCTTTGTCACAGGTGATGTTCAAACCAAGTTTATGCTACTAAAAGTACAACATATTTCTTCTACGAATTTCAACTGCTTTCTCACCAAAGTCGTTTCTTATTTCTATGCCTGTATATTTCAATTCATTTCTGTTCCTTTCTTCCTTTCTACCGCCCTCCAATCCTCTATCGCCATTTATTTCACGCTATTATTACCGTGGCCATATCTTATTATCTCGTACAGTTGTTCGACACGTCATCCACCTTTTCCTCCCTATTGGTTGCTTGTTGGCAAGTATGCGTGCTCCAATGCGAAATTAATCGGAAGTGCTTTTAAGGTAGTTTGAGCGAGATATCATTTTACCTTGATATCAAAGAATTTAGTCTCATTTTAAAGAAAAATATATGTATCACCTTTCCATTGATACCAAAAATTCAACCCCTCACCATCCGAGATATTTGCAAAAAAATACCAGCCCGTTTATATGGGAAATGTTACGTGTATGCACTCCGGAGAGACCTCATATAACAAATGAGGCATTTATAACACCTAGATCTCATCAAAAAATCAACAGTGTGTAGTTTGTGTTTTCTCAACTATTTTTTAAAATTAATCACACTGTCACCGCAGTAAAAGCTTCGGAATCACAATTAACCTTCCGTTTTGATTGAGTTTCAAACTTAACGCATGGAAAAAATGAGTCAAGTTAAAGATGTATTAGTATATTTTCATTTGATTAGTCACAATTGAAGTCATGTAAACCTATATTATCGCACCATTAATAATGCAATATTTAATTCGTGTGTCTCACAGCTGGTGAAATTAAAACGTATATATCGAATATGGTCTCTATTACGATTACGGAACTATCTCACTCACACTAGCTTAAGTCAGCCACTTCATTGTGTGCAACCGTCTTCCCCAATTTTTGGGTTCAATATCATTTCTACCCCACGTAGTCTCTCGTTCCTCTCACAATCGATTGCCCATTGCATATCACTCTAATAGTCACCGCTGTCCATCCATCTCACCTCGTACAACCGTTGTATACATTCCCACTCAGTATCTGTTTCATGTTAGTCATTTTCTACGTTCCCAGCCATCACATTTATCTTAGCATTCCTAGTTTGCTACTTCCTTTTTCATCTACCTCTAGATATTCTCCTTTGTCCTATTCCTCGTTGCATCGTTTTTGCCGCGATTTCGTCCGCTAACGATCACAGACGACTTGCTTCCCCTCAGGTGGAAAAAACACTAACCGACCAGGTAGTCCAAATCTCGAAGTTTCCCTACTTCAACACTTTATTACGTACTTTTACGTTCAGAAAAAATGATGTTCGGGTGCATTTCCCACCGTTACTTCACCACTCCATTTTCGACGTGACAAAATCACGTGAACTACCTATCCTCCGACTCTTACCCTTTGACCAATCTGGCATGAGCGACCCGACCCGAGGGGGGTTGTGTTTGAAACCACTCGGAAAGCACCCGAGCGCGTAACGAAGAAGTCACGTGGCACAATCATGTAGGGTTCGAGATTTTTATGCATTCAAACCACTCGTAAAAATCCCACCGAGCCCTCCCCATCGAATATTTCTCGCGAAAATATTGTATTGGTGTTAAATAAAGCGATTAAAAACAGCATAAACTATCTATTGGATACATAAGTTATCCACTCGCGTGGGTAAAACTTACCAAAATCTCCAACCATTCGTTGTTGTATCACGTGACTCCATAGTTACGTACTCGGAATCATTCCGAGCGACTTAAAACACACCCGCCCAGGAGTAATTACCAGTCGGTAGGACGGTATGCATCAAAAAAATTATGAGGGACGTAGAAAAATGAAGAATTATGATAGGTTAAACGATTAGCTGAGAGTTGATGGGAACGGAGCTCTTCGCATTGACAGCTGCCGATATGATAATGAGGTAGGTATTTACACAGTCAAAACCACACACAACCGTACATTTTCTGACTAGCTTACACAATTAACAACGTCGAAAATCGTTAATTTTCTGACTTATTCATTTATCAACAGATTTTGGAAAGAGTTACGTTCTAGATGGATGTCATGGACGAGAAAATAAATCCCTACTTTCGTTACACTCCACCAATGCAAACACCAGAACTTTAGGTACAAGGAAGCGTGATCGGCCCTATTTTATTATTCAATTACATAAATGAACTAAGTTCTCGAGTTAGCAGTACATAAAGATTATTTGTAGACGATACGGACTTAAATGCGGACTTAATGGACCTACTGCGGAATAAGCGACGACTCGGACTTAAACGTTCTGTCATCGGACCTAAACAACGTTCACTCGCGGTGCAGGACTGGGGGCTAGAATTAAATCTCAGTAAATGCACCACAGCACACTTCTTGCGATAGCCGTCACAAAAATGTGAGATGTACATTGTGGGTGGAGTAAACATAAATAAAACATTCAGATAAAGTTGAACATCTTAGAATTACCTTTACTTCAGACATACCGTGGGGAACACACATAAAAAACATATACGGCACGATATTAAAGAAACTGTTGTATACTTAGATTTATGTCATGAGATGGCCATGGTGACATGATGAAAGATTGAAATAAATCTAAGTAAGAACACTATATTAAATTATTTGCCTCAAAACATGGTGGCAGCGGCAAAGTGAGAGAAATAACTTATCAACAAGAGAACAACCTTGTAGCAATGGAATTACAAGGAAATGTAAGGCCTATGAAATATGACGGAGATGCCGCAGCGAGCTGGGGCGATTTCAGGAAGAGATATGAGGTACTCATTGAAGCATTAAAGAATTTGCCATGTAAAGTTGCATCTCACTAGAAAGTGGCACTATTGATTTATAATATGGACGAGGAAGGCCAAAACTTTTTGACTCCTTCAATTCATCTAAATAAGAGGCAACAAATTTGCAATTTATCCTGCAAAGGTTTGATGAACATTTTCTTCCGCAAAAAAAAAGAATGGCCGTTTGGAATGAACATTTTCTTCCGCAATAAAGAACCACGGCCCAAATGTTACAGGCAGAGTAGAAATGTTAGGTATGTTAGAAAAGAAACATTTTGTGAAAAGGGCATATGTAATAGTAAATGAAACAATCTAACACAGATACAACAATCTAAACGCAAATATAACATCTTCCCCTTTTACATTTTTTACAAAACAATAAATGAAATAATCCAACACAAATACAACAAACTGAGATGGAAGATTGGAATAAATCTGAGAAAGAATACTATATTATAATAATTGCCTCGACAAAAGAGAAACTAGGATTTCTTAAGCGTAAATAGGAATATTCTTCGATGAAAAATTAAAATATATGTGCTAATTTCCTTTGACTGGGCTACATCTCGAATACAACACGAGCACTTGGGGATCTAGACAGAAAAATTTAACCGAAAACATTAATAAAATACAAAGAAAAGTTGTATTCTTCGCTAAAAACTGCTTCGATCGAACATATAGCGTTCCACAGCTTTTAGAGGGATTAGGATGGGAGCCCCTAGAGAATCGGAGGCTACACGCCAGGCTTAGGTTGCTGGAGAAACTAAAAATTAGTGATTTTCAGAGCGACACAGAGAATATTATCATGACGCCTCACTACATCTCTAGGTCTCACGGAAGCGATAAAATAAACATTGCCGTGCAGATGGGTACAAAAATTCATTCTCTCCACGTACTATATTAGACCATAGTAAAAACTGAGCTCCACTAAATACACTCCCATAATAAACTTCACCATTTCACCTTAGAAAACCTTATCCCTCACATCTTTACACGGCTGGCGTCCTAACACTCCCTGCCACACGGCCATGCGGCGGCTCGGAGGATAGTATGAGGGTGTAGATGCATATACAATCTTACTCAGGCTAAAAGGGAGACTACGGGTGATGGAGGAGGGAACTATCAGAGCATAAAAGAGTTAAAAGATTCGAATAAAGCGGAGAGGTGAAGCGAAGCAATGTTCAGGATGAAAAACAGAAGACGGTGATCAGTGTGCTTACCCCGAGAGGAAACAGCCAGCGCAGGACGCGTGAAGAAATAAGACCATCAGCAACTCGATATCCGACGCTCTGCCGATCACAAAGTTGATACAATGAGATTCCTGGGGAAGAAAGGAAAAGAATGAGATGAAATTTCATAAGACGCGAGCGTGTTCCATTCTCTCTTCACAGTATGAACCGAAAATTCAATTCCTCCACTGTTTTGTTGAGGCACAACAGAAAATGCGGGAATCTTGAAAAAAAATGAACCGCCCTTAAAATCCTCATCGCTTAAGAAACAGAAATTAAAAATAAATACCAAGAAAACAAAACTGATGGTAGTGAGTAAAAGCAATAATGAAAGGAAATCCAAAATTATAATAGAAAATGAGGAAATTGAACAAGTGAAACAATTTTGCTATTTAGGTAGTGTGCTCACTGAGGATAGCAGATGTTGTGCAAAGATAAAGAAGTGTGGCAATAACAAAATAGGCTTTCAAAATAAGAGAAACCTTCTAACAGACAAGCATATGAATATCGAAACTCGGAAAATGTTTGGAAAAACATTCCTTGGGAGTAGATTGCTCTATGAAAGCGAGAGTTGGACCCTCCGGAAACGGGAGAAAGAGCAATTAGAAGCAGCAGAGATGTTGATTTGGAGAAGGATGCTTAAGATAAGCTGGACGGAAAAGAAAAGTTTTTAATATAATAAAAGGTTTTAATGGAAATCAATGAAAAGAGAACCCTACTCAACACCATGGAAAAAATAAATACCTATAAAATTTTTAGGACATCTCCTGAGACACAATAGATTGTTTGTCAACGTGATGGAGGGGAAGGTGCTCGGGAAGACAGGTAGAGGAAGACCAAGGTTACAGAACCTGAACAGGGTACAAGAACTCATAGAGACGGAAAATTATCGGCAGTTTAAGATATTAGCAGAAAACAGGACCATTGGTTGCAACAACAAGGTGGAGCCTTTAGTTAAAGAAGAAGAAGAAACCCTTAGAACATAGCACCGCGACTGCGTGACGGAAACAGAATTCCATCGTATCGTAGGTAGTTTAAAAAATCTACTTTCACGGTTAACATGCAAATCATTTTCAAAATTCAAAATGCGCAGGTGATTTACTAATATATTTTTAATGACGTCTTTTTCCAGACGAAGGAGCAGTAAGTGCCATTTCCACGGAAATGGCCTATTTTCATTAAAGTTCTTGCAGTCGTTTGTTAATATCTGAAGAAATTACATTCACCTGCATTATTTTTATGATCATTCAACTCCCTGGGAATATTTTTTTCTAATTAATGGATTTTTTGCAAAAATGGCTTTTAAAATAGTCGTTACATTACCATAATCATCATGTTTAATCCATTCTCACGTTTATCACCATGTATAATTTGTAGAGTGATTTGCGGAATATTTACATAGAAAGGTTTCGTTTCAAACATCAAATCAAACAGAACACGCATTCTTTGAGCAACTTGGAAACGAATTAAATGATAATTAGGTCATTTTATCCGTATTCCGTATAAGACTTTAAAAATTATGCGTAATATATACAATGGGAACCTTGTTCAATTGCAAAGCAATAATGGTGTTACCCTCGGGTGTGAATGATTTGTGGTAAAGGATCATTATTTAGAATGAAATCAAGAGTCACTATGGTCTAGGTAAAGTGCACATCATGGTAAAATTTCAACGCGACCTCGCTAATGATACAAAAAGGGAATTTTTAAAACTAGACCAACCAATAGTTAAATAAATGGACTTGTGCATCTATTGCGCGGAATACCTGCATTATATATATATATGTGTGGTAAGCCGCACGTATCTCAATATAAAGTATATCGGTTCGTATCTGGAGAATTATTTCAAATTATGAGGCCAAAAATTAAAATTCTCTCCTCACACCATATCCACAAACAATTGTGATCAGAAGGAAAGCAAACAGTGGGTTGAAGAGATATCCAGCATCATTAACTATATTTTCGGCAAATAAATTTATTTATTTGATTACTTATCGATTGCATAAAGTTTTTTGCACGGCTTTGCGTCGATTGGATGATGTTGGACCCGTATGGAAGTATAATTGGATGATTTAGAATTATTTATTGATTGATTCTATAATAGCTAGCAAATGTTCGCATTATCTTGATTAAATCGGAACTACTTTCTATTTTCAAGCCCCGCAAGGAATCGATCACGGAGGAACAATTTTTCATTCGCGTACATACTAATAATTTAACGAATTTAAATTATACCTCATAAATCACCAAGAATAAAGATTTAGCCTGCCGTGCAGTGTGCAGCACGTGCTACAGCTCATTTAAAAAGGGATGAAAAATAATTAGATTCCCCACATTTGAAATATACGATGGAAAAATGTAAAATTGATAGCAGACATAGCTTACGGAAAGTACAGCGGGGGAAGCGTTTTGTTTAATCGGTTACCATTAGAAGAGCTATTTGACACACTCATTCCAGCCACCAGAGGGATTTATATTCCTCCATCTCCCCAACCCAATCCTATGAACAAATAAGAAGCAGAAAGTGTATAGCATTATAGCATTGATGAAAGAGAATCATGCGCAAAATTACAAATTACCTTAAATACGTTAAGAAACATTAACTAATATTATTGTTGTAAATTGCATTCAATTTTTCATAATATGGGCAAAACTGATGTATTCCAATCAATTGTTTTTATGCTTGGAAAATAGTGATTATTAAATGCCAGCGATGCTATTCATTTAATGAAGGCAGTCTCCAAACAGGTGACACCTTTGAGTCTGCCTAAAGCTCCTGTTATTTGTAAAAAAAAACTAAACATGCACAAATCCTTAGACGAAGCTTTCCAAAAGTCAACTGAAAAAATTAAGTCTGCGGAATTCTCATCTGAAGGTATACATGAGTCATAAACTTATCGCCGTAGACGTCAGCGTAAAACTATTTACTCCAACTGCAAATTAAGGATTAATGCATCATGAACATCAATACTGAGGGAATTAGGCCACTTTACACATAACGATACGGACTCAAAGGTGAATATGTACGACTTTACGATTAGTTAGATTTATCAACTACAGAGTAGACATAAATATTAGATTTTTTCCCGAAAAAGTGTTCATTTACGGAGACCTAACCACAAAAGCGGATTAATAGGCTCCCTCATACGATCAACTCCCTGAGTCGAGTGAGACGGCTCGAATTTAATTTCATTGAACGCACTGCAGTGACACTTCTTAAGAATTTTGCGATAACAACGTCATATCTGTAAACAGAGAGGAGAAAATATTAATGCATCAACGTCCAATACCCAGGACTGGTATTGCGTGATTATGATTTAGCTCCGCTCTAGTTAGTATCTCTCGTGGAGTTCAATTTATTCGGTTTTTTCCCGCGTTGATTCATGTTTACGGACAACAGTTTCGCTTGCGTTACAGCTACCGTCGTCAGGTCCTGAATCCAGGACGCTATATGTAACGCAAGCGAAACTGTTGTCCGTAAATATCGAAAATCTAGAATCAACGCGGGAAAAACCCGAAAAAACTGAACTCAAGAAATCACCGTGGAAGCCATCGTACAAATAGTATCTCTCGTACGCTGCAAGCATTTGAGGCAAAGCACAGAGAGCCTCAATCGACGAAGACAACCAAAAATACAGAAAGCCGGATGCTCCAGTTAAAACCTGACTCCAGGGAACATACATAGCCTCCACACATGTATAACATGTATAGCGCAGTAGACTAACTTACGGGATAGGCTGGAATCCGCAAACTGCACGCTAGGATTACATAACTTGAAAATTTCAGATCACGCAATTTCAAGGTACATCTTCATAATACCCCGCGAGCTGCCGCATGGGCGTGTGGCAGGGGATGTTGGGTCGCCAGCCGTGTAAAGATTTTGGGAGATGAAATGGTGACATGTATTATAGGAGTGTATTTAGTGGAGCTCAGTTTTTATTGAGATCGCCTATTGTGTGCGGAAAGAACGAGTTTTTGTACCTATCGGTTCGGCAGAGTATCTTTCTTATTTTATCGCATTTGTCAGATCTAGAAATCTAGTGAGGCGTCATGATAATATTCTGTGTGTTGCTCTGAAAAATATCAGTTCTGAATTTATCAAGTAGCCTAAGCCTAGCGTGCAGCCTCCGAGTCTCTAGGGGCTCCCACCTTAATCCCTCTGACAGTTGTGTAACACTATATGTTCGTTCGAAGCAGTTTTTAACGAAGCGTGCTGCTTTTCTTTGTATTTGGTTAATTTTTTTGGTTAAATCCTTATGACCAGGGTCTCAAATGCTCGCGGCGTATTCGAGGTGTGGCCAAACCAGAGCAAATTAGCATCTCTCTTTGATTTTTTCATCCGAGGACCTTCCTGTCATACGTTTAACAAAACATAGTTTCTTTAATGCTGTACCACATGTGTTTTGTGTGTGTAATCCCCACGATATATCAGATGTTAAAGCAATTTCAAGATATTTTACTGTACCTGGAGATTTTATGTTTACTCCACCCACAGTATAGGCATGGCAATTGTGTGATGACTTTCGCAGGAAGTGAACTGTGGTGCATTTGCTGACATTTAATCCTAAACCCCACTCTTGGCACCACGAATGAACGTTGTTAAGGTCTGAAGGTCCGTTAATCGCAATTAAAGTAACGCTGGTACCCCGCAGCAAATCTCTGTAGCCATTAGAAGCAGAAAAATAAGAGATATGAACTGCCTGATAGGTAAACGTCCTTTTTCCACGTGTTCTAAGTAACTTCACCCAAAACAGAGCGTGACTTAGTAACACTCCGTTAACATAAGGATTACCTTTCCTCTTCCAGAACCGTTTCTCTCTCTCATAGGGTTTTCTGTGCACGGTACAGTGGTCAGAGCCGTGGGCAGTCAGGAACAGAGGAAAGAGGCAATATTCTCTCCCGCATGCAAATCGAAATTATGTGAAAATATATCACACAATAAAATTGAAACCAGACAGAATAAGATATATATTTCTAAACTAGTTCCTAATTAAACTCCTTGGAGCGTGATCCCGAATGAATATCGGGCTCAAGATTACTTCTTTAAGTACTATTCTTCTTCAGTGGTCAACCCGAAAGTTGGTTTGCAGTAGTTCTCCCAGCTATGCGATCTCGTGCCAATATCTTCAGCTCCGAGTACGAGAGGCAGCCTAGACCCTCGATGATTTGATCAATATGATCAATATGATGATCTAGGCCTTCCTCTCGCGTTTTTTCCTCCCATAGAGCCCTATAGTAGTGTTAGCAACAGTCTTTCTTCCTCAGAATGTGCCCAATCTACGAGTTACGACATTTTCTCACCCTACTCCACAGGCAAAGGACCTTATCCGCCCTTCTCATGACCTCATTCGTGATTTTATCCCTCCAATTGATTTTGAATATATGGGGATGGCACAAAACCCAAATGCATATATCCTTCTCTTTCATTCCATTTCACGAGTCCATGTCTCGCTACCATAGAGGATTACGCTCCGGTTAAATGTTTATATCAGCTGTTTTCTTATCCTCCTGTCTATATTGTTCGATGTGAACAACTTCGCCTTACGGTTAAAGGTTTTGACTTAGCCAGGTTTATATGTTAATTATTGGAGAAGGAGTCTCAATAAATTTCTGAGAACCGCGTCCAAAAATCGTCAGTGAAGGGTTTGAGGAAAAAGGGTTCGACAGGATTTTTTTAGTTCGTGTATAAAATCATATTTCATCAACTCCAACATTAACTGAGATTACTTATTAGAGAACCATTTCTCTCTCTCATGGCTTGAACCTAACACCGCCGCCGACACAAAACAATGGCGGCACGATAGTATGTGTATTTAAAACGTCAAATTTTCCAGAAAATTTGAAGTATTACCCCATTATGCATTCTCAAGATGAAAATTCTGCCGTGATTCTTCCACCCGTTGGAAGAACTCAGATGAAACAAGAAAATTCATTCTACCGACCTGACCCACTTCTCACGAATACCTTATCTTCCGCATACTAGTCGGATAAATTCTTGCATAACTTTGGAATTGCCGTTCGCAGAATAAATTATTCCAACACAACAATTACAAAGTTTCGGAAAAGTTCATGGAATGATATAACGTTGTGCAACTCCTCTGCTACGGGAATCGAGTATTTTTCGAATGACTTCCTGGGAACATCAAAGTTTTGGAATTTTAAACGGAGTACACGAACTTCTAAACCCGATGTAAGCGTATTCGACGCAACCGAAAAAAACAACAGTATGCTATGAGGGTGGATTAAGAATGGACGATGTTTCGCCTAAATGTAGCGCGTAAAAATGCTAATCAATTCTACGAAGAAATTTTCTGGGGCAAAAGGATACTCATGCAAAGCAGGAGATTGCAAAGGGTAGAATACAAATGAAGCTGAAGAAGATATGATTATAATAAGAAACACTTCGCATGCGGATTCAAAAGCATGACTTCAAAGACCGGTTTAACACCGTGAGATAAACTCTAACCGTCAGATAAAGTGCACGCTAATCTAATGCGATAGTTATCGACAGTGTGAATTCAATAAGCAGCATCTAATCTTCGTGCGCTAGGCGTGAGTACCAGAGGCAGAATAGTCTATCAAGGGTGAGTCTTAAGCCGCGGAAACGCCTTAGCATTTAAGTGTGTACCTGAAGCCGTGCCAAAGATGAATCCATAAAATCAATTACTGTACTTCCCATCTGGTAAGACACCCTTTTTTCTTGGAGGAATATATTAAAAAACAACATCCGTCTAACCTGAATAAACGTCTTCAAACTTTACTAAAATGCTACCGCCGAGGCGGTGACGGTTAATTATGCCCTAAAACTTTTCGTCGAGATACGACTTGCGTTACCTTGTCCCGAAAAATTAGCTGAAAAAAAAGCTGAAATACGCACCAATTTAGATTTAACAATTTAAGAATGGTTTTTGCCTTTTACCAGAGGCTACAGGCAACGGAGACCATATACATATAACTGCTACATTTTCCTTGAACAATATTTATTGCAACCTGCGCGATACGAATGACGTAACTAAACGGAAGTGAAAAAGTGGGATCCAAGATAACGCGATGTCGCGACATTCGTCATTTGGCAATTGATGATGATTTGCAAGGGGTTTATGCCAGCTTACGCGAGATGGAACATGTCGCGTTTCCATTAAGTCATTCCTGATGCTATTACTTCCGTCACTTCTTCTTTTGCAGTCTACAAACATCCAACCACTCTCTCGTAGCGCGCATTTTCCTTTCCAAAACTCCTTTTCACTATTTCCTTCTCTACGCATGTGGGCCAGGCACGTCCTCTCACCACCCCTATTACAATATATGAGAACCTCAACAGTTAAAAAAAAACATGAAGAAATTCCCGGTGGCGCCAGTTCGCGACATTTGTTCACATCATTCGGTAAGAGAATATTCCTCAAAATCTGTCAATTTGTAAACAATATCTGTTTGGTTACGTCGGATACTTAGCTCATCATGAAAAATCATTTGATTTGATCGGTAAAGGAGCTCGAAACTCCCAACTGCACGTTAGGTACCCAACCAATCTATCTATTTCATCTACATCTACAAAATATCGCGCACTAGGGTGTGTGGCACAGGGTGATTCCACACCACTCATCCCAGCTGAAATCAGAACCACTTACGTCCACCCGGATGCCATGCGCTGGTAAAAAGCAGTCAGGATAACAATCCGCGCCCAGACCATAAACTAGGAGAGTGCTATGTAGACGTACAAGCTACCATGCGGTACACTATTAAAGATACAACTAATGGTTAATTATATTTCACAGTTAATCTTGAGCTGGGGGAATATTATTGCAAGAAATACTTTGTACTTTTCAACAATTATTTAATTTGCACAACACTTTTCACAGCTTAACAGCAGAGATAAGTACATACAATTGTTTGTAATATTGAGGTTAGGGAGAGGGCACTACGTCATCAAACTGAGGTCTGACAACCGAAATATCAACCATATTGTTTAACCCTCCTCTTTCCTTCCTTTCCCATGGATATCACGACGGAATGGACGAATTATCGTATGTAAAGCTAGAATATCAAGCATCTCTTTGAAATTTAAGGCAAGTAATTCCTGAAACATATTTTGGCTGCTTAGAGCTATTTTACAATATTTTTCATCGGGATTGCGGATTTCATGCGGATGATTTTCAATTTAAATAAATAAAAAATAAATGCAAGGATAATGAAGCCCGTGCATTCTGATTTCTAGCAAGTTATCAGTTATGGAAAGCATTGTAAAAGTGCATTATATTAGGTCGTTAGCCCGCAAGCGTCGTAGGAGAATTAGGGTCAACGAAGATAGCGGACTGGCTTCAGCTTTTAGCACTGACCAGCATAGCAAGTGCCCTCTCCCTATGCCTCAATAATTTGTATAGTATTTATTTATTAATTGTTGTGATAGTAACGTGATGTGTGGGGAGTGGAGAAAAACAAACTTTTGGGAAGGAAGGCAGGGAATGATTGATGGACTAAGGGCTTGTGAGGCGGGAAAGTTAATTATTCAACGAAGAATTTTTTTCTTCCAAGAAGTGACGCACCTGATGTCGTCAAGTTTCCAAAGTAGAGCAGGCTCATGCGACATCATGCGTACGGAGACAGTTGTGCATCTCGTAGTGACTCGACGAAAGCTTAAGAATATGTTATTTATCTATTTACCGAGTCACGGCTAGAGACTTTGGTTTGGTTCCTCTCAACTTTTGCACTCTACAAACATCAATCCGTCTGTCTCAAAAGGTAGCATGAGCGACATTTTTCCCGATTCATCATAAATTTCTGCATTCGAGTATTCTTATTACTTCAGCAACAATAAGAAGCATGATGTATAATTTCCATAATAACGTCTAAAATTATTTTTACATGAATGAACTTAACAGTGCGTGCAGATATATGCATGCATAAATCTTTCATTTGACTCATTATTTTACGCATCGCGGGGGAAAAGTACCACTTTTTTATGCAGTTCCATTAAAATTTCTACGCTATCGATTTATTTTAAAAATAGTTGAGAAAATATACAAGGCCCTCGCCGTTAAATTTCTGGCGAGATGGGGGCGTCAAGAATCTCTTATTTTTAAAAATTTCTCTCCAGAGAACAAGCCCGTGCCATTTCTCATGTAAACTGGGTTGGTATCGGTAAGCAAATATCTCATGAATTATTTCGGGAATTTTTGGAGGATTCATTTCATCCGATGCAAAGATATTACTTTATTCTTCCGTTAGGAATGCAGCGGACACCATCAAAAAGTAGTTTGTATTTTAATGCGAATAAAATTAGACAAGAGCTGTAAAATTAATTCGAAGAAAAGCTTTAAAGGATGCCGGAATACATTTTTGAGGAAAGACTCAGACCATATGATAAGGCTAATTTTATTTTTCACGGGTTCAGCTGAGCACCAATTTTCATGATGTACTTTGGGTAACTGGCAGATATGTTGGTATCTTTAGACAGGTGGGATATATTATATTTAAAATGAGAGCAAATTCATCGAATATCCGGCAAAATGATATCTCGCTCAAGCAACCTTAACACATACTTCCTCTTCCAAAATTCCCTTCTTTTCAATTTTCCTCTCCCGATTCCCTCTCTTCCTCCCTGCGCGTCGAGGCAGCCGGCCTCCCACCAATCCCACTCCAATATGTGACATCTGCGGCTGCGGAGAACTTCATTACCACGATCGGAAAAAAAGGATCACCACTCGGAGGTAGGGCGGAACCGAGGGATACGCAATTTCAAAAACAAGTGTACACCGCATTTCCATTTCAGCCATCTCTAACCATTTCTGTCCATTTCTAACCATTTCTGTCCATTTCTATCCATTTCTGTCCATTTCTATCCATTTCTGTCCATTTCTAACCACTTCTGTCCATTTCTATCCATTTCTGTCCATTTCTAACCACTTCTGTCCATTTCTATCCATTTCTGTCCATTTCTAACCACTTCTGTCCATTTCTAGCCATTTATGTCAATTTCTCAACAAGCGTGCACCATTTCTCAGAGTTGCATACCCCTCGGGCGGAACCAAGCGTTCTCCCGTGGAGAGAAGCTAGATCGAAGGGGTCAGGGGGTCTGTGGCACGCAGGGGACTGATCCCCGTGGCATGAAGCAACCGCCCTGCTCACGCCCACTCCGTATTCTCGCGCGTATGACCCGAAATCCCTTCTGCCCGGGGGATCGATATTTTGCGCGCGCGTGGAGTGAAGCCAAGCACGCTCTGGCGATCCCCTCGAGTTCGGAAGACTGGACGGATCGGTTCGTCGCGTCCAAGCGGTTCGAACATTTTTTCATTTGGACGTGGAAATTTGCGCGAAAATTTTCATACACCTACTCATTTGTAATATGTGAAGATATAAGCGAAAAAAAATTGCACGTCACCGAGTTGGTTTCTTGGCAATTTACCGCTATTTTTAAAACCTAGCCTTATCGCACATGACATATACTTAGAGATAATTAGACGATATAAATACAGATATTCACCTAAACACTAAAACATGGCTTTCTTATTGTTATGATAGTTCCAATTAAATATCTAGGCGGCATGCCGAATAAAAACACTTATTTACATAAGGTTTTTGCTAAAATTTCGGATTCCGCGTCGTAACAATGCTTTAATGGAGACGAAAATTTTAAAATTTTACTGTTGCATAACTTATATTACTACATGAATGGTTATTTTCGACGCATAAATAGATATATTTAAGTGAAAAGTGGTCCAAAAAGTTATTACTCACTTGAAAAGTTATAAAAATGTTCACTCAACGACTTACCATTCGCTCTTCAATCACCTCAAGATATTGGAAGGTATTCTTGTTCACCAAGGCTTGAGTGAAATTTTGCTTAAGTATAAGATGAAAGTACCCTTACATCGAATCGAAATAAGGTTTTAGGAAATAATGGTATACTTATCGATAAATGTGAAAAAATACATGAATCCGCTATAGTTTTTGACAATTCAATCCTATTTCAACGTGAGGTCATACGATACATTACATATATTTCATAATAATACGATTACACAGGTACATATCTTCTTCAAAGCGCAAAATAACACAATTCTTATCATTGTGACTGTTAGTGTACATTTCTCGGGCTCGCCACCGGGTAAGATATTCATAGGCAGCCGACGTTTCGGGTTCTGACTCGTTACCCATTCTCAAGGCTACCTTGAGAATGGGTAACGAGTCGGAACCCGAAACGTCGGCTGCCTATGAATATCTTACCCGGTGGCGAGCCCGAGAAATTTACACTAATGTTATTGTGACTGTTGCTAACGAATATGAAAATGTCACTCTGAGCCCACTATCCGCAAAGAAAACATACTTAAAAATAATTGCGTCCAAATTCCGAGCATTGACCCATAAAACCTAGTAATAACGTGCTTTAATCAAGAATAAAAATTTAAACAATTCTTTCACCATTTTCATTACTTCCTGCACCGAGAGATGAGCGAAATATCATTTTACCTATAAATCAATGAATTTGGTCTCATATTAAACAAAAATATATCACCCTTTCATTGACATCAAAAATTCAACCCCTTACCAAGTTACTTTCCGAGGTATTTGCCAAAAAATACAAGCCCTTTGACATGTGAAATGGTATGTGTATGCTCTCCAGAGAGACCTAATATTAAAAATGAGGCATTTCCCAAGCTTAGATTTCGTCAAAAAATCAACAGCGGGCAGTTTGTATGTTTTCACATATATTTGAAAATTAATCATATTGTCACCGCAGTAAATTCTTCGGGATCACAATAAACCTTCCGTTTTGATGGAGTTTCAAACGTACCGCGTGAAAAAAATGAGTCAGGTTAAAGACTTATTTGGATATTTTCATTTCATTACTTACAATTTCTGCCATGTAAAACTATATTATTGCACCATAAATAATGCTACATTTAATTCGTGTCTCTCAAAGTTGGTGAAATTAAAAAGTATAATTCGTATATGGTCTCCATTATGATTAGGGAACTATCTCGCTCGCACTGCCTTAAACAGATGCCCGCAGGAGAAATTAGGAACAAGAAATTTTTAAACGCCTTTAGTACTCAAAAATAATAAAATGTGAACTCAACGACAACTGATTGCCGCTCTTGCCACCTAAATCGAATTGAACGAATCATTGTGACAGAAGAGTCATTAATTGTACGGAAAAATGTCTAAAGCCATGCTTTTTATGACAGTAAAGAATTAGAAAAAGTAAATATTGGCTTGTTCAATTCACTATTCTAATTAAGGTTTTAGGAAGCTGAGGCACTCACTAAAGAAGATTTTCCAGGCTTGCCAGTACGAGAAATGGGTAAAAATTGGGGGAACTCGCGTGAATTGCATCAAGCAACTTGGAAATAAGCAAAACATCAGTAAAACAAAACTAAGTTAGGCAAGTCAGAAGGAAAACGAAAATCCACCGCTTAAATTTCTATTTTCTTTACAGCGCATGTTTGCAAAGTATGAACAAATCGCAGTCCGAATTAGTACACTACTCTAAACTTTAATGTACGAGAGTATAACTTTGCCATGACAGAGTTAAACGAATCCATTACGAGATGGTCTCGTAACTTTAAGAACATGGCACGAACAGAGTTGAAATAATTTTACAGTATTTTCCGAAGAGTACTTTTTCATTTTTTTGCAAAGCTAAAATACTAGTCTGCAGTTTTGAACTTCGCAAACATATTCGATTTTCTTGTTATTTGATATGTTTAAACGGTCTCAACTCTAATATCCTTCACCTCGTCTCCGTCGTCACCATGATATGACGAGGTTAAGACGAAAAATTGAGTAGACGGGCTGACTCGAGAAGTGGAAGACGAAGCTGCTGAAAGAATACGCGATGAGGTAACAAGGAAAAACCGGAGACCATGTCGCTCCGTAGCTGTCATCCAACATCGGTGCTACGACCACGCACTAGCATCAATACGTGACCGCTTCCACCGAGATTAGACCCAAGTTTATAACTCAGAGGGTCATGAACTTTTTACTACAGGAAAACTTGGCATTTTACACCAAACAACTTAATTTATTTTCTGCCCATTGTCTCATCATAATGAGTCACCGCTTAAATTAAAATGGAAGCATGAGTTAGTTGTGATAAAGAGAGAATAAGAACGATGAGTGGAAATGTTTCTAGTGAAAGACATTCTGGATGCCATGAGGTGTCAATTTTTTTCACTATGCATCACTCTATCGGTCTTCTATAATATTAATATTCTCTCACTTAGCATTGCCACGGTTGTATTTGGTACAACTGTAGTGTAAAACTATGAAAATGATGTACTCTGTTTCAGAATCAAAGGAGTTTTTGAGAAAATGGAATTTCTCTTGCAATTACTCAAGATTTGATGAAATATATAAAGAGAAGCTGTATATTGCAACCGATAAGGCATCCAATATAGACATGGCTTCTTCATTTCCTAAGGAGATATTCAAGGTCAAAATTATTGGCAAAAAATTTAACCAAATGGATTTGTGAGCATTGTGTTTCAGGTAGATATTCGACTCCGTTATAAGTACTTCTATTGAATAATTTTATTGACTGACAAGTAGCAAGGATTAAATAACCTTTTCTCCAAATTCTGCCAGCTACACGATTAGAGGCCGTTTGGTTGAATGTTTACGCAACAATTCTGGCTGTGGGACATGGGTTTTGACTTCGATTCCCCTAATTAGCGCATAAGGTTTTTTTGTAAACTACTCGTCTGAGGTTAAACGAATACTAAAGGTCATCAACGCACAGCACGCATGTAAACAGTATTTGATTTTTAATTCTTTGAACAAATTAGTGGCCCTTTTTTGGAAACAGAATTAACATCTACGTTGAACTCAGCGATACGACAAAATTGGGTCCTGGAGGAGGTGAAGGGACTCAATAGACTCATTTTTGTCCAACTGAATGAAAAACGATTAGGCTATATTTTATGTACAATACACTGTGTATGTTTTATGTACTGAGGGGGTACCGATGGCATCCCCTTTGTCTCCAGCCGTGGCTAACCTTTTTATGGAGGAGTTTGAGGGGAAAGCCTTGGAAACGGCCCCACTGAAATCCAAGTGCTTCTACAGGTACGTGGACCACACGTTCGTTGTATGGCATGGAGTCGGCACCCTTGACAGCTTCGTGGACCACATGAATGATTATGTTGAATGAATGAATAAGTATGCTCTAGCAATTGACAGTGAGGCGTTACGACACCGACAGCTCGGATACCAAAAGATGCTTCCCAATCAACAAGTGCAGGTTAAGGCAAAATTTGCAACAGATGGAAAAAGACATTTGCAATTCACGGTGGTGATGGGAACGATCTACTACAACCATCTGTGCTTCTAACGAGGTGACGAAGGTCCGCCGTAAAAACGATAAAATACGAGAAGTCACGAAAAATGAGTCCTACAAGTCATTAAAACGTTTAGACTCCCATCATTATTTCAGAACTTGCCGTATTACAGCTAATCGACTTCCCTAACGATTTTACACCATCATCCGCATCATCTAGTAGAGGAAACAGGCCCTTAAGGACCATGTGATTTTCACGCATGTTGCCAAATGGTAGACACAACACAATTGGGACACGATTTGTGCTAAACGAATAAACAACTTTTCACTGCGCAGGCATATGGTTGAAAACTATTTCCTATCCTGCTGACTCTTATGAGAAGAACACCTGAGAATGAAAATTTCTTCAGCTTTATACGGTGAATAAGAACATGGGTAAAGAGAGGACAGCACGCGCTATTGAATACATATTTAAATGTACCATTTCACTGAACAGCGTCGTTTGGTAAATTACTTTCAGTAAAAGCAAACAACGCATGGAACGAGAAAACAAACAGAATTAGAAATTTAAAATTAATAGATTTGCTTACAATGGCCAATGTTTAAATTCATAAAGACAAATTTGAGTAAATAAAATAAATATTGAAAATTACAGGTCGCGGTAAATAATGAATAATTCTTGTGCGGCTGAATAAATGACTGTTCTAAATTGCGGAAGCTTCCAACATTGGTAAATCTTATATTGTGTCAACATTTATTTAACCGCTCCAATCACTTCATATTAACTTTTTGAATTACAATTTATACTGCCTCAAGCATAATTGTAATATTTACTGCAATATTTCTCATTGCTTTCAATCTCATGTTTTTGTTTTGATAGATTTAAAAAAATCTCGTAAATAATACACATTCTTGTCCCAAAAGAGCAAAGCCCCAGGGGCAATAAAAGTTTTTCTAGTCTCATTTATAAGTCAACACAGTAATGCATCCGCGACTGAGTTTCCTTTTCCTTTCCATTTTAGAAGGCATTCAAAATTTTTACAATATTAAGATACCATTTTTATCGTCACCTGAGAAGAAAAATTCAATTTCGTCCCGCGGTCCTCAAGCCATCAAGACATTGGCAGACCGCAAATCTTGAATCATGTTACCTGCTTGAGTAAGCCTATACATAGTATTATAGAGAGATCTTTGAAGAATCCAAGTAATGACATCCGAAGGTCATACGGATAACGAATACGGAAAACAAAGGAGCTTTGAAAGAAAACGAGCAGGCAAACTAAAACCGGGAGAAATTATGATGCATTCTCCGTAAATAGCGAAAAGTTCTGCTAAATCACTCCGTCGCATTCCATTCATTAATATTCTCGGAAAGTTTAAATATAGATTCATAGTAAGGTCATTTAAGTGAGCACGCAAGCTCAATGTGATGAATATCGGAGGAGCTTAAATGCACGCGGCAATTTTTATTCGCACGGCCACATTTCGAGAGTAACACGCGAGCACTTATAGGCTCTTTGTGGTGTGAAATAATTTCACTTCCTCACCATTTTAATCTCTAATCAAACTTATAATAATGTCCCTTTCATTGGCCCTTAACTTCACATCAGAGCTATTTTATCTCGTCTATTTTTTCCCGCGTTTACTATTCCAGTGAATTCCATCGGAACCTCTACATTACATTGGGCTGAAGTACAGTGAATGTAAACGTAGTAATTATCAGTATCACCTACTGTTGATGGAGGCCGTTGAAGAATCAGTTTTTCCAATGCTTTCCTTCAATGTGCTACGCTAGAAAAGTGGAAAACGACGAGAATAAGGAGAGGCATTATACATAAGAAGGAGGTAAGAATTATAATTAGCTTAAAAGGTACCAGCTTGGTGGACGGTGGACTAAGACGAAAGATACCTTTCAAGATGCATACTTAGAATGGCAGCGATTTGAAAAAAAATTCTATTCGTCCACCCAAAGCACTATACACGGCATCTATCAAAATACGTGTGCTAAGCTTTGACGATAATCCTTTGAGAAATTAATGTTTTTCTCAAGACATTCATAGGGGTGAATCGTATCGTGATATTATCTCTATTTCTCCAGTCAACACCGAATACCTTACTCCGCTCACCATAACTTAATTGCTTGAGAAAATGCTTTCAATACTTACAGGAATCGTCCCTGCGGCATCATTCTCGGCTTGGTTTATTCCACACAAATAATCTTTGTGCACAGGGCTGACTTTCAAACTTCGAGCTCTCTCATTATCAGACAGAGCGTTCAAATCTTTGGCGTGCCACCTTAGAGCATTCCCTTAAACAAAAGTCGTTCAACACTTGAGGACATCTTCCTTGAAAACCGCAGACTATAATTGATAATGAGCTTACGACCTCAGCCTCAACGAAGGAACACAAGATTTGGGGCTAAGTAATACGGAATGAGATTTGCATCTGCTTCAAAAAAAACTTTCAGTGGACGAATATTTTTCAATGATTTTCTACATTATATTATCTTTGAAGTTAACAAAGCAATGCTTCTAAATACTCTGAAAATATCTATTTTATCCTCTCTTTCCCATTCTTAATCCCTTTTTTTCATATAAATCTCTAACTTAAATCTTTTGTTATATTTTTCTTCGACCACAGTAAATCTTCTGGTACTCTTAGTCTATTTTAAAAAAAACTCGAGGTGTGACATGAACAGCTTCAACTGAGGGTGAATAGAAAGATGGAGATATTTCTGGGCTTGGGAAACTTTCTCCCACTGTAGGGTTGTTACGTGGAGTACTGAATTTTAGCGAACAAATTCCTTTTAATTTATCCGTCAATCTTTCCTACCTCGACCAAAAATATTTACAGCCTTCAATGATTTAGGGGTCACCTTGGACCAAAAGTTCCTTTTTAGCGAGCATATTCCTTCAATTTCTAAAAAGGCTATGTCCATAGTGGGGATTCTATACAGACTTAATGAAATTACCGACCCATTCGCCCTTAAATCTGTGTTTCTTGGTTGTGTACTGCCCATCCTTGAGTACTGTTCTCCCATCTGGTTAACTGCGTCCCCCACTACACTTAAAATACTCAACCGCCCCCTTAATTTCTTATTAGCCAAAGTCCGGCATCGCGTGCCCTCCCTTAGACACAGCTCTCTAGTTGAAATTCTTTTGTCTCTAGGTCTCTCACATCTCCCACATCGCCGGCTGATTTCCGACCTTAAATGCCTTCACTCTATCATCAACGGGTCCCTCCGCTCTGATCATCTTCTCTCCTGTTTTTCACTCCGCATCTCTGCCCGCACCACTCGCGATGTGAGTCTGTTTCACACACCCAAACTCCGTCTCTCCACCTCCCAACGTTCCATTTTCTACCGCCTACCTTCATTTTTTAATACCCTTGCCAACAGTCACCCTACTCTTGACCTTTTCTCCTCACGCAACATCTTTGCTTCGCAACTTACACGCATTGTGTCCTCCTCTTCTTCCTTCCTGCCACAAAATTGTTTCCCTTTCAGTTGATTATTATTCTTATTGTCTTTACAATATATTTTTATTTATTTCTTAACTTATTTTTTGTTTATTTAAACCCATTGTAAAGGCCCTAGTGGACGTTTTAATAAATAAATAAATAAAATAAATATATATTTCTCGAATATAATGAACAAAAAAATACTTGTTAAGATTCCAAGACGTTAATATTGGCACCTGTTCAGCTCCGATTTTTACAACATTACTGCCAAGCATTTAAAATATGTAAAACATTAAAAACGGTCACGCGCCAATAATAAAATAGTTATGAAAATTAAGGAGTATTTTCTCTTCTCGCCGTGAGCGAAATCTACAAATATTCGTCGCAGAAGTTAGATTCTAACCAAAACCCCGGAGTCTAAATTTAATCATACCTTTCACCACCTTGAAATTACTATCAACTTTATACAAAGCCCAATTACTTTGACTTTTTAAGCGACTCAACGGTTATTAGGACCGAAACAATTAGGAAACAGTCAATTAACCACAGCCACCACATTCATCAGTCATTCTGTCTTTTAGTCACAAGCCATTCACTGAAGAAATTAAATCTTATTCAAATAATACGGCCGTTCTACTCGACAAACTCAAACTTCCCTTTTTCTGATCTAATTATTTTAGTGGACATAAAAAATGTTAGCCGTAGGAATAACAGAAAGGGGTAAATATTCACCTTAATTCCCCAATTCGTAAAAACGGTGAGTTAAGAAAGACGTAAATACCACCAGATGCTGCATTTTGAATACCATAGGCGAGGAATATGAGAAAAAAGTGTTGGAATAATGCGAACATTTACAGTATATTGCAATAAATATCAGCAAAATATCAACGAGACAATGAAAGGAAAAAAAGAGTTTACCAACTTCAAATTAAAATTAAGTTCATCTAAATATTAAGAGAACGTAATTGCATGCTACAACCTAGAGAAATGATCTTCACACTGACAAGCTCGTTCAAGTTATTCAACGGGTTAACACCGTAAATATTATTGAAGATGAACTCCACAGCTTCTCAACACTCAAATAAATAACAGAAAATCACCGTAGCACGGGTAGCACGCTTGCACTTTAGGTAACTGCTATTGAACGCCCGAGTTCAACTGCTAGGTATTCTCTAAGGTAATGAGAGGCACACTTCCATATAATGGTTTGCAATAAAGCAATAATACAGGGATTTTTGTTTCCTTTGACGAGAATTATGACTATGTGCTTTACCTCACAATCTGCGAACGGGCGAAGAATGTGCACGCCTCATTGCGATGACATGTCTTTCTCAACTCCTAAGATACAACCTTCTATGACATTTTTACATGCTTTTATAAAAGCAATTCATTCTTAATGTTAACAAATGGCAAAATTTTCAACTTTTCAGTCCTTCCACGGGATGTCATACTATAAATATTTCAATTCGTTGGAAAAAAATTCCTAAGCATATAGCCTTCCAGTACCAGAGGTATATTTGTGTACCTCTCGATCTTGTATGAAATAAAAATCCAGAAGCACTTTCCTGGTATATATTGCTAGCTGTCTAGTTAAAATCCTCCTCAAAAGAGTGCGCTGGGCGCAAAAATTTCCATGTAATATTTCGAAGCTACCGTGAAAATTTTGGCCGACAAGCAACCCGTTTCCAAAAAAAATGCGGTCGACTTAGTATTTGAAAATGTGTTCTCATCTTCACATATCATTTTATGCATTAATATTTAGAATAAAAAACAAATACATACATTACTGTCATTTACATTACATAAAATGCATTTCTGCCCACGATCTAAAAAAAATGCGTAAAACTGTATGTGAGTATAGTAGATTTCCTTGAACACTATCGGTTTTACGAGACGTATGTAGTTACGTGAAACGAATTTCAGCGAAATATCTTGAAATTAAAATAGGGTGGGAGTGAAAGGGATAAACGACTTCTCCCCTCGCGGTCTCCAGTGAATTCCACGCCGTCCGCAGCGCCAGAACGCCTTGGCACTTCGGCCCGGGACCTCTTCTTCCCCTTTCTCCAATGGACGATCGTTCTTTCGTCTCATGCACTGCACCCACCCACTCCACCTCCCTCTGCCTCCTTTCCCAATCTGCCGCTCCCTCGCCCAGCCGCTCATCGCCGCACCCTTACCAGGCGCCAACCCCTCTCTCGAGACTTTTAAAGGGACCGTGTTTGACCGACGACGAAGGCGACCGGCGCCTCTATCCTCCCTTCTATCGGCTCGTTCTCACCATGGCAGCGACACGACTAGTAGGAGAGTGAAGATAAGAGTGAATTTCCCACACCAGTATGGCACGGACATTCCCAGACCGTGTTCCGATCAGGGATGTTAAACGATACCGAAACCAAGCAAATAGTTTCGTTCCGGAACGAAACTATAGGCTATCTTCTTGACTATAGTTTCGTTTCGGAATGAAACTTTGTATACAGCTTGACTTTAGTTTCGCTAATGGAACGAAAGTAGAATATTGAACGAAATATAACGTTCCGGAACCGTTCCTTCTTTTGAATAGATTCAGTTCAAGTGAAGTGGCGGATAGACCTTCGGTTCGCACTCGTGGTTCCGGGCCCAATCAGGACTTATCTCCGGGTATCGTCGACGTTACTCACACAACAACGTAAATTATAGGAATCCTTATGATAATCCTTACCTACAAAGTAGGCTTGGAAACAGCGCAACAATGGCACTATCGGAATATCATAAGAGGGAACATCTTACGCGCCTCAAAAACAGATAACTTACTAACGGCAACATCAGGAACGTGTAACGACTAGAAACAATGTAAAATATAATAATTTCAGAGATGGCAACGAGTGTAATATTTGAAATTTAAGCTTTTTGGAATCTTCGTAATGGGAGTAATATAGGATATTTTAAATAAATTTCTTTTAACTGAAAATTTCCAAGTGGATGGAATTTCCAATACAAGTTTAGGCGTGCTATCCGTACCATTGAGGGTTCTTGCTATGGCGGCGAATGCTAAAGCTGTAACGTGAGCGTGGGCTGTTCACCATCTTGGTCAGCCCCGATTTCCCATCAGCCCTCACGGGCTGTCGCACTGATTTTTGCAATTTTACGATTTTTTCCATCGATAACTAACAAGATATGAGCATGCACTTACTTCTTGAAGGTGCATTTTTCTTACATATATTGTATATTTACTTAAATCAATAATAATCTACGCTTCCAAAGAAAACTATGGAAAAATCAAGTAAAACCCAAAGTACCAAGAAATCAATGTAATTTTCGATAGTTACTTGCCACAAATTCACCCGTATGGTGGATATTCTTTCCATACATCCGCTAATTCGCTCATTCCTTCGTGTTATCGTAAAGTAAGGATGCCCATTGTGGTTGTTATTTCGTTTGTCAGGCTAATGTTTGATGACGCCATGCCCACTCCATCCACTTTAATGATCCGTACTTAGTTTTAACCAGAGTTAGCATATAACGTCATGTATTCAACTTTTGGACCAACTTTACGTATACAAAATGACAGGTAGCGGGATAGCGCGAGGTAAGGCTCACTAACCTGCCGTATCGTCATCATTGCGTCCTCGTGAAGCCGCGCAAAACATTTTAGTTAATTTTAATATATACCTAAATCGACTTAATGAAGATATATTCGTCAAGTTTTGTGAGTAAATATCATGCATTCTTATGCAACAAATATCGCACTGAAATCGCATTTTTGTGCGTCATGAGTTAACGGGTAAAAACATAAACTGTACCACGTGTAAGATAAGTAGCGTGATTTTCTCTATTTGTGCATCACGTTTTTGCCTTATCCTAATAGTTTAATGGCAGTTCATCCCTCTTATATTTAATTTTTTGGAGTTTTAGTTCTCTGGGACATTATTCCTTATTAACTTCAGCTCGCTTGCATACCTTTGTTCATAACGCTTATGAACGCTTACCGATAGGGTGTTGTTTTTAATTCGGCGGCGACCTCATCCAAGTACGAGCGCTAACTCTCCGTTCCAAATCGTACACTGTTGCAACGTACAACGTTCGCCTGTTAGTACATTACGTTATAAGTGACCCATGGCACGTGGTACGTTCCAAGGGATGTTGTTGGATTTGGAACATGGCCCCAGTTTCAAGGGTCTGTCCCGGTGCCCCGCCCGATTGGAAAATTTGTTCGGGTACACCCTGAAATGTCCCGGATTGTCTCCGTTCATATCAGCTCCAAAGTGATATTCGTTGCGATAAAAGTGCGGCGAAAACTGTACGAGTCGGAAACATTGTATCAATTTGTACTACTCGTCGGGGAAGAATTACTGGGCGAGGGCCATGATATGCTCAGCCATCATACCAGTAATGAGATTCGAACTAGGTACTCCTGAGTCAGTTAATATACTCAATGGTGTGAACGCCAAGATTTAAAAATTTTGTTGGAAGAGGAAAGTTTGTTAGATAATGCAGGGGCATAATAGCAGGCGATTCGGGTTTCCCCGCGGGCTAAAAACTCTCCTCCGGGTCTGGAAGATTTCGCTTATCACCAGGAAGGATAGTAGTGGGAAAAGGGTAAAGGAAAGGGAATAATTAGCGAAAGCACAACCACTGTGAGGTTGAGGCGGATTGACGTCAAAAGGACGACAATGGGTCCCCGCCTCCCCACAGTCCTCGTAGCTGTTGGGTTCCCCCAACAGCGTAGGACGAGTCTCCGTCAGTCTCGCTTACGCGAAGACTTACCGCACATCTAATGAAAACCGGCGAAGCACATTACCCAAATTCTTGGGATAGGGTGTCCGCCGATTCCCATTAACGGTGGAAGCAGTGCGGTCTATCGGAGTACGTAATTGGATAAGGGTCCTATCGGACCAATGGATGGTCTATTCGGACCAATTCTGGTCAATTATAAGACCCTTCTCCTCGGTAGTCCCCGCCCACCGATGGACATAATAGCAGTCTTAACCTTGATATTGGAAGATTAATTAACGTGAAGATTAATTAACATTCAAATTTGCCCTCAAATAGTTCGCAATTCTTGCCACAGCAAACGCTATGGGAAATTGTTACAATTTCCAAAAAAGGGCGACTAATAAGTCTTTCCTTTAATTAGCCCTTTTCGGGACATGGAATTGTTCCAAAGGCTGAAATTGTAATGCCACATCCTGAATTTGAGGAAAATTAATCGGGGCTAGTACGCCTCAATGCAGAGTGGAACGAGTCCCAAGTTTCAGCGGCATTTAATTCCGAGCATGATACAAATTTAGGTATTAAAAAATTGCATCACATCTTTACCTTTTTTGTCTTTAAAAATCGCGTATGAGCTCAACGGAGAGAGAAGAATTTATCATTCTGTGGAAAATTAATGCGCAAAATTCGTCACTCTGAGGACATTTGGAGGAGGAGCTTAACTGAAAGGCAACATTTTTGTCTATTTTTTATGAGGTTAATTTTTAATCAATGGAAGAGGCGGGTGCAACAATCAATTTTCCATATTTTCAGCGAATAACCGTAAGTTGGTGAAGTCGAAAAACCGGTGAAGATAAACGCCACGGTTGTCGCCACGGCCAAATTAAAGGTCGCCAAATCCACCTAAGCAATAGAGACGAGGGGAATGACCGCGAAATGTCAGCCGGAAGCCAAAGCTGAAGGGCACCCATTGATAGGAACGAACAGAAGCAACCGCGTTGGCATTCTCTAGTTTAATGAATAGATAGATACCACCGAACAAGTTAAGTACCTACTAACGATTCTAGTGTAGGCATTTAAGCATTAGTAGAGACGATTGTGGGAAAAATTTAAGGTAGTTTGAGCGAAATATCATTATAGATAGAAATCAATGAATTTGGTCTCATTTTAAAGAAAAATATCTCACCCTTCCATTGACATCAAAAATTCAACCCCTTACCACATTACTTTCCGAGATATTTGCCAAAAAATACCAGTCCTTTTACATAGGAAACGGTACGTGTATGCACTCCAGAGAGACATAATTTACAAAATGAGGTATTTCTAACACTTAGACGTCGTAAAATAAACTAACAGCGTGTGAATGTTACGTTTTCTCAACTATATTTGAAAATTAATCATATTGTCACCGAGGTAGTTTCTTGGATATCCCAAACTACCTTCTGTTTTGAAGGAGTTTCAAACGCACCGCGCGAAAAACATGAGTCAAGTTAAAGACTTATTCAGATATTTTTATTTAATTACTTACAATTTCTGTCATATAAAACTATATTACTGCACCATTAATAGCACAATATTTAATTCATGTGTTCTACAGCTGGTGAAATTAACACGTAGAATTCGAATATGGTCTCTATTATGACTAGGGAACTATCTCACTGTCACTGTGTTCACTCAGCTATGTCCTGCAGAACTAAGTGCAGGACGAAGTCCAGCGTGATTTGGTCACTAAACTAGAACGGAGGACGTCTCGCATTATCATTTCCGGACCGTCCGCAGACCTATTAGTTTACCCCGAGGCACCATGGAAAAAATTTCTCTTTCGGCCATAGTGAGTACTTCTATTGTGATCGCGGAAAGCTGCAGACATTTGCGCGTCGCCGATGTGAGCTGAAGTTCTTCAGTCAACTGATGAGTTATTTGATTTTAGCAAAATCGTGTTCCTATCTCATGGAGATATGATATTTTTTAGTTACGATGGCAACAATGTCATTTCTTTATTCTTGATTCTTGACTACAAGCACCTTCAACCCTTTCAGCTGTAATTGCACAGATATATGTATACCAAAATCCTGAGTCCGACGAATAATCTAACCATATCTACGGAGGATAGTGTACTCTCTTCCGGGACAAGTTTTAGGAGAAATATTTCTCAAAATACCCGTGGAACAGCCCCGTGAGCATCTCAGACAAATCTTGGATCCTGAACCGGGACAAAGTCCCGAGGCAGTGCCAACACCGCACTAGAATAAAGTAAGCTACTTCAGGGAATTACTAGCATACGAAAGTAAGGATACTGGATGTGTAGGTTGTACACTGCAAACACGGTTGATTTTCCAGCTGCTATTGCCAACTTTGCTCCTCCGATTACACTCTTCAGAGCTGTAGAATAGAAGAACGCCATAAATGAGAAGATATAAAAAGACATCATCATTGGTAGTTCAATCCTAAGGTAAATTGACGGCAGCCCTCCAACCTTCCCCATCTAATACCATTTTCCATATTTTAGAGTAGCTCTTCGTATGAACTTTTCTCTTAATTTGGTCCATGAACTTATTCCCGGGTCTTCCTCTCGGGACTTTTCCCTCTATTTTACACTCAACTACGTTCTTCACAAACCCATTGAGTCTCAGGGTTTGTCCAATCCATCTGGTTCTTCTTTCCTGTGTGTTGTTACATATTTACATGTTTCCTCTTCTACTCTTCTGTACACTGCTTCACTTCTCATTTTGTCCGCCCATTTTATTTTCAACATCTTCCTCCAGCACCAGGTTTCATGGACTTTTAGTCTTTTTTGGTCAGCTTTTCCAATGCTCCATGCTATCGATTCATAAGAGTGCCACGCTCCACACGAATGCTTTCACATTTTGTTTCCTACTTTGTAGTCCTATCTTCCATGAACTTAGAAGTTGTCTTGTAACCATGAACAAGACAAACAAATAAACTTGGCTCTGGCTATCCTTCGCTTGATGTCCGTTGTGCTTCTTCGGTCCCACGTGATGGTGCTTTCGAGATAGGTGAAGGAATCCACTCGCTCTAATTGGAATGGATTGGATTTTGGGGAGGCGACCGACAGCTATGGTTATTTGCACCATAGGGGATAGATAATGAAGGAAGGGTGGATAGAAACCCGGCGTCGGCATTAGCCTGCTCTTAACGAAAGGCGCCAAGGGGACCACGGTTTAACGTCTCATCCTACAGACGGAGTAGGTACTGTACTTGAAGTGCCCTCCACAAGACACTCAAGTAGGGATCGGGTTTCCTCTGGAAAACATCCTCCTCAGCAGGGATTTGAACCCTGGCCGTCCTGATGGTAAGCCAGTACTCTAGCCACCACACCAACCCGATCCCCGCAGGCTCTAATTTCTCTCCTCTTAGGGTGACTTGTGCATTAAGCTTTTCTCTTCCTTATTCTTGGATTTTAGTCTTTGTCTCTTTTCATGTTTTACTCAAAGAAAACTCGGTCTATTGCGTTTATTGAAATAAAGACATTGTAACATTTATCACCAGAAGCTTGAGCTCGTAAGTGCAGCTATTCGCTCCTTCATTTCTATACTAAACATTGAGTCCTTTAAAATTAATTCCTTTGGCGTCTCATAATTGGTTCATGCACTTTAACCTTCATCTTATTCGGTAATCCTTCCCATTTTTCGATTCTCCTTTCATTACTCTTTTCATATTATTTCCCAAGAATTTGTGTCTTCGTCTTCCCTGTTTTCATTGAACACCTTCACTCCTCTGTTCTGCATAGAACTCAACTTTTTAATCGATAATAATTCCCTCCCATTCTTTTCTCCTTCACAATTAGCCATAAAGGTTCATAAAACCTGACTTCAACTCCTCGACAACAACTCGCAGCAGCGACAGAGTTATCTAGTGAAGAAAAATCAATCTTAATTAGCTGAGTACCTAAAATAACATTAGACCTCTGCGATCCCACGAAGTAGTAAAAGTTATTTTTCTCTTGGATTATCCCTTTGCCACAAGATTGTATGCACGGACTTCAGGAAAGCCATATCTCAAGGTCTTAATTTACGGCATAGCAAAGTCGTTAATCAATTTTTTCTCACTCTTCCTCCCGCCATTAATACCCATAATCCCACTCAGTCCTCCAGAACTCCTCCATCGTTTTGAGTTTCCCTAGGGGACCCGCGAGGCATTCAGACCCGAACCAATTACTGCATAAAGAATACTTCTCCTCCCGTACGGAGGGCCGACACTCCCGCTCCGACGCAATATGCGAAGCTCGTTAATCCGAAAAAAGCATTAATCATTCAGCAATCGTCCTCAATATTTTGCTCGCGGAATTTAAAATAGTCACCGCAAATGGAATAAGAATCCTTCCGCAGACCTGATTAGGGAAAAGCCAAAATTGAGTAGACCATCTGAGGATAACCGATGTTGTAGACAAGTACCTGTTTCGATAATTCTCTCTGCAGCACCATCGGTACATCGGCAGAAGTACTAAACGAGATTCAACGCCTAAATGTAAAAATTGATATGACGTGATATGTCGTGACGTGATATCACGTCATCAGCACCAGCTTAAAAAACCAAGACATGATATTACGTCATGCCGCACTCCAAGGGTTAACTAGCAATGCGTTCATAAAAATGGCATTTCAAAATATTATCACGCCTTAGAACGAAATATTTTGAACCCAGAAAACAAATAATGTTTAATTATATTTCAGTAATGTTTAAAGTGTCATATTTTGAAAGACTAAATAATCAGAAATCTCTTCACTTTAGCAGCCAAAAATTGAAGATACATAGATACAAAAAGAGCATCACAGCAGGAGAGATTAAACGATAAGAGACCGTTCTCTATATAATGCATTCAATAAAATAATGGCATGAAAGCAGACAGCTTTAGAGGAGTTACAATTATGCAAACCAATGTTTACATATCAGCAATTCCAAATAAAGAACCTGGTTTAGATGTGGTGATAGAAATCCACCACCAGCCCCACCCCGTCAGAGCTAAGTGCCCACCCATAATTTTCAACAACGGTTTTCCCACATATTAAATCAGTCGGCCCATCACCGAGCCAGAGATCGCGCAAGCGTTTCAAAGTAAAATCAATATAATTCTCTGCAATCAGGTAAGCGCGTATATTGATTACACATAGTTGAACAGAAATTGGAAAACATTTCCGCATGTATAAGTTAGGGCCATTTACTTATAAACGGGATCGTTTACAGATGAAATGTAACTGACGATGTAAGACTGCAAGTAATGAAGACAAGAAAGAGTAAGTTATATCTTCAAGCATATAGAGAAATTTTCCTCCTTTTTGAGACAAGATCTGAAGGGAAAGATGGTTAAGGAGATCGATGGCTTTTGAGACTTTTGAGAAGATTGGGTTAAATAAGCTGCGTAGAAGGGAAAACAAACAAAAGACTGTTGAGTACGGTGGAGAAAGAATGGAAATTAATGAGATGTCGAAAGCAGTGATACACAGTGAACAAAACAGTGATCACATGAGTAAGCTATGGATGGAGGCAGAAAAATAGCAAAGATTGAAACAGTGAGTTAAAAATACCCATCTCTGTTAAATAAAACAAATCAAGGCTTCAAACATAAAAGAAAACCACAAATAAAATATTTTGATTTGGCATGATAAATTGCGACGAACCATAATATTTCATAAGGTTACCGAAAACATTTCTCTTTTGCGTACATTGCCAAAATATCATAATACTGATTTTATTGGTAACTATATTTTTGCGAGAGTAAATTGTGGCGGCAGGCGCCAATAACTTTCTCAGTTAAAGGGAACGTGGACTACTTCTTACCCAAGGAAAGTCATCAGTTTTTACTAGGATGAGGCGTCAAGAAAATCTCACGACGGAAATACATCAATGCATTCACTAAAACTTCTTCTACTCTTAACAACAAACCCTATTGTTCGTATATATATACGCTCCCTCCACTGAAATGCCACCCCCTTTGATCAAAGTAGCAGTTGTATTCAATGGGCCATGTCGAAATGTGTATCAATCGTTTATTTTCCTAATTTTTTCTTAGGAAACTTGACTCTTAGGAGTAAGTTGTAATATAGTATGCAAGGTTACCAGTCTTTGCAATACCCGCACCACGTGCAGCTTTCCCTGCTAACGATTACGGCGCTCTACTGGTCAGTTTAGACATGTTTTCGCCAGTATGCCACAAGAGAAACCAAAGCATAGTAATGCCCTAGGCCCGCTTTCACTATTATACTCAAGCTAGGATCCCTTCTGAAAGAACTACCTTGAGAGCCAGCATTCCGTTGCCCGCGACCCACCACTAGGAGGTATATGCGGTGTACTGACACACCGGGTCAGTATGGAGGAAATTATTGAAGCAGAATTAGGTGTACAAATAAGTATTTATGAGTGAAACTTAGTGACTCAGCCTACCCCGGAAGGGAACGGCGTGATTGGTTTGCATGTATGTAATTTTTTCATTTGCTTATTTCAGCTCCACTTATTTCGTCCAGTGATGACGTAGTTCTATTGAAGCAGTTACTAAGGCCCATGGTTTCGACTTTTCCTCTCGATGGTAGAGATGCGTGGACTCGATGCGCAGTAGACATGAATATTCACGTAGTCATGATGAAAAACTCTCACCGAATGCTGGGTAATGAAAAGCTGTTACAGGCGGGAATGAGCCCCAGACATCCAATGGTCATCAGGAAGGTACTTAAACTCGCCGCAACCGAGGATGAGAATTTTGCCTTTAAGTGAGCAGAGAACAAAATTTGACGCTGAGGAGATTTCCGAGAAGTCAAGCATCTGATGTCCCCTAGCTCCTACTAAAAGTGTGGTCGTTATAACCAGAAGATGCTCCTGCATGAAATTGCCTTCACCAAAAGACATCAAATCCAAAATCTTTACAGCAACTAAATCAGGGTGGCCACTGAAATCCAATTTTTAAATTCCCTGATTTTTCCCTGACTTCTCCCTGATGAATTTACCAATCTCCCTCACCAATCACCAAAGGTCACCTATTATTGCAATATTTTTTTCTGCAGAATTAAATCTTCTACAGCAGCTTTAAATTTTCTAAACATCGTCTCGTATTTTTAAAACTGCAAGCATGTATTTGCTATGAGCTAGAGTGCTCCAGCTACCTCTTGACCTGAGTTTCGGAAGTTAAAATAAAACGCGAGGTAAAATTTTCCGAACAACATAGCCTCGGATTCCTTGTGCTGAACGTAATACATTGTGATCATGAATTTTAACACTACTATGCAAATATCGCAATAAGGATACACAAAAGGGATACATTGCACGTCTGATTCACAACTAATAAGATTCACAACTGAATATTTCACGAATTGATGGGGCTTATTGAATGCAAGTCAGCGCTGGACCTTAGTTTCAGTTGGTGAAATAAAGGGCGGGAAAGACTGGCCGATAAACGTAATGGAAGGAAAATAATGAGGATTCATATTCCAGTTCCTCCCTGACTGTTGCGAGAATTCCCTGACTTTTCCAGAAATCCAAAATTCCCTGACAATTCCAGGTTTTCCCTGACGATCGCCACCCTGTACATCCAAAACACAGCGGCAGCCTTATGCCAAACTTGACAGACCATAAGAGCACGTAAATTTAACATCGATAGACATTTCAGCGATCTACTGGTAAGTTTTTAAATTACTACTACCTTCACTTCCCCATTTCAATGTCATCTCATAGCTTTCCTACACATTATGATCAACTAAGTCGCCATCATGTTTCACTTAAGCTCAAAACACATTCTCCTTTTTTTGTTCGAAACGCCTGTTCTTTTCATCACCACCCTTTCCAAAATCCTACTAAATATGTACTACAGTATTTCCTCGCTTCTTTATTAACCTCCTATCCTCTTCTGCTGCCTTCTCGGAATCGATTCCATTAACTATTGCGGCTAAATAACCCTTTATCATTCCTGATCAATTTTTGCTGCAAAAGTATATAGCCTGAGATGGACTACGCACTTTAACAAACTATATTAAAATCGGCAACTTATACGTATACGTATATCCAGGGTGTCCAGCAGCTGGGCATTTGAAAATTCCCTGAGATTTCCAGGTTTTCCAGACATAATTTCTATTTTTCCAGAGGAAATATTGATTTTTTCCCCGTTAATTATAAGAGAATGATCGGTATGTTTGTTGGGTGATTAACGTAAGGATTATTTTTAAACTTGCATTTTGGAGGAAAATAAACACGAAACTTTAAAATAGTTTGAGAGAAAATAACATCACCACCCTTTCTTAGATTTAAACATTGTTATGCAAGTGCTCACGAACAAGGCTTCTTTACAGCCAGACTTTGCTATCAATATCATATATATAAAATGATCAAAAAGGTTAAAAAACTGAAGGAATTGACTTATTTCCTTATTTTGATAAATGCGAAAACGCAAGGGAAATGTGACTTCGCAACTTGCCGATAAAGGCACGATCTTTACACCACCGATTTACAGACTATGACCAATAAGAACACAATGTACCTATATAGAAAGCATTGTACTACTTTCGGTGATTACAGGAATGCAAAATGCGACAACGGAGGGGAAATTTGACTCAGCACCTTGCCGAAAAAGAGCACATTGCTTCCGTTGCTGTTTTATACTTTGACACTACAGAAAATTCCAGAGTCAATTGGATATTTCCCTGAGATTTTTCTGATATTTCCAGTGAAAATATAATTCCCTGAGATTTCCCGGTCTTCCAAGTTTTCCATAGCGCTGGACACCCTGATTATCGTCAATATTTTGTCATTTTTAACCAAGATCGTACACTCTCGCCACCTTCAAAAAGCATTTTCCTAAACCCCTCCCCCTTCTTAGGTTTAAAAGGACCGCTCCCTCTAGAGAAACGGAGCTGAGGCAAGGATTTTCTTCCACGGCGGCGAATCGCGTCTGGACCCGAAGTCGAGATAAAGCATTAGGGCCAACATCATTAGCATATAGGGAAAGGAGGAGGATGATGCATGGCCGAGAGGGAAAAACAGCGTCGCCAGCCACTTGTAGGCGACGGGGAAGAAAAGAAGGCTTTTGCCCGAAACGGAAGAGGAGGAGGAGGCGCCGCCCCCTGGACAAAGCAAATATGTACACGGGAGGTAGGGGAGGGGGGGGGGCGCTTCTCGCAAAAAAATAATAATAACAGGAAAAAATGGATAACAAAATAAAACCTCAGGAAGTCTCGGCTCGACATCTTCTAATCTTTTTGTAAATTTTTTACTGCGCGCGCAAAACGAGCGGAGGCCGCTGAGGGGAGGAAGGGAGCCGGGGAAGGGGAAGGGGGTGCGGGTGCAAATAAACCTCCTCCCCCTTGCCTCTCCCCAACCCCGCTCACTCCACTGGCCTTTATCTCTCCCTCTCACCCTATCTCTCTCTCTCTCTCTCTCTCTCTCTCGCCCGCCCTCTTTCTCACAGCGGGGATTTGAAGAAGCTGAGAAGAATGGCAAAGACAATTACGCACTCAGCGAATCAAATCCGAAGAGAAAAGAAACACACATAAGACAACCGAAAATTGCGCTAGCTATGGATCAGGGTTTCTCAACCAGGGGTACTCGCACCGCATTGGAGTGCGAGATAGCATTCCAGGGTCCGCACGATAACATTGCAGTTGTTTTGTTCGAATTTTAGTAGCATTTATAAGAAAATATTAGTTGAAACTGAAATATTAGTTGAAATTGACCAAGTGGTCAGGTGGTAACATACAACAATACATCAAATGATTGTGTAATGAAACACATCGATGTCAAATCAGTAAAGTCAGACAGCAAAACAGTTATCTCTCATCTCAGTCTTTTCTTTAATCACCTTAAATACCATAGAACGGACCGAAATCAATGATCTTGGACCCCTTGTTTGGATCAAGGTCACTTTTTGTGGGGTTCATGATACAACATTTAACACTATTTGTACAAGAGAGGTCATTTTGACCCCTTTTTCACTTAGCAAACCATAAGTTCTGACTGAATCGTCCGAACTATAGCATTCTTATTGACTTTTATTTCTTTAGCGGGTAAATATAATGTGAAAATTAGAACATCATAGCAATAATTTTTCATGAATACATTACATACACAAACACATTACTTCTCACAGCAAAGTAATATATTCATGAAAAATTATTTGCTGCCATGATGTTCTAATTTTCATATTATATTTACCCGCGTTAAAAAATAAAAGTCAATAAGTATGCTATAGTTGGGTCGATTCAGTCAGAATTAATGGGTTGTTAAGTGAAAAAGGGGTCAAAATGACCTCTCTTGTACTAATAGATAGAGTTAAATGTTGCATCATGAACCCTACAAAAAATAACCTTGATGCAAGAAAGGGGTCCAAGATGACTGATTTCGGTCCGTTCTCTGATATTTAATGATTGATTAAAGATAAACTGAAATGAGGGATAACTGTTTTGCTGTGAGAAGAAGATATATACATAAATTCTCACATACGTGAGAAGTATGTACGTATACGTAACTTCTCACAGCGGGGAGTAAAAGAAGCTGAGGAGAATGGTAAAGATAATTACGCACTCGCGAATGGAATCCGAGATGAAAAAACAAACAAGGCAATTGCAAACCGCACTAGCTATAGATCAGGGTTAACAACTATGGGTACTCGCATCCCATCAGCGTTCGAGAGAGTATTCCAGGGCGTTCAACATAACATTTCAGTTATTATTTTTTGTATCAAGAGTACTTATTTGTAGAGTTCATGCTGCTTATAACACAAGAAGTACCGGACTTGTGGCCAGTTGCCAGAACATTTGGTTATAGAAACAGTAGTCATGAGATCAATGAAGTCTTGAACTTATATATATTCGGGATGCAGGAACACATTCATTAGTTTCATAACTCATATACTTATAGGTAATTGCTTCGAGTTCTTCATCCAATTTTCTATCGCCGGATAAAATTTATCGTGGTTTATCCCTTGTATAATTGCTAATGCACATAATTATTATACAGCACATCTACATCTACATAATACCCTGCGAGCCGCAGGGGGTGTTAGGTCACCAGCCGTGTAAAGGTGTAAGTTTTTGGAGATGGAATGGTATATAGGAGTGATATGTATTATAGGAGTGTATTTAGTGGGCTTCAATTTTCATTGTGGTCGCTTATTGTTTGCAGAAAGAACGAGTTTTTGTACCGATCTGTTCGGCTGTGTATCTCTCTTATTTTATCGTATCTGCCAGACCTAGAGATGTAGCGAGGAGTCATGATAATATTCTCTAAGTCGCTCTGAAAAATATCAGTTCTGAATTTATCAAACAGCCTAAGCCTAGCGTGTAGCCTCCGAGTCTCTAGGGGCTCCCACCTTAATCCCTCTAAAAGTTGTGAGACACTATACGTACGCTCGTAGCAGTTTTTAACGAAGCGCGCTGCTTTCCTATGTATTTTATTAATTTTTTTGAATAAATCTTTATGACCAGCGTCCCAAATGCTCGCGTAGTATTCGAGGTGTGGCCTAACCAGAGCGAAGTAGCATATCTCTTTTACTTTCTCATCCGAGGAACTTACTATTATACGTTTAAAAAAACCTAGTTTCATTAATGCGGCGCCACATATGTTCTGTATATGTAATCCCCACGATATATCTAGTAAGAGTAAATAAACTGGCCGTTCGTCTCAAAACAACTGTATTATTAAGTAATTAAAACTCCGACCAGTTCATTACGCATCCGCAATCCTGGCTACTTGCGGAGCTCATAACTCCAATTCATTATTTATGAAGCCACTAATGGAACCCATAAATTTATGGAATGTTTATGCACTTCAGAGAGAGAATATAAAAAATGAGGAATTTCTAAATCCTAGATCTCCTCGAAAACTTAACAGAGTGTGTATTTTACGTTTTCTCAATTATTTTCAAAAATAAATCGTAGTCACCAGAGTAATTTTTTCAGAATTACAAAAATAACCTTCCGTTGTGAAGACGTTTAAAACGTACTTCGCGAAAAAAATTAGTCAAATTGAAGACTTATATTGATATTTTTATTTACTTCTTCTTCTTCTTCATTCTTCAGTCTTGTATACTTATATACAGAAAAGTTCAGTCATGTATAAGTATGTCATTGAGGCTAGAATGTTACAATATTAACTTCATGCTTCCTACATCTGCTGAAATTAAAATGTAAACTTTGAATATGTTCTACGTCATGACTAGCAAAATATATCGCTAAAACCGCCTTAACTTCGGCGATCGCGTGATAACCGGTGTTTCCACCCTGGTCCGTCAACCTTCAACAATTCAACACAATATTACGATGGTCATAGTGTCTTCTTCTTCAGTGTTCAACCCTAAGGTTGGTTTGCAGCAGTACGCCATTCCTCTCTTCTGTCTGCCTTTCTATTCATTTCTGTGTATGCGATACAACCCATATCATTCACAATCTGCTGCATGAATGACATCCTTGGTCGTCCCCGGCGATTCCTTCCCTCTATAGCTCCTTCTGCTATTGTTCTGACGATGTTGTCGTGTCTTCGAATGTTCCCTACGAGTTTATTCTTCTCTTCTAGTAGTCTCTTCTCGTTTGGATATGCCTCCACAGGGATCTGGTTTTCTGAACTCTTTTCAGTACCTCTTCATTCGTGACTCTATCTCTCCAGCTGAGCTTCGACATCCTTCTGTAGAGCTACATCTCCAGGGCTTCTAGCCGCCTTCTCTCTTGTTTTCTTATTACCCATGTTTCGCTCCCGTAGAGGGCCACACTCCAAACAAACGCTTTCATCATCCGTTTCCTCATTTCCAAACTAATGTTCTTGCTGGTGAGTACGATCTTTCTAAGATAGAATGCAATTTTTGCCTGATGTATTCTCCTTACAATTTCTTTCTGGCTTCTACCATCTCTTGTTATTCTGCCTCCCAAGTAGGCTAATTCCTCTATTACTTCTAGCTTCTCCCCTCCAATTCTCATTATTGGGGGTTCATATTGTTCTTCATTACTGCAAGCCATCACTTTGGTTTTGCGTTTGTTTATTCTCATGCCATACTGTTTACAGAAAATCCTACCCATTGTGTTGAGCATCCTTTCTAGATCTTATTTCGTCTCTGTATTCACAGCAATATCATCTACGTAACGCATCATGCAGTGTAAGCCACTTTAAATAATATCATTTGTTCACGATTGGCGTGAGTCTTTGGTACATCATTTCTGTTCACCAATAATTCTGCTCTGTGTTTCTCCATTTCCTCACACGTTCTCTCCCTTTAGCTAACTGTGTACGCACTGCCTCCACAGTTTATATCATCCAAAATGTTTATTATTCTCCCGTCACTATCTCACCGCTTCCCCTTCTCAAAACCGCCTTCAGTATCCCATCACAATTTGCTATTTACTCTGTCCAATTTGTTAGTCTCACCTTGATTTCCTCACGCGCATTTCACTCTCAGCCCATTATCCACGTCGCCTTAGTTTGCCCTTGTTTTCGTCTATTGCAATTCGGCCATTTTCCTCCATGGAAACACCTACAGCGCCAGCAGCCTCTACTTATCTTCTCTTCAGAAGCAGGGTCGTTCGATCCGATGAATGTTGACCTATCAATATTGACACTCGAAGATGGAAGTCGATGGAGATATTGAACGACCTTGCTCCCGAGGGTCTAAGTTTAGCCGCCCAATTGTACCGAGATCCTTATTAATTCGGCTCTTAACTGACCTTTCCTCAACGATTCAACCCCGAGTTCTTGACATTTGCTCCGCCCCGATTAATGAACGCCAATTTTTAAGATAAGTTTCTCATTATAGAACCCTTTGTCTTCCATCTGAAACACAGGAAAATACTTAAACTATTACAATTAGAAGTAATTAGCCGTATTGAGTGGATCCGTCTAGAACCTGATATGCCAAAAATGGTGGTTTGCTGAAAGAATCTTAGCTACAACTTAAATATTCTCCTGAAATTCGAGAAGCAAACACGATGCATAAAAATTGCATTTTAACAAGTTGCAGGACTAACATCGTGCGGTAGGCACGTCGATGTATCACTGTTCCAAAAAAAGTGCACGTTTCGGGCGCCAAACAAAATGCTTATAACCAATTTTGGCTCACGTTCGATAATTATGAGAAATTATCGAAACCAATCAAGACAAACGAAACTGTTTCAGGCGTTACTTTGTGGAAGTTTTTAATATTCATATTGAAAAGATAAAACTTGGTTAATTCCACACACATCTATTAAAATCGACCCGGGTTTCAGCAACTGAGTGCAATTTTCAAGGTACAACTGGCGTGAGTGGCTGAGTAGTATATATACAGTAAATGTGGGGGGGAGGGGGGAAGAGGGGGGGGGGTTGTAGGTATGCTGGTAAAGGTGACGTAAAGGCGGCGGAAAGGATGAGTACAATTGGGTGTAAACTGAGTAATATGAGGTAAAGAAGAACTTTAAAATGGCACTCAGTTGCTGAAACCCGGGTCGGTTTGAATAAATTAGTGTGGAATTAACTAAGTTTTATCTTTTCAATGTGAAACCAATCAGGTTCGAAAAAATAAAGATTGCGGTAACTATGCATGCGTTTTTTCATCCACGCGCCCAAATTACATAGTTTCCATTTTTCAATTGTTCAAAGATGAGAGAACGACCAACATGGAATCAGTTAGAAAAAAACATTCGTGTGGAGCGTGGAACTCCAACAGATTGATAGGAAACGTGGACGGACTATTGGGAATGCAGACCAGAAAAGATAACAAGCATTCGATACATACAATAGGAGAAGGATACAGAACATTGAATGGACGTACGAAACAAAACATTAAGAAGTATAGAGAGGAGTAGATGAGAAAAGACCATGTGTAACACAATTCAGCAAAGATGAATCAGATGGATTGGGTACAGCCTGAGTCACAGAGGGTGTATAAAGAATATAATTAAGTGAAAAATAGAATAATCCCAAGAGAAAGGCATGGAATGAATACAAGGTCCAAATAAAGAAGAAATTACATAAGAAGAACGAGAAGAGAGTAAGGGAACTACCATTACAATGGGAACAATGGAGGACAGCAGTCAACCAAACTTAGGATTGAACTACCATTGACGATGCCTTTCAATAATCGACTGCGCAAATAATCCCTTGAATCTAAAAATGCCGAGGAGACAGTACGTGCGAAGGAAATGAATCTCTTCCTTCGGCAAGTTACGACTTAAAAAGAAAATAAAACTAAGTAAAAATACATTTCTGGTGCGGAGAGGAGCAGAATTATTCGAGCGAGCATTACGAGCTGGCGCCATTGTCATATACTCCGTTTTTCCGAGAACGACAAAAGAAGACGGGCGCCCGCATAAAGACCTTCTGCGCTTTCTCAGTGAGTGCACGAAGCCTTGAGGAAGGATATGCACAATGGCTGCGGGGAGTAATTCGCGTGCGAGTTTTTTCTCGGAATATTCGATTACTGACCTCGTATCCAACCTCTCCGGGAGGATAGAAAGCTTAATGGACCTGCAGCATCCTAAAGGCGCCAGGAAAAAAATGCTAAGCGCATGCAAGGTGCAGAAGAATAATCGCAAAAAACACTTTTCTATAAGTAGCATCTTGAGGTTGCACTGCGCAAAAATTTCAAACCTTCACGATGAACAATCATAAAGTGAGTATTATTTACGCGCATCACACGATTAACGACCAAGTATTCCATATTAAAGGGTAATCGTCAAGATTAACTTGATAAGTGAACTTAAGTGTTGAAAAATTGGCCGGTTATTTAAAAAAAGATTTTCAATTACTATTCTACTCGCAACAGATCATCACGAAAACTCTTTTACGCTGGGGTGTACGTACTGAAGTCAAGCCACATAGCATCTGCATTGATAAAATAGCAAGTAAAGAGGAAAATTCAATTTGACATCAAAGCAGCCGCTCAAATATTATGTCTTTGGGAATTATAGTATCGAACAATCAGCTTTCAATCAACAAAATTGACAATCAACAAAAATCAGATCAATCAACAAAATTGAAGGTTTGTAGGACGTTAGAAGTAGAATCTTCACGGAATAGATAACCTAACATAAAGTGCATTTTCACCAAGTTAAGCCTAAAATATCAGGTACATAATAATATTCAGATAAATACATAATGAAATAGTTTTTAATTGAGATACATATCCGAGTTGTTGGACTAAATATAATAGGAATCAAGACAAAAACACAATAGATATTTTTTTTAAACTGCTCTAAAGGTACACTGGAATGGAGCAGAGTTTAATTCTGACACTGACGATATCATTAGGTTCCTCTTTATATTGGCGGATTAGAAGGAGCAAGTACAATAATAGAGATAGGGCAAATAGGAGATTTCTAGTTCCATCGTTAGATCAGATATCTACACAGAATTGTGGATAAAATAATGTGTCAACAAGAGACCATAACTATAAATGCAATATAAGTAGGCAGCCTTGAACTCAAAATAAAATGATAACATAGAGTAAGTATACATAGAGTGGCAAAGCAATGCTAAAAATGGACATAAATTTTTTAGAGCTTTGGGAAGAATTTCTCATGTGCCACCACCTTAGGGAAGGAAGACTTTTGGCTTACGGAGAAGGCCACTTGGAGGCGCTAGTGGTACTCGGTGATTTTGCATCAACATACAGAGGTGGATTTACCATGGCTGTTGTGTTTTTTATTGAGTATCAAATGCTTTGTCTTTGCTATGATACATCGGTAAACAGTTGACTCCGTGTTTGGTAATCGCGTGTCTTATCATATTGACGTGAATTCGATTCATTATAGACGATTTACATCACATTAAAAATTACGGCACATTAAAATACATTATATTTGGTCTCGACGACTCAATAAGATTTGTTTCCGTTGCTATGGGTCGATTAGTAAACACCCAGACACCGAAATCATCATAAGAACATCATATGAGTTATGCGACACTAAATGATGTGGCCGTGTGCCAAAGCTCATTTGTTATGGCTTGTCGTGCAACTTCGATACACTTGTTCCATCTATCGGCCAAAGCATTATTTAAAAACTCATATCCGAATCTCCCTATCTCTTTGCCACTCTATATGTATTTACTCTATGATGATACGTGTATCAAATGGCCACCACTGGATGCGCATAAAAGCCTCCAAAAACCCGGTGGCGGGCGCGATACGCGGGCAAACAACAATGGAGCGTTCAGTGCGTGCACACACACCAGAGCGCAAGGCGGCCAGAGCAGCTGTTGGCCGCCGCGGCCTGCGGGCAAACTCGACCGGTTGAGTTTGCCCGCAGGCCGCGACGGCTTACGCCAAGGAATTTTCAACTTCCTCAAGGGGTTGCGCCGACGAAACTGGGCATACGGAATGCGAAAGTGTCGAAATATTCTTGATCGTGATTTTACATCAGAAATATTATCTACTTCCAATGCACATCATCATCATCTGCTGTTCTGCCTGCTGGCAGGTCCCGTACACATATGCCTTCATAAATTCAGATATACCGCATGAATAGTCAAGATTCGTCGGTTTGTCGCTCACACCAACAATACAGCATTTCCGTGCCCGCGACCGCTTAGGTGTGTGCACTGCGGCGGCCGCGCGACCTACGTCGCCAACGCGCGGGCACGGCCGCCGCCGCGGCCGCTCAGGTGTGTGGAAGCCTTAAGGGGGTAACAGCTAAAGGGAGCGTAAATTTACGCTGCTTAGATGTACATGGAAATCATTTCGAAGCATAGGTAAGCGTTCAAGGGTGGCGGCCGGTGGGGCAGATTTCACTGCACATACATATGAAGTTATCAGAAGAGTAGAAGTGGAAAGGACCCTATGAAATACGATGCAGAAAAGAAGAACAAGATGGATTGGATATACCCGGAGGCACAATGGGTTTGTGAACGGCAAAACTGAAGGAAGAATATAGGGGAAGTGTCGCAAGAAGAAAGTCAAGGGAAACAGGTACATAGGACAAATAAAGAAGAAAGTACTGAAGAAGAGCTAACAGAAAGTAAGGGAGCTAGCATTAGACAGGGAAAGAATTGACGGCTACACAGTCAATCAATCGTAGGATTTAACAGCCAATGAAAATAATGATGAAGTAGGCATTCATCCAATACTTTTTTCACACGCAATTACTTCGTAGATGGCAGGTGTTCAAACGGCAGAGGTGCTTCACAAGCCAATAGAGTAGAGTTGGGCTATTGCGAAGGCGTAGATGTAAGTGATGAGAAGGAAGCTTTTTAAAATAGACTGCGACCAAAATCCATATTTGACATGGAACAGCACGCACGAAACGAGAAAGACGCCAGAGAGAATAATTTTCAGCTCCAGATGAAATCGAGGAAAATTTTTATACGCAGAAATGGGTCGAGCGCTGTTTTATTCCTCCGCTCGAACCTTCCCCGACATCTTCTTCGCATTATATTTCAGACTCGATAATAAAAATCTGGCTCCGGAGAACATTACGTGCCCAGAATTTTAAAAGCCTTCACGCGTTCAATTATCTTCGAACTAAATTCCTCAAGAGAGCATTTCATAACCCTACCTTAGCGGAACATCAATCAGTATTGCAAACTTTGAATTTCACATGACCATCCCACAGATCTTCTCTCTTGTATGAAGAAACTTCGTAATCCCGAGTAATGTTTTAGATATAACTAGCTAAAAGGTATTCATTTAGTGCCAATTGCAGTAAATTACCCATTACATACATCGAAGTGGTTTCATTGCGGAGTCATGAAAAAAACAAGTAAAAAAGCACATTTTTACTTCTGAGGCCAATTGCCAAAACAATTGTCACCATTAATCACTCCAAGGGCTTACTAGACATTTCAAAACACTACGATGTCTTCTAATTTAATAATAATTTCTGAGTCCTAAGAATAAACTCTTTTAGAGCCAAGACGAACACTCTCGATACATTATGAATTTTAAGCAGTTAAAAAACTACTGCTTGCGAAGCTCAACAGCATATTCAACGATATGGATTCAACTATGTTGGGAGAGATTGATGTTGGGCGAGAGACAGTATGTTGAAGTTAAAACGAAATATAAATGTAATACTCTACACTGTAATTTTTACTGCACAGCGCGTTACAATGTTGAAGCGGTATCACAAATTAAGCAGCGGAAGTCTGATGGAAGTTTTAATAAGAGTAAATCTTGTAATAATTGCTTATTCTTGATAATGCCTCACTGTCACAGAAACGCGTTATACTATAAAAGTCACAAAGTATTAATTTTATTTAAATTTCAATATTTTATGGCATTAAATGATATAGGAAATGATAAAATAACCGCATTATAGAAAACAAATGCCATCGCAGAGTTCATAGAAACCGGAAAGTTAAATGAGAGTGGAAAGATGACATACTTTGATTTCCAGAGTGTGTATCTTTTCAAAATTTCTGCAAACTAATCGCATCACTGCAACCATAAACGTGTTTCATTTTATACTTGCGACTGTAAAATGAACCGCCTTATTGTTTGTCATTCAGTTGTTGTAAAGAGCAAGATGATAGTTAGTTAATACGGCACTGAGAGGCTAATCATGATGATCACAAGCCACCTCATCGTCACGCTGCGGCACAATGGTCGATCCTCTTCCGGGAAATTCCCTAATTTCACTATGCATGGATAATGTCCGTAATTTCCCTGCAATTTCCCAAAATATTAAAAATCCGTAGCAATTTACAAGTTTCCGTTCTTTCGTTTCCGTGGCCACGATGCCCAAGTAGATATGCGGAGAGTTTAAATATAACATAAATTATTACTGCACCCGCTCAATATCTCTCAACTGATAAGTGCAAAAATTCCTACTTAATACTTTTATACTTATATTAGTGAACATTTCGAGCAAACGAGAGCCAGACACTCTCGAGGAAATACATTCATCCTTTCCCTTTATCTCCGCTTCTTCACCGCTGGAGTCCAAGCTATATGTTGAACACCCCGGCGGCAGTTTGCCGGCTCACATTGTATTTTAGATAGATAATTTATTTTAGTAACCTAGCATGGTATATTAAATACAAATAAATTTTGAAAACCCCTGAGGCGAACCTAAGCTGGAGTTTCCATTAATCATACCGGGCAAAATAAAAAAATATACAAAATAGTACACACAATTTACACATATATCATTCGGTAAAGCAGAAAACACAAGCAAGCATTCATAGAGGTTTTAACATTTAAAAATACAGTATATAGAATAAATCCTATTAGATACAATCAATCAAGGTATCTGAGTTTTAAAATTTAAGTTCACCACAGTTTTGACTCCATGAATGTTTCGGAAAAACTTCAACATATCTTACACTAGATAACCATAGTTTAATTTCTTTCAACTATTCACCATGATTTTCGTTTTCTTTTCAAACTATTCGGCAGGCATTAAAAAAATTTCCGGCAAGTATAGAAAATTCCTTTGGAATAAAGTACCTTAAAATATTTTTTCCGCGTTAATTATATTCATGAGTGCTGAGCAATTGACATGCTTCGTTACCACTTCTCAAGTAGAAATTATTTAATTGTTTGTAAAAGTACAAGTAGCGAAATGGTAATATGTTCAGATTAATGAACAACGAAAAGGAAGGCTGGAAGCAATTTTATGAGCTATATTGTGGAAAATTCTCTTCTGTAAAAACATAAATGCGTTCATTGTACTTTTATATGCGCCACCCCAACAATCAACCCCGTATTTTAATTTATCATTAATTACTGTAAACTATATTAATTTCAGAAACGATAATGGACACTGATTTCGGATAAAGTATAACTCTGAGATGCAGAGTCGTACTGCTGTTCCCTTATTTGTGGAATCCATTTCAATTTGTTATCCAGAATTAATCCAAAATATTTGTACTTTTTTACCCACTCAATTCGGATGCAGTTTACACAGTTTCCTCTGTAGATGTACTGAAGTAGTCTTCTCAAGTTTATCACAGTCTGCGACCTTTAAGTTTCCCTTCCCTAAAACTTTCCTGAAGCAGGAAAACATTGACATGACACCAAAATTCAGTTGAGTAATAGTGAATCACAACTCTGTCCAACGGAGCACTTCTGGCTTTGCGCGTACGTCAACATCTGGAGAGCTTTCCCACCCGGTTATCTTCCCGAGGATCTCCGTCTGAACAGCGAAAGTCCTTCTCCGTGATATCTTTTTGCCTTCTGTTCCCCTTATATGCTTCCCCTATGCGCCCCAAGCCCCTCGGGCGATGAAACCCTAACCCTTCACAAACAAGTTCTCTTCGCAGACCACAGCCTCTCTCCCCGCTTCGTAAGGAGAGAAGGTCAGTCGCGTTGGCCAACTTCGACAGAGCGGCAACTCTCAAGACACCGCCTTGATTGGAAGTCAAAATAATTCCTTAATATACATGTAAATGAACCTGAAACGCCTTAGAGGGGGAGACGCTTTAGCAAGATCCTATGGGTTACGTTTTGAGGGGCTTCGGCGAAGGTTAGAGAATTCTGAGAAGACAATTTCGGCATCCAGCTTTTCAGGTAGTTTGACCGAAATATCAATTCAACCAGAAATCAATGAATTTGATATCACTTTTAAGAAAAAATATCTCACCTTTCCAAATATATCAAAACAGTAGTCTCTTACCGCACAACTTTGCGACATACGAATCTGTCCACAACTGCAGGTCCATTTACATGGGAAATGGCACGTGTATGCACTCCAGCTTTGGCTCATTTAAAATATGCACCTCAATTTTAAAAAATGAGGAATTTCTTACACCTACATCTCGTTACAAAAGTAACAGTGTGTAGTCTGTGTGTTTTCTCCACTATTTTGAAAATAAATCATACAGTTACCGCAGAATTATTTTCAGAGTCGTGAAAACCTTCAGTTTTAAAGGAGTTTTAAACGTACTGCGCGAAAAATATGATTAAATTAAGAGACTTAGTAGATTTTTTTATTAAACTGGTAAGAATATTAGTCATATACAAGTATATTATTGCACCATATATAATAAAATATTGAATTCATACATTGCACAGGCGCTGAAATAAAACCATATACTTCGAAGATGGCTTCCACCATGACTTGGAAGCTATCTCGCTCAAACTACCTTGAGGATATAGCCATGATGCCTAAGAAGAGTTGATTGGGGCTTAAAAATCTAATACAAATAGTTGCTGAACTGATGCTTTGTGTCCCAGGACTTTGAAACTCATGTACAGTACATCTTGCTGTGTTTTTTTCTTATCTGCTGTATGTTTCAAAATGATTAGTAGCTATAATTAGCCTTTAAGTTGGGGCGCCAGTTTTGTTACGTTATTAGACGCATATGGGGTTTTCCGTATCCCGTACCCATAAATATCAACGTAGTATTAACAAATAGGGATAATATCAATGGGGTGAAATTTGAATATTCATTTTTAATATTTCGCATCACAAAAATCCGATCTTCATAAACTGTGTGGCATAGCATCACTAACTATATTACCGTGAGGAATCTTTAACGAACAACAGGTTTTCTGGTGAATGTACAAGTTGCCTCACGGTACGAAATTTTGTATCACATCAGCAGTAAACAGCTGATATGATACGAAAACGGCAACTTTTTCGTCCAATTGTAACTTGAAAAGTTATCAAAATGTGCAATCAATAACCCACGGTTAAAGCTTCGGCAACCTTAAGGTGGCTCTGGCTACAGAGTTTTATAAATTGGGAGGGAAATAAAATAGGGTTTCCATACTAGCCTTTGTTGTGGATACCTCTTTGAACATGGGCGCTTATGAAAATTGCTCAGATAAAGCCAGAGAAACATCAATTGATCACGAAAGCATACTCAAGCTTTTAACTAACACTGTTTATGAGAAGAGATAAATCCTGGGAAATTGAATAAAAAAATGTAAGCATCGTAAAGCCTACTTTCTAAAGTAATTAGCGAATTACAACAGGTTGTTAAAGCCAGAATGCGGTAGCTCCATCCAAATGGCGCTGCAATAAGCTCTTATGGCTGCATAAATATGAACATTAAAAATATATTCGCGGAATAATGTGCATAATTATTGTACCTTAATTTTGACGTTCAATAGGTATTCCATTTGATCAGCGAAAGAGGAATTTTTTAATCTTATTAAATAAAAAAGAGTAACTTACTATTGGTCTTGACTCGCTAGCTACCTTAAATATACAATTCCACTTTGCTAGACGAGATATTGTAGAAAAGATTTGTAAATTATACCCAATGGATATCGACAACACGTGTTTCAACTGACTAGCAGTCATAAACAGGCACAAATGATGACTGCTGGTCAGTTGAAACCCGTGTCTTACGAGTTGAAATTAAAGTAGTCAGTACCATATCCATTGGGAAACATTTTAATATTAAAGGCAAATTTTTGTCACTGGTGACTAAAATAAAATATTGCGGAAGCATAATTTACGAAATAGAACATTTTTAATCCACACTCGATCAAGTAAACGCCTTAAATATTTTCTTTGCTATGCGATGTTGATACCCTGATGTTGAGAAAATGGAAATCAGAACCTACATCTACGAAACACTGTTCAGGCCACCATTTGGGTGTGTGGCACGGGGTGATTCCACACCAGCCATGCAGCACTCATCCTAGTTCAAATGAAAACCACGCACGTTCGCCTGGATGCCAGGCGTAGAGAAAAAATCAGTCATGACAACAATGTGCGGTCAGTCCATAAACTAGGAGAGTACTACGTAGACGAACATCCTATCATGAAATGCACTATTTAAGGTAGAACGAGCGAGATAGTTCCCTAGTCATAATAGAGACCATATTCGAATTATACGTTTTAATTTAACCAGCTTCAGGGCAGATGAATTAAATATTGCATTATAAATGGAGCAATAATATATTTTTACATGAAAGAAATGGTAAGTAATTAAATGAAAATATGTAAACTTTAACTTGACTCATTTTTTACGCGCGGTGCGTTTGAAACTCCTTCGAAACGGAAGGTTTATTGTGATACCCGGGAACCTACTGTGGTGACAATAATATTAATTTTCAAATACAGTTGAGAAGACATACAAACTACACGCTGTTAGTTTTTTTACGACATCTAAGTGTTAAAAATTCCTAATTTTATAAATAAAGTCTCTCTGGAGTGCATACACGTACCATATCCCATGTAAAAGGGCTGGTATTATTCGTCAAATATCTCGGTAACTAATGTGATAAGGGGTTGAATTTTTGGTGTTATTAGAAGGGTGAGATATTTTTATTTAAAATGAGACCAAATTCATTGATTTCTAGGTAAAATGATATTTCGGTCGAACTACCTTAAGATACAACTACTGGTTAATATTATTAATGCGACTGCTAAACAGTACTTCTTCTTCTTCTGGTCATTAATCCGTAGATTGGTTTGCAGCAGTCGTTTTCCGTCTCCATTCCGCCCGATCTTGGGCCAGCCTCTTCAACTCCATGTAAGAATGGCAGCCCATATCCTTTACAATCTGTTTGACATATTCCTTTCTGGGTCTACCTCTCGCATTTTTACCCTGAACTGAGCCCTCTATAATGGTTCATAACCGTTCCTCATGTCTTATAATGTGGCCTATCCAGGTATCTCGTCTCTTTCTCATTGCGTTCCACAGACATGGCACCTCATCAGCTCTTCGCAGTACCGCTTCATTAGTCACCCTCTCCACCAAAGGTTATTTAAGGATTCTCCGGTAGCACCACATCTCAAAGGCCTCTATTCTCTTCCTTCCATTCCTACCAATCATCCATGTCTCACTTCCATAAAGCAATAGTACTACACGGTACTAAATCATGTAAGAGTTAAACCATGCCAGAAATGTTATGCGGGGTGAGTTGTTAATTATGATGTTAAGATGTGTAGTACAAGCACAAACATACCATACCTTGTGCAGGTTAAATTATCATTGAGCCGATCAATCGCAATGTGGTCCCTTATTGTACGTGGAAAAATGACATTCTAAATATATCGACCCTGCAGTCTTTATGTCATTAGCTTTCTTCCTCATGTCCTCGATGGGTTACAAGGGGGAAAGCCCAATGCGACACCCTCCAGTCTCGCCACCCTTCTCGGTGGTAAACAAGTCCACCCCCTTTCCTCTCTAACCTCCCCTTTCCTCTCTAACCTCCCCTTGTCCTCTCCCGTCAACTAATCTCTCTGGCGCCACTCTCAATAACATTTTCAGCCAGTCTCACGGTCTAATGACGAGAAACCCTTCGATGCCACACATTTTGGCAAAAGGTTAACCCCATAGGTGGCCGGAGCTGTAATCTTGGGTCACTGAGTGTTTACTGTATTATCGCCTCAAGCAAGTCGAAAAAACTTCTACGATCACACATTGATTAAGGTAGTTTGAGCGAATAATAATTTTACTTAGAAATCAATGAATTTGGTCTCATTTTAAAGAGAAATATCTCACCTATCCAATGACACCAAAAATTCAACCCCTTATCACATTAATTTCCGAGATATTTGCCAGAAAATACTAGTCCTTTTACATGGGAAATGGTACGTGTATGCACACCAGAGAGACATTATTCACAAAATGAGGTATTTCTAACACTAAGATCTTGTCAAAAAACTAACAGCGTGTAGTTTGTATGTCTTCTCAACTATACTTGAAAATTAATATCATTGTCACCACAATAGGTTCTTGAGTATCACAACAAACCTTCCGTTTTGAAGGAGTTGAAAATTAGTCAAGTTAAAGACTTGCTTAGATATTTTCATTTAGTTACTTACAATTTCTGTCATATAAAACTATATTATTGTACCGTTAATAATGCAATATTTAACTTATTTGTCCTACAGCTGGTGAAATCAAAACGTATAATTCGAATGTGGTCTCTAATATGACTAGGGAACTATCTCGCTCGGACTACCCTATAAGTAGGAGAGACTAAGGCAAGATAACGATGTTAAGGATTAAACATTTTTTTATAAATTCAATTTTAGTTGTGGTGTTAGGTGCAGTTAATAGCTGCGCATATTTGCTTTGAGAGAGTCTTTATCCGTAGATCAGCTATTTAATATCGATTTTTCTTCCAAGTCATCGATGTGATTTTGTATGTTAAAAAAAATGCAAAATGTAATCTTGTCTCAGAGCCGGGGCAAGATGGCGACGGTTATAAAGGGAGATAAAATAATATATATCATAAAAAATTTATACTATTCCTCTTCCTTATTTTAAATTTAAATGTTCTAACAAGTTAGCAGTAGTCACACATGAACTCCCCGCCATCACAGTTTGATAACACTCTTTGTGGTATTTGGCACACTATCCATTATTCGAATGCAGGATCAGAATAGATCTCGTCACATGCAATAAATTTCTGAAAACTATAGTCTGACAGTCCTAAAATAACAAACTTATTTAATACAACGCGTAATGGCGTCAGTAACTTCACTACACGAATTTGTAGTGTCCAGAAATGAGGAGCACTGGAAGCATCCGTATTGCGCTACTACCTAGTAATATACTTGAGAAATAATAGATAAGTCATCTTGTCCTGGCCTCCTCTGCATCTGTTAACGAGGCAGGGGTCACCAGGAAAACAGTTATTGCTAACATTTGTCCTTCTATTTAAGCAATTTATGACTTCCGTTTTTGACGCGACATTCGGATTTTAGGCGTAATATCTTTTAAAATAAGTTTTTCTGAATCGACTTGGACCTTTGATATTTGTTAAACAGATTTACAGCTACGTGAAATGTGTTGATTTGCATTTAAAAGAAAGCCTGCGCATGCTTAATCAAATTTTAGCAATACGTATATTATATGTCGTGAGGCTACACGTTAACACAGCAGAGACTGGCCAAAACAAACTTAATTGGTATGGTTTCACTTGTTTCACATTTATCTATAAATATTACCATTAACTAGAACAATTATGCAAGATTTCACGCAAATCATCAGATAAACAAAGATGTCTCTGTCCACCTAGTACCCTCGCTGCTTCGTCACCAGCACCCTCTCTACGACGACTCCCTCCAAAAGACATGTTTTTTACACTATCTACCAGGTGTAAAGTGCTTCGGGCATCAATCAACCAACGCACTTTTTTAAAGGATTTTTAAGAGGTTTTCCACCCCTTGCACTTTTGAATGAATTAGGTCCGTCGCTTAGTAAAGATTAATTGTACAGAGGTGTTTCGCCTGGCACCCGACAGGTGTGCTGTTCGCAAATCGTTGGAGGAGCTTCAGTATATCAAAAATATAATGCCGTGAATACGATTCTTAGCGATTCAATGGAGTTTAAGTTTGTTTGAGCGCAATGTCATTTCACCTCGAAATCAATTAATTGGGTCTCATTTTAACGAAAAAATATCTTACTCTTCCAAAGACACCAAAATATCAGCCTTCTTACCGGACTACATTCCGAGATTTTTGACATATAATACCCGCTCTTTCACATGGGAAATGGTAAGTTACGCTCTCCAGGGAGACCTTATTTAAAAAATGAGGAGCTTCTTAAACATAGATCTCGCCAAAAAATTAACAGTGCGTAGTCTATATGCTTTCGCGACTATTTATTTAAGTAAATAACCTTTTCACCGCAGTAATTTATTCAGAATCGCAAAAAAACCTTCCGTTGTGACGGAGTTTTGAGCGTACCGCGAGAAAAAAATCAGTCAAATCAAGGCTTATCAAGGCTTATGCAGATATATTTATTTTATTACCTAGAATTTCAGTAACATAAAAGTGCATTATAGCACAATTTATAATGCAGTGTTTATTTCCTGCTTACTACAGCATTAAAACGTATAATTCTCATATAATCTCCATTAAGACCACTATCTCGCTCAAACTACCTTAAAGTTGCTTGAAATATTGAACGAGAACAATGAGGAGGTGAATGAGTAATTTTCAAGGCTTCCAAACACGCAAACCCTAACATGCATGAATAATATAAGGTCAAAAATTAACTCGAGAGAAAATGAAAGTCTCACGTCTAAGGCGTGAAGACATTTTACGCGTTTAGATGACTCTTTCCTTCCCCAATCGCAAGCAAAGAAAGTCAAAGGAAAATAAGGCGATTGATTCCAGAAGCTCCAGATCACCAGACGTAATTAATGGAGCATGGGGCTCCATTAATTACGACTGGCAAGCTCTAGCACGCTGTTAGGGCTTTGTTATATTCATGCATGAACACTACAAAGTTCTAGCTTAAAAATGTATATTCAGAGGAGATGGTAAGAGAGGAAGATGGAGGTAGGAATATAAGTAGGAGGGGAGCTAAAAGATCCGGTGAGATTTGGAGATGATTAAGCATTGGTGGGTCAAACTTACCAGGGGTTATAACCAATGACGAATGCGTTCAAGGTGCAGTGTGGGAGACATTGGAAGAAGATAAACCATGAGAAGATGAAAGCAATGAGATTCTCTAGAAGTTACAAGGCAAGGACTAAGATAAAGGTGGGAGGGTACAAAATAGAGCAAGTCGAGTAGTTTACGTATCTGTGCGGCATTCTGGGGGAGAATGGGTTTACTGGTGGACATATACATAAGATGGAAAATTTCCACGTCTATAGAAGCATTTGAATGAAGAGGGAATTGATGAGGGGGGTCTAAGTAGAGACGTAAAAGAAAGGTTGGTGAAAATTCTTATTTGGAGCGTGGCGTTGTATGGGTCGGAGAATTGGCCATTGCGGAGGGAGAATGCACGCAGATATGAGGCATTTGAGATGTGGGTTTGGAGAAGGATGGAGAGGGCGACGAGAAGGATGGACAAGTATCGTAGATTTCGGATAAGGTTGGAGAGGAGAAACTACTATCCGTTGCAAAATTACGTCACCTGAGTTTATAGACTAATATCTCAAAGACAGCTCAATTGATTTTAAACTGAAGTACACCATATCAAAGCTTGTTTATTTCTGCGTTTAGTGATGGTATTCAAAACTTTTTACCGTTTATGTTGATTTCAGTGTGTGCCTAAAAACAGAATGTTAGCGCATTTTTCCGGATACCGGACGGACGCATCGTACTACATTTACTGCTTCGTAATTACAACACGGATCAAGATATCGGAATTTCCTTTACAAATACTGTAGCAAAAATCTTCCTTAACATTTGTACGAAGTTTCATATTATTTAATGCATTAGTATTTTAGTTGTTAATGAAATTGTAAGAATGCGTTATTTTCCGTTCCGCGCATCCCTGAAAACCGCCGTTTGGACCTTCTTCTAGCTATTGAGTTCGTCATTATGAATCCACTTATAAAATCTTAAGCGACTTCGTTGGTTAATCAATATCGATTAACATTTATTTTGGAAAAAGTGCGCGCTGAACTGCCAGAAGCATGCCCGGAAGAGTAGTAGTTGCGGAGGTTCGGAGGGGACAGGATAGAGAGATAGTAAAAGTATTGAAAGCAGAAGTAATGTTCAAGAGAATAATAGAGAGGAGAACGATATGGAGGAGATGAAGAGGAAAGAAGGGGATAGGAATCCTGGACGAAATAAAGAGGGAGACGATATGAGTAATTTAAGGTAGATCTAATTGCGGGTCATCTACAGGAGCCATAACGAAACAATATAACAGTATGATAAAAGCTGCACAAAGCCTACCAATCAGATCATAGAAATACTCAAATGACATGGGCATGAAAGTTATTTAGTTTAGGATAATGTTAAAGGTAACGGTTTCCGGCGTCACTTGGTGGAATTTATCCAACTTAAAGATAGGAAAAGAAGTGTTGACATCTGACGATGCTGCACTGTGGCGAAACCCGGGTCGTAAAATAAAAATTTTAAATGGAATTGTAGTACCTTCTTTTCCTATCTTCATGTAGGATAATTTTGCCTATGTTCCACTGTTGTTTTTCCTGTTTTCACTGTTAAATGTTTTCTTAAGAAAGTTTTTGTTTATTCATCTTTTTATTTACTGGCGCCTCATCCTATATCTATGTTCGGGACATAAAAATATCAGTTTTCATCCTCGTCCAATTAAGGTGGCTTGAGCTGTAATCGTAAAACAAGGAGTTTACACTTAATAGAGTTTTAGGGAAAACGAAAAATATTCCCGCGTGAAATTTCATTTGAGGGCATCTGGTTTCGCGGTAGGTACTCACCAAAATGGCAGACATGGAGATTTAAAAAAATAGTATATCATACATTTGTTACCTATATAAGAGTATGTTAAGATAAGAGTTTTTGGAATTGCAGCCTGCAAGTCGAAATTTATAAAAAAATACTCTGAAAAACAAGTTGTTTATTGTTACGGCGTGATATCTTGATATTTATCAGCATAATTTAAAATACCAACAAATTTATTATTTCCAGATTCGAGGAGAATCAGCTTATCTCTCATCGAATTATTACGGGATGGATGTCACGTGCCGTAAGGTAACACGTTTAAATGGTATTGGATTTCTAAAATACTAATTTATTTATTTAAATATCTTCACTGCCCCAAATACAGCACAATGGGCCAATTTACGTCGGGTGAATAACAGTAACAACGGACGAGACACAAACACCCATGTCCTGGGCAGATAAGGGCAGGCAGGCGGGGCTTGAACCCGCGACCCTAGGGTTAACTGGCGAGGACTTTACCCCTCTGCCACCGGGGCCAAAAAATTTCTAATCATTACGGTTTATTTGATTTTCTTTTTGAGAGTAATTACCAATTAGAACACGCAGACAAAGTTTCACGGCAATCTGTGCATAAACATCGCTCAAACAACCTCAAATGTGTGAACATTATTTTCACGAATCTACCCAAATCCCTGCCTATTTACGTAAATGCCTTGAGTAACAAAGCCATTTCCCAAAGAGCCATGCCGCCAGCATTACTCCATTTGCTGACACTCAGAGGCGGATATGGGATTGGGTGAGATTTCCTATTTTACCACGCAATATAGGGGGCGCCCCCATCTCTTAATCCGTGGTAAAATAGGAAAAATGGTGGTCATAAGGTAATCCATACCCCCAGAATCCCATGGCAAGTAGCCATCCGCCGCATATTCCCCCTTCCCTCCGCGCAAACACGACCTTAATCCAAGGTGAGCAAACAGAATACTCACACTCTTTACTCACCATGACCTTAATCCGCCCTTAGCTTTAAGGAGGAACCTTTGTTTTCGCCATGCCCGATAACCTATTTTGGTTTTGACATATGTTATTAGTAAGACTTTTACCATCGAATGGTTTAAAAAATATTACTAGGTCATCGGTTATTTAACGAAGACATATTGGATCAAAAATGATGAATTTTAACGCTGAAACACATCGCCTTTAATGCCAGTGTGATGACATCTCTTCACATAACTTTTTAAAACTTAATTTTCGCTTCAAAATTATTGTTCAAAAACTTATCAAATGTAATAGATATTGAGACACCTTGGGCCCAGGTCATCGATAATATAACATGAGTTCATTCATTCATTGGTGCTTCATTCCTAAGATTGGTGACTGCAGCCTTACACCCTTCCCTATCTAATGCTAGTTCTCTTACCTCGTGGAATCTCTTCCTATCTACTTTCCTCTTTATTTGGTCCATGAACTTGTTCCTGGGTCTTCCTCTGGGGACTTCTTCCTCTATTTTACATTCAATTATGATCGTCACAAACTCATTGCGTCTCAGGGTGTGTCCAATCCATCCTGCTCTTCTGTTACCTATCGTGTTCCATATGGTCCTCCTTTACTCTTCTGTTCACTTCCTTATTTCTTATTTTGTCTGTCCAGTTTATCTTCAGCATCCTCCTCCAGCACCAGATTTCGAAGGCTTCTAGTCATTTCTGGTCAGCTTTTCCCATTGACCATATTTCTGTTTCATAGAGTGCTACAACATAGCTAAAATAACATGTTTGCAACTCTGCATTTTAACTATATATAACACGAGTTTTTCGGTTTGAATAACGGACTTCCTATTGTCTTCGGAGCACATAACCGACATATATTGATGATTGCGGCACTGTTGCCAAAGGAAAGTTCTGCTGTTTACCTAGTTTATCAAGTATATTTATTAATGAATATTAAAATAATGGTATTCATACTTATAGATAAATGTATAACGCCAAGAATCATTATACCCTTCTCTCAGTATGTTAATAATCACGACACCAAATCCTACTGCAATGGAGGCTGGAGTGAATATAATCACTGGTTGTTTATTGAGCGGCAAAAGCTCCAGTTCAACGAATTTTCTATATGATGTTACCCTAAGGATAATTTACATGAAATTAAAAAATATAACTGGTAGCCCTACGCCTATATTCATTCATTACAGCAAATTTTGTGCATCTTAAGAAAACAGCACTTCGAATCCCAAATTCCGCCTTAAGCAACACACACATAATTTCAAAGCCTCCTAGGCCAAAATGAAGATGGACCAAAATTGATTGCTCAATCTCCCTCCACCCCTCAAGTGACTCCGTGGCGCAACGGTAGCGCGTCTGACTCCAGATCAGAAGGTTGCGTGTTCAAATCACGTCGGGGTCAATTTTCCAATGCGTTCCGTAGGAAAGGTTTTTTTTTTTGAAATTTGTATCACTTCACGTACGACCAGTCATGTGTCGCACAAACTAGGAGAATATGTGGGTGCGTGACTGCCAAATATTTGGCTCCGTTTGTCGCGAAAAGGTTAAACGCTACTTTAAGGTCTGAACGTAATTTATTTTACTCAGGCTAAGCTCCCTTTAGAATATACATCAGGTGAATGGTACTCATCGGAGAAAAGGCATCATTGTGCACTGCATTTCCGTCGGAATATAAGTCTGACGTTAGTTTTATAACCACTCTATCCCTGCCAAAATTATGTCAGTTGTTTCTCGTCATGTTATAAGGAATCTCCGCCACGAATCGAGGACTAGTTGTAGAAAAAACGAAAAACATTTTTTCTACAACTAGTCCTCACGCACTAGTCCCCATGCGAGCATCAAGTCCAAACTGTAGCGTTCTAACGGTAAAATAAGTCTTAATAATGATATTCAATGAAACCAATTTTTGCCATATGACAGAAAATTGCATCCGATAAAATTTATATAAAAACGAACAATAGTTCATTGGTAAAAACCTACTATTTGGATCTGTTTCCCGCAGCCAATATACCGAAAGATTATATTATCATTGGCATAAGAATTTTAAAGGTGACAATAATTTATTTGCTATAAAAAGCAAACAACCTGCGCGTAATAGCCATGTTAAGTGGATAATTTGAGCAAATATATCAGGCTCCATTTTCGCGTGTGAAAGAGCTAACTGCTTTCTTTATTTATGCATGGGTATAGGTGGCGAAAAAGTAACAAAAGCATGGTGAAACATGAGAAAAAGTCACTGAGAACTAAGTGTTTCCCCAACATTTAATCAGAAATGAACATCTTTTAAGATAACTGTATAGCAAGCGCGTGGAAAGAAGTTATAGTCTGCAATTTCAGTTTAAGTAGAGAGCACCCTTAAAGCAGTTTGGGCGAAGTATCAATTCATCCACAAAATCATTGATTTTGACCTCATTTTAAAGAGAAATATCTCACCCTTCCAACAATACCAAAATATTAGCACCTAATAGCACTTCTTTCCGAGGTAATTGCAAAAATATTCCGGCCATTTTACACGGAAAATGGGACGTGCATACGCTCCAGAGATACATTATTTTCTTTATGAGGAATTTCTTACACCTAGATCTCGTCAAAAAATGAATAGCGTGAATTTTGTATGTTTTCTCAACAATTAAAAAAAATAAATCACAATGACACCGAAGTATTGGTTCAAAATCACGAAAACACTCCGCTGTGAAGGCGTTGGAAACGTACCGCGAGAAATGATTGAGTCAAAATAATGACTTTTGGCCGGTTTCAAGAGCATTTCGCTAAGAAATCAATAGTAATTAGATCCATGAAGTTATAGATCTCATAAAAACATTCGGGATGCAGGAACACATTAACTAGTTTTATCACTTATTTGTCAATAGGTAATAGCTTTGAATATTTGATCTGATCTTCAAACGCTGGATAAAATTTATGAAATTATAGCCCATGAATTATCGCTAATGTACATACGAGGGTGGTCTGAAAAGTTTCCGACCTAACAAAGATACAAGTAATTTTTTCTGAAAATTTTTTTTTATTTCTCAACATAGTCTCCTAGTAACTCTACACACTTCTCCCAGCGATGCTCCCATCTCTGTATCCCGTCCAAATAGTACTCGGCGTTTTTCTCTGCAAAATAATTGTTCATGAAGGTGATTGCCTCTTCATTTGACGAAAATCTCTGCCCTCCGAGAGCAACTTTTAGATGAGGGAACAAAAAGAAGTCGCTTGGGGCTAGATCTGGTGAGTAAGGCGGATGGTCAAGCAGTTCAAACCGTAATTCGTGGATTTTCGTCATGGCAACCGCTGAGGTGTGAGACGGTGCGTTGTCTTGGTGAAACAGGATTTTCTTTTTCTGCAAATGTGGCCGTTTTTCCGCAATTTTTGCCTTCAGCTTGTCAATTAATGATGCGTAGTATGCTCCTGTAATGATTTTTCTTTTTGAAGATAATCGATTAAAATAACTCCATGACTATCCCAAAAAACAGTCGCCATCACTTTCCCAGCCGAAAAAACAGCTTTTGCTTTTTTTGGAGCCGGTTCCCTCTGTGCAGTCCACTGTTTGGACTGTATTTTTGATTCGGGCGTATAATGGTGTATCCAAGTTTCATCTACAGTAATTAATCGGCGCCAAAACTTGGATTTATTGCGCCTAAACTGCGCCAACAGAGCATTGGAAATGTTCATTCGAACACGTTTTTGGTCTAACGTGAGCAAACGCGGCACCCAACGCGCGGACAGCTTTCTCATGCCTAAATCTTGATTTAAAATGTGACAAACACTTTATTTTGACATGTTCATAACCTCTACTATCTCTCTCACTTTAATTCGGCGGTCGTCTTGCATCATTTGGTGAACTTTGGCGATGTTTTCGTCGGTAGTTGCAGTTTTTGGACGTCCCGAACGTTCATCGTCTCCCAAGCTTTTCCGGCCACGTTTAAATTCAGCTGCCCAAAATTTCACTGTGGTAAATGATGGTGCAGAGTCCCCGTACACAGAATCCAACTCATCTTTGATTTGCGTAGGCGTATTGCCTTTCAAAAATAAATATTTAATGACAGCTCGATACTCGATTTTGTCAATTTTCACAAAAACAATCACATCAACTCACTCAAACGACTGTTACATAGCAACTGCGGGTCCAAAATGGCTGAAACTTTGGTGAGTAACTGTCAACAGATGAACAACGAAATTCACTAACTTTTATTTACGAGTGCTGCCATCTTCACGTTGAGGTCGGATACTTTTCAGACCACCCTCGTAATAATTAGTCAATGAGAGTAAACAAACTGGTCACTTGTCACAAAACAACTCTTTTATCAAGTTATTAAGTCTCCAATCGGTTCATCGCACATCCACCATCTTGGCTACTAATGGAACTCATAACTCCAAGCCATAATTTATGAAACCAATAAATTTATCGTATATTTCTGCAACACTTATAGAATGGTTACCATGGCTTATGGGTCCCATAAGTTTCTGGAATACATTTGTGTCATTCCTGTATCCGGTCATTAAACAATTATTTTCATATAATTATCGAGAATTTCCATTAAATAAAAGAATATATATAATAAATAAAATAAAATAAAATAAAAAAAAATAAAAATAAAATAAAAATAAAAAAAGAAAGAAAATAAAGAATATGGAACCACTAATATAAAAATGTAAACTTCATGCCTCCTACAGCTGCAGAAAATGCAACGTAAAATTCCAATACGTTCTACATTATGACTAGGAAAACATTTCGCTAGACAACCTTCAAAGGTAGGTGAAATATTTACAGCTCTCCGCGATATAAAATATCCTACCAAACTAGTGAATCTATAAAACGACATTATTCAGGAATTCAGACCAGAAAAGGTTCACCAGAGGAGAGCCAATCCACAGGAAGCAACGAGATAACACTCCCAAATTTGCTGAGTGAGATCGGTTTGAACTTCTTCCGAGGTCATACTTTCCCCGTGGCAGTGGAATAAGTTTTAGCGGCGCTTCATTGCATTAAAAAATGGATTAAGCCTCGCAAACTCGGAAACTCGATCCGCTTCATGATGGAGGCGAGAAATTTGAGACAACAGTATTCAGCGCGATGGAGAAATTTAATCATCTATGTACGAAAGAATTTCCATGAGTACCTACACGAGCAAGTTCGTCTCATATTAAATTCAGACGTTTTCAAAGTAATCACCTATGTGCTCCTACTTCTCATTTGTTTCTTCCTCTGAGTTCTAGCCTCTTTCGGGGTACAAGCCTGGAAATCCAAGTATTCTAACGTTTTCAACGACTCATACAGTCCTTACCACTCCCCTATATTATCAAAAATGATCTTTGCCTTCGTGGTCCTATTCTCTGCACCAAAATTTTAGTAACGGCTTAAATTAGTACGCCTTGGTACGTACAATCTTTGTGTTATAATCCTATAATGTTAGCGATGAACTGCTTTTCTCTATCTTGAAATCGTCATTCTACGTTAACGCAATCTTCACAAAATTCCTCTGCTCAAGCCTCTTATACCAGTAAAATAAAAAATTGTAAGAAAATATTTGGCTTACACTGTTCCTAAAAGCATTCCGAGATTCTGAGTGTATGACACGTATTCTAATGACTTCATCTTTTAGCCAAACATAGCGGATTGGCTTTGCATAAAAAATCCGAACTGTCACGTGATGCGTCCTTATTTACCCAGCATACCTTCAACCTCTCTTCTTGTACGCTTTCTTTGCCTCATTTTCCCACACTACAGCTAACTAGCAATCCCTCTTCCAGCAGTATCTCTGCCTAACCATAATTATCAAACATATATCATCTCCGCGAAATATTCGACATCACGCCATCGATTCCCTTTTTCAATTTCACAGACCGTTAGCCTAAATGCCAGTACAAGGTGATCTCTGGCATCACCATTTGGGTTGAAGGCTGTGATTGGTGAAAACGTGAGGATAGTACCTGTCATGAATGTTTATCGCAATATTATTGGATTATTTGGGTGGCCGGGGAGGCTGAGGTAATTTAGTAGGTAGCATATGGAATAGGAAAATCAGGATGATCTTCAAAGGTCACATAAGCAATGGGCCAAGATCTCCAATAACACAATTGTGAAAAATTCACAGTGGAAAAATCATTCGCCTGGACTGGGAATCGAGCCCAGGTCCCTCGATTTTCCTCCGAGAGCTCTAACCAGTCTGACACCTGGGTAGCTTAATAGGTTAGAGCACTCGGCGCGAAATCGAGGGATCTGGGTTCGATTCTCAGTCCAGGCGAATGATTTTTCCACCGAGAATTTCACACAATAGTGTGATCACTAGCGGGTGACTCCGTTGAAGTAACTGCGGGGCTAGTTCCGTGGCTCTTTGAAAATCTCCAAGAATACAACATAAACATTTATAAAACGAATATTAAAATTCGAGTCGCGAAAGAAAGTAGATGAATGCAAAAGTCACACTGAGAGGAGAGAAATTAGAACAAGTTCAAGCAAGCAGGACCAGGAATATGGTGTTCATCAACGACTGATGAAGATCTAATTGACATTGAAGTCCACCAAGTAAATGTCCCAACGAGTAGTTAAGAGGGGAAATGAGTCTCATGAAAATCTTGCGAGAAAAAAAGAGTGAAGTCCGCTGGACTCATTCCAAGACTAATCAGCTTCATGAAAATGGTATGAAAAAAGGATTTTTAATGTTTAACGAGAAAGGCCACGGATGGAATACACAGGGAAAATTATGGAGAATTATGGAAAAATAAATCGGTTAGTGGAATGTAGTGGAGGGCTTTGGCGACCCATTTGACGCAAGAGGCTCGAAATGCGTTGGCTACCCGAGGCCGTCTTTGGCGAATATGAGAATTTTCGGGCCACACTTTAACGGATTCCATCTTTATCAAGCGAGACAGAATCTTGACCTTGCTCTCACCCTCGTTTACGTTAGAATGTTAATGGTGAAGATTTTCCGCAGCTACGGGCAAGATTTTTCGTCAGGGCAATCAGGGCATCTCGTATCCTCAATCAGAATTTCCTAGAGGAATTCGAAAATGAAAAGTGCTCCTATTTGCAGGAATAGTGCAGCCCCAAGTACTATAGTTGTGGGTTCAGTAAAGGGTGGTCGCTCGGTATCCTTCTTTATCGATAGTAATGTGGGACAAAAAAATAGGATATGGCAAGTGCCACTTGATCAGAACGTGCCCATTCATGAAAGACTGTAAAAATTTTAATTATTGATGAAAGATACAAAACATTGGCCTTTTTTATAGTTATTTCTTTCTAATTTCCCTATCCTTCTATGCCTTATTCGCTTCCATAACATCCACGCACTACTTCAGACACCATAAGGGATCATAACGGCCGGAAATGTGACTTTAAAGTTGGCTTATCGATAGGTAGTGTACCCAGTTAAGTGATTTACTCCCTAACGCTTGTAATTTCCTGATCTGCTACCTCGTACTAGCAACACGCTGCTCATGTCTGGGGTGTAACTCTTCCACGAACCTCCGTGCATTTTTTTAGTCGTAACAACATAAATGAAAACTGTCTTACCTCGGTAGCTAGCTTTTGTGCGGCGTATATTTGACCAATTTTGCCTCTTGACAAATTGGAGCATATTTTTCCTGGTGTACCAGCAGTCGGAGTTACAGTAAATTTAATTAGGATATTGTGTGTAATGCATGTTGGTGATAACTTACCCTCTGCCACAAATCCATTAGGTAGCTGTGTAGATCTACATGTGCTTTCTTGATTTTGAGACTTATAAAACTCCTCCTCTCCGGGATCTCTCCCACCACATCACATTAATTATTGCATACTGCTTTTCATTTGTTTTATGTGTGTCGCTCCATAACGAATTTAGTATTGCTGCGTGACTATGTGGCTATGTGTGACCGATGTTATGTGTTTCCTCAATTGTGCATATTAATGTTGAATGAAAATCATCATGCACCACTGTATTTATCATCCTATTTTTACGGCTTTGTCACCATCACAATCCATTAATTGTGACCTTAACCCCCTGAACATGTGCGCTGATTTTTATTGTTGTGTATCATATTATTATTACCTACCGATTTTTTATTTGTTTTATACGTGTCGCTCCATATTGAATTTAGTAAGCTGTTTGTCTTGTTACTAATTCATTTTTTACTATTTTTGTCTATTTTTTGTAACGGCATGTAATTATTTTTTTTCTATTTTCCAGGGGACTTATAGTCCCAGAACAAGAAAGACCATTTTCAATTTCAATTTCACATCTCCAAACGTTTTTCTCCAACTAACACTTCCTCTCACACCGTCCACCCCTCTTCCACAAACTTGCCAAAAACCCAAACAAGAAAAATATGTTAATACTTCCAAACGACGATCGAACCTTCTTAAAGCAACCCTAGTCGACTCCTTTCCTCTCCCCCAGGCAACAGGCCCACTACCCCTTCGCGAAAAAAAACCCTGACATATGCGCCCAGTGAGAGCTTCCTCTTTAAAAAGCTCCTAGCGACCGCGCCCCTTAACAGCCCTTGGGGGAAGGGATGAAGGACGCGTGCTCCGTTTACATGCGTGGAGGAAGGAAAATGGAGGACGGAAAGAAGTGAGAGCGGACCACGATGAGGACGAAGAGTAGAGAGAAAACAAATAAAGGCCCCAGTCCCTCTCTTAACGCCGCTACACACGGTACATTTTATTGTGCAAACAAATGAATCATAGGACGCACATGAAAATGTTTGGAATTAGAGTAGGTTCTACTTCCCGTTCAGTCATTCTGAAAATCATATACTTGTCGCTTTAAAAGGTACACGTTTCCTCATGAAAGAGCTCACGCACTCATTTGCAAAATAAATTAAACCGAGTAAAGTGGCCTTTAAGATGGTAGGAGCGATTTTTTCTTATGAACAGAGTTGCGTGAAATAGACATGTACATATTAGTCCTTAAGAATTGATAAAAGTGGAACAAGGCATGTCACCCATTTGATTTCAAGGTACTTTGTTACCATTTTAACACATAGCACGATGGCATTTTACGTTCAGTTCAAAACGATAAGATTCTATGCGTTTCCATTCACCCATAAATGTGAAATACTGCGTTCCATACTATTACAGCTGTAGCCATCAAATATCAAGGTTTCATGCCGCGAATACAATCACATATTTACATACGATTTTTGCTGATGGTAGTTTGAGCAACACAGCTCCCCAGTCACAATGGAGACCATATTCGAATTATACATATTAATTTCAGCAGCTGTAGGAAGCACGAATTAAATATCGCATTATAAATGATGAAATTATATACTTGTGTACGAGAGAAATTATGAGTAATTAAATAAAAATTTGTACAAATGTCTTTCATTTGACTCATTTTTTCACGCGGTAAGATCGAAACTCCTTACAAATGGAAGGTTTTTTTACCATCCCGAAAATTACTGCGGTGACAACATGATTTATTTTCAAAAATAATTGAGAAAACATACGAACTACACACTGTCAATTTTTTACGAGATCTGGAGGTTAGAAATTCCTCACTTTTAAAAAAATAAGGTCTCTCTGGAGTAAATAAACGAACCATTTCCCATGTATAAGGGCTGGGATTATTTGGAAAATATCTCGGAAAGTAATCTGGTAAGTGGTTGATATTTTGGTATCCCTGGAAGAGTGAGATATTTTTTTAATGAGATCAAATTCATTTATTTATTGGTGAAATGATATTTCGCTCAAACTACCTTAAATTTCGGATTCCGCGCCATTAAACCTTGCCATAAAAGTGCTTTCTTTCATTCAAAAGGTTTGAAAACATATTTCTCGCAACATTTAAACTACTGCACACATGAGTTAAATTTTTCACCCTTTTAACGTATGTACTTGTAGTGAAAATTATGTTCAAGAATTTCTTTTACGATTTACTGGAAAAGTTATTAATACGAGCACACTACGACTCACGATTACCGCTCCTGCCGCCTTAAGCTACTTTGAACGAAGTATCATTTCACCTATAAATCAGTGAAATTTGTCTCATTTTAAAGATAAAATCTAACCCTTCCAAAAATACCAACATATTAGCCCTCTACAGACCTATTTTCCGATATTTTTGACGAAAAATACCAGCCGTTTAATTGGGAACTGATACATGTATGCACCCCAGAGAGAACTGATTTTAAAAAATGAGGTAATTCTAAAAGCTAGATTGCGTCAAAAAATTAACAGTGTGTGGTTTGTATGTTTACACAGTTGTTTTTAAAATAAATCATATTGTCACCGTGGCAAATTTTCAGGACCCCAAAAAATCCTTCCGCTGTGAAGGAATTTCAAACGTACCGCGTGAGAAAAATGAGTAAAATTGAAGACTTATACGGCTATTTTTATTTAATTACTCACAATTTTACCCATATAAAAGTAAATTCTTACAACACTAATAATGCTATATTGAATTCACCAGGGTGTCCACTAAAGTCAAGCATATTTATAGGTTTTCAAGGCTAAATTTATACAAAACTCCAGGTTATAATATCGCGTTTTTTAATATGAGCCAAAGCGATGTTTTTTCAAGTTTTATGCAGAATAGGGATTTTTCTAGCTAAACCCACATGTAAGAATAAAGGACCCCAACCAAATAACAAACTAATTAAATAATTATAAATAACAAAATAAGAAATGAGTGTTAATATAAAGTAATCGAATGTGAAGTTTTATTGGTAGTAAGTTTTATATTGGCTATAAGTACACTAAACCAGAAGTAGGCTAACTCACATCATGTTTTGTTGGGAATATGGCACTTGTCCTAGTGAAGAAATAGGTAGGCTAAACCTTAATGACGAATGATTATCCAAGACCGGTAGTAAATTTTCTTGCATTAACTTTACGCAATGTGATCTTCTGTATATAATTCAACAGGCGTGGCGGTAAAATAAAAGAAATTAGATTCTCATACCATACGGCAAAGATAATGTTAGATAAGATACTACAGTTATCTACAGTTATCTAGCTAGCTACAGTTAGAAAGATACTACAGTTATCAAATAATAGATATTTCAAAGTCATTGTTGTCGTTTTTATTTGTAAAATAAGGATTTTTTTGTCTTGTCATGGAATAAAAATTTTTAAATTCCCGACTCAAACTAGAAATTCACGAATAATCCACGATTACAATTCAAAGACGGTCTCCATTATGACTATGGGATACGCCACAAATATTTTTGAAGTATTGCCTCACCTAGAAATCAATGAATTTGGTCCCGTTTGAAAGAAAAATACCTCACCCTTCCGAAGATATCAAAATACAGCCCCTTACCGCAATACTTACTGAGATTTTTGACGAAATATACCAGCACTTTTACATTGGAAATGTTACGTCTATGCACTCCATATAGACGTTATTTACAAAATGAGGAATTTCTAACACCTATATATCGTCAAAAAACTAATAGTGTTTAGTTAATATGTTTTCTCAACTATTTTTGAAAATAAATCAAATTTTCACCACAGTTATTTTTTCAGGATCACAAAGAAACCTTTCGCTGAGAAGGAGTTTCAAACGTACCGCGCGAAAAATATGAGTCCAGTTACCGAGTTATAAAGTTATTTTCATTTAATTACAGTCATATAAAATTATTAAATTGCTCCATTAATCATTCAATATTTTATTCATAACTCCTACAGCTGCAGAAACTAAAACATATAATTCGACTATTGTCTCTATTATGATTTGGGTTCTATCTCGCCCAAACTACCTTAAACTTCGGTTGAAGGACGCGGGCTCCCTACACGTGAACGTGGAGGAAGAAGAAGTAGGCGGGAAGAGGCAGCATCGTCAAAAAACTAACAGCGTGTAGTTTGTATGTCTTCTCTACTATATTCGAAAATTAATATTATTGTCACCACAATAGGTTCTTGAGTATCACAAAAAAACCTTCCGTTTTGAAGGAGTTTCAAACGCACCACGCGAAAAAAATGAGTCAAGTTAAGGACTTATTTAGATATTTTTATTTTATTATATTTTTTTTAGATAACTACTTACAATTTCTGTTATATAAAACTATATTATTGCACCATTAATAATGCAATATTTAAATCACGTATCCTACAGCTGGCGAAATCAAAACGTATAATTCGAATATGCTCTCTATTATGAATAGGGAGCTATCTCGCTCGGACTACCTTAAAGGTACTTTTTCAAGAACGCGTTTCAGACGAAGAGATGCAAAAGCGAGATCCTCAGCCAATCAGAAGCCCGGATGTCTTCGCGTGAGTTCACGTATATTCGCGTACAGTTGCGTCGCCCAAGTTGAAATATTTTCAACTTTCGACGCATGGAACGAGTAGAATCACAAACATGGCCGACCGGCGAAGTGTAGGTTCCATGGATGAAATGATCATCTCCAAAATTCGAGAGAAGTACTCGTGCCTGTACAATTATAAGGACTATGGATACAAGGATAAAAACCTAAGGGAGAAGGCGTGGAGGGAGATAGGAGTATCCATTGGAGTGGAAGGTAAGAACAACTTTTATTTCCGATGATTCTCAAATCTTACATGTGTTGATGCATTGGTGGTAATATCTTTTACGTAATATCTACTACGTTTCATTTTTTACCATTTCTTCTCTGCAGTAGATGGCGCGTTGGTACCTCCTACGCGTAGGTTCGCTAGCATGCGAATGTTCACGCGAGGAAATGAAGCGTCTCGTCTAGCGCGCGTGCGCGTCTGACGCGTCCATAAAAACGAAGCTTAACAGCCCTCGGCTGAAGGACGCGTGCTCCTTATACGTGAACGTGGAGGAAGAAGAAGTAGGCGGGAAGAAGCAGCATCAAGGCACGGAACGGTGGAGAATTGAGGCAATAGAAACGTCCCCAGACCCTCTCTCTCTCTCTCTCTTAATCCCCGAGAAGCTGTTAAGGCGTATTTCTCCCTCTTTCTCTCCCTACTCTCGCATTCTCCTCGCGCGCATCTCTCCCGTCGGCCTATTCTCTCCCTTTAAACTCGGAGCCAACTATGCATTACGTGAGCGCGCACGACGGCAGAGGACGCACGCACGGTTGGTCCGGACAGATCTCCTTTTGCTGCGACGACGATCGGGTCGCTGAATGCGTAAAAAGAGCGAGAACAAGAGGAACGGAAGTGGGAAAAGGGAAGAAAGTCTGAAGAAGAGGAAACGTGGACGGAGGGAGGAGACCTTGGCGTAAAATGAGGGCGAGAGGTAAGGTGGAGTACCTTCACGTGTTTCTCAGAGAGGGGGAGATCGAAAGAAGTCCACGCGCTATATGTTTTCATCAAATGATGAGAGAACACGCGGAGAACGCTTCCCCACTCACACCCTCTTCCTATTTCTCCCGAACACCTGGGGACAATAGGAAGAAAAGAAACCTAGAATACAAGAAGTATATTAAAGAACCATACCACCGAGACAATCCATAGACCAACGGGGATACCTTGGAACTGCTTCGAAAGAGTGAATGACATCAATGGCCTCAGAGCACCTGGTGGCCATTGTTGTGAGCGTGGTCAGGCCTACATAGAAGACACCTCACGCACCACGGAGACAAGAATCAAGGAACACCAGAGGGAATAGGCTTACATCTACCCGAAAAATCAGCCCTAGCGGAACAAGTATTGATCAGGCTCACTGCAGTAATGCAGACGCATTGTATATAGACTATTTTTTGGCAGACGTTGAATATATTTTGCTAAAGAAGAACTATTACGATAGAAACGATCACAGGTATAAAATTAAGGAAAAAGACTGCAGAAGCGATATACTTAGAGCGTCATTTTTTCCACGCACAATAAGGGACCATAATAGTTGCGATAGAGCAGTTCTACGAAACTCCGGCCCTCACTAGGTAGCGTAAACTAGGTTTTATATTTGTGCCAAATATCTTTACACCATTATTAACTACTCATTCCGATGGAACTTCAGGCCCGGTTTAGTGCCTTGTAGTACCATTTATCAATCGCGTTAATAATATAAACCAGTAGTTGTATCTTAAATAGTGTACTGCATGATAGAATCTTCTTCTAAGTATCACTCTCCTAGTTTCTGGTATGACCGCGCACTGTTGTCCTGACTGATTTTGGCCTGCGCCTGGCATCAGGGGGAATGTGCGCGGTTGATTTGAACTGGGATGAGTGCTGCATGCCTGGTGTGGAATTACCCCGTGCCACACACTCCAGTGGAGGCTTGCTCAGTATTTCGCAGATGAACATTAATTTTCATCTAAATAGCTGACCAAAAAAGAATAGAAGCCTTCGAAACCTGGAGCCGGAGGAGGATGCTGAAGACAAAATGGACGGACAAAATAAGAAATGATGAAGCGTACAGAAGAGCAGAATGGGAAATGACCATATGGAACAACATACAGGAAAGAGGAGCAGGATGGATTGTACACACCCTGAGACACAATGGATTTGTGAAGAACATTATTGAAGGAAAAATAGAGGGAAAACTACCCAGAAAAAGACCCTGGAATAAAGTCATGGACCAAATAAAGAGAAAAGTACATGGGAAGAAATACAAGGATGTAAAGGAACTAACATTAGATAGGGAAGGGTGAAGGGCTGCAGTAAACCAATCCTAGAATTGAACGACCAATATTGATGATGATGATGATGATGAGATTTATTTTGACGGTGACAAAATTCTTTGCCGCACAAACAGGGGATCAACAAGTAAAGGAGACTAATGTAATCAGTCAAGAGGAGAAAAACCTGAAAATTTGGTAACCAAACTGGAGACCGGTTGTAGAAGAGATGAGAAGCGAGCGAAAACGAATGAATAATGCCGACCAATGAGGGGACACCTGGACTGATACACTAAAGAATAATAAAAACCTGGCGAAAACCATACTCGGCACTCGGATTTTCCAGTAGAAACATGTGCGAGTTGATAGTTGAAGCTTCGGCAACAGAAAGCCTAACCCGGTGTCAATACCGAGAAGACTTGAATGCCTAATTGACACTGTCAACCTCAAGGTGCATCCATGCCAGCGGGGCCGAATCTCATTCGATTTGCGAAAACCTGAGTAAATCATTTTCAAAAGTTGTGCCCCTTAATAAAAAATGAAGATCAAATGGAAGGAAAGATTCACCAACAAAGAGTCGGAAAGAAAAGAGGTAAATAAATTGAAAAGCCAGAGACAAAGAAGAGGTAAACTTACGGGCCACATTTTACGATGCAGCAGTCCACAGAAAATAAACGTATATAGTCGTATGATTGTTTCAAAAATGGCGTCAGAGTGAATAATTACGTTGGAGCGAAGTAATTGACAGATATGAGAGCGTAGTGGAAAGCTGTTCTCAATCTACGGATTGTAAGAGATTTTACTGATAATGGTGATGATGAAAAATGTTTACTTAATACACCATCACTACAATTTCAACTGCTAATCTATGTCCTTGATTATAATTACGTAAATATTTGGCATTTAGAGCATGACATCCATGAGCGAGGAAAACGTAACTGCTGCCGCCAAAACGAGGTCAACGGCAACGAATTTGACTAATGCTAAAATCTATTTTACGACTGAAATGTAAACAAAACAACTTACTCGCCGTAATATTCTCTACGTTGACGAATAAAAAGTACTTAATACTAATCCAGGAAGAATGTATAGCGCTAATGGGACATCTGAATCTATTGGTAATGTAACAGAGTGAAATTGTACAAAGATCTTTCCGTCAACAAGGCGAAAACACAACAAAATCCGTCAAAATAACACCTGAATCTGTCATTTTTCTCCACTCGTAACTTCAGTGTACAACTCTCCGGCGAGATGTTGTAGAACAGCATATTGAACAATGATACTCAAACAATATCGTACTGTCTACCAAATTTATTTCAAACACTTACAACACTTAAAACACAGTGTTTCAACTGTCTAGCAGTCACCATCAGGTAGTCTTACCTGATGATGACTGCAAGACAGTTAAAACACGTGTTGTAAGAGTTTGAAATAAATTTGGTAGACAGTACGATATCGTTTGAGTATCATTGTTCAGTGTACAAAATGGAGCCGTCAATAAAAGTACACTAAGCACAGAATATTCAATAGTGAAGTGTTCGATACTTGGTATGATTTTTCAGCATACACGAGCACAGTTCCTATATACGTTTCGAGTTCCAATATCATAAATAAGGAAAGCTATTTGCTGAAACCAGCTGATTGAATTGATCTAACACCGTTAAATTTCAATAACTAAAACTTTTTTAGGTTCCAACTTCCAATAATCGTAAAAGAGCAATGTCCCTCTGCTATCCGAGTCTGAGGGTGACCATACCATCTCGATTTCTCACGCAAACCTTTGTTTTTGTGATCTTTACGTTTCCCTTCATCAAACCAAAAGGCATTAAGTCAGAAGAAGATTCAACTCAGGCTAGCCATTTAGGCCAGTAAATAAGAATGAATTTCGTTAATAAATATTGATTGAGCCTCCCTCATTCGGCAGAAAAGCTTGAAAGACAACTGCATCGGAATAAAGGAAATGGAAAGCATTGGAACCGTGGAGTTGTCGAAAAATAAATATGCTGACCTGGCAGAAAGAAGGACCAACGATTGGAAGTAAATGCCTCGGAATATAAAAGATGAAATATATCAGGTATATTACGGGGGCTGCCATAAAGGAGATTTAAGAAGGAATAAAACAAAGTTCAGAGGTGAATGGAGAGAAGCTCTATCATCCTCGGGCACCTATTTTTAGATTGACGATCGCTAATTGCATATTCATGGCCTCATTTTAGTCGCCCACCACGTTACACGGACTGGCTACAAAATGAAAAATTCTTTCCGCATACCGTCGACAATGGAGTTCTCTTTCCTTTCAGTTCCGAGTTCTTGCTAAGGAAACCGACAACTAAAGCACTATCACAAAGATTGTTGGCCAATTATTAGTGTTCGAGAGGTTGAGGCTGTGAATTACCATGGGAGGTGACCAAAATGTGAGGAAAAGTGTTTTATTTCTTAGCTACGCATACTTTTGAGCCCCAGAAATATTTCATACCCAGCAATATTTCATACGCCAGAAAAAAACAATACAACTTCCTGATAATTAAGAATTTTTTGGGTTCTTCCCGCGTTGCATCATATTTTTGGACGACCGTTTTGCCGGCATTCCAGTCGGCGTCATCAGGTCCGATAATTCCGACATGATGATGTCGACCAGAATGCCGGTGAAATGGTCGTCCACAACTATGCTGCTACGCGTGTAGAACCCGGCAAATATATAGCAAGAAAACCGCGGAAGCCTTCGTAACAATACAACTTTCTTTTAGTTTCCAGTCAGAAAAACCGCGCTTTAACGTGACGTAAAGTGACGTCACTTATCAGTACCCCACCAACATATTTCTACGTCATATAAACAACGGATCTGCTTAGAATTAGAAGCACATCAAAATGACAAATCATTCCACAAAACCTTAAGTCTCAAAACGTCGATGCAAGGGCCTCATCTGCGAGGGCCATTCCGCCCACCGTAGCCATGTGACTACACCCTGACGCGCCGAGTGTATGACGCTCTGTAGGAGGAACCGCGAAGTTTATCGCAATCAACTTGTCAACACTGCGTCCTTTAAGGCCACGATCACCAAAATATTTTGCATAAGTGCTTTAGATGACCATACGAGAAAAATACCAAAAATTCATCAAAATCGGAGGCAAAAATTTTTCTGGGCGGAAATGGGTTAAAGGCAATGGCTAAAAAAATGAAATTTTGTCGGCAAAAAACCAATTATTTAATTATTCCAAAATTGGATAGTACCGACATTGCAGTTTAGAGTTTCTTAAACAATATGAGAGGCTAATTCATAAGTAATAAAAGTCATAACTGTCCATACGTATGTGCAATATGTAGAATTGTAATATAAATTCCAAGCGATCCGGTACTCTATAACATCGAAGTCAGGGTCAATATAGCGGCGTGCTTTTTGCAACGCAGCACAGAAATATTTCCTGCTTAAACGTTTCATAGATGACTTGAAACTTTTAAAATTACTACTAATTATTATCCACATTTCTTTTCGAAGTGAACAATGGATTTAAGATATAAAAAAACCAGTGGGCAACCCTATTGAGCCACTAACGCACTTGGTGTCAGAAACACAAAAGCAAATATATTTCCTGGGAGGGAAATATGTTTACTTCTCCTGGAAATGGAGCGTGTTGGATGGGAAATGGGATTTTTTTTCTCACGCACGCACTTTAACACCGGCGCTTCCTCGGAGGAACAAAGCTCTAAAAATCGTTATTCTCTTTCATTTTCACGCAAGACAGGAATACACGCATGACCGAGGAAGGAGAAAAAAATACATACATATTCCCCCGACAGCGTCGCTGCACACATCCTGCCCCGCTGAAGATGAGCTCCTCGGTAAGGGAAAGGAAAGGCCAGCGTATACATTCGTGCAAGCCCATTGTGCGAACGACGCGTATTGGAAAAATGCGGCGCGTGAGCGTCATTTTTTTCCCAAAACATCGAATGAATTATGCAAGGACCTCATCTGCGAGGGCCAAGTAGGTTGGTGGGCACTCCCGGCGTTTATTTTTAGGACAGAGGCGCCAAAAATAGCGAAAATTCATACCTCTTTGCACTTTATCGTTCTCTCATTGACTTCGACCCCGTTCGCCTTTAACTCCCAACATTTGCACCGCTGATAAAAATATGGTCATGCTTCAAACTTATATTTCACTTGAAGCAGGTCACCTAATACATATTTTTGGGCGTTGATCGCGGTTAGAGTCACGTTTAAACAGATGATTATACTGAATAACTGAGACTCTAACCATAACTAACGCCGTAAACAGTAATCATACACCATTCCCCACATAATAAAACTTTTTATCCCCCTCAGTTTTGAATTTTGTGTAAATAGTTATTACTCATGCACCGTCCATGGGAGAAAAAAAAGGAGAAAAATTAAATAACATCTCCTGTTTCTTTAAATATTTCATCACAGAGGATGACGTTTATGCGTGGCTAGTTAGATTAAACTAGTTGTGCCAAATAAAAAAATGAGTGAAGTTTCTCAGTTTTCGATAGTTTCACACAAAATGATAATGTTTTTAAAGTTAAACTTATGAAGCATTATTAAGGTAAAATACAGGGACAAGTCTCCATAGTAAGACCCAAGAATGGACCAAATAAAGAGGAAAGAACATAGGAAGAGGTACCAGGGGGTAAGAGAACTAGATATTTGATAGGGAAGGGTGGAGGGCTGCAGTCAACCAATCTTAGGATTAAACCACCAATGAATGAAATTCTCTGATCATTTGATCGCGTGTCCACGCTGATATTCTGACCAAAACCCATATCTTGTCGAAATGAAATGTTACAACAAAAAAAGCACTTGTTTCTAACTGAGAATGCCATTTTCATTTTATTTGGACGTACTAGAATATTTTCATAACCAATACTTTTTCCCAGGTATCATAAAGGATCATAAAGCATCTTTTCTTTGACCAAATGCTGTACGTGATCCTACTGGGGTTTTCTGTATCGAGGTCATTTTTTAAGTTCAATTAAAAATCTGGTTTCAAAAGCTTTTCGGCGTTTCATTTTTTAACTATGAGACATCTCAAGGATAAGTGTTTCAATGCTGCTACCCAGGAGGATGCGACAACTCAACCAGTCCCAAGAGAACAGAACATGTTCAGAGAGGGAAAAACGGTTGCTTTGTGTGCTATTTTTTGCAATGATTTTAGCCTGCATCTACAACCAATTGCGCAAAGCTTGGAATCATGATCCTACAACTAAGAAGGTTCAACAATTAAGAAGGTTCAATACTCAACTTTAAGAAAGGAAGAAGTGTCAAAGAAAATATTGTTTATTTTTCATTCTAAACTAATTTAAAGCAATGACTTATATGTAAGAAAAATTGGCTACTTCACATATCTAGAGTCTACTATAAAATCTGAAAACCTGACAATTTAGTATGATGAAAACTTCTCTTGCATACGTCCTCTTTATAAGAAGGAAATATTTCAAAGTTCATACCAAAGCACCAATTCAAACATCACAGTTATTGCATATTCCTTCGTTTAACTAGCGTTGGAGTCCACAATTTCAGGCCCGTAAAAAAGCCCTCAAATCTAGAAATGATTCTCACGTTATACACAACGTTCGAGTGATATTTTTTATTTAAAAAGTCGCTTTACCTCCTTGCTCACCACCGATTAGTTATCAACGAAACGGGATGCTAAGAACATGGCTTACTGCGCAAAAAACTGTTAGCATCCACCGTCTCTTTCAGCCTCTTTGTGCCTGAAGAACACCCCGAAATAACGCAACAGCTGCGTTACTGGTATATGCTACGTGTAATCCCGATTGCCACTCAAGCTCGAGGCAAAGAGAAAATAAATATACCTCGTCTCTGCCAAATCAGATGAAATGTCTCAATTCTACACGGAGGCAAAGACAACGCGGCGTTCTGCACATCCCCGGAAATAACACGGTGTGTTGCTCTTTTTATTCGCTCTTTTTGCTTTCCGCTCATATCAAAAGAGATAGCAAGGGAAGGGTGCATGAAAAAGGCTCCCCGAGGCCAAACGGTGACACCGCCCTATCTTTTATCGGCACAAGAAACTCGGGTTGATCGTCCCGGAGGGTGTAAACGAACGGACGAGCCGCACGGGATTTGGGACGTGAATTGCGTTGAGATCTGAAAATCAAGGGCGGGAAACAAGCGGACGGCGGTGGAACTCAAGAGTTGTAGCGCCTCCCGCGAGGAAGGGCGATATAAAACTTTGGTGAGGACAGCTCTCTGAATCCAGAGCACTAAAGCAAATAACAAGTATCCTTCCCCATTCGTCCCGACCTTTTGTCACCATCCAGGGAATGCGAAGGACTCGTCTGCACCCCCGTGACATCCTGAGTGACGGAGAAATTGACCCACGGAACTTGACACATTTCCAAATAATTGGATCACATATGTGAGATTTTTAAAAAGACTAAAAACTTGGCTATTAAATATGTAAAATGTATGTTTCATTTTTTTTTACTAAGTTATTGATTGTACTGGATACCGAATACTGAAATACATGTGTGTGGTTCTTAAGTTGTCTAGAAACATGGCCATTGTAAGTAGAAAAAGTTTTCTTTTTTCATAATTAAATTCTTGATCGTGCTGGCCATTGAATACTGAAATATATACGCGTGTGTTTCGTAAGTTGTTTAGAAACATGGCCATTGAATATGGAAAATGTCTGTTCCTTTTTCTTAATAAAATTCTTCATTATACTAGCTATGGAATACTGAATTATAAGTGTGTGATTCACTATATTCATCGAATATAGAAAATGTAAACTGTTTCTTTCTTTCTTAAATAAGTTATTGATTGTACTGGTACTGAATATTGCATTAGATGTGAGTTATTATCTGTAAAGTATTGCATTATTTCATTTTGATGGTATCCCCACCCACAGGCCGATTGCCTTGGGGGACACCTAGCTCCATTTTGTTTTGTATGCGCTTAAGAAAATGTATATTTTTCCACGGAGGAATATATTTCAACTTCAATTATCGCCTGAGCGCGAAAAAATACATTCCATATGAAGTGGAGAAGCTTTCGGGTGTTCCTCCGCGTGATGTCCATGGTTGACAACTCTTTCTCCAGCCATCCTGCTGGAGTCTTCGGGTCTGAAGTGGCGATGAACTGTTCTGTTCCGTCTTGTATAGCCGGACCCGTTGGTCGCATTGCTGGTTTCCCATATTCCTTTTTTGAACATCCTCTTCCAGGCGCTAGGGAGATTGTGACCGTCCTCCCGCTTGAAGTTTTTAGGATGATTTGCGATTTCACCTAAAAACGTCAACCGGGAGGGTGGTTACGATCTCCCTATCGCCTGGAGGAGGATGTTAAAAAATAAAATACGGGAAACCAGCAAGACGCCAATCGGAGATATTCCCACCAACCAGACCTGGCGATATAATGGACCAGAACGGTGTATCGCCACTTCAAACCTGGAGACGTAAGCAGGATGGATATTGACATCACGCGGAGGAACGCACGACAGCTACTCCACTTTGAATCAAACTCCGCGGAAACCTTCGAATCATACATTCCGTGTTATCATAATGTTTCCCAATATATATTAAGGTACCATGCCGAATAAAAAATACGCACTTTTTAATGGGTATCATATCATCACTCTTGGGTTGGCAGCCCTGGAAGTATAAATAATGCCATGGGAACGAAACTTTTGTTGAAGGAGGAGTGTGTGTGAGGGACAGTGTCGGGCCATGAGGTAAAAAGGGTGGAGTAGTGAACCTGTGTGGAAGGAAAAGGAAGTGTAATACAGTGCTGAGAGAGTTGAATGTCAGATGTAGTAAAAGGAAGTGTGTTTACTAAATAGATATAAAAAAGGAGGGAGAAAAACAAGTGTAACACTACAAATAAATAAATCGAGTGTTACAACTTACATACTTTTTACGCTTAAATTTCGAATTCTGCACCGTAAACCATGAAAATGCTTTAATAGAGTCGATATTTTCAATGTAAAACTCTTGAAAAATTGATATTACAACATGTACAGCTACTCCCAACGTATGAACAAATACACCTAAGTGAAAAGTGGTCCAAAAATTTTTGCGGCTTGCCTGAAAAGTTATTAAAATGTGCCCTCAATGACTCACGATTCTCGCTCCAACCGCCTTAATCAGTTCGTATTCCTTCAATTTCTTCAAGGGGTAGATGCAAATGAAAAAAATAAGTATGGTACTCCGTATTGAGAACAATGGGGAAGATATGTGGGAAGACGTTAAGGGAGAGAAAATGCAGCGAACATATTAGGGAACAACTGCAGATACAGCCGATAAACCGAGTGGATGCTGACAAGACGACAGGAAAGGAATAATCATCTCACAAGAACAGATGAAAGTAGAAGTGTAAGAATCGCCAGAGACACGTTACCAGTCGGAAAGATATCGCGAGGCAGACCGCCAAAACGATGGAGAGAATCATTCTAACGCCTGGAATATAGAGGCAGTAGCCTTTAAGATAGGCAAGAAGAAGATGTGTTTCACTAAAAAGTTAAGAAACAATTCCAACCAATCCCAATTCATTCCCAAGGAAAGCCAATTACGACGAAGATCTCTAAAAATGGAGAAAATAGTCTTTGGAATAAACAGGCAGCGGCCTCTTCGCAAACCAAAAGGTGATCTTAACCTTACAAGTTAAATGGTAAATATTGGTAGCCTAAGCTTAAGTAACCATACCCTTCGTTTCTCCAAGAAAGGGTCCATTTTAACGAATACTTATTATTGTGACTTTTACTATTTCCTACATCCACACTTCCTGTCTTCTTCAATCTTGTCCCTTCAACTTCCTTTCTCTCACGATAGAACTAAACTCCTTAAACTGACCAATTTTTGCACTTGTTTCACTGAAGTCTCACCCTATTTGCTCGAATCCCAGGTTCTGGAACCATAAGATTTCTCATGCATTCAGCCATTTTACAGTCTCGACAAATCTTTTTTTTAAATCTGATCAGGTTTCTTGTTGACAATTATTCTTTCCCATTGAAAATGTTAATGTTTACTCGAAAAGGTTCTTTTTGAGTACCTATGCATACTCATAATTATCACAGGGTAAATGAAATCTACAAAATTGATGCGACTTACTCGACGCTGAAGCCAGACGCACTGTTTTCTGCATAATTTGACTTACTCTTTTGCACATAAAATTTCGTGACTACTTCTGAAATGCCTTGATTTCTTCCAAAAAGAAATACACCTCCCTGGATTTTCCCAGGCTTCAAACTATTCCAGTATGGGTGGTTTTAGCTACATCCTCCATCAAATAACGCCTTCCTTTCTCCGCTGGTTTCTACCTCCTTTCAATGAATTTCCTGTTCCCGCCTCACCAACCATGTCAAACGAAACTACACTTGTTGGACAGATGCTGCTAATGAAATGTAAATGAAAAATTCAGAGGCCATAAGACACCAGAATTGTGATGGGAAAGTGGAAATTATCGCGAGAGCACCCGAGAATATTTAACAGCGTCGGCATTAGCGATAACCGTCCTACGAGTGGGAAGGCCGGGAAATTTTTAGCGAGGCAATTTCATCCGATTTTTAAGCTCCAGGGACGATCCCCCTCAAGCGCCGTGGGGCTTCGCTGTTTGATGGGGAGCTCTTTCCCCAGAGAGTTTCCTCTGACTAGAGAAAAAGCTTCATCTCAAAGAAAAGAGGAGAAAATTGCCTCTCGTTAAGAATCAGAAGGGAAAAGTGCTTTTACGAAGTCGGTTATCACGATGTCTCTATCATAAGTCACTTTGAAAAATAAAAAAAGAAGCTGGTCAAGAATATTGCGTGCGGTGGAAATGCGACCTTCGTCTCGGAACTTTTTTTTCTGACAACCTCGAAAATTTCTTTCATCTCCGTTAAAACGTTTGCCGGATAATAGGTGGAGCGGAGACCATACGGGTCTGGACACTAATTGCGCAGTGATTACCAGGTGACATTTATGACGCTAAGAACATGGGAATCAATTGGTTCCCTAAGTCTCCATTTTTGTCTTAAGGAGTTTGGAGAAATTTCTGTACAAGAACAGATTTGCGCGATACTTTTCATATGCGTGGTCATTAATAAGTAAAGTTAATAAGTAAAGACAAAATCGCAATAAAATTGCATGTTACCGATTTGCTTTCTTGGACCTTTAATGATACTTTAACGCGTAGACTTAAGGCACTTGACGAATATTTCGTAATCATTCGATGGCATACGTAAATTTTTTTCCTACGTTCGATTTCTCCTATGCACAAACATATAATTTTAAAGTTTCTTATTAAATATCAGTGCAGCATGCCGAATAAAAACCATGCATTAGCACACGGTTTTCGCTTAAATATCGAATTCTGCCCCGAATTCCCAATTCATAAAAATGCTTAGATCTTGACAGTCCCATGTAAGGTAGCGAAACATGGGTATGTCCGGACAGATATAAGAGTAGAATAAACGCCGTGGGTATGAGTTATCTGAGAAGTATTTGCGGCAAAAGTAGGATGGATAGGGTCAGGAATGAGTGGGTCATGAATGTGGGTTTGATGCTCCAGTAATGGACGTGTATGAAAGGAGTGTGCTTCGTTGGTTTGGCCATGTTGAGAGAATGGTTGAGAGTCGAATAACGGAACAGATATATGAGAGTAGAATGAATGGTGCGAGAGGTAGAGGTAGGCCGAGAAAGTTGTGGTTGAATGTGGTTGAGGAAATTCTTAGGAGGAGGAATATTAGGAGTTTTAAAAACAGGAGGGCGTGTATGAAGCAGTGTATGGGGGTAAATGAAGCAAAAGAGGTTTGCAAGGATAGGTCAGTATGGAGGAAATAATGGAAGCAGAGTTAGGTGTACAGATGTGTATTTATGAGTGAAACTTAGTAACTCTGCCTACCCCGGAAGGGAACGGCACGATTGGTATGTATGTATGTACCTATGTATATATGTATACGATTGAGACAAAATTTTTAAAATATGATATTTGCATAATATATTCCCATTACAACTCGTAAGGTTATTCTTAATATATAAATTGATGTACTGAAGTGAGGTGTGATCTGAGAATATTTTTGCGACTCAATTAAAAAGTTATTAAAATGTCCCCTCAAAGACTAACGGTTCGCACTTCAACCACCTTAATGTCACGTATGAAAGAGTTTCAGGCGTAACTTTGTGGAAATAATGAACGTATATCCATATGGTTAACAATAAAATAACAATAGTTATTTCCACACTGTTTGTATGAAAACCGACCATGGTTTCGACACTTAATGTCATTATCAAGGTGATAATCACAAAATGCGTCGATAACATGGTCGGTTTCCATTAAAACAGTGAGTAAATAACTATTGTTATTATATTGTTACCTACATATACACCTAAATATCACTTCTGATAGCCATTTTGCCAGAAATTCCAAATTTTTTACATTTTTAAACTTCCGGGAATCGTGGCCGCAGAATCATTTTACATAAGCGATTGGTGCGCAACACAGCTGATGGAAGAGGAAGGTAGGGATTCGCCAGAAACTCGAGGGCAGGGCTCAAAGCTGAAATTAACAGAAAGATTCAGGTGAGTTAAGTATGACATGGATAATACTATACTGACTCCTATTTAGGACGGGAAATCGAGAATATAGGTACCCAGTGACGCGCGGGAACGTCCTCTTTCACACTCGCGCGGCATTGCGAGGCAATGCCTACGCCAGTAGGAGGCCAAAATCGCAGCGGATATGCTCGTCCGTTAGGATGCGACAAGTGGCTTCTAACCATGTCCATTTACGGCGGTTGGCCACGCCGTTGCGGGCGCGAACTATGGCCATGGCTTTGAATACATGGTCGAAGGGGGTGAACTCAGAATTATGAAACACGGTAATCAAACAGGTCAAACAAAGTAGAGGAGACCATTATATTAAATGTTACGTTGTTTGCTATTATTTTCAATGCTATATTGTTAATATTATGTAAAATTCTTTAATGAGCAGAGAAGATTGCATTTGTCTTAGTCGCAATTCCAAAAATTATATTAAAAATTCTCACGAATGATTATAAAAAAGGTCTCATTGATTAGATTAGCCTATTATTAATTATTAACCTATTAGCCTATTATAAGCCTTTTGTTTTTCACTTGTTCACTGAACTTCCTAGAGATGGCATCACAATAAGGAAAGGCATAAAACGCAGGATTCCTAAAGCTCCATTAAAAGTTTAAGTTTCCTCTTTGAAAAATAAAAAACAAATTAGCATTTACATGGATATCAATACTGAATAGATGACAGGAACTTGCATATTCGCGACACTCATCTAATAAATCGTCGTAATGGACGAATGGACGATCGCAGTGGTCGCGCGCAGGCCAACGGGAGGGGGCAAGGTACAAGGTTGTAGCAGTGTGTCTTATGTCTAGGGCGGCTCGCGGCGCGAACCGAATGGCTGTAAACAATTCGCAACAGTAACGGCACGAGAAAAGGCCCTCTCATGCCGTCTTTTAGTTGCATTTTATACTCTGAGGGGTTGCACTGAAAAGGTTGCGGCTTAAATTCGCGAAGAAACTTTTTTCCCTGTTTGAGACCCCAAAAAACGGGGTGCAGCTTATACTCGGAGAAATATGGCATTTAACGACTCGATTCATCCGAGGGGGTAGCGGCGGCTTGTGGATAGTACAGGTAAGCAAGCACGTCATTCGGAAAGCGGAAGAAATAAGTCCAGCTGTGGTAGAGATACGAGTAACTCAGGTGAATGTGTATCCGAGCGCAGGGGTCCTCAGCAATGACCTCGAAACCGCAACCCCGAGCGTATATTTATAGCAGAGGTGTCAAAATGTCACCGACCGAGTGGGGAGTAGCATTCCTCCTCCGGGTCCTCCTCCGTACATCCACCCCCTCTTATGTTCTCTCACACTCGGCACTAAAACAAAACACACAAGCTCTTTTCCTCTCCGCGGTGCGCATTCAATCGCGAAGGAAAACATTTTCATTGTTCAAAATCAACATCACAAGCGATAAGTAGATATAGTTATCCTTCATTACGCAATGCTCCCGGAAATTTGATTTGATAAGTTCCATAAACTTTACCACCTCAAACAGCGTCCTTCATATCTAATTACATTACTAAATTATTATTCCGGCAGATCAGGAACATGTTTGGAAACAGGAAAATACTAATTTGGTCAAACCGCAAATATTCGCATTTAGTACCACATAACGATATTGATAAATGAAAAATAATAATTAAATAAAACACAAAGGAGAAAATCAAAATTAATTTTGACGAAAAAACCACAACATTTACAGGTATAATGAATAGATGTCTCATATATTAAATGAAGGTTACAAAAAAATGTAATACACTCGAGTCATAGCAATGGGCTAAATTGTATAACAAAAGTGACTCGTTGTACTCGTAGAGCTGGTAGTAAAGTGATACAGTTTGATAGCGCCTTTGGCTCGTTATGCAAGATCTTCCACGAGCTACCCAAATAAATAGCAATTTTACACATTTTAAACTCGCTTAAAGACGCATTTAAATACTTCACGTATTTTTTCCAATGCTTATCACCATAGCCTCATGCCCTGCTAACAATTCCTTAGAAGCTGTTCTGAGGAACGTAAGGAATTCTACAGAAATTGACTCTTTCTTCAGAACTAGTCCCTTTTCTAAGGATTAGTGCGGAACATGAGAGCCTTCCTCCACAGAACATGTGTTCTGTAGAGTTATTTTCTGCAGAGCAAAATAACTCCTTACAAATTGGTGTGTAGAAATTCAGCAACTCTAAGGAAATATGTGAGATTTCCGTTGGCCCAGTTCCTTTTTTAAGGATCTATAGGGAGAGTCGTAGGGAATTCCACAGAACATCCTAAGGAATTCTGCAGAACGTCGCAGGGAATTCCAAAAATTGCGTTTCAATACTTAAAGGAATATCTACAGAACTTTTTAAGAAATTCTGTACAAGTATTTTAAGGAAACTATACAGAATTTTTAGCAGGGATAACGGACAGGGTCTTTCAATCACGAGAAACTTGGGCAATTGCGAAATAAGAGAGGAACGGGACACGCATTTCTGTGGAGAAAAAGGTAGATAAGGAAATCATGATTTTTCACTGGGAATACCGTAAAAAAATATCCTTGTTTACAGGATGAAACACGGCTTAGGGAATATTCCATCTAAATGGATCCTTGAAGAAAGAAATGCGAATCAAATTGCAGGTTTTTAGCCACACGAACTCTGCATACAATCGCTACCGAGACAGCCTACGGACTGCGTAACTTTCCCCGGGCAAAGTGAAACATGAGCCCCTGCTCTCGACACCGATGAACACGGTGAATGAGAGCGTTAAACACGTTTACTTGGGAATAGGGATTCGGATACAATACCCTAGCGAATGAGACGCCCTCTCTCGTTATCGCGGAAACCCGCTCCACAATTTGCGCTCAGAGCGAGCGGAGGGTACGAGGGACGAACAGGCGACGCCTGGTGATTTATCGCACCGCAGACCCCTAACAGGGAATGCGGTGGATATAGGGCCAATTATCGCTTCTCGGCGCTTCCCCATTAAAGGAGAAAGCCCCACGGAGAGCCAACGGGTGAAGGTATAGGTTACTTACATATATGGTGATGAACCCTTTTGGTCGTTTGCACACGATACTCCGAAAACGGCCGAATTCGTGCGACGATTGAGCTACGAGGGTACTCGGACTGGCCTGAATACATTTGTTCTTTTTTTCTTACGTACCGTTGTTAATTTTACAGGGCTTTTGTGGTTAATTTTAAGAGTAATTGAATCTAATAACGCTATAATTCAAAACTCTTGAATGTATACAATAGATCCTCAATATACATATACATAATACCCCGCGAGCCGCCGCATGGGCGGGTGGCAGGGGGTGTTAGGTCACCAGCCGTGTAAAGGTGTAAGTTTTTTTTTGGAGATGAAATGGTGACATGAATTATAGGAGTGTATTAAGTGAGCTTAATTTTTATTGTGATCGCTTATTGTTCGCGGAAAGAACGAGTTTTTACACTTATCTGTTTGGCAGTGTATCTCTCTTATTTTATCGCATCTCCCAGACCTAGAGATGTAGTAAGGAGTCATGATAATATTCTCTACGTCGCTCTGAAAAATATCAGTTCTGAATATCTCAAGCAACCTAAGCCTAGCGTGTAGCCTCCGAGTCTCTGGGGGCTCCCATCTTAATCCCTCTAAAAGTTGTGAGACACTAAATGTACGCTCGTAGCTGTTTTCAACGAAGCGCGCTGCTTTCCTTTGTATTTTATTTTTTTTTTTTGGTTAAATCTTTATCACCAGGGTCCCAAATGTTCGCGGCGTATTGGAGGAATGAGTGAAATGATATCAATCTGATAAAAAAACTTTTTCTGCGAGTATCATGGTTTTAATGTCAATGTAATGAACGAACGCGAGTATTAGAAATACACACGGAGTTGGTTCTGTCCATTATATTTGCTTGCGCTGCAATATGACAGGAGGAGTCGAAGGGCTTTGTCGCCTTCCCCCCGCTGAACGTCCTCTCCTCTGTCGGATCGGTCGCCGTGCGGCGCCGCGCCGTCCAGTTTGGCACCGCGGCATAAATTGAAATTATTAACATTAGCAAAAAATAATATTTTGACATATTATGCACCACACAAAAATTACAAATAAATTAGTAAGTTTTTCCTTGGCTTTACTTTTTTGATTGTGTGCAAATTGTAACACTGGATAATGTTTAAACATTTTCATTTATTAACAACAAAATATGCGTTTAAAAAAATTTCGCTTGCCATTTTGAATCTTTATCCTCTCTCGCAACCTTTGGTGAGAAGTCAATGCTTTAGATTTCGCAGTTTTTCCTTGGCTAAATTGTAAAGTTCCTGAAATTGACAAAACTGCTAAATTTAGGTAGTGCGGTGTCGATTATTACTGTAACGAGTTTCTATTTTTGGCAATATTATAATATAACAAATATTGGTGAAATAAAAATAAAATTGTCTTAAAATTGGTGTGTAAAATATTGTACTAGCATTTACACGGACTAAGATATAAATTCTCAAAGTAGAGCGGTACATCATTTTAACGCCGACCTTCGTGGCGAGCGAGGGCGTAGTCCAATCTTTGAAGTTAAATATCTCCGTTGTTTATGCACTGCCCACGACCAAACTTGTTTCTGAGGTAATAAAGAAGACTAACGTGTCAAACCAGAAAAAAATTTAAACTTAAAAATTGCTGTATTTTTGTTGTTAAAATTCAAACATTTCGAATTTAAACAATTTCAATAAAATTTAGTTTATTTACATAAATGATAACACACTGTTGCTGTACATTCTTTTTCAAACAAAATAAGATGTCAAACGTTTCTCTAGCTATTTTCGTTTAGGAGATATAGCAAAAAGAAATAAGGTCTAAGCGCAAAATGGTCGAAACTTTGATCGTCTCTAGATCTGCCAACAATTTTTTTTCCCAAATACGCTTCTACACTTTTTCATTTAACGCCAGAGAAAACCCATACAAAAATTTTTGTTCGAATCTGAGACACCAAAAGTCAACTCACTGCTGATCTGACGTGGAATGACCCATACTAACAGTCTATCACAAATATCCTCGCATATTTTACCCCGGAAACTCATTCACAAAATTACACATATCTTTTAACCTCACCTTTATAAAAAGCACATATCTTTCAACCTCACTCAATAAAAATACCACCATTTCACATATACACCACTCTTCACACACGTACGTTGGAATTATAATAACAATGACAATGCCGGCAGTGCATAAATACATAAAAAATCACACTAAATCAACGTAACAATTTGAAGGCCCTAACTGTGATAAATTAATTACATCGCAATACACTTTTCTTAGTTTTGATGCGTCAGTTTTATCACTAAATGGATGGGAATTATTAGTTACGAGAATCATATCTTTAATTGGCCGATTTTTTTATTCGATTCGTAGTCTTAAATGGCAGTACAGTCAAAATTATAGATATAGTTATCATCGATAGAATATTTAACCCTGAAGATGGAATAAATTATAATGCGAAACGTCGGAACAGGAAAACTAACTTTACGTCTTTGACCTAAACCCTCGAAATGAGCTAATCATTATAATTAAATAACTGAGTTCAATATATATGGAGCGTTGAGGTAAAAAATGGCAATTGGCACTTCAAGACGAAGAAAAATCCTTATTTTGGTGCCTAGAATTACGATTTTTACCTCATAAAGAGAGTGAGTTGAAAATAAATCTTGTGGGACTTATTTTTCCATTTACGCAGGGTAACTACCTCCTTAAACTGTGGTGATAGTAGTACGTTGGTTCCCGCGTATGTAGTGAAACGTAGCGAACGTATTCTCTTACTAAATAGTACCGACCGAATTCAAAATCACCAACTCACCAATGAACATTCATAATTCATGCAAATCTTCGGCCTCGTTGCCTAGACAACCTGTTGCCTCATTTTCCGCCTTTGGTTCGCCTATACGTCGGCGCTGCCGTCGCATATGTTCGTTCCAGCGCCTCGTAAATGGCCGTGCTAATAGGCGTCATCGTGAGCCAGAGACGGTTAATACTTTATGACTGAAGATATAGGGAGAGCGTGAAGAGTAAATCACAGCCGATTATTTTGGAAATCACAGACTGCCTTTGCGGACATTAGGGAGAAAAGATCTGCTACATAGGAAGTAAACAATAACTTAGAATATACATCATGAGCCCACGCCGACGGTCGTCAGACGCAGAATCAAATTTTTAGAATTAGATACGGCGACTGACTCCTGGACGTTTATCTGGATTACAAATCAAAAGGCTGGAAAACGGGGTACTGGTAAACGAACCGGACCGAAAATGCCAAATTCAGTTGAACCAGATGAATCTGTTCAAGGCGACGGTATGTGAAAACTATTCAAACTTACTTGATAATCATTCATCGATAGATTTGTAAAGTCATTAGCAGTGTTTGGAGGGATTCGATATGGTTAGTAAATTCGAAATATTCACTTGAATTGGGTAAAATACGAGGGTGGTATGATAATTAATGAGCCTTCCAATGAAAACATTGTTTTGTATTATTTTTGTTGTATTTTTCAAGTCCCTTTTGAGGGTGATAAACTTTTATCCACGGGTTTCCTACTACTTCAAGCCAGCAGAAAAATATGATTTCGGGAACTCTACAAAATACTCATCCGTGGCCGCTATGATCTCCTCATTCGACGTGAAGCGCTTGCCCCCGAGGCAAGTCTTCATGTTTGGGAACAAAAAGAAGTCGCACGGGGCCAGGACTGGAGAATACGGAGCATGCAGGACTACCTCGCAGCCCAGTTCAACCAATTTGTCCATGGCGATTCCAACCAATTTGTCCATGAGCGTTGTCGTGGTGAAATAGGACTTTTTTGCGGGCCAAACGGGGCCGTTTTTTCTTCAATTCTTCGTCGAATGGGGTCAATAAATCACTGTAATACCGTAGGTGATTGTTCTTCCCTTCGCCTTCGTACGTCAAGATCGTGAAGAAACCCCAAGTACTCTACTTATTCAAAACGGCCGCGTGGTCTCAATAAATGTTATTAATGCGGTAGTCATTTGAGTTGGTACAGACATTCTCGAAATTTTTTTAAATCCGAATTTTCCTCCGTTTACGTGCTCTGAGTAAGTGAAAACACTACACATTTCCTCATGATTCTTCGTGTATGCAGCTAACATAGTCACGTTTGTACTTAATATCTGCGAATGTATAACGAATTCCGAGGATTTACGGAAGCCTATCTTCCCAATCACATGCTTAAAATTGAGAGAAATTAAACATTTCTAAGATAATTAATGCTGGTAAATACACATTTCAGTAACGATAGTGATAAGGAGTAGTGATAAACAATATAGTAAACAATAGTAGTAATCAATAATGTAAGCAATAATAGACTTAGATTAAAAAAAGGTTTTTCTTTGTTTTTTTTCCGGAATAGGGGCTAAATACTTTCGTTTTATTTTTTATACTATATTTATTTCGCTCTACATTTATGGTAATTAGTAGGCATGTGGTGTTAATAATTTACTGCATTTCCATTTCAACCGCCACCTTACCTCATTAGCACCACAGTGGCGGCGCTACAATAGACCTAGCTCACCGTTTTGCGTACTGGCGGAGTTCTACGCAACACTTTTTGGCATTGGGACATACATGTGTCATGTATATTCATGACCTCACCCTTAATGGCAATGATAACACTGCGGAAAACGATCTCTCGCTTTATTACAGCCTGTAGGTGCGTCTGCCGGTCCTCAAGAAAAAAGCAATCAACGATTATATTCGAAGGTCAAAAATGAAACACGGCAAGCCAATTTAATACACACGAATTTAATCGCTGTGAGCTGTCTTTAATGTGACTAAGGGATTATCTAAATTGCCCCTCCAGGGACGGATAAAAAAGATATAATTACAAGCCTCACTAATTCACTTAATTAACTTAGGATATTAGTGTATTCAGATCCAAGAAAATAAAATTTAAAGTCGTCCTCAGAATAGTCGAGCTGCTTCCAACAGTTGCGATAAGTAGTTTTACGAGAGGTAATATTAATTTTATTCCCCCGGGAATAAAATTATTCTCGAATTCTAATTATTGGCTATGGGAGAGTTAATACAGCAGAGAAAATGTGAATTTGTCAGTCGAAGCCATCGATGGCTGTACAAGATAATCTGCGTTTTTTCGTGGATATTATAGTTACGTTTTCTTACCTAAGTGCACAAAATGATTTTGTGTACTTAGGTAAGAGGTGTGCGAAAGATGGAAGAAGAGACGAGGAAATAAGAGACGAGCGAATGCTGGAAGGAAGGTGGTAGGTAGCATGTGGAGCATATCAAGGAATGAGTGCCTGTCGAAGGAAGCGAAAATTGCCGTGTACAATAGTGTACTTCTTCCCACTTTGCTATATGGTAGTGAAACATGGGCATGTCAGGATAGACAATTAGGGTAGACTAAACGCCGTGGGTATGAGTTATCTGAGGAGTATTTGCGGCAAAAGTAGGATGGATGGGGTCAGGAATGAGTGGGTCATGAATGAATGTGAGTTAAATGCTCCAGTAATGGACGTGTATGAAAGGAGTGTGCTTGGTTGGTTTGGCCAAGTGGACACTATAACCTGAGCTCTTGCGGAGATTGTTCACATTGAAGCAGAAAAATGCTAATTGAAATGAGACAACACATTAAAGCTTTCGTTTAAAACAGTTAATAAGAAGCAAACAGTCCTGAGAAATTGAATAAAAATAAAATGTGGGCGTCTCACCGCCAATTATTTTTTTTAAGTTATTAGCGAATTTCTGCCGTGATTGAAGTCAAAAAGAGATCCATGAATATGGCGATGCCGACGGCTCCCAAGGCTGTACAACCTGGTAATTTAAAATATATTCGTGGAATAATCTGTATGTTTTGTACAGCTTAATTTTGGTTTTCAATGGGACACCCACTTAATCAGCGGAATCGGGAATTTTTTGCCGCAACTGAAACGAAAAAGCGGTAAGCTCCACGCAAACGGCGCCTCTCCTAGGCTGGACGATGTGGTCATTAAAAATATATTCATGGAATAATCTCCATACTTTGTAACTCAATTTTAATTTTCAATAAGTGAACCATTTCATTATCAAAAGCAGATTTTTAAAAACTGAATAAATAAAAATAAGCATAACAGTACTTACCTGTCTTGACTCATAGCCAGAGCCACCTTAAGAATGGGTAAGAAGTGTAATGCAATTCATGAGTATAAAAGAAGCGAAAGTGGTTTTAAACAATCAACATCTACGAAACACCGTGCAAGTCTACATCAGGGTGTGTGGCACGGGATGATTCCACACCAGATATCCAGCACTCATCCCAGCCGAAATCAGAACCACGCACGTTCGCCTGGATGCCAGGCACAGGCCAAATACAGTCAGGACAACAGTGCGCAGTCAGACCAGAAACTAGGAGAGTGATACATAGAAGAACATGCTACCATGAAGTTCACTATTTAAGATAGAACTACTGGCTAGTATCATTATTACGATATAAAGATTTAACCAAAAAAATTAAGAAAGTAAAAAGAAAAGCAGCACGCTTCGTTAAAAACTGCTGCGAGTTAACGTACTGCCACACAACTTAGGGATTAAGGTGGGAGCCCCTAGAGACTCGCAGGCTTCACGCCAGGCTTAAGTTGCTCGAGAAGTTCAGAACTTGTATGTTTCATAGCGACACATATAATATAATTATGACGCCTCAGAACATCTCTAGGTCTGACAGAAGCGATAATATAAGAGAGATACACTGCCGAACAGATAGGTACAAAAACTCGTTCTTTCTGCGGAAAACAAGCAACCATATTAAACACTGAGCTCCACTAAATACACTCCCATAATACACGTCACCATTTCACCTACCAAAACCTAACCCCTTACATCTTTACACGGCTGGTGTCCTAACACCCCCCGCCACACGCCCATGCGGCGTCTCGCAGGGTAGTAGGTAGACGTAGATAAATAGTGTTACAAGGAACTAAGTCATGTAAAAGATAAATCTTGCCAGTAAATTTCATTGCGAGTGAGTTGCTAATAATGCTGTTAAGATATGTTGCTCAGTCACAGAAAAGGATAAAGGATAATGGAGGAAGTTATCGAAAGGAAGCCAGCATTTTTGAACTGAACTGCGATAGCTATACTCTTTTTACTTTTCCTCTCCAGAATGGGACAGGCGAGATGGGTATGATTGTATTCGTGTACGCATTTCGTTTTGACATTTGCACGTTTTTCGAAAATAATGCCTTGGAATCCAATTGTTCGTGATGTTATGCTTTGCCAGCCCATGATGAAAGCATTCCATCACGTGTGGCAAAGGACATGGAAATCCCGACGGCGATTGGCGACACACGAATGCGAGACGCGAAAAAGACGACGATCCACAAGAGAGCAAGGGAAACCGGTGGGGAAGTTAATATTTTTTTCCGTTCCAAAGAACCAGCCCCTTAGGCTCGAGCAGCAGAAAGCTTTTTTCCCGAATACCTTTTCATTCCCAACTTTCCGAGTTTTCGTCCAAACTTTCGGAACTAGAGGCCATCAGGTGCGACTTTCGAATACAAAGCGACTCCCGACCGACGAAAACAGCACAGACCAGCGACGAAAAATAAAAACGGCTTTGGAAACAGAAGGTTTTTTTTGGAGAACGGGAAAAAAGGCTTGAGAAGAATCAAAGTATTCAAACAGCTTGCGGATTACTTTGACCACAAATCATCCACGTGCACAAATTCAATGTCTGTCTTTTTTCAACCTACCCTCAAGAACATCATAGATGATGCAACACAAAAATTTATGAATCAGGAAGGAGCGATTGGAAGAATCTCTCTCAAAGGATATCCAAGTCCCAATATTGCGTTCATCTACTCAAATTGACGTTCCCCCGCCAGTAGCCCCCATTCGTCGATCCGATCTGGAAACTACTTGACCCATTGGAATATTTTACCGGGAGGACTATCCTCAACGTCTGTCCTCCCTCTTAGTAAATGAACCACAGAACGCTTCCTACACAAGTTATCACACATATGCCATATCTACACGGTGGGAGGAGCAAACATGGTCTTAGGATAGTGTTAAATATCTTGAATTACCTTAACTTCTGATGTATGGAGGAGAACACACATACAAAACATATGCGGCACACTATTAAAGAAACTATGATTTGTAATGCGTATAATAGGAAGGTCCTCGGATGAAAAATTTAAAAAGAAGTGCTACTTCGCCCTGGTTAGGCCATCCTTCCAAAATACTATGCGAGCATTTGGGACCCGGGACAGAAATATGCGCGCTTCGTTAGAAACATAATAGTGTTACTCAGCTTTTAGAGGGATGACATAGGGAGCCACTACAGACTCGGCGGCTACACGCTAGGCTTAATTTGCTAGAGAAATTGAGAACAAGTGTGTTAAGATAGGGGTGAGGTGACACAGAGAATATCATTTTGATGTCACACTACATCTCTAGGTCGGACAGAAACGATAAATTAAGAGAAACACATTGTCCAGCAGATAGGTGCACACATTTTTTCAATCTACGCATTATAGGTTGTATTCGTTACATCGAGAACGCGCTGACTCAAAGAAAGCCTAAGCAATAAAACTAATGAGACCCAAATAATTGTCATTTGGCGCGAAAAATGAGAGAGTTGTTCAAAAATGGTAGCCATTTAATTTTCATCACAGAATTCTGAACTATAAATGGGTCATTGGATATCTTGAAACAATTTGCGTCAAGTTAAGAAGAGAATTATAAGTGAAAAGTATAAGTTAGTTATTCCACATAGATTTATTAACAGGACGAACTAGGTTTCGACGAATTTCGTCATCATCAGGTGACCATCATCGTGATGGTCACCTGATTATGACGAGCTTCGTCGAAACCTAGTTCGTCCCGTTAATAAATGTATGTGGAATAACTAAGTTACACTTTTCATTTACAATGTTAGGCAAATTCCACCAAGTCACGCCCGAGACAACGGAAAATATTTAAGAAGAGAATCTAAGAAGGAGGTTAAAACATGAAAAGCTTCTTGGAGGTATGTAAGCATAAAATGGAGATATAGCAGATAAGTAAATATATTTATGACGAATATAATATACATTCATGTGCCTAGCGCACTGCTTCATAGTACATAAAACTAAAATCTATTTATGCTAAAATTTTATAAAACGCATTATGATTAAATAATTAAATTATTTTTAATAACAAAAGAAACATTTCAGGTACTAAAAATTACGTTTTGGAGCAGTCTTCAGGTCGTAACTTGATATTTAGTTTAAAACAACGTCTCCATGGAGGATACATTTACATAATACCCTGCGAGCCGCCGCATGGGCTTGTGGGAGGGGGTGTTAGGTCACCAGCCGTGTAAAGGTGTAAGTTTTTTGGAGATGGAATGGTGACATGTATTATAGGAGTGCATTTAGTGGGGCTCAGTTTTTATTGTGGTCGCTTTTTGTGCGCGGAAAGAACGAGTTTTTGTACCTATCTGTTCTGCAGTGTATTTCTCTTATTTTATCGCATCTGTCAGACCAAGAGATGTAGTGAGGAGTCATTAGAATGTTCTCTGTGTTGCTCATCAACTCACCAGTTCTGAATCTAGCGAGTTAGAACTCCCTGAACACAGGGGCAAATTGCCGATTTCGGTCACGCTCGCGCAGGAATATGTCGTTACTCCGGAATGCACGACAGGATAGCATCCAGATAATTTGGCCACTTCTAGCGACAGTGGGCGTGACCAGCAGTCACAACATACGAAGCTCTATAATTGCGGAACTGAATACGCCGTCTTGGTCAAAACCTTTCCCTTCTCCTATCCAGGAAGTTAAGACAGCTGACAACGATAGAAAAACAAAGAAAAAGCCTTAGCAGACGAAATTTTACGAAAAATATTTGTATTCATTTGCTAGACACCAAAAACACAACAAAGGACCTTAAATTGTTGTACATAACAGATATATAAATTCAGTATTTTTAACAACAAGCATCAACTATTCTCACTAAATAAAACATATTTTACTACGAGCCACAGCAAATATATGTCACAATTAGGGGTTGACAGAGGTTGAAACAAAAAGATCAACAGAAGGGTTTTTAGGTGCTGGAGAATGAAGTACGGTCGAAATTTGAAGAATAGAGAATCTCTGGAACATGGACAGGCTGAATTTAGGAACATTTATTGGGGAAGAATTGGGAGGTACACGAAGAGAAAAGAACAATAGCAGACATTATTACGGAAGACCCCTTTAAAAACACTTTTAAAAGATTTTAGGCTTGATACTTGTTGGCGGTGATTTAAGTCCAGAATTCCAAAGATTGAAAGAATTTGCGGACGGGATACGTTTCTTAGTGAGGGGATACAAGGACATGCAAACATACACAAAAGAACATTGTGACACTGAATAAAAAAATACACGTAGGCCACAAATATTTCCACAGCGATCGCTTATCATTTTCAAAGACAAAATACGAATGGGAGGATTTCTCCTTTGCCACTGAAAAAGACAGTCTGCTCGCAGTCAAACTATAAGGAGCCTACATGTGAGTATTATACATAGATATTTACTGTGTAGAAGGTCAGTAGCAGCCACTGCCTTCAGAGTTATTCTGGTAATGAGCTCGTAAGAAGTGAGTTGGATGTTAGAAAACACATCAAAGTCGGAGAGGGAATTGACTGTGAAAGGAAGGGATATTGATTGATAGCATACGTGTAAGGATGAGGGCTAAGTTATAAAGAAAGTATTACGTCGACAAAATCAAATAATAGGATGGTTTCACATGCTGCCATTTACTGCAAATAAAAAGTGTACCATGAGAAACAAAGTACAATTAGGTAAATGATGGAAAACCACCGATAAACCGATCGATTCAACTTTAGGAACGATTCATTTAACCCTGAAAAGTTTATGTTCTTAACCAAATCAACTATAGAGTGATATCCAGCCTTTATGGCGATAATGGTACCACATAAAAATAATATTTGGGTATTTTCTGCCAAAACAGAACGAAGTACCTTACATAAAGGTATCTAATTTGGACACCAGAGTTTTCATCTACTACAACCATTCTCCAGACGTAGGTTTCTCGATTCAATTGTTAGAATTTACGATCATGTCTGATGGTCAATAAAGGTATGACGTCTTACAAATGAGCGCCAAATAGTCATATCTCTATACACTTTCCATCAGAGTGTAACTTAAAACCCTTCTGAGCCCGAGAAATCATGCCGGGCTCAATACACAGCAAAGGAAGTGGATGAGATAAGCAAATGCTACACCTACACCATCCACGCTTGGCGCGATCGTAATTCGCCACTCTGGTGCGTCGCACATTGAGGTCAGCGACGAAGCGGTTCTCGCATGGGTTGGATGACCCAAGGGTTAGCACAGATCGCAAGTTAAGGGATTGAACTCGTCGATGGAGATCTCCGACCCGAAATCTCCATCATCCACGAAGAAACTGCGAGAGCAATTCATGAGAGGAGAACCGGGAATGACACGATCCGGCGATAAAAACCTTCCTCCCCCCGAAGAGCACCGCTGAACTCTCATACAGCAAACATAGCATCAGCCTATCTCTAATATCCTACTGAGAGCTGAGAAAATTTTAATGGTGCATCTCTTCAGCATCTACATCTACGAAATACCGTACATAGCATCAACCTATCTCTAATATCCTACTGAGACCTGAGAAAATTTTAATGGTGCATCCCTTCTGCATCTACATCTACGAAAAACCGTACAAGCCAACATTAGGATGTATGGCACGGGGTGATTCCACTCTAGGTATGCAACACTCATCCCAGCTGAAATCAGAACTGCGCACGCTCGCCCGAATACCAAGCACAGGCCAACGCAGTCAGGTTGACAATACGCGATCACACCATAAACTAGGATAGTGATACGTAAACGAACATGCTACCATGCAATAGCCTAAATACACTACTGATTGGATATAACTACTTTTTAGTATTATCAATGTGACTAATGATTAGTAATCGTCACACAAAGGACACACCTATACTGTGGGTGGAGTAAACATAAAATCTTCAGATACAGAAAAATATCTTGGAATTACCTTAACATCAGATATATCGTTCACTTCACATGATAGTTCAGATCCCTTGATAGTTTGTGGCAACGCTGGAACAGGTGGTCATAAAACAACGGAATTTAGGCTAGCGAACTAAGTTTCAAAGACCCAATTGAATTACGAAAATATGTGTGTATGATATAAATGAATGCTTTTTCATCGGCGATTTATAAATAACTTTGTGGTAATGCGTATGAATATTTATTTGCGAATTATTGGAGCCATATTTTCCATCGATAATCATTTGATATGTTTATATCTCCTCAGTGGTTCTTTATGACAAAATCATAACAATAGGTAATAAAAATTTTGATGACTCATAAGTTTGTATTTTACGAATGTCGAGGATAAAGTAGAATGAAAATAGATTTGCATATCATTCAATGGGTGAATTCCAAGCAATGAGAAATGAAATCTGAATTGTAAGAATGGATGCGTATAAGGTGATTTATCAAAGGAACTAATTGTTTTTTACTACACACCCAGACGTGTTAGCGGTCGGTAAATTGTTCTTATGTGAGTACCATTGTGCCTCTATGCTGATACATTTATTTTAATATCGAGTATGGAAGAAATAGAAGTTGATCAGCGTTCTATTACCGATGAGCGGGTGGTCGCTAATTCAGAAATGAAAATTGAAAATTTCTTCTCCGAGATTGTAGCTGGTCAATTAGATACATCGCGGCTGGCAAAACCATATTTTTAATTTGCGAAAATTACGCATTTAGTAAATTGCCAATGCACGCAATCTTAGGTCCGCGTGTTCTTATTTAGATTAAATTCTTAACTGGATGAAATCGAACATTGTAACAGTAGGTGGTTAAAACCAGAGAAGAATTTATTTTTTTTAGAAATCGGCATAAAATCAATAATTTTTTTTCAAGTGTTTCAATTAAGTGGAAATTACAGCAAAACATGCATTAATTATTTTATTTTACCCATTCGGGGTTCAAATGCACGATTTCACTAGTCTTGTCGCTAATTTAATGATCCAAGGAACTAGGTGTTCGCGTACTGGTAGAATGATGCGTAATGTTGGCGCGTTAATCATTTTTTTTAAGCTGCTTTTTAAATAAATAGCCATTAATGAGCTTGGAGATCTTATACTCAACTCAGGAATCAACATCAGCCACAACTCGAACGTCATTTATAGTGCATTGAACTGTAGTAAAGGTTGCTGAAGATGTTAAAAGGAAGAGGAGACAATTTGATGGATATAAAATAAGGGAGACATTTACTTGTGAAGAACATAATTGAAGAAAAAATAGAGAGAAGGGTCCCCAGTGGAAGACCTAAGACGTATAACATCATTAGGTCATTGATCAAATCACTGAATTCACATCAAATATTGAAATTATCAAAATACCATGCCTCAGACATTACCTATTACATTACGTTCATTAAAATATGAAATACGGTAACCAATTAATCTTATTAGGGTAGTTTTACTTTCCACTCTCTCCATTGAATCTCTGTCAGGGTAATGCTGGAAATCGCCGCAGCATTTCTACCTCCACCGGTGCTTTCACCATCAGCCATCGTCACATTACAAGTGTTTTAATTTTAACTTACTATTTTCTTCACATTATTCCTCTAACCGCAGGACGAGCAGGGAAACGTGGTGATCATCTAACGTAATTAATTTCAGCATACATTAAGAGCGAATTATGCGTCCACTGATGGGAATTCATCTGCTGTAGGAAAATGTTGTTGCCTCGTCTGATGTCAGCATTCCAGTTGCATATGAACAATTGGAACCTCCCGGTACTTTTACACAATAAGATTCACAATCATCATTCTTAACTTCAATCACTGTACCGTATTACTCCACTTAACATTCAATCAAAGAGACATAAACATTTCCGTGACTTCTAACAGTGGATTTCGTATTTGACTCATTGGAGTTATGATATTTTCACCAGTGGCGAACTGAAAACAAATCCCCGGTTCCTTCCTAAATGTACACCGTTGGCTTCAATCACAACATTGATCGAAAGGGTTTCATCTATGTTTCAGCTATCATTCCAGACCAAAATGATATTATTATTTGCTCCGACTCGTCCACCGTGTTTTGCTTACACTGCCGATATCTATAAACAAATATGACCATAGCATTTAGTCCCTCGTTCGATGTTATTTAAAATTCAGGTGAATGTATGGTTGTTTTCTGAATTATTGCTCGACGAGTAATTTAATTATGAGTGATCTTTTCCACAAGCGTACACGTTAGACTAATAGCATATTGTCAGAGCGACTACTTTGTATACCTAGATTAAAGAACACCAACCGTGGAAACACAACGAACGTCGGCTATTTTAAGCACATACAATGTGATAATTCACGAAATCTCTCACCTTTCTTTAGTATTAAAAAGCCTCTCAGCCACTTTTAGCGACACAAAAGCCATCCTATCCAGTTAGTCTAGAAAAATTAGTTATAATGTAGCAGTGCACCTCTTCGCCATTGCGGTAGACGGATTCTTCCCTTGCTAGACAAGGCTTGGGAAGGTTTCTCTTGCTCCGAGGTGAACGAGGCCGTTGTGGCTTTCGCCACTCCGCAACTTGCGGTACAGTTCCTAAAGAGACACGGCTGCCTTCTTCCTCGGGAGGGCCATCTTTGCCCTCGGTGTGCTTGACCTTTAACGTACGAGGAGAACACACATACCTGGAGATGTCGCTTCCGCACGCGGGTCAAGCAACCGAGTAAGAGGAAAGTGAAATACGATTTCAAAATGTCCAGGTACAAGGGTACCTGGCAACAGGATACCCGTCTGTCTCCTGAAAAGACCATCCTCTTTGTGCATGAGTACTCTTTGGGATTGAGAGGGGTAACAGTGAGGGTTTCATGGTCCCAATTACGGACCGGAATGCGACCACCCTCATCAGAATGATTAGGCAATTCGCAGCCCCCGGGACCACCATACTCACAGACTGATGGAGAGGATGCGACGTCATCAAGAGGTCATCGGAATTCCGCCACCTGACCGTCAACACTCCCTGTACTTTGTTGACCCCGTGACAGGAGTACATACACAGACCATCGAGAGGCCGTGGAGGAGTCTGATGGCCTCCATTCCTCGGTACGGGAGACGTGCTGGTCTTCTGCACGGATACGTTGAAGAGTACCTGTGGAAGAAGCAGCATAGGAACCGCGACGAGCGACTACATGAGTTCTTCATGGCCGTTTCCCGGGCATTTCCTCCTAACCGTCCCTAGTTTCCTCTCTTCACTACCAATGCCTTCCCTTTCCCCTTTCCTGCTTCAACTTTTTCCTGCTTCTTCATTACGGCCCTTTTCAGGGCCCGCAAATCTACCTTAGTGCACGTTTTCGCACTGATTCTTCGACATAATTATTACATGTAGAAAAACATAATTCCTAGTAAAAAAAATCACCCTCTGGACGATTGATCTTTTTAAAGGGTAGAATTAGGAGGTGGAAGCATGTAGAAACGCATATTTTCTGCATAAAATCTCCCTGTAATGTAGGAAAAGTGACTAAAAAGTAGTTGAAAGAAAGATAGTGGGAAAGCGGCTGGAAATAAGCGGGTAAATGGCGAAAAAGGCATGGAAAACGCGAGAGATCGGGTCGAGGAAATGTAGAAAAAGGTATTATCCGGGTAAGGAAATGGAGAAAAGCGACTTGAAAAGTGACAAAATAGGCATTAACAGCTTCGAAAATCGTTATTTGGAGGTCGCGTTCCGTCCCACCCCAGCACCCCTGTCTCACTCCACAGGCCCGAAACCTTTACCGGGAGTGGGATTTTTTAAATTTCCCGCAAATCCGCCTTTTTCTGAACTCTATGGCCGCCGACCTATGAAGCCGGCCATAGAGTTCAGAAAAGGCAGATTTGCGGGAAATTTTAAAAATCCCACTCCCAGTAAAGGACCAAATAAAGAGGACAGCACATAGGGAAAGACACCAAGGGAACTAGCATTAGATAGGGAAGGGTAGAGGGCGGTAGTCAACCAATCATAGGATTGAACGACCAAAGATGATGAGATATCCAACCACTAGACGTAGTCCCAAATGATTGTTCAGCATCACAGCTGAAAGGTCAATCGTGCTAGGAAATCAACAAAGCTTTCGCTTTCAATGGTGTTCCCTCCATAAGGCAAAAACGAAGCGAACTGGGAATGTGTGCTAAATGAGCTTCGATCTCTCCCACGGGAAGTATTTTAACGATAAACCTCTCTCCATTGCATCACGGTTGCCTAGGCCTCCATAAAGGAGGCCTCCGTCTGAGTCCTTGACATAGTTTCACGACAGGGGGGGGAGGACGAAAACAAAATTACGGGTCGTTGAGCCTTTTCCCACTCATTCGACACAACTGGCTGATGTCAGCGCCCGAGAATCACCTCCTCCGGCGATTAGCTGAAGGACAACGCATTTCGGTCTCTTGATGACATTTGAAATTTCGGTGTCAAAATGGCTATTCAAGCTCCAAAACAACGTCTTTCACCTATTTTTACCGATAATGGTGTGGAATAACGTCAAAATCGTGGGAAAATGAGTTCGGAATAGCTCTCCGCTGATGGCTGGGGCTGTCTTCCTCCGTGTCAATGTATTTAGCACCACTTAAATTCGCAAGTCTTCGTTAATGTACACCGTTTTCCAAAAGTTTCAGGACATATGAAGGGAGCCATTAATGCTTCTCAAGGAAATCATGTAAGTAAGAAATCTAGTTCCACTCACTGAATTGATGTTCTTGTTTACATGCCGCAACCTATTCTGGTGCTTGTAAATACGTATTCTAAGGTAAGAGTCGAGAGATTGTTGGTTTAGCGCAAACTTGTCATTATAATTTCGTTTCCCGTCAGGTGTACGATTTGCAAGTGTGAAATTACTATTTAATATTGTCTAATAACAATGGCAAGTTTCGACATGTTGATTAAAAGAAACAACAAAATTTATTAATAAACAAAGACCGTTCCTTCCGTACAATTCATGTCAAAAGTCTCGCAAAATACTCAAAGGCACACACAGTCGATAATAATAACTAATAATTTCACACACGAATATAGTACGACCGACGGGAAACGAAAATGTAACGACATATTATCGCCAATTCAACAATTTCTAGACTCTTACTTAAGAATAAGATTTGAAAAATAACTGAATAGGTTGCGACGGGTAACCAAGACCAACAATTGAGTCAGTGAAACTCGAGTCCCTTGAGAAGCATATGTGGCTACCATCATTGTATTATGGCTTTTGGAGAACAACTTGGGATAACGACTGGAGCTCTCCATTCAAGGTTTTGAAGTAGAAGTGCGGAGGATGGAGTTCTTTGGGTTAAATGGAGTTCCATGTGAGATAACAAGCGGAGGGATACATATCTGATCGTCTACTGCAGTGTTCGTCCGCCTTGGACGTCTGATTGTGAAGGACTATTTTACGTCTGTTCATGTATAAATACCTCTACTTGCGATATCGTACAGATGACATTGGACCGCATTGGCACGCGGAACGTGTGATCAGGCACCTTCGTTATATTCTGTTACATATGCAAGTTGAGATGGGTGCCTGATCAAGTAGCGAGAAGGCAGACAATTTATACGATATTCTCCCAGGTTAAAGGAGAGCAAATCTTACATGGTCCACACTGTCACCACAAAGGATATGGAGTGTTCAGTGACGATCGTAGGCCAGCTAGTGAAACGTCGAGCCCCTGATACCCGAGGAGGATTATTACATTTGAAAGTTATACTTAAACATTATCTTGATCACTCACGCCTAAACGCATTCAGCCCAGTATATCTTATTCTATTAAACGAGCAATTAACGTGTATACATTTACATGAGCATGTAAATATTTTCTCGAAAACTACCGAACCGATTCTTATGTAATTCGGGGTACGACAAACGAGACTATTATGGCAACCGACTGTTACATAAACAACTCTAATAAAGATACCAGCACTTTGCACCAAGGTCTCTTACTAACATGAAGGATTTTCTCCTCAGTTCTTCATAAATTAAGAACTATGTTCACATGAATATAACACTTTTATAGGGCATTACCTCTCTCTCACGTGTAAATAATAACACTTTTAAAATCCTATATTCAGTGCGACAAGCAAAGCTCGGTCCCCGGGCACTTAATTTTAATCTTCCTAGACTAAGCCCTCATCTCGACCGAAAGGGATGTATATTCCAGTTGATCCTCTGACGACGAAGTGATTAACTCGACATTTAGGGAGCAGGGTAATGTGTGGTTCAGCAGAAGAGGAAACGGTATTGGGCCCCAGCTGTCATTGGATCAAAGCATCCTTCGCTTTCATCGAAATCCATACACATACACCAGAAATCCCCAGCGCGCACTATATATCGCGATTGACTTCAATTCTATTTGCGTGCCTAGCGATTCCAGCAATACTTATCCTGTAGACACCCAGGGTAAGCCTGGCTCTTCCGAAGGTGTTATGCCTACCCGAAAATTTCATAAGAACGCTGGATTAATGCTGTCAAGGCATTTTGCGCATGGTAAACATCCTAAACCAACTCTGTTCGTGTCAATCACAAACTCACATCGCAAATGATCAACAATGGCTAACTCCTGTAGCAAATTCCAGCGACAATCGCAAAAGGGCCATATATACCTGGCCACTCCAATTTGCAATATTCCTCAGCCTTATTGCATTTTGGCAAAAACATGAGAAGTTTAGCGTCAACGGAGAATTAAGTCTACCACGACAGCGAGCCAAACGGAGATTGGCTTTTAGGCCATCTTTTATCTACATCGGCAGCTATGAGAGGGAAACAAAATGCCTTTTCGATACGAAATCCATGCATTTAGTAGTGTTGTGTCTTGATGTGAAGCTTTCTACTTTCACTTAAGCAATTTATTAGGAGATATTGCGCGACTCTTAACTTTTGTATGCCACAAGGAGACTTTCCACCGGTGCCAAAGATAAGTTGAGAAAAGTGGTAATTATCTAGACTCCCAGATAGGTTTGCAAAGGAACAGCGCAGCTCATCGTTATCTCCTAATATTTCTAGCTGGTACATTTTACTTGGTAAACTAATCATGGAGCTTAAATTATTGAAAACAAAAATAAACCTTGACATTGCTTTTTGCCAGCTTAACGTGCTGTTATTTATCATATCGCTTAAAGCCTTTCGTAGCATCTGAAATTCTCACTCTTTATCACACTTTTATTTAGGTATAATATTCTCGACAACGAATTAATCTTTACGTTTATTACCTAAAAATAGCATACGTCTACATACGCCGTATATTAGACTGTATAAGGCAAACATTGATAGAATGCAAGAAACACAATCAGAGACGTTTCGGTTGACGATATGTATTTAAAATGCCAAACATAAGTGCTAACTCAAACATATTATTACCTAGGTTCATTATATGTGTAAAATATTTATTTTCTACACCAACATACTCTCAAATGAGCGTTGAAATTTCAGTTGAATAATTCAGCACAGCTTCGTTTATATTCGAGGCTGTTTCGCGTAATCACGTCGCATTTCTACCAGTCAGTATTTGCATTCCCACACCATTTAAGAAACTGGAACAAAATCATAATCAGGGCATTGTGACTGGAACTCCGTGAGGCGATACGTGCGATTTTCGCTAACATGCAAATTTGCATGAGACTTTGTAAATGTGAACTCATTAGTAATATGTATAGTTTAAAGCGTGCACAATTGCATTGATTTGGCTTCTTGGCAATTGAATACTAAGGAGTTGCCGACGGAGATCCGAAAAGTTCCGGAGAAGACTTATAAATTACTAGCGGACCCGACAGACGTTGCCCTGCCCAAACGTTGGCTTGCCTGCTATTATCGGGTTCAGCAAATGCTTTTTCGATATTCGAATTTTCGATTACCTATACACTAAGTGACTTTTGACATTGAGTTTGACATTTCGATCTTTTCGTTTCGTCAAAACAACGCCAAGCTACGACGCAAGTGCGACGACTTGCGCACGTATTGATGCGTACGTCAGTTAACACAGAATTCGACAACAGTGCCACCTATGGTACACAAACATAACTATAAATTAATCTCAGACGGTCAATTATTCATGAACTTCTCAGAAGGTTTTAGCGGTCAATTATTCATGAACTGATGATTTATTTCATTTTAAAAATATTGGGGGTGGTGGGGGTAGGGGCGGGTGAAATTTTGGGGATGTATGTTCTGATATGCGAAAAATCTTTTTTAAATTTTAAAAAATTTCGTCAAAAAAATTTCTAAAACCCAATCGCAGCGCCACCTACCGGTTCCAATTGTAAACCTAAACCATCCAGGGACCCACTCAAGCACACAAACCAATTTTTATGTTTATTTATCCTGGATTGGATGAGACGGAATCGTCCCCTCTTCCCCCAACCCAGTACACACACAAACACCCATGTCCTGGGCAGATAATATTCAATCCAGGCGGTACTCGAACCCGCGACCCTCGGGTTAGCAGGCGAGGACTTGACCCCGCCGCCACCGCTAGTAATACCTCATTTTGTAAATAATGTCTCTCTGGAGTGCATGCACCTACCATTTCCCATGTAAAAGAGCTGGTATTTATTGACAAATATCTCCGAAAGTAATGTTGTAAGGAGTAGAATTTTTGGAGTCATTGGATCGTTGAGATATTTTTCATTAAATTGAGACCAAATTCATTGATTTCTAAGTAAAATGATTTTTCGCTCAACCTACCTTAAAGCTTTAATTTGGGCGAATATTTAAAAAAAACTCTTGCATTGTTTATGTGACTGCAAGCATGATGATGTGCGCCAAAGAAACAGATGTACTAAAGTGAAATGTGGCCCAAAGAATTCTTTTCGACTTGCACGAAAAGCCATTAAAATTTCCGGTCAAGAGTCACAACTATCGCTACAGCACCCTCAATAGCCGAGATGATCCCCGTATTTGACTATTCGTAAAGGGACCGCGGAATCAAAAGACTTCGTGGGACGCTTTCGCCTAAAACGGCGGAATTCATACGCAAAAAAGAGAAAAAAACAAACAAATGAAAGACGAAGATCGAACGCCATTCCATTCGACCATCCCCGTCCACTTTCCGTGCCCCTGTCTCTCCGTGGAGCTCTCTGGCTCCCACCTGTGGGAAATGGGATTTATGAATAAAGGGAGGCCAATGAATCGACTGCCGCAGTGCATTATTCACCCGCGATCGAGGAGAGAGTGGGACCGGCGAGAGAGCAGCGCCCGAGGCGGCGAAAAAACAAAGCCAACCACTTATTAAGACGTCTTTTGTTTTCAAAGGCGGGAAGGGGAGGCGAAAACTCCCGCTCTTTTGACTTCCAATCATTTTCCTTCCCTTCGGAGCATGATCAAAAGGGTGATTTATTCGGCCCGGATAAATTAAATTCATTGGCAACATCCCTATCTTCGATTCAATGAACTCATCACCTCGCTGAACTCCATCGTTCTATAAAACCACCTCGTCACTTAAGGTAGTCTGAGCGAAATATCATTTTACTTAAAAATCATTGAATTTGGTCTCATTTAAAGAAAATATCTCACCCTTCTAATGACACCAAAAATTCTACCCCTCACCACATTACTTTCGAGGATATTTGGAAAAAAATACCAGCCCTTTTACATGGGAAACGGTACGTGCATGCACTCCAGAGAGACATTATTTACAAAATGAGATGTTTTTAACACTTAGATGTCGTAAAAAACTAACAGCGTGTACTTTGTATGTTTCCTCAACTATATTTGAAAAATTAATATTATTTTCACCGCAGTAAATTCTTGGGTATCACGACAAACCTTCCGTTTTGAAGGAGTTACAAACGCACCAAGCAAAAAAATGAGTCAAGGTAAAGACTTATTTAGATATTTTCATTTAATTACTGACAATTTCTGTCATATAAACTATATTATTGCACCATTAATAATGCAATATCTAATTGATATGTCCCACAGCTTGTGAAATTAAAACGTATATTTCGAATATGGTCCCCATTATGACTAGGGAACTATCTCGCTCGGACTACCTTAACACAAATTCCTAACCACCGTATTCAGAGATTTCAATTAGCATATGAGTAGACCAAGCTCAATCCTCGTCAAAATAAAGACTCCAGGGGAAAAATTCGGTTAAGCCACAAGTTTAAACCCCAGCGCTGAGCTCCTTCAAGGTTCCATTCTTTCCGACGTTAATGGCAGTTGGGACTAAACTCAAGTCGCTATTAAATCGACGCTTTTAATTCTCATTTGACTCAAGCGAGGAATGAAGTTTCTTAGACACCTCTCTCACTCACTGTACTAAAATTAGGAATAAATCCTTAATCTCTTACCTTAATGATTAATTCTTCCCCTCTACAACAATTGACGTTGATCAAATAAATGCAAGTCTGATTTGCCCACATTAAATCGCGTGGATATCACCAATTGATACGACGACAAGAACCGTTCAAAACACAAATATTCCTAAATAACACACAATACTTCGCCAATTTATCCATAAAGTCTAGCTACTTTCACGACCTAAATTTGAGATTTCACAGAATAATTTTCCGTGACTGAAATTTAAGAGTAATATTCCGAATAAATGTGTATGCAAAACAGATCCCGAAATATCAACCAGTCAACTATAATTTCAAAATGAGACAATCCTGGATGGGTAATCGGAACATATTTCAAGCAATGGCACGTAATTATCGAACATATAGACGAACATGATTAAACACTGAGAATATTTATTAATGAAGTTCACATCTTTCGTGTGGTTCTAAGATGAGAGAATTATTTTCACTTTAACAGACAATCGAAGAGTAAAAAGATTTCAGGTTTTCCAGGTGAATAGGATGAAGAAAGACTTCTCGAGATTTCATCCGAGTTCTACATCTGCATCACCAAAATACGCTCCGAGCCGCCGCATGGGCGTGTGGCAGGGGGTGTTAGGTCACCAGAAGTGTGAATATGTAAGTTTTTGGGGGATGAAATGGTGACATGTATTATAGGAGTGTAATTAGTGGAGCTCAATTTTTATTGTGGTCACTTATTGTTCGCGGAAAGAACGAGTTTTTGTAACAATCTGTTCGGCAGTGCATTTCTCTTATTTTATCGCATATGTCAGACCTAGAGATGTAGTGAGAAGTCATGATAATATTCTCTACGTCGCACTGAAAAATATCAGTACAGAATTTATCAAGCAACCTAAGCCTAGCGTGTAGCCTCCGAGTCGCTAGGGGCTCCCACCTTAATCCCTCTAAAAGTTGTGAGACACTATATGTACGCTCGCAGTAGTTTTTTACGCAGCGCGCTGCTTTCCTTTGTATTTTATGATTTTTTTTGTTAAATCTTTATGACCAGGGTCCCAAATGGTCCCGCGGCGTACTCGAGGTGTTGCTTAGCCAGAGCGAAGTACCATCTCTCTTAGACTTTTTCATTCGAAGACCTTTCTATTAAACGTTTAACAAAACCTAGTTTCTTTAATGCCAAACAAACGAGACGAAAATACTCAGCCGGGCCACAGGGACCGTTTAGTCAAAAAAGCAATTGAAATCAGACTGGAAAAGAGAAAACTCAACAGGGACAGCAGTTTCCATCCAAGCCATACACGGAAGCCGTGAAACCCATAGAGGCAACGCAAGAACAACGAACCATTCAGAAGAAAGCGCGGGGAAATGGCTTTGCAACTGCCCTCCCGTGACTAATATATATTTGGGATAGCTCCGTTCACCGGCATCTTAGCACCACCCAACACGGACGGAATCCCGGGAAGCCTTTTCTCAATCGAAGAGTTATAAATGATTCGCATGGTTACTTGAGCGACAAAACTACCTTTGTCCCACAATTTACTTTACGTGTTGATTGAGTAAACGTTGAGATGATTGGCAAAGTCGTTCACATACTAAACATGGTTCTTAAAGGGAGAACATTTTTTTCGTGAAACAGACGGTCGAAATTGGAATTGTAAATGATACGCACGACGCTTGAGCGGCAAAATTATTTTCTCTAATTCGTGTGATGTAATTATTTGATATAGTGAATACTATACAGTAAGCTAAACGCACGCGAATAACTCAATTTCTTTCTGAATATTTTACAACCGTCACATACTAAAAAATTTAGATAAAATGAAACATTGAAGCAGTGGTACAAGAGAATCGATAGGAAAGCTGGCAAGAGGGATAAAAAAATTACAGCTATACTTAACGGCACAGTGATTGATAAGATGTACTCTCAAACCTGAATCACACGATACTTGACCTTGTACAAGTCCGAGGATGCTAGCGAGTACTGGATTTCTTGTATGAAACCTTGCATGCTTGAAATCTTCCTACGAGCTATCACACGATACTTGAAGGGAAGAATAAGGACTGTTTAGTAGATCCTTGATCTATTACAGTCGCGGAAGGAGTTTAACGACCGCGATGGAAAATTTCTAACGAAGACGACGGCTTTTAGCCGCTGCAGCTCCTCAAACTCAATCACCTCAGGTACCCAAGCCACTGTGTCTTGTTGTGAGGTTTGAGCTGTTTATTTGATCGCGGGAAATTGTAATTGTCACGAGGGACTATGGAGGCGCTGACATCAACAATTGACGACCGCATGGCAAAGAGCAAAGGTGATTGGTCGGCGGCTACTAGGTCCTACTAGGAGCAAGTATCAAACTAGTACCGTTCCAATTACGAAAACAAGGATACCAGCAAGTACACTAGCGATCATGCAGGATTTCCTGTATTCTTGGTCTGTATCACACGATAATTGACCTTGCACAAGTCCTAGTATGCTAGCTAGCATCCTCGGACTTGTAAAAGGAAAAGTATCGCGTGATTCAGGCTTTATATTTTAAATGAAATATTTGGAAGAAATACAATAACAGGTAACAAATTGAGCGAAAAATATTTGACCGCTCAAACGAAGGTTCGCAAACAAGGCAGAACATTCGCTACAAACGGCTGACCGCCTGAATTCACACCGGTAATCGACCCGTCGGACTTTCAGGATATTCCAATTAGAAACGCATAAATATTAACGCGAACGCCATTAATTCAGCAGTCTCATTTCATCACGGAGTAAATTGATATGATTAATTGCGTTTATCTTCATTTGCATAATAAGTTAATCGCACGCGAATGACTCAATTTCTCTCAGAATATTTTGTAACCACCACATAAAAGAGCTTCTTACGTAACTAGAGCTCTCGCACAATTGACGAGACAACTGATTTATACCGACGGTTCTGAATCCTGAGGAAAACCTGTTTGTGAGGAAAGACCATCGACTTGAACTTGATCGTAGAACAGAAAGGTTTAAAATTTCGTTTTCCCTCGATCGATAATAGGCCATAATGGCTGCTTTAAAATTTTGAAGTAGGTTAGTTGACAGTAGAGCAGCTAATTAGTGCATATGCCCCCTAATGCATGTTTCGAAATCTTTCGAGTAGTGCTAACACCATGTTTTGCATCTTTCCTGTATGACTCTTGTGTCACGTTTAAATAGTTACGTTATAGATTATTTTAGTAGTTTCTGTAGCATTTGTAGCACACCGATAGTGTGGTGCTTGTTGGTGAAAGTTAATTTCTTCACGGTAGTTCATGTTGGTGACAAATCACCCCCTGCCAAGTAGGTACCCTTGTGATGGCTAGCAGAATAAAAAGTAGATGTAGAATTAGAACTAGTATATTGAATATTGTTCGGGTTTCCAAGGACATGCCCCGATGACGACTAGTACATCGAAACGGCAGAAATCGGCACGGAGTTCGACTAGGTGGGGAAACCCAAACAACCTTAAAGATAGCAGTGAGAGACGTATATATTTCATCATGAACAGGTGAGGTTAATGCTGAGTTCAAAGAGATCATAGGAGAATAGATTTTGTTTATTTAAGGTAGTGCGAGCGAGTTAGTTCCCCAATCATAAAAGAGACTATATTCGATATATACAGTTTAATTTCACCAACTGTGAGACATGCGAATTAAATATTGCATTATTAATGGTGCTATAGTATAGTTTCATGTGACAGAAATTGTAAGTAAGCAATTGATAATATCTAAATAAGTCTTTAACTTGACTAATTGTTTTCACGCGGTAAGTTTGAAGCTATATCAAAACGGAAGGTTTATTGTGATCCCGAAGAATTTACTGCGGTGACAATATGATTAATTTTCGAAAATAGATGAGAAAACACACAAACTACACACTGTTGATTTTTTGACGAGATCTGAGAGTAGGAAACGCCTCGTTAATCGCTTTTATTTAACTTCACTTGTGTGTCAGGATCAAATTTTGTAATCAATTTTTAACTACCTTCCTGACTAGCTAGAGATCTTAAATTTTGCACATAGGCTCATTTTCGGTGACAATACAATTATCGATCATAAAAATTTGTAATATAAGCTCTCTCTGGAGTGCATACACGTACCACTTCCAATATAAAAGAGCTGGTATTTTTTGGCAAATATCTCGGAAAGTAATGTGGTAAGGGGTTGAATTTTTGATGTCGTTGGAAGGGTGATATATTTTTCTTTATAACGAGACTAAATTCATTGATTTATAGGTAAAATGATATTTCGCTCAAACTACCTTAATTCCAAAGGAGAAGTGCTCCACGAATTTCTACTAGTGCCAAAATACCCATCGTTTTAAAATATGTATCAGTCGCAGAATTCTCCTTTTGGTTCAAAATAATGGCTTCATCTGCATCTAAATGCTACCGTGCGGGCCACCACATGGGCGTGTGGCAGGGAATGTTAGGACACCAGCCGTGTAAAGATGTAAGGTTTTGGGAGGTGAAATGGTAACGTGTATTATGGGAGTGTATTTAGAGGAGCTCAGTTTTTATTGTGGTCGCTTTTTGTGCACAGAATGGACGAGGTTTTGTACATATCTGCTCATTAGTGTATCTCTCTTTATTTTATCACGTCTGTCAGACCGAGAGATGTAGTGAGGAGTCATGATAATGTTTTCTGTGTTGCTCCGAAACACACCAGTTCTCAATCTTTCAACCAAACCACAGAGTAAGGATATACAGAGAGGTCATTGGGTGGCTTCACCATTGTATTCTCTGTAATGGAAAATGCGCACAGCGGCCATATAGAAAATAAGTTAAAAATATGCGGCAAATTCAAAGCTAGTCTAGTGCCTATTACTTGCCATCCACTTAATCTAGGAATTTTAACGTTCAAATTACCTTAATTATGTCAGCAATTATAACGATAGAGTAACAGCTACATGGCCTTATGGTATGGCTTCATATCTTTACTCTGTGACCAAACTAAGCCTAGCGTGCCATGAATTAGGCATATTTCCATAAAAGCAGAAAATCTAGAACTATACATGAGAATGCAAAATTCTTGACTGCGTTGACAGGAATTAACATGCATACATACCCATCACGGCATTATCTTTTGAAATACGATAGGTGCAATCAAAGAACTCGGCTGATGATACAAGACCTGGGAAACTGGCTTCACTTTTAGCGTCCTCCACAATGCCCTATCATGCTACATATCGCTATTCATTCTTCATCATCATACTTCAATCATACTCGTTCTCCAACGCCGAAGACACCTAATATTTCCTTCTCGTAATTGTCTCTTCCACCACATTCGCCCCCATGAATTTCTCGGTCTAATGATTTTACAATTGAACACAGCAACATAATCCAACAAATTACCAATTCAAATTATTTTAATACGAATTAACACACTAGCAAAAATGGAATTACAGAGAACTGATAATAAAATAGGAAATTATTTAAGCAAGCTGAAAAGAGCAAATGTAGCCCAAATGTTAATTATCACTTGGTCAGCCGGATATCTTTTTATAGGCGCTAAAAATTCATCACTTTGGAACATTTCATAATATTGTAACATCAAAAAACGTTGAAAGCACGGTTTATTTCAATATCAAACAGCAGTCATAGGTTATCTGTTTTTCCAACGGGAAATGAAAATTACCACGTATATTTTGCATTAATGGCATTAATTAAATGTAACTAGAAAGAGGCAAATTTTTAGCACAATTTTACTCAAGAGAGGGGAAATTTATCACATTAATTAGTAGCACAATAATTAATTACGCCTCTATCCAACAGGAATATCATAGTGTCTTAATCAGTAATAAACGAGAACACCAGGCGGTATCATAAACTGCAGCAGCGTCAGGGTCTTTCGATTCGATATATTCGTAGCTCTATCGATACGGGTCTTAGCAACCGTTTCCACCGCATGGCCGCCATTCATGTGCTTACTACACTAAAGAAAATCTGCGATTATTCGGCGCCAGCCATCATTTCGAATGCAATGCACTGGCAAATCACCAAAAAATTGTACATCCTATGCCATGCATTTAGAAGATACACTGAAACAAGCACATTAATGTCGGACTCGTTTGCGTTGCGAAGACCTGTATCGAAGGAGGAATACTATCGATACTGAACGACCTTGCTGCAGGATCAAAGAAATAAACTTGCAAAGGTTGAAGTATGAATATGGATTGCTGACTTGTTGCCAAAAGCTGTTGCCCAGAATTCCATGAAAAAAACAACTTTGTCGATTGTGGCCCCGCCTAGTGATTAAAGACAGCAGCTCAAATGTAAGTACAGTCTACAGATCGTAAATAATCACGTCTTACCGGTTTTACTTACCAGTAATCATAATGCAGTGGATACAAAATGTAGTACTACACGCGGGACGTTTACACTTCTTTAATATTGTCTGGTCTACAGATATATTTAATTCCTCTCCAAATTTAATTATACAAATGCACAATTAATTTCTTAGCATTACCATCCACATCACTCTATCTATATCATACCTTCTGATTCCTAAGGCTCTCAACAGGCAATAAACCAAAATTATGTTGCTGCAAATTAACAGTAAAAGATCCACACAGCAGAGAAAAGACTCACGATGGAAGTTTCACATGCCTCTTACACACTTCCTGTAGTAGATATTTCCTCTCTAGCATTTACAAAGTGACTGTTAGGTCTTAAATAGCCAGCTATTACTCACAGCATCAAGTAGTGCCTATCTCTTCGATCGTTATTGAATATTCACCACAGTCTCACGTTCTAACAACCAACAACAATCAACAACGGCCATTTACTAGTCGACTGAGAAGACTTTTTTCAAAATGGCGCCGAGGACTGGGTGAACTAGAAGTGGAAATTTAGGCAACACGTACCCTAGGCAACGATTCCAAACGTTTGAATCCATTATGCATATTCATGGGTTGAAGTAAAAAGTAAAAATGGTCCTCCCATAAGCAGTATTATCATGTTAATCTAAAAGAATACGATGGTCTTCCCATGGATCAAAAAAATCATATTCTTCTGATTGATTCATCTCCCCAAGCGAATGTGAAATTAAATTTAAACTACTTCCTCATCAAAATTATCACAGCCGATTACCATATTTCTATCCTCTCAATTGCAGGGATCAGTGCAACCAAGTACCGCAGGCATCAACTAATGCTAATAGTGCCGGCAACGTGCTTATAACACATTACTAAAGCAGCTTCGGTGCAAAGAAGTGTGATGAAGTCAGGCCATGGGTCAGTTGTTTACAATGAGAAAACTCGGTAGCAACTGAATTCCTGGTGACTAATCTAAATATGCATATTTTTCAATTTAGATTTACCTTACCATATTTTATGTAACGGCGATCGAAACCCAAGTCAGGGTCATTGAGTACTATCCTAGCGGTTAAAGGGTCAACTGATGACCCAGATAAGGCCGTTTTTTATGTAAAATTTTGGAATAAAGAGAGCGGAGAACAACAGCCCAATCCGCATTTGAACTAAATTCAATACAATACGTGTATTAATCCAGTTGGCACAATGCTCACAGTAACTCACAGAAATTGATAAAATACATTCGCAGGGTAGAACAGTTAAACCACGAACATGGATCTATGAGATTTAAAAGAAACCGATTCCCGAAGTTTTACATTATAGCAAATGGAAAAAATCGCTAGGAAACAAAACACATCTCAAGCGAGTCACTCGACAACACACAATCATGAAACGTACACGAACGTTTGAAATAGTAATTGAAGAACACACGTCGACGAATGAATTTCATTAGCAACAGTCCCAGTTTATGGTAACGGACTCATAATAATGACATAAATAAACAGTTATACAAAATCAAAGGTGAGAAATCACCACATCTTCCGCGGAATAAGAATTTCAACTCATCATATACGACCGCGTATAGTGCGCATCTCATTCGAGCAGCCGTTGCGTGAAGAAAAAATAAAGAATATAGAGTTGCAATAACAGTGAAACAGCACACACGATTTCACTTGTTACATATTCACAATGGACGGATAGAACAACATCACCGCACATCACCTAATTGCGTGGGCCGTGGGAAACGCCGAAAATCGCAAATTCTCCAAGTATCCACCTAAGAATCACACTCGACAATCCCAAGTGATCCAGGTTTCGGCACATTACAGCATATTTTAGATATGAACAAGACAGTGGCATAATATGCCAAAAATACGGGTCAGTTATAGCAGTTAAGGTAGGTTCAGATAAATACCATTTTACTTAGAAATCAATGAATTTGGCCTCATTTTAAAGAAAAATATCTTACCCTTCTAATGACACCAAAATTTTAACCCCCTTACCATATTACTTTCGGAGATATTTGCCAAAAATACCAACCTTTCTACATGGGAAATGGTACGTGCATGCACTCCACAGAGACATTATTTACAAAATGAGAAATTTTTAACACTTAGATGTCGTAAAAAACTAACAGCGTGTAGTTTGTATGTTTTCTCAACTATATTTGAAAATTAATCATATTGTCACCGCAGTAGGTTCTTGGGTATCACAAAAAACCTTCCGTTTTGAAGGAGTTTCAAACGCACCGCGCGAAAAAAAAGTCAAGTTAAAGACTTATTTACATATTTTCATTTTAATTACTTACAATTTCTGTCATATAAAACTATATTGTTGTACCATTAATAATGCAATATTTGTTTGATGTTTCCTACAACTGGTGAAATTAAAGCGTATCATTCTAATACGGTCCCCATTATGACTAGGGAACTATCTCGCTCGACTACCATAAGTGTGGAGTCATACTGAGTTACTTATTTCAGTAAGAAGATCATCAAAGATTCCCAGATAGTAATGACGGAGAGGGTGCCTCATGCGAACGGAAATTTCCTTGTGCCCGCATAAACGAAGAGCGAGCTAATTTTAGCGTTGAAAGTAGAATAGAATTGATTTCTAGCACATAGTCCTTTAGAATCTAGGTTCAAACAGATTACACTTCGAGTAATAAATGCACTCTCCGAGATACAACTCAATACTCTGAAGTGCATAGAAAATTACAGAAAATTTAAATTAATGTACACATGTATACCGATTACACAAACAGAGTTGAAAAAGAGAAAAAAGAATAGTTACACTATCTCATATACTGTGTTATAGAGAAATATAATAATAAAAAATAACGGGCAACACATGTAAACAATATACATATAATGTACGAGCGGACCCGACAGACGTTGTCCTGCCCAAACGTTGGCTTGCCTGCAATTAGCGGGTTCAGCAAACGTTATTTCGCAATTTGAATTTTCGATAAACTGTATATTAAGTGACATTTGACCTTGAGTCCTTTTGCACAATGTATGTATTTAAGTGCACTATATTTATAATTTAAAACGTAATTTCAATATGTTTAGTCGATGAATAATACAATCAATACGCACGCAATTGTGATACATGAAATATCGAAACACAGCGAACATAAATTGAAATGTCAAAACAATGCCAAGCTACGACGCAATTGCAACGACTTGCGAATGTATTGATGCGTACGTCAAACACCACAGAATTCGACATCAGCGCCACCTATGGTACACAAACATAACTATAAATTATTCTCAGATAGTCAATATACTTCTCAGAAGGTTTTAACGGTCAATTATTCATGAACTTATGATTTTTTCCTGTTAAAATATTGGGGGAGAGGGTGGGGGGTGAAATTTTGGGGTTATGGTACCAATACCACCTACCACCTCGAGAGGGCGACGGGCTTCTCGATTATGACCACCGACGATCGCGTGACTGGGAACGATGACCTTGTGAAACCGACAGCTCCGCGAGTTGTCTTGACAAACCCTGGATGGCTAGGTACAGCTTATCATCCGTCGATATGCCGTTGGGAGAAACGGCATGGACGTTCATATGAGGAGTTGAAACCTCGATGATCTTGTCAGCGAGCTCCGACAGCTTGTCTATGGGTAACTCCGCCTGGGCAGTCAGGATTCCTTGGACGTGCGGGGGCAATCGCCTCAGGCACAGTTGCCGGAAGAGGTTATCCCGAAGAGCGGTCGTTCCGGCGAGGGAGCGAAGATGCCGCAAGAATTGGGAAGGCTTGCGATCGCCGATGTCCTCGTCCGACATTAACTGGCGAACGCGCTGCTCCTGACTGAGGCTGACAGACGTTCTATAAGCTTCGATCGCAGAGTCGAATAAGGAATCTGAGGCGGAGGATTCGTGATTATGTCCTCAACCTCACATGCCACGCGAGAATCTAAATGTGAGGCAACGTAATGGAACTTCATTACCTCGCTTGTGATCTCCGACAGCACGAACTGAGATTCCGCCAGTGAAAACCAAAGACTCGGTTTCTCGGTCCAAATCGTGATAGTTTCACGGCGACGCGACGAACCGCAGGCGGGTTCTGCTCGGTGTCTGTGTGGCTGCGTCTTGAATCAGAATCTTTTAGTTGCTGATGGAGCTGAGCGATTTCTTCACGTAAGCGTTGAAGCTCGTCGTCGCGCGGCAAAACCATTTTCACCAAATGTTGACTAATTATTCTCCCTGTCGGGGTCACCAATGTGGAGATGGGTCAGTGAGGAGATCTCCACGTTTATCAAATCAATTTATTAGAGCCTTTATCCATGTCCACTACAATCTCAGTCCTCTGACTTAGTTACATAAACATCAACAAATCAGCAAGGCCTCCTTGGCAACAATATAGAAGATGATGGCACCATTTACGGTCGCCACAAAAATGTCGTCAAAAAATTTCCTTGAACACGATCGCAGCGCCACCTACCGGGTCCATTTGTGAATCTAAACCATCCAGGGACCCACTCAAATACACATTTAAAATTTCATCATAATCGGTCCAGCCGTTTAGGAGGAGTTCAGTGACATACGCAAGAACAGAAGAATTATATACATAAAGATAGTCAATACACATCGGAACGCTTGCTTGAAGCGGACGGTTGGCCGGGAACCAAAAATAGCAATCCAACCATGATGGTTAAGTGAAATATCTAAGCTAGCCTAACAGTTATGAACTTTTTATTATACTCTGTGCTCTGTGATGTCATGTAATACCTGGTAAGTGTTATAATATGAAACAGGAGTTGTACGGAGGAAATAAGAAGTAGAATATCAAAGGAAAAGGCAGCCTTCAGTAAAGTGAACAGACTACTTTCAGCCAAAGCAAGTTAGTTTCGTTAATTTTTTCTTCGCCTCTGCGATGTCTACAAAACGAATCGTTTCCCATTACAGAGCTGAGCAAAAAAGCGGTTGATGGTTCGATTTTCTTTCCCTCCATTGAATTTTTCACCTGTCTATTGAGTCATTATAAAAATATAGGCTTAAGGAAAAGATTTGCTAAACATTTTATTTGTAGTGTTGTCCTTTATTGAGCCGAAACATGGACAGTCAGGAGGAAAGAGGAGAAATATCAAAGGGTTACGAAATGTGGCTTATGGAGAAGAATGGAAAGATTCAAATGGAGTGATCAGTCAAGTCAGGGAAGTCAGAAACGAGGAAGTGCTGGCATGGGTGAATGAGTAAAGGAATATTTTAAGATCAGTAAGAAAGAGGAATGCGAACTGGATGGTGCACGTCCTCAGGAAAGATAGCCTACTGAAAAGAATATTAGAAGGAAAGATCGAGGGAAAGAGAGAGGGAGAGGAAGTCCAAGGAATAATCTGTTGACTGATACTATGAATGGAAGGAGTTACGATGAACTGAGGGAGGCAGCACAGGATATAAGACGATAATGTAGGGAGCAGTTCAATTGAAACCTGTCTGAGGACATATACACGTCAGAAGTAGATATGCCATCGTTAGTGTTTTCTTCACTTCTGCAATGTCTACAAAAGGAATCGTTTACCATTACAGAGCCGAGTAAACGCACGGTTATTGGGTCGATTTACATTTCCTCCACTGAATTGTTCACCTGTCTATTGAGTCATTATAAAAATCATTTCCACGCGACTGTTATTGCCCCATATGATCATGATTAAGACACCACAGAAATGGGTGTGCGAACTATGAACATTATGATGCCGGATTGGTCTGGAGGTTAGAAATACGACTTCTGGGACTTTCAATGGCCCGCATTCGAACCTTGTCAATGGCGAGGTTTGTTTCCAGCAAAGTACTAATCCCTACGTGGTAATACAATGAGGAGAGCTCTACACGTGCAATACTTCCTCCTCCAATAGGAACGTTAAGCTGTGGCCCTCTAAGGACATTTCGCCAATCGTATAAAAAATCCGACGTCGGGTTTCTCACCGCCCTTATCACACTTCTCAAGCAAATCTCAACCTACAGTGCGCACGACCTCAGTAATCCCAAAATAATAAGCGATTAATATCGAAAAAAATTGGGCTCAATCAAATAACGTTTAGAGGTCGCGCATCGGATTTAAATCATGAATAAATATTTTTTAAATACTTTTTTTTAAATATCTTTTATTTAACAAAAATGCACTAAAAAGTAAAAAAAAATGACAATATTGTATTGTCACCGGGAATGAACCTATGTGCAAAAGTTCAGATCTCTAGCTAGTCATGAAGGTAGTTAAAAGTTGATTAAAAATTTGACCCTGACACACAAGTGAAGTTAAATAAAAGCTATTAAAAATCAAACGTTTTCAACAGTGTGTGGCAGTAAAAAAAAGCTATCCTCTGGGTGACTAATATCGGTTCAAAAAAAATATTTTACAAGCAAAAAATGCTTATTTCCAAATGTCCACAGCTCACTAATTCTTGAGTTAACCCCGAATCCGCTCCCTTATCTATCCGCAGTCCATCACTTACGACGGACCTCTCAACCTTTTCCGAGAACCGCTACGTGGTTTTTGGAGCGTGAATGTTGAAGATTTTTTCAGAGATACCTCGAGAGTCTTCCGATTTGTAACTACGGCAAATTTGGGTTGAAAAATTATAAATGCAATTAATTAAAACACATTTTTTCAAATATTTTTTAAAATTAAAGTTTAAATCAAAATAAACAAGACGCATAGCAGGATTTTGATGAAGATAAATTTCAACGGAGATAACTGAATGATGATGGTATACCAGCTCGTAGGGCTTCCGCGGATGCAGTGTTGACTGTTCCTTTTTTCGGGATTCATTCCGCAAAGTATGTTTTAAGAAAACAACAATATTTCGCTGGTCCTCCTGCCAGTTTCATCAGGTTAACTGAACTGACTTCTTAGTCTCGCTCGTCTTTCTATATACGAGTCTGGACTACTGGAGAAATAAGCTAGGGAAATACGCAATTACCCAAGATTAATCAGGGAGGCTATATAAATTGCGAAGAGACCGGAGAACGTCAACCGAGAAGACGGTTTTACAAGTTGAGCAGCAGTCTAAAACGAATTTTTTCAAATTTAAATTCCGGCAACAATGGGAGTCCAGACTCATTTATATAAAGACGAGCGAGACTAAGAAGTCAGTTCAGTTAACCTGATGAAGCTGGCAGGAGGACCAGAGAAATATTGTTGTTTTCTTAAAACACACATTGCAGAATGAATCCCGAAAAAAGGAATAGTCAATGATTGTATACATTTTGATGAAATTAGCTTGAGAAAATTTCGGCCAGGACCGGGAATCGAACCACGGACCTTTGGTTTGCCTGACCACTACGCTATCCAGGCTTCCTAATGCTCATGGCAATTTTAGTGGATACAAGGAACTAGATCTTATGATTGTATAGAGCCAAACACGGAGGCATTGAGTGATTTTAAAACTTGGTGACTATGCAAGGGAGGCGAACGCCTCGAAATTATCCAGATATTCGAAAATTCCACCGAAGGATTATCAGTCGCCTTGACCGGGACTTGAACCCGTATCTCTCGATATCGGGCCGAGGGCTGGAGCCGATTGAGCTACCAAGACGCAATTAGCGCTGTGTGAATTTGTGGGCTAAGAAGGAACAAGAAGCCCAGCATACAATGTAACGATGTAGTCCAGAGCGTGCGCTCAGCGCCAATGTCCGCGAGGTTAAAGTCAAATTAGGAAGACAATAAGGAGTGCGCTCTTTTGGTGGGTGACAATGTACGTAATACGAATACCATGGCCATTTGCAGTATCCTCGAAATTCGTTTTTGCCATCTACATATTGCTCTGCAAGCCCCACCTCAAGGGTGTTTGGTAGGTGGTGAGCGAGGGTTATGCAAAGAAGAGAGATGGTGTATGCTTGTTGAGAAATGGTTGCGAAATGAACAGAAATGGATGCGAAATGGACAGAAATGCATAGAAATTGATAGAAATGGTTAGCAATGGACAGAAATGCATAGAAATTGACATAAATGGACAGAAATGGTTAGAAATGGACATAAATGGACAGAAATGGATAGAGATGGACAGAAATGATTAGAAATGGACAGAAATGGTTAGAAATGGTTAGCAATGGACAGAAATGCATAGAAATTGACATAAATGGACAGAAATGGTTAAAATGGACAGAAAAGGTTAGAAATGGACAGAAATGGATGCGAAATGGACATAAATGCATAGAAATGGATAGAAATGGTTAGAAATGGACAGAAATGGATGGAAATTGTTGGAAATGGTTAGAAATGGAGAAAAATGTCTGAAATGGAAATGCGGTGTACACTTGTTTTTGAAGTTACGTACCCCTCGGTGGTGAGGAATCATCAATTTGAACTATGATATAAATGTGACTTTCACCAACATGCACGATGCTATAAAATTCTTTGAACGCCTATAAATTTGGAATGTATGATTACCATGTTGTGGAAAACGTAAGCATTCATAAGAGGATATCCCATTGAACTCTGCGACATGTTTATCGTCAGACCATCTAAAAATTCGTCAAACTTCGCCCAGTTAATTATACGACCTCTCCGACGCGTCACCTGCCGTCGACATCAGCCGACAAAAGACCTTCCCAGCTCGAAGACTGGGGAAGAGGGGATTTCCGTGATGTAAAAGACGAGGAGTTTCCTCAAATCTTATCTCCAACCGGACAAAAGCCCGGGGACTCCGCCCATTCCCTATCTCCCGCTGCTCCACTACCCCTCCCCCGTTCACCGAGGCCACCCCCCCCCTATTGCTTTCACGATGCCATCCATCACTTCGGACGAAAACATGGGAAAGGCGATCTTCCTCAACGCCTTTCTGGGTTGGGTGGGAGGTGCTGGGTGGGGAAGAAAGGGCTAATCGATACACATCGGGGGAAAGGAGGCTAAGAATGGGGGCCCGTTGTCGTGGGCGGAAAGAAGAGGCGTCTCTGTTTGTAGTTGAAGAATCAACGAAAGTTGCGAGAGCATGGCAAAAAATCACGACGGGGTCCCATTAGAGAATTCTACTAGAAGGAAAATTCCAATTCATAACCGCCGAAGTAGTCCATCCACACCGGTATAACACCAACAGAATAAACAACTATCATCAAAGTCGAAACTCGTAGGTAGAGACTCGAAACGTAACTGATTGTTTATAGTGTTTTACGATTTTTTTATAACCGTGGTGGAGAGCATGAAAAACCCAGTCTATACCCCAAGAGCAAACTATGATATTGTAATACCTAAACCAAACAATGAAATATGACGCAGATCATTTCTTTATCTTGGCCCAAAACTGCTTTCTACCAACCTTTGAATATAACTGGCGTAGATAAAGAAGGCATTTTTTTAAAACTTGTTAAGGAATGGTTATTTGAGAACAAGGAGGTAGAATATTTGTTTGAAAGGAATGAGTAGAAGGTCTTTTATTTGGCTAGGGTGATTATACTAGCGTTATTTTATTTCCTTTTGTGCGTGTTATGATTTCTTGAAATTAATTCACTTTAAATCCCATTTCCTGCAAAAAGGTTCTTGTTACATTATTTATGCATCATAATCTCTTGAAACTATGACTCCCTCTGTAAATTGCCGTGATACTTATTAGATTCTATAATGTGTTCCGGAATGATCAATATTTTTTACTATTTTTCATTTTCTTGTAACCACCAATAATTTTTGAGAAGTTATTTATAATTTGCGGTACAGTGACTGAAATTTGTTGTTTTATGCATTGATGTGATTTTGTTAGACAAGGAAGAAGGGTTGGTTAACCCCAAACAGGAAGTTATCCATAGGGAAACCTATGTCCCTCGCTTTGGAATTTTTCTAATATTTACATTTATAAGTATGTGCTTATATCAGGGACAAATAATAAATAAAAAATAAACGGGAACTTAGAAAAATGGGGGTATGAAATATCAAAATCAAAATTAATGCCTTCACTGGTCTGGTGAGTTAAATAACACTTAAAGGCTCCTATCCACCTAGGGCCGTCCGATGTTTTTATAAAAATCGTTTGGGTAAAAGAACGGCAATTTACCCAAAATGTTTTCGTTTCGGAAAATGCCCATAAAGGAACCACATACCTATCACAGTGAAAATATATCGGCATTTAACATTTGTTTAGGATGAGAAGGAAATAAACCAATTCTCACCCTTAAAAATTGAATGTTTGGCATCACTGCGCACGGGTTGCCGCGGGTTAATTGGCTGAAGATTTCGTACACTGCATCTTTTCGTACTTTGCATCAAAAGGAATAAAATTAGGCTTCATGAACCATTTAATTCGAAAAAAAAATAAAAATCTGTAATTTTTGGCCTACCCAGGCCACCAATCATAAATAACATCATTTACGAAATCAAAATGTTACACCTCAATACCTTGCATTTCAAACGAGCATTTTGGCGTTGATCCAGGTATCATGCGCCGCGATATCTCGCAGATTATCAAACATATACCGTATTTCACCGCATAATCGTCGGAGATTTTATGCCAATTTTTTTCGTTAAAAAGTAGAGTGCGACCATTATGAGGGGAAATAAAAAAAATAAAATTGCGCCGGTATTAGATATACATAGGTCATTTATTACATACTTAACTGCCTTTATTGCAAAGCTAGGATCTCATGAATGGTAGGCCTACATTAAATAAAATGCATTAAAATTTAAGACTACAAATCGACACTATTATCTTCCTGTTTAGCGTACACCGTACTTTGCACTGATGAAAAGAATATTCCCAGAAAAAAGGTCAGCGTGAAAGAGTCGTCTGAACCTGAGGATAAAAGTGATGACACTTGAGTGTATATAGTGTCTGAAGCATTTTAAAGATTCAATACCGGGAGCAACTTGGATTAGAAGCATAATATGTAAAAAAAAAAAAAATGGGTAGGTACATGAAAACTGTATTAAAGGTGCCAGATTGTTCTTTTGTTGCATTAGTTGCAACACTGATGACGATGAAAAATTATGACGACGATGACCACTTTTTAACGTCTTTAAAACGAGTTAGGCTTTATTACCACTTTCATTACCACTTTATACCATTTTATACATTTTCATCATTGATCCTAATTTCCTAAGAGATCCTTGATATGTGAGTGCGAACGTGCCCCGGCCTATGTACCAAGATGCCCCTATACCAACGCAGGTGTACCAAGATGCCCCGTATACGGGGCATGTTGGTACACGTGCATTGTTCAAGGAAACATTTTTATTTTATTTTATTTACAATGATTTTCCACAATGAATAGCAATTTATTGCACGTGAATAGAGTTTCAATGCGCCAGCACAGTTATTTCATTGGAAACGTTAATAGATAAAAATAGAAAAGTCATAAGACAAGAGTGTACCCAACTAGCCCCGGTCTCCCCAACTCTGTGTTTGTGAATGGCAGGTAGAAATTTATGTCAGGTAGAGTGCAAAATTAGACGGATTTTTCCTTTTACAGCAAGTGTCGTGACGAACAGAATTAGCATGCGACGATTATGCGATGAAAAGTTGTGAACCAATTTTTGGACTGAAAAAGTAGTGTGCGACGATTATGCGATGGCGACGATTATGCGGTGAAATACGGTACTTACGAGCTCAATTATTCATACTACCGTTACTAGGCAATGGATGCATATGGTTTGTAAATAATTTCACTCTGTAATATTCCACAAGGGTTTTTATTATTCCGACCTAGGTTTCGACTCACGTTTAGTCATTATCAAGGTTAGTTAATTCATTGACCTTGCTAATGACTAAACTTGAGTCGAAACGTAGGTCAGATTGATAAAAACCATTGTGGGATATTACAAAGTGAATTTATTTTCAAACCATCGCAATGCTGTTCCACCAAGTGAAGCCTGAGAATTTATTATTTATTATATAATGGAATCATAGTTTGCCAAACGGTTAAACTAAGTCAACGATGTAGGGAAACTCATCCTGCAAATTTTATCCGAATCCAAGAGACCAAAGGTCATTCGGCTTCTTGGGGTCGTTTTAGCATGGTGACAACCTTTCAAGAAGAGAACAATTTCAAATAAGATTACAAGTAAAAATTAATCCACATTGTCGTTAAAAGAAAATGCATTTTGACCCTTGTGAAAGCATTCCAGTCGCACACGCCATCGACGTTAACGAAAGTTAAAAATCTTGTAATCACCTGTTTTACGATCGCGGTTCAAAGTACGAGGGTTACTCGGAAAAAACGGACGTGTTCACAATATTTTTTAACTCTCCCAATATATTGCCACTGGGATGACCGAAATGAATGCATAGGGTTCGAAATGCCTTTGCTTACATTTTTAAGGTAGTCCGAGCAAGATCTAGTCATAATAGACACCATATTCGGACTATAAGTTTTGATTTCACCAGCTGTAGGACACATCAATTAAATATTGCATTATTAATGGTGCAATAATATAGTTTTACATGACAGAAATTTTAAGTAATTAAATGAAAATATCTAAATAAGTCTTTAACTTGACTCATTTTTTTCGCGCAGTGCGTTTGAAACTCCTTCACAACGGAAGGTTTTTTGTGATACCCAAGAACCTACTGCGGTGAAAATATGATTAATTTTCTAATATAGTTGAGAAAACATACAAACTACACGCTATTAGTTTTTTACGACATCTAAGGGTTAGAAATTCCTCATTTTGTTAATAATTCCTCTCTGGAGTGCATACAAGTACCATTTCCCATGTAAAAGGGATGAAATGTTTGGCAAATATCTCCGAAAGTAATATGGTAAGGGGTTGCATTTTTGGTGTGTTTAGAAGGGTGAGATATTTTTCTTTAAAATGAGACAAAATTCATTTATTTCTAAGTAAAATGATATTTCGCTCGAACTACCTTTAATTGGTCGTGATCATCGATTAAAATAGAAAAACAAAAATGTCATTTCTTAGTATCTCATAATTTAGTAGCATTTTTACCTTTTGCGAAAGCTTCTGAACTTAATGACAAAGGGCTTTTTGTGACTTCCGATACGTGCTGTGCTTGGCGACGGCTTCCTAAATGGTCTATGGAACAACTTAAGGAAAAAACAATGAACGAGACAAATCTGGGCGAGTATAAAAAGATAAGAAATAGTCCTGACACTAACTTTGAGGCAATTCCGAGTCTGCATCTCCAGAAGAGAAAGCACACTTGTACACTACTAAAATTTATTGACAACCGACCATGGTTAAGGAACGCTATGCCATCATAAGAGTGTCTGTTCACACATTAAAATTCCTAGAATGCATGAATTTGGAGACAGGGGGAAGGTGTTTAGGATGGAGACGCGTTATAAACTGAGATGTTTTTTTAATTGCCGGACGATTCTGTCTGCCCGTATGTCCCTAGAATCCCGATAGGCTGCTAAGCCTATCATCAGGTTTTTCCAGGGACCGGACCAACAGAACTTGACCTAAATCCATGCCCTGGGTGGTGAAAAACCCACCCAGGCGGGACTCGAACCCGCGACCCTCAGTTTCGCTGGCGAGGTTTAGCCGCTACCGGAGCCGGCGGGGTAAAGTCCTCGCCAGATGAAAATGAAATAGGATTTCCGGGATCGTTCTACTGTGATTCAGCCTTAAAAATGGAATTTTAAGCATGGGCAATGATGGAGATGGCTCAGATTAGATTCGAAAATGCCAATTTCAACGAGAAAGCGCAATTAACCTTTTAATTAAAACTATTTAGAAGGAGTGAAAAGTCCTATAAAATTGAATTTTTAAAAAACTGGAGCTAGGAGAGGGTGTTCAGGATGGGGAGGGATAACACCCTTTCCCTAACTCTGAATTCCTGTATATAAGGACGTGTAAAGTGAGATCATATACACTGAATATCGCGATGCGTGCCGAAACCATGGTCGTTTGTCAATTTTCGGTAGTCAATAAACTGTTGAGCTGTACAAGAGTTCTTCCTCTCTGAAGATGCCGAGTAGAGAAAGCCCTGAAAAGCATGACTCTTTAACGCCTCTTCAAATGGATACATTAATGTTGTTTTTCAAGGTCAAAGTTACTTTGATAGATTTGTATGAAATCAAAAGAAACGCCCATCTGCTTCCGGCTCAGATGGACCCACTTTCATACTGCTTCGAATCCATATTGAAAATAAGCCTTGTACACAAGTTAAAGTTTCAGGCTTAACTTTGTGGAAAAGAGACACATGAAAAGAGAACTCGCTTTGTACTTTCCACACTGATTTATTCTCTCCGACCATAGATCAGTTTATTCGGGTTTTTCCCGCCTTGCTTCATGTTAACGTACAACAGTTTCGCTAACGTTACAGCTAGCGTCATCAGGTCCTGAATGAGCTGCAGAGATTCATGTTCCTTTATAATAAAAAAATAAATATTTCCCTCGGCTAATACGAGAGGCGTTTGAAATAGCCGAACACAAAGAAAATTTCAACAGGGAAGACGGTTATCCTCTCTCCTCTACGTTCAAACGTCTTTTACAACAATTGGATTCAAAGGTCCAGCCGGCCAATCAACGTGCGCCTGACTAGCTCAGGCATTAGGTATATATAGGAACATAAATCTCTGCAGCTCAGTCAGGACCTGACGACGCTAGCTGTAACGTTAGCGAAACTGTTTTCCGTTAACATGAGTCAACGCGGGAAAAACCCGAATAAACTGACCTCAATAAATCACCGCGGAAGCCTCCGTACCAACTCTCCGACCATAGTTTCGACAAAGTTTTGTCATTATCAAGGCACAAATTAACTTATTAAATCAAGTAAAAAAGGTTAATCTGTACCTTGATAATGAGAAATCTTTGTCGAAACCATGGTCGGAGAGAATAAAACAGTGTGGAAAGTACAAAGGGAGTTCTCTTTTCATAAGCCTCGTACTTTACCACAGTTTTCTATTTAAAATTGTTTTGTACCTGAAGATGCAGCAAGCTGCGAAACGCGTTGTACGTTTCGATAAACTGTGGTAAAGTAAAAGGCTTATTTTCCATATGGATTCGAATATAAAATACTACCGTAAGTGATGCCTCAAGGTGTAAAGTTAATTCATACTTCCTCTTAAGCTCGATATCCTTCCTATTCTGCTTCATCTCATCCAATAACCCCATTCTTTATATTCCCGCGGAATTATAGTTGGGTGGATTGAGTCCATCCAACGGGGCCCAGATTCGGATTGTGACCGAGAATTTTCACTCGAATTCCGACCCTTGCTGGACTTTTATTTTAGGTAGTTTGAGCGAAATATCAATTTACTTAGAAATCAATGAATTTCGTCTCATTCTAAAGAAAAATATCTCATCCTTCTAAAGACACCAAAAGTTTACGACAAAAGTTTAATCACCACATTACTTTCGGAGATTTGCCAAAAAAATATCAGCCCTTTTACATGGGACGTACGTGTATGAACTCCAGAGAGACATTATTTACAAAATGAGGTTTTTATAACCCTTAGATGTCGTAAAAATACTAACAGCGAGTAGTTTGTATGTATTATCAACTATTTTTGAAAATTAATAATATTGTCGCCGCAGTAAATTCTTCGGAATCGCAAAAAATCTTCCGTTTTGATGGAGTTTCAAACGTGCCACGTGTAAAAAATGAGTCAACTTAAAGACTTATTTAGATATTTTCACTTGATTACTCACAATTTTAGTCATATAAAAGGATATTATTGCACCATTAATAATGCAACATTTAATTCACGTGTCTTACAGCTGGTAAAATTAAAATGTATTATTCAAATATGGTCTCTATTATGACTAGGGAACTATCTCGCTCGGACTACCTGAAAGAACAGTTCAACAGGAGACGTGAGTCCGTCGGATAGAATGCAAAGGTGGCTCGCCTCAGGGTAACATGTACCAGAAATTCTGAAAACTTAAATACATCGTCTCTGAAATGCGCGTTACAAATGAGATGAAATTAAAATAGGGTTCCCAAGGTTGTTTTACGCTCACTTTGATTTCAAAATGCGGAGATTTTGGACATGGAACTATTGGAGATTGTGAAAAAAGTGAATTTCCACGCCAAACTACGTTCAAGCTTTTAATTAAGGCTGTGTGAGACGCGAAAAATCTCTGGGAAATAGAATATAATTAAAATATGGGTACCCTACCACCAATTTCTTTGAATTTTATCCAATTACTGCCGGGGCTGAAGTCAATATAGAGTAGTTCCATACCAATAGCGCTGCTGTCGGGTCCAATGTCTGATTAAATGTCGCCATTAAAAGTATGTTCGAGGAACAATTAGTAAACTTTGTATCTAAACTTTGCTTTTCCATCCATTTATTTAACCGATATATCAATGGCTTTAATCCATTTCGCCGGCGATAGCAGGATTTTCAAGACCAACTCAATAAAAATGGGTGATTTATTATTAATTTTGATTCGCATAGTCAAACTAGAGCTACCTTAAGGTACTTCTCAGTCATATCAAAGTAACTCGAGAAATTGATGAAAATGGAGGTTAAACAATCTCCTATAACTAGAAGCCTAATATAATAAAATGTGAAATAATAATGGAATCGATATACAGCGCAATTGGCAAGGTATTACTGATTTAAATCGACCGTTTTTTACTCAACGTTATTACGCAAACAACGAGATACAAGAGCTAAATTTCTTATAACTGAGAGTTATCTAAACTAATATAACTAAGAGTTATACTATACCTAAATTTTTTCAAGATCCTTCCATAAACAACAACAAAAATTCATTAGACATCCGTAAAGCGAAACTCGCAATTGCCGGGCGATAGGCTGCGTATTTACTTTGAACGAAAAAATATAATATTAAGGCTTAGCGTAAGAATATGTGGCAAACTTCAAAATACGGCTATACTACGAGTATATGAAACAAGCAAAATGTTGTTTTTTTATATTTCGACGAATCTATGTATTTCATTAATTGACAGTATGTTTTACACTCTTGAGAGAATGGATGAGAGTCGAATAACGAAACAGATATATAAAAGTGAAACGAATGGTGCGAGAGGTAGAGGTAGGCCGAGAAAGTTGTGGTTGAATGTGGTTGAGGAAATTCTTCGGAGGAGGAATATTAGGAGTTTTAAAAACAGGAGGGCGTGTATGAAGCAGTGTATGGGGGTAAATGAGGCAAAAGAGGTCTGCAAGGATAGGTCAGTGTGGAGGAAATTATTGAAGCAGAGTTAGGTGCACAAATATGAATTAATGAGTGAAATGAGTGAAACTTAGTGATACTGCCTACCCCGGAAGGAAACGGCGTGATTGGTATGTATATATGTGTGTTTTACACTCAGAAAGTTAATTAAGTTATTTATTAGTGATGATTACATCAATGTTTTCGATTCTGTAATTTGCAGGATATAATTATGAATATTCAAGTAGGCTAAAAACGATCCTTAACCGTGGTCCTCGCAGGAGCTCCGTAATCCCTAACTGTAGGCTAATGCTGGGCTATTTTTCTGTGCATCCTTCCTCGTTTTCTCCAGTAATCCTTCCCAAACCAACAACCAACCCACCTGTCCTCAATCGCGCAAATTACCTCCGCTGTCGATCGCCTCCCGAAATAATCAACCCTTCCACGCCTCCTCCCCCCACCATCATCACGGCCTTCAGAATCCCCAACGCCTCCCGTCAACCCCCTCCAAAAACTCATCATTCCAACCTAATCTTCTCCGGCCGTTCCCACACTCGTTACTCACGACGCGCTCATCAGTCCGGCCGAGACCTGCGGATCGAATGCGTGGACTACGACGGGTTGCTAATGAGAATGCATCTGGGCGGACAGTTGCACGCAGGATTCATGTCACAGTTTGCCTGCAGAATCTCGAATCGTGAGCGTGGAGGAGGAAGGAGAGGGTGTGGTGGACGGAAAAGAAGACAAACGCGAAAAGTGCTAGGTATGACGGGAGAGAAAAGGAAACTTCTGGGTGAGATTAGGAGAGGGAAAAACAGGTGGCTGGAAGAGGCAATGAGATGCGAAGGGTTGCTTACGGCAGTGATAAGGGGGAAGGACTTTGAGCGCGCGGGAAGGGGAAGAAAGAGAATAGGATTTATGAATAAATAAAATGTTGTCTTTGGTTGCTTTGTGGTATTCCATATTTAATAAAACAATGGATAAGTGATAAAAACTTTTACTTAAACCACAGATATAAAAATTAAAATCACAATTTTTAAAAATCGTAATTTAAAAGTACGACCCGGGTTTCGGCGCTGAGCACCATCTTCAGGACCTGAAGATGGTGCTCAGCGCCGATTTTTAAATTTTTAAAATGTGATTTTAATTTTTATATCTGTGGTTTTAGTAAAAGTTTTTATAACTTATCCATTGTTTTATTAAATAGGATTTATGGACGGGATGAAGATGGGTAGGGCGTACCCTGAGATGAAGACAGAAACATTGTATATTAACAGGGGCCTCCATTTGTAAAAATCTAGAAAACTTTTACGGAATTCCATTACACGTACAACTACCGTTAGATTACTGAATATTAATTATAATGTCAAGAGAAGGATCTTAAGGGAGCGTAAAAGCTAAAATACAAAGAGGACTTTATTGAGGGCGAAGACATCGGGAGGATTCCAAAGACTGGCTTGGTTTAATCACGTGTAGTCATTGAAAATTCAAAGTCAACTTGAGTCAAACGTCGACTTTTTACTCCAAAAGACGAGTATTATGAGTTCGACTTTTAATTTTCAAAGTCGATGAAAAGGCGGCTTTAGTCATCGACTTTCGACTTTAGAAGGACAGCAAATTCGATATTTCGAATAATTTATTGAAAAGAAAGACTTTCTCAAAAAGAATTGGTTGTAAGCGTCTGAAAACACATTTGTAGAATCATAAACATGGCTAGAAGGGGAAGTGGTCCCTTTTTCAAACTTCTGGTAGAGCTATTTCTCAAGGAGTTAAATGATTATCCCAGTTAATGGATGGAATAATTTTAGAGAGGGCTGGTTAGTATAGACAGCTTTGCAGTTCATTGATTTTGTGTCATCATTAGAAATCGAAAAATCGAAACATTTCCCATGCCCCTTCTTCATTAATTCTTTTTCTTGTATCAGTATATGGTAGTATATGGTATGGGGTATAAGCGGTTCCAATCCCTGATCACGTGTAGTGGTTGAAAGGACTCCAAAGAAGGGAGTAAGTTTAAGGATGGAGGGAAAGTGAAAAAGGAGAATGCTAATAAAGTTATGGATACAGAACGTGGAATGACTCGATAAGTAATGAAAGCAATATGGTGGGAGGTGGTGGATAATAGAGGTGAAATGAAAGGTTTTGTGACGGAGGCTAGGGCCCGTCCTGGGATGTGGAGCCAAGAGAGAGTTTTCTCGCCAACTATACCCAGTTATTCATCGTTCATCTTAATTTACGTTTATATCTGAGTCCACTTTCCGCCTCAACCTCGTTCAAAGCCTCCATTATACACAGCTTATTTCCTAAAGCCCGTATGACACGATGCAATTACTAGGCCAAGCAATCGGCACGATGTCGGGTAAACATTTTTGGCAATACATTCCACACGACTAGCATCAACATTGGATCCAATATTGGTCACAAAAGTGCTCAAATGTCCCGCATGAACCCGCCACATTTCTATTGTTATAAAAGAAGAACATTACGAGACACCGGTTTGTTGAATCCGGGATAGAAGAGCGTAGGCATCGTATTCACCCGCAGTACAAACATCCGTGAGATCATTATGCTTCAATTAATATGGGAACAAGTTCATTCGTCAACATTTTTCAACAGACCATCAAAAATCTCACGATACAGACCCACCCGAAAGTTTCGAAAGGAGTTTCTTGTTTTGGTCAGCGAGTCACGACGAAGCTAACTTCTGACTGGTACCTTGGCCAGCGAAAAGTAGAACTTGCTTTAAGTGCCATCTCAGGTAAGAAACTGTCAGAGTGGCGTTGAAATTGGACAGAAAATGAGTATGTGTCAAGCGACGTAAAATCCAATATACAATGGATTGGCCGATGAATTGGATCGTGTCATACGGGCTTAAGTTTTCCAGTTCCTGCATCATTGGTATCGCCTACTAGAAATAAAATTCTTACACGCGTTGAATTTATAGTAAGAGGAGCAAGCCTCATTCAACCACACGATATTACCATTGAAGCCACCTTGCGATCTCTAACGGGATGAGAAAATGAGATGGGAAACACGAGACACGAGGGCCTTTTTTCCACAGACGTCAAATGTTGGTGATAAGAATTTGATCCTGATATTCATTTCTCCCAAGAAACGGCAGGCAAACTCTCGCAAAGAAGAGATTTTTTACGATCATGTCGGGCGAGACGTGCACACAAAAACACATAACTTCGTAGTTCCCGACAAAAATTTCTACGGAGGATAGAAATTACTATCGCAAATAAAATATTTTAATAGAAAATTTTATTTAAAAAATTTATATTTATATTTAAAAAATTAAAAAATTTTATATAAATATAATAATAATAAAACAATTATTATAAATAATAAATAAAAAATTTTATAAAATAAAATTAGGAAGTACACAGTCGAAATTTTAAAGGGAGTTTCAATACGTCTGTGCGGGTCAAAAAAAAGTACTGAATTCCGGATTTTCGCGGAAATCGCTTGAAAAATAGGCATTGCTTTCATTGAAAATATTTGTAAATACAAAGTTACAATGCAAGGCACACATCATAATTTTTACGGACCTTTTCCCAGCCATTGTATAAAAAAGCAGCGCCATTCCCACTGAGTTAACAAATTCAGAATTTAGAATAAAATTTAGAATTCACTCATTGCTTTTTCTAATGAATCAAAAATAAAACAGGAAGGTGCTATATTCTGCCACAGTTCAATTTTCTGGGAGAATCTGCCTCTTTTGGACAGTTTCATAGGCAAAAATGGCAATTATACAAGATATACAAATATTTTATTCTCCGCTTTTCCCATTCTCGCTTTTGAAATCACGTCGTTTCAATTTTTTTAACTTTTACCGGGAAAATGGAGATGCAAAAGATTATTAGTTCATAAAAAACAGAGGATTCCTATCTCTGTGTAGGTAGAATGCTATTAAGTTGATTGACACATATATCATTACATGGGTGGAACCACCGAAATACGTATTCTCTAATAAGCAACTGTGCGTTATCGAAGGTTAATCAAACGCTCTGGAAGGCCATTCATTTATTTATGTGGCATTGGCATTACAGAAATATCCCCCGCCGTGGCCATCCGGGGATAAATCCTTAGAATGGGAGAACAGTCGATTTGTGTGCAGCCCACAGAAGGCGAGAGGTTAATTGAAGAGCGGTATCAATCGACCGTCCAGTCATTAATGATAATGGTGGGAAGATGATGATGCTCCCCAATCACTCAATCATTCTCTTTAACTGACCTCTTGAAGGCTTCAGTCGGGGCGAAATTTATCCGCCTTGAAAATTTTATGCGGATTCGGTTCCATTATCGGAAGATGGAGGTCCGGTCCCAAACGACCGTTTCCTCGGTATTTACAAATCTCTGAATCGCCAAAAATAAAGAAGCTATTTGTAGCTCATGATAGACTGACTACGGATGTATATAATTACATTATGAAGACAATGTAACTCTCGTCAAAAGAATGATTATAAATGTCCCCAAATGAGAAAAATATATATGCAGTCATAAATCAGAATACATAAATATCAAATACAAATCTATGCAAATTTATAAACACGTAGGCGGCTGTATGTTCGTTACTCTTCTCGTGAAAAACTTCAGAAGGGATTGACCAGTAATTTTGCATAACTCAACAGTATATTCTATGGAGTACTATCGGCTACATGAAAAAGGTCTCATAGCTACATTGCCCCAAAACGGAACCGTATATTTTACTCCAATAGCAAAAGTATTGGGATCATTGCAGATGCTTTTCTTTTTGCATTTTTAAGATTGCTTGCAATCCAGATATATGATTGAAATTTCCACCATTAGATGGCTGAAAAAATGATGTATTTCATTCCAGCAGTCGATTTTGCTGTAGGCTTCCTTTATCCTACAAAACTACGTTTTTGATTCCAATATTATCGTATTTTCTACGATGTCAACATTAGCATATTTCCTCGACAAGTCGAGAAATGGCTATCGCTGGGAAATTCCATCAGGGCCTTCAAAGGCTTACATTAAATTATATGAACAATATTAGCTCTTTCAAAGAGATCACAGTTGGTGTATTTTGTACCTCAACCTCCCCTTGTACGCTCAACGGCTTTAACATGGCATCTGCATTTAGAACTTCATATTGATTCTTACAATTAGGGACCATCGGAATGAGTAGGACAAACGTATATCACTTAATCTGTATCACTAATAAATTCAGGCTTCACTTACGTGGAACCTCTCTATATCGGAAATCAAAATATTCTAGTATTGGTAATAGCTATTTAGTGGACAATGCAAGAATATTTTGATTTCCAACTTAAGCTATAGACTTTGACACATTAATAGAGACCTAAGTACTACACCTATTAAACCTTATACGTTCCCAGCGCTGCATAGGAATGGTTGCAATTCCAATTCGAAACCACTACTTTCTATTTAGTCTCAGAATAAATTAAGTAATTAGTTCTTTCCGCCAATCAAACTGTCAAGCATTATAAATTCGTATTAAGTATAAGTGAATACAATTACAGTTTTATAGTCAAATAATCATATGTCAAATATTTTTAGCGAGTATACGTGCCATTTTCACAGAGTAAAAAAATATGAGACGTAACATTCTCTTCTGTATTGATATTTTTTAAGAATTCTACCGGTTAAGGTAGGTTTTGCTGAATGTCAGAGAATCTCCTCCCAGTCCTTTACACTTTCAGGGGTCTATCTCCCACTAGTATATTATTTTTCGCCTCTGCATAAGATCTACCCTTCTCCATCCCGTCCATGAAACCTATTCTCTTTCTTCCCCTTCCCCGCTTGCCCAACATCCTCCCCTTATCACACTCTTGAGAGTAACCCATCACCCTCTATTAAATCCCTCTACCTTCTGCCCTGCCTATTTCAGATTTCATTAAGACGCTTCCTTTCCTCGCCCACCATCTCAAGCACTTCCTCGTTAGTCTTCCTCTCCGTCCACTTAACCTTCTCCATCCTTCTCCACACCCATACCTCAAATGCCTGCAGCTAATTCTCGTCCTCCTTTCTCAGGGTCCACGTTTCTGCCCCATACAACGCCACGCTCCATATCAAGCTTTTCACCAGCCTCTTCTTCACATCCTTACCCAATGTCTCTGTATTCAGCTACCTTCAATTACTAAACGCCTGCTTATCTAGCTGTACTCTCTTCCGTACGTATTTGCTACTATGCCCGTTTTCCTCTAACGTACTTCCTAAGTAATTGCTCTACTTGCTCGAGTTTGTGTCCTCCAACTTAAATCACTAGCTTTCTTTGTCATAGAGATGCCCCCTACTTTTGTTTTCTTATGATTTTTCTTCATTCCGAATATCCCGCACTGCATTTCTAAAGCATCTACCAAAGCTTGGAGTCCCTAAGAAGATCCAATAACCAATGCCTGATCGTCCACGAATCTAACTGAATTTATCAGATTCTCTCCTATTTTGATTCCAACCTCAAGTTCTTCCCATGCCTCTCTTACCATTTCCTCAGCATAAATGTTGAAAAGCAATGGCGCAATCGGGCACCCTTGCCTTACCCCGCGACCTATAGTAGTCTGTTGACCTATCTGTATTGATAGAGCTAATATATTATTTCTTACTCTTATCCCTCCCGTTGAAAATCCACGGACACTTCTCCTGGTTCCAAATAAATATAAATGGATTCAAGTCTGATGACATTCGTAAGATGTAAGAAACCAGTTGGAGCTTGAAAGATTCGCGTGAAGGCTTTCGCTTCTTGACGATCCTGAATGAGTACGTCTCCGGGGATTTCTTCCGCGTTATTCCACTTTATTAGTACAACTGAGGACCGACATAGTGGACCTATGCGCAGGAAATCTGGAGGATCTACATCTTCAAACATGAAAAATTATCTCGAGGAAAGTACCGATGCAGATTATTTCACCTTTTCATAATATCGAAGGAAACGGAGCTCTAAAATCTGGAGATTCCAACTCGAGGGAGTATTATCGATATTTTCCTGTTGATACGGACCCAAGGCATCAAATCTAACAATCAATGTGTAAATCTTTTATCTTGACACGTTGCAAACTCAAAAAGTCAATAGATCCCGAGATTGAATTTCCGCAAATATCAAAGTATATTAGCGGAGAAAATCTTAACAGAGCACATTTAAAATTCGCACAAAAAAAAGAAGTATCAGAATTTTGTGTTTCCAAAAAAAAACGGTCAACATCTGAGAATCTACTTAAGGTAGTTTAAGCGAAATATCATTTCACCTAGAAATCAATGACTTTGTCTCATTTTAAAGAAAATATCTCACCCTTCCAAAGATACTAAAAATTAAACCCCTTACCACATAACTTTCCGAGATATTTTCCAAATAATAACAGCCATTTTATAAGGGATATGGTACGCGTATGCACTCAGAGTTCATTTTTAAAAAAAAGAGGAATTTCTAACACCTAAATATCGTCAAAAAATTAACAGTGTGTAGTTAATATGTTTTCTCAACTATTTTTTTCAACTTAATCATATTGTCACCGCAGTCAATTCTTTGGTATCACAAAAAACATTCCATTTTGAAGAAGTTTCAAACTTACCGCGCGAAATAAATGAGTAAAGTTAAAGACTTATTCACATATTTTCATTTTAATTACTTACAATTTCTGTCATATGAAACTATAATATTGCACCATTAATAATTCAACATTTAATCCATGTGTCCTACAGTTACTGAAATTTAAACGTATAATTCTAATATGGCCTCTATTATAACTAGGGAACTATCTTGCTCAAACTACCTTAAGTGATCACCCCATGACGGGAAATACATTTCAATTTTCTCACACAAGTATATTGACATACTCCACATGAATTTAATAAGCTCGGCCGGATACCGCCATATTACACCCCGCGGGTAAAAATGTCTCGGAAGAAAGTTATCCATAACCATCGAACCTACCCACCGCTCCAGAGAATCAGACAAACGTCCTAAAACTCCACAGCCCTCTCTGCTCATCGCTCATCAAATAAATACGATTGCAGATATTAATCGACACCGAGGAGGATCAACGACAACAACAAGCGGGAAGAATTATGAATTCGGATCATTCGACCGAAGAGAAACAAGAGGTATTCCGAAGAAATGAAAATTCAAACAAATACGGCATGGCTACGAAACGAAAGCAATACGCGCCCTTTCAACATGCACAAAATCCGACGGTCTAGACGGATGAAATCCAAGACTACGCGAAAAGAATGGAACATCAAAACCAACGGTGAGTAAGCTAGCATGAAATGAAAATGCAAATTTCCTTCTTTTCCCATAACGTCAGCCACAGGATAGTTATTAGAACAGGTAGATTGTAGCAAGGGCTACTGCACCAGCTTACCACGATTTCTTTGGCGATGCCAACACCACCTAAATATTCGCAATTAATTATTACAATGGCTTCAGGTACGAATAATTAGCCTGGGTTTAAGCATGGTTATGTATTAAATAGCACTTCGAAAGAGATATTTTAAAAAGTTCATGGTTTGGAATTTTATCTTCCATTGAATTTTAAATTCCAAAATACGTACCTGATGCCTACAGTTCAAGGTAGCGCAATGTGAAACAAATACAAAACAATTTAATGGGAATATAATACGCATTATCCTTCAAATGTTCTATAAAATTATCCTTTGTTACAGTCTTAGTTCTAAGCACTGCTCTATAAAATTAGTAAGTCAACGTCTGATTATAACACGTTCCGCTGAAAATTTTTGACAGCCGTAAGTATAAAACGTATCAATATATGCCTACTTGAGCAACATAAAAGAAGCTTTAAAAGAGCATCCCTTTCATCAACAAGCAAGAACAAAATTCAGGATAAAATTTCAACAACGAAAGCTTGACATATACGGTTTCCGATAACTGCTTTGAGTAGTGATGTCTCCTTTCGGAACGATTCGTTCCTTTGGAATGAATTTGTAGGGGGAACGAGATGGATCCAAAGGAGTGAATCGAATTGGAACGAAAGGAGTCAGTGGAATGAAGAGAATCTAACACAGGAAATGAATCAAATAACGAGAGGACTTAACCAACTGCATAAATGAGGATGAAATAAAGCAAATGTCACTATGAAATTCATCGAACGACGATATGTTGAAAAGTAAATTTTGGAAATTAGAACAAATATCGGTTTTGGTTTAATGACATCCATCCTATCCTAAATCAATAAATCCTATCATAAGGGCTGGTAATTAATTCGGTTAATTAACCAAAAGTTTGGAAAAAATTAACTTTTACAAAATTAACTTTCAGCATTAACGAGGAAATTCCCGGGTGTACATAATTATTTTATTCAAATCGCTAAGATTTAAAGTTTTAGCATTGACGTATCCCATCTTTAAATTCAATGACACATTTTCATAGACCATCTGCCTCGTATGAAGATGGAAAGCAAGTCGTTTTCCGAAACGTCGGCAAACATGAAGCCAATCAACTGGTGCAAAGCCCGAGAAGAGTTTATAAATGTCATTCACCAGGAGAAACTTAAATCTTTTATCTGCCTCGTATCTTCAAAATTTATTTATACGTCTTCTGACGAGAGATTCTTTCAATTTATAAGGGAGTAGAGATTTTTTATTGCTAATTATGTTGTTGCTACCGACAGTTTATTTGTGCATCAGAATCTCCGGCCCTCGCACCCAATATTTTTTGTAGCGCGCATTGTCGGAAAAAATCAAAACTGGACGAGGTAGGTGTTTTCGCTACATTTGCACCGACTCTATATTAAATACTTTCATTGACAATTCAATCTTTGTCTTTTATCTTTCTTGCCTTTGATCCTTCTCTTTAAATTTCACCACCCAACTTGAATCGATGTTCGTACTGAGGAAAGCTTTTGCCCTCAGTCCAACACACTTCGAGGCGTCGGCATCGGAGATGAGTTGTTGGGAGGTCCACGTAATTAACGCGCCCATCGCCCACGCGCAGTCTGCTATAGTTCGGCCCCACAATAAGGCCTTTCATGGGTGAAGAGGTCCGATTTGAAGGGAAAATGAATTCCTGGCGTAGGAATGAGAGAGTAAACAAAAGCTGTAGTTCATTGCGTCCATTATAATTACGCCAGTCGCTTCTTGCCCTGTGCGGGTCTCCTCACGCTTCACCATGCTGTGCATGTCACTGAAGTCTGAATCACACGATACTCGACCTTGTGCAAGTCCGAGGATGCTAGCGAGTACTAGATTTCTAGAACGAAACCTAGCATGCTTGAAATCTTCCTACGAGCTATCACACGATACTTGAACTTGCACAAGGTCTGTTTAGTAGATCTTTGATCTAGTACACTCGCGGAAGGAGTCTGACGACCGAAATGGAAAATTTCTAACGAAGACGACGGCTTATAGCCGCTGTAGCTCCTCAACCTCAATCGCCTCAGGTACCCAAGCCATTGTGTCTTGTTGTGAGGTTTGAGTTGTTTATTTGATCGCGGGAAATTGTGATTGTCACAAGGGACTATGGAGGCGCTGACATCAAAAATTGACGACCGCATGGCAAAGAGCAAAGGTGATTGGTCGGCGGCTACTACGTCCTACTAGGAGCAAGTATCAAACTAGTACCGTTCCAATTACGAAAACAAGGATACCAGCTTGTATTCTAGCGATCGCGCAGGATTTCCTGTATTCTTGGTCTGTATCACACGATACTTGACCTTGCGTAAGTCCTAGTATGCTAGCTAGCATCCTTGGACTTGTACAAGGTCAATTATCGTGTGATTCAGACTTAAGTTCCGGGCAAGCGTGCATTGGTTTTGTCCGGCATTCATCACAGTGAATACTAAACATTTACCTCTTTGTAAACTGATACGGGCAAGTTATTTTTATGAATGTATTACTCGAGTCCTTTCGGAAAGCATTCAAAGAATCCTTTCTTATGCAGCTCCTCAACATTCACCGCCTGAGCCACAGCCATCGGCTGCATTCAGTACGAGGCATCAGGAATCTACATCAAGAGTTGATAATGATCCTGCAGGGCTAGTTCAATATGTATGCTATGGGAGGGAGATCAGCGGGCTGTCATCCAAGCAAACGAATAAGCCATGCCAAACAAATTCAAAAAGCTACATAAGTATACTAATATCCCTTTAAATTGAGATGAAAAGTTCGCAGAAATAATAGTTTATAAGTATCATTCATTAAGTGTAGTAGATAGCAAAATTTTTCAAGAATTTCTCATCATGTTAAATTCTAACTATAAAATTCCATCTCGTAAGGTTGTGCCTGAAACACTGCCTCACCAACTTCAACTTAAAATTCATGAAAGATTAAACAATGAAACAAGGCTATTGAACAAAGTAAAAATGTGGCCAATACCACCGACGGTTGGACGTCAATAGTAAATGAATCTTACCAAGAAATAACTGCTCACTTCACAGATGAAAAATGAAATCTCACATCTGTTTCACTAGGATGTCCCCCACGGTAGGAAAAACATACAGTGGTGAATATACAAAATGCAATTTAAAAAGTTTGGATGAATGGGATCTTCAAGGCTCTGTTTCAGTAGTAGTAAGCGATAGTGCTGCTAATATCATTTCTGCTACGCGAATAGGTGGCGGAAGGCATGGTTCGTACTAGTCACACACATGTAATCCAATAGTACAAAAGGGCTTGTTTGAAATACAAGAAATTCATGGCAAAATCAAAATGATAGTCCGATATTTTAAAGCCAGATTTACCTAGGATGTTAATTAGACCTCCTAAAGCATGTTTGAGAGAGCTATAAATCGTGACGACATCACTCTTTCTTCAATAACCTTACTAATGCTATATACTATTTATTGATAAAAAGAATTAAATATACATCAACAAAAATATTACCAACTATGGCTGATTGTGATATTACTATCCTTTGTGCAACATTTGAAGCTCAACATGGAATGCATGGTCAAAAATTAATATATTTTAAAAATATTTCTTAAGCGATCCTCTTCAAATCTATTCATTCATCTATTCAATGAAATATGATATTTGCTACTGACATCTGGTTAAAATAAATTTCTCTTAGGTTTTCCCTTTCATGCCAATAAAATAGTATATCTAAATTTCACCGGAATTCATAGAGGTATGGCATTGAAAATGTCAAATCAAATGGGAGAGGGAAACAGAAACGGTAAGAAATTGTACGAAGAAAAACTGCTTAATACTGAGCCCCGGCATAAACTACAATTGTATTGCTCAGTTTATTTTAAATGGACGTTACCTAAAACCAGGCTTGGCCGTGATTCCTGCCATTTGTTTGGAAAAGACGTTGGATACTCAAAAAACATAAAAGTATGAGTGAAAAAATATATATATTACGGTGTCCAATGCGCTGATGCACCATCATCATTGGCCGTGCAGTACTAAGATTGGTTGACAGCAGCCCTCCATCCTTCCCTATCTAATGCTAGTTCCCTCACCTCCTGGTATCTCTTCCCATGTAAAGATCTCACGTTCCATTTCCTATCCTGCACATGTCGTTTCTGAGAGATGTACCCCCCACCAGTAGTCTCCACCCGGAGATCCGATTGGGTGACAATTTTACCTTCGAAATATTTTATCGGGAGGAGTGCCATCACATCCCAAGTTAGGATGCTTGGCTGCATCTTCTAGGGAGACAAATGTGGTGTGAAAATGAAAATGGTTCCACATCGCAGTACCCAGGTCGATTCCGTGAACTTCACTCTCACCCGAAGCTGTGGCTATTTCTACATCTACATAATACCCTGCGAGCCGCCGAATGGGCGTGTGGCAGGGGGTGTTAGGTCACCAGCTGTGTAAAGGTGTAAGTTTTTGGAGATGGAATGGTGACATGTATTATAGGAGTGTATTTAGTGGGGCTCAATTTTTATTGTGGTCGCTTATTGTTCGCGGAAAGAACGAGTTTTTGTAACAATCTGTTCGGCAGTGCATTTCTCTTATTTTATCGCATATGTCAGACCTAGAGATGTAGTGAGGAGTCATGATAATATTCTCTACGTCGCACTGAAAAATATCAGTACAGAATTTATCAAGCAACCTAAGCCTAGCGTGTAGCCTCCGAGTCTCTAGGGGCTCCCATCTTAATCCCTCTAACAGTTTTGAGACACTACATGTAAGCTCGTAGCAGTTTTTTACGAAGCGCGCTGCTTTCCCTTGTATTTAATTAATTTTTCGGTTAAATATTTTTTTGACCAGGGTCCCAAATGCTCGCGGCGTATTCGAGGTGTGACCTAACCAGAGCAAAGTAGCATATCTCTTTGACTTTTTCATCCGAGGACATTCCCATTATACGTTTAACAAAACCTAGTTTCTCTAATGCTGCGCCACATACGCTCTGCATGTGTAATCCCCACGATATATCAGCGATTGATGCCGGTACTATCTTCTTGATCGACATGATGAACACCTTCTACTGAGACTGCTGCCTCTTAGTAGAAGTCAGAGGGGATAGTACGGGTAGCGTGTAAAAGTTTGTTACCGCCAGCGGCGAAAATTTTTTCCATCCCTGAGTCTCGAACTGGCAATCCTCGGATTAGGGAATCGGACACGCTACCACTGGTACAAGCAGCGCAGATGCACCATTCAAAATAATATATCTAAAATTCACCGGAATTTATAGAGGTATGACATTGAAAATTCCATAACAAATGGGAGAGGGAAACAGAAACGGTAAGAAATTGTATGAAGAAAAAATGCTTAATAATGAGCCCCGGCATCAACTACAACTTTATTGTTCAGTTTATTTTAAATGGACGATTCGGACTGGCCAAAAGCAGTCAGGGTAACGGTACGCAGTCAGACCACAAACCAGGAGAGTGATACGTAAAAGAACATGCTACCATTCAGCACATTACTCAAGATATAACAAATGGTTAGTATTATTAATGCGACAAATAAATAGCACGACAAGGTACTAAGACATGCAGATGTATATCATGCCGGAGATTGTATGCAAATTTAGTATCTACAATTCATGTTAAGATACTGAGAACGACTGAAAAAACCTATTTAACCTAGTCAGTATCCTAGAACTGATCTATCACAACTATTATGGTCCCTTATTTCACGTGGAAAAAATGCCATCTTAAATCTATCGGTTCTACAGTATATTTCCTTAATCTTATTCCTGTGATCACTCTCACCATAATTGTTTGGCTTTAGCATAATATGTTGAACGTCGGGCAAAAAAAGTCTACATCAAACTTTAGTAAAAGATATAAGGTACAGTGAAATGCATGTTGGTGTTAACTCACCCCCTGCCGCACACTCCTGAAATGACTTGCAGGATTTGACATTAAGCATACATAAGAGGCTTACAGGAAAATATAGAATGAAAAAACAGGCTAAATGGTTTATTACCTACATATTAAAGTGAAAAAAGGGCATTTGACATAGATACAAGCACCGGGTAGGAAAGTTGAAAGGTAAGTTGAATCTCTTCCCGCAAAAATACCTTGCTTACCATCCGGGATCATTTCCGCCATTTATTCCCAATTCCGATCCTGTCTCCGTGGATACAAGGGGGAACTTGATAAAAAGGACCGAAAGGATCAAGTCAAAGAAAGGAACGAAACTGCCCATCGCTAGTTGTGAGAAAAACTGGAGAAATAGGTCACCAAAGCCAGTTTTAGCGCTTCGACAAAGTTAATTAAACGAAATGTCGCGATTTCCTAGCGAAAAAAATTGTATTTAAATTTGAGAGAGCGGAATTTTATTTCCACGAAAAATAACCTCCAAATAAAATCATTACCAAACAAAATCACGTTACTCAATCGTAATCAGTAAGTCGTACTGATTTGAGTCGATTAATTCATTCATCCATCACCGGATTAAGCTCAACAACTTTCCTCCGATGTTTCTCAAACACCGGAAGTCAGTCGCTCACAAATGCAGATTAAAGACGAAACCGAACTTTCTAGCAGATTATGAGACGGAAAATTCTCAAGGGGACAGACCAAAAAAAACCACCAATCAATTAGCAAAGTGCCGAATAGATGAATGAATGACACACCCCATAGAGCTACAAGAAGTCTCCAAGGAAAGAATCTCGATATCCTGGAAACCTCTCACCCGAAAATCTAACAAGATAGAAAGAGGGTAATCTTCCCCTCGTTCACATCAAAAGCCCTTTGGAAAGCATTCGATGAATACCAGAGGAATATATTGAAGCACTCGAATGTCGATTCGGGAGCTCCAAGACTTCCCTGGAATATGCCAAAGCAACTTCGCGGGCACCGTAATCATGCAAAGAGGTCGGGAAAACGAGGGTCGCGGAAGGATTCAGGGTCATCGGAGGAAGGCCTTCCCCTCTGACACGCACCTCCATACTCGCGGCGAATGAGAGCACCCGACGCTGCTACCCGGGGAAAAGGCAGGCGCCGATATTCTTTAATCTGCCGAAGTGCCTCGTGCGCTGCACGGGGAGACGAAAATTTAAGGGAGTGATGAACTGACCATGTCATGCAGTAGGCTGGAATCAAAACTCGTAGCAAAAAATAAAACCTTTTAAATATAGATTAGGATTGGATATTTGGGGAGACGCCCGACAGCTAAGGTCATTTGCGCCATAGGGGATAGGTAAGGGAGGAAGGGTGGATAAAAACCCGGCGTCGGCATTAGCCTGCTCTTGACGATAGGCGCCAAAGGTTTAACGTCTCATCCGACAGACGGAGTACTGTACCTGAAGAGCCCTCCACAAGACGCTGAAGTAGGGATCGGGTTTCCTCTGAAAAACATCCTCCTCTGCCGGGATTTGAACCCTGGCCGTCCGCATGGTTACCCAGTACTATAGCCACCAAACCAACCGGATCATTCCATCTTTTAAAAATGTTTTTATATTTAATCTTAATTTGGGGAATGGCATGCAACAAATTTGCAACGGCTAGAAAACAAAAACAGGTACCACTTAAACATCCTGTGCAAGTTTAATAACTGTAGAAACCTTTGGCATTGACTACGTCATGCAGTGGTCTGGAATCAAAACTCATGGTAAAAAAAATCTTTTAAAAATATGTTTATATTTTATAATAATCAGAAAAATGGCACGCAACAATTTTTCAACGGCTAAAGAACAAACACAGGTACCACTTTCACACCCTGTGCAAGTTTTTTAACTCTAGAAACCTTTGGCACTGACGGAAATAATTAAAGAACCTTGACGCTGCGTTTTGACGTAAAACTGTTCTACGGTTTTCGTTCTTTACATTCAATTGTTACATTCAACTTTCGCAAAAGTCTTACAAGCTTTAACGAAGAGGCTTACCGAGGCACATTAAATCGCAGCCTTAGTGAGTAAAGTTCCTACATATGGTTCTAATCCATGAAAGTTTCTTCAGTCATGAGAAAAATTCATTGAAACCAATCTTTAGATAATAATGCTATTGTTTATGCAAACTAACTGATACTGAGGAAAACAAGCAACTCTTGAATGACAGATTTTTAAAAATATGACTGGTTTCTATGCTTCATCCGCTCTTCTCTGACCCACGTTTGGATTCCCACCTTTACGAATATCGAGTATTAACGAACAGTCGGGCTCGGCTAAGACTCAATATTAACAAAATGGGTCCCAATTTTAGCTGGCTATCATTGAGGTCATTTAGGCGACATTGGAATCACTGGTCTCAATGGACCCATCATTTATGACAGCGTAAAGAGATAATATTAATTGAATTTAGCCTGCCATCTTGTGTTGACACAAATACCTCTCACCTGGACGCCCTCCATCAACAACTCATGCGACAACAACACGGGTGTCCGAAGACTGCTCCCATTCAGATTTGTACACAACGCTGGCTGCTGAAAGCCACTATACTCGTAGAGATGCGCCAAACAAGCCCATAATTTCACTAGGACCTCGGAGAAAGGACCAAGCTGTGACAGGCACAAGATAAAATCGATTTTCCGACCCGAATCCTTTGAGGATTCGAATGAGAAATCCGTTTATCACGCAACAGGGAGCGGAACGGACATTCTAATTGAGGCACGTTTTTTCGAACCACGAAAAAGTTATTTAAACAGGATTTAAATGGCTTATCCAATGCCTTTCAATGCATTCGGAAATAAATAAATGCTATCCATGGTCATTTAAAAAAATGAAACTCCGGAATTCATAACAGTGTCGTTGGGCTAGATGCCCGATTGGATGATGAGACAACAAGAATCACATACACTCGATTGAAGGAGCAATCGACTTTCTCCTGGAGGCGGGGAATTTTTCTAACACGTCTTCAGCTCCATTAGGACACAGAACTATTGTATCCTACCGCAGCATTATATCAGCACTTAGCGTTCGCATTTCGGAGCCTGTCCGATTGGCAGGCTCTCACAGAAGGCAAAATATTTAGACCAAAATTTTGTCACACAAAAACAAGACGATGTATTTGCCCAACCACTACGGGTATTACTTGACGTGACATCAGCGACTTAGGCAGCTCAATAAGCAACGAATTCTCAATACTAACCATATTGCCGCTGGTTATTGAACCCAGCTTTATTGAATTGTTGATAGGTACAGAAAACGATTACTATAGCGATAAATGTGAACATCATCACAACTTCAACCATCGTAATGTTTCTGTGAATTAACGACGTCGTTACAATGCAAGCTACAGATCTTCCGATAAAACATCGCTGTTTACTGTAAAAATATCATTTCCCTAATGAACTCGCCACTTTATTACTCTATTGCTAATGAATGGACTAATACACCGAAACTTACGGAAATGTTCCACGTTTTCATCCAGGAGTCCCGGAAAAAATTGCATACGAACTCCCTAGTGATAAAAAGATCAAATAGGTAATGCTACGAATTTAAGCGGTTAAGGATGATGAACGAGAAATACGCGGAAAATCGAGGCAAATTATGAAGATTTATATTTTCTTTTGTTTTTTACTAGCCTCGCTCAGCAATGTGGAAGTTTTCCACAATCTACTCGACAAGAGTCGCACCTTAACCGGCTACCACGGGTATGAAAAGTTTTGGAGCAAGAAAGAAAGTTCTTAGCCTCTATTAAAAATGGGAAAAATTTCTGCTTCAGTTTTGAATACCAAAAAAAGTTAATCGCTTCGCTGCGTGCTAAGCAATGTATGGTTGTCGCCGTCAGCTTAGTAACCCATTTTTGATTTCCTTAACTACGATAAAATGAAGTTAAGTGAAATTGTGCATTTGAAGCCTGCACAATAAGATTATAAACGACTATACAATTTTGGAAAGAAAGACACGTTTGACGAATAACTTTTTCTTGACATGGAAATCAAAACAAAAACTTCACACACCCCATAAAAATAACACAAAAAGTTTCCGGTGATAAACCACGTCAAGAGAGAGGATGACGGCCATACGGAATGACAATACCTGTTCGAAAAAATCACTAAGTTTGTTTGCCAATCCAAGTTTTTCGGAAATAACAATATATCACACAAAATTTCTTTCACAACAAAATAATAGGTCCGACAAGACTAATAACATACGACGGCAATCATCTTAAATTACAGCAAGCTCGTAAAATCTAATTCACTTATTGATGATTCTCATCGCTAAACAACTCCTTAAATTTCAAATAAGATGTGAGAGCACGGAAATCGTGATAGTACGAACTGTTTACAAAACTTTTCTCCATATAAACACAGCGAATGTCGGTCGACAAGAAGGCGAATAAGGATCTCGGTGAGCACTTGATTAGCAAAGAATGCTATTGCCAATGGTGAAAATATAGCCATATGTTCAAGTTGAAAGCAGTCTGAGTAAACATAGAAGACGTTTCACTCACCGTTCACGAGGCGGACGCTTGAATACTGTTGATATCTCCAAACAGCTTACTCCTCCGTCTTCGACCTCCCGATCGGAATAGAGGCGGTCTAACGCCAGGATAGGAACAACACAGGAAACAGGTGGGTTGCTCGTTAAAGAACTACGCAAAACAAATCCAATTTCACTGCGTAAACTTCAACAACGCCGCCAAATCAAACGACAGCAGAACGCCCTCGCCCAACGAACAACTGCGTGGCCACTGACAGTCATGGAACCGACCTACCTAACCCGACACAACGACTGCGTTCCGGTCGTGGTGTTCAGTCTGCTGCTGGTGGGAATTTTTTTTTCAAACGGCATCACGCGCGTTGATTTGGGCGCATGCGCAAGAACACGCAGAGGGGTTGTGACGCTCAAGAGGAAGTGGGGGGAGGAAAACAGTGAGAGGGGTGGTAACCGTGGTAACGCTGGGGTGGGGAAGTGTAAAAAGGAGAGGGGTTTAGGACAGCTGAAGGGAGGAGATGAAAGAAAAAATGCACAGCCAGCGCGTGTAGCGATGAATAAGCGGCAAAACGCATTTATCAACGCCTTAGCCTTCTTCTTGCCAGGAGCAAATACAGCTGAGGAAAGCGTTTCATTTCGAAGGAAACAAGCCGCGATACATCACGATACTTCTTGGCGATAGGCAATTGCTATGCCAGTCTAAAATTCTTGGGTCTATATGAGCTTGATATGGAGCGTAGCGTTCTATGGGGCAGAAACGTGAACCCTGAGAAAGAAGGACGAGAATAGGCTGCAGGCATTTGAAATGTGGGTGTGGAGAAGGATGGAGAAGGTGAGGTAGACGGAAAGGAAGACTAGCGAGGAAGTGCTGGAAATGGTGGGCGAAGAAAGGAAAATTTTGAATGAAATCCGGGATAGGTAGGGTACAGTGGCGTAACTATGGGGAGGACGGAGATGAGGGGGATAGCACCCCCCCCCCCCCAGAACCCTAAAAATAAAAAATATATTCGTATCACAGCAATCCTACTTGTTTGAAATGTTTTTGTAAACTTGTAACTTTCTATAACAAATATTAAATGTAGCCATGTTCTTCTAAAATACATTCATGTTATAAAGCAAAATTTCGTGTATTATTACCCGGTGTGGTGTGCTATTCAATCTGATTCATCCCCCCCAAAGCCAAGTCCTAGTTACGCCACTGGTAGGGTAGATGGCTGAAGGATGTATTAAGGGGCGATGGGTTGCTCAAGAATGTGATAGAGGGAAGGGTGTTGGGCAAGCGGGGTAGGGAAAGAAAGAGAATAGGTTACATGGACGGGATGAAGAAGGGTAGATTTTATGCAGAGGCGAAAAAGGATATACTAGAGGCATCCCAGGAATTTATTTCGGGGGGGAGACTACCATCAAATTATGGCAATTTGCAGTCATCCTAAAAAAACTATAAAACTGTTACAGCATTATATCTTTATCATAATGAGCATAATAATAACTATTATACTTTTCAGATAAGTGATGTGAGTGTTTAATGTTGTATTTGATAACTACGTCTAGTTGTTAAAATTGTTTTGTAAAACCCAAAATTTTCGGGGGGGGATGTATCCCATTTATCCCCTCCCCCTGGGATCGCCCCTAACTAGAGGGAGATAGGCCCCTGAATGTGTATAAGCCCGGGAGGAGATTCTCTGACACCCTGCTAAAAATTTCCTTAGAAGCTGTTTTGTAGAACGTAAGGAAATCTACATAAATTGACTCTTTTTCTTCAGAACTAGTGCATTTTCTAAGGATCTTTACGGAACATGAGAGCCTGACTGCAGAGCAAAATAACTCCTTACAATTTGTTCCGTAGAACTTCAGCAACTCAACGGAAATATGTGAGGTTTCCTTGAGCTTGTAAGGAGTTCTACAGATCGTCAAAGGGCTTCTGTAGAACGTCCTAAGGTATTCTGCAGAACATCCTAAGGTATTTTTTTTAGCAGGGCATTCAACAAAACCTACCTTTACCGGTAGAATACATTATAAACATAATAATTATAATATGGTCACCATTTCCCTCACTTCTCTTCTACCCTAGGTCACTTCTCGCAAGGAAGTTTCAATTTCGTATACCCATCTCAGGGCATGGGAGTTGTGGATGGCAGCGGCGGATTAAGATGGAGGATGCGAGCTCCCCCGCCCGCAACACTACTGTGGTACTAAGGAAAAATGGTGGCCTTAAGGTATATCATGCCCACTGACCCCCAGAAAGTAGTTATACGCCTCCCCACTAAACAAGGACCTTAATCCGCTACTGAGGAGGGCACATCTCGAACACGCCTCCGGCATCAGAGACCATATGGATAATTTTCGAAACATTTCAGTAACTTCAATAGCTTCACACCGAGAGAATAAAATCATAGTGGTTTTGTTTCATCTCCATACCGCCGATGTCTTCTTCTTCCTTCCAGGGTTAGGCTTTCAGCCTGTTCCGGCTTCACATCACCATCTCAACCTTGGTGGCCTCCCAACACTCCTTTTCCCGATTGGCTTATATTCCAAAGCCTGCTTTGGAAACCTCTCTTTAGGCATTCGCTGTACATGCTCTTTCCACTTATTGTTGTACTCCACCAACCTATCTGATATTTCCCGAACACATAGTTCCTCCCTTATAGATGTCCTCCTTAATTAATCTCTTCTTGTACACCCCTTCACTGCTCGAATAAATTTCATTTCGGATGACTCTATTTGTTTAAGCTCTTTTTGTTTTGTTGTCCAACATTCTGACCAAAACAACATTGCAGGGACTGCCATCAACTTATAGAACTTAATTTGGGTTTCTTTTCCTGTTTTGCCTTTTAAAATTCTTCTTATTGTCCCACTTATCCTCAGAAAATTGTTTATTTTATTTTTGATATCTTTATCATCTTCATAAGTTATATCACATCTTAAATATTGGAAGTGGGATACCTGTTCGAGTATTTTATCTTCTATAACAATTTTTGTTCTTATTGGATTGTTTCCTAAGAGTGCCATTGTTTTTGTTTTTGCTATTGACATTTTTAGGTTATATATTTTACTCAATTGATGTAATTTGTGAACCGCCATTTGTAATTTATCTTCTCTATCTTGACTAATAACCTGGTCGTCAGCGAATAGCAATGTGCTTAAATACTCAGAGGGTCCCAAGTCTATGCCTGGCGCCACATTATCTTCCTTCCAATTTCTTATAAGGTCATCAATGGATAGGTTAAACCAAGTTGGTGATCGCCGATGTAATTGTACAATTTATACTGCTAACGGTTCATATTTTTTCCGATTCGCACCTTATCCGCTAAGCCCCGTGCTTATCTCACGGAAGATGCCACGACGGGGACGGGGGTGTAAGTATGAACTATGAAGAATGGGGAGTACCTACGCAGAACATCTAGAAATTACCGTAACATCAGACCAAACGTGAGACAAACACGTACGAAATATTTACTCCACTGCATTGAAGAGACTAGGATTGATCAAGCGAATAGAGGGGAGGTTCCTGGATGAAAAAGTGAGTGAAAGAGATTTCACTTCGCTTCAGTCAGGGCAAATCTCGAGCACGCCACGAGCATTAAGGACCCGACACAGATTTAATTAGCGAAATGAATAAAAGGAAACGCACACGCGTCGATAGAAAAACGCTGCGAGAGAACGGAGTTTTAAGGCCAATTTACACGGTACATTTTATTGTACAAATGGATGTATCGTAGAATGTACAAGAAACTGAATGGAAATAGAGCGGGTTCTACTTCCCTTTAAGTCATTCTCACAATCATACAATTTGCCGCTTTACACGGTACAATTTTCCTTATGCAAGAGTTCATTCATTCGTTGGATTGGAATTTGGGGAGGAGACCAATGGCTAAGGTCATTTGCGCCATAGGGGATAGGTAAGGGAGGAAGGGTGGATAGAAACCCGGCGTCGGCATCAGCCTGCTCTTAACGAAAGGCGCCAAGGGGACCACGGTTTAACGTCTCATCCGACAGACGGAGTACTGTACTTGAAGTGCCCTCCGCAAGACACTCAAGTAGGGATCGGGTTTCCTCTGAAAAACATCCACCTCTGCAGGGATTCGAACCCTGCCGGCCGTGTGGTATGCGAGTACTCTAGCCACTACACCAACCCGATCCCCTCATACATTCGTTTGTACAATAAAATGTACCGTGTAAAGCGTTTACGCAGCTGATGGAAGGACAAAGTTGAGGCCCGTGGAGACGAAGGCGGCCATCGTATGTCGGCGGCGGAGACGGGAAGCGATGAAGATCTCCGCCGAAGGAACATGATGTTCCTTCCTGTTCGGCGGCAAGAAAATAAAGGAAAAGTGGAATCTAGCCAGTGCCATCCTTAGGGTCAGGAAAGCGGGGCAACTGCCCCGGGCCCCGAGCCTCTGAGGAGCTCGGTAGTCACAAGATGGAGAAATGTAATCATAAGGCTAAAGGGGGATTGGGTTGGTGTGGTGGCTAGAGTACTGGCTAACCACACGGGAGGCCGGGGTTCAAATCCCTTCAGAGGTGGGTGTTTTCCACACGACTCGTTATCTGATTTGGGACTTAAAAATGTGTGATTTTATGTTCAAAACAGGTATGCGTAAAATTAATTAATTAATTAATTGAAAATAGTAATAAATCATACTAAAAATTGGTTTCGTAATATTTTTTAAGAAAACTAATAACAAAATTCTTAGGGCTCGTAAACCATAGTTGTCCAGGGTCACACAAATCATAGTTGCCTTGGGCTCCACAGTGCATAGCTGCCCAAGGCCCCGCAAGCCCTAGAGGCGACCCTGGTGGTAGGCGTCACAAAGGTTGCTATACCCCAGGTTATTAGGACCTTGGGCGTCACAATAACATAAGCACTGAAGTACTTCCATGTCATCAGAAAAAAAATCAACATCATTTGACTGTTGAGTTTAATCGGATCAGACGAATCGATTGGTTAACAAACGAGCTGATTATCATTCACTGTTGTTGATTTGATGGCCGCCTGTACGCTTTAACTATGTATGCTCAGCTATCAGTTAGGTACGTCTCCATCATTATAATAAGTTTAATGAAGTAAATTGAAGTATCGAAAATCGGGAGATTGTGGCGGTTGGGGGGCGCTTTCACCAACATTCCGGCCTAGGGACGCTCATAGAGAAATTATTATGGACTCATAAATGAATGTTAACAATCAATTCGCTAAAATCAACAGCAATAGAATTCAAAATGGCATAAAACGTACAAACCACTTCCTCCGCTACCAGGAGAAAATAATCCCCTGAAAATAAAAAACTGAAGACTTGGGAGCCACGCTCAACAAAAACTGAATTTCGATGATCATAACCAAGCCACCAGACATGAAGCCGACAACATATTCTACAGATTTGTCACCTTCGCACCCCCTCCTCTAAGGGAGGCCCTTCCAGGCGGCAGTATGAACGAGTACTCCCGCGGAACAGCTCAGGGAACCGCGCGTCTGCCTGTCGTCTTCATATGCATGCCGTGAGTTTAGCAACTCAATCCTTTTTTAGAGTTGTAATGAGAGTAACCATTTATAAGATTTATAAGATATGCAGATCCGACTAGAATCACGAACGTTTGTGTGAACTAAAAATTTATTTCTGTCCACCCATCTACCATTTATTTCACTCGCGGCCCGAAAACATATTCGCTCGCACACGACCTCTACCGAATACGTCGAATGTCGCGACAAATATTACGACATGACGCGAACCGAAATGTAACAGTGATTCTCGAAGTTCTCTCGGGCTTCCGTCCGAGCGAGTGGGTCCATGTTGGCCGACGTTTCGATAATTGATTCGAGCATCGTCCTCAGGGCAAAAGAGGTGAAAGGCTTACCTGGTGAAGGGCCGCTTATGTATACCAAGGGGTATGTCAGGCGCGAGGTCAGGTGGTCATTGGCGGTAAGGTTTTGGCGCCCTTGCCTTTCTTCTTAGATACCGCGATGAAGAGGTCATCACAAAATTCGCCATTGTTCGATCATCGGTGAAGTCACCAGCTGTCTAACGCATCCTGAAACTTTCCGGGCACGCCATCATCCGTGAACTAAACTAAAACTTGAACCACTGATAGTAGAGTCATCCATGATTTATTAAGTTACCAACAAAAATCATTCGTTGAGAACACAGTGGCCACTTCAGAACAAAGAACAACTTTACATTATTCAGTTCACCAAATACCTTTAATGGACACCCCAAAAATTACATCAATCACAAGATACATACCCATTATCTTTAATCAAGAAATATTCAGCTGGAAAACTAATTCATTAGACATCAATTATAAATAATGGGGCTAAAAATTAAGCTACTGAAACTCAGAACACTGCAAAAAATGAAATATTACACTCAACCTCTGATGGGTATTAAGGTGTTCACAATGAAGCTCGCTGAGTCTTGAAAATATCACAAACTAGTAGTGATTGTCATCAGGCAAGTACGCTTGAAGGTCTTCACCCCTCGCTCTTCAACCCCCAAATATTTAAGGTATTACAGAAAATGCAAGTTTTACACCAAATTAATACAAAGTGGGATTCTTCACACAGTTAGGAGGAGGGTAAAAGTAAGAACAAGATACTTTTCTTTAACAAAAGTGGCCACAAATAAAGTCTAAATAGTAACAAACCTAAAAGTAACAAGAGAAGATGCCCCCAGGCCTCAGCTTCCTTCTCCTCCCAAGCATATTGGAAGGCACATTAGTCAAATAAGCAAAAAAGAGTCATTCTCCCCTAATTTCCAGGATCATCTTAAAAACTTCACTTAGTTACAGACCATGAGATCATTCACCCTTCCCAGAATGTCATTTACCCATGAGGCAATGATAAAATAAGTAAGGTAGAAGTATTAAACAAATTTTTATATCATCTAAAAATAAAGTTACATAACAGTCTTGTCAACTGCTATTTGTAATCAGTTGAATATAAATAATGAATAAAAAATTTTTTTTAAACTTGAAACTTGACAAAAAATATGAGGTGTTACATCTAGAATTATTTTCTAATGCCTAATTTTATTCTCTAATTGTAAGTAAAATATATGAAGGAAAAAGATATGATGAAAAAGAAAAATCTCTTGGTATATTCCACACTTCAAATTTTTATTACCGACCTAGGTTTCGATTGCTTTGCAATCATTGTCAAAGGTTATCATTTGCAACCTCTGAAAATGACAGCAAGTCAATCGAAACTTAGGATGGTAATAAAAATTTTAAGTGTGGAATTTACTAAGAGATTTTTCTTTTTTGTCATGTCTGCGGTAATCTTCCACAAAGTTACGCCTTCAACCATTAAGTTTCATGGTGTAAAAAATTTAATTCTAAACCTTAACACCTTTTCTTCATGATTGTAATCAAAAGAATTTGTACCACAAACATTAAGTCCATAATCATGATGATCTCCCCCAGCTAAGTACAACTCAGAAATATACATATGATGAAATGCACCAGGAAAGCATACTAACCCCACAAAAAATTACAAATTATACATACCATAAGTAACTCACAAGGGGCTTTCATGACAGCTCATTTTCAATAAAGACATCAACAAATTAAGAATTAAAAGTGTCTCGACCAGAGAATTTTTCAAGAGAAATAAATACCTGTAAAAAACCAACTATTTTATCACACTTGAGATAATAGTAGCACTCTTTCAAGCAAGATATTACCCAATTAAAAAAAAATATGCTGAGCACCTTTGCACCACCCACTAAAAAGTAACTCAGTTAAGGCATTTTTCAGGAGAAATGTAAGCTCAAAAATATTATGGGTAATGTCCGGTGAAACCAAAACCCAAGTATTGCCTTGGTAATGAGAGTAACCATTTATAATATTTTTAAGATATTTAAAGGTACATTAGTCAAATAAGCAAAAAAGAGTCATTCTCACCAAATTTCCAGGAGCATCTTAAAAACTTCACTTAGATACAGACCATGAGATTTTCATTCAGGATCAATAATGGTAAAAAGGGAATATGGCATAGATTATTTGAAAATTTGGATTTCTACGCATGGGAATCAGAAGGAAAATAACTTTAATTTGTTATCACTCCACAAATTTTTCAAACAAGTTAATGTCACTTACAATGAAAAATTCGTGTAAAATGAAGATTTTGATGACAACAATAGGAGCATAAGGCCAAAAGAAGCCACTAACATTAATAATTTTTTCACTGACCATTCTACCTGTCTTATTTTAGTCCGAGAGTAACTCCTTCCCACTGTAATGGGCAACTGGGTGAAATACTTGATAATGTCAAATATTATGGGTTTCAAGCAATTCTATATTATAATAACAGAAGTGCATCAGATATTTTAGCAAAAAAATACATTACTTCCTAACAAATGCTATTAGGTGAAACTGTATGCAGTAGCCAGGGCCAATAAATGAGATTAAATCCTATGAAGATAATTGGCGAAAGAGCAGCTGATATGAACTCCAAGCGTTTTCGAAACACTATTATAGAATCAGGTGCCATAGGAATCATACTTCTTTTCTGCACATATTTTGATTCCCCATTAGATGCTTGTTCAGTGGCTGGATCACTAGTTCCTTCTCTCTCGATCCAGTTCTGCAAGTGAGAAATGATAAACTTTTAGTGGACAGGGCAGCAAAATCAAACCAGTCAGGAGAGCTTGCCTCGGTTGATTAATATTAAACCTGCTTTAAATAGCATGAAACAGAATGAGGTACTTTTTATATGCACCTCAATTCAAATCATCTTGATTATTGCATGATTCTAGTTCATGACAGAATCAAGCAGGGAATGGAAAACAACCTGGGTGGAATAGCTTGAGCCACACGATTCAGAGTGGCTCTCTGCTCGGGAGAAGAGCAATCTTAAGCAGTGTAATACTCTCATGCTTGGAGAGGAATGTTCAGAATGAGCTAGCTGGCTCAGAGTTGAGTATTTGTGACGCTCATTATACCATTTATCATGGCTTGCCCATGGGGCAGATTAACACTAGAAGGACCAGGGTTGGATACCTACCTAGAAGGACCATTACCCGCCATTTTGAAGGGTATGAAAAATTTTAAATATTACCTCTTTTTTGGTCAAATTCATTGATAAAATCATCAAATATTGCACTTTTATTCATTTATAAACACAATTGAGTAATACTATAACAATTAATTAAAGAAAAAAAATTCAGTAAAAAGTGTGCCTTTTTCAAATTACGTTCCGCGAAATGTGATACATTTCGCGGTCGGTATGGCAGATGTCGGGATTCTTTTCAATCAAAATATTTTGAAAAGTATAAAATCCTTTCTTGCACAAACTAAAACATTGAAATGCCCAGAAGTGACGATGACTAGCCATGTCATGAAGAAATAAGCACGTGGAACCACAAAAATAAAGGAAAACACGCAACCTGTCATTTTGACGGGTAGTAGTCCTTTAAGGTAAAAAGTATTATAATTTCATTTCTATTGGAAAAAAATAATTTATTTTTCAGCAGAATATATATCATAAAATATCATTAATAGTCAGAAAAAATTAGGTGATACAACAAGAAATATAGGAAATATGAACTAGTAAGTACAGGTCAACCATCAAATTGACGGGTTCGGTCCTTCTATTGTTAAGGTCCTTTTTGTTCTTTTTTGAAGGGGGGAAACTGCTACTTTCCAGGGGCCCTGGATTCAGGAATTATAGGGGAGGGAGTTGGCCACCCTTACTAACACTCCCCAGTATCCAAACCCCCCTTGAATTCACTCCTGGGCCAGGCAAAGACAAAAGCAGAAATACCAGGTGAATCAAATATCACGAGGCGTTCTGGTTGACCTTGATCATCAGGGCAACTTTAAAAAATTGGTAGAGCATATGCATGCCCTGTAATCAGAAGACTCCCTTCAAACAGCATCTGCCTTGATCTACTGTACGCTATCACTCCTGAACACCACCATAGAGTACAGCTCTAGAGCACAATTAAAAGGTGTTGAAGGTTTTAACCATTCTGTTGCAGTAAGTACCTTGGGTCGGTACCCATTGATTTATACGCATGTTAGCATTGTCTTTGTGAGGTCCTCTGGCCACAATCATCCTCATAAATCCTACACATAAGACCAAAAAGTTTTCCTTTTATTTTCTTCCCCATACTCTTTAGAAACTCTGCAGGTACTTTTTTACTCCCAATGCCTTATTCCCTTGAATGTCTTGAAGAGCTCTTTCGATTTCAGCATCAAGGAGAGTGCATCTGATGGCACTTCTGTTGCTGTGGTCTCTTCTTTCTATATCTAGCATTCTGAGCCTTATTTTCTCACCATACATCTCTTCCACATATTCCTTCCACCTCTCCTGGATCTCTAATGATTCTACGATCAACTCCCCTGTCTTGTCTATTATTGCAACAGTTCCCTTCCCTTACACCCACCCACCAGTTCCTTTAATTTCTGATGCAATGCATCAGCTCTTCCCGCTTTCTGATATTTCTCTAAAGAGTCTATCTCTTTACCATGCCTCTTTTTCTTATTACGTTTCTCTTTGAAATCCGTCGTTTGATTCCCCTTATTTTCACTTTCCCAGCTTTGAGATTACACGCTTTCATTTCCTTCTCTCCAGCATATTCATTATCGCCTTCATAATACATGGTTCTCTACTTTTAGTCACACTTACAACACCCATCATTGCTTTCATCTCTTCCACAATTCCTTTTTTTTAAACTTCCCCATTCATCTTCCACTGATCTAACTCCATGATACGAATCCAAGATTTTATCAAGCTACTCTTAATACTTCTTCATTCCCCCTATCTATACCTACATATTCCTATTTCATACCCTCCTTCCTCTTCTTATCTTATTGAATTTAACTCTGCATTTCAAAAAAAGTATGTTATAAGCTGAGTACCAATCAGCCCCTGATTAGGTGAGTTTTTAACATTACATTTTCCTGACTCTGTGTCCCACCATAATTTTGGCTGAAACCTATCAGTCTCTAGGCTTCTTCCAAGTGTTCCTACTAGGAAGACAATGCCTGTTCCATTCATTTGTGAATACTAGATTACGTCAACGGCAAAACTACACAGCTTTCTTGCTATGATCATTTCTCCTTCCTAGCACATATTCACCCACCTCCCACCCATTTCTTCCGTCACCCACCACTGTGTTCCAATCTCCCTGTGCTACCAAGTGCTCACTCTTACGGATGCTACCAATTATTTCCTCCAGCAGATCATACACCCCATCCACCACTTCCTCTCTATGATTAGAGGTAGGCATGTAATGCTGGGTTATAATTAAATTAGTTGGATTTGCATTAAGCTCAGCAACTATTATCCTATCACTCACCTGTTGTGCATAGACTACTTTTTTTACCAAGTTTCCTGTTCAATACAAATGAAACCTTTGGTTGGCTTTCATTGCTTCAACTTCATATCACTCTATAGCCATGGTTCCAGTATGCCCCACTACCTTTCTGTCTTACTTTCCTCAGACCCATGTTGGCAACATCACCTTCTTTGTTTCTTGCTTCATATTCTGTAACTTCCTCACCCTAAGCAAGCCTATATTCTACTTGTTGTATTCCTCTTCAGCATCTTCTAATCCTTTTTTATTCTAAACATCTGCCTCTACTTCCAAGCAAGAATTTTGTGTGATGACAACTACAGTGAATCTATGAAAATGATTCTGGGCAGCCACGGGGCTGAGTTCTATGGGCAAAGTTCCATAGTTGCCAGGATTTGTTTTCATTTAAGGATTCTGCATGATTTCAAGGCTTTATTTTATTGAGAAGGTATTCCATGGCCTTTTTTTGTTTTTTATGTGACACCATAAATTGAGAGGCCATTCCACTGGTGACAGACTCTTTTTGCAGCTGCCTCACTGAGGTACAGATGCTGTGTGGACTATCAGGAGCTGTGTGGACTACCAGGAGTGTTGCTACTGCCAGTTCAACTCAAAGGATCATAGGAGCACTTAAGCCCTTAATCCATGGCAAGGTTGTAGTCTTTGGGAAGAGCGTTTGAATGAAAGCACACACATTTTTTGTTTGTTCACCAGAGAAGGTAAAATAATTATATAATTCAAATAAAACTGTACCAAGTATTATTGTACACAGTTGTTTTCTCCATTTAATGATAGTGATGCCACTTACACCAAACCACCAATTGTATGGTACTTATGGCTTTAAGGCATGCGAAGAGGGGGAGATTTGGAAGGAGCTCGAGAGTACATGAATGGAAGCCTCCTGATAATGAGTAATTGCAATTTTTTTAGGACTATTTTTCTCCCACTGAATTGAGTTCTTACATTACATCATTAGTGTTGGGTATCTATGCAACTGTGTACATTTATCTTCATTGTTTATGGTCTTAATGTGTAACTTTGGAAATTTGGCGGTAAACTAATGTTGCGCAGTGAATTCTTCTCGGGTTTACGTCTGGGTAAGATGCTCCATCTTCTCTAACGTCGACGTTTGGATGAATGACTTGTTCATCGTCATCAGGGCCGTTGATGGCCATCAAGGGCCCTGATGACGATGGATAAGTCATTAATTGAAACGTTGGCGTTCGAGAAGATGGACCATCTTACCCAGACAGAATTCTGAGAAGAATTCACAGCAGTCATTTGCTGGGAGAGAGTAAAATTCTACATAATGTTGTGCATTTCATCATTCATTTCATAATTCCAGTGTTTTTTTGGCATAGCCATGATATTAGCAAGAGAGCATCTCTCTCTGTCATTGAAAGTCATGCAGTGAAGACTTGTGGATGGTAGCTCCCATCAAATAAACCTTGTTTTATGTTATCCAGGGTTCTTTAATCCAAAAAGGAACCCAAAAATTAGGATCATCGAAGCACACAAGCCCTTCTATCAAAACAAGACTGTAGTCCATGAGAAGAGTGGAATGGGGTGGCACGGCAGGCATTTCCCTCTCTCCTTTTTGTAAGTAATTGTTTTCGACTCATTGCAATCTCCCATATGTGACATATTTACATGCTCTTTTCTTTGGAACACCGGAAGTTGCTTTCGAAATAAACTCTTCTTTGCCATGTTGTTCCTGCATGAGACGGTTGTTATCATTTAAAGCTCCAAGAAATCCCTGGTAATTGTTCTCCCGTGCAGGTATTTCAACACTCCTCTTCCCCAAAGATGGGACAATGTTGAAGAAGACAACCTCATTTGCATATCCAATCAGAAAAATATAGACAATAAAGTAAATCCAAGGAAAGGAACATGGATAATGATATATAAGTGGAATGAGGGGCTGGAGGTGGGCACCACCCTACTCCAATGTGCCAGGGGCATCAGAAACCATAGGTGCACACCACTGGAGCCACTTGGCTGAATAGGCAGTCAGCATGTGCCGTACTCAATGAAATCACTCACTAAGTGGAAATAATCGGGAAAGACAGATGTTTTGCAGATTTCTACCCATGATAACTCAAAACATGTTATCTAGGTTTATGCATATTAGCATGGTCTTTGAAATTGGAAATTAACCATGAGTAAGTAAATAAGTCAGAAAATGTATTGCTCTATGAATTTCCATCTCATGGCTTCCAACTCATGCAACCAATAAGGTTGTCATGTAAAACTTGAGTAGGTATGGCTGGTTGCTTCTTGGGGGAGGTTTCTTATAAGATATTGCCAAAGATATTCACCTTGAATGGGATATATAATACCTTTGTATTGTTTTAAATTGTCAATAAATAATGCATTGTAAAAGTTACTAAATACATTCCTATACACGGCGAGTTCATGGATACATTCATTCCAATAATATGTATGGATATTAGAAATTAATCAGATTTTTTCAAAATAATTTAAACTTATCATCATACCTGATCCTTTGTCTTCTTCCCCTGCTCTTCAATGGTCTCCCAACTTTCATTTGAATTCTCAGGGGACAGATGATTTCGACATTCATTGGCTAGCTTCATTATTTTATCCAGTCTGTTGATATGAAAAACAAACAATATCCAACATCAATTCACAGATACTCTAAGAATAAAACTCGATTTACATTAACTTTGAGGTGCTCCATCACAAATTTTTTGACTTGAAACTTTTAAAGCCCACAGAATATTTCAAACTTCGACATGACCTGGGTTTTGATGGCTAAGCATCATCTTCAGGTGACTATACAAGAATCTCATTCCCTTATATACTGCCTGTAGAAGGAAAGGGGAGGGGGGAACATTCGTGTGAATAGACAAATTTGGGAGAAGAGGAAGCTTAATACAATGCCGGATAGGAAAGGTTAATTGTGAAGAAGCAATCATTCATTCATAAGATTAGGATCTGGGTCACTACATCTTTGCAAAACATTGAGCTGTGCTAAAGCATTAAGCTCATGTTGATTACCTGCTAAATGCAGCACATTCACTTTAAAATCACTACTATGGTTACAGGTTTAAAGATGTTTGTTATGAGATAGATTTGGCATGAGAAGAAGGGAATGAGATGCTTGTATAAACCTTAAGATAATGCTTAGCCATAGAAACCTGGGTCGTGTTTATGTTTATAATATTCAATGGTTTTTATAATAAACCGGCCCTCTGGCACTCAGGGGGTTGAATACTAATAAGTTTTCCTACACTCCTCCAATCTCTGAAAAAATAATCATTATTTTGGCTATTTTCTCCTAGGAACTCCAGAACCACGTAGGTGTCTCATTTTGGAATTGTTTTAGAATTGCCATTTCATCGGCCACAACTGACTTTTATTTCAGCCATTACATAAAAGTCAGATCAAATTATGATTTTAAAACATGAATGCAAGTCCTGGCAGCTCTCTGCAGTCAATATGTAATGTAGACAAACACTGGTAGAGGCCAAAATCAATTCATAGCCAGCCTGAGTCTCCACCATTCATAGTCAAATTAGCAATTGATTCAGCAGGAGCCAGCAGATCATGAAGAGTCTATTAGTAAATGTTTAATTAGAGCACAAAATAGTTTACCTTTCATCCGTTATTTACACTTATTTTCATTTTAATTAACAAAAATTGGTTTATCATATCTAAAATGTTTCTGTTGGCTATACCCAAGTCTGGCACTATGCTCAGTATTTAGTGACATTGAAACAAATCTGAAAATAGAATGTGTCTCATTCAAATGCCCTTTAAAAAAATTGCTGGTGTTAAGGGGCTTACTAATACAAACTCTACCCTTCTTTGCCAGATGTTTTTATTTTCCATTTTTCTTATTTCTCTCTCCATATCAGCCAGCTACATGAGCAGTTGTTGTTAATCTAATCAATGCTAGTCCTACATTTCCAGAATCTTGATTAGCACATAATCCTAATTTGCATTAAATGCTTCCCATGATAGTCATAACATGAAAGAATGATTTTTTTCACAAATTTCTTTTGTATAACTTACCTCAAAACAAATGAAAATTCTGCAAGCGCCAAGAAGACAAACAGTATGCATCCAACCATCCAAATATCCAGCGCTTTAATATAACTCACACTTGGAGTCATACCCCTAGGTAAAAATCAAGGAAAAATTAGGTATGACGAATGGCAACATTTGAACACTCACGAAGCGACTCAAAATTCATTCATACATTACTAGTCAAAAAAGTTTTTCACAGCGATATGAGATAACCATCAATTATGTTCTTACGAGCCAATTATATTCATTTAGTTTAAGCTTGCCAGAGTCTATAAGGGACACAGTTGATTAAGGACAAGGATTTTTGACTCTCATTTCCAGTTGGGACAAGCAATTTGACTCCTAATGTACTTCAATAAAATCAAAGTTAAGAAAAACCATGAATTTAAAATCAGTTTTTTGTGATAGTGTTTTCCTTTGTGATGATTTAGATTCTCCCATATGCTCAATTTATATTGTGCCACCTATTCCATGGTGCTATCTAAGAATAAATACACAAGAGATAAGAGTGATGTAGCATATTTATATAAATAATGTGTACATTTACTCTGAGATTTTAATATGTAGGGCTCAAGTGGTTTGCACATTTCTTCTGAGATTGCACCATGGAATAGGAAGAGCAATATAAATTGAGCAAGTGGGAAAATTCTTATTAACACTAATCACAAGGGACTGGGTATGGAGGTAACTTTCAAATTATTTTATGTTTACGATTTTGCAGCAAAAAAACTACAAGTGAATTAGCTCTCAATTGTATGCCCAAAGTATCATACACCAATTCAAAATTGAAATTATTTGCTGAGATAATTCTTACCGAACTGCTCCAAACATTGCTGTCAGAGTGAGGAGTAAAGTCATGCAAATTGCAAGCCTTCCTGTGGCATACTCCACAGGAATGAGGAATGATAACCAAGATATAATTACAAACAAGCTGCTGGGCACATAAGTCTGCAGCAAATGGTAACTTAGGCGACGATGAAGTCTCAGGCATAAATAAATTGCAGGATAACTTCCTGAAAATGTTGAAACATTTGCAAATATAGCTTTTCCAGACAAAATATACTCCTTATAACAGCTTTCTCAAACAGGTATATACACACAAGTAAACCCACATCAAAAAATTCACAGGGTATAGTTATGGAGGGAAGATCCACAGCTGAACTGTCCTTTACGAGGCACAGCAATCAAAAAACTTTTAGTCAACAAATACTATTCCCGACCTGGATAATCTGTATGTCTGCACAATACAGATATGCCTATGGCATGTGGGTTGTTTAGGTGGTTGTTAAATGGCATTACTACCACATCATACAAAATGTTTTTCCTGAACCAAATGTTTTGGTCAATATGGTCATAATTTGTCATTAAAATTTAATGCCTCAAAACTGATTCTTCCTTAATGACTTAATTATATTGAATATTTTAAATGCTGGATGCCTTTTATGATCATCTTTTAAGTTACGTATTCAGGTTTATTTACTGTCTGATCTTATAAAAGTCATTATACCACAAAACTCAACAATTCTCTAAGTAAGATAGTAAATTCCTAAAGAAAAGTTTCAGGCATTTTCATTTGAAACAATACATTGGCATGTATTCAAAATGAACTTTTTGAATGTATTTCGAAATTACTTTCGTATTTTGTATCTAAAATGCGATTGGAGAGTATTTTGCCCAAATCTGCCTACTGGTGTGGAAGAAGAAGAACCTTGACTTTCAGGGGAAATATTTTCAATTCCTGCCCAAATGACAACCAACTGTTATTAATTTTAATAGCATTCTGTCCCTTGTGCTTCATTTCACTAGCACACTCAGCATACAATGGTCTCAATTCCATATTATTCATCAATTTTATCTCTTCTTTATGCACACCTCTCATATTCCAAGCACAGATAATCCAGTTCATATAGTCAGGCTCATCTCTCAATGGGCCAACCTTTTGAAGCTTCTACAATCGATTGTGGCTTTGGCCATATGAGGCTCTTTTTTGAAATTTTTTCTGTTGTGACACAATGCTCAAGGTTGCCCGCCATTGCAGAAGCCATGTACAGAGCAGCAGTCCCTGTTCTTTCTTTGGTACTCTAGCAATCAGTACTGGCAAACATTCACCACTATCCTCATCAGAAACCAAAGCCTATATTAATATCCTAGTGCCCACATTCAATCTTCTCTTGAGCTAGGTTCCCTATTTATAGGACTACGAAGAGATTCAGCATACCATTGCACGTGACCCAACACCAAAAGGTGTGTGTGGTGTATTGATGCACTAGGATGTGCCGAATGATTTACTCAGCTTATATAGAAACATTGATGTAGTATTATGAAGGATGCTTCCAGGCTATCATGCATTCTGTCAGTTTTGTTCATTTATTAAAAACTCAACATTCCGCTCCTCATACTGGAAGCGTCATCAACAGAATTCTCTTCCAGTCCAGTCCAGTACAAGAAGCAACGCCTTTTAACCCCACTTTTTGCATTGCTATGAGTGAATTATTAGTAAATAATGCATTTAAAATGCAGAAAAATACAGTTAAAATTGTATTAAAGGCATGCCACAGCATGTGAAACACTGCTTTTAGTCTCACTTTTTGCGTTGCTATTAGTGAAATATTAGTAAATGATGCATTTCAAAAGATGAAAATTACAGTTCAAATTGTACTATGGGTATACCGCTGCATGTGAAACACTTCCTTTAAAACTTTTTGCATTGCTACAGGTGAAATATTAGTAAATGATGCATTTTTAACGTTGAAAATTTCAGTTAAAATTGTATCTCTCTTCGTAATTTGTAGTTGTATGGTATTTCTCTTAACGATGCTTCCAGTACGAGGAGCAAAGCATTGAATTTTTAAAAAGTGAACAACATGCAGCCAAGCCCAAAAGCATCCTTCATAGACAAGAAAAACTGCAAGAGTTTCAAACAAAATTGATGTAGTATTTTTAGTATGCTTTATCTGAAATTGTTTTACCCTAAGTGCATCACACTTAATACTTTTCTTAAATCTCAAGAATACAATATTGTCTACACTGACTGAGAATGAGTTTTCCCAAAAATGATAGTTGAAAGAAGAACCTACTGTCTAGACCAACATACGATATTGTAAAGAAATTAGACTAAATTTCTTCCAACTACATATGTTGCTATGCCTAAGAAGAGGAGATGAATGGAATTTTTCACGTGGAATCACATAAATGCTCCAAACAGAGGGGAGAAACTTTAAAAAAATACTTGCTAATGCTTACCAGATGAAAAATTTACATCACCCCTCTCACCAATTTGAGTGACTTCAAAGTCAAAGTGAGCTAGACGATGACCAATATTGACTACTTTTCCTTCAGATCGCCATGAAAAATCCAGCTCCTTTCTTGTGTAGCCATCTGGCAAACAAGAAATTAATCCGGTATTTAAACAGATAAAGACAAATTGGTTTAATAAGTTGTGACGAGTAATATGTAAGATAGCCAAGAGTAAGATAAGGAAATTCATTTTATGTTAGCTCACAACTTTCTAGCCTCAGATCACATCGTTGAATGTCTCCTGGGTACATTTTAAAATCCATAGGACATGATAGCTCAGTCATAATCCTGAAAAAGAATTTCATGGTTGAATTAATAGTCAATAACTTGTAATGGGCACTTTTATGTGTTCTTTTCTCCAATGTTGCATGAATTTAATTTGAATGATGCACTCCTTATATCAGTGCAAATCACGTGAAATCCATGCTAAACAAAAAATGCACATCATTTGTATTATAATTACATTATACTTACCAAGCAGAGTATCTTATGGTAGCATTAGGATATATTCGTATTGAGATAGGCTGTCTGAGGATCTCTTGGGTTGTGATTCTCTTTGCGTAATCTAAAAAAAAATTCAATTATATTTAGTTAACAATGTTCACCTCTTGACTGATAAAAACTGTGCAGTACACAAAGAATGATACATTCCCAATATAATTTTCTAGCAAAAGAAGTTTTCTCTATTAATAGTGCCACTCAATTTCTTGCCAGTCAAACTTCACTATGCCTTAACCCTCTTAGTGCGGCGAGCCGATATATCGGCTTTGGCATCTCGGGTGAAAAGTGCGGCGGGCTGATATATCGGCTCCTAGGCAAAAAATTGTTTAACTTAAGCACACAAATATAATTACAATTATTTTTCATATGACGTAAAAGAAGTCTTTTTTGATTATAACCTAATTCAATGTATACACAATAAGAAAAACCGCGTATGGATATTTTAAACAATAACTTTATAATATTTATTTTCCTAGAGTGATTCATTTCATTAAGTTACCCTCCTCATTTCTTGCTGGAACAGCTGGCACGAGTCAGCACTAACAGGGTTAAGGCAATGAATCTCACTTGTAACTACTCATCAAAATAAAATATAAAGACATCACGTGACATTAAATGAGACTGCAAATTAGCTCGAGGAATATGCAAAGCATGAGCATAACAGCACACATTGCATACAAATTGAAGCATCATTAAATACAGGTGTTAAATTAATTTAGTGGGGCCCATTCCCCACACCCGATCATTCACCGCTCCAATACACTGAATCTACATACCTTCCAACCCAAGGTTCCTTAAATCCCCTCACCCAAAAGTTATTTTATGACCCACTTTGCATCATTACCCCCTTTTGTATGCACCAATGGACATCACTACAATCAATACATGTTTCACAAATAATACTAATTTATATTCCAGCTGGCCAAACAACATTAAATTCCTCGGCTCTTGCATGAGTCATGCTTCCTGACCTGAGTAGATATCTGGGACCCAAATCTTAGAAAGGATCTCTGGAGTAAAGCTGATATATTTATGTACACTATGTCCAGCTTCATTCCTTGACAATGCCTTCAAGCCATTTATCAGTCTAGTATCTTGCCAGTAAATCCGTAAGTTCATCTCAATGCTCAGCATCTGAAATTGGTCAATTGAAGCACTTCGTGAATTATTTTAAAAATAAAATTGAAGAGGCTTGTTTATAATTATTTTTTGTTCTCATATAAGTATATACTTCTGAGTAGTCTGCCTTTTTGAGACCAAATTTTTTTGCTTTAACTTGACTTAATATTTGCTGAATTTTTTAAGCAGAGGGTACTTATTTACTCAACCCATTCTTTTCAGGATTCAGTCCATTTCATCATGAGAAAATCACATTATTGTTCACGGTAACGGTTGACAATAATATTTTTTTTTAACACTCCTGAGGAGGCCATTTTCTGAGGAAGTTAAACTCTGTAAAACTATTTTTACCATAGCTACATTCATGAGAGTGTGCAAAGCTCACTTATTCACCTCACCATATATTTTGATAGAGTCATACATACATTGAATTACAGATTTACAAATATTCAATATTACAGGTAGCTTTTGATCTAATTTATTTCACCTATTACTTCCCAGCCCCAGACAAAGCCAATCAACACAAATGAAATATGTAATCAATATTCATCACAGAAACAAATGGTCTGACATAATTAATAACTTTTGTAGATCTAAAGCTATGATGAAATACATACATACAAGTAAGAATCAACCAGATCAAAGCCCTCCCAGCTCCAAAATCCTTTGATACACTATATAATATTGGCCATTCACCTGAACAGAAACCTCCTTACCTGTTTCAGCTCATTTAGCTCCGGTATATTTTTCAAACTTATAGAAAACTGGATAGGAACAGGACTTCCTTGAATACAAAAAGAAAATCCACTGAAATTTTGAGTCATAGTACATCATGTAGCTGCTTTGATTGAAAATTCATTCAAAAAAGATGACAGTGGAAGTATTTTAATACTTGATCAAGTTGGTAGTGGACAAGTGTTAGGTTTATTAAGTTGGCACAGTCAACAAGAATTCTTGTTTAACACGTTCAGTGCTCAAGGAGGTTCTGGAACGTCCTGTGGGTGCTATCGGGTGGTGGGTGGCGCAGGACAGGACGTTCCACTTACAGGGACAATCTTAATGACTCTTCTGGTCCTCAATGGGAGATGAGATAGTTCACAACCTAATTGGGCAATGGGAGGCATGATAGTGCACAATCTAAACGACTCCTCTCTTACTCTGTCCAGAAAGCGCACCGCTCAGCATAGTTCCCACGGTGGTCTCTCATGACTTCCGGGTCTCTCGTGCCTTCCGGGTCTATTAACAGTACACTTACAGATATCAGCGCAATATTTTATGACCGAGAGGATTAAATGAGTGCAAAGTGTAAGAAGAGTTTACAAACTGGATATACTCGTGAAATTATGAGCTTAACGGCAATTAAGGTTTGTTATTCATTTATTAGACGTAAAGTCGATGACGGGGGAATAACTGAAAATGTATTCAACCCGCACAACAGTCTTGCCGTTGGCGTGGGACGTTCTAGAACGTCCAAAGTTTAAACAGTTATAACTACAACAAATAGACTCCAATAATTAAAATTTTTAGTGACATGTGTCTTAAATCATCGTGCTGAATGCAACTATGCAAAAAACTGAACTTCGTCACCAGGAAGGTATCAAAATTTTTGCCTTAGCGTTGAAAGGGTAAATACATGAAGCATCATAGTGAACATGCCAGGAACTGAGAGAAAGGACTATGCTATATACTGCAACAGACCCTGAAAGATTAATTTTTTAGGCTAACAAAATATTTACAAATATGTTTTTATAATCAAAATTATCAATTTAAAATACTCACCATCGATCAGAGGAGGAGGTTCATGAATACTGTACTCAGGAGGAATTATGATAGAAAGTCTGTCATATTTTTTTGTGACAGTCACTTTCTCTTCCTCTTTACCACCATTGCCAGACTCTACATATATTTTTAAATCATTATGGGGTGGGTCAGTGGCACTATCCTCATCACACGATGTATTATTCTCGAAGACACATGATGTTTTTGCCTCAGAATAAGCTTCAGCTCTGTTTATCAGTAGCAAGAAGCAAAAATATGCTCTGGAAAAATACACAGAGGAAGACATTAGTAGCATAAGAAACAAATGTTGGTTGGCTGTCTAAAAATATGCTGGTTTTTGGTAAAAAAATTATGACACTGCTCGATATTCGGATTTTTGTATAGCAGCACAATGTAAATTCATGATGTTCACCATGTTAATGACCATCACTAGTAATTTCCCACATCTGGTCCATGGATAATTTCAGCCAAAATTATGTCCATAAGGTTTCCCTGACGTTTCATTGGTATTTGATTACCTTAAATATATTTTTAAACTCTTCACATCCTTGCCCTCCCTTCATTCGACATAAAACCAAAATGTCCTTTCTCCCCACCTATGCTCTCCGAGTATTGTCATCGCCATCACCCTCTTCAATATGTCATTGCACCTCAGCACATCCTTCAGCCATCACTGCAGCATCACCTCCTTTCTCAAATGACTTTTCTCTTCTAGGGAATCACATCAAAAAGCCCACTAATCTGTTCTCATCTCTTCCCAGCTTATTCTTTCCACCCTTCTCTATGCTCATACCTCAAAAGCCTCTTCTTTATGCTCATCTTCATTCCACAATGACTGAGATTGAGCTATCACTAAGACCATAAATTGACATCACATATTATGCACCCATATTATTCCATGCCACTCACGGCTCTGACTTTCAGAATGCTTCTGTTGGAAACGCCATTTTTACATAAATTCTGCACTGGAATTTTTTGGTACAACATTCTGAAGTCAAGTTATATCTTTGGTGATAAATATGTTTGGACCTTACCCTGTTGGTGACTGAAAGAGTCAAGTTCCTTTCCACGTCTGTACCGAGGAATACTCCGATTCAATTTCTCCGCGCTTCCACCATTCTGAAAGGTTATCGTTACTAATATATAAAATGTAATGGTTTCTGTCTGTCTGTTACTCCATCACGCAAAAACTACTGGACCGATTGAGCATGTAATGATGAGATTGAAATTTGGCATTTAGATAGAGAATATATCTGGTTGTAACTTAAGCTATATTAAAAAGCCCTTAGGGTCCCCGAAGCCCCCCCCCCTGGTGGTCCATTTTAGCATTGGGTTCGGTGCAGTGGTTTCATTTTTTGTTTTTAAAAAGTACTTTCACACAAGATAGAGGGCTGGGATTTTTATCGGATGGCTGAATAAATGACGTTTATAATTCTTTCAATTGATTTTCTTTTACGCTTCGTATTTGTCTGAAAAACATATTTTTAGCTGAAAAATCTCACATTTTTCTCTGAAATCAACAATAGCATATTTCCTTGACAACCAGAGATTAGATTTTCAAAGGATATTTACGCCTCTAGCATTTAAATATCACATTATCCTGCTGGCCCATGATAGCATGTAGAAAGAAAATCTGTATAAAAAGGCTCAGAGTCCCAAAAGCCCCATGATAGATTTCTTCGGGGGGTAATCGATAAGTTCAATGCATATTTACCACAAGCATACTCTTCAATGTCTATTCTCAAAGTAGCTCTCATTGGGGCACTGCATGTATATGAGATAACAAGAGAGCCGGAGGGACGAGGCGACCATCCGTCAACCTGGGAGCTATTTAAGTAGTAATGAGTCTGCGTAGCCCATTTTTGGGTTTCCCGTGCATGAAAGAGGACCAACAGTCACTCATCTCTCTGTGCACCTGGAAGACAGTCAGCATGCCTAGTACAACGAACAAGATATGTTAAGAACTCCTCAAATGACCACGCTGTCAGTATTCTTCAGGCTTCGTGGCTTTCTTATAAAGTAAGTTCAATGTTTTTCACACCCGTTGAATTTCAACAGGGACCTTCTGCTAGTATTTGAATAAAATTATGCATAGCTCTGTTATGTTTACTTTTTTAATCTGACCACTCACAGCTTTAACAATCACTGTGGTTATTAAAGTGGGTGAACAAAAGTGTCAGGTACCCACATACACTTCAGCTTCAAGGGGGTTGCATGGAATAGAGGGGGTGGGGAAGGTCATTCTCGCGTCGTTGGGCGTTTTTTATTGAAGGCGAGGAGGCTTCCTTGGTTCAAGGTGAGTGACTTGTGGGGAGGAGAAGAAGCAAACTAGATAACAAAGCGCAAACCAAGAAGAAGCAGAGGGGTGGAGACGAAAATACATTTCAAAAGTTCCTCTGAAAGTACTATCCTCTCAAGCACTTAGATTAGAGTATGTAGACCCCACTCTCATTGCGTCAGTTTTATCCATGGAGTTAAAAAGTGAATTCCACTTCCCTTCCCATCTAATTTTTTATTCAGTTTTGCTGAATTGTATGAAAGTATCTCAAGTATTGGATAACTATAACAACACCTTGAGAACTAAGATGAATGGGAAAGAAATTAGAGGAACCGCCGCGGAAAGCCAACGATGGAGTACATCATGAAAACTGTGACAAAGGTTAAAATGAAGACTCCCGAATGAGTCGAGAGGTCAGATGAAAAGAAAATGGAATGATAAGAACCAACAATCCAATCTTTGGATTAATGCGGTTACCAGTGGCGATCGATTGTTTATGTTCACAGCGAGAGTAGGTTCAGCCATAATGGTCGAGGAAAAACATAATTTGAATTTACATTCAACACGATCAGAATTTCAAAAGTAGAAGTCTGATTCAAAACCTTAAGTGAAGGAATGAAATTTAAAAATTTCTGCCGAAACAGGACTTGAACAAAGGTTTTAAGCCACGGAAGGAATAAGAAGTATCATATTTGAACACCAAGTGAGTAAAAAATGAAAACCAATGTTCTATTTGATTGCCATCGTACTGCATCACACAATATTCTTACATGGAATAGTGAGTATAGATTTGAGATTTTTACTTAAAAAGTCGGAAAAGAGAGTTATCGGAAATCTGTATTGGAATATTTTTCTTTGTAAATGAGCTTTGGAAACTATGAAAAAGCATTCAAACATCTAATGGGAAATCTAACTAACCCAATATTTCACAATTAGTGGATCCAGTTACCTGCCGTATGAGTTCCCAAATGGGTTAAATTTGCAAGGATATTTCGGGATAAGACTATTTCTTACCTGCGTCTGCCATCCCATAATACTTTACTCTTCGAGTGTTTTCGTGAGTGTTGATCTCAAAACGATGGCCAGCGGAGAAAAGCGCCAATGTTTGGCGTGTTCCGTTTTCAGTACATGAGAGCGAAAATAAATATTCGTTAGTCCGGAGTGAAATGTCTACGAGCCTTGAGCCGCTTGACTTCTGAGGCTTTAAAAGAGGGAAAGGCTCCCTGGCGAATGCGTCCAAATGCCTATCACAACTTTCCTTCCCCTTCGTGAAACAACGAACTACGGCGCTCTATGGCCATTAAGAAAATTCGCTGCACGCAAGGTTTCCTTCCCAAGCGTTTTCTTCGGGAGAGAAACTCCCAGAATGTTGGCGCAGACTCGAATTAAGCTTTCGCCGAGGATATAAGAGGATATAAAAGCTAATGACTTGGCGGATTCAGACTGTGACTCGACAGGGTATATCAGAGCAATATTTATTTGCCATAACATTCATTTAGTGAGATTTACAGAAAGAAAAAGAATGAATGCAAAATCGTCGTGAAAAAGAGCAAGGAAAGAATGCGTGCGGATGAAGCTTGCAAGATGCAGAGCGATTTTGAAGGCAATAAAAAGCTGTTTTGGAAGTGGGTAAAAAGGGCTAAGATTGGTGAAGGCAGGGGAATAAATGCGGTAAGGAACAAAAGTGGAGAGATCGTGTGGGATGAAAGCAATATCAGGAACTGCTGGAGGGAGCATTTTGAAGAATTATACAATAATGATACAGGCGCTGAGGAAGAGCCTTGCGAAGTAGTATGTGAGAATTTGATGATGGAAAAGGTGCTCAGTAAGAATAAGGTCGTAACGGCATTAAGAGTATTGAAAAATGGGAAGGCTGCAGGCGTAGATGGTATATCCAGTGAGATGTTGAAGTGTGGGTGTAATTTACTCATTTGTCGGCTATGTGAACTATATAATTTATGCTTACAGGTTTCTGTTGTCCCAGTGGATTCGAAGAGTGCAAGCATCGTTCCATTGTACAAAGGGAAGGGAGGAAAGATCGAATATAATAATTATCGGGCCATTAGTTTATTGAGCATTCCGGGAAAAGTGTTCAGCAAAATTCTAATCGAAAGAGTGAGGAATATTACTTCTGACAGAATATGGGGTGTGCAGTGTGGGTTTATGCCTGGGAGAGGATGTAGTGACAAGCTTTTCGCGCTTCAGCAAGTGATAGAAAAATGTATGGGCGTCCGAAAGAAAGTGGATTGTGTAGTTGTTAATTTAAAGAAGGCATATGATAGGGTAAATGGAGAGAAGTTATGGAAGGTTTTGAAGGACTATGGAGTGAATGGGTAGTTATTGAATGTTATGTTGGCGATGTATGATAATAGTAATGCAAGCGGGAGAGTTAACGGGATCCTGAATGATTGGTTTGCAATAAAACAGGGTGTAAAGCAAGGATGCGTAATATCACCATGGATGTTTATTGCTATTATGGATAAATGTGTTAGAGATGCATGTAGTGAAAACGACGGTGTTTTGATTGGAAATGTAAACGTTGAAGTTCTACTATACGCGGATGATGCTGTTTTGATCTCAGAGAGCCAAGAGGGATTACAGAAGCTTCCTAGATAAGTTTTGTGAATCAGCAGAGAGAATGAAATTGAAGGTAAATGCGTGAAAGACTTAAGTTGTAATTTTTGATAAGGAGAATGGGGAGAATAACTGTTTGAAGAGGGTTAATGGTGAAGTAATGAAATAAGTGGAGGATTTTTTGTATTTAGGTAAGGATGTTTGCGAAAGATGGACGGATGGATGAGGGGATATAAAGACGTGCGAATGCTGGAAGGAAAGTGGTAGGTAGCATGTGGAGCATATCAAGGAATGAGTGCTTGTCTAAGGAAGCGAAAATCGCCGTGTACAAAAGTGTACTTCTCCCAAATTTGTTGTATGGTAGTGAAATATGGATATGTCAGGATAGTCATAAGAGTTGACTAAACGCCGTGGGTATGAGTTATCTGAGAAGTGTTTGCGGCAAAAGTAGGATGAATAGGGTCAGGAATGAGCGGGTAATAAATGAGTGTGGGTTAAATGCTCCAGTAATGGACATATATGAATGGAGTGTGCTTCGTTGGTTTGGCCATGTTGAGAGAATGGATGAGAGTCGAATAACGAAACAGATATATAAATGTGAAATGAATGGTGCGAGAGGTAGAGGTAGGCCGAGAAAGTTGTGGTTGAATGTGGTTGAGGAAATTCTTCGGAGGAGGAACATTAGGAGTTTTAAAAACAGGAGGGCGTGTATGAAGCAGTGTATGGGGGTAAATGAGGGGAAAGAGGTTTGCAAAGGATAGGTCAGTGTGGAGGAAATTATTGAAGCAGAGTTAGGTGTACAAATATGTATTTATGAGAGAAACTTTGTGAATGTGCCTACCCCGAAAGGGAACGGCGTGATTTGTATGTATAACATTTAGAAAAGACCATGAACGCCGGCGATCGGAGAATTACTCGGTAATAAGTTCATGGACCAATAAAGAGGAACGTACGTGGGAAGAGACACCAGGAGGTAAGGGAACTGGCATTATATAAGTGAGGGCTGCAGTCAACCAATCTTAGGATTGAACGACGGCTTAGGAGGCAATGGGTAGCGGAGTGAAGAATGGATGAAGTGGCTCAATGACACACGCTCGTCATCGGAGAAGGAAACACGGGCCATGAGAGTTGCGATGACAATTTCGTAATGGAAATAATAATGGCTAAAAGAAAGAATGCAAGTAAAATACTTAAACCCTCAATCACATTCAAAAATTCAAAACTAAGACAAAAGCAAAATAAATTATTTTAAATATAATTTTTATTACGTAGAATGAGGGGTTGAACAAACAGCAGGAGGTCTAAACTAAGAAATTCTAAAAATGGGCATATTTCACGAATAAGGTCAGGTGATGATGCTGCAGGAAGACAAGCCTAGGTCGTAATAAATACATCATTGGTGGACTTTGCCCATTATTTTGGAATTTCACTGTGATGCTTTGTTTCCCAACAATAACACGTGGATCATCAGAATTTTTTAGGCAACCAGAACAATTTGAGTCTGATAATGAAGCCAAATCCGGTCCAACCTTAAGGTAGTTTGAGCGAAATATCATATTACCTAGAAATCAATGAATTTGATCTCATTTTAAAGAAAAATATCTCACCTATCCAATGACACCAAAAATTCTACCCCCTACCACATTACTTTCGGAGATATTTGCACAAAAATTACCAGCCCTTTTACATCGGAAATGGTTCGTGTATGCACTCCAGAGAGACATTATTTATAAAAGGAGGTATTTCTAACACTTAGGTGTCGTAAAAAAATCAACTGTATGTAGGTTGTAGGTTTCCTTAACTATTTTTGACAATAAATCATTGTCACCACAGAAGGTTCTTGGATATAACAAAAAAAACCTTCCGTTTTGAAAGAGCTTCAAACACGCCGCGTGAAAAAAATGAGTCAAGTTAAAGACTTATTTAGATATTTTCATTTAATTACTTACAGTTTCTTTCACATAAATCTCTATGATTGCACCATTAATAATGCAATGTTTAATTGATGTGTCCTACAGCTGGTGAAATTAAATCTTATAATTCGAATATGGTCTCTATTATGACTAGGGAACTATCTCGCTCCGACTGCCTTAAGTGGAGGAAGAGTCAATAATAAAATGATAATCAAAAAGCGTTCCTCTGCACCATTTATCTTTTCCTCAAATTTAGTCACGTGTCATCACCCTACCCTCTTGCCTCTACTGTTACTTCTCGAGTAATCTACGCAACCTTAGAAAAATTATTAGCAAAATCGTGTACTAATTGAATGTTAACCTACTTTTTCAATTACAACCCATCCAGCTGACCTTTCACCCCGTTCCCCGTTGATTACATATTCAAGCAATACACGCCAAATATGATTGCTCACCTGAGTATACAGCCAATGGACGACATCTCGGAGCGTTATGCAGCCACACCTGCCCGCGACGGCACGATGTGATGGCGGGCGACTGGAGAAAAGGGTTTGGCAGACCCTTATCCCTCGCGAATCCCGTCGCTTGAAACCCCTCCCCTAAATTTCTCCCTCAACCCACCCATTCCCCTGACACACCTCACATAATTCCCTCACGTCACTTCTGCACGGTTCGGCATTCCAAAACAAGAAGAAAACTTTTCATTGATGTTTTTTTGACCACTTTTTACCCAGGAACGATAAACACTCCGGGCGTCCAAATATTTCGGGGTGGCGACAAAGCAAAACCAGAAGCAAAGTCTTTTTAAGACCACCCTCACACCTTTCGAAAATTCAGGAAGGCTGGCTCAAGGTTATTTGTTGGCTTTCGTCGTCACGGGAGGGAATTCGGATGCCAGAAATACGCCCCTTGCACATCCGGATAGGATTAAATATTTACTGGAAGTGCTTACTCTCTCGTGCAGAGACCGCTGGAGGATTTTTAAAAAATCTCGCTCGAGCAGAAGCACCTATGCTGCCCGCTGCAGGATGCCTGGATGCTGCCCGAGCGTCCAGAACACAGAGGGCGGTTGTATTTGAATTATTCTAGATAAACTGTATCACGTAACCAAGGAGTCACGTGGTAGAACAAATAACGGTAGTAGATTTTGGTGGGTTTTACTTACACAGATGGTTATCTTGAGCGTCTGATATGTTTTTTATTGTTTTCAATCGGGTTTTCAAAACCCATTTAGGATATTACTGCGAGAAAAACTCGATACGCAAGGCTGCGTGAGATTTTTAACAAATGGTTCAAATTCACGAAAATCTTGAACCCTTCGTGATTGTACTACGTGACTCCTAAGTTACGTGCTCGGGATTATCTCGAACGGTTCAAACACTATTTTGCAACACAATTTCCCTGAAAAAAATTCTGTATAGTTTCCTTACAAATACTTATTAGAATTTCTTAAAAAGTTCTGTAGATATTCCTTAAAGTATTGAAACGCCATTTTACGGAATTCCCTACGACGTTCTGCAGAATACCTTAGGATGTTCTGCAAAATACCTTAGGACGTTCTGCAGAATTCCTTAGGACGTTCTGCAGAATTCCTTAGGACGTTCTGCGGAATTCCCCACGACTCTCCATATAGGTCCTTAGAAAAGGAACTGAGTCCCCAGAAACCTCACATATTTCCGTAGAGTTGCTGAAGTTCTACAGAACAGCTTGTAAGGAGTTATTTTTTTCTGCAGAAAATAACTCTACATAACAAATGTCCAAACAGATCCTTAGAAAAGGAACTAGTTCTGAAGAAAAAGAGTCAATTTCTGTAGAATTCCTTACATTCTACAGAACAATTCCTAGGAATTTTTTCGCAGGGTTGCCATGACCCCAAGAGGTCCACTTCGTGGACAGCTAACATTAGTTCCAAGGACATAAAGCTAGGGTTCCACAGCAAAATATTTTCGTAAAGATATTCACGAATAATTCATGCTAACTCTCAGAATCGTCCTGTTCATGCGCGTGCCAATATTTGATGAATTTCTGTCAATCAGGAAACACTAAATTGTTGACAAACGCGACCGTTGATTGGTATACTGCGCTAATGACCATTTTCCTGGCCAAGTCTTCTTCGACTATTTCTGAGCTAGGCGTGATTGAAATCCGCCAGCTGCAATAGGATGAGGTGGTAAGTATAGCGTAATATATCGCACAATTGAGCAAATTATCGATGTTATTTCACTGTAGGGCAGCGGTAAAACTAATTATGTTGGGAAAACATCTCTTGCTAAATAAGCCAATCGGGTTTTAAGATTATTATTATTATTAGATCAAAATTAACTCCCCATATATTCTAAAAACAACCGCAGCGATGGTATTTCTTCGTGATTTATCGCAAGCCAGAATGTTTGTTCGTGTAATTCACTTCGTCGATACGTAAGGCTGCAGTTATTTCCGTGAAATTACAACTTTTTTGAGTCGCAGACTCAGCGGTCAACTCTTTGCCATTAAATTCCGTTCATACCGATTTTACGCATTGCAAGCAAAAGATATGAATTTCATTTCAGCCGGTGAGCAGATGACAGCCGATTTCATGAATTCTTGCTGTTCGTGAGACATCGAGTCGAACAATTTCATGAAACTTGTTTCTTTAAGTTAGATCGAGCGAAAAATCATTTTACCTAGAAATCGATGAATTTGGTCTCATTTTAAAGAAATATATCTCACCCCTGTAATGACACCAAAAATTCAACCCCTTACTACATTACTTTCCGAGATATTTGACGAAAAATACCAGCCCTTTTACATGGGAAATGGTACGTGTATGCACTCCAGAGAGACATTATTTACAAAATGAGGCATTTCCTACACTTAGATCTAGTAAAAAAATCAACAGTGTGTAGTTTGTGTGTAATCTCAACTATTTTTTAAAATAAATCATATTGTCACCACAGTAGGTTCTTGGATATCACAAAAAAACTTCCGTTTTGAAGGAGTTTCAAACGCACCGCGCGAAAAAAATGAGTCCAGTTAAAGATTTATTTAGATATTTTCATTAAATTACTTACAATTTCTGTCAGGTAAAACTATACTATTGCACCATTAATAAGGCAATGTTTGATTCATGTGTCCAACAGCTGGTGAAATTAAAACTTGTAATTAGGATATGGTCTCTATTATGACTAGGGAACTATCTCGCTCGGACTACCTTAAAATGAAGTCATAAATGAATTCACGAAAAATATGCCATCGGATGAATTCCAAATACCCAAGCACAGTATGACCACTACCTCGGCTGTTTAGTCGACAGGGAGAGTCGACCAAAAGCCGAGGTCATTTGAGGTCTGAGTAAGTTCGGACGGCCCAATCAGATTCAGGAGGTTTTGACGAATACGAGAGAGGCCTGGTGGCGAGCTATTAAAGTGCATAAAAGAGAAAAGATGCTCCAGGCATGGGGAAACTGGGATAAGGAAGAGAGATGATGTAAGGAAATTGGGACCAGCGCCCACAAAAAAAAACCGTATGGTTATTCTTTTCCATTGAAACGTACCCTGTACGGTATAATATCTAAAATAATGACCAAAAAACGCATATCAACGTTACATTAGGTAATGAAGTGCGTTAGGGGATTAATGGTACCTAGAGAATTTAAAATTTTAATAAATAAGAACTCTCCAAAACGTCCATCAAGAGGTACCCCTGTACTTCAACAATGGCTTTCAACGAAGCCATCCGCGCCCGGCGAGATGTGGGGGAATTTAAATTTCCAAAAATGAAAATCAATTGAATGATAGAAATAAAGAGGACAGTACCATTGATACTGTTTTCCAGGGGTTTTCAAACAAATCTGTACCTCGTAACTCTTCACGTCAGCTATTGAGTCCCCAATAATCGGAGGTTTTGGCTTTTTTCACATACCTAGTTTAGTCTTTACGATAATAAGACGGGGAGGCGTCCTCAAAAGGACGTTTTACCATTTACAACGAAATCCGTAATTACTGTGCTATTTTGCACATTCACTACGTTTACCAATCGAACTCTGATCAATATGAACTCGGACCGATCGGAACAGTCTAAGCCAGCCGACTCGGATCGCCTGCTTTACCAATGGGAAAACCATCGAAATATCGATTTGAATCAGTTCATAGCGATTTGAAATCTCAGACTGGTAGAGAACGCGGGCCGAGTTAGTCTGCTTCTCATATCGATCCCACTAGCCCGTTGCGTATACCATACCAAGCTGAACCGGCCAAATCGATCTGAGTTCGAGTTCGATTGGTGAACGTAGTGATTGTCTCGCAGATTATAAGGAGTGTTAATGACGTAACAATCGGTCAAATAAATTATTTTTGAAAGAATGCTCATCAACTACTTTCAAGGAGTTATTTGGCCTGAGTTTCTTTAGGTAAGAAGGCGTAATGAGGGGTTAGTCAAGTCTTTACTTTGAAGTAGTGAATACGGTAATTTTATTACGATTAAATTAAATATGTGCACTGAAAAAATTTCAATTAGTTGACCATTAATACTTCATAATCGCATGATGTCAGTAGCTAAAACGTATCACCATATTGATTCTTCACGGCAAAGTTGTAAACAAACTGGATCTATGGGAATTAACTATCAGTATTGTACCGGGAGGCCCACGACTAAATTGGAATTTGCAAATACGATAATAATTTAGTAAAATGCAGTTTTTGTGGTCATTAACTTTGTCAACAAATTAAAAATCCTCTTTCTCCACAAAAATAGAGCGTTTGTAAACACAATAGGGCCTCCTGAAAGCCTCGTGGAAGATTTTTCACCGAGTTTTAGTGAATCTTTCTTATGGTTTATCCTTGTCCGAAAACTGCTATGGTAAGAGTGCTTGAAGATATATACCAGACTGTACTTTGTGTGGGTGTGTTCTTGGGAAGGATTCCTGTCAAGTGATTAAACTGAAAAATCACCGGAAGATCCGAATGCATCACCGTTCGTATATTTGGCATGTGGTAAAGGAAAATGTAGTAAGGTCAGCGGAGACTTTTCTGTCCGTGCTTTTTCTCATTGACGCTGATTATCAAACAATTTTCCTTTGGATGCATTTCGAATTCGCCGTATTATCTATAACGACTGACACACAATATAGGAGAATACTCAAGGTTTGAAAAAGTGCAAAAACTCATAAATCAAGTATCATTAACGAAATTTGGGAGAGCACAGGACTCATCCAGACTCTAAAATAATCGGTGTTTATTTTGTAGGAGTGTTGGTCAATTTTGTAGGACATTTTGGATTCCTTGACACTTATTACACACATTACAGGTTCTCTAAAAATGTTTGAGAAAATCGTGTAAATATAGGTAGATAACCGCAGAGGTTCCTGAAAAAAAGAATTTACTGTCGGTATAGCTATGAATCATTTCCGTTAGTATTAATCATTAAAAATACCTAGTACTCGTTGCAGTTTAGTCTTCATAGTACGTATGGTCGTTTTAGCATTAAAGGCATTCATGAATCACTGGAATTCTTCATGAATCAGGAAGGATTTTAATTCGCTTACACCCCTCCAAGGAGTTGGTTTAAGTAGTATTCGGAACCTTCGAAAAAAATCAAGAAGTATATCATCACCTAGACCCCTGACATCACTCAAATCACATCCCTATACATAATTATGGTAACGCCACTCAAATTTTACAAACTAAAGGTTGGTGATTTCTTTTTTCCTTCACCAAAATCGTACATATAAAGTTATTTTCCTGGAGCTTTTAGGTCATCAATTCATGTTTAGTCTGTTCCTCTTTTGCCAACGTTTTGCATATTTATTATGCTTCATCAGGCTACAATGAAAATTAATATTTGTATCGTACATAAAATGAATACAGTTTACAATTTAGGTATTTAGATTCTTAAAAAATATGTTTACAATTGATTTTTGTTATTACCTCAGAGAGAGTTCCTTTTGAATGACTTCTTGTTGATACCTTCGTTGCTATTGATTATTTGTTGGTCAATTGTTATAAATTTAGGGGCTAAAAATCGGAATAAAATTAAGTGTTATTAACGAATACCAAATTCTGAAAAATGTTACTTAATTTGGGGATGTCTGTTCTTTTATTGCAGGACGTTTTGTTTTTTGTTACGTGTATCATTTCTTTAAATAATCTTTTGGATAGGTTGGTTTCTATATCTATTACTTTAGTTTCATGGAAATTAAATGAGTGATTATTTTTGATTGCATGATCTGCTAGTGCACATAATTGATTTTTGGATTTTATTGAACTTTTGAAAATAACTTTATATTAATAAAAAAAAGAGGTCACGAAAAAGAATCAACTAGACAAAATCGTACAGTGAGTGGCTGCTCACAGGGTGCAACGTATGTGTAGATGGTGGCAATACCCATTGGAATAGGGTGACGAAATAGTAATCCTCGGGTTTTTCGTGCATCCATGTGACTATCTGAAAAAATTTCAACTAGTTGAATATTAATGACTTCATATTCGCATGATGCGCAATTGCTTCATTGGTCGTTCAATCCTGAGATTTGTTGACCGCACCCATCTCTATCTAATGCTAGTGACTTGCTGGAACCTCTTCCTATGTACTTTCCTCTTAATTTGGTCCATGAACCTATTCCTGAATCTTCCTCTTGGGCCATTTCCCTCTATTTTACCTTCAATAATGTTCTTCCAATTGTACGATTACTTGATTGCATTTATAATGACCTCGCTAGTTCGAACTTTCGAGCCACATGAGTTAACCTGAAATGAGTGACAACAAAGAAACATTTACGTGAACTAGATTGTCAGCTCAGAACACTTAGGAAAAAGGGTGCTCCCCGGGGTTTTTACTTCATGCCACCAATTATGTCCAGCAGAAATAAAATAGCAACGAGGCAGCACATTCCACCTACTATGGCAAAATTTCCGGCACAACAACTGGACATGGGCAATCAAAACGTGCTCAGATTGATTCATATCTTTCATTCATTTTAAAAATCTACCAATTGATTGATAGGTTTTCGGACAGAACTTATCACAGCGTTCTAATCTCCAGCATATTGATCCGTTTTCCCTTCTATATATGTGATTCGCCTTTTGATCTCTCTTTCATTCCTCGCAATGTCTCCCTCTTCTTACTTCGTCCAGAATTCCTATCCTCTTCCACGCTTCCCCAGTGTTCTCATCCTCTATTACCATCGTAATCATTCCCTCTCTTTTCGAAACGTCCTCCATCCATCTCTTCTGCCTCCTCCGTAACTGTACCACCAAGTTTCTCTCTTCTCAAACCGTATCCAAAGCCTCCTCGTTCGTCCTTCTCGCCACCCAGCTCACCCTCTCCATCCTTCTCCACACCCACATCTCAGATGCATCAAGTCTACGTATATCCTTTCTTCGTAATGAAAATATAATTCCATTTGAGCTGCGTAAAAAATCTCATCAATCATCTTTTAATTTCTCATATCGATTATTGTCTCCTGGTATTCGTTGATTTAACTAAGGAATTACAAAGTAAATTACAAATCTTGTTTAATGTCGGAGTAAGATATATATGTAATACGAATATTTACGAACATGTAACTCCTTGCTATGTTAAATTGAAGTGGATGAAACTGGAACATAGAAAAATATTAAAATTATGTCTTTATCTACAAAATACTATCAACTAAAACCCCGGATTATCTGTATAATTATATTATCAGAAGCCAGAGTGATCCAGGCAGACAAGTAAGAGGAAGAAGACGATTTAAAATTCCAAGGTGTAGAACTAATCTGTATCAACTATCCACAATAAATTCTGGCCTAAGAATATGGAATGGTATTCCAGGCAATATTATTTAATCAAACAATATACATACATTTTAATCGGAAATACTATCTTTCTTGTATAAAAAATATTATTGCAGGGCAATGTGAATTTCATTGTATACTTTATTTTTTGTTAATTTAAAAAAATACCCCCCTCAACCTTACCAATTGTTTATATATATATATATATATATATATATATATATATATATATATATATATATATATATATATATATATATATATATATATATATATATATATATATATATATACGTTGATGGATTGGAGTCAGCCATGCGGCGATGGACACACGATGTTGATAGGATGGAGGAGATAGACACACAAAAACAGAGACGATCACACTTACAGAGCTAGCTTTTGGAACTAGTCCGTCTTCAAGGCGTATGTGTTCCTATCCACTTTCTTTCTACCTTTCTGTATATATATTTATGTGAGTATTTGCCGCTGTGCGGTCTGAGTGAATGAGTGAACGATTATATATATATATATATATATATATATATATATATATATATATATATATATATAAAAGTTTGCCAGAGGAAGGCAGACGACAAACACAGAAAACAAAAAAATGATGAACACACTTACAAAGTTTCTTGATATTTCGGTGCCTCTAGCACCTTGGTCGCAAGAGCGAAGACTGAGAAGGAAGGGAGGACTGAGACGGTAGGAAGGGAGGACTGAGGCGGAAGGAAGGAAGGGAGGGGAGGGACGGGGGAAGGGGAGGAGGCGGAGGGAGAGGAAAGGTGGGGGCGGGAGGCGGGAAGTGGAAGAAATTCGAAAGGAAGAAGTAGTATGGGCAGAGGTGAAAGAAGAAGTTAGTGGGATTTATTGAGTCCTGGCGGAGAGAAAGCCTGGAATAAGTAAATGCAAGAGGACTCAAGATCTTTGATTTGGAGTGGGGAGGAGGAAGGGGGAAGGGAGGCGAGAATGCCAACCTTAAAAATATTATTAAAGGTGGAGTTGTGGGAAGAAACATGGGTGGCAACAGGGAGGGAAACAGAAATAGACGGTGGTTCATTACAACTGGAGCGGTGGCCATTCATGCGGATGTTAAGGGGAGTGGTCGTCAAACCGATGTAAAAACTAGGACATAATTGGCAAAGAAGGATATAAATCCCACTAACTTCTTCTTTCACCTCTGCCCATACTACTTCTTCCTTTCGAATTTCTTCCACTTCCCGCCTCCCGCCCCCACCTTTCCTCTCCCTCCGCCTCCTCCCCTTCCCTCCCCTCCCTTCCTTCCTTCCGCCTCAGTCCTCCCTTCCTACCGTCTCAGTCCTCCCTTCCTTCTCAGTCTTCGCTCTTGCGACCAAGGTGCTAGAGGCACCGAAATATCAAGAAACTTTGTAAGTGTGTTCATCATTTTTTTGTTTTCTGTGTTTGTCGTCTGCCTTCCTCTGGCAAACTTTTATATATTCGTCACTTAAGTGATCCTAAGTGCAGTTATATATATATATATATATATATATATATATATATATATATATATATATATATATATATATATATATATATATGCACTTAGGATCACTTAAGTGACGAATATATAAAAGTTTGCCAGAGGAAGGCAGACGACAAACACAGAAAACAAAAAAATGATGAACACACTTACAAAGTTTCTTGATATTTCGGTGCCACTAGCACCTTGGTCGCAAGAGCGAAGACCAAGGTGCTAGTGGCACCGAAATATCAGAAATTCTTCGCTCTTGCGACCAAGGTGCTAGTGGCACCGAAATATCAAGAAACTTTGTAAGTGTGTTCATCATTTTTTTGTTTTCTGTGTTTGTCGTCTGCCTTCCTCTGGCAAACTTTTATATATATATATATATATATATATATATATATATATATATATATATATATATATATATATATATATATATATATATATATCACTAACTTTATCAGATCCCCTCCTACATCTAATCCGATATCCACTCCCTTAGCCTCCCTCGCCGTTCATTCTGGACTCACGTCAAAAAGTACCGGAGATTGTGGGTCCATGTCCTATCACGACCCATCCCGATTCTCCATCGGCTACCCTAACCTGAGCTCGCTGGTTCATATAAAGATACCAGATGAGGCTTCTATCCCTCTAATCGACCCGTAATTCCTTCATCGCTTCCAGCAATTCCGCCGAGTCCACCCTATCAAATGCCTTCTCAAAATCTACAAAACATGCAAAAACACGCCGCCATAAGTACAGGTTTCTTCCTACTGACGTCCTAACCACTTCTCTAGCGTACCGCGTTCCCGCCCCTCTCCTAAATCCAAACTGGTCCTCACCCAGGCATTCTTTAGCTTTGCGCTCCAGGAGTCTATTTACAATTATAAAGATTACTTTGTTTGCGTGAGGTATTAAGTTTATTGTCCTATGGACCTCGCAAGTTTGTGCACTGTTCTTCTTCGATATCGCAATTGGAGTTGTACTCGTGAACTGCTCCGACCACTTTTAAATGAAAGTAACTTTGTTATTCTACATAAATCTTATTGAAGACGACCCGGGTTTCGACGTTGCATGTCATTATCTTTCATTTACAATGTTGAGCACATTCCGCGAATCCACGCCTGAGAAAACCGAGTCCTCCGACCACAATTCACCCCCATAAATCCTACGAATTAGACCAAAATGTTTTCCTCCTTCGTTCTGGCCCGTACTCCTTAGAAACTATCTGCAGGTATGCTATCCACTCCCACCGCCTTATTTCTTTCCATGCCTCGTGGAGCACTTTCGATTTCACTATGAAGGATACCTACTAGTAGTAGTCCGATACCTTCTCTGTATACCTTCTCTTCCCTCTCTATATCCTACCGACTGGGTCTTATTTCCTTACCATGGTGCTCCTCGACGTATTCCACTCTTTAGGCTCTAAGATCTGATTGATAAATGACAAGAAAAAGAAAATTGTTTATTCGTAAAGTTAAGAAAAAAGAGTAGGCAACTTTACACAACGATGGCCAATAATTTCGACATGTATTATAGTTGATGGTATAAATAAAATCGTTTTAACCTTCATTATCCATCGAATGATATAAAAATGTTACTGTTTTTTTAACACCCTCTACATTCTCGGCGATATGATCGCAATATAAGGAAGCGTTTGAAATAAATAATATCTATATAAATCGCACGTAACACGCGTAGTCGCAGACCAGTTAGTTACACAAGTTATCACAAGAGTTAACAGTTCGTATTCTATATATTTTTCCCTTCGAATATTACGCATATTTAATCGAAAAGTTTCAGAACTTTCACCAAAATAATTACTTTGCACTTCCTTCCTCATCTGAGGGATTCGTTCTTCATATATTGGTCTAAAGATTTCTTCGTAAATTGGCTTAAAGGTTTCAGCTGTATACAAAATTGGAAAAGTTGATTCTTTGTCCGTTTTCCACGCTTAACTTCTTCAACACCTAACAATGCTTGCTTTAGCCGTTCATCGGGTAATCAGTAATGCTAACTCGCCTCTTCGCCTTAAACACATCCTTCATGAAGAATTGAATATCTCATCGAGCCGTTTATACACTCTTAACGTTTCTTTAGTCTATCTCACGTCTTCACACATAATTTATGACTGCTTACGCAAGTTTCACTCCATCCGAATAGCCTCACTTCCTCCAGTTCAAAGCTTCACAGAATAATTTTCGTTCAACCGCTATCAATGGACTACCCTAATTATCTACTCTCCTCCATGCTTCTAAATGTATTTGATTCGTTGCTCTCATCACTACTGGGAAATTTCTCCACAAATTATACAGCGTAAAATACTCTGTGATTTTGGTTAAATGAAGTATTGGGTGCATTCGGGGACGAAGCGCTCCGGGAGCGGTAGAGAAGACCGCTGCGTAGAACATACTCCGTTCCCCGGAATGGAAAAGTTGAGTGAGGGCTACGGCAGACTTCGGAACCATGGTTGCTTTTCGACGACAGATAGCCGACGCTTAGCCGTAACAGACGACAGATAGCCGAAGCTTTGAGTTTCATCTGACGAATATTTTTTAACTAAAGCTGAATTACGCTCCCGCTAAAGAAGATTTATATTTTCCAGCCTCTTTTATTGATATCTAAGTCTAAATTGTATGACGATCTGCGTGAGCAATGAAAAACAACAACAAGAGCCAATACGGCGGCTGGTTATTCTATTCCTCGGAAATAATTAAGTCTTTGACACATAATTTATGACTGCTTACGCAAGTTTCACTCCATCCGAATCGCCTCACTTCCTCCTTGATTATGATGTCTATGCACGAATATTCACATGATTCACATGAATGGTATGACTGGACTGTACGTAAATGATTAAGGGCTTCCGTCTTCAAATCCCTGCGTTGCCAAATAATCATAGTTCAAGAATTGCGTAAAATGACTTATTCCATTTTTGACCCCACCCCCTCCCCCTATGTAAGACAATGTAAGATTTTCCCAACCCCCCTCTAAGTCTTACGTAAGACGTTAGATATTTTTATCTACTCTTCGTTAAATGCTAGCTTCGGTTGAGCATGGAGGAAATGTAGATAGTCAGTCAGGCGACAGAATAGGAGCATTGATGTAGAGGTGAGACTGCGGAAAATACGCCATTATCGAGCGAATGCTCGATGTCACAGCTAAAAATCATTCGGAAACGATACCATGTCTCAAGACAGACAAAATACTTATGTAAATTGTTCCAGACCCCCTGCCCCCTCCTCCCCAAATAAAACAATATAAGATGATCCCAACTCCCCCCAAATTTTTGATGGAAAAATTTCTTACTATCTAATGTTAGAAATTCCACAGCACAGAGTTTACGTGGTCATTTTTTGTTAATCTCCTTAATTTATCTCGGTGAAGCGATTATATTGAAGCGCTAAAATAGAACATGGAAGAGAAAACAGAGCATATTAGCGATAATAATTCTGCGGTCGGAAATTGCTCTCAAAAGGCTGTAAAATATACCTATCTATCCGGACCCCTCGGTAATCGTTGTCCCTCTTTCACCACCCCCAACACTCCTCTCCCTCGTCAGAGCTCATATTACGCTCACGGTCGTTTGATTAGAGACCCTTTCGTGGATTTCTCCGTACGCCCAATGAGAATCTTGCTTAACCTCCTCAATCCCGAGACATATTCACCATTATTTTTGGAAAATTCTTCATACTTACGTTTTGCATTGGAAGCCATGTTTGCAGAGTTAATATCTCTGCAACGCGACGGGTGATTTCTGTGAATCAAGCTTCTTAATGATGCTGCCACTTATCAGCAAGTGGCGTTGCCAATATTTTTCGTTGCTAAGCGGGAAAAAATTCAAACGTCAGTGTATTGTATACAATACGCCAGGACCGAGGAGGTTAAGGTAGTGCTGGGAAATGAGCGGTAGGAGCGGAGCAGTTGTTTTTTGGAAACCAATCGGTACCTCCGACTGCTCAGAAACCTCCGAAACGCTACGTCACGCAATGTTTCAGTGGTTTCTAAGTGGGATGGTTTTTGAGCATTTTTTTTATCAAGCTACAGGAATTAAATTTTAATGGAAAGTTCTTAAATGTTCGAAGAATCAGAAAAAAAAACCAAAACATTTATGCCTAGGTTCGAGCCCTGGTAGGATTTCATGTTTCAATGAGATAAGATGAATGAATAAGAATGAAAAATTTCCGTGGAGAATAATTTTCTCTTGCTCAATTACAAGCACCCGATTTCTAGTTGTGAGGTATAACATCACTACTTCCTCCGTGTGTTGTAAAATTGTTATTGGTTCAGTCTAGGCAACTATTATCAGGCGAGCTAAGGTGTTCAATAATCTATACAAGTGATGAAGCTTTATTCTTTCATTTAATGTGGTCTTCCTCGTTCTTCTATCGTGTATGTCATTACACCTACGTAAAAATCATGATTTCTGAAAGTATGTATTTCACTAAACATTATTATTATTAGTAGCCTCATGCTGCGAAAAGTATTGAATGAATTGTTCACTTGAGTCAAACTTCGAAAGAGCCTGAAGAGATTTGAGTTATATTTGGTTGAGCAGAATGATAATTACAGACTAAATAAGCATCTATGATTATAAACATTGCAATTAAACGGCATTACACGAAAAAATCATATTGCAGACAATTCAGACGTCTTTCAAAGCCTACAACTACTGAAAGCCCCGGCGTCCTCCGAAAACTCCGTTTCCTCCGTAACCTCCGCTAACAACCGCGATAGTACCGGAGACAGAGGAGTGGTGTAATCGCTACTACCGATTCAATCACCGGAGGACGCCCTCCGTTCCCAGTACTAGGTTAAGGTAGTGCGAGGGCGATAATTCCCTAATCATAATAGAGACCATTTCGATATATACGTTTTAATTTCACCAACTGTGAGACACACGAATTAAATATTGCATCATTAAGGGTGCAATAATATAGTTTTATATGACAGAAATGGTAAGTAATTAAATGAAAACATGTAAATAAGTCTTTAACTTGACTCATTTTTCTCACGCGGTACGTTTGAAACTCCATCAAAACAGATTTATTGTGATCCCGAAGATTTTACTGAGGTGACAATATGATTAATTTTCAAAAATTGATGAGAAGACAATCTACACACTTTTGATTTTTGACGAGATCTAAGTGTAGGAAATTCCTCATTTTAAATATAAGGTCTTCCTGGAGAGAGAAAAAATAAAGTCTCCCTGGAGAACATACACGTACTATTTCCCATATAAAAGGGCTGGAATTTTCTGGCAAATATCTCGGAAAGTAATGTGGTAAGGGGTTGAATTTTTGGTGTCAATGGAAGAAAGATATATTTTTCTATAAGATGACACCAAATTCATTGATTTCTAGGTAAAATGATATTTCGCTCAAAATACCTTAATTGCACAACCCCAGGGCATTGTCGCGATGTAACGCTCTCGCTCGTTACTGACGCTGCAGCAGGACACAGGACAGCCATGGATTACCGATCTTTCAAAAGCCTGCAAAACAGGAAGGGAGGCAGTTGAGCGAGGAGCGTCAATAGGAAAGCCTTCCAAGTTGATGCCAGCACAAGCGCTTTGAGAAGTGAGATGAGCATGAAAAAAATCCTCTATGAACTCCCTCATTAAGCATCAACAGGTGACTGACAAGTAATGCTAAGCCATGTAAACAATTCCACGAAATAAGGCATAATTGCTTTTTCTCAAAAACACACCAGAAAAATAACAATTGCATTTAGTATAAGTTATCCATTTAGTCTAACCCGTCTCATATATACTTTCACTTGATTCATCGTCATCATGCAAGTTAACTGTGAAATTGTCGTGACCACCATCAATGACTACCTCCCTTTCCATACAGTCTTTTTCGGTCTTCCTTACTTTCTTGCACACCCTTTACGATGTCAGTTTTATGCAGAAAGAGAAAATGAAAGGAGGAGAAGAGCTCTGAAAAGAACTTAGCAAAAATTGCAAGGATCTCCAGAACACTGAAACACACAAGAAAGAGGAACAAGGCACACATACAAAGCCAAAGGTATATAAACACGTCACCATACTGTGCATATTCCAACGGCCAAGCAAAATGGATGGTCCAGAAAATTAAAAAAAACGTTACTCAAATCAGTGGTTTCATCCAAGGTTATTGGGCCTGGGGAATCACTTGAGAGACACTGCTTGCTAGGACCTTAATGTCATAACATACAACCACATGTACTGTGACAAAGCAAGGACCCTTAGCTCTAATTCTGAATTTTACCCATCGTACACACATCACAATATTGTCTCCTGATGATACATACATACATACCCATCACACTGTTCCCTTCCATTGTAGGCACAGTCAAAATGTTTCACTCATTAATTCATAATTGTACACCTAACTCTGCTTCAATAATTTCCTCCATACTGACCTATCCTTGCAAACCTCTTTTGCTTCATTTACCCCCATACACTGCTTCATACACGCCCTCCTGATTTTAAGACTCCTAATATTCCTCCTCCTAAGAATTTCCTCAACCACATTCAACCACAACTTTCTCGGCCTACCTCTACCTCTCACACCATTCATTCTACTCTCATATATCTGTTTCATTATTCAACTCTCGTCCATTCTCTCAACATGGCCAAACCAACGAAGCACACTCCTTTCATACACATCCATTACTGGAGCATTTGACCCACATTCATTCATGACCCACTCATTCATGACCCTATCCATCCTACTTTTGCTGCAAATACTCCTCAGATAACTCATACCCATGGCGTTTAATCTACTCTCATGTCTACCCTGACATACCCATGTTTCACTACCATATAGCAAAGTGGGAAGAAGAACACTTTTGTACACGGTGATTTTTGCTTCCTTTGACAAGCACTCATTCCTTGATATGCTCCACATGCTACCTACCACTTTCCTTCCAGCATTCGCACGTCTCTTTTTCTCCTCATCTATCCGTCCATCTTTCGCAAACATCCTTACCTAAATACTCAAAATCATCCACTTGTTCAATTACTTCATTCACCATTCGCCCTCATCATACAGTTATTCTCCCCATTCTCCTTATCAAAAACTACTACTTTAGTCTTGCATGCATTTACCTTCAATTCCATTTTCTCCGTTGATTCACAAAACTTATCTAGGAGCTTCTGTAATCCCTGTTGACTGTCTGAGATCAAAACAGCATCATATGCATATAGAAGAACTTGCACGTTTACATTTCCAATCAAAACACCGTCAATTTCACTACATGCGTCTCTAACACATTTATCCATAAATACATTAAGCGTCCATGGTGATATTACGCATCCTTGCTTTACACCCTGTTTTATTGCAAACCAATCATTCAGGATCCCGTTAACTCTCCCGCTTGCCTTACTATTATCATACATCACCATCATAACATTCAATAACTGCCCATTCACTCCATAGTCCTTCAAAACCTTCCATAATTTCTCCCTTTTTTACCCTATCATATGCCTTCTTTAAATTAACAACTACACAATCCACTTTCTTTCGGACGCCCATACATTTTTCTATCACTTGCTGAAGTGCAAAAAGCTTGTCACTACATCCTCTCCCAGCCATACTGCACACCCCACTGCATAAACCCACACTGCACACCCCATATTCTGTCAGAAGTAATATTCCTCACTCTTTCGATTAATATTTTACTGAACACTTTTCCCGGAATGCTCAATAAACTAATGGCCCAATAATTATTACATTCGGTCTTTCCTCCCTTCCCTTTGTACAACGGAATGATGATAGCATTCTTCCAATCCGCTGGAACAACAGAAACCTGTAAGCATAGATTGTATTGTTCATGCAGCCTACCAATTAATAATTTACACCCACACTTCAGCATTTCATTGGATATCCCATCTATGCCTACAGCCTTCCCATTTTTTAATACAACTAGTGAGTAAAATGACCAACATGAAGAAGCCATGGATAACTACAGAGATTAGGAAACTAATAGAAGAGAGAAGAAAACTCAAGATACGAAGGTGAGGACTTTACCAGATACGAAGATAAGCAGGTGAGGCAACGCAAAGAAGCTACAGAACCAAGTCAATTGAGAATGAAAGAAGGCTAGGGAGGATTGGATTGAAAGCTGCTGTGAGGAAGTCAGTGAGAACATAAAGACGGAAAACAAGAAGCAACAACATCATAGATGAGAACAGGAATATATTGATAGAGGATGAAGACATTGGTAATAGATAGAAACAATACATCAAAGAACTCTACCAAGGTCTGATGCTGCTGGAAGAAAACCTAATAACTAACAAAAGCAAGATTGATGAGGAAGATTGGGGCCCACTCATACGGAGGAGTGAGTTCGATAGAGCGGTACGAGGCCTCACAAAAAACAAAGCACCTGGAGTAGACAACATTAATGGTTGAAATCATCAAAGCACTCCGAAGTACAGCCAAGGACAACCTGTACAAGATAATCAAAAATTGCTACCAAAGCAGGACACCTCCATAGGACTTTCAAAGGAGCGTAATGATTTCGATACCAAAGAAGACAAGGACAGAAAAAAGTGAGGAGCACCAAACCTTAAGTCTAGTGTGACATGCATCAAAAATACTCACACAAATAATAAGCAGAAGAATGTGAAGGAAAATTGAAGACAACCTCTTGGAAAACAAGTTTGGATTTAGGAAGAACAGGGTACCAGGGAGGTCATACTCTGCCAGAGAGTACTGGTAGTGAAAACAATTCATGTGAACACACCATTTTATGTTGCATTCATGGACCAAGATGCTCATACTGCAGGAAAAACTTGGAATGGATTATGAGGACAGAAAAATAATCTACCAACTATACAGGAAGCAAGTCATCACAATATAAATGAGAGACAGAAGCCAGGTAGAAGCTAAAATTAACAAAGGAGTAAGGCAGGATGCAACCTCTCACCAGCATTGTTCAACACATACTTAGAGGCGGCCATAAGAGAAGCCCATTTTTCTTTGCGTTGCGATGCGCCCTTAGGGAGAGGGACAGTAGTGTGTCAATAGCGTCCTTAGCGAGAGGGACAGCGGTGTGTGGATAGTGCCCTTAGCGAGAGGGACAGCAGCGTTGTGAGGCGCCCTTAGTGAGAGGGACAGTGGTGGTCTACTAACCTCAGTGAACAACTGAGGAGTAAATGACCCTCCGGTACCCCGAACGTCGGCCTTTTATATGCTTGTGGCAAACTCTAGCCACTGCCTTGAAGTGACTCATGAGCTAGCGAGACAGCCTTGGAGTGGCGCTGGATAGCCAGCATGCAAACTCTGTGACAGCCTGACCAAACTGGTACGGTGTCAGACAGCCCGAGGCGCGGCCTAATACCTTCCTCTCGCACAGAGCTACTTTGATAATAAGCTCACGGAGTCAGGTGGGCAGTACAGGGGCAATATAAAGAATAGTGAATGGCATCATTGAGTGGGGACAAATGTGTGTGGGTATGGTGGATGATTCCCAAGCATTAATAACAAAAATTTACCATTACCACACATTTGCTGATATTTAATCCTAACCCCCACTCCTGGCAAAACGAATGAATATTGTTAAGGACTGATGACAGAGCTTCCAAGTCCGCGTCTTTGCTCATTTCACAGTAGATAACTGTATCTACTGCAAATTATCTTAATTTACTGCTAACTCTAGAACTCAAGTCATTAATATAAATAATGAATAAAAGAGGGCCGATCACACTTCCTAGAGGAACACCGGAAGTGACTTCGACCACATCAGAGCTAAAACCATCAGTAACTACTTTTTATTTGCGATCACTGAGAAAGTCCCTTATCCAATTCACTGTTTTTCTATTAGCTCCGCATGATTCCAATTTATATACGAATTTTTTGTGAGGAACCTTGTCGAAGGCCTTCTTGAAATGAAGGAATATCGTATCGACTTGCTTAATCGATTCACCTGATTTTAGGCTATCCTGAAGGGAGAGCACAAGCTGTGTTTCGCAGCACCTGCACTTATGGAAGCCGTGCTGACTGCTATGTAAGAAGTTCCGATTATCCAGGAATGTCATAATATTACTAACAACAATGCATTCGAGAATCTTGCCTAAAAGTGATGTTAGCAATATGGGCCGGTAATTTCCTGGGTCACTTTCACTTCCTTTTTTGATTATCGGAGTGACGTTGGCCATTTTCAAGTCTTGGGGCACCTTGCCTTTGGATAATGATTCATCAAATTTCTAAGAATGGTGCTATCTGTGGCGCTAACTCCTTGAGCACGTGTGCAGGTATTCCTTCTGGACCTGGGGACTTGTTACTTTTCATCGAACGCAGTTGTTTAATTATTCCATCACATTGAATTGTTATGTCTGCCATCATCAGGAATGTCTAAATGGTGTATTTTGTCATCCTTAATGAATACACTTTCGAAGTAGTGGTTTAATAAATTGGCTTTTTCGATACTGTTGGTGACCACTTTGTCATTTTGTGTCCAGTAAGGACTACTAGATAACTACTGATTGACCATCAAAAGTGTCAGGAGGCATTGAGGGGAACTTTATTCAATATCCTTGCAGCTACTAGTGAAGATGATGCTAACTGTTTACCAGACACAATTTTGTAAATAGGATGTACTTTAGTCGAATTGTCTTCAGAAAAAATATATATCTATCTGTAGAGTCTCTATTACCAAAAAATTTATAGCAGTGTCCGAGATTAGAATAGCCAGAGGATCATCCACAGGCAGATTCATGTACATTAGGATACATATCAAGTCTTCATAATCAGTTGATACAAGATTTCTGGCTACTTTTTTAAGGTATTCTAGTGGTGAAGGTAGGTTTTGATGAAAGTCAGAGAAACTTCTCCTGGATTTCTACATTTTTAGGGGCCTAACTAACTCTTGTACTTCCTTTTTTGCCTCTGTAGCCAATCTCCCCTTCTTCATCCCACCCATAAAACCTATTCTTTCTTCCCCTCCCCCACTTACCCAGCATCCTTCCCTCTATCACACTCTTGAGCAACCCATCACCCCTTAATACATCATCCATCCATCTACCCTGCCTAACCCAATTTCACTCAGAAGTTTCCTATCCCCACCCACCATCTCAAGCACTTCCTCGTTAGTCTTCCTTTCCATCCTCCTCACCTTATTCATCCTTCTCCTCACCCACATCTTAAATACCTGCAACCTATTCAAATCTTCCTGTCTCAGGGTCCACATTTCTGCCCCATACAACGCTATGCTCCATATCAAGCTCTTCACCAGCCTCTTCTTCACATCCTTACCCAAGGTCCCCATCATCAGCTCCCTTCTATTGCTAAATACCTCCTTAGCTAGTGCTATTCTTCTCCTTATGTCTTTGCTACTATGCCCATTTTGTTCAAGCATACTGCCTAAGTAAATAAAATGTCATTCTTGCTCGAGTTTGGGCTCCCCAACTTAAATGACCAGCCTCACTTTCTTTGTCCATGACAACCTCATCACCTTTGTCTTCTAATTTTTGATTTTCATTCCAAATTTCCTGCACTGAATTTCAAAAGCATCAACTAATGATTGTGGTACCTTTGAGGATCTACTAACCAATGCCTGATCATCCACGAATCTCTCCCACTTTCATTCTCACATCGAGTTCATCCCATGCCCGTCTGCCATTTCCTCAGCATTAATTCTAAAAAGCAAAGGTGACAATGGACACCATTGCCTTACCCCATGACCTATAGTTGCTCACCTTGATTCACCACCAGCAACCCTCACCTGTGTCCTTAACACTATAGATGTGTTACTGATCAGTCTCCTGTCTCACCAATCTATTCCCATTTATTCCAGGATCTCCATTAGTTTTTCCCAATTTACTATGCAAAAAGCCTTTTTGAAATCTACAAAGCAAGCGAAAGCATCCAGGTTTTACCTTATGTTTCATCCAGTGTTCTCATCACCAAAAATGTATCTTGAGTTGACCTTCCCCTCCGAAACCCAAACTGGTCATCATCCAAGTAGTAATAGGCCTGACTGTCTAACCATTTATAGGATTAAAACTTTGGCCATGTGTGGAATCAAACTGATCTACATCCACATCTATATAATACCCTGCCAGCCGCCACATGGACGTGTGGCAGGGGGTGGTAGGCCACCAGTCGTGTAAAGATGTAAAATTTTTGGAGGTGAAATGGTGACATGTACTATGGGAGTGTATTTGGAGGAGTTCAGTCTTTATTGTGTGCGGAAAGAACGAGTTTTTGTACCTATCTGTTCGGCAGCGTATCTCCCTTATTTTATCTGTCAGACCTAGAGATGTTGTGAGGCGTCATGATACTATTCTGTGTGTCACTCTGAAACACACCAGTTCTGAATATCTTGAGCAGCCTAAACCTAGTGTGCAGCCTCCGAGTCTCTAGGGGCTCCCACCTTAATCCCTCTAACAGCTGTGTAACATAAAATTTCTGTGGGTACATACATGATTAGGAGGTTGTTTCCTATTGTGTCATGTGATACATTAAAAATGATTTATTATGCCAAAATTCATCCTCATATTTCTTATAGCATCCTGTTTTGGGGGAATTCATCTGCTGCTAAAAGTTTTCTCGGCTCAAAAACAAGCTATCAAGGCTATGTATCAAGTCCCTATTCACACCCCCGGCAAACCTTTCTTTGCTAAATCTAAGATCCTCACACTTCCTTCTATATATATCCTTACATGTGCCTGCTTCATTAAAGCAAAACTTTAGAAATTTCCTACTACTTCTACCTACCATGATTATTTCACCTGTTCAAGAAATAATATCCACTCCAATCAATACTCTAACTCTCTCTGTCTTAAAGGTTCCTGTCACTCTGCCTCAATCCTGCACAACAAGATTCCTGATGAAATTTAAAATTTTACCTCACTTTCTGTGTTTAAAATGAAGTTCAAATGTATTCTGTCTGTAAAATGTTATTATAGTGTTTCGGAATATTTGGAGGATATATAGTAATAGACATTAGTGAGCAGGTAACCAGAACCCCTTTAGTTAACAGACCTGCTACTGGCTGCTACTTGTTAGTGTGAACTTTCTGTGCAGCTTATTCATTGTGTATCAAATTCAGTTATTAGGTATTAATATTTTTGGAAAGTGTGATTTTGGATGTCTTTTCCTTATATGTGCATTGTATCATTTCCATTTGTTTTATTGACATTAGCCATGCAACTGTATTTATTGCCAATGGTGAAATAAATTTATTCTTATTATTATATGTCCGTTTTTAGCAGTTTTTAAGGAAGTGTTCTGCTTTTCTTTGTACATATTTTGTTAATTTTTTTGGTTAAATCTTTATGACCAGGGTCCCAATGCTCGCAGCATATTTGAGGTGTGGCCTAACCAGAGCGAAGTAGCATCTCTCTCTTACTTTTTCATCCGCAGACCTTCCTATTATACGCTTAACAAAACCTAGTTTCTTTAATGCTGTGCCTCATATGTTTTGTATGTGTGTTCCCTACGATATATCTGAAGTAACGATATACATATCTGAAGTTCCCTACGATATATCTGAAGTAAATTTCTTCCTCAGGATAGGATTCGGGACTGTTAAATCAATTGTTTGCTACTATTAATTTATTTCTCCTACAAAATTCAATTGTCTTCTCACCATGATCACTTCTTACACCTAATCCATATCCAATGCCAATCTCTCTCTTCCCCCACTATTGAGTTCTTGTCACCCATTACTATTAGATTTTTCTTGCCCAGGACCTCTCTGATTATCTCCTCTATCTGTTCATCCCCCCATCCACCTCTTCCTCTCTATGAATCGTTGTGGGCATGTACACCTGGACTGATACGAAATTTATAGGTCATGCTTTTATTTCTACCACTAGTATTCTGTCGCTCAGCTGTTCAATATTGACTACCCTCATCCCAAATTTTGCATTCAATACTATAGCTGCCCCACATTGACTCTCAACCCCACCATCATACATCACCCTGTAACTATCATTTGAATAGTCCCCGCTGTCCTTCCATCTCACCTTGCACAGCTCCAAGGCATATATGTTCCCTCAATCCATTTCCCATTTAATATTTTCCAGCTTCCCAGCCCTCATTACTGTCCCAACGCTCCTAGTTCCTATTTTCATCGGTACTTTCCTTTTCTTCTTATCTTCCTTGGTCCTTATATCCTGTGATGACTCTGTTGTGCAAGGATTTCCTGAGATGATGACCTCAGAGGCCTTGCCTCCCCCACTGCCAGGCCCGATACCTGTCCCAGTGGGTGGCATCCCATAGTTGCCAGGATTCATTTCTCTTCAATGACTTACATTTTTCTGGGTAGTTGATAGTTGGGAGGGACACCCAACCCTGCTTCCAAACAGTGTTTTTACATGACACCATCACAGGACTATCTTTCATCTGGCTCCTACCCTTTGACCTATCTGGCATGAGTGGCCTTACCAGAAGGAATCTAGATTGCTCCCGCCAGTCCAGCTCTTGGGGTCATTGCAATGCGCAAGCCCTTCCACCACATCAAGGATGTAGTTTGCAGGAGGGGAATTTCTGGCTGCTGATATTGTATTATGCTGGCGGGCAACTGGAAATCAAGCTTGGAGAGCAGATTGTTGATATGTCTATGTGGCATTGAATGGGAAAATGCTAGCAGGTAGCAAAGAGTCAGTCAAATCTAGATAATTCATAGAATGCTCAAATTATACATTGACCCTGAAGATAGTGTAACCATGTAATAAATTTAAATATGATGTGAAGGAATCTAGCTGTACATTAGTTCCTCCTCCAACATCATCCCCATAACCCTGGATTTGGATGAGAGGCAGCAATTAATTTCCATATGTTGTTGTGTACTTAATTGTTAATACTGTAGTAGTTAATGTTGCGGTATAGATAGATTCAAGTGGCCTTGAGATATGAAAACAGATTGAAATGTGTGGCTGTTGCTGCCTGATATAAAATATAAAATATTATTCAATATTAAAAATTAAAATACACAGCATTACACCACCCAGCAACAAAGGAGAGCACCTAAACAGCAAGACCAGGAGGTATAGTGTTTTTTTAAGTTTCCCAGGTAACTGAAGATTTTGTTTCCAAATTCATGGAGATTATTATGAGAGTGGTGAGAGGGAGATTCCACATCAAGTCCCTCTGGTTTTTTCATAATACTTTGTAGTTTAACCCAGAATAGTATTGCTCCATGCAAAGGTTCATGAGAGGGAATATTGGGTTGAATTTTTCAATAGGGTTGAATATCATATCTTCTGCAAGATCAGATATTTATGCATGGACTATCACAATGAGTACCATATAATGCACAATGCTCACAAGAGACTATATTTGCCCTCTGGATGCTATCTGGTGACTGCAAATGATGATCATCATCATCCAAGTTGGAATTCATAAAAGACTATTAAACAGATAAATTCAACTGAGTAACTCAAAAATATTGTCGCCACTTAATTGAGTGTTAGGGATATTTAAATAGAATACAGGAGAAAATAATGATGATAGAAATTAGATATATTTCTCAGTTTTGTAGTGAAAGATGAGGAATGATGCAACATAACTGAGTGACATTTACGAGAATAACTCTTTGTTTATACTCCAGCATTGTCCATGAGCCATTGACGGAATGTAGTGACTCTGGTGTAGCCTGAAGGATATCCACTCTCACATCCAGCGCCACTCACAAAAGAGATGACTCCAATCAGGAGTGGACCATCGGCAGCAAGTGGGCCACCACTGTCACCCTGAAAGAAAATAGTGTCCAAGCCATTATCACGACTGGTATGATGCACATGCTCTCTTCGTATCCAATAAATAGCAGCTACAAACATGATACCACACTGAAAGGTGTCCAAATTCATTAACCATCAATTTTTCCCTCGAGTTTGGTTATAAGTTTAAGCTTTCATCAAACTGTATTGATTGGAATAAGTCCATAATTTTGTGGACTTGTGGAGGAACTGCCAAGGTACAGATTGAAAAATGATATCATAAACGTTTACTCATGCATTCAACAAGGCAGGTCAACTGGCAGTGAATTTTCTTCCCACTTCTGACATATTGGATTTTAGAAATGAAAAAGATGACTCTACTATGAATTATTCAATACAAAAAATGAACATGAGAGCCTAAGGGAGACAGGTTCAATTCAAAGGGCATGAATATTCAGGTATGCACAGATCTGAATATTATAACAATATTAAGATGGTTAAATGCATTCAACAGAATGAATTACAGGGAAACTGTCTTCTATAAGCTTCAGTAATTCTGATAAATTAACATATTTCCCAAGAAAGAGAGCAGGATTACACATTTACTTCTTTTAATAGGAATAATGACTAAGCATTACTTACCAGAAATAAAAGTACCAGCAGCCAATTCATTAAAGTACTCCACTGGTTAAAGGTAGGTTTTATTGAAAGTGGAGACAAAATCCTTCTGATTTTCTGCACTGGCAACGCTCAATCTCCCTCTAGTATTTCCTGAATCTCAGCATATGATCTACCCTCCTTCATCCCGTCCATAAAACCTATTCTCTTTCTTTCCCTTCCCTGCTTGCCCAGCATCCTTCCCTCTGTTACAGTCTTCCGCAACACATCACCCCTTATTACTTCCTCCAGCCACCTACCATGATATTTCCTGAATTTTTAAATTTCCTTTCCTTGCACACCATACTAAGCACTTCATTTCTGTCCACTGCACCTTCTATGCCCTCCTCCATACCCACATCTCAAAGGCTGCAGCAAATTCTCGTCTTCTTTTCACTAAGTCTACATTTCTATCTCACACAATGCTGCAATACATATCAAGCTCTTCACCAGCCTCTTTTTTATATCCTTACCCAAGGTCTCCATCATCATCAGCTCCCATCCATTACTATTGCATTCTTTGCTTGTGCTACTCTCCTACTAGTGTTTGTTACCTTGCCCATTTTCTTATAGCAAACTACCAAAATAATCAAAATGCATTACTTCCTCCAGTTAGTGCCCTCCTCATTTAATGACCAGCCTTGCTTTCTTTGCCCAAGAGAATATCATTATTTTGTTTCCTTATGATTCATCTTCATTCCGTATTTCCTGCAATGAAATTCTGCTGCTTCACCTAAAGTGTGTACTTCCCTCAAAGATCGACTAACCAATGCCTGATCCACCACAAATCCAGACTTTATCAGGAGCTCCGACTTGATTCCTACATCTAGTTCTTCCCATACCTCTCTTACAATTTCCTCAGCATATATGTTAAAAAGCCAAGGTAACAATGGACACACTTCCTTTACCCCAAACCTACAACTGCGCACTCAGCCACCATCAGCCATGCTCACCAATTACCTCTGGGTCATATATTAGCTACTGATTAGTCTTATATATTGCTAACCAATTGCCTTTTTCCCAGGTATCTACATTTCTTAATTTAACTTGTCAAATGACTTTTCAAAATCCATCAAGTCAGCAAAAACATCCTGATCATACTCTGATTCTACCAACAAGTGTTCTCATCACTGTAATTGCATTGCAAGTTGGCCTCCCCTTCCAGAACCCAGACTAGCTCATTGCCCAAATAGTAACTTGCACTATTCTCCAACATTCAGACGTTTACTTTTTCTTTGGGATAGGAATCAGTACTGTCTTCACTAAGTCCTATGACCATGCTCCTTCACCATAGATCCAACACAGAAGGTAAAAATAAAGGGTTCAGGCCTTATCCCTTGACTTCTTTAGTAACTTTCACAGATTTTCTCACTTTCAATGATTTTTCAAAGTCAAGTATCTTTGTTCTGAGGCTATCCTCATCTACTACTACCACACATTCTCTATACCTAGGCTAACTGGTCTATTATTGCCATCACATATCTTCTTCACATATTCTATCCACCTATCTTGAATATCTTCTGTTTCGATTAATATCCTATCTGTTTTGTCCTGAACCTTTGGTACCATTAGCCCTGTCATACTTACTTAGTAATTTCAATTTAGTATATAATGCACCCGCTTCCCCTTCTTTCTGCAGCTTTTCTATTTCCTAACATTGCCCTTGACGTGAGCTTTCCTTCTCCAAATGGTCACTCACAAGAGTTTATCTTTTAATTCTCTGTATTTCCTCTTATTCTAGGTTGGTGTTATGTTTTTCAGTTCTCTCTCTCCCCTCATTTTCTTAAACATTCCTTCCATAATCCACTGCTTCTTTTCCCCTAAATGATCCTATTACTTTCTCCATCTCTCTTACTATACCTGTTTTTATACACCTTGATTGCTCCCATTGCCTTGGCTTCACCTAAGTCCCTTTCAACTAGCTCCTTGTATTCCCCCTTTCTCTTCACTTTCAATGCTTCCAAGTTCCACCTACATATTTACCCTCCTACTTGTACACAGCCTTTTGTTTCTAATATCACATTTCATCATTACGAAATTGTGATATGAGTCAGCATCTCTTCCCAAATGGAATCACAAGTTTTTAACTCTATTCTTGAACCTCTACATTACCATTATGTTACCAATTTGATATCTCTCTATGTCTTCCAGCATTTTCCATGCCTAACTTCACCTAAGATGATGTTCAAACCAAATACTTGTCAAGACTAATTCATTTCTCCTACTTAGTTCAACTGCCTTCTCATCGTGATAATTTCTTATTCTTATCCTGTACCCTACCACTTCATATACATTACTATCTTCCCCCACCACTGTATTCCAGTCGCCTACGACCATCAGGTTTTCCCTGCCTAGGTTTTTTCTAATGATTTCATGTAATTGTTCATGCACTCCAGCCATCAATTCCTTCCTATGGTTCCTAGTAGGCAAGTACACCTGGACCAATATAAACTTATCCAGCAAGCTTTTATTTATATCATTAGTATCTATCACTCACCAGATCAACATTTACTACCCTCATCCCCAATCTTGCATTCAACATCATAATGACCCACATAGACAATCATTTTGACCACTATAGATTACCTTGTAACAATCACTCCAATAGTACCTGTTTGTCACCTCCGACAGACAAAAGGCACCTATGTTCCCTTTCTCCATTTCCAGTAAAACATATTCAAGCTTCCTAGCCCTCACCATTGCCCTGACATTCCAAGCTCCTGTCATTACCAGTACTTTCCTCTTCTTACTTCTATTCTAATCCCTCACGGTCCTCCTGATATCCATTGATGATGATGTTGCCCAAGGATTTCATATGATGATAACTGCAGAGGCCTTGCCTTACCTGCTGCCAGGTACAACACCCACCATTGTGGGCAGTGTTGCAGTCAGAGTACATTTCTCTTCAGTTGATTTCCATTTTCAGGAAATATATAGTTTGGTGGACTTCATCATGCCAACACATTGTTCACATGATACCATTGCATTAACGACCTTTTGTCAGGCTCCTGCCTTTCAAGCTGCTTGGCATGGTTGGCCCTACCTGAAGCAATCTAATTCCTCCTACCATTCCAGCTCTAGGGGCCATAGGAACACTCTAGCCCTTCTTCCAAGAAAAAGTTGTAGTCCATGGGCAGGGCAGAAGCCAATATGTGTTTAAAATATTACTCAACCCTTCTAATTCCTATGAAACAATTAATCTATTTAAAAATTCAAAGATACTTACATTGCATGTGCTTTGCTTATTGTCACCTTTGGCACAAATCTGTGAATCTGATATGATATCTCCATAGTAATTGGCACATTCCTCATTGGTAACTGTTGTCAATTCCGTGTACTGGAGAGTGGGACTGATACCACCAGCGTCTATTTGCATAAAACACTACAATTAACTATGTGAAATGGAGGCAGTGGATGCATAAATTTCTATTAATACTAGATTTTTTTAGTGAAATAAGATTTGGTTGCAGAAAATGTAGTAAAGCAGTTCTATAAATAACTGGAACATATTTTAATTTCTAAAACGTGTGCGTGATAAAGTCTTTGAAAAATAAAGTTTTTCTTGCATCTCCATTATAGTCATTTAAGTTAGCAGGCATTACATTAGCCATATTCAACAATTTTCATCCTGATAAAAAGTAATCAGTATCATAGGATATTCAAAGAATGATTTGTTTCCACAATTTACAATTTCTCCACATACTAATAAAGCGTATGAATGAAGTCGGACTCTCAAATTCAGCCATGCTTTGGTCCAATCCATACCTCTCTAACAGGAAACAGGCCATTACAGGACCAAAAGGCAAGCTATGAAACTATTATCCAGTAACCAAAAGGGTACCATAGGGGTCAACCCTAGCCCCCTTCTGTTTCCCATTTAGGCCAATGACCTTTCTAATGTTACCTTAAACAGTAAATGCCACATGCACGCTGATGATTTTCAGATCTAAATTGACAGTTATCCTTCTAATGTGATTGAAGCCATTACTGAGGTGAATAACAATATTCGAAATATACTTCATTGGTCATTGGAAAACTGTCTGCAAGATAATCCAAACAAGACCAAAATAATAATTATTGGGATTAATATTTATATTAATAGAACCATGGTAGATGCCCTGTGAAAAATAAGTGTAAAAGGTGTCCAAATCGATTATTCTGATAGTGTAACTAACTTAGGAGTTACTCAAATGAAGCCTTATCACGTAATGGACACACAAAATCCATTTTGCATATGGTGTTTAAGACTTTATACTGGTTAAAACAATTTAGACACGTTATCCCTGTCTCCCTTTACCAAAAATTAGAGGATACTCTGGTTTTCCCACACATGGACTACTGTTGTGTGGTATACTCTGACCTTACAAACAAACTGAATCTAAAACCCCAGAGGATTCAGAACGCCTGTGTGAGGTACATCTTTGCCTTCACATCGTATTATGAAAACGTGGTGCCATATTTAAAAAACTCAGATGACTACAAATACAAAATAGGCAATTACTAAATAAGGCAACATTCATGTACAAGTTAAAAACGATACAACTTCCTACATATTTACCCTGGAATGTACAATACAATGCTAGAACAAATAAACATCCAGCACGCCACATGGAAGAACTTGATATATCACACTATCAAATATCTGTACATGCTAGGGCTTTCCATGTCACCCCTTGCGTATGTACACCCTAGTATGGAATCAATTATCAGAAGACGTTAAAAATTCTGAAAATGTAAATAAAGTCAAAAGGAAATATCATGAAATATTACTTCATGTGAACTAAATATTGTGCTACACTGTACAACATCTGATGTATTTTTATAATATGTATTGCCATTTTGTTAAATGTTAAAGCTCCTGCCAGTTCAGCTCTAGGAGTCATGGGAGCACGCAAGCACTTGCATCACCATAAGGCTGTACGCCTTGGAAAGAGTATTTGCACATAAGGAATTAATTTTTTTGTAGCATAATTATTTCATAATTATGTCGGATTCTGTGATATTAATATATCTTTTACATCTAGCAATTGCAATATTTGTTTGACTATAAAGATATGCCCATTCATAAATGTTCCCTAGGGACACACTTGTCCTGGAATAATAAATTTAATTTTCTATTCTGTTCTATTCTATTTCATAATATGGGAGAAACTTCAAAGATCATTAGTTTTTGAAAATGTACAATCATGAGGAACAAATAAATTCTCAAAAGAATATTCCAACCCCAGTCCTGCTTTATGTAGAACTTACAACTTCGTTCTGATGAATTATTTTGATAAGGTCTCAGATACTCAGAAAGATTGATTGTGGAAGAAAGATACTTACTATCAGATGTCTTTCCCCAACCGCTAGCAATCACACGAGTATTTTCATAACTTGGTGGGTTGCTTGACATAGGAGGAAGGCTGATGGTGTTGATTTGGTCTGTGAAAGAATAAATGACAAAATTTCACCAAGCAACTCAAGAAAGAGTCATCTAGTACCACATCAGCTCAAATGACAGTTAATAAAACTAAATGTATGGAACAGTTTTCAATGCTATAAGCCAATGCATCCATCTAACCAGGCTGCTTTGTATGGTTGTCCCCCAATGTTAGCCTCTCCTGATGATAGCCTCATTAGTTTTATGAATAGCAAAGCACGGCAGTGAATCAGGCAGCATCATCACTCAGAGTGAACAAAATTGAGCAGCAATATCTAGGCCACAATTTCTCCACCCAAGTCATGCTCATCAATTTGAGGCCCCTTTGATCACAGCCAAAATCCAAGTTTGATTGTCTTGAGCAATAGAAAGCACAGCTCACATGCAAGCCTCCCATATCATCGTATATGTCAGGTTATCTATACATATAAATAAATATGGATGTGGGTATGTGTGTACGAATGTATTCCTTATATGCTCTGGAATGCCTGGACCGATTGACTTGAGATTTTGCACGTGTTTATTTTTGCACTAGGACGAGCATAGGCTATGTTAAAATTTCCTCAGGGGCCTTGGGGCACTGGAACGGGACCCTTTTACCAACAAAAGCATTAGAATTGGGTCAGAGGTTTTTACTTTTGCTTCCATAAATGACTTGTACCATAGATATAAGGTTACATTTTTCATCATCTGAAGGCTAAAACAATTGAAATTTTAATTCATGCCATCGATTTTATTCTACCCCTCGTTTTTCCTCCAAAATTACATTTATGGTGCAAAAATTATCAATTTTCCTCCAATTTTAGCAATAGCAAATTTCCTTGGCAACCAGACAAATAGCTTTAAAGGAGATATTATGTAATGGCTGTGAATACAACTCCGTAAAGTTTTACAAGGTAGTGGAAATGAATAGCACTATTTAGAAACATTTGAGATGGTACTAAAAATGCATACAACCATACAGAACCTTTTATAAGGTTGTGGAAATGAATAGATAACTACTGTATGATTTCTTATCTTTTCTCTCCCATTGAGATTCATTGGGCATTTCTGCTAGTCAGGGCTGCCAATGCCCCTCAAAAGCTATAGCACAAAAGCTCCCCAAACTCCCACTTCCCCCTCAAAAATTCCATTATTCCTTCTAGCTTCCTTGTTTTACATTTGAATTAAAATTGAATTATAAATAAATTTAAATAATAGTAAAACAGTAATATTTAAAAAAGAAAAGGATTATGTGAAAACAAAATCTTTATTTTAATCCTAAAAATCTCATCCTATATCTTTCTATGAATAATATTTTATTTATTTCCTTCTTTCATTAAAAATTTAACCAAATCTTACTGCCTCTTACAAAGCTGCCCCAAAAATAATATTTCAAATACCTCACATTACATTTGTCTCTCTCATCATCCAGAGTTTTAAATTTTATTTAATTTATTTTCTGCATTTGTTATTAAAATAATTTTTCAAAATCCCCCCCAAATTTCAATGACGCAACTTGCACAATGCAACCCCCACATAGGCATCCCTGCTGCTAGTACACTGAGCATACAAGAGGCAAGCATGACTCTGAATTGATCAAAAACCAAGTTGGGTTGTCTCACTAATGAGGCAGCACAGCACCAAAATGAGCCTCCCATGTACTGTTGTACATGGTAGGGTATACTCTACTATCATTCAATAATTATAATAACACGTCTTTATTGGGGCGAGATTGAGACTAAGGCAATCCCTTCTTCCATCTAACCCCTTGTCAGAAAAATGCATGAAATAAGCGTGAAGGAAGATATTACAAGCATACCTTTATCCACAACAGCTCACAATATTTGTCTCACATGTAACCTCTCAAGACTCTGGGAATAATTTCATAATACGAATAAAACATAAGTGAAAATTGTCCAGCTATCTAAAGTAGCATTTACCCTCTAAATGCTGGCTCATATTTTGCTGATATTTCCCTCCATAAAAAAAATATGGGCGACCCCAATTCCGTATAAACTCGAACAGGAAGCCAGTCAGCAATTGCGTAGAAAAAAAGGCAATTTAGCTTTCTCCCAATTCCTCATTACTTCATGGACTGATGTTATCAATTCAATCATTATCAATACTACTATATGCAAATGTAATGTTGTCTGATTGCATGTGTGTTAGACACCCTTCTCAAAAGCTATTAAACCAATTTATCTGAAATTTTGCATGATTATAGCATATACAAAGATGGATTTGTTCTTGTACTAGATTTTGCTCTATGCTTCATTTGTGCAAAATAATTATGCACACAGTTCCAAAATCATCAATTTTTCTCAGCTTTTGACATGCATGTTTCCTTGTCAACCTGAGCGATGGTAATTAATGGGAAATTCCATCAGGGCCTTCAAATGCTTACATTACATTATAGGACAAATATTAACAATTTTCAATGAGATTTCATCTCAGGTATTTTGTACCTCAGCCTTTCAAAGTGCACTTAATAGCTTTTATATGGTTCCTGCATTTCGCACCAGGTTGTGATAAATGCAGGTACCGGGTGCTAAATGCAGTTACTACATAAAATTATACCAGGTTGGGGTGTCACTGCTTCCTTTTTACCCTCGGAATGAATGAAGCAATGAGCAATTTTTCTTGGAATTTTGTGCACAGGAACAAGATAGCTATTTCAAATAAATACTTGAATATGGTATCTAATGGCACTGAAAAAAATCTCATTCAAACTCCATTGAGGAGAAATACGCTCCAGATTTATGGCGATTTTCCCAGAACCATCCTCACTGCTGCTTTTTTTTTTACTTTTTTAGTTTTACTGGTTTAAAAATTCACTTAAATACTCCATTATATGTTCATGAATTGTGAGAACGTAGGCATGAATTTCAAACAGGGGCTACTTTACCATCAGTCGTCTATGCATTTGCTCGTATATTCTGGCACATCACCACTTTATATGATGCAATTTTCAATACACATTCTAACATACGTCAGCATAAGCAACAAGTGCCTCATGTAAAACAGCATTTCGAGTTCTGATGCATGTAGAAATAAACCCACGAGTGCAAGAAACCAAATCTACAACTTATGCATTGAAATAAATACATAAATCACTTACCAGTGAAGCTTATACTCTGCTGCAACTTCAGCAGGCAGAGATCTGCATAAAGGGAATTGGGATCATACTGTTCGTGCACATGGGGTTCTGTAGATACATAAAGTGCCCTCGAGCTGGTATCCCTTGAATTAATTTCACCAACAACGATGTGGAATGAGTTACCACTGAAAGAGAGAAAATTATCCAACATTAGGTATAGAATAGAATAGAATAGAATAGATTTATTTGCCCAATAGATACATTACAAAAGGTAAAATCCATTACAAATGTAAGTACATAAGGCACGTCATTAAAAAAAGAGAAAAAAGTAAGCAGATACATATCAATCATGGGAAGTCAAATAGTCACTAACTTTGTAAAAACAATTCTCCACAAGATAACAAAAAACCAGCCTTTTAAACGCCATCAATCTTTTTTCATTTTTTATAGCTTGCGGCAAATGATTATATAATTTTGCACACATTAAATAAGGTCCTTTCATCGTTGTACATAGGTTAGATGTCAGCATGTGAACATCATCGCAGCTTCTTGTTTTATAAGAATGGTAGCAGTTATTTGACTTAAACTCTGACAGATGTTTTCTTACATACAGAACAGCATGGTATATATACACAGATGGAAAAGTCAAGATCCCTAACTTACCGAAAAGAGGTTTACAATGAGCCCGATAAGACTCATTACACATGGTCCTCATCAACTTTTTTTGGATTAAGAACACATTGTTTGATAATGTGGACTTACCCCAAAATATAACACCATATGAAATCTGGGAATAAAATAGACCGTAATAAAGAGTTTTAAGTACATTTATACTTACAGTATGTATAGCTGTTCAATACCCAGCCCATTGTATAAAATCCTATTATTACCCAGATTCATGTTCATATAAGAATTGTCCATATTTTCAAGGTTTAAATTGCATAATATGGCATTCCATGGCCTTCTCACTAGTATTTTTATCATGACATCATCATGTGAGAGCCCACCACAATGGGATCAGAAGCCTTTTGCAGCTGCCTCACTGAGGTTCAGATGCTGTGCAAACTACCAATTGTCTATCTCTTAACTTTCAAACCGATCTGGCATGGTTGGCCCTACCAGGAGCCATGCTCCTGCCAGTTCAGCTCTAGGAGTAATGGGAGAACACAAGCACTTACATCACCATAAGGTTGAAGGCCTTGGGAAGAGTATATGTGTATAAGCAATTAATTTTTTTTGGTGCACAATTGTTTCCCCAAAATTATGACAGTGATGCCACTAACATCAAACCACTAATTGTATGGTACTACCATATTTACCTGAATATAAGACTCCCCCTACATATAAGACCCCCCCCCCTTTTGAGGCTCAAATTCCAGGAAAAATATAAAACAGGAGGGAGAGCCTCCAGGGAAGTACCCAGCCAATTTTGAAAGAATGTGTGATGCTTTGCAAGTTTTGTAATTGAGCAGTAAGTGTTTCTAAATGTTGTTTGAATGCTAAAGGAAATAAGTCATTCAAAGTTTGAATAGAACACTTAAACTAAGGGTATAAAAAGTACCCCCTCTGGCTTATCCTCCCCACATAAGACCCCCTTCCCCCACTTTTGAAACATATTTTTCAGGAAAAAAGGGGGGTCTTATATTCAGGTAAATACGGTAATGACTCGACGGCATGCAAAGAGGGGGGATTTGGGAGGAGCTTGAGAGTGCATGAATCAAAGCCTTTGGATAATAAGTACATAATACAAATTTTTGAGGACCTTTTTTGTCCCATTTAACCCTTTCCGGTCCTGAGATTCCAAATGGAATCACGTCGCTTTTCTGCGTCGAGCGTCGATTTTTTCAAATGACTTTCATTAATTCATAAATTTATTTTATCTCACCACATATTTTCACCTTACGTAGATTACATCATCTTCTACATGAAATACATATGAAAAAATCGACGCTCGACGCAGGAAAGCGACAAGATTTCATTTGGAATCACAGGACCAGAAAGTGTTAATTGAGGGCACTACATACTCACTTAAGGGCATTGACAGATGCTGATAGCAGTGGAAAAGTAACATGAAGAGGTTAGAAAGCAACCATGGGAGTTGCTGGAATGAATTATAAGGGTAATGCTACTAGATGACCTTTTAAGTGGATATACTACTTCAACATGGACAGTCAAAAAGAAAGATGAAAATGGCCATGGAATACTTAGAAACTTTCGATATGTGGTTGTGGAGAAAAATGCTTAAGGTGAAGTGGACGGATATAATGAGGAATGAGGAAGTACTAATGACAATAGAAGAAAGAAAACTGCTGAGGGAAATAAAGAAGAGGTAGACAGCATGGATGGGACATATATTACGCCTGTCTTTTTAGAAGAATTTTCGAAGGAAAAATAGAAGGAAAGCAAGGAAGGGGAAGAAGAAGAATGGGAATGCTCGAAGACATAAAAAATGGCCGAAGTTACAGGCAAATGAAAGAAGAGGTTCAGGACCGACTGCGATCCAGGCATCCAGTTGAAACCTGTCGGAAGACAGATTCCACTAAGAAGAAGAACTACTTCAATACATTGCCTAGCCCTATAGGTAGTAATTGGCATACATATTGGACTCCCCAGAATGCAAATGAGTAAACAACATGTTAGGAGAGGGAAAAGTCATATTTCTGGTCCAGTGTCTCGCCCAACATTCTTAAAAAATGGAGAGGTGCCATATGAAGGAATCAGATAGAGGGAATTAGTTTGATAGAACCTCTCATCTTAGTTACCCCCAGCATCCAAAGGCACAGATTCAAATGTTGCACAATCATGCAACTTTCTCCAGTTCCCTCCACTTCTATTCTCATCCAATTATCTTCAAACACAGGGCACCACAGAAATTTATAGGTCACTCAGTGTATGATATTGAAATAGCAAGATTGATGTTGCAATAGTAAGAGATAAATGAACAACAAATAGAATATTTGAATATCAAATGTTGACAGTAATACCACTGTTAATGCACAACAATAATTATGAAAACCACTATGCTCCCATTATGCACACATATCTATGGGGCCAGTTTCTTCTAAATAAACTTAGTGAGTACACAGAGATAGCAAAATATTCGCCACTTACAGCACACCACAGTGGCCAGCAGTCAAGACATAATTTTCACTAATAATGGATCCACCACAGAAGTAGCCAGCATCAATGTTCACAGCTGCTTGGTATGGGAACTGTCCAGGCGAAGCTGTTTGTCCTCCAACAATCCTGGAAGAGGCATTGCTACGCCCTACAAAAAAAATTCAAACAATAGCACAGATCAAAACTTTTCATAATTTGATAAAATCAAAATAACATGGTAACTCTTTCACACCGTTATATTCTCAGACAACCAGTTTCATAAAATAGACAACATCTTCTAGTGAAAAAGTTACTGAATCATTTTGACTTAATTATCATGGATTTCCACAAAGTTTAGCCTGATACTATGGGATTTTTCAATTGTTACCTTCAATATAAAACTCTTTATAGTACAGCCAAGCACAGCACATGTGATCCTTCAAGTGCTATTTGGCTAACTGGACGTATTGTGATATTTCAAATATGTAAAAGTTTAGCATGTAAAAAGCAGTTAGAAAAACTTGATACTTTAAAGTTCACAAAAATTCACAGGGATAGTGGATGCCTAAAGCACTTTGCTGGAAATAGAAGGAACCAGTTTTTAAGTCCTGTTCAAGACAAATAATTTTTCCTCAGTTCCTTTCCTCAGGATTTCACACTTGTGTGTATTTGTGGATGAAGATGTGTCCATAAAGGTAATGCCATGCTAGTCCTATATTCCTCAAAATTTGTTGTCTACATACTTTGTCTTAATAATTTTCTTTGGAAAAATTTTAGGCATATAAAAAAATTCAGTAGATGTTACGTATGCAGTATTACCATTTAGGATAAATTCTTCAGGGTAACAATCTAAGAGCAAGCTGCATGAGAGTCACTGCCATTAAGTAGAGAAAATAAATTCTATTCCAAATCAATAAATAAATTCTATGCTATATTTACAATTTCATTCATTTTCATATCCATGGTCACTGCCTTTTCAAATGAAAAATACACAAATGCCACTCGCAGCTACTGAGCCAGGGCCTACTTTATTATCAGAGTGAAGCCAACACTGTAGAAGCTCTGGCACATAACCTTTGAAATCAAAGGGTTTGAAAATAACTTCTACCAGCTACTTTTGTTAAAATGAACCCTCCAACAAAAAGAAATCTTGACAAAATAAACAAGTTTTAATTACTCACACCAATTCTCCCCTTTCTCTATTTTGTGATGGCCAATAAGATAAAGGATCCTTAATGTTAATTACATAGCATGCCAGATGTACTTAGTGAGTTCCCACGACCTCTGAGAATGTTAAGTTCACTGCTAGGAATGATGGAGTTTCCTCTTTGATGTTCTTCGAAATTTTAGAAAACTCACCCCCTCAATCCCTGACTTAGGCCCAGCACACAATTATCCTCCTGCCTCCGTCCACTTCCTCCCTCCCAAAATATATGGCAAACAGTAATACAGGTAATTCCATTAAGTTGGCGCATACTATTCCTCCCGGCCTCCATCTGCCACCATCCATCTTCGACTGCTCCATCCGGAATTCTCGGTCGAGAATATTTGGAAGACGCAGACGGGCAGAGGCAGATGGAGGCTGGGAGGAATAGTATGTGCTGGCTTCTGTCCGTCTCCCCTTGGGGCATGATGCTCACTGAGGGCTGTAACTGCACTGGCTGTGGGCCCAAGTCTATCGTAATTTGGTTTTTACAGACGGTGTAGTATGCACGCCCCTCCGAAAAAAACGGGAGGAAGCGGACAGAAGCCGGATGGAGGCAGGAGGATAGGTGTACGCTGGCATTTATATGGCTAATTCTTCAGTAAAAAGGCATGGCAATTTAGGCTTTTGTTAATACAAAGTGAGGATTATACCAAGAGCATCATACCAGATGATTGAAACCTTTCACTAATGATAGCTAATTGCAGCTTTGCATTTCGGCTTCAGTAATCAGTTTGCCAATTATGTTAACTGTGATATAAACACATCCCTGTTGATATATTACTCCTTTAAAAACAACTCACATTTCTTCAGGCTCTTTAACCTCGCTTCGTATTGCTCTCCAGTCACTGGCTGCTCTGGGATTCTCCTTAAAACTGAACGCCTAGGATGAAAGTTGGGAAAGGTGCCAGCCTATGATATAAAATAAAGTTTAATAATTAGTATGACAATAAGATGAAAATGCCTTGCTCCAGTATGGTAACTTAAGACTCGGCCATTTTTTCAACGGCAAATAAAAGTATGAAATACAGATTACATAGACCTATTCCATTAATATTTTTACACACTTGCCACATGGTTGACCAAATGTAAGATGACATTCTAATCATAATACAACCGGAACAAATCATTACTCATCTCTAGGGACTTACAAAGGGTGAGGTAATTTTTTGGCAGAAAGTGATGCTATTTTTCCCAGAAAAAAATTGATATTTGACTAGAAAGGGGAGTTATTATACACTTTACCAATGATTAAATTGAAAAATAATGATTTTTATAATAAGTGCTTCAGTTATATAGCAAAAATATTATCATCAAAGGAAAATAAAATATAGTCCAAAGCCCAAAAACCCTCTTACAATTTTTGGGGTAAAAACTCTATAGCAAGGTGAAAGTAACCTCTCTGAATCTACACCAGAGAAAAGTAGCAGATCATTTCAAAATAACCAGGGAAAACTCCTTGGTCTGATGTCTCTTCCCCATGGGCCTAAAAGTGGTAATTTCATTAATTTTACGTGGACCTCAACACCTTCTAATTCACCTTCACACACTTAATTTTTCTTCAAGAAGCCCAGGTCATCACCAGAATGGACATGGCCAGGATTTGTATTAGGAGGGGACAGGACACCCACCCGTAGCAGTAGATTCATGTTAGGGGGGCAGGGCATCAATCTGTCCAGAGCTAAAGAGAAGATTTGGAATGAAATGTCTCGTTCTGGGGTGGGGGGACAGCTGCACCCCCTGGCTATGCCCATTCCAGGTGTTGACAACAAATGCCATGGACCATGCATCAAGAATACTCAGCCCTAATACATGATTGCAATTTTTCTTAGGATATGATTATTTTCGCCTGAAATTGATGATTTCATTAATACAATCATAGAATATATTTTATTTAACGTGACACGATAGAATTTGCTTTGCGTAAACCTCAATAAGGAGTAATATTAATCAAATATCAGGTTGTACTTTATGGATTAATAGGCGAAAGTAGGTCAAATTAAACCAGTGCCTGCATAAGGACACGTTTGGATGATTAAGTGAGTGTTCTGGATCGCCAGGGGTCGGGGAATAAAGGGAGGTGGAAAGGCTCCGGGACGCAACCCATCACAGGGCCGGACGTTGCATGTCGCGCACCACGCAGCACTCGCCAGTTTAGCTATGAATGCATCTACACACGCTAAAATAATTGAAATTTTTTTTACAGAAGCAGATTTAAATTGACGGTTTCGGACGGGTCGAACAGCTTTATCTCTACATGAAATGTGTTTCCCCGCCATGTCAACCATTTTAAGTGTATAAACCAAACCTCCTTCAATGCCTGTGGAATTTAGAAAAATAAGCGCAGTTAGTTGTCTCACAGGAGTTGCTTAACCTACAGTTGTGGCTGATGCATGTACCTACCACGGCTATAATATGGCGTCAAATGAATATAAATATGCCAAAAATAGCATTTTTTGCACAAAAAATGTGAAATTCGCGTTATCCTAAATACGAGAAATACAGGTCCGTACTCTCCGCTGTACTTTCGAGCTTTCAATAACGAAGCACGCAGTTTAACGTAGACATGGCAGAACTTCCCCTCGTCGTGTTTCAATAGTTCTAACCACCTATCACAGCGTAACGTCCAGTGTCGTATCTTTTTATTCATCACTGAATTAGGATACCAACTCAGGCATTATCTGAGGGTCACCATTAAATATCAAACAAAATGTTTTCATCGGAAAAATGTTTAATATTTTAGGGAGTCTGCTACCATTCGGACAAGTTACCAAACTTACGATCCTTGAGAGACTATTTATTACACAAAAAAGGACTGGTGGATCCAGCAAAGGGAGCGTATGCCACTAAAAATGTCATAATATTCAGTGCTATTTTAGAGCCACGAAGAAACAGAATTTTTCCAGGACGTAGAGGCCGAGAATAGCTCGTCTACATACACTCAAATAAGGTTTCCTCAAATAGCAGTGCTTCAATGCAGGCCAGTGTCTACGCATGGATGTTAAACTGCATTCGCCCGAGCCAAAACTTACAGAACTCCCCCGAGCGAGTGTTTGAGTTTATTTTGGCGATTTATAAATGCGTAAAACAGCACAAACATATGAATTAGAAGAAAAACACACTCAACTCCTCAGACAAATACTTAAAACACAAGTACGATGCGTATGACTTCAGGAACTCCTTGGACGCCTGGCCTCGACGGATCGCAATATGTATCATCCATAAGTCCACTTAATTAGGTATCCGTGGGTCAGCGGATTCATTACTTAAGTGGTGAAATAGCGTCTACATAGTGTATTAAAGCCATTGTTCAAACCGTATTATTTGCAGATGATGCTACTTTCTTGGTTTACGATAAATCCAATAATGAACTGTTCAACTAAACCCAAGAAATAATGAACAGTGTACCAAATTGGTGCGATAACAATGCATTGAAAATTAATTGTAGTAAAACTCAAGCTCTTGCTTTCAACCTAGCCGGTCCTCTCAACTTTCGTAGCCGGTCATTAAACCAAAATCTAATCTCAACAACATCTAGCACTAAGTTTTTGGGATTGCACATTCAACAATCTGGTAACTGGTCCATAAACTGTTGCGTATCAGGTCAGATTTCTACGAAATTCTGTATCCATCTAAGTGCTGAAATCATTTCACTATTCCCATTTTTACTTTAGAGCTCCATATGGTATTGTCATTTGGGGGGGTCATAAGCTACCATATTGAAGAAGTTTTTCTGGTTCAGAAAAACTTCCTTCATCCTTGCAAGTTAAGAGTGACATTCATTCTTATGTTACACGGAACAATAATAATATCTATGTAAACTAAAACAGATTAAGAACCTCCTGTAACGACCCACTGCGATGGGCACCAAGGTTTCCAATTGGTTATCGAAATGAATTTCAGCCTCAAAAACTTTGCCTATGTTGAAAAGGAATTTCAAACAGTTTTTACAAACCAAAAGGTACTATTCACTGAATGAATATCTAACTGACAATCATAAAGCATGAAACGGCCAATATTATTATTTTGTATTTATTATTTTAATGTACACACATTTTATGCAATTGACGTATTTCAATTTGTACCTCCTTGATGAATCCTATGTCTACTTACAAGCAAGTACGGTCCTCTGAGAATAAATTATTACATTATATTCAAGGGAAAGAATCAATTGCATCCTCATCAAGTGGCGCGTAAAAACGCCATTCTGATGACGAAAATATCATCGATGCCCGCTTGTACGTGTGTCCCACTTCCAGCTCTTCTGGAATGGCAGCTTCACTTAAACTTCCCACCCAACCAACCATTATGAGCGAAATCGCAAAACATTTTGGTAGGCTTATCCTATCACCCACAAATACCCATCCCCACGGACATAATTTTTTGGCATAGTTTCGTCTCAATACGCTCCACAATCGTTGCCGACACAGACCGAAGGGCCCAGGTAGGAATCCCGGCAGTTCCGTAAGTTTTTCAGTGGAATATCGGCATTTACATGGATACTGTGAGGAGAGTGCATCCGTCGAATGGGACCGTGGTCCCCTCGGCGGCATTCGCTTATAGTTTCTTTCCACCGCTCCACTCCATTCCCTATACTTTTCTTTCCCAGGTAAAAATATTTGGTCTTCTACTGCTCGGAAGATCTGATCTGGAGGAGGTCTGTAACTGGTCTGGATTGAAAACATCTTTAAAATCCAGACCAGTGCAGTGAGAGGCCACTTCCAAGTCAGATATTATCTAGGCTTTCAGAGCTGTACAAACAAAACATTTTCACCTGGTTCTCACTATCAACCTATCCTTCACGGAGCAAATGACCGAAGCTGTCGGCAGCCCACCCAAATGACCGATCGACCATAATTTCACCAGCAGATATTACATATATTTATAAACTTTGGCCCCTCACTACAGCTATATCATCTCCAGTAATATTTATTTTTCTTGGGTTTGAAATACGTCCCAACCTAACCTAACGAATTATGTAATTCTGTATCCATTGTCACTTCATTTTATTAAGCATTGGCGGCTGAATTACTATAAACCGAGAGGCATTGAAAACTTTGAATTCATGATAATTATGTGAGCATCTTTACCTTAAAATAGCATGACAATCCGATTAATTTACTGATTTTAATACGTTAGTATTGAAAAGTGGACTCCAGTACGCAATATCAATGATTAGGATAGTATCTTCTTACCTGCACGGAGGCACAGACAACCAGGGTGAACAAAGCAAGAAGAATGGTCTTCATGTTGACAGTTTGCAGTAGCCACAGCAGGGACAATGGTAAAGACAGGTGTGTAACGAGGAGCTTTTATACCAAAGATGTGATGATAAAATTATCTTGTGACATAATGAAGTCTATTTTGAAGTGTCCCGTTCAATCGCCATAAAAATAACGCAGGATATAATGATTATAATCCTGAAGTGTTTCACACGTAGAAAAAATAACCTCCAAGGCAAAAATTATCGCGAGCAAAGTTTATCGAGATGGCAGTCTGCGACAAGATATCGCCCTTCAAATCATTAGAACTTCCCATTCAAACAAGTTCGGTTCGTTACAGTGGCAGCCCAAGGTTAGATAATTGTTGCTTTGAGAAATTTGGAAAAACCGTCGCGTGTTGTCGCAGACATTTATCAAGATTATCTCGAGGAGATTATCGATGAATTCATTCAAAAATATGGGATTTCCTATAAATCGACATGAGGGGTGATTGATCGCCTATCTTCGCTAATTCTTTTCATGCAATGCGTTACGGCAGCCTCAAGAGCAATAAATGGGGTCGGATTAAGATCCATGGAGGTCCGAAAAAATATTCTGAGATCCCCGTACATTTGCGCCTGTCATCAAAACAAAACCCATAATAAGCCATAAAATAAATTGTCATATCTCATACGAATACGAAACAAAAACTGAATATCGATTAAAATAATCCATATTTTGCCTGTTTCAATTTATTTGTGCTTGAAAAGTTTTCCCTGCCTTACTTTCATGGCTAAGTCTGGTCAGATCCCTCAAAATTAACATTAGCAATGAAACACACATCTTTATAAGGAGAATATCCAATAACCGGGTCTCGAGTTTCGATTGAAGCTGGCAGGCAGAAAAGCATAGTCAGCCATTCACGAATCCCCCATTTGAGGTAATACACGAATCCCCAATCAAGATCCCACTTTTGAGGGAATACACTCGATAAAAATTATGAGTAGATTATATGCCGTAGACAAGCTCGATTCACTCGTAGATTAAGTAGGCTATGTGCACCGAAAGTATTATAAAAAACAACACAAAATGATCCTAAAGATATCGCCTATAACAACTATCCCTGATTAATGATTCTTTACTATTTTTATCACTTTAAGTTTCCTTTCTTCTCTAGTATTCTTTCCGGGTAGCCTTTGTCTGAGAAATTGATCATTTCTTCAGCACAAAGACCGCATGCGACTCGAAAAAATACAGATTTTTAAGGCGATAAATACGGAAATAACGTAAGAAATTAAAGTATCATATTTCATATATATTAATGTTGTGGTGTTTGAATGTTCGTTAGGCATCTCCTCCAAAACTACAGAATCGATTGAATTGAAATTGTGTATGATTATAGCATTTTGGCCGTAAGGATCTAGAGGCTATATTTAAAAGATCTCGGGGCTTCAAGGTCCCCAGAGCCCCTGAAATAGATCCTGAAATTAGTGCAGAGGTTTTTTGCTTTTTAAGTTACTTTGAATCAAGATATTGTCTTGAAATTTCCATTGGATGGTGGGCAAAAGTATTTAGAATTTATTCATTGCGATCAATTTTGTAGTACGCTTCGTATTTCTTTAAAACTTCCACTGTTTGACGAATATTTTCAATTGCTTTTTTAACTACTTGCAGTCAAGTTGGAAGTTTAAAATTGTCACTACCGGATGGGTAAAAGTATGCATTCTTGCAGAAAATTTTCTTGAACTCTTCGTATTTGCTTAAAAATAGCGTTATTTAGACTGGTCGTTTCAGATGAAACCTTGTGGGACTTGCTTAACATTGTGAAATAAAAGCTGTGCCTTAGTAATTCCACATAAAATTTATTAAGGACCTGAATTTCATAGCGTTCTTAATGCGAAAATTTTGAATTGTTCTCCAATTTCAACCACAGAATATTTCCTTAGCGACCAGAGGAATACCCATGAATATACATAATGGATTCTGGACTCGTCACCAAAAACTGTTGCCTAGAATTCCGTAAACAAACAACTTTTCGATTGTGTCGCCGTCTACTGATGCAAGACGGCAGTTCAAATGTAAATACAGTCTACAGATCGTAAATAATCACGTCTTACCGGTTTTACTCACTAGTAGTCATAATGTAGTGGATAAAAAATATAGTACTACACGCGGAACGTAATGACACTTTTTTAAATATTGTCCGGTATACAGATATATTTAATTCCTTTCCAAATTTAATTACACAAATGCACAATTAAATTCTTAGTACTTCGTGAATATTGATCAACGGCAATTTAATAATAATAATACGAGATGAAAAAAGTGGTATGAATTAGAAGACGGATACAAGCACTATAAGGATTTCAAAACCAAGATTCGACAATATCATCTATGGATGAGAAATTGCGCCAATAACTATCATCTTTATAACAAATAAAGGAAAGATTTTTGAACCTACCCCAAGGCCACACATGAATAGTAGGTTACACATTAACATCCACATCAATCTATCTACATCATACCTTCTGAATGGTAGTTATTAATGAACCTTACATTTCAAGGTATCACGTTTAGTTGGTTTTATCTTTATTGAACCACTATTAATGGCGTTACAACGAAATATCATAACGAAACTTCATGGTAATATACCGTATGTTGGCGTTGATAGCATTCATTGTAACTTACAGTTCGTATTTCCTGTTATTAATGATCATATGACTCAACAGAAACGAATTGACAAGAAGTTATTTTTACTAACAAGTTGAAGAGTGTGAAACATCAGGATATTTAATTATTTTCTCTCGACTGCTGTGTCGTAGCGAATTTCGACCCAAATACAATTTACAAAGCTCAAAATACGCGCTAATAGACTTTCATTTGTTTTTTGACTTTTTTCGGCCAAAATGCCACCTTCATGATATTAGCTACTTCTTATTCCAAATTGTTCCGTTATGGGTCTTTATTAACTAGTTGATATCTTTATTTGGGCCTTTGCTTTAAATATTAATCTTTGTCGTCAAGAGGATGGCTCACTAAAATTGCAAAATTTTGTATAATTTTTATAGTGTTTCTTTCCAAACCTTCACGAATTAGATCGAGACACAAAATTCCCCTGAAAGAATAAAAATAATTTTCTTTCGTTTTGCGTTTGGTTTGACTTTGTTCGGCAAGTACTTCTTATTTCAACACGCAAAAGGAAAAAAAACTGACAGGTAATAAAATTAATTCTAAACGTATACATCGTAATGAGAATAAAATTTGCCGACAGAGAGACAGAGAAACTTCGCTTTTTATTCTGATATTTTCTAAACATTTTTTATTCGCTCAAAAATATTTATTTGAATCGCACAAACATTTTCTGCATTCCGAGTAATTTGAAATCCACCTATACGCGACAGTAGTATATTATTTTAGAAAAAGGTTATATCTGCAGTTTTGAGCTCTGTATTTCCTTGACAACTTTTTTATACCTCAGTACCAACTTTGGTAGTTGAGGAAATACAATTTAAGCATATTTTTTTACTAAACCTGTCAGTTACCACTACTGATGGAATTTGGATTCACCCGTGATTAATGCCGATATTGAAACATGCAGGAATGACAAATTTTGCAGTTAGGTGCAAGTAACGTAGCTTTGTGTTGTAACATGCAAATCACTGGGTATGAGGGTATTTAAACAGTAAAGCAAGCTTCAGCGCAACTTTGAGGCTCCTAATTGTATTAAGTTAGAATTTTTACTGCAAAAGACAGCAAAGAATACTCCTGCCTGCTACAACAGAAAAGCTAAGCAAGGAATACTCCTGAAAAATATACTTCGTGGCACCTCCACTTCAATCTCTCATAATAATTTTTAATATTACTCATTTAATTCATTTTACATTCAAATAAGCTCCACGAGAACATTTAATAAATGTTTCATGGCACGAGCACGCAGCAATACACTTACCATTCCCACGAATACAACCATGAATATACATATACACTATATATATTCACAAATACAACATTCATACGAATATTTTATTATCATACCCATAAATATGGACTACATACCCGGCCATTCTAAATTTATGATCATAGATTTCAGTTTATTTCCACGAATAATTCTAACCATATTTCGAGGGTTTATATAGTACGCGTAAGCCACTTCTGTGGCTAGAATGACGAAATACATATAACTTGTAAAAAATTCCAGATTTCCATCACACGAGTTTATAGGCGCATACTTACATTCAATAAACCTCGAGCCATGTCGAGTGAGTATTTCTGATGTGGGCTGATGAGTGACGAATCCAGGTCAGGGTCAGGCAGATCAAGACCAATCGTCTGAAATTTTACCACAGGCAGCTGAACACAAGTCCTCAGTTGGCGGCCTATCGGTCCACAATAGCTATTTTGTCCAGTCGTCGGCCCGTCAAATGTCTCGATTATATGTCGAAATACGATTTCGTTTGCATGCAGCTGATACACAGAACGCTGTAAGGCACGTCCTAGACGCATCTCAATAATACGTATAGCGCCTCCCTTCCATCCGGTGTTCGTAGGGCACCCATCACAACCGATGCAACGTAAGAGAGACGTGTCGATATCAGTGTCTTCGACTAACAATAAGTCAAGGACAGTGTTGTCGAGGCATCCTGCATTTCCTGTTTCAAGGGACGAATGTCCCACATAAACCCCACCGGGCTCGGCGAGAACTACTACATGATCTTCTGTGGCGGTCGTAATGCGCACTTTATTGTTGCTGAACAATTCCTTGACTTTCGTTTTGTCTTTTCTCCCATCGAAGTACAAGGCTATTAACGGTTGGTCTCTTATCTTCTGTAGGCCCTCTGCTATGTCTCTGTTTCTCTGTATTTCTTCCTTTGACGCGCACTTTTTTTACGGCCCACCACCTTCGACGTATCTCCAGATGTGACCCGCCCGATGTCCTCTAGGACGACAGTCACGAGGGCTGCTGCAGTGCCGCAGGGCACGTTGAACCTCTCCGCCATTTTACAGGTCACGGGCAGCTCCACGGTGTTGCGCGGCGAGCAAATTGAGGATGGGCGGGAGGGTGGCTGCCATTCATCGTAGAGCAGGGTCGGGTCCTCGTCTGCATATTTTGAGCATAAAGACTTCAGTTTTTATCCGATTTGTTGAGTAAAGGATGCTGACGCCTTCTTTTTAAATGAATCGTCCATTTCGGTCACTTTTCTTTTTTCTTTTAGACGCTGTTTTCTATATTTTGATGTCGCTCTCCAATCAACAGCTCCAATCACTAGCTTCATGGATGATCTTTGGTCCAAAATAAATGGTATTTCCTCCTTATTAATTTCTGTTTTTGGCTTGCAAACGCACTTGGGCAGTTTTGGCAGACACTTGCATTGAGCGACATCAAATAGTCTTTTGGCGTTTTCTTTGAATTTCTCAAAGTCCTTTTGGACTAAGAGTGACGCTTTCTTGTTCGCTCTCTTCATAGTTTTTCGGCTTTTCTCATGATATCTCAAAACTGCAGCTAGAATGCCACGGTTTGAGATGGCAGGAATCGATGCGTCGTTCCACACTTGCTCGACTGTCGGCAACAACCTGCGCTATTTCACGATCAAATCCTTCTCTCTCTTGGCGCATTTTCACCTCCACCCACTTGAAAAACTTCAAGACATCGATAAACGTGGGTAAATTTCTTCCAGACAGCTCTTGAGGTGTGCCGAAAGGAAGACTCCCATAGCACTTGTTAATTTCGATTCCTCTGAATAATGACAAATGAGAACTCAAATACTCAACACTAGTCTAGCCTGACTGTGCGCTAAGCAGAGGCATAGGCTGAGGCTTCAACAAAATCGCTCATCGTGGACGAAAAGCTGCAAAATTTCGAACACATAAGCCCCAAACCGTAAACGATGTAGTGCGTTGATGTAAGTTCATAGGCATAGAGGGAATGGGTGCAGGAGGAAGGTGGGAGGGGGGTTTTCCTAGTAGGCAGGGAAGGAACTCATGAAGGAACTAACTGGCCCATACGAGCGTGTCAAACTACAACAATTATATCTAATAAATCAAAGAAGTATTACTTACAAATCATTGATGAAGCTATTTTCTAAGTTTTCCACGTTTAGTTGCATTTTAAGGACATTTACGACAAAATCCCGTGTCCTTTGGTAATTACCGCCACAATTACTGACAAAGCTGACGCAGGCTATACCGACAAAATGTCCGTAGCGTGTCGTTTAGAGCAGAAAAAAAATCGTGAAAATAGGGTGTCGATCTTTTTTGGTTGCGGTTTGCCTACCCTCACGAAAACTTCCGCGGCGGCACCGCTAGAAGTCATCCTCTCGGAATATAATGTTACCACTGTTCCTCGGGTAGGACGGGCTACATTTTGCCGTATGTCGAACTTTGAATTCCGAAAAAAGTTGTTTCATGACCGACCCTAACCAGTACCAAAAAAATCGTTGTATACGAGTTTTGCTGCAGATCTAAATCCACCTATTACCTTGCACCAGTCACCTCTGGGGTGCGTGGCACGGATTTATACGAAGAGCGATATCATGGATGACGCATCATCTCCGTATTTTGTTGAACAATTATGCTTTATTTAATTTAACAGGTCCTCGGGTTCAGAGAACTCACCTGCACGCGTACTCCACATACTCAAATGGATCGCGCCTCCCTTTCGACCAGGTAACTCACAAAAACTCATGTGCAACGGACAACTATGCAGGGTAAATTTAAAAAGTGAAATGAATACAGAACTTCTTCAGATAAAGTCAAATATTTTGGGATTACCTTAACTTCTGAAACATCGTGGGGAACACACCAAACGTATGCAGCTCAGCATTAGGTGAACCAGAATTTATCAAACGTATACAATAGGAAGGTCCTCGGATGACAAAGTAAAGGAGAGATGCTACTTCGCTCTAATCAGGCCACACCTCGAAAAAGCCACGAGAATTTGGGACACTGGACAGATATTGAACCAAAAATATAATTAAAATTCAAAGTAAAGCTGTGCGCTTCGTTAAATAAACTGCTAAGAGCGAACGTAGCTAATATTTCTCAGCTTTTACATGGAATATATTGGGAGCCTCTAGAGACTAGTATGATACACGCCAAGCTTCATTTGCTGGAGAAATTCATGTCATGCGTTCCATAGGATGACAAAAAATATAATTTTGACGCCTCACCACATTTCTAGTTCCTACAGAAGCGAAATGATAAAGAGGGAATAATTACGGAACAGATAGGCATCACATTTCAGACTTTTAACGCACAATTATAGATCATAACAAAAACAGAGCTCCACTCAATACGCTCCCCTAATACACGTCCCCATTTCACCTCCCAAAACCTTATCCTTGACACTGCTGGTGCCCTAACACTCGCTATCATACGCCCATGCGACGTCTCGCAGGGTAGTATATACATAAATTGCTACAAATAATATATAACAAGTCACTATCAAAATAATGCCCTTAAAATGCGACTGAAACCTTGGTATGTATACGCGTATTAGTACCATGGCAAACTCTGACTACCTATGAAATCTCGTAAATTCTGGTGAAAGCTAAACGCTCAATGCATGAATTTTGGCTAGCCATGCACACTCACTCACGGCATTGAAAGCGATATTTACAGCCTAATTTTTTCGTAAAAATCACTACAAATATTATGTACATATGAAGACTGGGTAAGAAGCCCAAAAGATTCATTCGTCAACAAAACCTGAGTTTCGCTGTATTATTTCCACTAACTCTTCCAGAAATATTAGAACCTCAACCACAGCGTTGCAAAACAGCTTCATGGAAGTTTCGGCAAAATACAGGTATTCCTTAAAAATAATCCTAGAACGTCGATCAAAAGACTATTCTTGTCGTATATTGACGAGGGTAACGATTAAGCTCATCATTTACCGCATTATTTGGTAATTTGGAAAGTTGAAAATATAGTGGATGTGGTCATTTTCTCCAAACCCCTCCCCCGCTGAGTGGGTTGGTCGACCATGAGCTTCGCACTCGAGCAAAGGGTGGGAAGGAGGAAAGGGTTGGACCCTACCTGTCCATCGGCTCTCCCCACCAAATCCACGCTAACTTATTGACATATGAAATTTGAAGTGCATTGTCTCTCCACTCCTAATCAATCTCATAAGCTTTTGATGTGTATCGCTCTTTTTGTGACTGTTCTGCGACTTCTTTCGGCCAAGATAATAATTTGGAGATAACATTATTTCTCACAGCCATGGATGAGTAAGCATTTATATGGAAAATGTCGATAAAATCAAAACGGAAGTATATTACCTTTGAAAATACTTAACTGATTGACGAGAGATGTTACGGTTTGCAGAATAATGATAAATTTTTATCTCTGCCGCATATTCAAGCCCTTAAAGTAAACAGATACACGCTGGTTATAAGCTATCCGGGACTAGCCACGGAGTTCCACCTTTACGGAGTCACCCGCAATGCACAAATGTGCAAAATTCCACAGAGAAAAAATTCATCCGCCTTGACCGGAATTTGAACCCGGATCCCTCGATTTCCAGCCGAGTGCTTTAGCCATTTGAGATACCGAGGCGTCCTCTCCCCGTGGATTTTAGTAACCTTTACGTCTGGTCTGTGGATTTTAGTGATCCTTACGTTATGTCCGGCAGTCGAGAACATCTGGTCCCGTAATGGTCACTAAAATCCACAGGTGAATAGGACGCCTCGGTAGCTTAACTGGCTAAAGCACTCGGCTGGAAATCGAGGGATTCGGGTTCGAATCCCGGTCAAGGCGGATGATTTATTCTCTATTGAATTTCGCACAGATACACGTTTTCGTATCCAACTCCTGGCCTCAATCTATTCCAAGTATAAATTCATTGCGTCCAGCCTGTTTTGGAGGTGAAATGATGACGTGTATTATGGGAGTGTATTTAATAGAGTTCAGTTTCTATATGGAGGTCGCTTATTGTGCGCGGAAAGAACGAGTATTTGTACCCATCTGTTCGGCAGAGTATCTCTCTTATTTTATCGCATCTGTCAGACTTAGAGATATAGTGAGGCTTCATGATAATATTCTCTGTGTCGCTCTGAAAAATATCAGTTCTGAATTTATCAAGCAACCTAAGCCTAGCGTGCAGCCTTCGAGTCACTAGGGGCTCTCACCTCAATCCCTCCAAGAGTTGTGTAACACTATATGTTCGTTCGTAGCAGTTTTTGAAGAAGCGTACTGCTCTTCTTTGTGTTTCATTAATTTTTTTGGTGAAATCTCTTTGACCAGGGTCCCAAATGCTCGCGGCGTATTCGAGGTGTGGCCTAACCAGAGCGAAGTAGCATCTCTCTTTTACTTTTTCATCAGAGTACTTTCCTATTACACGCAAAACAAAACCTAGTTTCCTTAACGCTGTGCCGCATATATTTTGTGTGTTCCCCACGATATATCTGAAGTTAAGGTAATTCTAAGATATTTTATTGTAATTGAAGATTTTATGTTTACACCACCCACGGCGTAGTTATGGTTTTTGTGTGATGACTTTCGCAGGAAGTGAACTATGGTGCATTTACTAATATTTAGTTCTAAACTCCACTCCTGGCACCACGTTGAGGTAGAAGAAGAAGAATAAAATCTGTACTTATAGATTCGAATTTATTTGAAAGACATGTAGAGCCGTAATGCCATAAATAGCATTAAATTGCGGATAAATCATATCGGTAACACACAATACTTTTCAATTCAATCTACGCGTATCAATGACGAGTACACGAATGCAAAGTTTCACGCAAACCTGTGCGTGAGCAATATTCGCTCCAGCCTCCTAAAAAGGCAGACAATAGTGGAAAGGAGGTGATAGGAAGAGCTCTCGGGTGTTAATCAGCGGGCTGTCCAAGTTGGAGTGATGCCTCGATGTCTCATGAAACCTTCAGATAAGTCTTACCTATGCGGCATATAGTCTTGACTTCCTGGTAAACTTCGGGCGGCTCTCTGAAGTAGACTATTAGTTCGATGAAAGAGTGAATTTTCCGTGACGATGACTTTGAGACGGATAAGCTCTATCATCAAGGACGAGACCGACCTTCGGGTTCGAGTGCTGGTGGATTAATAGATCAACAAGAAAAAAAAAGGGTGTGTCAAACAAAATGAAGCCGCTAATGTCCGTCTCTCATCGGGCAAAGCTAAATATTTAGCCAAGTGAAATATATGATTGAATGCGAAAGTAAGTTTTACCAAAGAGTATGCAGTAAATGATCACTCTATGGTTCAACATAAGTTAGTAAGGAGTAAACAAATTCATCAGATATAGTAAAATGTCATGGAATTACCTTAACTTCTGACATATAGTGGGGAACACACACGCAAAAAAATGCGGCACAGAAACTAGGCGTTAAAGCGAATAATGGGAAGGTCGCCGGATGAAAGTAAAAGAGAGATGCTACTTCGCTCTGGTTAGGCCACACCTCGCATACACCGCGAGCATTAGGGACCCTGGTCATAAAGATTGAACCAAAAATATTGATAAAATACAGAGAAAAGCTGCACGCTTCGTTTAAAACTGCTACGAACGAACATTAGTGTGTTTCACAATTTTTAGAAGGATTAAGGTGGAAGCCCCTAGAGTCTAGGAAGCTATAATCCAGGCTTTGCTTGCATTAGAAATTCAGAACTGGTGTGTTTCAGAGCGACACAGAGAATATCATCATGACGCCTCACTACATCTCTAGGTCTTACAGATGAGATAAAATAAGGTACATTGCGGAAGGGATTGACACGAAAACTAGTTCTTTCCACGCACAATAAGCGATCACAACAAAAACTGGAATTGTATTTGTCATAATTCCAATTTTTTCCATGAAAAAAAAAAAAATTGTTTTTTTTTGAGCCCTCAAAACTCCCAGAAAGTTGACACCTCTATTTCCTACTGAATTCGAACCTGGACCTTTGGGATGGTATATACTTTATACTTCTATCTCATCTAATCCATTCCATCCGATATATATATCGTCTTTCGATTCCCCTTCCCACTTACAATTTCAACAACCTTATTTTTCTTAAAACACTGTTGGTATGTTATAATAATATCAAATATTTGGGTGGAATCCTTGGACCTACAATTACTCTTCTAACAAGGGTCGATGATGCATGTCACCATTATAAAAGACTTAATCAACTCGTTTGGGAACAATATGTGCTCGTAATCCTCTTCGCAAGACAAACCTAGCGACGATAATACTCTAAAAATTCTCTAAAATCTCCACCTATAACCAGCAAAACATCTCGGCCGACGAGAACTTTCTTATCCCGGAGTCAAAATAATGCTATCAGTACATGGGGTTTCCCGGCAAATCTACGGATGTCGAGTGCACTAACTCGAGAACATCCCTATCTCCTGGAAAGATTCTTATTACAGAAAATTCACTAAAAAAAGACTTAGAAGTGACTTTCTACCACGGTTTTGTCAGAGATAATAACACGCCCTACAAAAATTGATTACTGTTAACAAAGCATAAACGATGAAATTTTGAGGCTGCATAACCGCTGGGGGGTTTTCCATAATCCATAAAGACGGAGCATATCCCCCGGAAACACCCAGTATCCTCATTTTTGATAATTATAAGACTATTATTTTAAAAAGTTAAAATATCGCACTTTTATATAATCGCCTACAAATGAGTGCATAAGCTGGCAGCTTTTGTTTTATATCCATGCTCTGTTTTCCTTTGAATAGAGGCCGACGAATTAAAGTAATTCGGTCACTTTAAAGCGTACAAATTACGCCCCATATTTAGAAATCTAATGAGGCAGGGTAAATTTTTACAATTGTGTATCAAAATAAATTAACTATAAAAGGGATCAGTAAGAACGTCGTGGCAATTTCAGACGCATTGGAGAATATATTGAAAAACAACGAGCAGAGGAAGGTCATTTGGGTACACTTAAATCCAATAAAAGTCCTGGAACAATGGTCCCGTATTTCTCACAACATCCATAAGAGAGATGCATCATAAATTCAAGGACGGTCAGCACGTAATATCTGGCGCTTCATGGGTTATAAATGCATACTTAGTCGAATTTTCATTTAATGAGAGTGACGATTAGAGATGGGCGCCGTGAGGGTTGACTTCGGCGGCGGCGTCGGGGGGCAAAACGGGCGGCGGCGGCGTGTACGCCGTCGTATTTAGCAGCGGAGGCGCCGATAGCATAAACTGACAAATAGTCGTATCAATGCACTTATGTAAAGGCACGAAGTTCATATTTATGTTTTAAACGTCGTAATTAGCATTAAGTAATCTATAAGTATAAATATTTTTATGTGAACTGACACAAATAAAAAATTACAGCAGTTTTTAATCCCAATTATGCTAATAATAGTTAGTGTAAACAATTAATGCTCTTTGGTACGCAACGAAAATGACTAAATTATTACTATGGCTACCGCCTACCACTAGTTCACGAAGCCTACATACATCGTCATTCGGATGCATAAAACCTAGTTTTCCGACACAGAGAGGAGCCTGGCGGTTTTTCTGGGCTGTTTGAAAAAGTCCAGCATCAAAGAATATGCGTACACTACGCTTCCTGATGGCCGCAATGCACAGATAGGGATGCTTAATGGTTCGATTGATCAAAATTTTCACGTCGATGTTGACTCAAGATGTCATATTGAAGGTGGGCATTAAATACCTTAAAACGATTGTCATTCGATTTTCAACTTTCAATTGATTGTCCAGTGGTCAATATAATGCCAATTATTGATCGATTAACGATGGTCAATCAATTTTATATGGCCAGTTGATTGTCGATTTTCAATCGATTGCCGATGGTCAATCGATTGTCGATGTCAACCGATGGCCAATGATCTAGCAAAAGGACCATTATCTTGTCAAGCCGATGGTAGCTGACCGGTAAATCGGAAAATTGGCATGTTGGTATCTGCCGTCCACCGCGTCCTAGCACACGGACGAAACGGCGCCCGAGTCAACGACAATTGACGATCATCGACAATCGAAGATCATCATCGACAATTGACGACCATCGACAACGATGACCATCGATCATTGCCCATCGAACCAGCCTACGCACAAATATTTTCGCCTCGCCACGCCGTTGCCAGCCACGGATACTGAAGGCGCTTACCCTTCAGTGCCGCAGCGAGTCGTTGTCGGCGACGTCCTCAGGAACTGGAAAGGTACATAGGGCACTCCCTCTCTACAGCTTCGTTCCTAAAAGGCTCGACTGTCGAGTGCTCCTTGATGAGTTCGTGTAGGTGTTGCACAGTTTTGGCGCAAGATGAAGAAGGTGATTCGGTTTCAGCAGCCGCAACCTCAACGTTAGAGTAGGGCCTAACGAATTCCTCATTTATGTCGATGAGTCGATTTCGGAGATAAGTCTCTCAGATACGTACCACCAGCGATATGTAGTTACTCGTGATGGACAGGTTATGAAGGTCTTGTGTAATGTGTTTACAGCGCTTTTTAAGACAAAACATCTGTCTACGTTCTCGAAGAGCAACAAAACGATATACCCTGAGAGAAATGTCTGGAGTTCTATTATCTATCAAGCAGCTCAGCCTTCTAGAATAGAATCATTTTTCCTGACTTTCCTTTAGAATAAACAATAAAAAAAGAAAATACAAGAGTCTCTTATGTTTTGATCTTCACGAATAAAACCGCTGAGAAATAATAACTCGCTACTTGGACTACGGCGATTTTGCAGAGTAATGCACACTTGAAGTACTTGAGAGTATAACTAATAAATTCAGGCTTCACTTTGTGGAACCTCTCCATATCGGAAATCAAAAACTTTTAAGTAATGGTCCACTAATATTTTTATTGTTTACGACATGTTTTATGTCATTACGTGACGATACCCGGGTCGTAAACAATAAAAATATTAGTGGACCATTACTTAAAAGTTTTTGATTTCCGATACTTGTGAGTAGCTGTGTGATGAAACCGATGAGGCTCCGGTACAAACTAACCCGAGTACTTCTCAATTTTTGGATGTTTTTGCTCTAAATATGGCAGTGATAAAGTATATACGTAAAATAATCTTGAGAAAAATGAAACTTTCAATTTCTTAAACAAATACTATATCGCTAAACGTGATGTATATGTGGCAGCGGACTTCCAGCGTTTCCAGTAGATTCCAGCGTTGATGTGAGAGATGTGAGACTCTAGGGATTGGAGAGTCTACTTTTAATTTTCAAAGTCGACTTATGTCACAGAGTTTTGAATTTTGTACGACTGCGAATTCGATTTTTCGAATAATTCATTGACCATTTGTCGCAAAACATACTTAAGACCCTTAAAAAAAATTAATTATTTATAGAAGCATGAACATGGCTAGGCGGAGGGAAAGTGGCACCATTTCAAATTTCTAGAAGGGCTATTTCTCAGGGAGGCAAACTTTTATCACAGTTAAAGAATGGAATAATTTTAAAGAAGGTTGCTTAATATTATTAACTTTGTAGTTCAACGGACTTGGTGCCTTCATTAAAAAGCGACAAAATAATCAAAACATTCCTCATGTCCCTTCCTTATAAGTTCTGTGTCGTGTATCAGCAAAAAGTGGAGTTGTAAAAACCTGATTCCTCACCTGTCTCAATCACACTATTTTAAGATCTATAAACTCCCATCTCCCCTTCAATGAAGAAAACAATCGCGCTTAACTTAGTCAAGCCATTTTGGCCTTAAATTATACACATGGGCGCCTACTCTGTGCAGAGGCTGGCCGGGTGCATATCCCATATGAAAGATAGTAACTAATGTGCTGATCATGGAAATCGTCCGAATAATTTTATTTTCATTGCATACAGAGCCAGGGGTTCAGAGTATACGAGAAGACGTGTAGAACGAGCTGGACGAAGGCATAGCGCCAGCCCTTTTCAATATTAATAGCCAAGACACGTATGTTCGCTTTTCGCTATTTCATGTTCAACGCGGGAATGTATACCGGTGACAAGTGTAGGCTTGTGTTCGTGCTTTGATGTCGGTACTTGGTTTTCTGTCCCATCGTGTGACATCTGACATTGAAAATGGTGCGCAAGAGTTCTATGTAGGAATATTTTAGATAACTGAAGGACGGTAAAGTTAAGTGCAGGGTTTGTAATTGAGAATTTAGTACAACGGGAGCACTACAACTCACATCGCTTTTTCGAGGACCGAGCACAAAACTGTGTTTGAAACTTCGAATACCGTCAACGGCAAAAAAGAACTAGTCTGGGTAACAAAGGACCCTTTCAAACAGACCAAGAGAAAGGAAATGATCCGGATCAACAAGCGCCTCTGATGGTTCTCTTAATTATTGATCGTTTCCTTTCAGCCACCCAAGGGCTAAGCTTACACAACTATCACTAATTTATAAGTGCTCTCCTTTACCAGTCCTTCATTCTTTGGCTTGCTCATGCTCGTTCCTTCCCCGAAAATACTCTCCTTATTACCATTTTCTCATCGAACAGGTTCGTCATCTCCTCGAGGATTCTTCAGAATATTTCTCCAATTCCTATATATTGTTTTTTTTTAGAATAAAGCAATTATTCCACGTACAATTTTTGTGCTGTGTACAATGGTCTTCAATATTTTGGTCCCGATACAATCGCAACACGATCAACTTTAATTAAAATCATAAAATATCATAGTTTCGACTTCCTTTGCTTTATAGAAGCGTGTTAACTTTGTCTTTGGAACTTGAGCTGAAGTCAGAAATAGTAGACGATATTAACTTTGTGTGTCGACTAGTCGGCTTTCAAAGTCGGAGCGTCAAAATCGAAGCCGAAAGTCGACTTTTACGGAACGATTCCAGTTCCTAGGAGCGCCCGGCAACTTGGGTGGCATGCGCTATCTCGGAGTCGTGTCTCAGAAACTACTCCGCAGAAACGGAAAATATTCGACATGGAGCATGTCAAATTCATGATGAAACGTTTGTAATTATAGAAAAGTAATTAAAAATACCCAATTGCTCCGTAATCGTCAGGAATGACCGGAAAATATGGTGATATTTAATAACTTTAGTCTTCTCCTTCTCCAATGGCCATTTTTACATATTTTATTTCCTAACCCAATAGCACCAATAAGGGGATGTTCCAAAAGAAATTCTGGTTTCCGGAAAATAAGGACGGGATCACTCTAGTGTGTCATGCCACGGCGCCGGCGCCGGTGTTTTTGGCGGCGGCGGCGTGGCGGCGCGCCGTAAGTTTTGAGTCGGCGGCGTAGCCAAATTTGTCGGCGGCGTGGCGCCCATCTCTAGTACCGATCCGACACTTTTATAAGGAAGAGAAACCAGAGTACGTCAGGATACGCGTATGAGTACGCCAAATGCAGTGGGAGAGGGGTACCCGAGAGGTTTTTGCGGGAGAAGTAAGATGGTCAGATTTAGGAACGAGAGGGTGATGAAAGAACGTGGGTTAGATGCTCTAGAAAAGGACTTATGAGAAAGGAGTGAGCTCCATTGGTTCGGCCATGTCGAGATAATGGAAGGAGGTCGAATAGATGAACACACATTTCAAAGGAGAGTGGTTGGTGAAAGAGGAAGATGTCGATCGCGAAAATCGTGGGTGAATACTGTGAACTTTATTTTAGTAGCCAGGATTTGATATCTTAATTTTTTAACGAACTGAGGGAAGGAAATAATTATCTTCAGGCTTAAACCATTTAACAATATATATTAAATACGTAATTACCATATACATTGAAAAATAGATTTTCTTAACAAGGCAAACAGCAGACGTTTCCCTAGGCAACGTTGCCACATTGATTGACATACATCGATTGCTAGGAAAACAGAAACGTGGATGCGGCTGAATGAATGAAAATCATATAGTCAATTTGGTAGTTGTATTGGATTGGTCTACTGTATCATTTTTTTAGCATTGACATCTTGGAATTGTAACTTTTGCCGCTTGAGTAATGAAAAAATCGATTTACTGCTGTGGATGAAAATTAGGGTTTTGAGCATGTCTAAGAGAGATGGGTACAATCGTGGATTTACATAATGGATTCAAACTTTTGGAATCGTTGCCTAGGCAACGTGTTGCCTAAATTTCCACATTTAGTTCACCCAGCCCTCGGCGCTACTTAGAAAAAAGTCTTCTCAGTCAACTCGTAAATAGCCGTTGTTGATTGTTGCTAACATGAGACTGGTGGATATGCAATAACGATTGAAGAGATATGGACTAATTGATGCTGTGAATCATAGCTGGCTATTTTTGAGACCTAACAGTTACCTCTGTAAATGCTAGAGAGGAAATATCTACCTACTACTGGAAGTGTGTAAGAGGCATCTGAAACTTCCATCGCGAGCAGACGCCGACGGTTGCCAGACTCTGATTCTAATTTGAATGCATTCAAATGCATTCTAGGCCGGTTCGGCTTAATGAAAGAATTTAGAATGCCTTGTTTAAACAGAACTTGCTTCGTGCCAGGCTGCAAAACAGGGTATGCGTTTACGAGGACCCAAAATAGGAGACCGAACGATATTCCAGAAGTGTGTAACTACATCCCGCGTATGGTACTACATTTTTATCCACTGCATAATGATTACTGGTAAGTAAAACCGGTAGGACGTGTTTATTTACGATCTGTCGACTATATTTACATTTGAACTGCCGTCTTTCATCACTAGGCAGCGCTACAATCCACAAAATTTTTTGTTTACGGAATTCTAGGCAACAGTTTTTGGCGAGTCAACAATCCATATGTACAGTGGCGGAAAAAATTAACGCAAAACTCATTGGCGTCTGAATGCGGCGTATACGGGAACTAATTGAAATCACTTTTCCCTTGACTACTTGCCAACAACGAGACAGACAATGGAAACCGGGAATATTCAAACTCTCTATGAATGGATATCGAGTTGACGCGTCATGCAAATAGTCATACTAATAAGGTTCACGTTCACGAGATCGTCTTGGAGTTATAAACGTATTGAATGATCTCAGGTTTTCCCGGTGTATCAGTTGCAGGAAGGTTTCTCGGGTTTTCCACCGGTTGATATTCTGCATCTCTCCCGACGTTTCGAACAGCGACTTGCTGTTCATCCTCAGGGGATCTTCTGAAGATCAGAATATCAACCGGTGGAAAACCCGAGAAACCTTCCTGCAATAAACGTATTGAGTTTGCTTCGACCCGCACTCAGTCGAGATTCCGAAGTCGTAGTTGATTATGTAGAGATAATTACCATTTTTTAGAGCTTTGGACTCATGAAAAAAAATTTTATCGATTGAAACTTAAGTAACGATACGATGAAAGAATTATTTGTTGGGACACAAAATGTTTTTATTCTCAGATCAAATTCACCAACGATAAAATGTATTTCCGCGTGTAGGAAATAACTGTGGATGAACGTCGTTTTAATAGGCTTCAAACTACTTCCAAGAAATATGACGCATTATAACTAACATTTTAGCGTATTATCCAGTGAATTTCAAGTTAAAGTATGGGAAATCTATTAGAATTGAACGGTTTCCATGTGGAAAAAAATTTTCTTTACAAGTATTTCCAATACCTTAATACCCTACGTAAGTTTCCGCCCTCGTGCATTCAGGTCGTCTCAAACACATTTCTTAATTCCTCCTGACGTAATATTATTTAATTTCTGAAAACTACTTTCAAAAGTCCAGAACATCATATTTGGTCCAGTTGTTAAAGGAAACATCAGAATTCCCATTTTTTCGTTGGATAGTAAGAACCACTGGACGCGGACTTCTCTTGATCGATGAAGTAGTCTAGAGGGAGATCGGGAGGAGTTCGTCTGCGGCCAAAAATGCCTGAGAGCAATTATTTTTATTAGGAATTAGAGTTTGGTTCTATCTGCCGAATTTGTAAATACCGATTACTTATCTCAGTGAGAAACCAAATAAGTGTGGAATTTTCAAGAAAATATCATTAAAACGGTTTTGGAAGTTTTCCCAGCATTGTTTTCTAGGTTTGCTATAAGCAATACATTACATACAAGGTTTATGAATCGCTCAGCGTAGGGGGCCCCCAGTTGTTACCCGGCTAGGGGGTACCTAGGTAACCCCAAGGAATACGAATATGAATAAGGGCATGAAATAGCCATATATAACCATATATCATATATAATTTGATGGATAAAAAACCTCAACAAAGCCAAAAACTTAGGAAAAACCAAAAATATGCAATTCTCGAATGCAATGTAATTTAATGAAAATTTTAGCCAGCAAATTCACAGGAAAATATCATAAATCTAAAGCCAGCGCTAAAGAGCAACATGAAATTTAGATTATAAAAAAAATTGTAAACTACTCATTAAATACAAAGAAAAAATGCTGGCACTCAAAAAGACTACGAAGGGCATTTCAGGTAAGTGAGAAGTCCAGGCAGTCTTGTGTTTAGAGGCACTATGAAATATGGCAGCCTATCACAAGTCATTCACCCAGGGTGAAAAATGGAAGCCATCACAGATATCTTTGACAAAAATACTAAAGACGCTGGTGGAATTGTTTTCCTAAAATCTGGCAGATATGGCAGAAAGCACTGCTGCTGGATAAAGCTCAACAATTCAATTAATTCCTCTTAGTCTGCAATGCCATGTCATAGTACACAGTTGAGCTTCATGAGGATTTTAATTTAATGAATCGGAAAGAGTTAGTGAGCTGATTTCTGTGGTTTCGAGCATCAGAAAGAATAATTACTTTTTCATCTCATTTTTTCAGTGTGACACCACACATCTTAATACAGAACATAAATCTAACCCGAGGGTCGCGGGTTCGAGTCCGGCCTGGGTAAGATTATTCAATGCCCAAGACATGGGTGTTTGTGTTCATCTAATGATATATTAAAACCCTTGTAATTGGGGAAACCTGTAAGTAATAAAGAAATTTAAAAAAAAGAAAAGAAAATCCTTGGGTGAGTGATGACTTTCTCTGAATGTCAATTAAATTTTTTTAATTCGTCCTGCTACATTGCTGTTCATTTGTAAAATTATGTGACTACTCAACGAGCACATATAGCATTTTTAAAGAGTACGTCAAGGAGGAAGTTTCATAAACAATTAACAAGAGCAAATAGTTTTCTGTAGCAATTACATCAAGTGAGGGGCTACAGAGTAGTTAACCCAAGTATATTACTCTTGTGCTGTTATAGAAAAAATGTATCTTTAATTGATATAAAGTCAAACAACTGTTTTCTTATTGAATTTTAGGCATTTTGCATACACCACAGTGGTGCAGCGGTGATGGGTGGCACCCTGGGGGGCAGCTTGAACTACACATGACAATATCTCAGAAACCATGACAGATACATTAAAACCGAAGAAATTTTGGTCCCATTCAGCTTCACTATAGCCTTTTACATAAATAAGTAGATTGGTTTTTCCACCTCAAAAAATGCATATTTAGTATTGAGGTTTTGAAGGCTTTTAGAACCAGTGTTGGTAAAAGTACTGAGATAAAGTAACTGAGCTCAATTACAGTTACTTTATAAAAATGTAATCAATTACAAATACAAATTACAGTTTTTAAAAAGTAATCAGTAAAATTACAGTTACAATTACTTCTAGTAAGATCATCCACTTTGTAGACCACTCGGCAACTGTTGAATGGGGCAGTAGAAATGTGGAGAAATTGCTGTAGCCTGCAATGTCACTAGCAATACAACAATAGCAATTATAATTGCTGAAACAACACAAGGGGTGTCATGTTTTGTACTCATCATGAATAGGCTACAACATAGGGTGGCTGAACCCAAACAGGCAAATTATGATACTCAGGGATTCGAAGTTGTCTGTAGGCCTAGGAAAATCAGTGAATAAGTAAATGCGATGAAGTAAATCATGCAACTTTAATGTGTACAGAATGGCATATGTTTGGCAACACTGAATTGAAGGTCACGAGAGCAAGGGGATACGACTTGACAATTCACACGACTGCGAGATACATCCTTGAACGCTTCCCTGTTCAAGCTTGTATAGCGGCCAGCGAAGCTGCCTGAAAATAATTAAAGTTGACATGGGAGCGAGTGAAGTAATCATCGATTACAAGCAAGTAACAATTACGATGAAAGTAACGATTCCTCTTCCACCGTGAGAAGTGAATTACAAGTAAAAATTACATTTCGTAAAAAGTATTCGTTACAAGTACAAATTACTGCAAAAGTAATCATTACAAGTAATCTGATTACTTTTACTCAATTTCTTACCAACACTGCTTTGAACATTGGGTTGCTGAAAACTAAGAGAGGGGAAACTTTAACATGTTAATTAAACACCACTATGATCATTTTTAGAGGTGGAAAACATTTATTTTCTCAAGTTTGAAAAATAATTGCCACCCTAATAAGCAGATTCGGACAATATTGGCAGTATCTTGAGGGTGTAGGGGTCATCCTCGAGTAAAACAGTGCAAAAATGCTACCAATATGGTAAAAATGGCATAATTTGGAGAATACAGCCGCCAAGTCTCGGGGAGCCACTTCCCCACAGGAAGGAATGGCAGCCCCCCTTCATATGAATTAAGATGGAGGCCATGCGGGTCCGTAGAGAAGCACTCACTACACTATTGACGTGGTAAGGTACTGCAAGGAGGAAGGCAATGGGAACCACCAGCTACTTATCCCAAGGAGAAGCAACTCTCAAACCCTGGCCTTCAGGGTGGGAAGCCAGAACTCCAGCCACCACATCATCTCCCCCTAATCTCCAAGATTTCTTGGAATTATTTCCATATGAGGACGGGGCTCATGGAAGTGTCACATAAAAAAAACACTATAGAGAATGCTACAGAATACCATTCAAATAAAAAATAATGAAATTATGTACAGATCTTATAAGGCAATGAATCCTCGAAGCCACAAGACTAGGCCCAGTGTCATGTCATGCCATGCACCTGAGGGAGTGGCACAGTGCCTTGTCATGCCCTGCACGTGAGGGAGCAAGGCCCCAGGAGTCATCATCACAATAGAAGCAAATGCTGAAGCAGAAGAGAAAAAAGACATAGAAGAGGAGTGCAAAAATCAGAAAAGGCACATGGAATGTTAGGACTATGTTAAGGGTGAGTAAGTTAGATAAATAACATGAAAAGAAAGTGGGTTCTACAAGACCAAAAGCTATACAGCTATATATATATTTATAGTGAGGAAAAGCCACCTTGTGGTTACATTCGTATTGAACAGGAAACTTGGAAGAAAAGTAGCCTATGAAGAACAGGTGTGTGATAGGATAATTGTCAGATCTAACAAATTTAGCCATAATCCAGGTTAATATGCCCACCTCTAACCATAGAGAGGAAGAGGGAGATGGAGTATGCAATCAGCTGGAGGAAATAGGTAATTGGTAGAATACCTGAGAGTATGCAGTTGTTAGTAATCAGGGATTGGAATGCTATGGTTGGCAATCGAATAGATTGACAGAGAAATGATCTAGTAAAAAAAACATGGGCCAGGCATCATTCTTCATGCAGGTTCACTTGGGAGAAGCCAGGAGAGACAGATAGGTTCCAGATTATATTATGGTGAGAGACAGATTCAGGTGTAGTGCTAAAAATTTGCATACTAATCCAGAGACTGATGCTGACACAGATCACAGCTTAACAATGATGAAATGTGGTGTTAAACTAAAAAAATAAGGAGTAGCAGCATGCAAAAGTGAAATACAGAGGGATTTACTGGGGCAATGAGGAAGAAGTAGAGAAAGCAGGTTGATAAAATCAAGTACAGTGGAACCGCGTTAGTGCGAGTAGGGCCTATTGCGAGACCCCCGCCAATACGAGAGATTGCAGGAGCACCATCAATTGACCCAATGATTACCATGTAAAAAAATACGGTTTTTACGAGGCCCTTATGGTGTTGGCACCCGCCACTGCGAGAGTTTCCATCAGCGGAAAACATACACCAAGAGTGGCCAACATCTGTAATAGCTTGAGATCTGTGAGAAATACAATTAATATGGAGTGTTAAGTTAGGAATAATCAAAATTTAAAGATCTCGCTGTATCAATTTTCCAATTGCAGATAATTATCTTTTATTTTAGTCAACTGCAAGGCATAATTAACTAAGTACCACGGATATTTAGGGTTTCTTATGGTATCATTCTGTAGGATTCCTCCCCAATGCTATTTGAAGTCCTAAGAATACTATTCCCACTCTAGACTTGAGAAAGTACGATGCTCCGCCATGACACTTCGCTCCAAATGCTCCAAAACCGGGCCACTGGTGGAAACTTGGGAACGACTTGGAGCGACAGTGGACTGTTTTTTGGAAGCGTTTGAAGCGTAGTGATTGTAGCATTCCATAGCGAGTTTTGGACCGCAGCCTACATCAGATTGGAGAAAACGTTCTCCAAGGCAGAATCCCTTCCACTGTATCTTTTCGTCTGCAAAAACAAATGCGAAATGTTATTCCAAGTGGCCTCGGCAAAATGTCACGAAGAACATGAATGTACTAATGATAAACATTAAATTCAACCAAGCGAAAGAGTAAAGGCAAGAAATAAACGCGATAAAAATTTGATTTATCAATCATGGTCTAAATTTATGGTGAAACTAATCAAAATAATAGAATGAACATGTAAACGCCCAATAAAAGTGTAGCTTGGTCAGTTGTGCGAAAATGACCGACAATTCGAGACTTTGCATCTTTTGGAGTCGGTACGGAGCTTTTTGAATGATTGGTTAGTTATTAAATCAAATGAGGATATGAATTACGGCGAAAACTTTCCCATTCTTTCGGGATTTGTGCTCAGACTCTCCGGATGGAAATACTTGCTGGAAGATGGAATACTATAGTTTCCATGGCAATTATTTGCTTCACCCCTGGTAAGACGATAATTTGCCATAGCGAGGATTTTCTTGGGCCCCGTGAGGTCTCGTTTTATTGAGGTTGCACTGTATACAGATTGTGGAGTGAGATGAGTGGAAGATAAATAGGGAAAGTTTGAAAAAAGATACTGTAGAAGTGACAAAAGGCGATGCAGAAGAGAAAGAAATGGAAGAGCATAAACTAAGACATAAAGAAAAGAATTATACCAAGAATTAATCAATAGGCTTCAAAGGGAAACAAAGAAAGGAAGAGAAGCATACCGGAGAGACCAGATCAATTTCTTAGGAAAATTACGAGAGCTCTATGGTAAGGTTTCTAAAGAGTATTGGGTAGAATAGAAGATGTAAACTTTTTGTGCTTACTTGTAAAATTCATAGAAGAAGAACAATGCAAAAACATCCCAAGACTATATGACAATGAGCATAATATCCCACAAGGCCAAAGTCATCCATGGAATTACTAATAGGGAGCTACAGAGAACAGCAAAGACAACAGCAGAGAGACAACCAGTTCTGATATTGGAGAGAGAAGGAACACGGGATCCACTGGGAGTGATGAGGACACTATTATCTTTTTCAAATGTCTTGGGCACCAGGATGCTGGACGAAAAGTTTTGAGGGTGGGCACCTTTCATATCTGCTTGAAGGCCTCCGCTGCTGGGAGATGGGCAACTGCCATCAAGAGGAAGATGTTTTAGCTTGATGTTGCAGAGATAATTATCCCTCAGCTGGAAAAACTGTACGGCCCACAATGAGAGAGGCCATGTAGTGATGAGGTTTGACAACACAGCAAACAGAATCGAAAAATTCACACTACGGAGGTATGAGAGCAACTGAATTTACAAGGCTCCAAACAACACCTACCGTACCCTGATTGGCTCTTGGAAAGTCATGTGATGAGCCACTTTTTCTTTGCACACCCCCACCAATTTTAGCCCAGCCTCCTAGTGCCCAAGACATTTGAAAAAGATAATAGTATGAAGAAACTTGGAATATGGACAGGACATTTCGGCTTGCCTTGAAGATTTTGAGAAGGTATTTCATGGAGTGGACTGGGTGAAACTGATAGAACAGCTGAAGAAATTAGGGGTAGATCAGAGGGACAGATGTTTCGTTTGGAATCATTATGTAGACCAGACGATGCAAGTTAAGGGAGCCGATACTAAATCAGGACGGGCCATGATAGGACCGGAGGTGCAACAAGGACACCCAGTATCATTTTTTTCTTTTTCACATACAATCAGAAGAAATAGTAATGGAGGCATGGGGGAGGTGGAAGGAGAAATAAAGGCGGGAGTGGACCGGATAAATCCAGTGAGATATGCAGATGAGCAAGCAGTGGCTTGTCCATCGGCCAAAGGGCACGACTGAATATAAAGGTGGTAGCGCACCAAATAGAGTATTGAAGTCGAGAAGTTGACATACCTGGGTTTAGTGGCAGAGATTCAAGATGCAGAAATTCCCCAGCTAAAAGAACATTTTCAAAGAGGAAGGAAATGATTAGGGGGTGAGGGGGTTCAAGGAGAGATACAAAGAAAAGAATGGTGAAAACTTTAACATGGAGCGTGGCACTGTACGGGTAGCAGACCTGGTGAAGGGATGATACATGTAGACTTGAGGCATGGCATGACCTCTATAATTTAAGAAAACGTGGAGTGGTGGGTGCAAAAACAATCAAGAAGGACAGAGAATTAAAAACGTTCATTCGTGGTGCCAGGAGTGGGGGTTAGAATTAAATATCAGCAAATGCACCACAGCTCACTTCCTGCGAAAGTCATCACACAAATGCCATACCTATACTGTGGGTGGAGAAAACATAAAATCGTCAGAAAAAGTGAAATATCTTGGAATTACCTTAACATCTGATATATCATGGGGAACACTCATTCAAAACTTAATGCGACACAGCATTAAATAAACTAGGTTTTGTTAAGCATACAATAGGAAGGTCCTCGGATGAAAAAGTAAAAGAGAGATGCTACTTCACTCTGGTTAGGCCACACCTTGAATATACTGCAAGCATTTGGAACCCTGATCATAAAGATTTGACCAAAAAAATTATACAATACTAAGAAAAGCAATATGCTTTGTTAAAAGCTGCCACAAGCGAATATATAGTGTCTCACAACTTATAAAGGGATTAAGGTGGGAGCCATTAGAGACTCGGAGGCTACACGCTTAGAATTTCAGAACTGATATTTCTCAGAGCGACATAGAGAATATTATCATGACGCCTCACTACATCTCTAGGTCTGACAGATGCGATAAAATAAGAGAGATACACTGCCGAACAGATAGTTACAAAAACTCATTCTTTCTACTCACAATAAGCGACCAAAATAAAAACTGAGCTCCACTAAATACACTCCCATAATACACGTCACCATTTCATCTCCCAAAACCTTCCATCTTTACATGGCTGGTGGCCTAACACCCTCTGTCACGCACCCATGTGGCTTGCAGGGTATTATGTAGATGTAGAATGTTGAGGAGGGAAAAAGAGAGGAGAATACTGGGGAAATGTGCAAGGGGAAGGAGGAAGATATGAATTCTGGACAAATTAATAAGAGGGAGACAATATGAGGAATTAAATAGACATCTAATGATGGGTCATGTATAGGGGGAAAACAAAATGATTTGCCAGAAATTAGGGTGATAGGATAGGAACTGTCCAAAAACCTTCCAATCAGCCAGTAGAATATTCAAATGACATGAGGAGGGGAGCGAATAGGGACCCAAGAAATGGCATTCACATCTGGTTAGCACCCCATTTGATATGAGAAAGCAGATTATTCTAAAATTAAGACAAATCAGCACATCAAGTAGAGGAGCTAACACCATAATCAAGAATACTCCAGGAACTATAACTAAGGTAAAATGGTACTAATAAAAATGTTGATCAACAGAAAAACTGAACTGAAGATGAAGGCCTGTTTATTAACCAAACAGGAGAGACTTACCTACATCTACATAAAACCCTGCAAGCCGCCGCATGGGCTTGTGACAGGGGGTGTTAGGTCAACAGCTGTGTAAAGATTTAAGGCTTTGGGAGGTGAAATGGTGACTTGAATTATGGGAGTAAATTTAACGGAGCTCAGTGATCAGCTCAGGATTGTGGTCGCTTATTGTGAGTGGAAACAATGAGTTTATGTACTTATCTGTTCGGTAGTGTATCTCTCTTATTTTATCACTTCTGTTAGACCTAGAGATGAAGTGAGGCATCATGATGATCTCTGCGTCACCCTGAAACACACCAGTTCTTAATTTCTCAAAAAGGCTAAGCCTAGCATGTAACCACCAAGCCTCCAGGGACTCCCACCCTAATCCCTTTAAAATCATTGAAACACTACATGTTTGCTCGTAGCTGTTTTTTGATGAAGCACGTAGCTTGCCTTTGTCTTTCATTAATTTTTTTGGTCTAGTCTTTCTGTCCAGGGTCCCAAATGCTTGTGGCATATTCAAGGTATGGTCTAACCAGAGCAAAGTAGCATCTCTCCTTTACTTTTTCATCCGAGGGCCTTCCTATTTTATGCTTAACAAAACCTAGTTTATTTAATGCTGTGTCACCTAAAGTTTTGTATGTGTGTTCCCCACGATATATCTGAAGTAAAGGTAATTCCAAGATATTTTTCTGTACTTGAAGATTTTATGTTTACTCCACCCACGGTGTAGGTATGGCATTTGTGTGATGACTTTCGCAGGAAGTGAACTGCGGTGCTTTTACTGATATTTAATTCTAATCCCCACTCCTAGCACCATGAATGAATGTTTTCGAGGTCCGATGACAGAACTTCAAAGTGCACACCTTCACTTATTTCATGGTAGATAACTGTATTGTCTGCAAACAATCTTAATTTGCTGCTAACTCGAGTACTCAGGTCATTAATATAAATACTGAATAAAAGAGGGCCGATCACGCTTCCTTGAGGAACCCCGGATGTGACTTAGACCATATCAGAGCTAAAACCATCTACTTATAACTACTTTTTGTTTTCAATCACTGAGAAAGTCCCTTATTCAATACACTATTTTTATTAACTTCGCATGAATGCAATTTATAGAAGAGTTTTTAGTGAGAAACCTTGTCGAATGCCGAGCTTCGTCTTAAGTTCCTGCTGTCATAGAAAACTATTTTTGATCAGAGAATGTCTCAATTTGATAACTTGCAGGGTAGGGCTCCTCATCAATGAAATCACTTAAACCACTAGCTACCAACGTCACAACTTTTCCATTTTTATATAGAATTGAAGTGCCAGGAACTTTCAAAAGAGTTAGGTAGAAATTTGTTCAATGGAAACTATAGGAGACAACTCTATTGGATACATTTTTTAAACACATCACCCTCTTAAAAACAATAATGGCAGGAGCAATTACAATGATAGACTGAGAAGTTACAAAGCAACAATACATTAGGAAAGTTATAAAATGCTGGCACATAAATTCACCCAAAAATTTGGGTTTTAAATGGTTTCTTCCCAGAATAATGTTAAGACCCAAGTAAATTAAGTAAAATCCAAGAAATAAGGGAGGATAGTTCTGAAACAATACCATAGACATTGTTCCTAGGGTTTCATATTTAGGGTGTAGTTTATGAGGAAAAGTGAAATTCACAAACTCAAAAAATCACCATCAAATTGTTACTAAAAGCAAGGCTACGGTAGTAGATAAGCGTGAAAAACGCTCCATTACCTGGAATACCTTTGAGAGGTACCTTTATTTAATTATCATAATTAAATGCCAACAATCCGAAAGCACAACTTATTGGTTTTCTTTGCCACAATAAACGTCCAATAAAGTTGATTCAAATTGATACGAATTAATTGATTTTGTAAAAACTCAATACATAAATCAAGACTGAGGCAACACGGAAAGCTGCCGACAGATATGATCATACATGACCCGCAACGTGATTCCTGGACAGAGATTGAGCTCATCACTATACCTTAAAATTGGTGCGCTTCCTCATCAACATTACACTGCACTTAGGAATTATGAAAACACTGCAGTGATATGAAACCAGTGTTAAACTATGGTATGCTACCTCCAATTTGGCAAGGACCAATTTCAGCAAGTCAAACCATCATGGATAAAACAATATGCATATTTAAACCGCGACAACCATATTGTAAAAGAGTAACAAAATAACGATTCTTCCTGACATAATTACCTAGGGATGGTTTCCCGTTCGATTGTCCGGAGGTGAGCACGAAAGCAAGCTTCTCAAATTTCACGTCGGTCTTCTATGGATTTCCTCCAAATAACTTCCTTCAGGAACTGCAATCGTCTTTCCCAAGACGTAGAAAAATGAACGTCATGGGGTTTTGCGACATGGATATGTTTAGCAACTGCGAACATCACTAATAAGAATTAATTCTTACGATCTAGAACGTTGCACCGCGAAAGCAAGCGGAGCTCCCTGCTTGCCCAATGCTTCGCACATTTCCTATCATTCTCCGAAGTTTGAAAAGACGACACGACTGCAGCGCTATAGCTAGCGAGTTAAATTGAACATAAGAAGTAATAAATTATATTGGCGAATCAAAACATTCTTCGAAGGACGTTGGGAATCATGAATATACTAATTAACTTATAATTTTGCCTTATGTGTTCCATGCATCTTCGAGGGACACATGGAAATTTGACTATATAAATCAGTAGTACGCTGATTACATTCATTCTTTACTCAGTGTAAGTTAACAGAGCAGTCCAGATGAGTGGCAGTCGAGGAATGGTGGACGAAGTTCTCTTCGAATTTCTACATGCAGAGTTAGTCTCTTACATCCTTGATAACTCCAAAGAATCAAAGGTAGAGTCTCGGTTTACCAGAGTTTTGTATTCATATCTCAGTGGAGTTACAACTGATATTCTTATTCACAGAAGGGAGATGTCACAACCCTGGAGTATATTGGTTTCTCCTCAGGATATCGAATGATTGAAAGGTCTGTAACTACGCATTTAATGAGAATAAACTGTGGTTGATTTCGTGTTTAATGCCATATTTTATTTTAGGTTGACGAAAGAATGGCCTAGATTTAAGGACGAGTTAGAAACAATGAAATTCATTTGCACGGATTTTTGGTCATCCATTTACAAGAAACAAATAGACAACCTACGAACAAATCATCAGGGTGTTTATGTTCTTCATGAAAACTCATTTCGCTTCCTGACGAGGATATCTTCTGGTCGACAGTATCTAGAGTCGGCGCCTAAGGTATATACATAGAGTATAAGTTAATCACATCACCTTCCCATAAATGTATTCGCTGTATGGTTGTCCTCAATATCGTTTATCATGATCCACGGTACGCCAATTATCACCTGCAAATCACCGTATCAGGTCTATGGTATCCTATTTACTTGGACCATACATAGTCGGTCATTGGTATCATCTCTCTTGTGGGTATTATAGATTTAGATATACATTTGAAATGATTGTTAACCATACGTTAATTGCCTTTTTCTGTCAAATCTAATGTGATATGCTGTCAACGTTTAGTTTCACCACTGTCCCTAAATGGAATAATTATGGGAATTCACATTATTTTACCCATTCCAGTTACTGTGAGACACATTTGCATCATAATCTATCTTGGGAGATCTTTGTTTTGGGATTACCATACATTAAACAATCTGTCCTTCGAAGTGGACATGGGTTATTCACACAAAAGTTTCTATCTGAATAAGTGGTGGAATCACTTACTCTTTCCATGTTTTAAAGAGAGCTATCCACTTGCTTGTCGTAGCTTTGTATTAATGTAATGATGAAAGGGTTAATTTAAATGTATTTGCGAACATTCTAATGACTTTTTCTTTGGGCTTATTCCAATTTCACAACCTTTGAAATATGCGACCTCACCATTGTTTAAAGTTGGCCAATTTGTGAGTATTCCTTGCCCTGGAAAGAATCTACGTAATTTCAAAACCTGTCACCCATTTAAGAACTAAGAATCTGCATTCCCAACATTGGAGCCGCTGTATCCAAGTGATGACTGACATCAATACCAGTTAGCTCTCCTCATTCTTTGGTTTAGCTGTAGTAGCTTTTTGGTGGCAGCTGGTCAGTTTTACCAGCCAGGGGCAAATGATCAGAAATTTGTCGCTTTTTTCTTGTAAATGAAATTCATGCTGGCATGTTCAGTAAATTATAATTTACTTGAGCATTGATTTGCAATTTGGAAATTGTTGCGAGTTGTTTGGTCAATGGAATGGTATACAGGTCACCTCAATCTATTATACATTATTTGCTTTTGTTTCAGTTTGTTGCCTTCACCTGTGGACTCATACGAGGTGCACTGGCCAATTTAGGGTTGGATTGTACAGTTACTGCTGAGGTGCAGCAAATGCCAGCTTGTAAATTCCACATCCAGGTTCAGAAGAATTAAACAAGTTATAATTTGCATATTACTGTCAATGAAGACACATTCCATTGTAATCACCGATTTCATTTATTATTAAATATGCCAAATTTGTAAAATAAGCACATCAGCTTTTTTTAATTCCTCCTTTATTTACAGCTTATAAATTCAGTTAGCTCAGCCATCATCATCCTCTAAATCTTTGTCATCCAATTCAGAGTCCTTGCCTGTGCTATCAACTTCGTCCTCTTCTGAATCCTCATCCCAGTTATCCGAGTCTGATGACAATGCCCTTACATCATTGCCCATGCTTTCTTCATCAGAGGATTCTAGAAAAAGCAATACACAACAATGCTTTGAGCACTTGGTCATTAATTATCATTTCACAAACTCATTATTTCAAATGAACTGACACTGAAAGATCAACTCAGTTTTCTATCAAGTACCAGTTTTGCTTTGACACACCTCTCCTCGTCACCATTGGAGGTGACAAGGAGAGAAATCCAAAAATTGTACGGTGAATTCCATGCAACCTCCTTAAAGCTACCATGCACAATACAATATCCAGAGTTGAGCAAATGCTTCAAAATAAAATCACACAGATGCAGTTTAACTTAATTCCTCAGTGGAAATATTTGATTGACTAATCCACAGGAATCACTACATTGGGCTGGAAATGCTAATCCTAAAGTGACAGGATGCCCTATTACGGAGGCTACCATTAAATAGGCCAAAGCCAGCAATCTGGGCTGCGGTCCGAATTGAGCTTTTGGCACTGACAGCAAGCTTACAGTTGTTCCGAATCGTGCTCAAAGCGCATGGGGGCGGAGAATCTTTCTCATATGACATCATAAACTCCTCGCTCAGAACACTCACAGGTTTGAGGTAGGGCTCCAAGAGTGCTTTTGTTGAATCCATAGCAACGCGTGGGAAAATTGTTTATATTTTGAACGCACAGCACATACGAGCATGCGAATAATTACAAACATCTGACCTACGCTTAGAGCGTTCCGAAAAGAAAGCGCTAAAGGTGCTCATTATATTTCGAAACGCTGATAAGCGCTTTCAGCACTATAAGGGTCTTCAGTGTGATTTGGACCGCAGCCCTAGTGACTGTGTACCTGCAGCTCAAGGCTAGAGTTGCAATATTAATGCAAGAAATGTCATGAAAATCAGTTGCTTTTTTAAGTGCTAGTCTGCACTGGATATATCATTACAGGAAAAACCTGTTTTTGTTTCATTTCTATTCTTAAATATGTCATAAAACTAAGTGATATCTATGATTACTTCATGTTTTCCATGTTCATTCTTATGCTTAAGAAAAAGATAGGGAAGTAATATAAATTAAGATTTGAGAATTGAATTTTTGAAGAACAATGTAGTCCAAGTCTTGGCACTTAGATCATTATGAATTTTGAATAGTTAGCACTGAAGGAATGGCTTTTTGTTCTTATAGCACAGTGCAGATTTGTCTCAAGAGCGGTGCACCACAATGGAATGCACCGGATTTCCCAAATAATGTTCATCTCCAAGCATCGCAAATATATGTTGAAGATTTGATAATTTGTTTCACAGAAAATACAACGCTATCACAAATATAACCACCAGTATTGCATTTTGCTTTTTTTGTGCATCATCACCAATGGTTGGCTAACATAAAAATTACACTAACCTGCTATAGCCGTAAAGTAATAAATGAAAGCTATAGGTTATAAAGAAAGCATTTTAACTTAATATCACCATAAGTTAACTATCAAGAACTTGAAAAATAGAAAAACATAAGGAGGAAATCTTCCATATCCTCAATTTCAATACTAGGTTCAAAATAACACAGCTGGGTAAGATGAAGAAAACTTGGGTATGATTACTACAATATTTTGTCTTCACTACAATACAAGATAGTTAATGCAGGTAATAACATTCGTGATCAAAGTAATGATGCTGACATATTCCAAGCTTCACATCAACAAACATGTTAAACTTGGCAGGGTATGCCCGAATAGTCATAATTGAGCTTCTCAAACTAGTCAAATTTCCAGGATATTGCTAAAAAGCCATTAAAACATCAATAGTAGTAATTGGCAGTATTGACAAATGCTGTCAGCTCTTTTTTGGAAGTATGGACCAAAAAAGCATCACTCGAATGTAAAAAAGAATGTCAACAGGGGATCATTCTCTCACTGGAACTCAACTCCATCCCTTTGTTTACAGACATTTCCCTGATTCAGAGCTTGAGCTGGCTCCAGTTAATAACAATATGATCGAGAGCTCACTCTGGGGGAAAACCACAGCTCCTAGCTTCTAAGTACAGAAGAGGCCTCCAGATGACATTTTTACTAGCATAAGCTGAACTATAAAATTATAATTTCTCAATTAATACTGCCAGCTCCTAACAGCCTGCCATCTTGGTCACATTCGATTTGAAGAACCCGGCTTCTGATTATTGCGCCACTCCCATTTATCAACTCCTAGTACCATCACCTATTTTTTTGCTCACCGAGCAGCAAGAAACAGTTTGGCATTTAAGCAGACACTTAAACTGTATTCCATCACATGTGAGCCAAAATACAACAGAAAAAATTTTATGAGTCATTCCTAATGATGGAGCCACAAGCTTTCTGTAAGATAGCTCTATGAGATAATTTGAATAAAAAGATTTCTACATGATTCTATGACTTATGTGTATTCTCTTTTGTGCTATGGTACCACTAATTTGGTAGAATTAAGCTGACCATTGAAACAAAGATACATGCCTCAGTCAAGAAAGTTTGGAGAAATATCCTATATTGCCAAAAGCCAAATACCAACAACAGCTAAAATGTGAGGGAAAGGAATAGTTTCTTCTTCAACCATTTCACACTTTTGAAAATACCACCTAAAGAAAGCATGAAATTAAGGAAGGATACCTAAGGAGAAATTAAATTATTATAAAAAAATCACTTTATGGCACTTAATTTGATGTCCTATCCATTATGAACATGATTAAATGCATTAATGATGGTAATTCAGAATGATGACGTTTCACTTATTCAATGTTAATTGTGTTTTTCAATATTATTACAGAAATGACAACCAGGAATTTTTTAAAACCCAGCCATAAGTCACCCAATTTGCTTTTGAAATTGCTACACAGATTGCCCACACAATTGCCCCACAGATTGCACATACAATGTACAGCCCGTGGAAGCATTCAGGAGAAAAAAATCTTCAAATTTAAAATTTTCACAAACTGATTACGATAATTTGTTAGTGCAATGGTTAACTTGAACCAAGACATGCCTAAATTGTGCCAAAAAAATTTATCCTACATTTAAAGAACAATATACATACATGTAATGCATATGCAGTTGATGCTTGTACCCAAGTTGACAGCAATTCTACTAGGTAATGAGCCAGCATGTGACCCCTTCTAAGTGACCCACAGGCCAAAACAAGTGCCCACATCTGGCCTTACCACTTGTTCAAATGTTGCTACCTTTACTATGCACAAGCCAAGATAATAGACCCCAAGAGTTGGCAGGCCACACTCAACAATGGCATCACTTGGCCACAATTGAAATAATATGTTTCAAAGAAATTTTCATACAAGTCAAATGCGAAAATATTAACAGGCTGAAGGCAGTTGATGGATCTGTGGTAGCCATGAGTTCATTCAAGGCCAAACTTTCCAGAATTCTTAGACTAATTTTGCATGGGCAAGTGGCACAAAGGAATCACGAGTTTAGAAACATATGAATGTCATTTGCAGGCAAGTGTTCTCTGCCAATGGAACTATACTTCTATAAGGTTCAATCTAAAAGTTACTCCACTGAAACATTTTTGCAAACATACCATCACAATAGAGAAGAGCTGCCTCTTGAACAGGTTCAGCTAGGGAAATTCCCTGGTCTGTGAAGCCTTCCCGTTTCAGCAAAAGATCCAGCCGACCTCTCAGCCTCTGCAGGTGAGGAAGCAATGGCAGGCGTGTCTCAACAATGGCCATCAATGGAGCAAGTTCATCACATCCAGTAGCAAGTAAGTGGCCTCCATGCACAACCAGAATAACATGTAACCAATTTAATCCAGCCAATGCCCTATGATGAATAAGAAGAAAGCATTCATTATGTGATTTGAGTATGAGATTAGTTAAGCTATATGGTACACAACTAAGGTAACTACGTTTCAGGCATGACTTTTTGGGAAACTTGGACATCAAACATAGTTATAAAATACACCAAGTTATATTCCACTTATTTTACTCACCAAACCATGGACAGTGGAGAGTGAAATTAAGTTCCTAATGTAACATTGTGTATCATTTCACAACGTGTGACAATTAACCTTTAAATGCCATAAGTGCCTTTAAGGGTCCTGAAAATAGCTCCACTGAGTTGAAAGTATCCGTACGGACACATTACCTTTGGATGGTTCTTACTTCAGTGTTTTTTCTTATGAATGTGAAATTGACTATTACAATACAAAAGAGCCTTTTAAATTGATGGGCATTGTTTTACATTTTAAAAGTTGTTTTGGGTGTTAAATGATGGCGCACAATACTAAGAATTTTCACAGCCAAACTTGGTGGCAAGTCAACTTCAGTTGCAGCCAAAATCTGTAATTTCTTTTGTGGATTTCATATCAGTTTTGATGTTAATTTGCAATGAACTAATGATCATTTGCCTCTTGCTTTCAGTGTAAGGTAGTCAAACCCTCTTCCACACACTATTAGCTCTAACTTTGACATATCCCAGCCATCTTACTTTTATTCCCAGAAACTGAAAAACAAGGGCAATAATGCTATGTATTGATGAATCAGTATGCTTTCTAAAGGGCAGCCAATTTGGGAGGGGAACAGGGTCCTCAAAGGCTAAAGCCGCGACCCCTGGCGATAGGGATCTGGGAAAACCAAGACCCTTCTCGCTCTCTCTGCAGCCGGGCATTGGCCTCATTTCCCTGCACACTTGCAATAAAGTAAGAGTACAAGACATATCACGTCAAATCACAAATATATATCATATTATATTACATATATAATCTTTCAGGTAGACAAACTCAACTTCATTCAAACTTTGTTTTCTGTCAAGTTCTATATTTCTCTTCCAGACATTGTGTATTTTATTAGGTGAATCAGAATTTTGGAGAAGAATTGAGATCTTTTCTTTATAAAGGCAGGGTCATATTCTGAAAAATGAAATATGTTGCAAGTTGAAAATTTATGAACTGTACAGGAACAAATCATATGCTTATAGCATGAAACTCTTCTCAGGGATGAACAGCCTCACTGCTATGAGGGAAATGTCAGCAACACATACAGCAATGAGGGCAATGGCAAAGAAAGTGGAATGGGTTGGCTAGAAATTATACATAGGCTTTTTCCCTCTCCAGCCCTTTTCAATGACCTAAAGGGTAAAAAAGTCTTCTGCTGCAATACAATAAGACAGCCACAAAGCCATACCTCACAATTTAGCCTCTCATACAGTTGAAGTGAAGTGGGAAAAATTATGGGTATGTCTGGGAAATGACTTGATAGCCATTATGTTGAAGGATAAAATGAAAGCATTCATGCTGATTAATATAAACTGTCATCCATGAGATGGTATTTTATGCAATAAACAGCGAGTTGTGAGGCTGGCCATTGTTAAGGACTACAATGCACATATGTGCATCGTAGATAAGGGGGAGAGGATGGGTATGAGCTGTTATAGTAGTCACAGCTGGAAGTGGACAGAAAAAGCTCTTTGCCCACCTCATGTACGTCACTATCCTCCACAGCCACATGCTGCCTATGTTTAAAGGGTAACCACTTTGGGTAACAAGAGTGTTCTGAGAGGGATTTATTAATCTATCACACTAAGAAGGGCGAAGAGTCTGACGTAGGCTTATGCATCTAGAACTGCTTACAGGAATATGAAGTAGAAATGCATAATTACATTAAGTTGATTGCAATGTATTTAACACATTAATAAAATGTATATTTTCCATAAATTCACTTCAATATTAAATCTTTGCCTCTCAAAGTATAAAAAAATTGATTTACTTTTAATATGCACTCATAGAGAAGTATTTGTCTAGGGTTTTTAATGTAATCACGGCAAAAACATTAAATGCTTAGGTGTATCAAATCTTCAGCCAATCCCAGCTTTGATTTGAACAATTTATCTAAAATAGTTGTTAAGACATTTAGATTTAATGCCTTAGGAAAAGGAAAAATTTTAAGAGCCAGATTTAAATCCCACAGTGAAAGTGCACTTTAGGACAATGAAATCCAGTGCTTAAAGGCTAAGGTAGTTTCAGCAAGATATCATTTCACTTAGAATTTGATGACTATGGCCTCACACAAAGAAAAATGTTACTTTTCCAAGAATATCAAATTATTAGCCTCTGCTCTTGCTACTTTTTGAGGTATTTGCCAAAAACTAGAAGCCATTTTCCATCGGAAATGTTTAAAACACACACTCCAAGAAGACTATTAAAAACCTTAAGAATTGCCAACACCTAAACCTCATCAGATATTTCACAGTGCATAAATTTACTCTAACAGTTAATAATAATAAGTCAATTACTACATTAATTTTTACAGTACTGCAAAAAAACTATACTGAGAATGCATTTTCTTTGAACTACATGAAAAAATTAGTAAAAATGAAGACTTAATTTAAATACTGAGAAATTTACACACATAAAACTATAGTTTTGCACCATTTATATTTCACTATTTATTTCATGCTCCTAACAGCTGCTGACTTTCACTGACTACAATATGACTAAGGAAAAAGAATGCGCAAACAACTTTCATTCACACAACATTTGTAACTCCACCTGATACTCTACAGCCTGACCTCACATGACATTTCTCCCAAAAAACCCCATATCATCCAGGCTCATTGGCTTACCTAACATCCTTTTATTCACACATGTCATAAAAATGATCACGTACAAATTTCTTTGATCGCCTTCTGACAGTATTCAAAACAAATCTCAAGTCTAAATGAGGTTCTACAAAGAAATTGATGCAAAACAGCATTAAATAAGCATACATACTCATATTACAGTACTGTACTTTCCATGGAGATAGCATGAATCCATCTTCAATCCCCATTGATTTATATACTTATTAACACAAAATCAGTATTTTCACAAAACATAACCAGGCAGTGATCAAACATTCTGGAACAAGATCATTTCACACTTCAGTAGCCTCCATTACACAATGTGTATTCTATTATAACTGAAAAATATCTTAAATGCATCACCACCTCACATTCAACTTGAATCCAGGTACATTCCTCTTTCTAGAACTAATACCATACATATATACTTGAGAATAAACTGAATTGTATGTAGTCCACCCCTGATTTTTCAGTCAAATATAGTAGATGTAGATTGCTAGTTGGGGTAGCCTTCGTAAGGAGCTCAGGCACCTAGACCATTAGTGGTCCATTGTGCCAACCCCATTTTAACTAACTGCCACATGCAGACAGGGGACAAGAGCAGGGGACAAGACAAGCCACGGTGAAGGTATGAACGGTCACCCATCCAACCCTCATCCAGGCCCAACATTGCTTAACATAAGTGATCTTACGGCAATTGGAGTTTCAAATGAGGCTGGGCCCTTGCCCCGTCAAATATAGTACTCTGTCCTATCATTCATGTATAATTTGACCAAGGGGCATTTCTATACTCAGGAACACAGAACCTCTGAGAACCCTAGGAAATGAAGATTGATACTTTTCATCTTACCTAAGGATCAATGTACATTAACATAATGACCTTAGTTCTCCACATCATTCCGTATAAGTGTAGCAGATAAAAAACTGTGTCAATTGTTATATAGCCATCTGCAAAATGTATGGAAGAAAAAAGTTTATGCATTCAGTTTAAACAAGAAAAAGATGGCATAAACAAACATAGACTGGCCAACATAAAATTTACACCAGCAAAATAGTGCCATGTATCAATCTAACTGGTCAGTAATTGATAATTCATATTGTGTTTAAGCGATAACACTCGCAATACTAATTCCCTTAGAATACAACAGCATTCAGTCTTAATTCCAGACAGGCAATAACAACTTTCCCAACAACCTTCAACTAAAGGATTTCTGTTGTGTACATAGTTTACACCACATTTAAGAATTTCTAAAAATGTAAAAACTACAAAGAACATAAGAATTCCACAAATGGTCAAGCTATTTCACTACAATATATATTTACAGACATTCAACTAGAAATTGATACAACAAAAATGTAAAGATGCAAGCCTACTAGGACATCCAACCCCCATTTTCTTTTGGCCAGAAGCTCTGCTCTAAATATTGTCACCAGATGTCATTGATTTTAAGCATATTTGCATAGGCATACGCATGATATTGATTTTAATCACAAAATTCATAACAGGCCCAAATCAGTCTTCAATCATAAAGATCAAATGAAGATAATATAATGGTCTCACAGCATATTTGCTCTGATCTCTTCTTGTGTCCCACAAACGACTTTGGATGACTAGGAGATCAGTGAGTATTTTGCACTGAGGGTCAAGCCCAGTGGCCTGGAAATGATACCCTTTAATTTTTTGGACAGATATTTATCCCTTCAAAGACTCCTTTATAGTCCAAACCCCCAACTTTTCACTGAAAATTTGGTCTCATAAAGTCCAACAACATTTGAGTAGATACAACCAAAATTTCAGGGTAGATCATATTCTTTCCAGGATGCTCCTATCAGCCAGATGTCACCACTATTAAAACAACATTTTGCTAGCCTTTCTGCTGTATTCAAACTAAGGAGGAGTCAAATCCAAACGTCGATTCTCGATCCCACTGATTCTCAAGATCAGAATTGGTATTGAGAATCGATCGCCTAAAGTCGATTCCGATTCCATCGATTCCAGATAGATCAATATTCAAATGAAATTTCATTTATCACATCAAATTTGTCTCAGTAATTTTGGGTGTAAGCTATCAATTTGTACATTTTATCTACCTCAATAAGCTATTTAATATTTTGCTATTGGTTATATATATTTTCTATTTGTTGATAAACATACTTTTTGAGCGACTTAATTGTCTTTGTTATTTTATTTCAGCCAATATTTGAATTTAAATAATAGTCGTACGCTATTGGTATATCAATATCCCACCTGTTATTAGGAATAAGAATCGATGGAATTGGAATCAAGAATCAGGAATCGATTTGAAAGAATCTGAGTCGGAATCGAAAAAACATGGAATCGACTCATCTTTAATTCACACAATTCGAAAACCCAGGATAGTGAAATATCTAGCCCCACACACCCTGCCTGTCTTCATCAAAACACTAATATTAATTTCTAATAGCAAATAATAGATGCGATGAAATACCAAGAATCATGCCAAAGAGATTTGATATTTTGAGCACTTACAGATTCCCTTTCTTTTGAATAAGTAGCGTGAGTTCTCTAACAAGAGGCACTACAGCAGAAATAGGTAACCTCATTACTGTATTTCTTATCCATTGAATTCCATTACATTCTTTCTTCATGAAAATACTGTGAAGAATTGACTTGTCCTTACTATGAAGCCCCTGAAAATAAAAATAGTATCCATCATGAAGACTAAAAAAATCATTGAATGTTGAGTGAAAAAGCATATATGTCTAAAAAAAACAAATGATTTTAATCAAAACGATACATGCAATTTAAATAAATACAAAGAATTTACAATAAAATGTAACATCCTCCTATGTGAAATATATCTAAGATATTTCTAAGTTAACAGTTCAGGGACAACATTGTAGAAATCTTTCCCATTCACAATAAACAGTGAACTTAATCAGCAATAACTACATATAATTTTCTCAATCAAAACTGTGATACTGCAGCATTACAATATCAAGTTGTTGATATTGCTATGAAATGATCATGAACATACATTATGGATTCTCGACTCTTCGCCAAAAACTGTTGCCTAGAATTCCATAAATAAACAACTTTTTCAATTGAGTCGCCGTCTAGGGATGAAAGACGGCAGTTCAAATGCAAATGTAAGTACGGATAGTAAATAATCACATCTTACCGGTTTTACTTACCAGTAATCATAATTTAGTGGATAAAAAATGTAGTACTACAGGCGGGACGTAATTACAATCTTTTTTAATATCGTCCTGCCGACAGATATATTTAATTCCTCTCCAAATTTAATTAAACAAATGCACAATTAACATCTTAGCACTTCGTGAATATTGATCGACGGCAATTTAATAATAATAATACGAGATGAAAAAAGTGGAATGAATTAGAAGACAGATAGAGGTACTATAAGGATTTCAAAACCAAGATCCGACAATATCATCTATGGATGAGAAATTGCACCAATAACTATCATTTTAATAACAAATAAATGAGATTGTTGAACCTACTTTGAGGCCACACATGAATAGTAGGTTACACATTAACATCCACATCAATCTATCTAGATCATACCTTCTGATTCCTAAGGCTCTCAACAGGTAATAAACCCAAAAATGTAGCTGTAAATTAACAGTAAAAGATCCACACAACAGAGAAAAGACTCACAATGGAAGTTCCATATGCCTCTTTCACACTTCCTGTAGTAGATATTTCCTCTCTAGCATTTACGAAATAACTGTTAGGTCTCAAAAATAGTCAGCTATTATTCACAGCATCAAGTAGTTCATACATCTTTAATCGTTATTGAATATTCACCACAGTCTCACGTTAACAACAATTAACAATGGCTATTTACGATTTGTCAGAGAAGACTTTTTTCTAAGTGGTGCCAAGGACTGAGTGAACTAAATGTGGAAATTGAGGCAACAATTCCAAACATTTAAATCCATAATATATATTCATGGTAATGATATTGCTCTGTACAGAGACTATTATCATTTTCAAATACCTTGGTGACTGACCCTTCATGCATGTTCAAGCAGCTTAGTATGAGGGAGTTAGGGCAACGTAGGGCACCAGGGAGGTGGGGTGGGAAAAGAGAACACTCGCACTCAATGTTGCCATGCCGACCTTCGATTTAAATAGAAACTTATCGCTACCTAACACAGCCATGATTTCAGACGTTACAGGATGAGCTTAAATGTGTCCCATTACGAAGGGCAGGAGAGTTGCTCGGTCAGCACGACAATCAAGAGGAATACACCTTTTCATCCCTCTCCCTCTCCACAGAGACTTCTTGTCTAGACCAGCCTCAAGGGCCTTAAGAGTGAACAGGTCTTAATAATAACCAATAAACATTGAACTTATTTTCTTATAAATAAGCCAATTTAAATGAGTCCAAAAGGCTAGTGATTTCTGACCAGTATCATAATTGAAAGATTTATTTGTACATGAATAGGTCATGGATGTATTTCATAACGGGTGCTCTTTCACTACTCTCAGTCACCAGAGTCACCACAGCATGGCACCGCACCCTGACTTCCGGAGCCCATGCATTGTGTGGCAAAAGACAGCTCAACCACTTCCTCTTGCGCTGTCGCCTACGTGTGCATCAGAATCCTCTTTTATCCCACTACTTATTGATCACTGAATGGTGTGCAATTGTCCTTGATCCAAGTAACGTTCTACAGACATCCATTAGATTTTTTTCATGTTTCTGCTAACCTCTTAGGCTAAAATAGGACAGAATCGTTTGCAGTTTGGTCTAAAAATTGCCTTGTGGGAGAGGGAAGATCATCATGGCACACAAACCAACCAAAGGCGACGGAGGTTGAGGAAGCAGATTTAAGAAATTAATGCAGCAAAGGACAGGGAGCAGCTTGATTTCATTCTTCTTCCCTCACACCTGAATAAGTTAGGCTTGCCTCTCAGTCACAAAGTTATTTGAAAAGAATAATAAATGATTGGAAGGGAAAATCACACTCTACAGTAATCAAATAACTACCAAGGTCATGTGGAGCGGATGAGTGAGGAAAGGAAGCCAAAGAAGCTGCGGCATGAGAGAATGGAGGGAAAGAGAAGGGGAAGGCCAAGGAAGAGATGGATAAAGGTTTTGGAAGAGGACCTGAAGACCATGCAAGTTGAAAGAATTTGGGATAAAACCAAAAATAGAGAAGAATAGACGGGCACCTTGAGGGAGGCCCACCCAGGGCTGTAACACCGAGGAAGAAGAAAAAGTATTGAAAACAGAGCCAGTATTTTTCTGATGAGCACCAGTCATATATCCAAACCACAAAAAAGGAAATTCTAGCACTTGCAATAAGAGCACATCATCAAAATATGCTTCTATCCAATAACTCAATGCACATATACAGACTTAGTTCCTCGGATACCACCAACTTTAGAAAAGATGGTTATAAATTGTTCTAAGTCATATGGAACGATTCTAAATGTAAACTTTTCCAGTTCTTTTGGTGAAAATGAGTAACAGAAAAACTTAAAATTTTGTATTCACTAAAATACATTAAACACCCTGACAGTGGCTGAAGAATATTGCTTTAATTTCAATAGAAATGAATGAAATAGAAATGAAATAAAAATGAAACGAAAGAAGTGAATGAGCATAAATCCTGATAAATAATAAGAAGTAACAGAAAATTCTAATAGGCATAACTCAAGACATAAAAACACTTTCAAAAATAATATCTACTAATTAAATAGGTACTTGAAAACCATCATCCAAAAATGTATTAGCAAAATAAAACACATTCAATTTACTAGCCTTTAACAAGACTGTAGAAGTTAAGATGATAATAAATATGGTATCAAGTGGTTATATACCTGTAGCAGAAGCTGTGCTGAATGTTCGGCCATTGGAGGTTTTTCATTCCCGGAGGCTTTCCGGCTACTCATCAAAGCAAGATTATTTAATCTTTCTTCCATGGGTAGCTGTGCTTCAATCTGTTTATCGTCATCATGCTTCCTGCGGTTTTTCCCAGGCATTGAACCACTCTGTACAGCAGACAAGTAGTTGACATCAACTAGCTCTGGAATTTTTACCTGAATGGTGAATATGAAAACAAGAAAACTAAAATTCTTGACCTTTTTTTCGGTTCATATTTTCCATAGTTGAGAGGTAACAACATCAACACAAACCTTTTAAAATTATTTAATTCCATGAGAATGAGTATTAAGCATTCTGAGAAGATATTCCTTTACAGGAAGGAACATCCTCCCAGACACATGGATAATTGAATGCAAAAAAAAGCATCCAATATGTAATAATAATAATAATGGCAAACCTCATGCCATGGAATGAAACACATGGACAGATTTTGCTGTGAACCTTCCTTTAACAAGAATTTCAATTCAGTTGGCCAACTAATGAGACACTTAAAACAATAAACAGCTACAAAGATAGACTAAGTAGGAAGGAAGGTGAGAGAATTAGAAATCTAGATTCTAAGAAAGAGCAACTTTCTCTGTGGCAACAATTGGGCTATATGAAGAATATTCAACAAAATAAAGCTTGAAATGCCAATGTGCACACTACCTTGGAAATGCTATCCTCCTTTTCCAACTTTTTCTTCAGGTCCCGCACAAGGTTTAACTGAGGAGTTGAAGACTTCATAGACTGTAAAAGAAAACTTCAATTAAACAAATAGAAAACTAAAGCATCCATCTCAGTTTAACACAACTGCTTATTCCAAGAAATAATATTTTCAATTGAGATGTTGCCAATCAGTTCAAAAAAACAAAAGTACTTACCACTCTCTCAAAAGCAAGGATGTTATTACTTGATCCATAAGCTATTAAGATAGTTCCATCACAATCCATGTGGGCTCCAACAATTGGAATGGAGCCCTCATCGTCCTTTATACTGACAGTTAATGATGATTTAATTGGCTTTGGACAGATTCTGAAAAAATAGAGCAGATATGTGAGATGATTTCAACCATTACACAAGGGCAAAATGCAAAAATATATCAAAAAGAGACAACTAACTTTAGTAAGCCACACGTTTGAATGGCTTTAGGCCAAAAGATATTTTTGAAAATTTAATAAAATATATCATAATAGTATACTCTCAAGGCTTAATTATAAATATTGGCCTTAAATACAATAGTTTCCACCCAAACAACCCATATTTCATCACTTTCAGCAAAAATTGATAGATTAGAAAAGAAATTACCACAGCAGGACTTCACTACTCATTAATTGCCAAGAGATTTACCACATAAACTGAGCACATTTGGATTTATGCCAAAATAAATTTAAACATTGCTGGATGCACACCACTATGTCAACAAGAGAACTCAAGGAATGCACCTGACAACAATGCAAGGATGCGGGGGAGGTAAGGAATGGAGTTGTAAAGGCAAGCAGACACACGGTAGGATTGAGAGGCATTTAATTACCCTGAGAGGGAACTATGTAGTAAGAATTTTGCAAGTCCACAGAATAGCAACGAACAATGGCAAGTACCACCAGACCTCTCAAGAAAGAAAACTACCGGAAACCAAATTTCTCCAAGTGGAGATACAAAGAAATAGAGGCCAAAGTTTCGGGTGGGTGAATGCACAGACACACCTCATTGCCATGAACACTTAATGTCTTGGAATTACACTGAAACCTGTATTAAGCGACTACCGACAGTTCCATTGAAAATGGTCGTCAAAGGGGTGCCATTCAACAGGGTTTCAGTTTCTAAGAGCACAAATAATACAAATGAATGGGTGGCTGAATTGAAATAAGGAAAGACTCTTGAATTGACAGTTTTGGTAAAACCTATACAGAAGGTGCTTATTTCCTCATAATTTAGTTGCTCCAAGGAAATTCCTATGCATATTAATTTGATGTACACAACCCATGAAAGCTGCAGAAAGTGACCACCAATGGTTCTGCTTAAAAATGGTCGTTGTGAGGGGCGGTCGCTTGCTTGATAGGACTGATCGTTAAGAGGGGTTTCACTATATTCAGGAGAATATTTATAAACATTTATCTATAAGATTTAAGAGGAAAAAGGCAAAAATAAGACTGTTTCTCATTCCTGGGCTGGAATAACTCTATTGTGTAAATATAAGCCACTAATTAATGAGAAGCTTTAATAGTATTGGGCCCAATTGCTTTGTTTATGCTTCAAAGAAATTAACCTCATATTTAAAATATACTTGAAGCATATTAAGGTTTTATACACATCCATAGGTATGTGTGTCCTAATCTCATCTCTCTCTGAGCTGCTGGATAAGTCTCAGGTTGGGAAAGTGATTGTTTGGGGGACAGAAAGACCTTAGGAACCTTCAGTAGGAACGTGGGCTAGTCATCGCCAATAATTACTCCAAAGATTCCTTAAATGAAAAATAAAAATAGACCCCAGTTTTTTAAATATGTTACAAGAGTTTTATTCCCTTAAGGGCAAAGTTTCATCGCTGAGCATCATCATCAATCAGGTCACCCAATCATTTGAATAATTCTGCCACTTGGGAGTTGATGACAGAGGTCTGAGAAGACATGTAAAGAAAAGGCTGGCTAAGACTCAAATATGGAGCACATCCCAGTATGAGACCAAGACCTGGTCATTATAAAGGGAGGATGTACGTCAACTTGAGGCATTTGAGGTGTGGGTTTGGAGATGGAAGAAGAGGGTGAGCTGGGTTTCGTGAAGGTCGAACAAGGAGGTTGTGTAAGGTTGGAGAGAAGAGGAAACTAGGGTCGGAGGCTTGGAGGAAGCAGAAGATATGGATGGAGGATATTTTGAAAGAAGAGGAAATGAATAAATGGGTAATACAGGGGAGAAGACTTGCAAAGAGGGGAATAGGAAGGAAGAGGGTAGGAAATATGGACAAAATAAGAAGAGGGAGACAATATGACGAATTAAACATGGCTCTAATGGTGGGTCTGCTATATGAGGGAAAATGGAACAATGTTTTAGAAATTGGGGCATTAGGATAAGAAGAGTTTCAAGAACGAACCAATGAATTAGTCAATTAACAAATGAACAATAATTACACCTCTCTCACTGCTTCTCTTGAGCAAGTTGCCCTCACTGTTTGTCCCTTTCATAAGTAAAATACCCCATGTTCAACAATATACCATACCCATTTATAGAATGCTGATAACACTGAAGCACTCCAGTGACCGTTACAGCAGCAAGAGTAGTGCTAGGATTGTCATCAGCAGGATGTCCAACACTTAAATACTCAGGCGAATCCATAACAGCTAAAGTTGCACAAGAGTTTTTCTCAGGACTGTCATAATCCAATACCCTGAAAAACGTATATCCAACATGAGTTTCAAGATAATGGGCTATTCATGATATAAATATTAAATTGTATTACGTTGGTAAACAATTTCAATTCATAATGCTACATGAAATGAGCTGGATCATTAATCACTGATGATTTCTCATCTCAGAAAGATCAAGTAGGAAAGAAAAGTTGGTAGACTGAATAACTGAAAGGCTCTGAAGCCACACTAATAAAGCCACAATGGAAGTGCTACAGAAATTAGGGGTGCCCATTAACTCTGAGAGAGGACAAAACAGTGAGGATAAAAATAATAGTAAGTATAATAAGGCCATCATACACTCCATATATTCATGTATAAGCCAACTCCATGTGTATACAGTTCAACCTGATTTTTCAGCCAAAATATTGTATGCTTTCCTATGACTTCTCTTAAGTCTGACCTGATAAATGTGCACTTGAGTTACATCATCAAACTATTATCAAACATATTAACCTTTACCTTCCTGAGTTTTTCTGTAGTCGTAAGCCTTGCTGGCCGGGGTTTTTTAAATGACCAGTGTTTTTTAAATGTCCATCAATGTGCCAAATGAACACGCTCGGCAGTCTAGGGACACAATTTTTGTGCCGGAGAGACACGCTCGGAAGATAAAGGTTAAGGAGAGCCAGAGCAACCAATTACACCCCCTTTTCTGCACACCATTCTTATGTATAAACTAAGCTAATTGGGCTATTCTCAAGGGATCAGGAACATGTCAGATATCAGAAGTGTATTTGAGACTTTCCAATTACCATTTAGAAAATAAGCCATGTTTCTAATTTTCCTCAACAAATAATGCATTTGTTGAACAGTTGCTCTTTGGAGGCATAACTTTTCCAAAACAATTGACAAGAGAAAGGGTCAATGAAGAATAAGTATGCTCAGCACATGCTCGAGGCAAGATCATCTCCGGCAACAGATTTTAATGCCAAATATCTCGGAAACCTGAGACTTTCCTCTAAATTTCTTCCTTTAATAGCATTGGCATTTGGTTTATGTAATCCATGGATTGTTAAGATCACACCATGCTTGATCCATAAACAAGAACATAAGGAGCTACTTAACCATTTTTTTAGAATTCAAGGAAATATAAGTTTTTATCATTCATTCAATTTATTTTAAGTTTTGTGACTACATTCATTTTTACTTATATTTAAATCAGGTTCAACTATAATAATGCCAACCTCACAATTTTTTTTTACTTTAAGTTATACCAAGATAGACTATCAAGGGTCATTTGTTTCCTCCTTACATTTGGTGGAAGAGATTAGTTATGCCAATCATTCCTTTTCTTTAAAAAATTCTATTGTCGATTAGCATTACTTCTCACCTATCACTATTCATTTATTATTATGATCAATGACTTCTTCATTTAGGTAGATGCATAGGCATCTAATAATTGAGCTTCAGCAGAAATATAAAAAATTATATCAAAGAATATTTACATCCCATGAATTACTTGTAGACCACTGAAAAAGAACATATGTTAACCATATTTCATTTGATGGCTGCATGTTGATATATAATATAAAACCAACTTCTAACATCTCAGGTTCCATACATGTTTACCTCCATCTGAGTCATTCACCCACTATCACTTGCATACTAATACAAAGAAGTTACCAGGGGCAAGGGCATTGAGTAACAAATGCAAAGAATGAGTACTACCATCGTTAAACCTCATTGTTTCACACTTAAGCCAGGATTATTATGCAAAAATTTTTGCACACAGGATGTCAAGCCTGGACAATTCCACACCTGCCTTCAGGATGGTGTACTTGAAGTGAGCTCAAAATTACCTTCACCAAAATTTCCAACCCCTCAAGTAAAAGAAAATCTCTCCATAGGAGAAAAACAATGGGGAGAAATATCCTAACCTTGCACATAAATGAGTTCACAAAAGAGAAGTGTCACACCCTGACCCTCAGGCAGGAGGCTCAAGTTTTCATACATTGAAAATATTCTTCCAAACCACCTTATTGAAATGACTCTGTCACAGGATTCTAAAATTCACAATGTACAGGACAGTCGGGAAAGTTGGACTAAGCCCAAACAAATTATAGCCCGAGTGCATACCCTTATATGGTTATACGTGAAGATAGGTTATTAAACAACAAGCAGGAGGAACAGGCAAATATGCTTAACTTAGATTTAGTCTCACGAGATTTAACGCATTGCCACATACAGTATTTACATCTCAGCTGATTATCTTTCCAATACTTAATATGAGAAAATGCTAGTATAATAATACTACCTCCTGTTCTTGTAAATACTGAAAACACACAACTGGAATGTAACTAAACAAACAGTCACTTCCTTATTCATTATAAAAAACACAAAACTGTGAACTCACTGAGCATGAGGGACTTAAAGGTCACTAATTCAAGAACAGAAAATAAAACTGACAGAGGTGTCTTTTCTGAGAGGAAAATATCGAATTTAAACTCCATGCTAAGCAGCAGAATTGGTGGGAATGATGAAAACGACGTCAAACCAATTAAGTCCCAAAACCCATGTTGCAGCATAAAATATAATACAACTCACGGTTTGGAAAGGGAAACTTGACCAATGCATCTACATATTACAAATAATCAACATTATATGGATCTCATGAGTCCCCAAAATGAATCAATAGAATACAGTCTGTTTCTAGCCCATTAATAAACAAATTCAATTCTGCATAAATGATTAATTAAAATTATGGGAATGATCTCCGGCCTTCCTTCTTGATGGCAAAACAAACTACCACCCTTCTGGCGTCATATCTATTCAGAGGAAGGTAGTAGAGCGGCATGTTAGAAAAACCATCACATTTTGGGACTATCTGGGAAATGCTCCCGCATTACATGAGGAGAACTGTGTCAATATCTGTTGACCATTACACTACAAACGTGGATGTTTGATAAACGTCATATGTAATTTAGATGCCTAAATTTCCAAGTGAATCCTTATTAACGTAATAAATTAAAAATAACTTTACCAAACACTGATGATACGCTCTTGCTTGGATGAGCTAAGGAAATGAGGCTTTCCATTATTGACTGGAGGCACATACTTCAACTGACTGACAGTGTTGGCATGGCCAGTAAAGGTCTTCAGGAGTTCTTTATTATCAACGTCCCACCATTCGATTGCTGAACTCCCCACCAAAATGGACTCGCCATCATCCAAGTCTAAAACACTTTTCAGAGGTCTACTTCCCGCCTTCCATTTCCTAAAATGCATCATAAAAAAGTTAGGTTAGTTACAATAACTAAAACAGTACAGAGCCAAGCAGACCATATGTGCACACCAGAACACTTTGGCTCTTCACCTTTTAATAGATCTCTGACTAACATCCCATTCTATCACCAACTTATCATCACCACAACTAAAAAGACTGTTCCTTTTTGCACTAAAAGAAAGATCGTTAACAGTTTTAGTGTGACCATCAATAAGCTTCCCAACAGCACTCCCTGATGCAACGCAGTATAAAATTATACTGCCTTTCTTAGTTCCCATTGCCAGAATGTCACAGGAGCTGTCCTTAATGTCTGATTTTCTCTTCTTTTTCCGGGACGAGGGAGAAAGAACATGTTCACCACCAGCTCCATCCTGAAACCGCAAGTTGAATGACTGAGTTCCATATCATTGTTAGCAGTGCTTCTCATTAGTATGACTGCTATTATTGTACTGGCAAGAAGTCTATTCCCAATGATTGATCGGCGATTGAGCACGAAGAATGTACCGGTACTCTTATCTAACGTAAATTAGAACTCAAAAAGAAAGTATACGCGAGCAACTAAGAGTGATTTAAATGTGAAGACAGATAACTAAAAATTACGAGGAATCATGCATAACTTACGGCAGTGATAGCTATCCAGGATATGCAGGAAAGTTGATCTGAAAGATGTTGACTCGGAATATACTCCTGCTTCAATGTATTAGTGGATGTGTCCCAAATTTTTAACTTTCCATCCACAGTGCAGCAAGCGAAATATTTCCCATTCCTGGAAAATGCTGAAAACCCCCGAATAGCCATAATAACAAAATCAAAAACACACAACAACAACCATGCGGCCACGGCCAATGCGGCCCATGCGGAAGCCACGGGAGATATGCCGGCGGGGACAAATGAAATGCTATTAATATTAAAATATATATCTTTCTTCCGGATTATAAATACTATGAGTGACAAACTAACAACAAGAACAAAAAATGTTTAAAATTGGAATCGCATAATACATTCGATCCACGATTAGCACAGCGAATGGTCTAACAGGAGTAAAAATGGCGGTTAACTTGAATTTCACTAACGTGTACATATAAGAAAAGTGAGTGACCTTTCTCTCAGCGTTTTTAAATGAATGAACTTTACTAAATATTTGCAAGTCTTACTGATCTTTCAACAAATAATCGTCGTAGTACTTTATTAAACCTAATGAATACCGACTAAGGTTATGTCAACTTGTGCTTCTTCAAGAGGAAAAATATATAATCAAAGAATACACTTCGACCACAAGAAATAAAAATAACATTATATTTTAATTACTGTTTTAAAAATAAACCATGCTAAGGTTCTAATTTCGTAAATAATTTCATCTCTCTCTTAATTTGTACAGGCTTAAAAAGAAACGGAAATGTCTACACTATACCTTCTCAAGCTTAGTTGTACGGTTCAATTCTCAAAGATAATCAGCCCTTCAATTCAGCCTTTATTAGCGTCTAAGACACCAAACTACTGGATAATTTGACATATTTTCATACAATCTCATAATTCCAGAGATATTGTGACAAACTGAAGGGTAAGTATACCTACAAATTTGGTAGGATTTGGTGCTTTCCCAGGATATGAGTTTCTAAAAGTTCTCCTGGGTTCCAGTCGGAGAGAGTGGGTTCATGATGGCTGACATTTCGAAACTCGATGTATCATCCTCAGGGCAAAGGTGCATTCTTGAGTATGTATGTACTATATTCACAGTTTGTAGACTTCTCCAAACAAAATTAATTAGGCACAGAGATTTTAAGACAATTTAATGTAGTTTGAGATGCACAACATCTTAACCAATGAGTCTCCAAGATGAAATTCCAAGGTAGAAAGTAGACAGTATTTTAGCTAAAGACAGGATCCTGGTGAAGGCATGGAGGCTCATCTTTTGCGATGCTGGACTTATCTTGGACTGGAAGACAGTTTTTTTTACCCCATGCAACATTACCATACCAATATCTTCAATGGTATATGAACTAAGTGATCTGAAAACACTATTGGACCTACCTTAGGAACAGTGGTGGACTCATATGTTGCTGCTCCTCATTGAGTGTAAAACTTTGGTCTACCACCACCCTCAAATGTGAAATGACAAATGGCATGGAACTCCAAATTATAGAATTCAATAATGACATGAACAATTAATTTCTGCCTCTGGTGATGCATGAACCAGGGCCACTTGATGGACGTTTTCTTGTTAAATCCTTTCATTTAGTTTGAAAACCTTTAGTATGCAGAAAATGTTTTCCTGTCATCTCCATTATAAAGTAATGATGAATAAGTAATTGAATTAAGAATGAATTCATTATAGCTCGGCATTAATTATTTCTCATTGGTACCCTGGAAACACTCAAGTTTCATAAAAGATTATTAAAGGAAAATGTCTGGAAATAAATTGCTGGCAAGCATGGGAAAAATCACATTTCTGTGATGGGTGGTTATATGCACATTATATATATAAATAGCAAAATTATTTAAAAATCCCGCTTTTTATTTTTGTCATGACTTCCGATTTACAAGACTCCCACTCAGAGTTACACATCTACATACTACCCTACAGGCCATTGCATAGGCTGCAGTAGGGGGCATTAAGCCTCCAGCCAAGAATGAGGAGGTAACCCACATAGCAGAGGTATATGCCAAGAATATTCCTGGAATATTCTCACAGGGATATTGGAATGTTCCAAGCATGTTCTCAAAGTTCTCAGAATATACCAGGAATATTCCCAGCATATTCCTTAGGTCTGCCCTGTAGTATATATTTTAGGAATATTCCTGCGGGATATCCCTGGGGGATTTTCCTGGGATATTTAAATATAAGAAATATTTAGGGTAACATTTTCATCAAACAAATTTTTATACTCTCTTTTCTTTTTGAAAAGTAAGGACACTAACTCATAACAATTCATCAGAAAAAGGAAGAAAAAAGATGGCCCTTAATGGGATCGAACCTGCATTATTAGGACGATGCTATAAACTACTGAGCTAATGGGAAATCTGTTCTAACTGTCGAAAAATGTGGTATATGTTATTTTGCAGACATTTTTACTCCTCTAGACAAAATCATTAATATGCTGAATATATTGTGACAGCAGATTCCATGCGGCAGAATATGATAAAATGGTCACAGCTAATGTATGTCGCAATAAGTCAATCCAGTGTCCTTACTTTTCGGGTCTGGTCAAAATATGTTCCACATTCACAAGTCGAAGATGGCAGGGTCAAAAGTTGGTCAGAGTAACTACAGTAAACCAAATGAGTAGTCCAAAACGGAAAATGAGATGGGACAAGATGATGTACAGAGTCATGCATTCGTTCAGTTTTCAAAACTCCAACGCTGACTTTAAAGAATATTCCAGGGACATCCCACTATGGTTCATACATACATACATACCCATCACACTGTTCCCTTCCGGGGTAGGCACAGTCAAAATGTTTCACTCAATAAGTCATAATTGTACACCTAACTCTGCTTCAATAATTTCCTCCATACTGACCTATCCTTGCAGACCTCTTTTGCTTCATTTACCCCCATGCACTGCTTCATACACGCCCTCCTGTTTTTAAGACTCCTAATAATCCTCCTCCTAAGAATTTCCTCAACCACATTCAACCACAACTTTCTCGGCCTACCTCTACCTCTCGCACCATTCATTTCACATTTATATATCTGTTTCGTTATTCCACTCTCATCCATTCTCTCAACATGGCCAAACCAATGAAGCACACTCCTTTCATATATGTCCATTACTGGAGCATTTAACCCACATTCATTCATGACCCACTCATTACTGACCCTATCCATCCTACTTTTGCCGCAAATACTCCTCAGATAACTGATACCCACGGCGTTTAATCCACTCTTATGTCTATCCTGACATGCCCATGTTTCACTACCATATAGCAAAGTGGGAAGAAGTACACTTTTGTACATGGTGATTTTCGCTTCCTTAGACAAGCACTCATTCCTTGATATGCTTCACATGCTACCTATCACTTTCCTTCCAGCATTTGCACGTCTCTTTATCTCCTCATCTATTCTTCCATCTTTCGAATACATCTTACCTAAGTACACAAAATCATCCACCTGTTCAATTACTTCCCCATTCGACCTCATCACACAGTTATTCTCCCCATTCTCCTTATCAAAAACTACTACTTTAGTCTTGCACGCATTTACCTTCAATTCCATTTTCTCCGTTGATTTACAAAACTTATCTAGGAGCTTCTGTAATCCCTGTTGGCTGCCTGAGATCAAAACAGCATCATCCACAAATAGAAGAACTCGAACGTTTACATTCCCAATCAAAAAACCGTCGTTTTCACTACATGCGTCTCTAACACATTTATCCATAAATACATTAAACGTCCATGGTGATATTACGCATCCTTGCTTTACACCCTGTTTTATTGCAAACCAATCATTCAGGATCCCGTTAACTCTCCCGCTTGCCTTACTATTATCATACATCACCATCATAACATTCAATAACTGCCCATTCACTCCATAGTCTCTCAAAACCTTCCACAACTTCTTTCTATTTACTCTGTCATATGCCTTCTCTAAATCGACAAATGCACAGTACACTTTCTTTCGGACACTCATACATTTTTCTATCCCTTGCTGAATTGCAAAAAGCTGGTCACTACATCCTCTCCCAGGCATAAACCCACACTGCACACCCCATATTCTGTCAGAAGTAATATTCCTCACTCTCTCGATTAATATTTGCCTGAACACTTTTCCTGGGATACTCAATAAACTAATGGCCCGATAATTATTACATTCGGTCTTTCCTCCCTTCCCTTTGTACAAGGGAACGATGATAGCATTCTTCCAATCCGCTGGAACAACCAAAACCTGTAAGCATAGATTGTATAGTTCACGCAGCCTACCAATTAATAATTTACACCCACACTTCAGCATTTCACTGGATATCCCATCTATGCCTACAGCTTTCCCATTTTTTTAATATTCTCACAGCCGCTGTGACCTCCTTCTCACTGAATCCCTTTTCCATCAACACATTCTCACATACCACTTCACAAGCCTCATCCTCAAGGCCTGCTATATTATTATACAATTCTTCAAAATACTCCCTCCAGCAGACCCTGATATTGCTTTCGTCCCACATGATATCTCCACTTTTGTTCCTTACTGCATTTATTCCCCTGCCTTCACCAATCTTAGCCCTTTTTACCCACTTCCAAAACAGCTTTTTATTACCTTCAAAATCACTCTGCATTTTGTTAGCTTCATCCGCACGCATTCTTTCTTTGCTCTCTTTCACAACGGTTTTGAATTCATTCTTTTTCTTTTTGTAAATCTCACTAAATGAATGTTATGGCAAATAAATATTGCTCTGATATTCCCTGTCGAGTCACAGTCTGAATCCGCCGAGTCATTAGCTTTTATACCCTCTTATATCCTCGGCTTTTGCATTCATTCTTTTTCTTTTTGTAAATCTCACATGCCTTAGTACGCTCTTCCTCAGATTTGGCAGCAATCATATCCTTGTACACCTCTTTCTTTTCTCTGACTGCACTTCACATTTTCACTTCTTCATTCCACCAAGCATCACCTTTCGTTCTTCCTAACACTCCTTTCCCGCATACACTTTCAGCACATTCCACAATCACTCATTTCAAACACTCCCACGCATCATTTACATTCTCGTTTCTGATATGCTCGTCCCATTCTCTCTGCTTCAACAACAGAGCATCCTCAAGCATGCAACCATACCGCATTCTTACCTCACTGTCTAGCAACCTTTCCACTTTTACTCTCAACTGCTTACGTGCAACATTCTTCCTTGGCACCCACTTTCTGCCCAGATTCACTTTGAAGAGTACCAAATAGTGGTCTGTTCCACATTCAGCACCCCTCATCGCTCGCGTGTCCTACACTAACTCTCTCAATCTCTCATCATACACAATAAAATCAATCATGCTTTTACAATCGCCCCTTTGCCAAGCATACATATGTATTCTCTTATGTATAAACCATGTATTCGACACAAACAATCCTTTTTCCAAGCACACACTCACCAAGTTTTCACCATTATCATTAACTCGGGGGTCACCAAATGGCCCAACCACTCTCTCAGATGCATCCCGCCTCACACCAACCCACCCATTCATGTCACCTAGTAAAATTATTCTCTCACCAGGATCACAATCATTCAAAACCTCTCTCAGTTTTTCCCAAAACTCATCTTTCACATTGTCACTCTCTCCATCCAATGGTGCATAGCACACCACAATCACAACTCTCCTAATACCAACTTTCATGTGCACCCAGAGCAATCTAGGGGATACTAACTCGTACTTCCTTACTAGCAACTTAGCTCTCTCATTAAGAATGAAACTTTGACTGCCGTGTACATTATCTTCAACTCCTGACCACAATGCCAGACTACCTCCATCTAATGTAACAGCATCCCGCCCCTTACGCTTAATTTCACATACACACAAAACATCCATTCTTCTCACTTTCATTTCATTCTGCAACTCATGCTCCTTTCCATACACTCCTCTCACATTCCAAGTACCGAGAGTCCAGTTTGTTTCCAGTCCGTATCTTGATGGGCCAACTTTATTCAGCTTCCGCCGCCTATTGTGGCTTCGGCTGTCCGAGGCAACATTTTGACATTTAGCAGTAAGTTGTACTAGAGAATGCAAGGTTACCAGCCTTCGCAGTACCTGCACCTCGTGCAGCTTTCCCTCCTAACGGTTATGGCGCTCTACCGGTCAGTTTTGGCACGTTTTGGCCAGGATGCCACAAGAGAAACCAAAGCATAGTAATACCCTAGGCCCGCTTTCCTTCTTCTGCTCAAGCTAGGATCCCTTCTGAAAGGACTACCTTGAGAGCCAGCCTACTGTTGCCCGCGACCCACCACTAGGAGGTATATGTGGTGTACTGACACACTGGACACGTACACACACACACTATGGTTCACAAGGGTATATAATGATGAAAGTCATAATAGAATATTCCAGGAATATCCTGGGAATGTTCGCAGAAGGATATTCAAATGCAATTCACTTGAGAACATTCTACGAATATTCTATAATGATCCCAACGTCCCTGGAACCAAATAGGTGTATTGAGAATCAAAATAAGATATTCCTAGAATATTCTCTGCTGTGTGGGAATTGGGAAAAGGAAGGGGTAGAGGACAGAGGAGAATTGCATGTAAAAGTGTTCCTTGTGTTGTGTTTTTTTGTTACAATCACTAAAAAGTTTTGGAAAGAAGGAATTTATGTACCTATCAGTTCAGCCTGCGTTTACCCACCTTATACGAGAGAAACATTAGCAGGCATAGCCCTTGAACCTCCATGGCTTAAGACGCTTGTCAAAGTAAAACCACCAGAGCATTTGTTTTTCTTTCATATGAAACCATTTGGCTACATATGCTATCACAAAAAAGAACACGTCAAAAATAGCCGGAGAGTTACCATAAGCATATTTCTTCCTCTCTTGTTTTGACATCTGGGCTCTTATTACATGAGTGGAATGAGGCAAAGGAAAACACAATTCCAAGTATGTATCGACTGGCATAAGCCTGCCATACATGGAAATGGGGAGATAACTGTAATTTTTCATTAGAAGTAAATTACTGTGGTAAATTACAGTAGCTTTCAAAAATTACCACAAGTCTCCAGTAATTTTTAATTTTCTGCAATTAATAGCAAATAGAGGATTTAATAGGAACGCCAATACCAATACAAAGGAGTTAACAACATTAAAACCATTACTATAGCTACATAAAAGTATTATAAATAAGGAAAATTTAAAAACAAATGCAGCAGCCCACACGCAGTTCAGTACTTTTGTTTGGTATGAGAAATTTTCATTCAAACCATTAAAAACAAATGCCCCACCAATATTCCACAAGCAAAAGTATTCCACAATTGAGTTGCCTGTATTTATAATTAAGATTGCATTTAATGTATTAGGACTTGCACTGAAAAAAAATGTTTGGAATACATAAATCGATATGAAAAATATCTGGAACAGAGGAGAATATTCCCGATAATTATAGTAAGTTTCAGGGTACTAATGTAAAATACCACATTAATTTACAAAAATTAATGCAGTAATTTTCTGAATGGCCCATCTCTAGTCATGCACATACCCTAGGTAATTGCAACATTAAGCACAATTATATCTAATGACCAATCGTCCTCCTTTTGTAAGTTCTGTCCTCCCTTGAAAACTGTCCTCCTGCACCTCCTCCATTTAGATTTTTGAAGACTAATCTGTCGCACATAATGTGACGTATTTGTATTTGACATGATGATTCGTCAAGGCTCGATAAAGTGCGATATATGATGCGACTATGAGACGCATGCACTTCACGCGGGAGACCTTGAGAGAGCCAGCCGCACGCAAGTGGCTCTGTTTACTTCTTACCGAAACACGACGTGGCACATACACACGCAGTAGACTCACGGCACAGTCTACTTAGACTGGAACTAATGCAGCAGTTGAAAGAGTTTTTTCAATTGCCAATGATTTTTGGACAAGTGAGAAACAAAGATTGAATGTTGATACTCTAGCAGCAGCACTTGTCGTAAAATTCAATATGAAGGATATTTCTTGTTCAGATATTTCCAATATATTGTTAGAAAATGATAGAATGACAAAAAATATTAGTTCAATGGAAAAGTACTCATTTAAATAATGGTTTATTTATGATATTTTTTTCAATTTATGTCCTCCTTTTCATTGTAAAAAAGTTGGTCACCTTATTATATCCCACTAGGATGAGTTAGTCTGTTATGAGTCTACTCTCGAGAACCTATGAAATAGTGAGAGGGTACCTCAGGGTTCTACCCTGGGGCCACTTCTCTTTTTGATTTATGTTAATGACCTCCCTAATTAGGTATCTACTGAACTTTGAAGAAATAATGATCGTTTTGTATGCTGATGACACCAATGTTCTGTAATCTTCTCAATCTCGTCTTAGCCTTGTGGAAAAATCAAGGTCTGTTACTATAGAAATAAAAAAATGGTGTAGAGATAATTATTTAGATTCAAACGTTAATAAAAGCAAGATTGTTCACTTTTCCCATGGAAAAAATGTGATAGACAGTTTGCTAGTAAAAATTAATGGCCAATCAATTGAACAAGTCTCAGAATGTAAATTTTTAGGCATCATCTTGAGTGCGAATGTTTCCCGGGATAAGCATGTAAAAGTCCTGCAGAGTAAGCTTAGCTCTACCTTCTATCTATTAAGACACCTGTGTGAGACTACAAACAAAACAGTACTATTAAACTTATACTATGGGGAAATGTTTTCAACTATAGCCTATTTTTGGCCCTAGTTGAATACTATATTATAATATTTTGGGACTCAGCTAGCATTTCCCTAGCAATTTTCAAATTACAAAATAAAGCTGTCAGTATAATCACTGGGAAATCTCATAATGCTCCATCAAGGCCTATATTTCAGGAATTAAATTTACTACCTCTTCCTTGTATATATATTATGGTTTTAATCCTTCATATCAAAAATAATATTGAGACTTCCCAGAATTGTGACCATCACCACTATTACACCAGAGGAAGGCACAATATCCATTATGACAATATAAGAACCAAAGCAGTTAAGATAGGGCCCAAGGAAATGGGTTTTAGGCTATATAATAATTTGCCTTAAAGCATTAAAGATATTAAGGGAAATATTGACTTTAAAAACAAATTAAAAAGATACCTCCTAAATAACATGTTCTATTCCATAGATGAATATATATATGTTACTTCCACTAGCTAAGTCCATTTCTATTTACTTTTGCGTACAATTATTGTATTGTGTACAATTTCTGTGTTTTTTCTTAAATTGACGTGCCTCATACTACGTATTCCAAAAAAATCATGGTCCTTGGGCAAATAAAAATATTATTACTATGTGATAACATCTTCATCATTTAACCTGTATCATGGATTCATTCAATTCAGCTCTACATACTTTTTATCATTGTAACTTTAAGCAAGATTGTGAAGGTTTAATACATAAGATATAAAGAAATTTTTTAAAAAAATATGGCAGCCCCCACGCATATCGGCAAACTTATGTTTGGTATGGGAAATATTCATTCAAACCGTTTAAAAACATAGCCCCACAAATATTCCACAAATAAATTGTACACGCCTTAATTATAACTAAGTTTGTATAAAATATATACAGACTTGGCTTAAAATAATATGTTTTGCAATATATCAGTATGAAAAATGTGATGAAGTGATATAGAAAAGTATAATTAACAGATAAAGGAGAAAATTAAAAAAGCCATGAAATGAAAAAACCTTTAAATTCATGGGTTTCAGGGAACGAAAACAAAAGGAAGGAATCTGAGAAAGAGACGAGCTGCCCATCACTATGAAAAACACCTCTCTCCAAAACTTCACTAATTATTTTTCCATAGCTTCTTTATCCAAAAAGAGATTTCCAACTGAAATTTCCTCTATCATATTCTTGGATGGAGCTCTCCAAATTTCCTGCTCTTAGAATTAAATCTACTTTTCAAGACTATCTTACAATTTATGAAATCAGTAATTATTAGGTGGAAAACTGGTTGAGTTTTGGCATTACAAATCATGGCACCTGCCACCAGATCCTGTGTGAAGAACCCAATTAAACTCAGGCATACCAAATGTAACTCGGCTAGTTGGTAAGTTAGAGTTGAGCAGTCAGGTTCCATTGCTCACCAAGCAGCAGTTACAATGGACATACCTCCTCCCACCAGCAATTTCAGAACAAAATAATTTAATTCATAAGAGGCTCCACGTAATCATTTAATAAATAAAGTCATTTGGTCTACCAAGAATACAATAAAAAATGGACAAGTCTTTCAATAAGATGGGTTATTCATGTATACCTGTACATTGTATGAAAAAAAGTATTCAATGTGCCAATATAATATTGAGAAGAAATCATTTCTGTAAATCATTGTACGTGCTTAAATTGTAGCAAAAAGAGAAGTATTAGTACACTCTTGACCTCAGCAAAGAGGGTGTCAAATAATGCATTTTTTTGCTGAGCTATCATTTTCTCCACCAATGTACATGTAATTCCAATAGAAACAACTGGCATGATTACTGTACATGCATACACAATAACATTTTGTTGATACTACAAGCAGTCAAAATACAGCTCAACAGAACTAGGATGAGCCAAGTTATGTAATCATAGTCCGTCCAAACCTCCAAGGAATTTACAAATTTGAATAATAAACTGGATTTTATGGAGAGATTATTACTCATAGGAGTACTAATGAGTAGGTCCTTAAGGATATGGGAAAAACTATCAATGGCCTTAAACAAAGAATTTTAATTATTACGGGCAAATATGTTTTCACCAACTAATATTCTCATGGGTATATGTATAGGTATTAAATTCCTTTTAATGAATCTGATGACTATTCCATAGATGCCTCTTACTCTGATTGGGTACATTATCTAATACTGATTGGCATGATCTGGACAATAAGATTTAATAACAATCTGGAGCTATTCCAGCATTTTCTCCCCAAATTTTTCTTTCACCTCAACTTATGCAACCAAGTTGGCCACAGGAAATACAGTTCAGTCTCATCTCGTAAAACTTAAGCTAATTACAGTAACAACCTCAAAGAGAGCATTAAAAATGTTAAATTATTAAAAATATATTGCATACCAATAGGCTAGACAAGTAGTTTGTTTCCCTATTTGGATGGATCTACAGAACATTATTAGAGGAATAAAATTCTTTATCATTAGTTAAGATGCTTAGTTACCTTAAAGTCATCCTGTATAACTGCCCTGAATCAAACAGTGCCTTTGGTAATTACACTTTAAAAATATTTCTATCATAGTATGTTTCTATTATAATATGTATATAAGTTGATGTAAAATTTTGATTGTTGAGGAAATAACTTTCTTCATACATAATCAAAACAATTCATAGCAAAATTTGGCATGTATGATATACATTGGCACACATTTTGGCACTTAGCCTACTGCTTTAAACAACTAATTATGCAATCATCCACATAATCCATGTTCCAATTCGATGCCATGAAGGAGTAACTTCTCCAACAAGATGATTCTATGAGCTGATCAGACTAATGGAATCCACTTGCAGCTCCAATGAGTCTTCAGGAGAGGCCCGAGCTTCTTCATTCTCCACAAGCGTAGAAAGACCTCCAGCAGTTGCTGTACCTGCCTCAGAAATAAAATGCAATACATTTTCCCAAGCAGTTTCATCGTTTACATCTGAGAGCAATGGCTTCGCATCTGGATCGCCACTCCTTGGGGGAGTGCATTCATTACGGCTCAGGAGCTTGCATTGGCAGGATGCTTTTGTGTGGACAGCAATCTGATGGTTGTTAAATGGCATGCTCCACTCCCCATTGCTATTTGGAAGAGCCATGTAACTGCTTATGAAAAGGGTCCAGTTCTGGAAAATAAGCAACATGACCATTGGATTTCCTCTTTAATTTTCCAATGAGAGAATACTAACATACAATCAGTGACGACATCACAAGCAATTTTATTGCTTACAAAGAGAACAAAACTCGCTGAAGACATTGTCACCAGAAGAAGGGAATCCAGATTTTCAATTGCAATCACACTGCAGAACCATGACACAGCAAACATCGGAAGCAGGGTGGCTCCTGCTCTAATCCAGCGCCTGGCAGCAGCCAGGTTCTGATAGCCTCGTGCACCACACCCAACAATTGTAGCAGCAGTGCTGGCAGAAATCCTCCTTAGAGCCATCAAAGAGGCAACTGTGCCAATCTACAGTCACAAATGTCAAAAAATATTAAAATACCATCAATATCAACTGAAAGCATTAAGTCATTATTAATAAACATCTCAAGTTAAAAAATTCTTAAAAATTAACCAAATGCATAATTCGAAAATATTTTAGAATACTTTGTGATTAAGAGTAATGTATCCAGGTTTTAAGCTCTCATTTCATTCTTTCAGCACAAATATGGTAGCCAAGGTTCTTCAGTTCAATGAAAATCCTTAAAATTCACTCTTTAAAGGTTCCCCTCACTAACAAATTTTTCATGGATCCTGGGCAAGCTTTGACCAAACTAAATAATACATATCATAAACATAAGTTAGGCATTAGAGAAAGAGAGATGCCTCACCAAAATTAATGTAGCCACTGGAGCCAAAAATGACAGCACCATGCCTCCCTCAACAGATAGCCAACAGTAATGACGCCACTCATACCCACGAGAATTCCAGGTGTAACAGGCCTAAAATAAAGTTGAAGTAATCAACTCAGCAAATCCCATCCATACACATAATACAATCATCAAAACTCTTACACATTAGATTCAAATTAATATCCAGGATAGGAACTTACATATAAGATGGGGACAGGAAGTATCCAAATGATTGAAGCTGCCACACAAAGACTGTGAGCATGAGAATTGTTCATCGGAGAAGCAGTGGGTGAGCTTGGAAGGGAGCGAAGGGTAAGGATTGGAAGAGCTGCAAGTCCAACTGCACACACCAGATGTATATAATGTGTGACCATAGCCAGAACAAGACAGGGTAATGTTCCCAGGCGAATCTGTTTGAGCAAACAAAAACATTATGAAAATTTTAACACAATTAATATTGGGTAGATGTCACCAATCACTCATTCATTACATAAACGTAAATCAGAAAGTATCTACAAGGATAATAGATACACAATTACATATAGAGGAGCAAATGTCTACACAGATCATTTCCTGGTAAAAGCAAAAATGCAACTATGGAAAGCATGGAAAAAGCAATAAGTATGGTTGAAACAAATAAAGTACGAAAACAGTCTTCAAACATTGTTACAGTCTTCTGTGGATTTCATGTGTATAGGAATTTTTTGGGTTCTTCCTGCATTGTAGCAATTTTATGGATGACTGTTTCGCTGGCATTCCAGTCAGTATCATCAGGTCCTAATGATGCCAAATGGAATGGTAGAAAGAGAGGAGGGGAGGGGAAGGAGAAAAGACAGGTGGGGAGGGGAGGCAGGTTGGGAGGAAGGCAGGGACAGGACAGCAGAAAACAAATGGAGGAGGTTAGTGGGATCTATTCAGTCCTGGCAGAGAGAAGCCTTGGAAGAAGTAAATACAGGAAGACTCAAGTTCTTTAAGTTGGAGGGGAGTAAAGGAGGGTGGAAGGGAGGCAAGAATACCCACTTTGAATAGTTGAAAGTAGAGTTGTGGGAGAATACGTGGGTGGTGACTGGGAGGGACACAGAGAAGGAGGGCTTATCGTTACAACTAGGATGGTGGCCATTCATTCAGATATTGAGAGGCATACTTGATGTCCCAATACAGAATGAAGGGCATAACTGGCAGAGGAGGATATAAACAGTATTCTGGGTGATGCAGGAAGGTGAGGAGACAGAAGAGAGAGGAAAAGTAAGGATTTGTCGAGCAGAGGCTAGGTGATAAGGATACCTCAAGTTTTACTTAGCGGGCAGTTGCACTAGGTTCAAAGGGATTTAGCAGTTTTGAGCAATTTGGAAAGAGGTTTGGTAGTTTTAAAGAGGGCGGAAAGGTTAGGGGGAATCTGAAGGTGAGAGAGGGACAGCAGGAGAAAATTTTAGAAGAAGTAAGGTTGTCAGAGAGGATAGAGTAGAGGTTTTTAATGATTCATCTGAGGGAGTCAACTCCTGGGAATTAGGTGGTACAGAGAGAGATTTTGTCACAGGGACTGTCCCTCAGAGGGATGGAAAAAATGATCCTGTGATTCAGGCTTAGTGAAATTCCACTACTGATTTGAATATTCTTCCCTTAAAACAGGTGTGACGCCATATTGATTCAAAGGTGTTTGAATTCATCAGCTATTTAATGTGCACTCCTCCACATGAGATATACCATTGACAAGATGAGTTCTGCAGTTCATTTGCCAAGATCAAGTTCCAGCTCTTACTTTATGTGCCTAGGATTGACATTTTTATGATCCAATGACAGAGTCTCATAGCCCTTTTTTGTGATTATTTCTAGATAGATTACCATATAATCAGCAAATAATCCAGTTTTGCATATTTATGGAGTCTGAGTAAAAGAGATAAGGAAGAGGCAAGAAAGGGGCAATAATACTTCCTTATGGAATGCTGGATATCACCATAACCATGTCAGCACTAAATCTATTGGGGGCTACTTTTTATTTGACAGATTTTAAGCTATCCAGGACTACCCACAGAGTTACAATTTTATGGAGTCACCCGCAATGCACAATTGTGAAAAGTTCCATAGAGAAAAAAATCATCCGCCTTGACCAGGATTGGAACCTGGATCCCTTGATTTCCGGTCGAGTGCTTTAGCAAGTTAAGCTACTGAGGCATCCTCTTCCCCTGTGGATTTTTGTGTCCTTTACGGGACCAGATTTTCTCGACTGTAGGACATACAATGAAACAATCAGTTGCTACTGAGCGCTTAGTGCCACTGCCCACGAGGAAAGATTGTACTATGAACACAGAGAGGCATTCACTCTATTTGTCAGATTTTAAGCTATCCGGGACTAGCCACGGGGTTACACTTTTACGGAGTCACCCACAATGCACAATTGTGCAAAAGGCAGAAGGTGGATGATTTTTTCTCTGCGGAATTTCGCACAATTGTGCATTGCGGGCGACTCCGTAAAAGTGTAACTCCGTGGCTAGTCCCGGATAGTTTCAAATCTGTCAAATAGAGTGAATGCCTCTCTGTATTCATAGTACAATCTTTCCTCTTGGGCAGTGGCGCTAAGCGCTCAGTAGCAACTGATTGTTACATTGTATGTCTGGTAGTTGAGAACATCTGGTCCCATAAAGGTCACAAAAATCCACAGGGGAAGAGGATGCCTCAGTAGCTTAACTTGCTTAAGCACTCGACCGGAAATCAAGGGATCCAGGTTCGAATCCCGGTCAAGGCGGACGGTTTTTTCTCTGTGGAATTTCGCCCTACTTTTTATTTATTATCAATTAGAAAGTCATGCATCCAATTCAGTATTATGTTGTTAAATCCACATTCCACATTAATGCAGTTTAGAACATTAGCCAGTTTAGAGGTGCCTTGTTAAGGATAACCAGTTTAAATGGAGCATTGGACTACACCGAGGTTATTTAGATGAGTTGATTTTAATTTCTTCCTTTCTTAGAAAGTACTGAGAGTTATGTAACACCATCCTTGAAGTAATTTTCCTCTACAGAGAAAATTGATAGGTGCAAGGACTTATCCCAGGCTATGACAGAATTCATCAAAGAATATTGATGAAATTCTCCTCACTCAATTTTGGTATACTACAAAACATTAAAAAAGAATAGGCATTGACTCTATCTAGGTCACTGGTTGCTTTAGAAACCACATAAGTTTGCGATCTCGAGTATATCAATATTACCTAGTCTTTTGATGTCACTCTAGAGATGAAGTAGTAAAAATGTTATTTTACATTTTGAGATTCTCTCTTTATAATCACCAGCGAATCCGTCGTTTTGCTGATCACTTAACAACTTATTCTGAATAAAATCTAAGAATATTTGGAAATAGTATCACACTATTAAGTGTAACAGCTGATATCACTAACCCATGTGCCACCAGCCAACAGGAGGGATCCAGAGGCAGCCAAGCAGGTGGCTAAAATCCCCACAAGAAGCGGTGGGGCATAGTGGTAGCGTGGATCTTCAACCTGTCTACGCCGCCTCCTGGGCCTCCTACGCCTCTGGAGACGCCTCAAGGCAGACCATAGCGTGAGTGCTTGGGGTGGAATGGAAAGGACAGGTCCTGCGGCCCACCAAAGCCACCACCCATCATTCATCCATGTGGAAGAGCCCCCAGCATTTCTGGGGGAAAGGGCTGCATCTCCACCAAAATATAGGTAAACAACACTGTCGATGACGTCATGGTCATGCAAGTCAGCATCGGCAAGGCTATCATCAGGCAGAGCTAAAAGAGGATCTTCCTCTTCTCCGATCACACTTTCTGTCACCACAGTCGGGGGACGAGTGGAGTTGGTATTTGAAACTGGCTCTGAAGAATTTCTGACATGGAGGCCTAGGGACAATGACATGGAAAGGGTATGAAATGTGCCCCAGTGAGCTCATACTAAATTAAGGTAACTGAATAATGGCACAACCCACCTGGAAAGCAATGTGGCAAGGCTATGAGAACAAGAAGCAAAAATATTGATGGGCAATGTTGGAGATCCATCAGGGAATAAATATGAATCCAGTTTGATATCAGAAGCTGATAAGAGAAAGCTGCTACCTCAACATCCCCATCGTGGTAGCTGCACTATCCTGAAATTTCATAACAAGTTGATTAGCCTTTGAGTAACAATGTAAATAAAATTATGATTGAATAAACAATGATAAAAAAGGATACAGAGAAAATTTGGACAGTTTGTTTCCTCAGAATTCTCATGACTCAGAGAACAGAGCCAGATAAAAACAATACATGCATGTAATTTGTCCATGAATGCATGTAGTATAAGTTCCACCTCTGATTTTAAGGCTGGATTAATTCATGAGGGAGGGAATTGCCTATTCCTAACCCAGAGGACATAGGAAAACCCCATAGTTAAGGCAGATTTTTTCAGTTTCTTTTCCAGAAATGTCAAAAGTCTAATAAGAATATCATCTTTCTTGAGTATATTCAGCAGGATGGGTAAACATGAAAATGTAACACATTGTGCCAAAAATTCATGAAAGCCTTCACCGTGTATTTGAGAGAGCTATAAATGTTCAAATCAGTGACAGTGATAATTTTAAGAGGTAATGGTCCCCAGTGAGTAGCGCATTTGGTTATTGACAGGAGAGACTAAGCTTCCAAAATTGGAAAAGCTTATTATGACATCAGAAAGCTTCAGTTCACTATAGTCAGTCAAGGGAAAAGAGTGTTATTCTTTACCTTAAATACAACCAGAGAACTTCATATACTGTTACGCAAAGTTTGATGCCAGTTTTATATTCACTTCTTAAATAGCTATGAGGTATTTTACTATGTTAAATCATGATATCGACTTAACATTGCTTTTAATAGGTAGGTCACGAATCAAAGTGAATACAAAGGAATATGACAAACGACAATTCATTTATTCAAATAAATTGAACTTGAGGTCATAGTTATGGCTGCAGTTTGCAGGAGGGCTGGGTAGACAAGGTATACTTTTTATCATCCATTTTTTTGGTATCAGAATGATTAATCTTGACCATACTGATCACATATCCCCACCAACAATGGAGGGAGATTATCTGATTGAAACTCAAATTTATTCCTTTGCGACCTTTTAATGTAGCAAATTTCTCCAAGACTACCACAATTACTTTTTACCGTTCATAAATGATATATTATTATAAGTTCCATATAAGGTTTCCTCCAGTAGCTCTTAAATGACACATTACACATAATTTCAGATACTTCCAAGAACATGACCTCCAAAGACCCCCAAACTTTTTCATTCTGGGTCATCCTTACCATGAGTAGGCTCTGACCATAATCACACATTTAAAAACAACCACCTTTAACTTCTGCATCAGTTTCAATGGAATAACAAATTAAAAACAAAAAACAATATAACTTTGAGAAAACTTGGATCACAAGTATATGAGATCATTTGCTTAAACGTTTTACGATTATCATGGTAAAATAAACCACCTTTATTTCTACAATTTCATTTACGTCCTCCCACATTGGTGCTTGAAGTTTCAGTGAATAACTAGGAAACTAATATGAGCTCCCAAAATGCCTTACCCCTAAATCCCTAAAATGCCAAAGAGTGCAGTTCATGATTATCAACAGGCTGTTTCATAATTGGAAGTTACACCCAGAACAAACGGCACAGAGATGAATAAGTCCTCTATTTAATAAAAAGATATGTATTATTAGCTTTGGTTAGTAATAGAAACAAGGCAATCATAGCTTGGTTGGGACAAGTATTCGATTACTATAGATGTTACACCATGCATGGTATGAATGGCAAAATAAAAAGTTAAAATACAGCCCTTATGCAAAGATACATCTACATCTACACGATACATGTTCAAAGAGTTGGTTTATTGACTGGCAATATTGAATATTTGTACCATTTAGGACAAAGTGGGTGGGACATTTAGGGAAATGCATGGGATATGGATCATTTTAAGGGCGGAGAGAAACCCGGCGTCGTCAATAGTCTACTCTCCATGAAAAGCGCCAAGGGGCCCAACATAAAACATCCCACCTGATGGACCGAAAACTACATCTTGAAGGGCAATCCGTAAAGCACCCGCTAAGGAATCGATATTCCAACGAAAAACCTCCACCACAGCCGGGATTCGAACCTCAGCCCACGGTGCGGGAAGAAAGCACTCCATCCACCACGGCAAGCTATCACTATGTGATATTTCTATCGCCGTCCGCAATAACGAGAACGCTGACGTACGTATCCTGGACTTTAGATGACCGCGTCATACACACATAAATATCAGAGGAACATAACCGCTCGCGAAAATGTTGGCGTACATAGTATGCGAATTGGATTCGCGATCCGGATGGGACACCCCGGATTCGGACATCCGGTACACAAAAGCGGAACCCGGGAGCGAAACCCGCGCCGAATTTCTCCACGCGCGCGAATTCCTTTCGCGCATACCAAAACGAAACATTCGAGGTAGTTGCAGGGCGAAGGTATTACTCGTTCCGCAGAAATCACTGGGTATGGGGCCAGACGGCCTATTAGAGCTCCACCCTTACTTTTGAGATGTAGGGCCTTGCTACGGCCAAACTCTAGGGGCCCTTCAGTCTGACTTGTAACGCCTATGTTAACAGAGGATACCGTTTGACAACATCAATAAGCTCTTGGGTTATCATTTCTCATTGTACCTTAGCTCTTGATTAGAGTTGCGCGGGAAACGCTGCTTGCAGCGAATTGAAATTTATTCACGGCGGTCCCGCGAGAGGCTTGAGGGGCCCCAGGCAACTATGGTTTACGAGCCGTAAAAAATAGAAAATCGAGCCCAGAATTTAAAAAAAGTAGTAGTATTCTTCGTTCACTTTGTAATATTCCTCAAGGTATTTATTACTCCGACCTAGGTTTCAACTTAAGTCATTATCAAGGTCTTTTTTTATCAAGGTCACTATCAAGGTCAAGATTAACTTACGTCGAAACCTAGGTCGGAGTAATAAATACCTTGTGGAATATAACAAAGTGAATTCATTTAAAATCATCGCAAAGTTGTTCCAACAAGTGTATTCTTCGTTATTATTATAAATTTATTTATTAATTTTAATCATACCTTTATTTTCAATATAAAATAATAAATAAATTTGAAATTCCAAATATAGATTACGTGTCCTAAATATCACACAAATGTCGTAACTAGAAAAAAAGGGAAAATGCGGGGCGAGGGGCTCTTGCCCGGCCCTAATGGTGGTACTCGGTATTCCGCCACGTAATTATAGACTCGTGCGGATTCCTCCCGCGTCACGCTTTCACGTCGGTGTGTGAAGGCCTTAAGGAGCCAGGACACGCTCCCGCTAGAGGTTACCGAGTAACGATTTCGCGCCAGCCACGCCGTGAGCACCTCCTCATGTTAGCATCATTCTCCAGGAAGCATTCACCCGGCAGCAGATGAGCTTCGTTGAACACGCGCTACCTTCGATTGCCCCACTTTTTCCGTTCATGAAAGTTGTTTTGTCGCGGCAATATAAACGCAAATGTAATAAAAGAGGAGTTTCAAGATCCTTCTTTCGAGGATTAAAAACATTTAAGTGCCCTCTGTCAGCTTATAGATCGATTTCCATAATTTGGTAACGGTTATAGAAATTAGCGATTTTACGGGAAAGCAATTTATGATTAGAAACAGGAATTTGGTGAAAAAATGACAGATTCAACTGCCGGCTGTTTTTTTTGCCAGATTTCTAAGAGCAAAGTATCGAATTGGGTGATGTTTCGTGACACTTTAAAAACTTAGACAGTAGATAATTATTTTTAGCCGGGAACTTAGTGGCTAAAAACTGTCACGTTTCAGGCGGAGAGTGTGATCATCAGCACTAGAGGAAATAAAAATTTGCAAAAGAGTATGCATAACACTAAAGTGATACAAAACTACTTAACTCGCCGGGAATTCAAACCTGGATCTTCTTCCATGCCTGGATCTTCCAATAGCGGAACAAGTACGCTATCCAGTTACCTCACCGGTTTGGCTTGGTCGAGTAGCTGGCTATCTGGTCACCGGTAGGTCAACTAATTTTTCCATGGCGAAATTTATGATTTCGCTGAATAGTTAGTGCCCGTGCGAGTGGTTGCACATCAAATGATATGCGTATTCCGCAATGGTTATTGAAAAGATGAAAATTAACCCCGGACGGAACAGAAGAGAATGAGTAAAAGGACTTGGTTGGTACTTATTAGGATAAACAGTTCGTCATATACCTCTCCCTGTATGTCAATGGTATGAATCCTTATTCGCTTACAGTTGATACATCTTTAATTTTTTAGCCGGTTTGTAATCACATAGGACCTCAGTATTCGAATCAAGTAAGAGTTCAAGAATAAGGCAATCTTTCACAGGGATCACAAGAGATTGTGAGCCTGCGATCCCAATTTCAAAGGTCTGTACATTTAAAAGTTCGATTTCTGGTCAATGAAAAACCACGTGCAACTTATTCAAATACCCCGAGTAAGAGAATATCTTTCCAGACATCAGTCAGGGTTTAATACATCCCGCTTTTTTCATCTGATGCCCCATGACAGAATAATCCATCCAATAGCTTTTCAAGCACATGATCTGGGAAAGATCATTTATCCTGGAAATTTCCTAATTTCTCTCTCAGTTTCTTGCTTATTGCAGACACGATTACTAACCTGAACCAACGAGTCTGATGAGTTTCCCCTTTCCAACAAATGAAGATATGGATATCATATCCTTCACGAAAAAGGTATTCCACCAATCCAACACAAGTAATTAAAATTCATGGAACGGACTAGTAGTGAAAGGAGTAAACGAAAACTACAGCAAAATTGACTCCCGTTAAAGAATAAAGGTAACATCAGGTAGTTAATCAGAAGATGCCAGGGGACATAAGTAGAAGACAGTAAGGAATTGAAATTTCAAAGGTAGGTAATTTTTGCTTTCTGACATAAGATGGTGGAAATTTATTTAGCAAAACGTATACATTATTTCAAGGGATTATCATTTTTTGGCTTTTTACTTTTTATTAACCGCCAGATTACGTTTCACGCGATCGAACCTCAGTCTATAAATTAAGGGTAGCTAACATCTCATTCTATGGACGAAATAATGCACTTGAAGTGTCCTTAAAAATACCAAGGTATGGATCGAGAATGCACAAAACATCGCCATTAGTGCTCACAGAACCGGACCTTTCGCTCCGGGAAGCAAAAACTCCAGCCACCAAACGATTCTGATCTCCTCGGCATAATGTTCAACAGCAAAATTCAATGTAATTAATTTAGCCATGAAGAATTTAGACAGAAGTGGATGGAGACGACAGTGGTGTACTGGACCTGTCAGCAGACAGAACACCAGATGATGATGAATTTAGCCATCACCAGAACTCAGACTTTTTACAACTGGCTAAACGACAGTAATGTCATCGAGTTAAAGTCACAGAGAGGGATTTCACGGGAAATAACACTTTGATAATGAAATGCCATTCAGACAACAGATAGATAGAACTTCATCCAGAAATCTAGACTCTAGGGCGTAAAACCAAAACAATTTTCATCGGTCTTACAAGGAGGGCCACGAAAAACTATGACCCCGTAGAGATAATTGGGGTCATTGACTTAAAGGTGCTTTCAGAATGAAGAACCTGGCCTTAATTCACGTAATAGAGCTCGCACAGGTTATTTTACTCCGCTCCAATAAAATGTGGGACAGTTAAAGTTAACGTCAAACGAGCCAAATACATATCTCGATTCAAAAGCTGGATTGGAAAGCGATGAAACGAGAAGCTCTTTGGAAAAACGTGGGATTTTGATTCCAAGGCACGAGGAAAAAAATCCCAATTTTTAAAGCGCAAGTATCATTTCCAACGGAGCTACAGTCAAGGATTATTCGCTGGGATCGATAAGAAACAAAGCTTTACGGAGAGGGGTGCAATAAAAAAAAAAATGATTCATGCGAGTGGAAGTGGGAAAAATTCGCACATATGCAACTGTAGTATAAAATGACGAGCTCTTAATAGGAAGCGCATTAAAATTACTAATGAAAAGAATTTGAAAAAATCGTGAAAGCTACGACCTTTAATTTTCAAGAACATTTTCATAAAAATGTATTCACCTGTATATCATCGTGTAACAGACATTTACGTTCGTCATAAAAGAAAATTTCTCAAACATAGGCATTTGTAGAGAGGACAATCGAGGAAATTACATCACTTTATTGGTGCTAGGTACATACAAAATGCTCAAAACCTAGATCCTCGATATGTCATCTTCATACCGATTCATTTCCACTCATTATCACTTCGTTAACTAATTTACCAGTATGGGTTGGTAGTGAAACGAAGTCACTAGTTAGGAAAAAGAACTCAGAATGTCATTGGAAATGAGTAAAGGGTTCCATCCAAACTAAATGCTATCTTGTGAACAAAATTCTCTACGGGATAATCCTCTCAGCTAACGAAAAATTTAGAGGAAATTCGTTCGTTTTCTTTTAGAATTTGCGAAATTACTAGGGAGATGTATGCCCGCTTAGCATTCCCTATGGTCTCGAACACAGCGATGGATCGGACTGTAGGAAACGGAGCGATCTGTATAGAGGGCTAAATTCCAGAGAGGCTGAGGACCCGTCAATTGAAGCGGGAAAATTTTCCCATGTTACAAAGACGTGTTCACAATTTAGATAACTTAAATGTAAACGTTCGATTGGAAAGAATTTGTTTGCACTCTTAGAGATTCACAGGCAAATACAGAAGAAAAATATGTTCCATACGGCGTACACCACGAAAGGGCAATTCTTTGCTTCTTGGATTTCAATTTCTTGAGATTCAGAGGATGGGAGAATATTAGAAAATATTTACAAGCAAAACATCCTACTATAATTGACAATCTCTCTAAATCGTACGATTCTATCACTTTTGGTCGCAGCAATGCGATGAAAAAACTAACCAGCCATTGAAAAAAAATACTTGTTCAGGAGAATGGAGAGGACAATGGGTAAGTGGACTTTCATAGCATTTAAAATTCTAACTAAGGAGACGATTATTGACCAAAGTATATTTCATATATTTTAGTCCACGAATCTCACTCAACGTGCTCATAACTTCAAGGTTTCAAAACGGTGGCCTCATCAAGGCAGGAGGCGGAACGCAAAGCGCCTGTGCTTGAGTTATCGTGTGACGTGAAATTCCGAACTTAAATCCCTTTTCATCGTTGCCATGGCAGCCGGGTGGCGCCTATCTGAGCAGATTTAAGGGGGAGGGCAGGTGCTCATCACGAGCGAGAGGAGCATTTTGCCATAACTCGTGTCGTTTCGCATAAAACTTCACTCAGATTGATCACTAAGGGGATGCAAAACACCCCTTTGGACATGGTATCTCATCCAGGAAAATAACACAAGGGTACGCGCCTTAGGAGATGTTCGGACAGAATGCTAACGAATTGTCAAGAGAGATATCATAAATACTTCCCTCGTACCTTATTAAAGTAACCTTTTTTTCTAGATGTGGAAGAGGTAAGATTCACGCAACTACTATGTTACTGATCGCTAAAATGAGGAGGATGGTCACAGCCCACATAAACAATTCGATTCGAGAGCGGGGTTATCAATCAGAGGTCTACAAAATAGTGAAGGCAATCATTCACACTAGACTCAAGTAATTTTAAAAGGAGATTATTATAATCCCGGGGAACACAAAAAGCGTAGCTGATACAACACAATACCTATAAAGGGACAGGAGCGAGGATTCTAACTTACCCTTCGGTAGTCACTCAGACGTATTGATTTTGCCGGCTCAGGAGTGATATCCCCGGGCGGCAGTCCCGGGCCCAGGGCATGGAAAATGAGCGCGCAACCCGAGCAACGGGACGGATGCCCAGGGGTCGGAGATCGGCAGCTCGTTAAAAAATGCAGCACTGTAGGAACGGAGGGCGTAGAGAGATGGAAACCATTCCGAGAAAAGGATACAGGGACTACTCCGACGGGGACGAGAGAATCCTGAACATCTGTTGTGCGTGTCAGACGGGAGCAGGGACGCTCCCCCTCTTTCGCTGGATATCCTGCGCAGTTCCGTTATCTCGGTGATTCGAACTCATCCCTTGAGCGCCTGGCGCCAGTCTCAAAAAGGCGGCTCGCGAAGTTATCCCGAAAATCCCCACGTGCGAGAAGACGAATCGCCAAATGCTCGCAGTGGAAGGTTTTTGCGGTTATCGCATTCACTATGGAAGATACAAAAGATTCAGCAGCGAAACTTAGACGAAATACGACTATCAATGATATTTACTCACCGATATTGTTTGAAAGACTCTGCCAAAAGCCATGGTTTCGGGCTAAAGCGATTGCATCGTCACCATGGAAGGAACAACATGGACATGAACATGGAACAAGAAGGAACATGGTCTATTAAGATTTAGCAGCGAAATAAGGACAAAAAAATACAAGCAGCATGAAATAATGTGCTTATCGACGCAGTTCAATGTATACTGCTACCTTGAAATCAGCACATTAAGTGTAAGATATATCATCATTAGAAGCAAAAACAATGCAGAAAATAAAAACAACAAGCAGTAGCACTGGTAGCAATAGATGTTCATCAATAATATTTTAAAATACGTGGCCTCATGAAAATTGAAACACGGTTTAGGGTTAACAATTACCATAAAATATTATGCTTGCAAAAATGCAATGAAAATACGATTAAATATCATAACTTTTGCAAAAATTGGCGCCAGTGGAATGAGATAGCATTTAAGTTGATCACCACTAGAAGTCATCCATCTGAAGGTAGAGAAGGTTTTCTACAGCTCTCAACTCCATCAGTTTCGGAGCTTATGTTTCAATCTACAATTATTCCCTACAGTAAAATCTCGCACTTTTCAAAAACTTATAGGATTTAAAATTACAATGCTGCTTTCCTTTTTAACCTACACCACCAGTAAAATTCAAGCAGAAGTATTACTTTAAGTTATTATTTAAGTTAAATATTACTACTCATTAGTATAAGTGCACTAAAGGATTAAACTAAAAAATATTTAGAATTGATCAACACTCACAAAAAACTCTCTTGCAGGTCAAATGTGCTAGACTCAATAATATGACAAAAAATCTTGGCTGTATTCTGATTTTGAAAGTTAATTTTTATTTTAAAAGATGAGAGGGACGGGTGTAATACATTCAGAAAAGATAGGTACATATCCACTTAGATAGGGTACCACAACCTGAGACAATAAATTAACATGAAGTGGTATATCAAGTATCTAAGATGTCAAAATAATAAGGAAGGCCTCTCATAGAAGACTAAGGAACAGGTACAATGTCTAGATATATTTACATTGGGAAAACAATCAGATATAACGAGATTTAACATTAAATATTGAGAAAATGAGAGCTGCAGGGAACCAACTTTGGATTGAAGTAATAAAGATGACAATTAAATACACCCTGAATGGTTCTCTGTAGCTGGAGATAAATCCTAATATGAGTCTCAGGTCTCCACTTATGCTAAGATTAAACAAAAAGATAGAACTGCACCATTACAAACAATACAACATGAAAACCATAGCTCGTGGTTCAAGAGGTAATGTTGAGAAACAAACCTGGACATCTTTGGCAGTAACTTAGTATGTAATTCCAAAAAAATATAAACAATCTTATCCGGTTAGGATTCAGTTTAAGGGTGGAGAGAAACCTCCCATTGATATTATTATTCCTTGAGGGTATTTTAGCGACTCAGATGCAGGTCTAAGCTTTAGGAGGTGAGGGAAGAGTCTTCCAGCATGTGACTCCAGGAAAACCAAATAGAATGTAGTAGGTGGAGTTTAGCCTCTCAGAAATTCCATGCTCCCAGTCCTTCACCCTGTTAACTTCATGAATCAGCTAGCTGTGTTGTTAACATCAATTGCCTTCTTTTGCTTGGTTTACACTTCACCCAACAGATTCTGTACTTGTGCAACCCATCAAGTTTTTCTCCATAAGGTAAGCTGGGTGACTCACAAGTGGATTACTTTTAGCAATTATATTTTTCCCTAGCATTTAACAATGTAGTTTTTACTTTAAACCATTTAGTATAATTATTCCTAGTTCTATTTTAAGACTAAACAAGAAACAATTGTCATCATTTTGCCAAAGAGCATGGCAAAAATTTGGAAAAATAAATATTCCCTCAATCATGGCACTGGCAAGACATCAACTAAATTACATGCTTTTTGGACTTTTTATGATCTTTTTTCAATTATTCTAATTTATCAAATAAAATTTATCACTTTTGTTTCCATAGGTCCACTTCAAAGTCATTGCCAGAAGTCCCTGTGCAGAAAGAGAGGGATGAAGAGGTGTAATCCCTTCGACCGTGGCTGCAGCCAAGTAACTCTTCCTCCCCGACCTCATGGGTCATGTGGCGACCCATTCCTAGAGGAATGCCACAATAAAACAGCCTTATATTTCCATTTAAATCCACAAATATGTAAGATATGGTGGCAACATTAAGTCTTAAGTTTTCTCTCTTTCTCCCTGCTGCAAAGCCACTCGAACCAATCATAGGACACACAATGGGTCAGGTGCTTAGATAAATGAAAATGATACACTCTATCCTCTTTACTTTGTGTCCATGTGTGCAGTGTTGCCAAAAGCTATTGCAAACGTCAAGAAAGGATCTTTTCACTGGCTTAATCCCTCCCTTCCCCACACAGTGTGAGAACACATTTTAGCTACATCTACCAAGACATCCCTTTTCTCCCACACCTGTGTGTATCACGAGGGTTTGAAGATTAATCGACCATGGCTCAGACACATTAAAATCTCAGCCACAAATATATTTGAAATGGATAATACATACGTAGTAATTATAATAATTTTGGAGGCATAAATCTTTCAAGATCTCAAGGGAGGAAAAATATTTAGTGACAGGAAGTTAAGAAAATTGATACTTACACAAGGAAGAAAAGCCAGTGCCCATTATGGTCATTTCTTCTGCTTTGCAAAGATTTTCCACGTCTAGAGGGCATTCAACTGCACTGAAGGGAAGGTAAAAAGATAACTGCTAATTACATTACAACCTTGGAGTGAAGTGCATCACAGTCAAAAAGCACAGAGTAAGAAGGGTCTCATTAGCTGCTAACAGACTTTAAGATATCCCAACTTCTCCTACACCATATGTACACTTCACAAACAGATAGTAATTAAGACTGGTTGATGATTTTGAGTTTTGCTTTAATCTCAAATGCCAGGTCATCCCATTTGTATCTGTATGATAATATAAACTATATATTGTATTTATTTTTATAATGATATATATCTAGGAGAATAGACTTTGAAGTTTGCTGAATAGGCTCAACTGTACCAGGAAAGATGTGGTAGAACATCTTACACATCAATCAAATCTACCAGTTGTACTGACCATTTGTTTTATTAATTACAACACACTTAATACCAGATCATCATGATTTGTAGGAGAAGATGATTCTTTATAACTAGAATAATTCATTGAAATACAGGGTAATAAATATAGCAAACAGTGAACAAGAGACATACGATCCCATCAATCTCCAGAATAGCATTCAGGAGCCCATTTATTCAAGTTAAGACCTCAATAAATGACAGTAAATTCATTTGATACCACCATTAATTTAACAAGGTTTTCTTCACCATAATTAATAGCTCAGTACTCACATCAATTTAGATATCAGTATTGCTAAAAATCTCAACTTTTGCTGTGACCTCAGTGCCTTTATCAGGGCGTTACAACATTTTTCATAAAACTATGCCATCATTGAGAGACAATGAAAGAAAGCCTAAAAATATTTCACCCAATGCATACATTCAAATATCTTTCATAGCTTTCCTCAAATAAAGAAATAGATTGAATAAAAGCCATATCCGTAAGCACAAGATCACTTTATTGTTAGGTACTTACCTTTTCACTTGGTGAGCATCAAAATAATAGCCATATCCACAGTTGTACTTGACTGAGTCAAATAATGCTTCAGCCGCACATGGATAATCTTGAGCTAGCATCTTCTTTTCCTAAGACAGTTGAAGCCTAATTGAGCACCAAAGCATCTAGCCTCGGCCAACGCACGCAGCAATGTAGTCACCAGGCTTTCTGAGTGCACGTGGATGCTACCCTCCATATCATCACTGCATCACACACAAGTATGCTAAGCCAAAGCAAATATTAAGAGTTGAATATTACAAACCAGTAACCACGAACCTTTGTCGAACAAAAGAGAATTTCCGTTCCCATTGGACAAAAGGAAACTATGGAGACTCCAAGACTTAAAATGCTCAGAAAAACTTTGGACAGCCAGACCACAACTGAAAACTTTAAAGCAGTCTCTTAGAAGTTAAACAGAGTCGCAATCCCATTTTATGGAAAATAAGATGTCTTTCCACGAAGATGAGCCAGCTGGTAGTTTCATGTGGTAGCTTTTGAATTACTACAGATTTGCCAGTCTAGTTTGTGGGGCTTCCTTTTTTTAACATAAAGAACCTCACATTATTAAAATGAGCAGTCATCAAACCTAAGACTTCTACTTAGATAGTTACTTGAACATTAAGAACCATATTGCGACTTACTCACAAAATAACAGCCATAATATCCCAGTTCTTGCAGGCAGCATAGTAAAATTCTCCTTAGTTAATCCTTTTACATGCTTGAATCCCACCATTGTGGATCTTTCACCACTCATAACTTGGGGTAATGAGATAAGTTCACAGTATGTCTACGTAGCTCTAATTCACTCCAATTAAGATAGAATTAAAATTGCAATTAAAAACACCAACTTTTACTCCTCCCGATGAGGAATCTCTTGCAGGAAGGACAGGTTATTCTCTCATACTCTTGAAATAAAAAAAACTAAGTAAGTTGATATATTTATTCTGACTTCAAAATTAATACATTACTACTTCCAAGTATTAAAAGCAATTAAATATACAAACATTTATTACCAATATTTTGAAACATTCTTAATGATGATATATTCACTTACCAAACCAAACACCAAGCACAAAATCTGATTATAAAGTATTCATTTGTCTTCCTCCTAATGACACTTTTCTTTGCTTCAATTCATATGATTAACTCACTCTGAGGATAGCCCACAACAATTATATGAGACGAGAAGCACAACATACAAAATGCTTTCGATGATGGCATCATTTACAAACATACTAACACTCCTATATACATACTTACCAGTTAGGACTCCCCCAAACCGCAAAGGTAGGCATTCACTGAAGGGCCACAATTACTTAAACATAAATTAAACTTTACACACAACTTCATTAATCCAGCATGAAATTGCAACACCTAAAAAGTATATGTCATCCTTGAAAAAATCCTCATTTAAAGCACAGTAAACTATCATCGAAAGTGGTCCCAGCTAACTGTGATTCAAATGACTTTGGAATTCAAAATAATAAAAAAAACACTGAGTGGAGATCCCTCTTCCGCCAGCCGCATGTGACAGTACACTCAGCAGCCTGTGGACAAGAAAAAAAACCATAGACATTAACTCACTGGCTGTCAAATGTCTAAAAAAAAATGAGACTATACAAAATAGTTTACCTTTTAGTAGACTCTCTAACAATTATTATCAATGGTTTAAAGCTGTCTAATAATCATGCATAAAAACAAAATAATATAAACAGAACAGGATGACATCTAAAAACTGGAAAGTAATTCAGAACAAAATGAATAATTCATCAGAAAGTCACAAACTACTGTGGTACTAACGGAAATTATTAACTTGTAGCTACAAAGCTTTTTATGCTTTCCCATGAGGTTGTCCATTGATGATGGTAACAGAGGGTGAAAGCACCTAACGTCTTCTTGAAAACATCGCAAAAGACTCAACCATAAATTGACTTATCGAATTCCTTAATTCCATGTATCAGCCAGTGCTTTCTGGTTACGAATCTTAATCACACTTTGCTATCTTAATTAATGAGAATAGGAACCCTGACACACATGAAAGATGTTAGGTTTATTCAGGGTGGATACTTAACCCTTTCCCTGCCAGTGTCTTGACTGTATAATGTACCTGACAGTATTTGTAAACATATAAATATCAATTTTCATTACATTAACAATCCAATCCAGAAGTATTATCGATTATTGCCACTGAATTCATGTGTCCTCATGTTAGAACAATTAATAATATTTGAAAAAAATGAACATTTTCATTACGTAAATACTACAGCACTAAAACTACACACAATTAACCTTATCACACCCTACCTTTAATTTGCTGGCAGTGAAAGGGTCAAATCATCCTTATACATAGGCATAAATATCAATGCATGATGGACTCGAGGAAGATACAGCAAACGTATCCACCAAATCACTCATCCACACATACTCCAAATGAAGCATGAATACATCAAGAGCCCAACACATTTTAACAAAGATGATGGTACTCCAACAGCACCAACATTTTGATTAATTTGAAGGACAGGAATCCAGAGAAAAACTTAAAGTTGAACATACATTAAAACACAGCATGGTTTTGGGGATATTTCAGGCAGGAGAACAGGTAGGTTAACATCAAAGATTACCAAAGGGCACAGATATAAAAAAGAATATGATTTATTTCTTAATAAGTTGACAAATTGACTGACTAATGAGGAATGAATGGCATAAAAAAAACATTAAAAATAAAGTCACAGAATACTAATCACAGGAAAAAAGAAAGAGATCTTTCAATGAATGGTGATCACCAAAAACATGATTCCTGATACTGTCATAGGGTGAGATTTATCACCAAGAACAAAACACGCTTCCTAAACTAGGTGATAGCCTGGGCCGATTGAAACATAAACATATACAAAAATAGAGATCACAATTAATGGACAACATTGTTGGAATAACGTGAAATCGCCAAGAAAATGAAGATTTGCAGGTTCAGATATGCATTAACAAAGCATCTACAAGATGAAGCAACCAGAAACAAATCACGTCCACCAATCAAATGAACACATTTCAGTGAGTATTTTACAAAATTAAGATAAATAAAGTTCTCAATAAATTTAATTGCTGACAATTCCACCAGCAGATTACCTTGTATCTATCAAATGAATATAAATTGCACAAAAATGATATATGAACACAGTTGCTAAATCCTACAAAACTAATGCCACATCATCAACATCAATGCAATAAGCTTTTCAGTCTTTCTCAGTTCCCTATGTGGGAGGTGCTACATTTGTGCACATATAGGGTTGATAAAAGTTTGTACTTAAGACAACGGAAGTCACTCAGCAAGACATTCAAATAATGAATGCATTTCCGTAAAGATATCAACAAAATTAACCATAACAGTCATAGGTAATGACAGAGATAGGAATGCATTATACAATGACATTCTACCTAAGACTCCCTATACTTTGGGTGTAAATAAGACCAACAGTAAAAGAGTTAGAGTGAAATACTACAGAGGAACTTTTCTGAATAATTTTAATTATGGAACACATCCCAATGAATTTAATCAAGATGCTAACTGTATTAAAACTTCCAATAACAGGCTAGTTAACACAACCTGCCAAAATAGTTTGAAGATAAAATTAAGATTACTTATCTAGTACATTTGTTCATCCATAACTAAATTACTGAAAACTGAGCAGTCACTTCGATATGATCCATCCATTCTAACATGCTAACTAAACAAAATAAAATGAACTCGCCAGAGACAGCCTCTTCTCATAATAATGGACGAATGTCCTGGCATCTACCAACATAGACATAGAGAGCCTATATACATTTGTCAGAAGGATATAAAATGGCCATCACATATTTAAACTCATGAACGCACTTTATGTTACACATGTAACCAATGTCACTGGCAATGGTGGACAATTTAGAGTCCTCTGAATGATAACACTAAATTCAAATGGAATGACATTCTGATCTGGCTGCTGGTAGAAATGCACAAAGAAATCATGTAGGAACAAATTTCAAGCTTAATTACACAGTGTGAGTAAAATACCAATTAATACATATAAACAGTAAAAATAGTTTAGTATTTCAACAGATGAACTAAGTCAAATTTGAAATCAAATCTTACCTTCCCTAAACCCACGACGTGTTTCCTTGGAAGGACAGTACAGTCACACTGAAATCAATAAAAAAACTGACTGGTCCCACAACTCTATCAATGCTCGTCTTCCACTGATCACGATAATGCATATTGCACTAAAAAATTGCAACTAAGAGATCTTTCAATAACATTCCCCATGTGCAGTATTTCTGCCCAAAGAGTAGAGGATAACTCTCAATCTATATTCACAAGATACATGTACATGTATGTATATTTACAAAAGATCCAGTACCACTCACAATTAAGATAGAATGGACAACTTCAGAGAAGGCAAAACAGACAAGAGTAATGGGTCTAAAATTTGGTTTAGATGGAGAGCGAAAAAAATCTGCCTTCATTTCTCAGAAGTCATCATCAAAGGAAAGACCGTCTCATCTGTACAAATTTAGACAAGAAGTTCTCATGATTAACTGGTAGAAGTATTGACAAAGAGTTGTAATGTCAACTGTGGAATTTCTTGAATAGCATGTAGGACTATATCCACATTAAACCATAGATTGCTAACAGCTCCTCCAGCAGTTGAACAATTCCTCACGTTCTATGACCGGATTAATGGTGAGATAATCTAACATGCTGCTCACTTAAAGGTCTTTCCTGAAATGTTCAATGCCAACACATTACTTGTTTCATAATATAAAAGTTGTTTCAGCACCAGGATGTTACAGCACACAGTACATACATCAGTTCATATTATGTTCAATTTGTCTTTGGATTTTTAAAGTGTTCAAGAATTAAGGAACTCACCACTTAACTCTCAATTTCTTCCAACTAAAGATCCCCTCATGTACAGACATATCCCTCGTGCAACGTCCCTCGGGATTCCTATTTGAGAGAAAAACACATTATATTAGACATATAGAAGATGACTCGAGAGGTTTTTGAGGGGGACACATATAAACACACACAAAACAAAATAAAAAATTGCACCAATTCACTCATCAGATTCTGTTTATAGTACCCATACAGAAAGATTACAACTTATACTTTTCCATAAGTATTATGCAAACTGTATATTTTACACAGATATGTAAAATTTGTGGAAAATGACAAGTTGATTTCGATGAGGATGGAAAAATTGCACCATTTAAACAAAAGGAATTTTAGACATTAATATGAATCCATAACCAAGGAAATTTCCACCCTTCACAGTGTGTTGACCAATCATCTGAATGTAGCCATTGACAACAAACACAAAAAGCTGATGAGGGGGGTGGGGTATTTCAACAATAAGCAATAGTAAACGTGTCAAAGAGCCTGGCAGAACTCACCTTCATAGGATGAGAAATTGATAGAGAAAAAAAACATGAGGGAGGCCAGAAGAAGGGGACTGATGGTCCCAACAGAGGCCTTCAGAGAAGGCCTTTGGCACCAACTCATCCCCACATGCTTTAATCTCCCTGAACTCAAATTTTCCTCCAGCAAATGTCACATGTTCAGCAAAATCTATACTCTAGCTAAGGTCTGATGAAAACCAACATATGCACACAAGTAGTTCATAATATCTGAATAGGAATTCATTGATTGCACATGACATAGCAAGGAGGACCCTGAGTTAAACAACAAGTCTAAAAATCCTAGTCCTAAGGCCTACACAGTAAATTAAGACTCTGTTAAGAAACATTATGACTGCCTTCTTTTTGTCCCCTCACTGATTAAAGCCATCATGCTTTCCATTAGCCAAATCTCTTATAAAACTCATCTTATGAAATAAATCCATACAGACCACCAAGGCTGAGCAAGTTGATAAGACGAAGAAACATGAAAGAGTAGTCTAAAATTCATTAAAGACATTTTCAAAGAACCACGAAACTAGCCACGCAGTTACTTCAACAGAGTCACCTGCTAGTGATTGCACAATTGAGTGAAATTCATAGTGGGAAAATCACTCGCCTGGACTGGGAATCGAGCCCAGGTCTCTCGATTTCGTGCCGAGTGCTCTAACCATTTAAGCTACCCAGGCATCCTCTTCCACTGTGAGTTTCATGGGGGCTTTAATGACCCACTGTGAACCTCATGGGAGGACAAATTGCTCCTTAAAGCCCTTATGAGATTCACAGTGGAAGAGGATGCCTGGGTAGCTTCATTGGTTAGAGCACTCTGTGCGAAATCAAAGGACCTGGGTTCGATTCCCAGTCCAGGCGAATGATTATTTCACAGTGAATTTCACACAATTGTCATTATAGACAGTTAAGCATAGGTATCACTTCAGTTAAAGACAAATGAACTATACATTAATGATACATGGCACAGCTCATAGGAATCATACATTGAGTACATCATTAATGTATTTGCTACAGTTGAATTCTAGCATCATGAGATTATTAAGCCACAATACTTCAAATAATCAAACCAAAGTTCAAAATGAGAGTTGTTAAACCCTGAGATACAAGACATTAACCTCAGCAGATGGCAACAGGTGAGAGCTTCATTTCAACTCATGCTGGTAAATTACATTACTCTGATAAAATGTGGCCGTTGAGTTTCTTCATTGAGGTGTGTCGCTATTTTCTGCAAATCTTTATCCAACACAATTAACTTCCCTCCCTATGTTAACTCCCATAGTATGCCATGTTGAACAATTAGATGAGGTTGCAGTGATACCAACACCAAAATTAACCTGTACTAATCTCATTAATGCAACTTTGGTTGTGAAAATATTTAAAGCAGTGGAACTATTTTACAAGAACAGCATAAATTTGAGGCACATTTGATGAAGAGACTAATCTCATGGAGAGATTTAGCTCCAACTATCTAATAAGAATACCAGTAGTAGTCTCGATTGCTTTTGACAACTATATCAAATATCACCAGTAGATCAACTTTAGTTTATCGGTATCTCCAAATTAATCAATAGGGCATTCTAAAAGGGAAGGGAATATTTTACTTTCAGCCCTACAGAAGAAATTCTTTAAGTATCAACGCAAAAAACTCAGGATATTTGCATTGCAAGGCCTTACAGTGAAGACTTAAGAAGGTTTGTAATTTGTTGAAGCACAGAATATGCACTATATTTTGTTCCGCCTACATGTTAACATTAGTAATTAAATTACAAAAGGAAAAGAAAACAGAAATGTGAGTTCAATTTGGAACAGTAATTAAGGCAGTCTAAGATCCAAATTAAAGATCTGGAGTCAATAACAGACAAATTCACACAGGTGTAAAAAAAACGAAGAAAGCCTTCCATATGTTTTGAGTGGACTAACTTATTCCATTTACATACTAGTAGTGAGCTGGGGTTCATTATTTAATAGGCAAATGCCACACTGGGGAACATTAATCACTTACTTGATGAGGCTTTCTACATGTAGGAGATGGCCATAGAAACCATTGGAGAGAAATTGAATCCATGGATGACAGACAATCACTATATTAACCATAGTAAGTTAGGACAATATAAAATATTTCCTCAGTCTAGAGTACTTACACATTGACAAATCATGTGCCGAATAAAATACAAGAACAATAACTGGTCAACTTTTCCACAAAAGGGTGTTTTCAAAGCTCTGTTCATTCAATCAAGAGAACACCAATAAACAGGTGACTTTCGATGAGACAATTAAGTAACATTTAGTGAGAAATTCATAAGAAGCCATGAGATATTAAAAACTTACCTGTTTTGTTCTAGAATTCTGATTCTACTTATAATCAGAGAAAAAGCTTCCATGACCATATCATATGACCTATTATATCTGGTGATGAATTTAAGAATACTTACAAGTTTTGTGGCAGCATATCTAAGTGCCAAATTTAAGGCCTTTTATCCATCATCATTCCTTTTCACAGAGCAGAAGAATTAGAAGAAAATATTATGATACCGCACAAGACAATGAGTGCTAACTTTTTAAATGCAGAATATAGCAACCTTATCATGAAGTTGGAGAAACAATTTATTAAAAATATAGAGGTCATGCCTTTCGATAGGGAGTAGTGCGTCGATTTTGACTTGTAGCATTTTATGAAAGATTACTTCTTTAAGTCCTGAGATGCAAGCCTAATGATGTAAAAAGGAGCATTTCAGATTGCCAAGAAAACATGTATTCCAAATAATTTTAAGTCAATCATCTAGCTGAAAAAAAAGTATGACAGCCTACGGCTGAACTCTTGTGAAAGCCAGCAAAAAAAACGGTAGCTGATAAACTTTAAGATTGCACAATAGTTTATGTAGATATTCTTCCATCACATGTATTTCAAACTGACATGCAAGTCATAGAAAGAGTACATTAAAATAAAAGGCAGGAAGAATTGAAATGCTTTATTTCATTTGCAAAAACATCAATTGTTGATAAATGACTTTTAATTCCAATTACATATCTCAGGGGAAGTCATGCCATGCAAATATTTCAATTTAAAACTCCTACCCCCAAAAATCAAAACGAAAATAGCTGTAATTTTGAAATAATTAACATTGTGCCAGACTAAAGACACATTTTTACATGACAACATAAATTCTGAACAAAACTTTCAAGAAAGCATTAACGTATATAATCCTCATAATAGTCAGAATGTCATGATAAAGTGATATAACATTAAGAGCAATCCAGAAGAACGAGGACTTGCAACAGCCAATAGCTGCAACGTGGTGAGTAACGAGGATTTTGAAATATAGGGCTTCAGGCTGAAAGAGAGTTTGGCGTTTTGAGGAATCTTTTTCAGATAAATAAGGGGATGGTGATGTCATTTCCTGACATCTGAGTCAAAAAGGAATTGACGCGAGATAAAAATAAAAGAAAATTATAGATGGCAACTAATTGCCAAATTCAATTACCTACTTAAAACCAAAACTCAACTTTTGCTATAAAAATGGACAAAAAAACTAAAAATGGATCTCCAAATATGCATGGAGATGAAAAAGTAACCATCCTTCGTCAAAAAACTCTGACTGACATGGGGGTAGGAGGCAATATCATTCATAAAAGCACCACCGAGCACTAAATCAAGGACAACATATACGGTGCAATTGCTCTGAGTGTGACAAGATGCATACCTCCTTGCTGAGGGCAGGCGAGGAGGAGGAACTTGATGAGGATGAGGAAGGAGCCGGCAGAGCAGGTGATGGCCCGTGGTTGTTGTTGCTCATGGGACGACGGCCACAGTCCCCTGAGCCCACCTCCTCATCCTCCATTGACTCCTCCTCCTCTGCCACCGGCCCCTTTCCCTCCACAGAGGGCTGGTCGCCATCGCCACCGCCGCCTCCTGCGCCATCCAAGCCAGGCGGATCCCGATCGTCCAGTGAGAATCTCGAGTTGGAATCTTCTCCACAATTAACTACTATTGAATTGCTGGGAGAATCTTCTCCCTGGGTAGGAGAGAGACACATCGCCAACAATGAATGACAGAAAAACCAATCCTTTCACTAAGTAGTGAAAGTATTCCTGGTTTTGAGTGCAATGACAGCCTGGGGATTGGAAAGTTGCAATCGACTGCAGTCTAAATTGACAGTTTACTACGAAAGTCAATTAATTTAAGACAGACTTTTAATTTGCAAAGTTGAGCAAAAGTCATAGACTTTTGACTGATGACCATGAATTTGATTTTCCAAATATTTCACTGACCACTTTTCATAAAGAGCATTTGCCATAGAAAATACCTTAAGCACCCATAAACATAACTTATTATTTTTAGAAGCAGTGACATTGTCAGGAGGAGGGAAAGTGGTGCCATTTTAACTTCTAGAAGGGCTATTTCTCAGGGAGTAATAAAATGATCCCAGTTTTACAGTGGAATAACTTACAAAGAAGACTGGTCAAGGTTATCAGCATTGTATTTCATAAACTTGCTGCCTACATTATAAAAAAAATTGTGGTTGCAACATCATGTATCAGTACATGGAACAGCAGCAAAAGTTAGAGCTAACAAATCTTAGCACTCCTCAACAGTCTCACACATATAAGTTTGAGTCACATGTATCACTCTAGATGGTACCTATTTTCCTAAATAATAAAACTAATCAGTTTCATGAAAGATTTCTAAGCTGTTTAGGTAGACTGGAACTTTTTTAGTCCGAACTCAAGCCAACATTATCAACTTTTTTAAATAACATAATTTCCCTTCCATTTGCTCCAAAGAAGCATGTTCATTTATTTTTCAGAATGGGTTAAAGTCCATAAAAGCAAACTTTTTGTGACAACTAGTCGCCGTTCAAAGTACCAAACTCCTACATGGAAGCCAGGCGTTTCACATCAAAACTTTGAACTTTGATAGAACATAACTATATAAATGGAATGTTTCTTTTTATGATGATAACTACAATTTCCATCTTTTTCAAAGACTGCCCCCAAATAAGAACAAGAATATAAAAAATGAATATTCACACACCTATGAATAAAACAAAGCATTAGAACTCACCGGAAGTCTAGATGGAGTGCCGTCATCTTGAATGCGTAACTTTTTGTTCAAGGGGTCATCTTGTGCCTCTGCTGCTCTTTTCTTAGCAACGTTGGCTGCAACTACCTCGGGCACAGGATGACTTGATCCAACATATGGGCTGGTATCTTCCGGTGGTGGGGATGGTGAGGGACTGGCACCATTCCGCAGCCTCTTAGTTTTGCGCTCAGCAGGAGGAGTGACACTGCCAGGTGTTGGTGTCGTATTGGTCGATGGAACATTACTCGTCTGCACAAAGTTACAAGGGAAGAATTTAATAATCTACAAAAAAGTAATACTTATGTTGATAACCTGATAAAATTCAAGTGATAAGATCTAAGCAATGATAAATACATAACTATGAATCATAATTTTGCGATGGTACTATCCCAGCTAAAAAGTTTCAATTATTGTGTGAGTAAAAATATATATGCTTACCTTTCTTTCTCTTTTAAGAATACTTTGTGATAGATATTGGCTTAGTTGCTTCCTGAAAGAGATGAATTGAGCTCTTTTAAGTCACGCAAACATTGTAAAATATGTGTAAATGGTATGGATATAGCAACACATCAGATGAATAAGCCATCTTCAAAAGAGCAAGCATGTACACTAGATGAATAGGTACAAGTGTAAGAAAGAATTTTTTAAAATATCTTCAGGTACTTACTTCAAAATCTACACTACAATCACACTCTTCCCAATTATCATTAAACATTAACTTATCACTAGTACTGAAAAATAAATCAAATACAAACAAATTCTCACATCAGTCTCTAAAAACAGAATCATGCACATAAAACATTACCTTTTCACATGTCTGGCCTCAATCTTCATTCCATCTTTAAGCATTTTGATTTGGATGGCTTGCCGATGAACAGAATTTGTGAATGACTGAATGTCAAATGTGAGATCCACGTTAAGGTTTTCTGTTTTGGCAAACACAAGTCCAATAAACCACATGGCACAATGCTTTGAGTCCCTGTATTAACATAAGCATTTTGAAGAAGCATTGATAAATTGAAATCACTCACAATGTACAATGCCACTTAAACAACACAAGGAGCAATTTAGTGGTCTTCAAAGACCATGTTGCTGAACAATGATCAATCAATACAATAGATGGGATATTTCTTGATGTCAGCCATTTCCAGGCTATAAAATAATTTTTCAAGCACCTTCAAGGATCAAAGAAGACAGCATTCTGGTCCACATCTCTTTTGTATTTCATTGGAAGTTGGAAATAGTATGTAGGAGTAAAAAATGGCAATGAAGCTCTTAAACATAGCTAAATGTTTCATAAAAGTTAGAAACATGTGGGGGGCCATCACTTTTCTTATTAAAAATCAAAGAAAATTACTTGTTTTCTAGGAGAAAAATCACAATTGTATAAAAGTTTTAATGTACTGAAGGGTTCATTTTAACAGCTTCCCCAGACCATCCCAGGCATTAGTTCAATTCCTAGTAAAATTAATATGGTAGAGCTATTTTTAAAAAAGTAAAGAAGTGACTGTAAATCCCTACTTCATAAAATAGGCAAGTCTTAATGCTACCTTTGACTTGGCAACTACTCATGCTGTCACAGCATATAGTTGTGCCCAGAAATTGAATACGCAGAAAATAAAATGATCACAGACTAATAAGAAATACAAGTGTACATTTGTTTTAAGGATAAATAAATAAAGGATAAGTAATGACAGAAATAGCAATTTCATTGTCAGATATAAAGCAGAATAAAGCTCTTTAAAAATTATTTCAGGAAGTCATTTTGGTTTTCATCGAGGGGTGACCATCCTGTGTATAGAAAAATCTTGAGCATCAATTTAATTTTTAGAATTAACTACAAGATATTGTCAATGTGAATAATTAATTAGGAGAGGAATTAGGCATCTACATATTATTGACCAACTATGACAGAAACTGGAAGATTTCAGCTTCTTCTAGATTGAGCTCAAGGAAATGATTGATGATGAAAAAGAAAGATACATTAAGGAAATGCCATAAGAACTTGGAAAATAAAATTAATCACCCAATAAAAAGTGAACCATTCCTCATGAAAATTATTACAAAATTTGTAGACACACAAGCGGATTCTCAGACGGAACTTCATTCTTTAAATCAATGTCCTGAAAACACAGCAAGAGCTGCCTAAGTAATATACAATTAAACACTGTGCACACAATGCAACCTTGATGTATCCCAAAGAGGATGTAAGCTGAGAATAATTGTGTATAGCTACCAAGGAAACCACACATCCATTGTAATAATAACGATGGTAGCCATCTAGACTGCATTTTCAATTCGCACTAGCTTCATCGTTCAATCATTGGTAAAAAGAGTGAGGGACTCAGCTCATTTCAAAAAATAATTTCATCACATATCCTTATCTGTAGTGCCTTCCATATCATTAGCTGTATAACAAACTTCGGAGGAAATATTAATTTTTTCCTAATACTAATTGCTTGAATACAAATGGGGCAGCGCTGTACATCTTTCCATATTCCATCGTATTCTGGGCAAATTTGGAAATGCTGATAAATAAGGCATCTACATCAATGCATCAGTTCACAAAAAGAAGATTAACAAAAACCAACAATGAACTGCTAAATAGCTTCCATGTGATTCTTAAATGAAGATTATATCTGGATAGCTTCATTGCTTGACCTACATGGAAAAATATTATGAGAACAAGGTTTCATAATGGTCCAGGCAAATGACACCAGGAAATACAAGTTTCATATAATGAGATAACTTTATAATGAGGCTTCCATGAATATAGTGACCATTAAAGTAAGCTCATGGCCATGGTGTCTTGCTTTACCCATCTGTATTATGACAGTGCTTCCAAAGGGGCAGAAACATAATAGAAGGATTCATTTCACTTGTTCACATCAGGAGGGCAATTGTAACAACGAAAAGGGTTTTGCCAAATCATAAAAATTCTATAGATTCAATGAACAAAATCTCTCAAAGAAAAAAATGCTAAACTTCACTGAGGGGACGATTACCAAGTCGCAGTAATTTTTCCACCAATGATAAATTCAGGGCATTTTAAAAACAATTAAAGTGACAAATATTAAAAGTCCACCTCCCAGCCTCATTTGTGCTAGCAAGAATAAAAAAATGGGAAACTTCAACCAATTAAAAACAAGGGTCAAAACAATGCTTATAGACAAGACATTAAAAGTAGATCAATCTTCATTTTAAGCACTGACAATTACTTCTTTTGACCAAATTCTAATTTTAATCCAGACAAAAATCGTAACAAATAGATTCCCTGACTCTCCAAAAGCAACAAAAATCAAAGGCCCTGATAAGACAATGCATTTCAACAGAGAGCTTATAAAGCCCATTGGAAGTCCCAATACCTCACTTGTAGTGATTAATCCCTAAATTAAGAAAAAACAAAGGCCAAAATCATTAGGAAGTCGTTTCTAACCTAAAAATTAAACACCACCACTTATATAAATAAGGTAGCAAATGAAGAAAAATCATTACACAACAGTCTCTTGATCAGTAAAACATTCTGGGTTGACATGTGCCAAGGTGATATGCTGGTTCCGCTCAAGATTGCCAATTAAATGCCTGATTTTTGACTCAACAAGGCCGCACCACTCCAGCTGGTCTTCTGCTGTTGCAGAACATGCCAGAAGGACCAAATAGTGCCTGAAAAAAGGTGACCAAGTAATTTTTAGCACAGCTTATTGGCATGAGGGGGTGCACATTTTGATACCATAACATGGGCTCTCAGATCAATGAAATCTCCACCTCAACTAAGCACAAAAATCTGCTCCAAAGTGACACGACTATAGATAAAGATACTGCCATATTTTTCATCATCATAGGGCATACAGATGTAAGTAATTGCAATTTCTATTTCAATGAAAAGAGAGAAAAGCAAAAAAATGAAGATTATTATCATTACTCCTATCAAAATCTCATAGAGAATAAGTGAGAATTGTATTTACAGAAATACATTACCGAGCATCTGGTAGGATTAAAGATATATTTTAAAATTATTCTCTTAGGATTCTTTGTTTGCTAGTTCCATGAGTTAACTGAAGAGGAAACAAAAATACCCATGATAAAATTCTCAAAACCAACAACCAGAGAAAAGTTAGCTTTACATTCCACCCTTGATATCTGAGCAGCTGTAAGTTAATTTCATCAAGATACAACATTGGGTACCAAGCAAAGTCTCAGACAATATATACAGCTTGCTCTACCATGGAATTTGAAATTAAAGTGATGAGTAGTGTAGATGAGTGTTTCAGAAAGGAAAGGATGTGGGAGAGAGCTGGGAGAAATTAAACAATGGCGAGTCAAAACCACAGTATGAATGTCTATTTTGTACACTGGAGAGCCAAATACCAATTACAAAGCAAGGCAATGCTCGCCTTTGGGCAGGAGAGTCTGGGGTGCAAATATGAGATAGACTTAACAGTTGATTTGACCCAGAGAAAGGAAACTGAATTCAGGAGAATATCCAGAATGTGAGCTTAACTTGTATTAAAGCCTAAAATGAGGCGAGAAATACAACCATCTATCAAATTTAAAGTTTAACAGTAAGAGAAGAGAAAATTACATTTTCAAACTAAGACATCAAAGGCTATCAGTACACGGATTGGAGCATATATTAAAAGCCATGACAAATGAAAAAGTGGGATATTTGCAAGCAAGAGAAAACATTATTAACCTTACTGTAACCATAACTAGTTTTATGAATGGATAAAAAGGAATCACAAACAACATTTTATGTAAGACATTGTCTCAGGCTCTACTTCATGGAATCATTCGATTGTAAAACAAAGAAAAAAATAAGACTGCAAATTCCACATAACAATGCATAATACTTCCAACCAGTTCTGTAACACCTGAAGATGTAACTCTGTTATGAACCCATACAAAAATAACTTTACCAGAGAATTCCCTCATGCAATCAGTTCTAAAATCTCCTGAGTAAGGACACCAATCACACTTGCAATCGTCTTTTCAAATATTTGAGCAAATTTATTCTAATTACCTAAAGCAAATATTACATGGATCACGGATTTATAGTAATAAAAAATGTAAAGAGCATCAGTGAAACACGAAAAATAAGCTGACACTTCAACTTCACCTTCAAGGATAAATAGATTTATATCCCTTAAAAATTCTAAGAGATCCAGTAAAATCTTAGTTTTTGTCAAATTAATTCTGAAAACAATCAGAAAAATCTGAAGCCAATGAAAATTAAGGCAATTATTTCCAAATGAATCAATATACATCCAATTAATCCACCCTAAACATAATAAAATTCAAACCATAAACAAATCAGAAGGAGAAAAAATATAGTATATGATACTAAAAACAATAAGAAACTAATAAAACGTGAATACAAAAACTAACGTAAGGAAGGTGGCACATGGAAGACTGCAAGATGGGGAGGGAGAGGTGTACATATTGATGCTTTGATGGGGATTCCCCCTCCAAGATGACCTCAAGTACCACAAAAAGCCTAAAATGGGGCAACACACACAGAGTGATGCTCACATAAGGAAATAAAATGCCACACTGAGCAGGAGAATGAGTGGGTCACCCTTCCTTTTCGCAAAATTGGTGGCAAGGTCACATGGTTATTTTAAAAAATATGAGGTATCCAGTGAAAACTGGGAAAAATTTTTCTTCAGGCAAAATTGACAAAAACTGAAAGCGACAAAAACTAAAGTAAAAAAATACTGAGGTATTACTGTACACTGTGTCATAGCTGTTGCCATCCTGAATTAATTTAAGAATCTTCCACACCAGAATTGTCCACAGAGTTGCATCTTCAGTTTTTTTAAGAGATGCATGACAGATTGGCCAAGTAATCAAAATGCATGCATCAGAAACCAAAAATACATCAAATTTGTTGCTAAGTAATACCTTGAAAACACTCACCTATACTTGGAAAAGAAATTTGGTGGTTCAAAGAGTTTGTCCCAGGTAGCTCGTCCCATCATAATCTCATCAGTGATTAAGAGCCCCTGTTTAAACTCCTCCTGCATAATTGTCCGTGTGGAAAGAGAGACATTGAATGTGGAGTTTTGCTGAGGATATGCTGGAGTAATAATTGGCATGAGGTGATAACGGTCAGCCACATTAACCTAGAATGGAATGACCATCATTAGATACACTGACGATAGAGGGAACAGGCCTTATTGGTTATCTCCATCACTCTGGTTGTGCATTTTTAATATCTAGACATGTGTTTCAGTCTACCTGTAACTTGATCCAAATAGAACATAATTAAGATGCATTGGAGCCAAAAAGAGAATAGGCTAAATAACCTACCTGGTCACTTGGAAAAAAAGAACTAATTCACAATTTTCTTGGAGCATTCTCTTAAAAAAAAGAATGAAGCATATTTACAATCAAAGACAGGCACCTTTCTGGTAGTCTAAATATCAGCCTCGTGTCAAACAGTGGAACCATGGTCTGGTTACAACACCAACCCTTGACCTCAGTTTTATGAACCATTTACAACACAAAAATCCCTTGCCTTTTCTATGGGCTTTTATTCATACTTGACCTGGATGTTATCACATGACAACATCTGTTACTGAATCTGGAATCATTATGTTACAGCAACTTACAAGAGGCTGGTTTGGTATAATGACAAGGACAAAGGGAGGGAATTAGAACACGGGAGAGTTAAAAGTAGATGATAAGTAGGCAAAGGTTAGCAATGGGTATGGGATAGATGACCAGCCTCCAAAACTACATAATCCTTAATGTTCAAACAAGGGTTCCAGATGATACCATAATCCAACCAAACCGTGACCTTACAAAACTGAAAGTCAGGTGAAAAACACAATAGAAGAACAGGATAAGCAACATGAAGCCCTGCCATGAATTTATACTGGACACCATTAATTATATCATGAACCATCAAATTAATACCCACCCTAGGATCCCAAACTGGATAGCTGAGGTTGACATTATCCGGTTGCTTCAGCAGGACGGGTTGGGGCCACTTCCACTGAGAGAAAACGAGGAAAAACTTATGAACTAGAGTAGCGGCCACCGCATTTGGGTAAAGTTGACAGGTTCGTGCCACCAACATTGCCCATGAGACACCACCGAGGTAACCAAGAGCATTACTGTAAATGCCATGACCTGAAAAAAGTCAGGGAAAAGGCAAAGGGTGGAGTGAGACATCAGTTACCACATAAAAAATAGCTAACACTTTTCGAAAGAAAAAAAAATCCACTTCTACAACAATATATTAACCAATACACTTACGTTTGGCCCATAATTTGATGGCTCTCAATGTCAACCGGAAGTTTTCAATATTCGGTACTAATCTAAGAATTTCATCAGTCACTCTGCATCCATTCAAGCTTCTCACACACTTTTGATCTAAATTTTTTAATAATATGTCATCTTTGAGGTCCTAAAGGATAAAACATAAAAACAAATAAAAAGCTGTGAATTACAAGACAATCACTTTTCTACAATAAGCAACAGCTATAATGAGGAATTAAAAAACCCGCACCTGCAGTTTATGAAAAAATTTGAGACACAATTTTAGGATGATGCATCACAATGAGCAACTGTCCAACATAGAACTGAAAATTAATGGCATATCATACATTCCATCTATTGTAGGCATATAAAATTTTTAATTCATGGTATATTACTTTTTCTTTCCAAGGACTACAACCTTGTCATAGAAGAAGAGCTTGCATGCTTGAACGATACCAAAAGCCGAACTGGCACGAGCGATAATAATCATTCTAACAGGATCTACCACGCACAGATAGGTAGAAGGTTAGCAGAAAGATTATTGGTCGCTGAAGCAGCACCTGTTTCTTTGTGAGGTGGCTGCTTATGGTGTCTCACCCCACTGGGACTGGCTCTCAAGAGAGGGTGTCATATAGATTACAGTACTGAGGTAGGCCACGTGATACCACCCCAGCAGCTTAAACTTAGAAGGCATGGCCAGAATTCATCATTCTGGCAGCAGTGGAAGCAGGGCTCCCATGTTCGTAATGAAACACAATCCTAACAATGCAGGAAAACGGAAGAAAAGGGAAGAAAAAGAAAGAACAGGATAATTCAGAATGGGCTAATGGGATGAGAGAACTATGTTAAGGGAAGGTGAGTTAGAAAATATAAAACAAGAAATCAAAACGGTGAGTCTGTCTGAGAAACCATCATGGGTCTGTGCCAAGTAAGGTTGGCAGAGTGAGGGTTATTGAATTCTGAGACTTTGCTCTGCAGAATTTAAGATGCTTCCCAGAAGCAGAGATGCTACAAAGACAGCCATATGTGTGTCTCCTATTTGGGAAGGGAGGCCCGACCTGGAGAGACAAAGACAGCTCCCACTAGTTCACCTCTAGGGGTCATGTTGTACCTTGAACAGAACAAGCAAAACTTTCGACCAAGTCAAAGTTGTAGACCATGAAATGATGATGTAAGTATTATATTAAAATCATTGCAAGCATCAAGCATTAATTGACTGGTTTAAATTTTTATCATTACAACAGGATAATATTATTTAGTAGAACTTACCATTGTATCTGGAATTTCCTTTAGGGCTAACCTAGCAAACAGCATATCAATCTCAATGCCATCAAACTTCATTTTTATCACAGGTACAAAAGCTTCCTCAACAGCCTGAGAAAAGTACATAATGAGTCCATAAATTTAAACTCTAGGAGTGCGTCAGAACTGAGAACAGATCTTAATAACACATACCATAGAATATGATAATTACAACTATTTTTCATGCCTAATAGTAAATGTGGCATGTTAAAATTGAGGTAGTTATAGCAAAATATAATTTAACCTAGAAATAAATTAATTCAGTCTCAGTTAAAGAAGATACCAAAATGTCAGTCCTTTACTGAACTACATTGGGATATTTGCCAAAAAATACAAACCATTTGACATGGGAAACAGTACGTACATGTACTCCAGACAGACATTTAAAAACAGAGGAATTTCTAACACCTAGATCTAGTCAGAGCATTAAGCGTGTGGTTTGTATGATTCCTCAACTATTTTTAAAAATAAATCATAGTGTCACTGCAGTAATTGATTCAGAATCACAAAAAATCTTCCTTTGTGGAGGAGTTTTAAATGTCCCTCGTGAAAAAATGAGTCAAGTTAAAGACATCCACATCCTTATTTAATTACTGAGGATTCCAGTCATTTACAAGCATATTATTGAACTATCGATGTTAGAATATTTACTTTGAGCTTCTTCAAGCAGCTGAAATTAAAACTTACAATTCCAATAGGGTCTCAATTACGACTAAGGAAATATGTCACTCAAACTACATTAAATATTTCAAAATGCCAGCACAGGACTACTGCCATTTATGATTTCATTAATTTCTTTAAGCTGGGAAGCTATGAATGCTTTAGCTACTTAACATCAAAACCTCCAGTGTTAGATTATGTGAATGGGAAAGACTTAATAGCCCATGAAAAAATTAAGTTACTTGCAATCATGTCTATAGCTGTACCCATAATATATCCAAAATGCAGTCACCATTATGCACTTATCTCTCCAATAACTCAAGATTGAACATGATGCTGAGCTATTAATACTGACTACTTACCAAGGCAATTAATTTCAAATTTCTAATAAAATTCCATCAATGGTCAATCACATAAATAAACCAAAGTATTCCAAGAACAGACAAGATTCAAAATCAAAACACCTGTCCCGTCATACAGGATTGATGCATGGAAAATCATGGCTGGGAGGACAGATAGGCACTAGACAGTTTTGAAGGGAGAATATAGCACAATAACTAAGAGCCAAAACATCAAGGAAGTTAGAAACATGAAAGTCAATCAAGAATTTAAAACATTGAGACTGAGGTGGGGAGAACATGTTCAGCTCATGCCAGAGACATGAGCACTGAAGGAGACATTCACAGAACACATGGGCATAAGAAAGACCTATTGCAAAGCTATGGACAAGGCAGATGGGTAATGTAACCAAGGAGACAAAGGAACTGCTAAGATTAAACATCTAGAGAGGGCTAATACCATTTGCATTTTCCCATTGCATACTATTACATTTTCATCATTAGATGAAAGTGGGAAAAGTTGGGAAAATATGAAAATGGGGAACACTAACACAGCATAAAAATTAGTAGCAAAACATTTTTGAGACAAAAATGAAAAGCAAAACCATGAACAGGAATACACAGAAAGTGGGTGAAGATATGAAATAGATGGAAGCAACCCATCAAAGAAATCTACCATGGGCCAAGACTGCTCGAAGACAGTCTAATGAAAGATGAAAATAAGGCACATTCTGAAAAATAACAAGGCACCTGGTTCAGACAACAACAACTGAGTAATCATACAGGTGTTTGGGAGGGAAGCTGAGGACAACCAGTTCAAAATATTCCAAGATAGCTATGGAAGTGGAAGACTATGAGAGGAGTTTCATACGAGAGTAATGATTGTGATAACGAAGAAGAACAAAAAATGCAAGGAACACAATACCTTGAGTCTTGTGCCACAAGTATCAACATACATCATACAATAATAAGATCAAGGATGGTAAGAAAAATTGAAGACAACCTCTCAATTTGGCTAAAAAGGGGAACAGAGGAAGCAAGGAGGTCATGTTCTGTCAGAGAATAATGCTAGAAGAAATGATACACATGAACAAGCAACAGCATGTGGTACTCATTGCTTAACAGAAAACCTTCAATAAAACTGCATGAAATAAGATTTGCAGGCTATTGGGAAAACTCTGAATGGATTAAAATGACAGAGGAAAACTAGAAGCTAAGGTTGACAAGAGGTTAGACAAGGACGCAACCTCTCATCAGCACTGCTCAACTTAAACTTGGAGGCAATGCCAGAGTGATGAGAATGAAAAGACATGAAAATAATTTAGAATTAAGCTAATATCCTTGCATGAAAATGAGAGCAGCTAAAAATACAGAAGTTCGAGTATATCACCAACTTTCTATCTTTCACCGACCAAGGAAATACCATCATGTGAGATGAAAGAAGTATGACAGACATCTAGTGTAGAATAGCCAAAGCTAGGACAACATTAATGATGAAAAGGCCACCTCTGTATACAAAGATGTCAGGTATACAAATGAGGTAACAGCACTAGAAAATGTGTGTGCAGCATGACACTCAATGGATTGAAAGCATAGACCATTAGTTAAACAGACCAGAAAAAATTATAAAGTATTGGAAACTTAACAGTTGGAGGAAGAAGCTAGAGACAACGGATGGACAAAATAAGTAATGAAGTCATATACAGAACAGTAGAAGATGAACAGACCAAATAGAACATTATAAACAAAAGAAGAACCACATAAATTAAGGGAAAATATAGGGAAAGTTACAAGAGATAAGTAAAGCAACCTCAAGGGATAAATGCATAGACCAAATGAAGGGGGAAGTGTACAAAAACTACCTGGGAGAGAGGGAACTAGAATTAGGGAATAATAAAGGACTGCAGACAACCAATCTTAAATCTTCAATGGTTTCCAGGTGTACTTTATGGAATTTTGACAAGAGATGAAATAAAATCACTTTGTATATTCCACACAAAATTTTAACTGGCAAAACCCGACTGGTTTCAACACTTCCGTGTCATTATCCCCCTTGAGAATGACACGGAAGTGTTGAAACCGGTCAGATTTTACCAATTAAAATTTTGTGTGGAATATACAAAGTGATTTTATTTCATCTCATCAAACCAATCTTAAGATTGCACGACCGATGGATGAAAGCATGCTGTATCTTTGTATCCATTCTGCCACTACTTCATCACATGTTAATTCTCCACGGAGAACCTAGCTATGACAGCGGAACATTCAAATGAAATTACTTAAGACTTAATTGCACTGAATAAAAAAGTAATGACCATACATTATTTCTACAGCAGCTCACTAAAAACACAAAACATAGGGCTCTCAAGGAAAATGTACATCCACCGCAGTGATAAAACAGATAGGCCTGACTCTCAGGACCAATTCCTAAGCCAGAATTTGTGATGGCAGGCATTCAAACATCATAGTGTGCATATATTGGCATTACACAGCATACCATCCCTTCACTCTACCTTAGCTCAGTTCACAACTTTCTAGATAGTACCCAAGACTGTTTTACACCGTGAATCAATATGATAAAAATAAGCTTACCCTTAAGTCTGTAACTTCATCTTGCTGCTTAAGAAGTTCAAAAAAAGAGGTAAAATAATCAACCCGATCAATGTGGCGGGGAGCAACACACAGAGCATCAATATCCGCACGCTTGTGATGAACGCCTAGGCGATACGATCCAAAGGTGTATATCTTGCCTCCGACGTTTTCAGCCACGTTTGGAGGCATGTTTCGTTTTACACTAGCTTCTCGAATCCATTCCTTCACTAGTGCATTTAGTTTACTGAGAATTTCCATCCTAAAACAAATCAAAAGTCTTAGTAATCAGAGTTGCTTTAACAAGATGAAATACTTCAAATCAAATTCAGGAAAAGATAAAACACGAGGTTCAGTATATACTTTGAAACGCAACAGGTTACACTACACATTGGAAACGGTTGTAGGCTTTACTGGGTGGGGTTAACCAACACTTGGGTTTAATTTTATATTACAACAATACTGAGTTTCCACTTTTCAATTTCTTTGCTGGACCACATAACCGCATGGTACATTAAATATAAATAAAATGTTATTTTGCCTCAGAAGTTGAATGTAAATTACTATAAACTACATAGATAAAATATCGATTGAAATAAAATATATTGACCGACGAGAACAACTAATAAATAAGCCGTGATCATTCAATCCTGGGTCAAATTAGATTGAAAGATACACTGATAAGATTAAGTATTATCGACCAAAACCTAGAGCAAGTCAATAATTAGAACTTCAATATTTAATGAGGAAACAATGACACTATAAATGATCAAGAAAAAACCAAGCATGACACTAGGATACCTACCGATGGTTAAGTTCTTCGTCCGATTCAAAGACATTGTAAGGCTTTAAAACCTCTTCTAATTCCTTAGTTCTCTGAATATCTATTGATTTAGGAGTAGCAAGACTAATTGCGGATGTCATACCAAGAGTGCGAAGAGCTTGCTGTTGCTGCTGCTCCTGTTTTTGTTGATTTGAGGACTGTGATGACGACCACATTCTGCAAAATTATATTTCAATAAATTACTAGCGCAAGGAGGTATAGTTCAAAGCGCATAATGATACAAACAAAATTACCTGAACAAATGCTGCGCCACTCTTTCCAATCATGATAAATAACCCCGAACAATGTCCTTGTTTTGTTATCTTAGCTTCAACACCTGGGCAAAAACGAAGGCCTGTATAACAATAAAGATACCTCATTAGTAGATCAAGACATTGATATCATATTTTATTCTCCAAATAACGACCAAATCTGCACTTTGATGAATGGAAAATAATTGAAGACATAATTACTGAATGACAAAAGAAGAAAACAAAACGTCATGTAACGAGTAGCTACACTAAAATCGCGATCACATTGATTACAGAGGTACTTGATGTCGAGAACAATGCCATAAAATTTATGAGCACAACATACTACACAAAATGTTCCTTTAAGCATCATAAACATAGCGAATCATTGAGGCTAACGAACGTACTAGAACTCGCGTTAAGATTAGAAATCCCTTGAAAGCAAATAACTAACCTTAAATGGGTACTAGTGAGTTTAAAACTTACCATGATTCTAATTTACGTATAATTTGGGACTAAGTTCAAGTACACGGCCACAATTATTACAAAAATCACACAAAACAACCGCACAATATGGCGTGAAACTTTATGTTGCCCTATCGATTGTAGGATACATCGCGCATCGATACATTCGATACTCATTCTATCGATAATATCCCGCCCATCGAACTGTCGAGACAAGGACGATTTTGATTGGTCTATCGATTTGCTTCATGAATTCAATTCGATGTCCCTCGTTGCTTGAAGCCGGGAAAGTGGTTAGCGTTTGTGAAATTCCAGGGATAATTATTAATTAAGGATGACTCTACGTCTGAAAGTGAGCCAGGTAAAAAGGGAGTTGACCTATGAAGATGTTCATTTTATGCCTTGCCGTATTCACGCAGAAGGACAACATAAAATTACGGAATATTTTAAGCCGTATTTGCAGTATTCCAAGAGTGAGGGTAAATTGATGAAGTAAAATGAGATGAATGGATCTTCTTCGAATTGAGATAAGTCATGTGTATGGAAATTAATTTACCTTCATTGTTGCAGAAGTGAAAGTATCATTTCGTGGTCACCCTCTGCATGGAAAGGTTCTGAAACTTCCCAATGAGTACATTGGAATTGTTGCGGAAGGGGGTAAATGCGTGGATTCGGGAACAAAAAGTTTGTTTGTCACGAGCTCTTTCAACTCCATGACATTTTGGAATTGGGACAAACCTCCATCTAAGAATGATGCCTTTTATAAAGCCCTGGATTGGTTGGAGATAGCTGATGCAGTGAGTTTTAATGAAGTCCAACTCTTCACTCAATATGCTTACGGTAATCAGAAGCTTATCCTTGTTTAATCTTCTTTGCAGCTCCACTCGACGGACATTGAAAGTGAAAGCTGAGTCAATGATGCAGTACATGCATTCGGCATGACGTGGCTCAGCTGTCTTCAGAAGTAAGGTCATCCCCCAAACCCGTGGATCTTTATTTACCAAAGTTCCGTATGTGTATAAAGTAATTCACCTATTGTGATTTCTTGAGCTCAATGAGTATTTTGTACGGTGTTTAGTGGAAATTCATTTGACAGAGCTGGTAGCCCTACCATCCTGTCTTGAACGAAGTCAATGTTTTAGTTATGGTTGGGTCGAGCTACACATGGCTCTGCTGATCAAGTATTGAGGGTATAGAGACACTTCTATATCATTCCCAGTATTACATTCTGTGCCATAGTCGTCAATGCTGCCTGCAACGTCTGGGCAAATAACCTCGGTTACATGTCACGGCTACGTAATTTTGAAGTGACAGCAATTAATGATGTTCAAATACTTCATCTTGAAGTGATAATGATTTAGCAGCCGACAGAAAACAGGTTCATGAATTTTCTGGCCGTGTGGAAAATTTTACGAACTCCTTAATTCTATTTGTATATGATGAGAAATTTGTGGCCAAATGTAAATCTGCTTGTATATTTGGCCCATATTCATGATTTCTCTCAAAGCATTTTGCCAGCCATCAAGTAAAAGCGCCTACAGAGAAATTGAATGCTCTTGGGTAACCTTTGAAATTGGCTAGGGTCTTGTAATGTAATCGGAGTTGTTCCATGTTCGTGTGTTGGTTAGGCAACTATGGTTCTGTGTGGGGTGTACAATTCTTTCAGAGTGCCTTTTTTTGACATTCGTATGTTTTAACTGGAAAATTGAGAGAAAGTTGGTGATATTTTCTTGTCCATGAATTATTGATTATTACAGTTCCTGTACAATGTTCCAGGGTATATTAGACCAACAATCAATGTATGAATTCTATTTTGGTATCCATCTTTTGAAAAATGCCAAGAAATAGGTGCCGTGAAGATGTTTGTGATATAATTTTATGTAAATAAAAACCTGATGGTTAATTCAATGAAGTATTTTTCATTTCTTTAACTGTAACCATGACTGGTATCTACAGCTCAGGAGTAAAGTTTACTACATTGTCCATCATTGTGGTTATGGTACTGTAATCACACATTATACATCGATCCAAGGTAGACCCTGTTAAAAATGGCCATGAGTACATAAGTCCACTTACACTAAGTCCACTACTTATGTTACATACAATGGAAAATGAGGTACATTAACGGAGTCTTGCCATATAAGTTTTCTATCCTCCTTCGGCCATGGCTTCATAAAATTCTTGTTGCCATTTTCTCCAGTTTAGATGTTCTAAATAGTTTTGGCCCTTAATTACTGTTTAACTCATGAATGAAAAATTGTCTGGATTAGATTAACCCTTTTACTGCCAGTAGACCGATATATCGGCCCTCATTGGATGTGCGAAAACTGCCATGGGCCGATTTATCGGCCAAACTTTTATGATTATTTTACTTCGTGATATGAAGCCCATTTAATGGCTCCCATTAAATAGGCCTCCATTCTTCATAGGTTCTAAGCCACATATATCTTCAGCATTGGGAAAAATCTAAATGTAGAAAAATAAAATGAGGTACTAGAAATAATTAAAAATGTGAAATCTTGTGAACTTCCTGAAAACAGCCTTGGCAGTCTTCACACATCCCACGCAAAATGGGCTGGCAGTAAAAGGGTTAAGTATTGAAATGAAAGTTAATTAAGATTTATGGTACTCCTTGTAACTGTTGAATAGTCATTCCTCTTTTCAAATGCCATGTATGCATTGCAACACTCATTGAACAAGCCATGTGACCCTTTGGGTAATCGGAGAGATTGAGATTTAAATATACGTTGTGGTAAATGCTACTTGAATCCTATTGTGAGGATTTCACTTTATGCATGGGTTTTTGGAAATATAAGTCTTCCTTTAGTATGTGGGAGCTGTGTCGTGTGTCTGTATTAATTTTAATAGAATAATTTCAATTACTTCTGAGAGAGAGAACCTCAAAAAGATATTTACTATAGGTATCAATGGTTCTTTGTATTTATCCACTGTAAACCCTGTGACCATTTGGTTTGGTTTAATGCTATGAACAGTACTGGTGCTTGAAGTGCTCATACATGGACAGTTATGGATTTGTGACAATCTGGTGCTGTCATTCTGGGAGAATTATCTCCCATGTCAGGCCTAAACCTTCTATCCTCTCATAAATTCATATATAATTCATATCTTCAGTCTTGAACTCTTAAATTCATCCAAGTTCTCTTTCTGGAGGCTCGCGGAAGACATTCTTGCATGCAAAGTAAAAAATTGTAAACGTATCAAGAGAGCGAAACGTCTAGACACAGTAGAACTATGGCAAGTTATCACAGTAGCCAGTTAAGATGGATTCAATATGTTGGTACTTGTCATTCCCAAAATGCAGCATCCATATTCTTTGTATTTCTCCACAGCAAAACCCTTGACCATTTAGTTTGGTGTGATTCTGTGGACATTTCTGTGATGATTTTTGTTGATTATGTCGTTTCACTGTGGTGGTTAAGGTGCTCTTACATAGTCAGTTATGGAGTTTTGCGTGAGTATCTGGGTGTGTCATTCTGGGCACACAAGGAATTCAACACTTAAATGTCAGGCCAAAACCTTCCTCCTGTCCTGGGGCACGAACCATCATAAAGTCAGCCTAGTGCTCTTTCTGGAGGCTCGTGGAAGACATTCTCGTATGTGAAGTGAAGAATCGTAAAGCGTCAAGAGAGCTAATCATGTAGACTAACAGTAGAACTATGGCAAATTGCCACATTAGCCGGCTGAAATGGATACAATGTACCTGTCCTTCCCAGAATGCAGTGACCCCTGCATGGTCACTTTTGGCTTATCCCCACTCCGGGAATTCCAATCGATTGGATTCATCACTCCTGGTATGAAGGGGCATGATGGGGCATCATGCTTGGAGTAAGTGTCTCCATACATGGTAGGTTTTAGAATGATGAACTGCTGGACTGATATACCTGGCATCAATCCATAACTGACCATATGTGGGTACCTTTAGGGTATGCAACATGAATTCATCACAGTGTCATATGCATGGTACCAGTGAGGACTCCTTGCTCCTTACAGCCTCAATGACGTTCACTGCGGGAGAGAACTCGAACATGGCTAAACTAGTTTGACCACTTGGACTATCAAGGGGTCTTGGTTTGAATCCTGGTTCAAGTGAATGGATATATTCACTTGAGCTTGAACTGTGTGGATTTCACACAATTGTTTAATGCCACCTACAACCAGCCCCTCTTAAGTGGAGTACTTTTCCAGGATGGGCATGGCCTCTATAAAAAAGACTTGTCGAGAGAGCTTACTTGGAGAGGATGGATGCCCCATGGGGCAACCTTGTTTGCTTCGCTGTCAGCAAGCATGATCTTCTGAGGAAAATGGCAAGGATTTGCTATCTTTGGGATGTCAGATGCATCCTCAACATCACAACCGATTACAGCAGAATCTTATGATTATGCAAATTACCTCACAAAATGCAACCCTCCACCAACTGGTGAGACAGTACACACTATTGGCCGAGCCAGCCTCCCTGTCACTAGTAAGGCTACACCACCTGTTGACATGAATACCACTACCAAGTCAGCCTCTGCCTGACATGCAAACAAAGTAGGTGAAGCTGATTCTAAACATCTATGTGGTTATTGAGCACACCAAACTATGTTGAGGGAAAAACTAGGCTAAGCGACTTCCACCTGAATATCTCTCAGCAGAAAGCCCATCTTTCCAAGCCTAATCAAAGATATATTGTCTGAGACCTCTGTATGGTTATGGTTAAAAATTATTTTCCTCCCGCAAAAAATGCACCTTGGGAGGAGAAAATGGTAAGATTGATGGAATATTCAGAGGCCAGGATCAAGTGAGAATTTTGCAGTGAAGTACCTAATACCTAAGTGCACTTCTGTACCAAAATTCGAGCTTATTGAATGAAGTCTCTAATACAATCATCACATGCTGAAGAATTGTATCAAAATGAATTTTTGTAACTCAAAGGTAGGTGTAAGGAATAACCACATGTAGAACAAATGACTTTTAATGGTAAGTTGCTGCACTGTTCAGAAAAAAACTAAGAAGCATGATAAATGAATAACAACCTTAGATTGGCAAGCTTTTATTTATTATAAATAATACTTTCTCGGGGACAAATACATATTGAAAATGGCCTGTGAGATAATAGAATGATATTGAACCACTCGGCATTTTATAAATTCTTCTCATGTTTCCAGCGGGGTCAGGATGGTCATTGCTGCCAACATTTCAATGGCCTTCTGAATGAACGCAACCCCTCCCAATGGCGAGCAGTTCCGTCTTCCCTATTCCACTCAGCTACTCATATTGCAGATGAAGACAACTTGTTGGAAGAAATAAATCACCTTCAAACAGAATGGATATGGGAAAAATGTATCCTCCTGGCCCTTAAAAGGACCATCCTAAACCATTCCCAGATATGAGAACATCTGGCCCCGGAAAAAACTCAGACGACATAGTGAAGAATATTGTCAAAGCAATTCTTCCTCAGGTCTCTTCAGTTGCTGAGAAATTGTCAAGAATTCTCATTAAGCACAATATTGAGATGATCCAAAAGCCACTAGGAAAATTACGGAGTCAACTTTCAGAATCGACGACAAGCTGGAAATCAAATCCTCCAGTGTCTACTGCATCCCCTGTGAATGTGAAGACATGCACATTGGAGAGACCGGACGAACAATTGAAGCCAGGATATCAGAGCACAAGTGCTGCATCAGGCTTGGATATCCTGAGAAATCGGTACCTAGTCCCCGACCACAGCATCCACCATGGCCAAGTCATCAATTTTGATGGAGTTGAATTGATCTGGTGGGCCAAAGGATATTGGAATCGGCAGTATGAAGAGGCCATCAAGATAAGACTTGCAGATAAGTCTATGAACAGAGATGTGGGTTATACTCTTAGCAGAGTATGGAGTCCTATCCTTCAATATATGAGAAAGATGAAAGGAAAAAAGTCGCTAGATTCTGACCGATCAGAGGAGACTTGACCACCTTAGATTAGATTAGTTTTTGGTGGAGTTCCTCCGAGGAGGACCTGGGGCACCTAGACCTATTGATCCTTTGTGCTAACCACCATATCTTGGTTACTCGTGGAGTCCGATGGCCTTACTGAAGGCCAGCATATCCTCTATGGGACTAACCCTGATTTCAGCCAGATCAGGAAACGGAGATCCTAGATGCCTTATTCTGGTCCTCATCAAGGTATGACAGTCACAGAGAACATGTGATGTTGTTTCGTCCTCTTCTTTGCACCATCTGCATCAGGCAGAGGCCACCAGCTTCAAGAGATGAAGATGTCTCATGACCTGATAGTGTCCAGTTAGGAGACCCACTATCGTGCGTGGTTGACCTATGTTTAGCAATAGAAGTCTTCTTGCTAGTCCCGGTTTGGGCCCTTCAATAAAAAGCTTGGCTTGTCTGAGCCCTTGTGTGTTTTGCCAGATCTCAGAGTGGCGGGCAAGGCCCCACTTCTTGATCTCAGTGATTTCTGCTGAAGATGCGATTGGAATGTGAGGCTGTGGTACCATCGGTGTGTGGTTTGAGTCTTCTTTTGCGAGTTGATCCGCAATCTCAATTCCGGTAATACCCTCATGTCCGGGGACCCAGAAGAGTTCAACTTTGCCAAGACTGTGCAACGAGTTGAGCACTTCACGGCATTCATGAAGGAGTTTTGAGTTGCACATTTGTGATGCTAGGGCCTTTAGAGCCGCTTGGCTATCGCTGCATATGTGGATTGGTCTTCCCTTGAGACCTGATTCCTTGATAGTGTGTGTGCACGTCAGTAAAGCAAACACCTCCGCTTGAAAGACTGTAGCATATTCTCCAAGTGAGATGGTGATCCTCTTGTCTGGGCGCTGGCAGTAAATCTCAGCCCCTGCTCTTCCTTCCTTCTTGGAGCCATCGGTGAACCACACCTGGGCTCCATTGTGGAGATCTTTGTCTCCCCCTTTTAGCCACCTCTCCCTTTCTGGAATGTGGATTTTAAACGTGCCCATGATGGTCTGAGAAAGAGACTTCATTCGACACTTTCCACTCAGCCACGCCATTCACCATCTGATTGGTGCAAAGAGTAATATCTATCACTTCTTCCCTAACTCTGTTGGAGAAGGTAGGCCGTGATCCTTTGTTGAGTATATGCAGGTCTGTGGACATGAGATACTCAAGCAGGGCCTCTCCCCTGTCATTGGTGTCCTTGCTTCCCCACACCGTATGGTGCGAGTTAGCATTGCACCCAACAAGGAGGTTCCATTTTTCGGTTTGGCAGAATCTTACCAGACACTTTAGTTCCTCTGAAGGTGGTGGTCCAGGTGCATCGAATGGTAAATATGAGGAGCAGATCACCAACCTTCTCTTTTCCTCGCCAACCCCAAGACTCAGCACAGCTGCCACTTGGTCTCTGGTGGTAAATTCGGGCAGATGTATAGCATTCAACCCATTAACAAAGATACATGCTCTTGGTCTTTCGACCGAGGTACAAAAGAATACTTTACCCTTGGTCATGCTTAAACCCCTGATTCTGCCCTAGAAAGCCCAGGGTTCTTGAATCAGGGTAATTTTGACTTTATCTTCTGAGATGATCCTTTGCAGGACCCCGAGGCAGCCTTACAATGTTGAAGGTTGACCTGTAGGCAGTGGATGCCCGCCATCCTGGTCTGGTTCCTTCATTTCGACCTCTGTTGTTGAGGTCGTTTGAGGCTCCTCTTGTGCACCCGCCTTTCCGAGGAACGTGATTTCGGCCTTCTGCATACCAACATTTGCTCAGAAGTCCGGACTTGTAATGAAGGTGGCAGATGGCTTGTCTACTCCGAGGACGAACTTCGTCCCATGCTCCACCTCCTTCCTCTCATAAGTTCTCCAGAGAGAGGTTTGAAGTCCTGGGTTGGACCTCTTCATTCTGTCGATGAGTGTTTTGGTGTCTGGTTTGCTGAATCCCGGAACCCACACCATCATCCTTCTCCTAATGAGGCTGTCGGCATCAACCACCTTCACACTGGCTTTGCTGAACAGTCCAATTTTGCCTACAGCCTCAACCAGCCAGTTGGCTGAGTATTCGTTGCCACAGGAAAACTCCACCGTTAGTGAGCCTGTTGGCTTTAAAGAGTGGGATCTCTTCATTTGCAGGAATCATATCCCACAACTCCTGCAGCCTCACAATAGCAGTCCTGTGCCATTCCTTGGTCATCATCACCTCCAGGTAGGAAACAGGCACAATTGCCATCTTTTTCTGGTTTTTAGCAACCTGTGCATAGGTAGAGGTCCTAGGTTTCTTGGCCTCCTGTGCCAAGATCGTTCGTGGGGCTTTGTCCACAGATGGCTTTCGCACCTTCGGTGGACAAAGCTGCCCCCGTGGCGAACCACCAGAGGCTAAGACTTTCTTGGCGCGCCATTTCTCGTTCCTCCTTCTCTTGGCTGCACCACTCTGAGTCTGACTTGGGGAACCCTGGTGCTGCCTTCAAAGTTGACTCGGAAGAGTCGGAAAGGGGCTCGCCCTGCTCCACAAACATGGAGGGGTAAGCTAAGGGAAGGGAAAGGGAGGAACTGCCATTGGAATCCCCGATGGGGCTCGCCAACAGAGCATCCTCCATGGATGAGGTGATTGGAATGACGTCATTAGGTTGAGGTTGCTTTTCAGTAACCTCCAAAGAGTTTTGTTTTTTAGGTTTATCCATAAATAATCCCACAAGTAGCTAGGGAAATATACAGTCCACCCACACAGAGCCCCGCATGCATAGGTAAGGCTAAATAAAACCGGAGGTCGCCCTGTATCCGGAGTTTCCCCGCTAATGACTTCTTACCCTCTGCCCCGCAGACGGTCGGCGCGAGGAGCAACCTTGGTGAGGGTAGCTGTTTATCGACCAGCCAGGTCTAGATCCGTCATGTTCAGCGAAACCAGAGGCATCTCGTGGAGGATGTGGCTCTTCACCACGCATGACGATCTTGGTGGGCAGAGAGCCTATTCAGCCCTTAGTTCCACCCTGGGATCACACATCCCTCGCCCCCTGACCAACATATATAAACCTGGCATGTTACTTGGTCCCACATTAGCCCTGATGACAATGATAGTGAAGGCCATCAAAAAGTTGACAGCAATAGCCATCCTGACCCGGCTATAAATCCGAGAAGAATTTATCAGCCATCTTTACCGGGAAGCAACCAAATCCTTCACTCTATATTTGGCAGAGCATAGTACACCTGTTTTAATGTTATTCATCTCATTTTAAAAAGCATCAACAAACAGGTCTGGAAACTGCAGAAATATGAATCTGTACTCTAAGAAGCTAAATCTAGCAAAGTTTCACCAAATTGTGAGGGCGATTTACTGACGCCTTAAAAATCTTGTACATATTAATGATTCTTTGCTGTGTGAAATAAAACATTATTCTATAGACTCAGCATCATACAACTTTTTGTATTGGAATAGGGATAAAAACTTTTCATGAAGTCCTCTGGCCATACTCCCTCATATATCCTACATAATTTCGAGTTGGAAAAAATTTTTGCTTTCCATCATTATCCAAATTTTTCAGTAGTAAAGGGTTGTCACTATGAAGGTGTCCATAGTAATCTTGGTTTGTAATTCAGAATTGTTCAGGTTCTTCCCATATTTCAGCATGATGGTGGACAGCCATTTAGCCGGCATACCAGTTGGCATAAACGAGTCCATAAGTTCAAAAAATATTTAACTTTCAGACTCAATGATGCTGATTGGAATGCAGGCAAAACGGTTGTCCATTAATATGCAGAAACATGGGAAGAACCAAAAATATTCTGAATCTAAAAGGATGTTATCTACTTCCACAACTTAGTTAGCCTTCATTTTTTGTTTTTCCTTCTCTAATTTGCTGACTAATATCCTCAGTCTGAAATTATGCTTTCCTGTCATATCATCCTTCTCTGTATCTGAGGCCACAGGTCTTTTGCCTCCCATGTAGCTCTTCCACATTTCACTTTTCTGATCCTGGATACCTTCCTATTTGAATGAAATCTTCTCTGTTTTGACCAACTTTGGCATCATTCACTCTTCCTTAAGGCTTGATAATATTTTGACCATTATGTATAGTGAACTCACTTCTTACTCTAATTTTAGCTTTTTAATCTTTCCCTCACATTGCCCTCTCCAGTAATTTCTCTTTGCCCTTGAAATTACCTGCCTTAGTTTATTATTTAGCCCTCTCAGTGGAATGGGTCGATGTATCACCTTTTGTATCGATAGCAAAAACTGAGGTGGGCCAAAATATCAGCTCATACATAGATATTGTTCCACTTCAATGCAATTTAATAATAAAATTAAATTTTTTAGACTATGTAAATGATTGGTATAATTATTAACTAACTCCATTTATATAAAATTAATACATTTGGATACCAAAAACAATAACTTCATAACTTTTTATTTCCTATGGTGATTCATTGTATTTAATTACACTTCAAATTGCTTGTCGGCACTGCTAGGTGCTTTTCCACTTCCTTCTTTCCTAATTATTTCCTCTGTAACCCATAGCTTCTTAATCTCTCTCATTTACAATGATCCAATCGTTTTCTCACCCGCTCTTGTTATTCCAGTTTGTATGGTGTCCTACCTTTATTCAACTTTTCATATTTCCTGTGCTTCACCTTTACTCTTGCCCACCAGATCTTGTGATTCCCTCTTCTTTGCCCCATTCAATCTTCCTACATTCCACTTCTTCATCTTCTTACCACTCTCACCTTATCGTAGCTTTTAAAATAAAGTGTGATCTTTCATCAAATACAGGTTATGATCCAAATCTGTCTGAATCCAGGAATCAGGTTTATATTACCCTTCTTACTGCACACAATTATCTCTCTCTGTCTCTTATAATTGCTGGAACACGCCATCCACCTCTTCCTTCCAATGATTACTGTTATGAATCCATACCGGGACCACTATGAAATTAGTTGGGTGTTTTTATTCCAACCACATTGTTCTGTCCCTCACCTGTTCAGTATTTACTACCCTCTTTTCTTGCCCCTCCATCTCACCGCACACAGCCCCAAGACTTTTCCATTTCCTATATAGTACTTTCAAGCTTCTCTGCCCTCATTCACTGAAATTTTGAAGATGGTACCAGAATAATCGACATTATTCCATGTTTTCATGGCCTCTGTAAAAGCTCTAGATTAAATGGTTGCATTGTCATAGTTTCATAAGTTAGGAATGGTAGGTCCATTGGCACAAACTTTTATTGAAATCACCTCTCCCTTCTCCACCAGAAATTCTCCCTCAAACACACACTGACAGTTTCAGTAACCATGAATACATAAAAGAAGAACTTGGTAAAGTATTGGATCCATAGTTACGTTCTTCATCTCTCACATCCATGACCTCTTCCTTAACCTCAGTCTTACCAGAATTGTTCAGTTATTATGCAGATTTTGGCTTGGAATTTGTGGGAAAAAAAATTCCAAGTCCATCTTTGTACTGTACATATAAGCAAACAAAGGCCATCTCACTCATGCTTTTCTCCTCTCATGTGAAGCTTGAAGTGGGTTCTACTCCCAGTAGTGGTTCTTACTGGAGTGTAATTCAATAATGGCTCAACACTGTTGTACCTTGGAAAATCCATAGATGTGACCTCACAGCCCGCAACAAATCTCTACTTTTGAATAGAACTCTTTGAAATTTTGGAGACATCTGTGACATCAAAATGGCATCACTGCCAGGGGTTGGAAATTCTAAGACATTACTAAATGGCATACTTGGGAGCGGGGGCACAACAACAGCATCATGGGGGAAGAAGGGGGGGGGGGCAAACTTGTTGAAAAATTTGCATAAGCTAGCTAAGCGGGTGGGGGGAAGAGAGTCTGCAAATAAATTTTCACCCAAGTGGGTCTGAGAGTCTGCAAATTTCAACCCGCTAAGGGATGAGGGTGCAAATAATTTTGCAAATCGGGCAGTGTCCATGAAAAAGTGAGCCACAACCTCTGATATCTGGGGGGGGGCTAGGCCACCTCACAATCATGCTTGGTGGAGGCAATGCCCCTCCCTGTTGTTGCGCCCCTGCTTGGGAGGCCAGTCTCAAGAGTGAGGAGATAACGCTTACAATGTGTAGTGTGATGCCATTGCACTGGACCACCATAATGTATAGGTTAGGAATGCATGTTAAACTCCTGATAGTTGGTCTCATTTTGGCATGTTTTCTGAACTTGTAAGGGATGAGTTGTCTTCCTACTTCCCAGTTCTCTTTATACATCCAACATCCACCTGCCATTCTGTCCACACTATTACCATTCAGCCAGTTTTACTGTCATATTCAAAGCTGTAATCCTACACCCATGCAATGAGGGAATCGGGAGGGAGCTAGAGCAAACTTGAATTAGCATGCATCTGCAATATGAGTTGCTATGAACAAATCTATTATAGAAAGATGCCATAGCAGAGCATTTTCAATGACTTTGTACTTCCATGTCTAATGGATGAGATTTTTGTTTTATTGGTGGAGAGAGATGGGGAGCATTGTAGTCAAAATCCTTAGGGTCCCAATACACTTAGACCTGTTGATCCATTGAGCCATCAAATTCACTTAGTTTTCACCCATGGAGGCTGTAGGCTGTAGGCCTCCATGGGTGAAAACTAAGTGAATTTGATGTAGCCTTGCCAAAGGCCAGGATAGACTTCAGTATGGCCTGAGGACGCCTACGGCATATAGGTGAAACGTCACCATCAAGAATGATGCCAATGCAGACACAACCCGGAATCCTGCAAAAACTGTGAACCTGAACACCGTGAAAAACTATGTCAGTTTGAAGTTGAGATTGGTCCATACTATGTACCCATGTCTGAGAACTTGGGATGTCGTGATTGGTGGAACCTTTCCTGCGTATTTAGCTGTAAAAATTCTCTTTCAGGTGCTAGATAGTTTATTCATATCCTTGTATGTTATAGTTGCTAGTGTGTTTGATCATCTCAGTAGCCTCTGATATCACACTTGGGTGGTACACCCCCTGGGTGATATAGGTTCCTTGAAGTCCATCCTGTGGCCAGGCTCGGACCAAATGTGTTACGAGATGGAAGAGAGTCGGAACCGCTTATTCTTCGTGGCCCGTTTATGTTTCCATAGTCTGCATTGCATAAATATCCCCGTCTGCCTTTGGCAACTTATCCTTGGACTTATGCAACGCCACTTCAAAAACAAGGCCGCAGAATCGCGTGACGTCAGCAATCGGCGGCCGGAATTTTCAGCGAGAATTTTGTGGTCGGTCAACTTATTTTGCATGGTGCGAAATTAAATTCGATGACAATGGGGTTATCAAGCCCAATGAAAAATATATAATTTCGGGCTACTGTGCACCGTCTATTTTCAAAATGGTGAACAATGCACTAATCTTCAACGATATAGGTGATGTTGTTGACTCTGAGTTTCGATTATTTGCAGACGGCGCCGTTGTATATTGGTTTATCCGTAGCCATGATGACAAGGAAATGCTTTCGACGGACTTCAAGGCAATCTATTGGTAGTGTATTGCGAGGCAGCTAGAATTAAATTTGAGAAAATAGGTTGTAATGATTCTCCGGAAAAGGATATACTTTTCTCATGACAGCTATTGCAGATATGTTCAATTAGAGACTGATAAATACCTCGGCTTTAATTATTCATGACCTTGATCTCTCGTGGGGTAAACATATTCGGGAAATAACCGCAGTTGAGCTATTTATAAATTAGAATTTGTTGAAAGAATGCTTGGCAAAAGTGACGGCAAAGTAAAGAAAATCTTATACTTCTCTCTTCTTAGACCCCACTTGGAATGTGCTGCTAGTATTTAGGATTCAAACGCGCTGCTAGTATTATATCCTCTTGATCTAATCTAGATAAGACCATAAGAATAAAATTAGGGAAATGAATTGCAGAACGGACAGGGTTAAAATGCTATTTTTCTGCAAACGAGAAGAGACCATAATACGAATGCCAATGACATTTGGAACTAGGTTAGTAGATGGGTAGTGTAATTTGTTAATTCATTCAATTTATAATATTTGCGTCCTTATCTGCTACCTATCTACCCACTGGTGACATTAAAAATATTTTCACAGCCGTTACTTAACATTTTAGTGATGTTTGTGTCGCCTATTGGTAGCTAGACAAGGCAACGTGAAATGAGAATTAATTGAAGCGCTTTCAGGCCTTTCAAATTAGCCGCATATTTCCTTAGCAAAGCACTCTCACATAAAACAATCATGCGCTGCGGGGAACATAAAATTTTCTTCAGCAAACTTATTAGTCTGATCGTCGCGTTACGATTTACGAAGCCACATTAAACTTCCCATCCTTCTTTTAGCTTCAACGGAGTATAGTTATGTATTTAATACTGCATGATGGACGTTTCTGTAATATCTTTGATATGAGCAGGGATGTTTTAGCCTATAAATCCCCGATGTGACACATAAGCCAGCCAATAGGACGTGTGAAAGCATATCCCCTAGCCGCATGTGGAGAGCTTGGATGCTCCCCTGGGTGAATAAGTTACAGCGGAGACCATTCTGCTCCAGGTGGTGTTGCCAGGTGGCAGGTGGTCGGCCGTCTTCCCGCAACAAGTGAATCTGGATAGGATGTTGGCCTTCGATAGATTCCTGGTGATTCTCTTGTTGGTTCCTGCAGTAAATGGTATAATGACATAAGCGGATGGACTATTATTCAGAGATTCTTCCTCTTTAGATTTCCATTTTTTTCTTAAAAGCAAGGACTTCCTCCGTTGGCTGGTCTATAAGGAGGAGATAGCATTTCGACTAATAGCGCCATCGTACTCCATCATGCATAGCGTACTCCATCATACAGGCTGGCCCAATACCTTGCTCGACCGGTACTTCTCTTCTCAGGACTTCTCAGGACCGGTACTTTTCTTCCGTTGGCTGGTCTATAAGGAGGAGACAGCATTTCGACTAATAGCGCCATCGGTACTCCATCATGCAGGCTGGCCCAATACCATGCTCGACTGGTACTTCTCTTCTCAGGACGCGTTTCCTTCTCGTGAAGAATTCCGCCTTCTTAACGGAGCAACTCAGGATATATTCTAACTGATCCAATAATTTAATTTGTGATTTTTCTGAATGGTTTACTTGCAGACGACCAGTCTTCACTGCGATGAAACCGGTCGTGAGCATATAAATCATTTTGGACTTTTCTAAGCTAGTTTATGGATTTTAAAGATTTTTCCCATGTAAATTTTCCAATAATTTTATCGCAGTAGAATAAATTAAAAAGTAATTTATCTATGTATGTTAAGGAACTGATTAATTCACTCACGTACACACAGCCCTACTAATGTTTTAAAAGTAAATATTGGAGACAGAAACCTTGACTTTAGAGGATATTTTCCAGTTATGGCGTGGGAACGCACTAAGAAATGAGTTTTTTGGCAATAATTCCAGGGGTTGTTTTAATAGTTAGTATGGCGATTTTCCCGCTTCTCCACCCAATACCTCCCTCGTGCAAGTCAACTTAAGACTTCATGGATCCTTGTCTCGTTCCGATACGTTGGTTCGAGCGACTGTTGTTAACCTACAGATTTGTGTGAAAATTTGCATACGCGTTCTCATTGATTAGTTCACGAATTGCTAAAATATTATTTGGGCGTGCTACCTTTTGATTCATTCATTCATTTTAGTATTCCAACAGCTGATCGGTAGGTTTTTGGACAGTACTTATTTTTACGTCATAATTTTTGGCATATCGTTCTACTTTCCCTCCTATACGTGGTCCGCCATTAGATCCCTCTTAAAATCCTCATATCATCTTACTCCTCCTATTTCATCCAGAATTCCTATCCTCGTCCTTCCTCTTTCACGCTTCCCAAGTGTCCCCTCCTCCATTAACCTCTTCATCATTCCCTCTCCCTTCCATACGTCCTCCATCCACCTCTTCTGTCTCCTCCGAACCTCCGCCACTATCTTCCTCTTCTCTCCTACCACGTCCAATGCCTCTTCGTTCGTCTTCCTCGCCACCCAGTTCACCCTCTCCATCCTTCTCCTCACCCACATCTCAAATGCCTCAAGTCTACGTATACATCCCGCCTGCGCAATGACCAAGCCTCCTACCCACACGATGCCACGCTCCATAGGGTTGAAGGCCTTGAAGGAAGAAGGCTTGGTCGTGAAACTGGTTAACACACCTGACCGGCAATTGGGAGATCCGGGTTCGAATCCCGGTCAAGTCAAATGATTTTTTCATGGCCAATTTCAACCCTGGTGTATATTCACCCGTGCGAGTGACTTCGCACCACATCATTTGTTAATGCAAAGATTGGAAATTTCTCCGTATTATAGTTTTCACCAGCCTTTTCTTTAGGTCTCCACTCAGACCCCCCTCTTCAATTCCCTCCAGGGGTGCCTACACGGGCGTTACATGACACAAGTTGCGCCACTGAAAATTTTGGAAAATTATTTTAATACCGAAGGTGGAAAAATAAATAAAATAAAATTTAAAAATCTGGACGACGAGAGAGAATAACGTAATGTGAGGCATTCTAAATATTATTTTTGGGACAAGGGGAGTTGACATTAGGATAAATTTTGTCATGAAAGAAGGAAATAAAAAAAATATTATGCATAAAAAGGTATAGGGTACGAATGTTAAAGGATGAAAATAAAGATTTTTGCTCTAACTTATAATCCTTTTTTTAATAGTACCTTTTAATGATACTATTATTAAAATATATTTATTTTTCAAATTAAAAACAAGGAAGCCGAAAGGAATAACCTAATTTTAGAATAGAACAGAAAACAATTTAGTTATCCTGGGACAGTCCCTTAGAACATTAAATCAATTTATTACATGCCTTCGTGAGGAATACAAAATAATATATATATATAATATATATATAGAATACAAAACAAAAATATTATAATCTGTGGCTATTTGGAAACTAAGTCTTACAAAAAAAAGAAAACAAACAACTTTCAAGTCAGCAAAGAAAAACATCAAATGAGCGAAGTAAATGAAAAAGTCTCAGTATCAATAATCCTCACAATATATAAAAACAAATTTACAATCTGTAATACCTATTAATAAAAAAATGAAAAAGCGAACGAACAGATATTTTATAAGGCAGAAAAACAGCAAATGATCATAGTAAACAAGTAACAATGTCATCTCATATAATTTGGTCTTCTCATATGAAGGCGAGAGTACGTTAGAGAGATAAGAAGTCAGCCATACTCCTTTTAAATTGTGAGACATTCCTATAAAATTTGATACTATCAGGCAACGAGTTCCATAATTTACAAGATGAGATGTGGAAAGTATTTTCGTATTTTGTTGTGCGGTAGTTGGTGATGTAAAACGTTTTAGTTATGCGGGTCTTTCTCTTGTTAGTTTTGGCATTAAAAATCTAGTTTTCATATAAATAGGATGAGGTTTTCGATTTTAATGCTTTAGCACTTTAAATAACATTAAGCCTTTTGAATTGTTCTTCTATGATTCAATTTTAACCAAACCAGCTTTGCGTAATAGGGAGATACGTGCTCGTTGAAACGAATATTAAAAATGAGTCGTATACATGAATTTTGCAGTATTTTTAAATTTAACGCTTAATTCATTGGTTACATCGAAGTTTTAATTTTAGGGGGATGGGAATAGGAATTTGGAGGGATTTCGCGCGATTGGATCCCTTTTCCTTTTTATTTCGGATTTTGAGCGCCCGTCTTCCTCTTCTAATTCGTCCAAAATTCCTATCCTCTTCCTTACAATTCCATATTTTCTCCCCTCTGTATTTTTCTCTCCAACATTCCCTTTTCTTTCAAAACATCCTCCATTCACCTCTTCTGCCTCCTCCGAACCTCCGCTACTAATTTTATCTCCTATCCAACCTTGCATGATTTTAATATGTAAAGATGATAATGATATGATTGCACTTTATCTAAATAATTGTAAGTCTTTGAGAAAACGGAAAAAATGTGAGGTGCACAGGAAATAGTGCTGATAAATCAAAAAAGTGTTACGTGTAAGTTGAAAAGTGCTGTGATAATAACGTGAAGAAGATTAAAAAAAGTGCAGCGATTAATTAAAGTGGTAGCGGGAAAAAATGGCCTGGTTAAAAAAAAAAATGAATCCCACGGTTTGCAATTTTAAAAAAGAGGTACAAAAATATTAGTCTAAAAGATTTTGCGGTATTTATATAAAAATCTATATTAAAATTATTATATATATATCTATTATAAAAAAATATATCCCCTTCTTTTGGTGATAGTGTGATCTGAAATAATTCTGTCGGTTTGATGTGTGTGCTTCAAAATCAAGAGTCATTTTTGTAAAAAAAAATGTAAGAGCATGAATTTTTTGTAATTTACTCAATAAAGAGTTTTAAAAAATATCCAAAACCTCCTCGTTCGCCTACCTCGCTACCAATCTGACTCACTCCACCCTTCTCCAAAACCCCATCTCAAACACCTCGAGTCCACGTGTATCCTACCTTCGCAACGATCTGCTCTACACGACATACAGCGCCAAATCCCCAAGTACACGATATATATGATTGATTATACGTGTTTAATTGAAAGGAGTTCCAATCATCCAACCATTGATTAAAGCTGCCACCATTAAATTTTCCCGCCATTCTTTTCTATTTACTTTAAAACATTTTTTTCACTTCCGACATTCCTTTTTTTTCGAAAAATGCGGAAGTAACTAAGCGGATACTATTAGTAGCGGAAGTTTTGTAATGAGGACGATATCTGGCAATTTGCGATAACATCTGAGTTATCGCTACACCTGTCACTTTCGTTAAAGTCATCTACCATGCGTAAACACGCCTGTAGCTCATTCCCCACCAGTGCTCGTATTCGCCCTATCGTCTCCTGCGTCATTTCCCATTGTTTCCCATTCACTCTCATCCCATTCTTCCCCTCGTCTCAATACAAGAGTGCGCAGCAAAAATGTACATTATATAATCAACCCAAAGCTCATACCATGCTTAATTGAACGTTTTAACTGTATTCGATTGAGAACCCTCGTGCAAATGAATGGGTGCAACTAGAATTTAACAGCGGGCGTGGATCCGTAGTATACAATCAATGTTTAACGATTTTGAGGCAAAATATTAAAAGAAGGCATAGGAAAGATTTGGAAGAAATTCTCCAGCTTTATAGTAGGTGCTAACCACGGTAGATCGGAAGAATGGCGACCTTGTGCGAGCCTAAGTAGGCAGGACGTAGCGCAGTAGAGCAAAAAGTAAGGGTTATTCATTCATATTCATATCGTATCCATTCATTTTTCTCCGGTGATTTAAGAGGGGGTGGATCTTTTTCGGTGGCCACCCGATTATGCACCTTCGTTGAGGAACTCTCAAGTTTATGTATCTTTCCCTCCCCTCGACGTTTTCCATGATTCAACACCTATGTTTTATGCAACGGAAACTGATGTTGGAGCAAAAGCAATATCAGAGTTCCTTTGGATAGCCTTGGAACTAATAATGGCAATCCGAGCCATATGAACGGAAACATTTATCATTTAAAAGTATCTCACGATGACGTTCTTGCCTGATTAATTAATCAACTTGTCAATTTGCATATACCCTTTTATCCAGCAGTGTGATTCAGATATAGCAATGAGATGATCACGCGGTCATTATATCGTAATAGCACATCTCATTCTCTCATTTCTTATAATCTGAGTTGAAAGCGTAGCAAAGAATGGGCCATAATGATAACTAAGATAGGGTGAGGTTATATGTTAGTCTCACTAATAAGACGCAGAATCAATGCCAACCCTACCTTATTTGCCGAAGGTCACCGAGGTCACAAGTTAACTTAATGGACTACCAAAATACGTGGGAAAATAGCTTCACGAAGCAGTAAATGCCCCTGTCCAACTTTAAACCATTCGAAAGACTTTACCCTATTTAACAAATACCAAAAATTACTCCAAAAAATGTCAAGCACGAAAGAATAGTAAAATTTTTATGAAACTAACCAGTACCAACTAGTAATCTGTTGTCAGATATTCATGCTCTCCTATTTCGATTAAAATTGACCTTTAAAAATTAATATGTTAGAATATGACATTCAAATGCAGACGAGAACAGTGGACACATTTAGGCAACTTATCAAATGATCTAGATTTAAGGTAATTTGTCGTGAATCATTGTCAAGAATCGTCACTCACCAAAGATGTCCCGGGTGTCAGGGCTATCTTCTCCGGTACCATATCGTCCTCAACTCCGAATGCGTTCTCCCTTCATGATCTGTGAACACGTGCCGAAGGATTGAATTTTGGCGCAGCCAATCGACTCAATCATCAGCCCTCAACTGAACTGGGAGAACAGCTGGTCACACGACGAAGACGTGAAACGTGAGGACGTGACGAAGAGACGAACTCGAGGAAAGGTAGAGGGCAAGATGTGCCATGCCTGACTAAGGCTCTAGATCCCAGAGCCTATACAGAGCCTGACCTTGACAGTTGGGAAAAGTAAGACCTTGGTTTTCGCTCTAAAGCCTATGGAAATTTAGAGCGGTAATAGCATATGAAGTCACTTCATTAAGTATCGCCTCACTTTACGCTAGCGGTTCGTGTAGAGCGGCTGTCGAAGCTCGAAATACGTTGGCTATCTTGGGCCGTATCTGGTGACTATGAGAATTTTCGGGTAAATTAAGATATATAAATATATTCCAAGCCAAGTGGGACTAAACTCCGACAGTGCCATCAACTTCGTTTTCGTTGGAAGGCTAACGCTGACACGAATTCGCAAGGAGAAACAAGGGTATTCGCAACTCAGAGGCATCGTAATCATACTCGGCAGTTCTCTTACGAAGTCGAAAATGGAAAGAGCTCCTCTTCGCGTGACCAGCACAACCTAGCGGGCTGTGACGGTGAGCTTGGTGAGAGGCGCTCGGGGTCCGAAGTGGCTGACGAGTTTGAAGTCCATCGTAGACTTCTTCACAGATAGTTTTGAAGGGCAAACAACGAGGACGAGACTATTCAAAGTCGCGCTCGATCTGGAAGTCCCCACTTTACCACACGAGACGAGGATGACTCGATAGTTACCTCAATGGGGGATTCTCCCTTGACGGTTGGTGGCATACCAGCTCTTCAGAGCGATTTAGGACCACGGTGTAGTTATATCACAGACGTAATGGATTTCACGAAGCAGGACCGCAACTCTATCGTATGGGGCGCGGGAGCCCAAATTGACCGAGGACCAGAGGGTTACCCGTTTGGATTTCGGCACAAAAAATATCAACATGGCTCATATCTTTCGGGACCTCCACCATATTCTGCGACGAAAAGGTTTTTCAGAGTAATGAAGACGGAAAAGTTAGCTTGTGCCGTCCAAGGGGAATTCGACAATCAAAATCTTTGATTAAATCAATCACATTTTTACTTGTGGATGAATGACATATGCATTGTCACGTTATTTTTTTACAAGTACGTTATTACTTAGTTATGACTGATACGATGTGTTTTTGACAGGTGGGCTGCTGATAGTTACTAGAATAAAAACGGTACTTGATCTTTTTGAACCTACTAGTTCAAAATTGTTTTTCGGACAGGTTTTCGTCTTCCCATTTTTCCAACAAAATAGGTCTGGGAGAATATCAATGGGTTTTTGGGGCGCAACGTCGGCTGCAAGGCCTGAACCATTAATCAGAATACCTGCAAGCGTGACGTCACAATGTTTCACCAATTTGTTGGAGGAAAATCTTCTGCCATGCATTGATAGTGTGGTTCCGAAAGGTGGAGAGGTTACCCATATACAGGACAATTCACCGGTCCACATGGCAAGGGTGTGCCGTGAATATTTTGCCGTGCCGTGAATATGAACGTGGCCAGCGAGATCACCAGACTTGAATCCAATCGAAAATGTGCGGGGACTAATGGTTAAAGAGTGTCAGGGAGAAGATGATGCGTTGACAGAAGTCACTTTACAAATCAAGACGAGAGAAAGGACCTCATTTCAAGGCAGACCACTTTTATTTTTATTTTTTATTTATTTAATTTCCACTACCCTGAATACAGCACACTAGGCCATTTTACGTCGGGTGAACAACATTAACAACAGACGAGACACAGGCACTCATGTCCTAGCCAGAAAATATTCCACCCAGGCGGGACTCGAACCCGCGACCCTCGGGTTAGCAGACGAGGACTTTACCCCGCCGCCACCGGGGCCGACCAATTTTGTGCCAAAATCTTGTGCGGTCGATGACAATGAGGTTACTAGAGGTCATTGCTAATGAAGGTTGGCACACAATATATTGTAAAGAGGAATAAATCTCTCAAAACTGGATCGTGTTTTTATTTATCTACCATTTAAAACTTCATGTCCAACATGACAAACTTGATAAATACTGAAGTATGATTTAATTTTTCCCGGCAAATAATATGGAGGAGGACCCGAGAAGACTTCCTCCATATTGATCTCTCCGCTGATAATAAATTAACAAATTTTTATTTTATTGTATTTTTTGTAAATACGCTGCCCATACAGTACCCTATAGCACTAATAATTATGAATGTGAATGAATACACATCTTTTGTTGATACGGTGACATCAATGACTGAATTACTCTTTAGAGACGGAAAAAGAGAGGTGCATTGTGAACTTAAGGTAACGAATAGCTGAGAGAAATATTACACTTAAATGACAGGTTATTATATCATATTTATGATCACGTTGGCGTCATTAAAGGTCAAGTGAGGCGGGGGATAGCTCCAGACAAGCCATGCAATGTATCCTCGTACAAAAGTACTCTAATGATTTGGTGATTCAATGCCAAATTTGTGATCTATCTTTTTATCTGAATATAAATTGGATATTTTATGAGTAAATTTTTCTTTCATTGTTGGAAAAATCGGCATCTGTCTAAGAGTTTGATCTACTTAAATCGTCATAGATCCAGGATTAAGGGTGGGATTGACCACTTCCTCAAGGGTTTACCAATAGATAAATATCTAAGCCAGGTAGAATGGCACTTTCTCAGGCAGTTTTGGACTTTGACAGCATAATTGACTTATGAGCGTTCAAATTTTACGGGTCTTTGTGAAAGTTGAAAGACTTAAAAGACTCTTGGTGACAATTCTAGTTTCCGCTTCTGGAATAAAATCACGAGCTCTCAAGTTTAATCCAGTGCTTTGCTCGTGGGGCTGAACAAGGGGAGGAAACATTCCTAAAAATTACGAATGTCAGGTTTCAAGCCTTAAACTTTGACTTTGCGAACAATTTTATTCCTTCCAAGATTCATTTTGCCATTTCACCTCGAAATGATTAACTGACACGCAGATACATGATAAAATTGCGATACCATGCGAGTAATAACTGCTACATAATGTATTTACTTGACTGGAATTCGGTGGGAAAACGTCAACTCTCTTGAACAGAACTCTCCTGCGCCCTAATCAACGCTGGGGATTAATTAGAAGCTGTTTGACTTCGGGTCTGGGAGTAAAGCCAGCATGGCGAAAATCCTTAATGGAAACTTATTATCGTTCCCTCGATTGCATATCGTGCCATTTGCCTTCGTCATAATCTCCTCATTTTGTCTCTTTTTGTGATAAAAACTTTCTCACTTGCTAAGGTCAGGATCTCACAAACACTCACCTGGTCCAACGCGTGATTTTTTAAAAACGTGCTGATGATTGTTAATCACCTGTCCATTGTGAAAATAAGTCACAGTTTGAAGGGACTTAGAGAAATCGACACCTTGCTACCGTGGTCGATCTTTCTAAGTGTATCAATTACTCAGCTGGTTATAACTCTCCAGGAAATGTTTTTATTTTCATATTTAATATAGGGGAGAGTGTTGTACCTAGGGCATAGTGTACACACAATGATTGACCTTGCAATGATTTAATGTCAAGTGCTGTAACCTACTGGATTTTTAATGAACTACAATGAGAAACTAATGCTAGGGGGCAGGTCAGATGGCTTTGTCTGCAGACTTGCTTACCATTTGTGGCAGATAAAAGACAATACAGATTTCGCTCCCTCAAACTAATTTTTTTAAATTATTGTGATTTTTATGATAATTTTTATACCAGTGGTATATACTGCTAGACTTTCCATATCTTTCTTTACTGGTGAGTAGTGTTGACTATGTTTGTCTATTTAAGTCGTAATATTTAGCCTAAAAAACCGGTACTTGTTCAAAATAGCTACCTGTTGTACCAAGGAACACAAGAGCGTCGTGCCTCGTAGCCCATGTAGCCGAGCACCATGCATCGGAGTAAAACAGGCGAGAAGAGGGAACCTGTTGATGCGGATGAGATACACAAAACAATCGACGCTGTCACTGCTGATCCGGACAAAAAGATATCCATGCGAGAAGCGTGTACAGTGTATGGAGTAAAGCTCACAACCCTATCAAGAGCTCTGGCAAAATTTAAATCTTCTGAAAAAGAACAATATTTTTACTCTAATAATTTTGATGTCAATCGAGTTTTTATTGATACCGAAGAAAACCTTCTAGTAAACTGCATACTTAATGTAGCTAAAATGAATTATGGGCTCTCCAAAAAGGCGTGAGGCTACTAGCTTACAATTTCGCTGTAGCTTTTCGATCGGAAAAAATTCCTGAGAACTAGAAACGAGAAAAAATTGCTGGGGAACAGTGGATGCGATTATTCATGTCAAGACACCAAAATCTCTCTGTACGAAAACCAGAAGCTACTAGCCTTTCTCGTTCAACTTTTTTTAATGAACATAACGTTTTCAAATTTTATGACAATTTGGAAGACATTCATAAAAGGTTTGGACCCATTCCACCTCACAGAATCTGGAATGTTGATGAGACGGGGTTGACTACAGTTCAGACATCGGGTCCAGTAGTAGCGCTAAAAGGGGTCAAGCAAGTCGGTGGCTGTGCTTCAGCTGAAAGGGGGACATTGATTACTATGACTGTTCCAATTAATGCATAGGAAATTATTGACCACCAATGTTAATTTTTCCTCGTGTTCATTTTAAAGAGTTTATGTTAAATGGCGCACCCCCGGGAACAACCGATGCCACCACTCCGACAGGCTGGTCAAATGAGGATCTTTTTGTCCAATTTATGGATCATTTCATTAAATTGGTGAAGAGCTCAAAAGAAGAACGAACCATGCTGATTCTCGATAATCATGAAACCCATCTCAGGATTGAGTGCTTAGAAAAGGCATCAAATGCTGGAATTGTTATGGTAACATTCCCGCCTCATACTTCCCACAGGCTTCAGCCTTAAGACGTGTCGGTTTATGGACCACTGAAAACATTTTATAATCAAGCTCTCAGTGAATGACATATGAACAATTCAGGTAAAACATATGATATTTATCAGGTAGCTCAGATCGTAGGATTGGTTTTCCCCAGAGCTTTGACACCAAAGAACATTACTAGTGGCTTTAAGACTCCTGGAATTTTCCCCCTAGACCGTAATGTGTTCGGTAAGGACGACTTCTTGCCATCTTATATTGCTGACAGGCCTTTAAAAATAGATCGGGAAGCAGCAGTTGCTTTAAACAATCCTAACTACTCTGATAAACCCGGACCCTCAGCATCTTCCGTTAATTTTCCAGTTTCATTGTCACTCTCAACTCCATCCAAAGACCGATTATCCACAGAGCTACGAACAGTAGGCCTATTAGCTACTCCGGAACCAGTGCCAGGATGTTCTACAGATTACCGTTCTGATAATATTCTGGGAAATCCTGGATCAAAACCAAGTAGGTCTAGGCCTGAATTACAACGTGTGACACCAGAAGAGGTTCAACCTTACCCAATGGCAGGCCCAAAAAAAGTGGAAAAGGTGGTAGGAAGCCTGGTCAGACTAGAATCATCACTGATACACCAGAGAAGGAAGAAATGAAACAGGAAAAGCTTAAAAAAATATTGAAAAAACAAACACAGCTGTCGATGAAACAGACAAGAAAGCTTGATTTTGAAGAAAAAAATTATAAAAGAAAAAGCTAAGCAAGTTAAAGAGGAAACAAAGAAACGAAAAGTTTCAACTAAAAGGCGCAGCGATTCATCGTCATCGGAAGATGACGTTGTCCCTTTGGTGTCAACTGATGATGATGACAGCTCAGATGAGCAATGCATATTTTGTTGCGAACCATACCACAATGACCGAGGAGGGGAAACCTGGATCAGATACATTGTCTGCCTCCATGAACTTCGTGCTGGGTCAGAAAAGGATTCCCGGAAAACGTTTATTTGTGATATTTGCTCTAAAAACTAAGTTGAAGTATTAAAATGTGCTTGATTTTTCATTAATTTGTAATACATTCATATATTTCTGTAAAGCAAGCAGTATAATAATTAAAATCAATGTTAATTCCAATACTCAAGTTGAATTTCTTTTGTTTACTATTCCTACAACTGGTGTTCCTTGGTGCAGCAGGTGGTGTTCCCAGGTACATAAACATAAGGTACCTTGGAACATTTGTAAAATATTTTTTATAATTTTTAAAAACACATTTGTAAAAAAGTATGAAATTAAAACTTGGCAAGTAGTTATAACAAAAGTAATAGATACCACTTATTACATTGGACAAGTTTAGAAACGATTCTTCTTTCATTTATAGAGGAATGTTTAAAAAGTGTTCCTTGATACAACACTACTTACTCACTACTTACCTGGAGCGAAAATAGCCCTTCATGGCGATATTTCTTTACTACTTCGACAATGTCAAATGGGCTCTATTTTAATTGGATCCATATCACGAGTGGCTTGATTACATTGTTTCCGTTAAATATTGCAAATCAATATCGTACTCATCCGTTACAAGTACTTCAGTGCTCCTGATACACCCTTATGACAGAAAAGAATGTGCATATCTTTGTCATGAGAGCTCTTGTGATACTTAGCATCTTCATTTCTGCTGCATACTTTTTTCTTTTTCAGAATAATAAATAACAAAAGCATTGCAAATCGTTGTAAATGAGCAAACTTTTTCTGGCTTACTCTTACGAGCATATTGTGGTTTACAAACTTGTCAACTGTAAAGTATTTCAAGGGGAGGAAATCTCAAAGATTCTTCAATGAGCGAGAGAGTAATAACGGTACTAGACGAGCCATCGTCTTGTACCGCTATTTTATTTAGCTATTAAAAAGGTGGTTATGGAAAAACCAGCAGAATATGTTAAGATGGTCACACTACTTGATGTTGGAAGATAATATTTGCCTTTTTGAGATATAAAATTATTAGTTTCAAAGTCTTCCTTTGACAAACCCGAGGTTTTTCATAATGGCGAGCATAATTTGTGCACTCCTAATTACTTCCTGTGGTTGTCTTGATACTTTTAGGCTATATGTTTTTCATTTAATTGTGAATAAAAATTTAACATATGAGTTGACACGGAGGTAAGCTCACAGTAAGTTTACTCCTTTTGTTACTAACTAGTGTAGTTACTCCATAACGACAGTCGTGGACTTTCTAAGCTCACTGAGAAATTCATGTCTGAGGTTTCTCGATATTGCGTGAATTAAGAGTACTACAGTGCTTAGAAAATATTTTTTAACAAGCCATATTATTATTTTTGAGGAACATAAATAATAAATTACAATTTGTATATAGAGTCATAAAATATAAATTAATAGTTATTCCATAAAAGACATAGAGTATGGAACACATTGCGCCTTGGTAGTGCAGTCTAGTATAGCTGCTGCAGTCACTACACCCTCAACCAGATTTCAGAGATCGTTGCTTGGTGGGGATATAATTGTCCCCGAGATCATAACAGCATAAGTATATTTGAAGTTTTTTTTTCTCGGTACATATCAGCTCATTGAATATGCTGTTTGCCATAGCTTAGATAGGAAGAGCACCATTGTCTTGCTCCTTGAGTGTTATTGCAGCACATTGGGTACACCACTATAGACTTTGTAACCTTTGCACACTGCTGACACAAGATTAGTGTATCAACCTGGAATGAAAAAATATGGTAATTTTAACGACTTTCATGTAACACTAATCGTATATATTTTGAACTTAAAATTAAATCTCAGTCAGTGAAGTAAAAAAGCAACCCAAGCATGGTTACCAGATATGGAGAAGTAGTTGTAGACTTATGTAACAGACAAAATTGTGTAATTTTAGTAGGATAAAAAGGTAACCGTGCATAAAACTTATAGACTGAATACCAAAATATATTATGTTAACAAATGAATAATAAAAATATTTTAAAATATAACGAGGCACCTGCTGACAAGCCAAATTATTATTCGCTTAGCAGGACCAAAGTGAGTTTTTCTAAATGTTAAACATGACCGATTTTTTACGTACCATTTTGATGTAATTGATTTTTATGTAAAATGTTGATAAAAACTGATTTATTTTTTATGTACAATTTTTGATGTAACTGATTTTTTTTATGTACAATCAAATGGCGTTTCTAGGGTAATATTTTTCATATTGTACAAAATTTTCCAATAAATTATTATTATAGATTAAAAAGTCTGCATTGATAATTGGTATTATAATTGGCAGTAAATGAGAGAAATCATATTAAAAGTGAGTGGTATGGCCTTACCAAACACTGATTTTCACAGGTGAAACTTTTGAAACACATAACAGGTGAAATTTTTGATGAGCTTTCCATGAGAAAAGTTCGGCCAGGACCGGAAATCGAACCACGGACCTTTGGTTGGTCGGACTAATGCGAAGACCACTACTCTATTCAGGCTTCCTAATTCTTATGGCAATTTTGGTGGATACAAAGGAACTAGTCGGCCCTTGGCGGTCCATCAAATATGGCAACGCAAGGGAGAACACGGTTTCAAAGAAGCCACCACTAAGTGACAGTATCCCTCACCAGCACTTATGCCGTGCTTGGCCATTTGAACATATTCAAACATAACAGGTGAAATTTTTGATGAAATTGAAATGAGAAAAATCCGACCTGGACCGGGATAGCGTAGTGGTCTGTTCATTGATCGGGCAAACCAAAGATCCGTGGTTCGTCCCGGTCCAGGCCGAATTTTTCTCATAGCAATTTCATCGAACGAGTAAGTGTTATATATGGCGGGAGATTTAGGGAAATTAGCGGCGGAGATTCAGAGGAGGTAGGATTTTTCGTCGTCTTGAATGAGGGCAGAAAGTGTGAAGAGTTTCGCAAGAACGAACGAAGCTTGATGAGAAAGCAAAATATGTTACTGATGGAAGGACAGGAAGCAGGGAGCTGTTGGAGACTGGGAGGCTACATTCTAACAATTGATTACTAAAAAATCAGATAAAAAATTCAGAGTTTTAATACGACACAAAGTGTATCATTTACACCCCGCAATAGAATCCCTACAACTGATAGAAGCAGCTAAATAAGAGAAATACACAGACGAGCTGTAAGGTTTAAAAAATTCCGTCCTACCAGTATTAGTGGTTGTCACAAAAACAGTCTAACTCTAACATAAGACATTGTCATTTATTCCAGCTTGGTCCTCCCCATCTTCCTTCTCCCTCTCTGCCCCCTTCTCCCATGGCTGGTATCCTAGCACTACCTGCCACGTGCATCTGGGTAGTGTGCGTACGTATAAATACATACATACCAATCAAGCCGTTCCCTTCCGGGGTAGGCACAGTCACAAAGTTTCACTTAGAAATACATATTTGTACACCTAACTCTGCTTTAATAATTTCCTCCATACTGACCTATCCTTGCAAACCTCTTTTGCCTCATTTACCCCCATACACTGTTTCATACACGCCCTCCTATTTTTAAAACTCCTCATATTCCTCCTCCAAAGAATTTCCTCAACCACATTCAACCACAACTTTCTCGGCCTACCTTTACCTCTCGCACCATTCATTCTACTCTCACATATCTGTTTCGTTATTTGACTCTCATCCATTCTCTCAACATGGCCAAACCAACGAAGCACACTCCTTTCATATGTGTCCATTACTTCTAACTCACATTCATTTATTACCCACTCATTCCTCACCCTATTCAGCCTATTTTTGCCGCAAACACTCCTAAGATAACTCATACCCATGGCCTTTAGCCTACTCTTATGTCTACCCTGACATACCCATGTTTCACTACCATACAACGAAGTGGGGAGAAGTACACTTCTGTACACGGCGATTTTCGCTTCCTTAGACAGGCACTCATTCCATTAAATATAAGGAAATTAGTTGGTGCTTTCAGGCTATGAGGTCAATGAAAGTATTTGAAATAAAATTAAAGCATGAATTATTTAATTAGTCCTATACTAGTCGGTCTCCTCGAAAGACGAGGATAGTTAAACGATTATACCTTCATTGAAATGAGTGTAGTTACTCCATTAAAATGTGGGTAGTCGGTAATTTTTCACACTGAATGAAAAAAAGTTGGTATTTTCCACCTGTATTTCCTTAAAATTAAGCCATGAAAGATTTATAAATATTTTTTTATTGACAAAGGACTTTAATAGAACTTTTACTGTGAGAATACTTATTGAGTATACGAGGAAACTAGAGAGTTATTATTTATATAAGGTATTGATATATACTGATTTATGTACTGGAGATTATGCTTTCAGCTTTTTTAGTGGCATAAATGGTAACATTGACAGATTTATTAAATTTTTGATACATATTTGTGGGGGATCTTTATTTTTAAGAAATCGCTTGCCTAAACGACCCTACATAGGTAAATACAATATCTTGTTATTTTCCACAAGCTCTCAATTTACTATCTTCTAATGCCAGGAGTGGTAACTATCTTTTTCACTGCTTACTAAGTATTAAAGGGAGTGAATGAATTGAAATGTTGAACAAAAATTCACTCAAGGTATTAATTTTATATTTGATTTCGCACGAGGCACGCATGATCTAATTTTTAAACTAAAACGCTGTTCGGATGAATGCTCTGCGGGCTTGACTATTACACGTGTAGTTTTCATTAGCATATCTGCAGAGATAATGACAATAATAAAGAAAACTGAACGTCCTACGGATATTCCATTTTCGTACCGCTAGTTCCCTGGCCGCTTATAATATCTTTTAGACATTGATGAGTTATCCCATGGGAATTCCGCAAGTATTTGATATTTTCGAATATCGCTGAATTTGTGTCACACTTTCTCGTTCTCGTTCAAGTTCTCGTTGCGCGTTCTTCTCCTTAATCTGCTTGAATAAAATCAATATTTCCACATTAAATATCGGGCTTTCTTTGAACATTTTTTAAGAATAGCTTATGATTAATATCCTAGAGTAAAATACATTCCATAATTCTCCATGAAATAAAAAAAAACCTGACGCTATTAGTAGACGTAAAACATACTCGGTCTCGTGAAATTTGCCGCTTTATCAGTGCTAAAATTGGCACAAGAACTATTCTTAGTGCTTGTTGATGCGGTGTGACGAGTTTCACCACCCTTTTAACATAATTATCTGATCTCTTAGACCTTTGAATAATCGTATATCTCTGATCGTTTCTCTGATCTCTGATCTGATTCTCTCGCGCCGCCGTGTGACGTAACGCACCAAGCCTCCTCACTGAATCTGCGAAGTACTTAGTTTGTCTTAAAGTTTTTAAGCGTGACTTTGCATTACTAACTAAACGCAAATCACTTAGTTAAGGATCTCCAAAGTGACTTCATAGCGCGAATGCTCCACACCAACAGGAAAGGAGCCAAATAAAACTTTCCATAAATCTGAAATCGTAAATTCCGTTTATAATCGATATCTGATCCTCAACGCCGAATTTTTCAGAAAATACTTCAAATTTTTATCAGTACATTTTGTGGACATTGTTTTATTACTCCCATTTGATATGAAAATTGGGTAAAACCATGCATGGAGGTAATAAGACGCGATTTCCAGTCAATTTTTCTGAAAAATGCCTATTGCGGTTGGAAAAAACTTACTGGCTTTATAAGTTTCCGATAAAATTGATATTAAGAAGGTTTTAAAAGGGAAGAGTTTGTTCCACTATTTTAGCTTCCCTTCCTGGATATGATAATTGATCATTGAAAAACAAATTCGCATGTTTCCTTGGATTTGCCCAGACAGAAAACTATCCGCCCAATATGATACTCTTTCCTCTCGACATTCAAGTAAGTGACACTCACGCGTGAAATTGGTTCGGAAAAACAAAAACAAACTGCTAGAGAACTTAAACGAGAATAAAGTAAGAGAATTCAATATGTTCTCTTTCCTTAAAATTGAATGTATCATACAATAGGTTGAAATAGCTGCATCAGAGGATTAAAGCCAGAGTCCCGTGCATTCAGGATCAATGTCTGTTTTTTCACGGTTTTTCACCCTTTGTTTGCTCGCTCAATATGCCATGTCACGTGATTTAATTTTGTTATTAGGGAGCTACCTCCAATTTGATTGATTATTACCCATCATCCGCGCTTTGAGGACCTTTTTAGCCACTGACGAATCCGTTCTCCCGTCATGATTGCCATTACAATCTTTGATAACTATTACTGAAGAACTCATATCGAGCGACTGACCAGTCACGCGCTGGCAGTGGCAGTTTTTGGTTTAACCCTCAATCTTTCTCTTCCCAAAATTCACACCCCAGCCTGTTTAACCCGTTGTTATCAACTGTCAATTCAATATGAACCAACCAAGGAAGTTTTACTTTTCCTTTACCATGATTGAACAGGAGTGAGTTGAGGAAATATTTTACCTGGACAAGGTGGCTTTTCGACACCTCTACACTCCGTCATCGAATTCAGATGAGGCTTTCTTGTAAACGGGTTTATACTATTTATTTAATAAGAAAATCTAGGCTGCTATAGTAAATATATAATTCGATAATTGATATCAGTGCCTTCAGAATGACAATGCCTTCCTTCAATGTCTTTTTTTCACGGTGTTTCTTCCTTAGTTTGCCCGCCCATAAGGCCATGTCACACGACAATGTTTCCTCTCGACATTTTCAAGCATACCATACTTACGTGTGAAGTTGGTTTTGAAAATGTTAAAAAAAATTGCTCGAGAACTTAAACAAGAATAAAGTAAGGGAATCCAATTTGTTTTTCTCGTAAAGTTGAATAAATCTTGCATTAGGTTGCAGTTATGGCCTCAAGAATGCAGAATTTATTGTTGTAGGAGGTGAGTACATATTAGTTGGTGTCCTATTTATTTTTGTAGACCCGCTACTGGTCATAATTACGTGAGAATCTTTCGAGAGATTCAAGAGTCTCTCTCGCACGCATCGGCGCCTCAAGGCCATACCACTCAATCTGCGCGGGCACACAACACCGATCTCAACGGGAGCGGGTTATTTCGCCTGAGCGCTCTTACATATACATTATTGGGGTGTGATTGACGGCGCTAGTAAATATTTTATATCATTATCACGAAATGAGATGGTGCGTAAACTTTCACAGATTTTATTTCATTTACCTGGGTCACGGAAAATATCGCCATTATCAAGGCAAAAGGTTTAAATAATGGCAAAAGATGCGGAATAGTTTCCCTTGGTCGTCATATGAAACCCAGAGTGGAATTGGACAATATTTTTTTGTAATAATGCTATCGGTCACTCAAGTTGTTGCCCGATACTTCTAAGTTTATTAGCTGATATATGTACCAATAATTCCAATTTCATTGACGTGTTTACGTTGAAAATATAAAGAACGAGTTCAATTGGACGGCTAAGTTACATTGGTGACATCACCATCGTGGCTTTTCTGTACAACGGTAGGAAAATATCGTATTCTATTCTATGCCAAACATGAGCAACATAGGCAGCCATGTGCTATCACAATCGAGTTTTTGGAAGATATTGTATTTTTGTTCTTTTTTGGCTTTATCCTTCATTCATGAAGACTTAGTGACTGGCCCTTGGTCACCTGTGCCATGAGTGGTCTATTTCACAGCGCAATTCCTTAACTTAGTCTACACTAAACGAAAGATTTCAAGTGGACCTCAAACTCGCGCCCCATCTGATGAAAGTAAAACTATACTTGAAGTACTCTCTTCAGAGCCCACTCATGGGAGTGGGGTTTTCCAATGAAAAATTTCCACCGCGGCTGAGAAGTACACACTGACGCTACGGGTGATAATCCGGTATTCATGTTGCCGCGCCATTTTGATTAAGTCTCGTGATTATTTGATTTGAATTTTTCCTATCGTGCACAACTCAACGAACCAATACCAACAACCCGTTTTGATCGTTTATCGTTTTCAGCCGTTCTTGTATAATTGCTTGTATCACTTGAAAATATGCGACAAGGAAAGTTTCAAGCGAGCAGCGATGGGAAATTAATCCAAAAGCTGCAGCATGAAAATGTCATTAGTTATTAATCCTTCACTCTTGAGTCTAGAACTTACCGAAGCTTGGCAGTCATCAATGGTAATCGAAGTGGTGGAAGGACGTGCTGTGACTTCCTCCGCCATTAGAAGAAGGACAGCAGTAAGAACAGCGACGTAGAATTTTGACGTGCATCCTAGGATGGAAGAAATGAGAAGATATTTTGTTGAATGCATTCAATTTGGGCAAGGAATTTAAAGTACGTTTTCAGTTAATTGCACCCCTCTAGGAGGTTATCTTTGAGCTGAGAAAAAAAGGACCAAAAACACTATTGTCTTCAACTAAAGTTTAAGTCTATGGGTGAGGGTAGATTACTTTTCTAAATTCTCCCAAAAAAATGTGCATTGATCGAGAGCCGAAACCAGAGCTCCCAATCGCCATGCTTACAAGTCACAGAACAGAGGCATTTCGGTTTAATGGCAAATTTCTAAAGCGACTTAAGGGTAAAAGTTCACCGTCTGCTCTGTTGGACCGATGATTCAATACCTAACCGTTAATGTGGGGAAACGTTTCTCTTCATTATGGATGATATAATATGCGGATATTATAACAGGAGAAACGTTGTTTTTACGGTATTTGTAGACGCGGAAATAATCACATAGTTTTCGTTTTTGAGCTGAAATTCTCAGCCGCATCATCAACGACGGATCCCGTATGACATTATTTCCGGCACATAGCAAGGGTATGAGATAGGCAAAAAGGATATGATAGTCGAGATATGCTTGGGGATAATATAACATGTTCAATGCTAAATATTTCCCGCAATAGGTGGGAATATTGGGTTAATTGACGACCGAATTTGTGCGAGATTTTGCATCGTTACATATTGTTTACTGGTAAAAACCTCCTTTTCTGGCATAACAAGTGTGGGAGTATCTATGAAATTGCGATGGAAGAATATTTTTGGCGTGATGAACGAATATCGTGTTTTTTCAAGCCAAAATTGGGAAAATGTTTAAATAGTTAAACTGATCCTTAAAATCTGTTCAAACCATAAATACGGAGAAAGCCGATTTTAGACTTTGGGAAATTGCAGTGCTTTGAAGTCGACTCTTAATCAAGGGTAATATGAAATAATTTATAAATATTAAATATCAACTCACATGTGATAGTTAAAAATAGTTAACTTGCATGAACAGACCGCAGAAGTGGCGCATAATAAGGCAAGTCTCACGGTAATTTCAAATATAAGCAAAGTTCTTTTCATTCATGGTGAAAGGGAGAGAGGTAGCTTTTCTTGAGATCCGCTCCAGACAGTTTTACAAAATTTTATCAGGGATTGAATTAAGTTTCCATGTAGATTTAATAGAATGAGAGATAGTTTTTTTCTTAGAATAATGGGTAATATTTAGAAAAACAGAACGATGATATAAGAGCTTCAAAGTAGGTTATTAATTCTATCCTACTTTTACTTTTTGAGGCAGTTTTGAAAGAGTGTACACTATCATTAATAATTGGGCAAAATGGGAGTGTATGCCGCGTTAAAAAACCTAATTACCCACATACTTATTTTTAAATCACACCTCTCATATTTATTAGTTTTAGAGTTTTGGGAAAAAATAAATAATCAATATTTATACCTATTACTTATCTTCCGCCGAAGAAATAATTAAGTCATCTCTTATATCCTTTAGGCAACTGCCAGTTCTCTACAGTAGATTATTGCTTCCCATTTTCTGTGTCATAAATAGCGCGTCAGTCCTTTGTCACGAATGTGGTTAATCAATGGCTGTGGCCTGTGGAGTGTCTCTCCAACTGTTATCGGAAGCATATCACATCGTATTTAATTGATGGAAACCATCATATTACTGAGTCTCGTGTAACTACGTGCAACTGTTGTTGCTTAATTGATGCACATAAAAATAAATCCTCCTGCACAATTACACTTTTATTAATAAACAAGTAAATGAGTGCTTGCAATTTGCTAGCAAGGGGGGGAGTTTGTATATGATGATACTCTTTAAATAACGAAAAATGAATTCATCATCATCACAAAACCAATGATAGCTCTCAAGTCTGCGTGCTTCATGCAAGCAAAGAAAAATATTACGGGATTCTTGAAATGAATTACACGGTCCATGAGATATGGATACCAAACAGTTTTACTACAAATCATATTATATCTCATCCAGTTACTAACGACTTCTCAAAATACAATAATCAGTATACTGAAACGAACGCGGAACTACTGCAAGTTCATCATAACCTTATTTGACGGCTGATAAGACGTCCTTCTACGTGTAAAAGGCGTCATCGCATCAATAATTCACTTAAAGAATTCATGCTGGGAAGTATAGATATTTGGTCTGACAACCATTGCTTGTTTTGGGAAATAATTGAACTGAATTGGGAAATTAACCGTTGCTTGTGCCGGTAATTCGAGAGCTCGGAGACCATGGTCGTGTAGATTCCGCAGGTCGTGAATAAGGCGGTTGACTCTCCTCAGGTATGTCAAGACGTCTGATGCTACTTCTTCCTTTAACTCGAGGCCTCTGGCTAATCTATGGGCCCCCGATGTACAAAGACATATTGTTCTTCTCTCCCTGCCAACACAAATCAAATACCCGGTGGTATATCCTTCCCTGAATCTTGACAAGGATACACCTCCTCCTTTAGGGTTTTGAAATTTTCCGCTCACCCACAAGGCGGAAAAGGCGAAGAGGTTATTGAAGGAACGTGAGTTCTTCAGGAAGTAATTGTCTATGTTAAAGGGGGAATCTAGCTGCGGTATTGCATTAACTACATAATCACCCCTGGCCCGGACCACCGAAATGAATTCAGACGGCGATAAGCACAATGTATTCGATAGGATCCCGAAGCTATTAAACCATTTAAGAGTGTCTCCCAAAATAATTCTCCGCAGAAGAAGAAAAACACAAATCTTTAACCAAAGACCGGTTTGCAGTAATTTCTTAGATGCGAAGAAATACGTTAGCTCAGATAATAATGAAGCACGTCTATATCCACGGATAGTTGACTTGCAAAAGGAAAGTCCATACAATCAATCGCTTTTCCCCTCCGCAGCAATTCCCCTCCCCAAAACCCACTCCTACCTCCATCTCTAATTATCCACTCTCCTCCCGAACCCGCCTAAACGGACAGGCACCTTTTCTGGCGAAACTACAAAAAACCCATGATCATCTCCTGATCATTTCAATTCCCGCGTTGGATACTGGAAACTTGAAGCATATTCTTGGGATGAGGACAGTGTCTGGTTGATTCGGTAGCCTTTCCTCCACGAATTTTCTTGATATTTTCTCTATAATTAGCTTTGTCCCAGTGACCAATCTGTGTTCGCAACTTATATTCCTTTTGAGGATTTCCACACAGCCAACCTTCAATTCGAAGATGTGATCCGGGACGCCTGCGTGTGACACGCTATTCAACACATCCGTGTGAATGCGGATATTATCCTCTGCTCCTGCGCATCGATGTGCTATCTGCGCCGCATAAGCGCACTGATTCCTGCGGCAGCACCCTCATAACTGCAGTGTTGATCTCCGCAATAATTTTATTGGTGCCAGATAAAATTGCCCTGCCGCAACATTGAGCGGGATTTTTCAGCACTTCAGGAGGGAATACGAAATTAATAAGTTCCTCCAGTGAACTTGCGTGAGGAATTTAAAACACAGTCGATATAGCTTGAACAATATCACATGGCAATTGGGATCGTTCCACAATTTTCAATATCGCAGACAGACACATGTTGTTTTCCGAGACCTCGTTCGTTCGTTATGACAATATGTATCTTGTAGATTTAATGTATAACTCACCATCGGTGTAATTCATTGTGAGTTTTCCCAGCAGCCCGAGTATCTCCTACCACTCAACATTGCCAAAGGCCATTTCTAAGACAAGAATACCATACTCAATGGTTTGTTCACGTGCAGCATTGCCTCTACCATTATTCTTAGGTGGCCTCCTGGGCTCCACTGTTATTACTAAACCTAAATCGGTTGTCCGAGAAGATATTATCAACTTTTCTTTCCACCCCACATTTTATTATTCACTTATGTGTTTTGACGCATGGGACTCCAGACACAGGGTTTGGTGCTCTTCACATTTCTCAATCCTTCTCTCCTTCGGTATCTACATCCACATCTACATACTACCCCGCGAGCTGCCGCTTGGGCGTGCGGCAGGGGGTGGTAGGTCACCAGCCGTGTAAAGATGTAAAAGTTTTGGAGGTGAAATGGTGACATGTCCTATGAGAGTGTGTTTGGAGGAGCTCAGTTTCTATTGTGGTCACTTATTGTGCGCGGAAAGAACGAGTTTTTGAACCTATCTGTTTGGCAGAGTATCTCTCTGTTTTTATCGCATCTGTCAGACCTAGAAATGTAGTGAGGAGTCATGGTAATATTCTCTGTGTTTCTCTGAAAAATATCAGTTCTGAATTTATCAAGCAGCCTAAGCCTAGCGTGCAGCCTCTCTAGGGGCTCCCACCTTAATGCCTCTAACAGTTGTGTAACACTATATGCTCGTTCGTAGCGGTTTTTAATGAAGAGTGCTACTTTTCTTTGTACTTAGTTAATTTTTTTAGTTAAATCTTTATGACCAGTGTCCCAAATGCTCGCGGCGTATTCGAGGTGTGGCCTAACCAGAGCGAAGTAGCATCTCTCTTTTACTTTTTCATCCAAGGACCTTCCAATTATACGTTTAACAAAACCAAGTTTTTTTTTAATGCTGCGCCGCATATGTTTTGTATGTGTGTTCCCCACGATATATCTGAAGTTAAGGTAATTCCAAGATATTTTACTGTATCTGAAGATTTTATGTTTACTCCACCCACGGTGTAGGTATGGCTTTCGTGTGATGACTTTTGCAGGAAGTGAACTGTGGTGCATTTACAAATATTTAGTTCAAAACCCCACTCCTGGAACCACGAATGAACGTTGTTAAGGTCAGATGACAGAACTTCAAAGTCCGCGTCTTCGCTTATTTCACGGTGGATTACTGTACCTTCAGCAAATAATCTTAATTTACTACCAATTCGAGAACTTAGGTCATTAATATAAATAATGAATAAGAGAGGGCCAATCACGCTTCCTTGAGGAACACCGGATGTGACTTCGACCATATCAGAGCTAAAACCATCAATAAAGTAATCATTACACTCCAATGACACTCCTCCGGTAGTCTTCAAATCTCATTGCTTTTAATGATTATTTCGTACTTAGCATTGCTTCAGAGAGACTAAATAACTTATCCGTTGATGTTGTCTGCTTCAGGTGCTTTGTTATTCTTGAGGTCTTCTACCACTATGTCGGATTCGCTTCACAGTGTGTCTGGCCCCCGGTTGGGCTCGTCCGCCTCGCTCTCTGCTCTCATCATGGAGTCTTCCAGCGGCGTTGCAACGTCGCTGGAAGCGTTTTTCACGTCAACATAATGCTTAACTTTTACGTAAAGATGAAAACTTATATGCAACGATGATTTTCATTTTGTATGTCCTTGAGACCGCTCCGTACTAAGTATATATACGCAAATCTTTACCGGCATTTTATTTTATAGCATATTTATTTATCTGCTAGTACATTGAGTCATTTAGAAGACTAATGAAGCGAATGTCATAAAATATGTCAGTGAAAGAAAAATTTCCGGGGTAAATTCTCGGTAATTTGTTCTCTCCTCACTAACTTATTGGATAAAGTTTCAACGGTCTATCCACCATTTTGTTTTTAGAGCCTCTCCTGGTAGCTATGGGTTTTTAAAAACATTAAAATCAGATTTTCCAGGTCAAAAACCTATGAAAACTAGGAAACAACGTTAAGTAGCCTTAAATCGTTATAAATGTCGTCTGTGGAGGTTTTGGCCAGCTTTTTTCGATTTCCGCCTACTGTGCGTTGGCCCTTGGTGGAGTTCTCCGATGTATTGCTTCTACATATATGCATCTGTAGGTATAATACCCTGCGAGCTGCCGAATGGGCGTGTGACAGGGGGTGCGAGGACACCAGCCGTGTAAAGATGTATGGGATGAGGTTTTGTGAGGTGAAGTGCTGAAGTGAATTATGGATGTGTTTAAAGTGGAGTTCCGGTTTTATTATGGTCGCCTATTGTACGCGAAAAGAACCAATTTTTGTACCTATCTGTTCGGCAATGTATATCTCTCTTATTTTATCGCTTCTGTCGGATCTAGAAATTTAGTGTGGCGTCAAAATGATATTCTCTATATTGCTCTGAAGAACACATGTTATGAATTTCTCAAGCAATATAATTCTAGCGCGCCAGTAAACTAAAATTCATCACAAATGTCCGTCTCTCATCGGGCTCAACAAGCTACATAAAAAATAACTTAATTCACTGTCAACGTTTTATTTCCAATAATGTAACAAGAAAAAGAAAAAAAATGAATTGCTTCCATCTACTCTGTACGTCTACACCCTTTATCCGCATATTACCGATCTCACCCCCGATTTTGATGCTCTTTGTTTTTTCCTCTCTGTAATGCATCGTCACTAGGCTTTCTGCTGTTCCCGCATTCCTTTTCTTCATGTTTTCTTTGATTTCCAGAGGGGTACGCAACTTCAAAAACATGTGTACACCACATTTCCATTTCAGCCATTTCTATCTATTTATAACCATTTCCATCCATTTCTGTCCATTTACGACCATTTCTATCCATTTATAACCATTTATATCCATTTATAACCATTTCTGTCCATTTATATCCATTTCTGTCCATTTCTATCCATCTCTAACAATTTCTGTCCATTTATATCCATTTATAACCATTCTTGTCCATTTGTAACCATTTCTGTCCATTTCTATTCATTTATAGCCATTTCTGTCCATTTCGCGACCATTTCCAGCAAGCGTACACCGTTTCTCATTGTTGCATACCTCTCGTGATTTCCTAAGGTTAGCTTTTTTTCCAATGCTCCTGTGCCTTCGTGCATTCTCGTATGACTTGGTTCCTGGAGCTTCTTAAACCCGTTTTACTTGGGGCACGAAATTACACAATTTGAAACAGCATGTTTTTCTCAAACTGACGTTCAGTAATAATTGAATTGAGGCAGGGGCTATTTTGCCATCTCGCATTCATGCATTCTCGCATGCGTTCATGTAATTCGCTCATTTACACGACGCAATTTGAAATACAAGTCCGTACATACATCAAATTGTGCAATTACGTTCTACGTATAAAACGGACTTTATGAAAAGATTGCCTCGCATTTTCTTACGAATTTATGGAATTTTACTTTTGTAAGATCAAGAATCTTTATCGCGATTTATAGCTGCTTTCTTTCGGATTGAACAATTACCTTCAATAAACACTGGAGATGGGTCACTTTGAAAAATTGCCCGACAGTTGAGGAAATTTCCTAAAGCAGACCCAAGCCACTCACATGACCGATGACTCATCAGTCCTGTGGGGGGCTGAGTTAAAAAATACATTTACCCCAATCGAGAATGACAATATTACGACAGAAATAAGGCTGAACACAGGAACCTGGGATACAGACATTGGCGAAGATATCTATCCCACGATTTTCATAATGAATACCTCCAAAGTTATCAAAAATCTCACAATTAGAAAACCTCCGGGATAAGGCAACTCGGGAGAAGAAAATAAAAAGATAATATTTAAGGTTTTCCCGACGAATGATTAGAATGTAAAGCTCTCAGGTTTCCAACCGCCTGGCATCGTCCTCAGGGTCATCACCCTTGGGACGATGGCAGACTACGCCTTCGAAATGTCGGTGCCACAAACCACCATCACCCTGGTAATAAAAAAAGGTTCCATCCGAAAAGATAGAATTCTTAACAAATATTGCTACTGTAAGTATTAGGATGGGGCTTTTCCACGCGAGGTGGTAAAGGGCCGTCGTGAGATGCATCATGAACAAAGCTGGAAAAATTCCGAATCCTCAGGATTCCAGGACCCTATATGTATTTAGTGTCCAACTAGAAAAAGCTCCAAGAGTGAGTGATAGTGACATCTCTTAGTGCCAATGTGCATAGTACTGGAATGATTTCTGAAGCACAGTTCGGTTTTTAAACATAATAACTCCCAAATCAGCAAATCCATTACGTAATAGAGTTGAATAGATAGAAATAATAAGGATCTATTCATAGTACTGTCAGAAGGACAGGAATTGTAAGAACACTTCCGACCTGGAGAAGCGAGATGGAACGCTCGCGAAACTAATACAGATCTATAAATACTAATAAACTAACTACAGAATGAACCAACGAGGAAATCATTGAGGCTCATGCTACCCAATGATCAACCCGGCCAGTCGCTGATGATCGCAAAGCAAAATAGCATTCGCTGAAATGGATATCCATTGTTGATCTTCTAAAGTAAAAAGACAGAGGAACTTTCTAGAGGTCTTGAAGACTCGTTCATTGGTAACAGCACAGCCGTTTTCCGAAGTCACGGTGATTAAATGAAAATTGGTACTTAACGAGCTACAGGAGGGAAGATCAATGAGGAAGGATAATTAATAAGGGCGAGGAAAATGCGGTGAAATACGTAGGCACGTGGACCACGTTAGATATACCCTCTTTCATCGTCTTGGGTTTCTAGCAGCCTCTTAGTTGACGAGAGTCTCCCCCCGATGTCAGGACACGTCTTCAGGTCGAAGGGACCAGAAGACGCGTCCTGACCTCTTTTAAGAGTAGTCCAGGAAGATGGTACATTGAGACGCTCTGGAAGTCTTACTACTTCGTAAACTGCGTGAGATGTAACGAAGAATTCCATTGAAAAGAGAGGAAATATGGAGGTCAAAAAACATTTTCCATTATTGCATAATTCCTGGGATGCTAACTAAATTAAATTAGGTTATAATAACGCATTGAAAGAAAATTAGCGCTCGGGGAATGGAGTACAGAGAACTTCCGCAAAATATACTAATTTTTCGATCGGCTGTCATGAATAAACATCAACAAGAGAAGACTGTACTTTGAGTCGAAATGGGTCGGGGTAAAATATATATATATCCATTGCGTGACAACAGAATTCACATCATACGGCACCTAGCACTAACACTGCTGAAGGAATTTCTTTCATCATATAAATGTATCCCAACTATGACTGTTGAGGTATTATGTACTGAGGCACTATGTATGACGTACTGTAGGTAATAACTGAAAAAACCTAAGCTAAGAAGACTTTGGAGAATAAGTGCAGAAGAGGTCGGTTAAAGAAACATCTCCTCTGATTTCCATTCGCGTCTACCGGCATTTGGTTGACAACAGCATCTCCTCTGCTACAAGAGGCGCCTTCATGTCAAAGTGATCTGAAGGACGCCAAACTTAGGGGGAGAAAAATAATCATATAAGCAAAGTTTAAGCTCCGGAAGATGGAGAGTGTGCATAGAGGCGCTGACGAAGCCACTGCCTGAACTGCATAAGATGAAATGAAGAGACCTGTCGAGAACAATATGTACGACTGTGGGGTGTTACTCTCAGATTATCTTATGGATATCGTGGCTGATGACAAAATATTTGAATGGGAAATACTATTAATTTTGTACTCTCGCGCGATCCATCAGTCATCCGCTTTCAACTGGCGAATGATTAAATCTAAGTTACAGAAGAACCTTGAATGAATCCGCTCGTTGGAATAAAATTCCGGATGTTTGGGGAAAAAAGGCGAATGTCGCGGGGAAAATTTTCAAACTTCACTGGCGGCACACTTACTTCGTTGCATGGCGACGATGATATCGCTGTGTTCTCCACCCACGACTCTCCTTGGACGACACGTCTTGAGGGCCCAGTGGCGAACTACGGGGGATGGGCGAGCAGAGGCGACTCTCTTCGATTTAAGTCCGGCGGGTCCCGGGGGTGTCCTGTTCCCAACCCAAGCGAGCACCGCCACCTCTTCTCTCCGCTTCCTTCGCTCCTTTCTCGCGTCTCTTCCGCTATCTCCCACTCTTCTCCGCTCAACCACTCGCCTTGACACTGTCGTTTCGAGATCTGTTCCCCGGGACGATCCCACATCTCCTTTTTGCTCCTCTCGTCTCATCCCCACCATCTCGTAGGGCGCCATCCCCCCCCCAATTACAGAAGCATCCTTTCCCTCCCTCCTATCCTCCCTGCGCACCCACTTCACCCCCTCCCGCTCCCTTTGCTTCACACCGCCCCTTCTCCCCACCGTGACCACCCACGTGACAGCCAAAGTCTCAAAGACGAGAGTCCGCGATGGCTCATTCTGTTCGGAGAATTCGTTCGGTATTCACTTCTGTTTTTCCCACGTCTTTCCCCTCTTTCCAAATCCTTTCTTTTCTTTTTACGACCCCAATTAAGTGCGAGCAAACTCGTTATGAATGCACCCATTGATACTGATAAGAGCACATGTGAAAGTTTTGTCGTCATTTTGGAGGGAGGGGAATTGTTACTGGGAGTGAATAAGTTACCGGAGGATATTTGACCGATTCAAAATAAGGCAATGGCATGAGGAATCTCTGGCAATCGGCTACTGAAGACCTTGGTGAAGGAGACAAATCGCGGCAAGCGATAGAAAGATGGTAAAGATAAGTAAAGAGTTTTCACTTTAGAGCGGTATAATCGAAAAATCGTTTTGCCCGAGCACAGCTACATGCGCATGCTACGTGTCCATCGCAAATAATTACCGGAAGACTCAAAGTTGATTCAGTAAAATTCGTCATCTCAGTTCTTTTTACATAACCCGTGAGAATCTTCTCTATTAGCCATTGTAGAGTTATCTGATGATGTCTTGAGACGGTTTATGATTTGAGAATTCGTTAAGTCGCTCGATGCCAAGCTCCCATTATATTGGGTGAAGGTAGTCTATTTCTGAGGGAAAATTAATCCTTTAGTCTACCATGAGTTCAATCAAAAAACGGGAAGGATTCTATTGTCCAACGAGTAAGATGCTTGAAGGTGACATCCTCCAAAGCAACTGAAGGTGAGCGTATATCTTTTCATTGCGTGTTTTGCAGAAAATGCTCTATTTGCAGGACTAGCCTTCTCAGCCCGTCTCCAAGAGAAAGCCTTCAGCTCTGAAGGGAAATGGTTAGGAATACAAATAACAGGAAATACACAGTTAGTTAACCCAACGGAAGGTTTATTTAGCTGCTTCAGATGGTAGGAGCTATATCCACGCCTTTTTACAACGATTCATTTAAATAAAAAAGCCACTTCAATCGTTAATTTAATTAAAGCCACTTAAATCAAGTTTCGAAAATTATTGGAGTTTGGATGTGGTTCAAATAAGTATTGTCCCAAAGCACAGACGTCACAAAAGTCAGCTCAGAGGCTCAGCTACTTCGCATTTTCGAAGATCGCAAAGGAAACAGTCCTTAGTGCCCTGCAAAAGATAAAGAAAACTGTGTAGAAAATCCCAGAAAAATAGAATTCCCAAGAACTTAGTTTCCTTAGAAAAACAAGTAAACGTCCAACAATGCAATGCAAAGGCTCATAAAATTTACTATCAGAATTATGAAAAGATTTGGTTATTTTCCGGCGTGAAGTCTTAACGGGTGTTCCGCCAGGTGAGGCATTTGAATGCTTACGTTTTGAAATTCTCCTCCACCATTTTCTTCGAGGCATGACATTGACCTACCTTGAGACGATGGCGGAGGAATTATCGAAATTTCAGCCAATAATTACAATAAATTATAGCTATCAGCTATAGCGACACAGGTACACTCATAGGTGTGAGAGTACCCTTGAGGTAACATTCATTTCGCTTAAAAGACTGACGGACACCATATATCTTTGAGGAAACATCCAAACAGTCCAATTTCTCTGAGATATATGCATAAAATTATAAACGAATCGCGGAATATACTAGAGACTCACAGATTCACTTGGAAATGCACCAGTTCATCGCATTAAATGGTCCAAAATTTTGGCATAGTTATTGCGGATATCCATGTACATGGTCATTTACAGTACAGAAATGGCTGCTCAGGTAAAAATAACCAAGCAGTTCAAAGGAACGAGGTAGGTTTGGTCGCCAGAAACAGAGTTACATTAGAGAAACAGAGTTAGGGGACATTACCCAATGCAAAAATCTAAAGATGCTAATATTTTACCGTAAAATTAATAAAACTTTGCGACAAATAACTTGTGCGAAATAAGCAAATTTACTCGACGAATAATTGGTATTAGACAAATCGTGGCGGAATCTAAAGGATTTATGCGGCCATCCTTCGGTAACACGGCGCAAAAATACTACGAAAACCCATGAAGAAGCCTTTGATTGGCGATTGGCTGTCGCCAACTTAAAGAGACCCTAATACCCGGGGAAGGAGCCCTGCATCATTTGAGTAAAGGAGGAAACCACATGGGCCAGTAGAGCGACACTCGATACACCAGAGTTGCGGTAAGGCGCTTTCCTAAACGGCTGCAGTACTGCAAGGTGGAAGGAAACGGGGAACCTCCAGCTTTATATTCCAATGAGAATCAGCACTTAAACCATTTTTAAGTATTTTATAATAGAAGACTATTATATTATAAATATTTATGATAAAATATAAGACACTATCTCTGGCGCTACTCGGTGGAACTCCTTCATAATGAATGCAAAAATACCTGGTGATGATTCCACACTTTATTTGAAGCCACACGACCTCAGTTTCAGCATATCATACCATCATCAGCCTGATGAATCATAGCCAGGTGTTTTTTCATTCATTGTGAAGGAGTTCTGGTCTGCATCTCAGTCAAAATGAGGGAAGTTGAAGGAGAAAAAATGAAGTTAGAAAGAGTAAAGACACAAAGAAAAAGGAAAAGACGAATAAATGGGTGTCGGAAACTCAAACAATTCGAACCTCTAAAGTTTTAAGTTGACATGGATTATATAATTTTACCCCGAGTAATGCCTCTTGAACCGAGAGGAGTGGTATGATTAGAACAGTTCACACTAATCGAGACGCGAAAGTAATCCGTTTATGTCACACCTATTCTTTCTCTCTTCCCTTTCCTTCCACTACTTTTTCCTTAATTTTTATGGCCTGTATTATAACACTCTCAGCCATATGGCGGCTCAAGTGCGTAGCATGTCGATATAAAACACTTCGGGTCACATGCCCATTGCCCTTGTCTTCATCAATTTACTCGAATCATATGTAAACCCTATTCCATTAGTTCGAATTTCATTTGATCAAGAAATCTCATAAAAATAAGTTACATCATATTTCGCGTTGTTCAAATTCAACATTTTTCTTCATACTTGAGTCCATTTTCATGAAAAATCATTTGACCGTTGTTCGATTAAAATTACGTCGAAATTAAAATAAAATACTGTTCTGTGCAACAGAATCCAAAGTGCACAAAATAGTAGCCTATCTTCAACGAAACTTGGCCTTGGTCTTATTTTTGACACGGCAATCGACTTCTTCCTCACATTCACTCCGTCTATTTAGTTCTGCTCATCATCTCTTCCCTAATTACTTTGACTTACGTACCCATGAAAAGGACTTATAATAAGAAGAAAATAGTTTGTGGATATTTGAAAAAGTAACTGAGAAAGAGGCTGGCAAAATGGTACATCTGGAGTGCCACAATGCAAGAATAAGAGACTTAGAGGAAAGATGAAGTAAACAGATTAGAGGCCTTTGAAATGTGGATGTGGAGGTGGATGGAGGGGATTAGATAGGAGGATAGAGAGAAGAAAGAGGAGGTGTAACGAAGAACTGGAGAAGAGAGGAAGAAATCAAGAAAAGAAAGTTTAGTTGGATAGGACATTGTGGGAGGAATGAGTGATATCTGAAGACTATGTTAGAAGAAATGACAGCAGAAAATAGAGGATGAGGAAGATAATAATAATAAGGCGTCTTTATTGGGGCGAGATTGAGACTAAGGTTCTTCTTCCATTCAACCCATTGTCAGATAAATACTTGAAATAAGTGTGAAGAAAGGTGTATACATTTGTGGGAAAAACGTAAGGAAATAAGGAGGTCATATCCTATTGACGAATAAACCCACTGCAGGAAAACACCCACGCATGAAGGGGAGTGTAAAAAACCTGCGAAAACCTACAGACAGATTCAGTAACACCAGCTAAAAAACAATACATGAAATACACATGGTATAGTATAAACAGAGATAATATTGATGGAAAGCATGTCCTCTAGCAATATTATAAACACTATAGGACTGGTGAATTCGAGTAGGGTTGGGATTGAAAGCAAATCCTAACCCCTCAGTCACAACTAAAGCACATGGTCCGCCCTACCGAAAAGAAAATAGAAAATGCTTGCGGCTGTGAAACATGTTTTTAATTGGACTCATACTTGCGCACACTGACGCATTGAGAGACGTGCTGTCTACATAACGTTTTGAAAAGCAGAGAATTGCGCTGTTACGGATGGTGTGGTGGGTTGAATGCAAGTCTCCCATCACAGCCGCGGCAGAAATTTTTCAAGCGAGTCGCATGGGATTTTTCAGGGGCATTATACTTGGGTGAGCTGAACAGAGAAATCGTACTAAGGCACCTCGTCCGTCAAATGAGACGTTAAACTGTTGATCCCTTAGCTCCTGTCTTTACGATAAGGCTTAATGCGACGCCGGGTTTCTCACCACTCTTCCTGTCTGTAGTCCCAGTAATTGAAGCGACTACTTCGATGTCGGATGAAACAATAGCTTTATCTCATCTTATTTGTCACATATATGGGTCCTCGGATGAAAAAGTAAAAGAGAGATGCTACTCTGCTCTGGTTAGGCCACACCTCGAATACGCCGCGAGCATTTGGGACCCTGGTCATAAAGATTTAACCAAAAACATGAAAAAAATATGAAGAAAAGCTGCACGCTTCGTTAAAAACTGCTTCGAGCGAACATATAGTTTTGCACAACTTCTGGAGGGATTAAGGTGGGAGACCCTAGAGACTCGGAAGCTGCACGCTAGGCTTAGCTTGCTTGAGAAATTCAGAACTGGTGTGTTTCAGAGCGGCACAGAGAATATCATGACGCCTCACTACATTCCGAGGTTTGACAGAAGCGATAATAATATAAGAGAGATACATTGCCGAACAGATAGGTACAATAACTCATTCAATCTGCGAGCAATAAGCAACCACAATAAAAATAGAGCTCCACTAAATACAATACTACGATACATGTAACCATTTCATCTCCCAAAAACTTACATCTTTACACGGCTGGTGACCTAACACCCCCTTCCACACGCCCATGCAGCGGCTCGAACGGTATTGTGTAGATGTAGATATATCTTTAATGCGAAGTCTTTATCTCAAATAAAAATAAGAGGATAATTTCAAGTTTATGCCTAATTTTAGGTACCAGAAAGAACTTAAAAGTAAAAAAACAGCTGTTTTTTCCTTTAACGTGATTGGTTTTAACTTATCTCATGCTTATTCGCACGCTTTTCTTGAACTATATGAGTTTCTCTCATGTAATTTCACTACCCAATACCTTTATGGTTATACTAATTTTATAATATTTCCTCCCATAATTAAAAAGGCATCAAGTTTCACAGAAGAGAGATGAGTGAAACTGTAATTTGTAAATTATCTTTGTCGCTATCTAATGCGTTTTGACATCCTTCGTCTCAAGAGGGTTGTCATCGGATCCAAGCTATCCAATGATACCGCAATTCAACATCATTTGGTGTGGCAGACGGCAGATACAGAGAAAAAATCATCCGCCTTAACCGGGATCCCGTTCAAGGCGGATGATTTTTTTCTCTGTGGAATTTCATGTCAGACGGCGTTGCAACAATATTCTACTGAGTCAGGATGTTCTTTGATCTTCATTATTACGGCAATTGACTGCCAAGGACATGAACTTCGAATCCTTTGGTGTGCCTTTGCATGTCTCCAAGCCCGCCGACACATCGATCTTCGGAGTAAGGTGAAACAAATCACGAATAAGGAGAATGCACGGGAGTATGCACAGCCGAGAGAGGAAAGAGGGCATCAGGAATCTGCAAGCTCGCTTCGAGATTCCTCTCATTTCCGAAAACTGCCTGTCACTCTCCGTTTCATCAAATAATATTTTTCTAAAGGCTGCCGCATTTTGCAGGTAATGTTCAAAATATGAAAATGTAGAAAATGATAGGTGAGTGAAAATAGGTCATTTTGAAATTGCATAATGAGAGTTAGCATTTTGAAATTGCATAATGAATTTATCGCAGAGCGATAAATACTATGCTATGAAATTCATTTAAACATTGGAAATTATTTTTAGCGCATTTTTAACGCTTTGGTAAAGTTCATCAAAATGGTTACTGAATTACATATTCCAAATTGGTTGGTGTTTTTAAATCAAAGTTATTTGAAAAGATAGAATAAGTTATTCCTCAGTGCTATTGGGTAACGTGTAGACAAATATCGTTAATGGTCACTGAGTAGTTCACCATCTAATGACCATTTTGTAGAAAAATGAAACTAAATCTTTCTCAATAAAAATAAAACTATTCACGGTAAATAGTCCAAATAAATCATAGTGAGTTAGTCAACTCTTTTTCCGAGTTAGCTATCTACCCCCAAAATGCTTTACTGTTCTCCTTCTTATTGCTCCATGCTCCATCCACCTTCTCTGCCTGTTCTGGGATTCCTCAAACAGCCACCTTTCTTCCCTTGTTTGTTTCCCTTTTGGACAATATGACGAGCTCATTCGATCTCCACGCCCACATCATGAAATACTCCAAACTATTCTCATCATCCCTCTCCAGGGACACAAGTTTCGCTTGCATAGAATGCTGCTCCTCAACATGTGCTCCTTCACTATCCTTGCGTGAATGTCTTTACCTAGAGTCTTTGAATTTAGTTTTCTCGCATTTAAACCTCAGCGCAATGTTGTATGGAGCGCTGTGGAATATTCTGATAACTTGGAATGGAGCTAAAACGTTTTTGTCTCAGGTTAACAGGAAAACAAAGTTGAAGAAGAAGACAAGGTCGATCAGGTAATACAAAACTTGGTGAACATTTTAAACTTTAAAATAAAAAAGCCTATTTTTATGCGCCATCAGAGTTTAATGAGAATTAAACCACTTTCTAGGTTATATTTAGCAAAAAATGGTGATATCAAACCAAAATAAAACGCGAAATGCAGGTAAATGAAGTTTATACAGTGAATCCTGCCTCTGAAGCCACCTCCGTTTGGCGTTCACCTCTCTAAGCGGACGATTTTTTCGGCAACGGAATGAATTTCACATCCATGTATATGCATAAGCAACGTGAATTTCCCCTCTCTTCTGCGGTCATCTCCTGAAGCGGCCATCATATCATGGTGGTGGCCGCTTAATTCAGGTTTCACTGTACTCTAAAGTATCCATAAACCCACTTAAGGTAACTGGATTACTCTTCACATGAAACTCAATAGATTTCAGCATATACATGTAAAAATCTTTTTATTCTATTTGTTACTAAGTATCATACTCTCACTGTATTATATTTTGAGATAAACGCCATAGAATAGAAGCCATTTTCGAGGAAAATCGAGCGGAATTGAGCTTCAGAGAGATATTATTAAGGAATTAAGGCAGTTTTGACACTTTGCGAGCGAAATATTACGGTGTATTAGTACAATGTTCTCGGGTTTGGCACCGAATAAGGCTATTAAAGGCCAACGTTTCGACGAGAAACTCTCTCATCGTCATCAGGGCCAAGACTGATAGCCTTACCCGGTGCCAAACCCGAGAAGATTTTTCTAATACTATTCGCCGGGAAAGCCTACAATCTTTTATAATGGTGTATTGTTTGTATATTTACCCAATTTCTAATTTGAAATATATTTTGTACTAGCCGAAGGTTCCCGTTGAAATTCAACGGGTGTGAGAAAAATTGAACAAATTTTATAAGAAAACCACATACCCTGAAGAATACTGTCAGCGTGGTCATTTGAGGAGTTCGTAACATATCTTTATACGTTGTGTACGTTGTAGTAGACACGCTGACCGTTTTTCAGGTGCGCGCAGAGATGAGTGACTGCTGGTCCTCTTTCATGCACGGGAAACCAAAAAATGGGCCCAGCAGACTCATTGCTACTTAAATAGCACCCAGGTTCATAGATTGTTACCTCGTTCCCCGGTTCTTTTGAGCCGTCTTCTGAGTAAATGATGGCTTGATTGCTTCCCTTGTACATACACATATTGGCATTCAATGACCAAATTGAGTTGCGTTATTCAACGTTGATATGTGCATTGAGTATTTTTATCAGAATCGAAAAGTAGGGTACAATCCAGCGGTTGACGACGTCAAAAGGAGCATTTGCTGCAGCAGCCATGTTTATTTAACCCATGAAACCTACGTCACCAAGACGGCGCCTTCGGCGTAAAGGGTAGCCATAATCATTGGCTTTGGTTACTGAATCAAAAATCTATGGTGATTCTTAGAGCAATTTCCAATTTTCATGCACGGATGTCCTTCTTTACTATTCGCGGCGCGTAAGTATTCTTGTACATTTTATCGCGTATATAGTCTATTTAATTACTTTATTTGTATCGTTTACTACGTAATGATCTTTCATATACATTTAGTGCTCCTATGAGAGGTACCTTGAGGATAGACATTGAAGAGTATACTTATTGTAAATATACATAGAATTAATCGATTATCCCTCGAAGCAATCTATCATGGCGCCCTTGGGACTGCGGGCCCTTCTTTTACGAATCACGAAATAATGGATTTTGAAGGCCTTATCAGCGCAATGCATGAAACGGAAGAGCAAAAGCCTCAAATTCGTAACTTAGTTAACTAATGAGAAGTCGAATCATGAAAACAAAGTTTTGTATTGTAGAAATTATTGATAAATAATTTATTAGAATCACGCCATTTACATAAACAGATTTATGGAGCCGAAGTGATCCGGGCTGTAAATGCATAATTGAAAATTGGAATTTTTCCATGTGGAATTTTCCTTTCCGATGGAAAAGGATCGGAAATTTTCAAACAGATTTTTCTGACCTCTCTCTTTCAAAAAGACTGGAAAACTTCGTGAAAATTATAGTTTGGGGAGAAAAGTGAATATTCTTCAGGAATAATTAATGTAAAGAGACAAAAAATAATATAATAAGCCTTTGGATAAAATAATAATATCTGACCCGTGCGAATATTTCGCACAGTATGCAGCTTCTTCCCGATTCTTCCTGTTCTTCTACCCGTTGACTATTTCGCACAGTAAGCAGCTTCTTCCTGTTTCTTCCTTCTTTCTGCCTGTTTTTCTACCTGTTTCTTCCCATGGACAATTACATGTTAGTTATGTTTGTGTTGAAGATACATTACGTAAACGTAAACGGTAAACGGTCACACTAGTTGCATGTAGAATGTAAACAATCTAACTAAACGATGTAACCGTAGCCAACATATTATTTGATTATATTGTCAACAGATGGAACTATCATTTTTTAACAAAAACTTTGATTTTAAATTTTTTGACAAAAGCTTTTATTTTGAACCATTTGTCTATTTTTTGTCAATAGCGGGGAACATAATCTGTAAAACGATGTTTAAATCATTAATTTTGATAAGGAATTATGGGAGTTATGGCGTTGTGACAAAAAAAAAACACCTTTGAGAAATAATATATATGATAATTGCAGTGTTCCTAATCTTCTTCCTCCAGGATGGATAGATTGAATCAAGTGAAGCCTGAAACTGTCTTATTTTAGAAATACCGCTTCGAGAATACAATGGTAAAAGCACCGCGAATGCCTACATCTAAATATACTGTCATCATGAGAACGGTGATGCTGTTCTAACATTGATACAGTTTTTTGAACAACCGTATAATCACTCAAACGTAGACTTAGAACCATATTTATCTCAATGTTTAACTATCACTCATATTTAACTGAAATCATATTTAACTATCACGGTGATTTAAGAATATTAAACCGGCGGTTGGAAAATAATAGTGCATGTCCTAGAGGAGGCCTTCAAATAAAAGCCTCATTCGAGTATGCGACAAAATTCACCCCTTTCTTCCCGCCGGAGCATATTCGCCCAGTTCAGGCATTTCTTTTTCCGTTTAGCGGCGTTATCAGCAATACAAACGGAGCGAATTGAGATGACTTCATTTTCTCGTAATCACTGGACTCGGGAGAGAATGAATGACCCAACGATGGGCACGAGATGGCCAGCTGCTGTTATCATTTTTATTTCGCACTAGGATTTTCAAGGAGAGTTTCCAGATTTTTGTAAAAATTGGAATGAATGAGTGGAGAGTAAAGGTCTGGTTTCCAAGCCAACGCGAACTCTCTCATCCCTTTCACCCCTCGGAAACTTTCTCTCTAGACTGCAGTGGAGCGACTAGTGGGAAAGAGAAGAATTTTTGACTACAGGAAAAAGGAAAGCTGGGAGGACATGAGGTAGTACCAGAAAGACTTTATCCTATGTGACTTGGCTTAATCTGTAATTTACTATTGCCACGAGACGAGGCTTTGGGCCAGTCTTGTCTCCGTCTCGTTTCCCGAACGGGCCTCGGTCGTGAATCTCAAACAGTCTTGTTACGACAGAAAAATTAATTAATTCCGTTTTTCTTTAGTAACAGCTACTTTTTGTGACAGATATAGTGGCCTTGAGAAGCTCTACATCACAAAAGGTTTTTGATGAAATAAAAATATTTGAAATGTTGAAAATATGTAAGGAAAAATATATCTAAAATATCTTTCAAAATTCAATTTAAACGTGAAAATAAAATTTAATGAACCTGTATCGCTGATGAAATGAAACCGTTCAAAGTACTGCTGCAAACTGATATCTGATGATGTTGCCAAGCGAATAAACCTAGGCCGTCAATAAAAACTCTATTTTTTGTGGAATTCACAAAGGTTTTTCCAGTAAACAGTACTGCTGCGATATAAAAATAGTGCTTCAATAATTTAAAGTAAGTTTGAAACTAAAATTTTCACCATTAATAATATATTTTGATAGTTTGAAGGTATAATTATACAACGCTTTTACTTTAGGACTAAGGTTCATTACTGTCCGAGTTCAGGCATAGCAAACTTCCTCTATTGTCCTAATTTAAGCATAATATTAATGCTGCTCGCGACAGGCGGTTTTTGTAGGAAATGACTTCGGTGCTGGGAAGGCATTATTTTCTTAGTTCTGAATCTAAAAATGTCCTCCCGTTTTCCTTTCAGCACACCAATTTCTTTAATTATTAATAAAAAGGATTAAAAACAATACACCTGCCAATCCAAGGCAATTATTGCTACTGAGTAAAGTGGTGACATTTCGGCGATTAGAATTGATATTTTAAGTGTTCAAATAACAGCCACCTCATTATGGGTGCTCATCATGCAACGTGTTGCAGTCAGCAGTAATCAGTATACACCAGCGCATTTGTGCTCGTGTCGCCTCAGTCCATGAGTCTGAGGCCTTTTTTTAGCACTGGGCATTTACCTTTGACGAATTCAAAGGTTCGCGAAACTAAACGCGACAATAGCTGGGATGTAGTACAACGAACACGAGTACATGAACTGTGCATCCATTGTGCCTCGTATTGACATCACGTTCCTTTTAGGATTATGCAATTTGCAGCTATTTATTTGCTGTTATCGTCCGTTCAAACCATCCAGAGCAAATTATCGTGATCTGGATTCGCACTTAATCCCGCGCAAGTGATATATTCAGTGGGAACATCTAATGTCAGACACTTCTTACATGAGGAGTCAATTTTACTAGAGGAAAGGAAATATGGCATGAGGATCGCGTTAGGAATAGGAGAGCGCCCAGTAGATATCGACTATCGAGGAGAGGACAATCGTGCGATACTTATTTAACTGGAAAGAGGAACTTAGCATAAAGAAGTTGCAAATACATTTTTGAAGAAAAACTGCCAAAGCGGTCTTCACGTGTACATGTATGCACGCCATCAAGTCGTTCTCTATTCCGGAATAGTTGATTCCAAAGTGCTTAATCGCTTATGTCAACAGAAATATAACTAGGATTAAGAAAAATTAAGCGTATGTGACTGGCTCTGAATTGTTCCATTTCTGTTCTTCCGGAAGTCATTTTTTTACGATGAAACCATGCATTGGTTCACACACGCTTTCTAGTTCTTAAGACTCTACAATTATTCCCATATGAGTACCTTCCACCTCATACACCCGTAATCCTTCGGTTTACTTCATTCATCATCCACTTTTCAAACATAAATATTTCATTTATTATAAAAATTGCTAAAAAGAAAAAAGTACTGGTAAAAATTTTGGTGGAAAGTAGGAACTCTATGCTATAAACATCGTATTGCAGAAGACTTATTACAACCATTAGTTAACTATTGTAACTCTTGGAATGAATGTAGAATGAAATTGCTTGCTCAAAAACTAGTGTAAGGCTAATTTAATTCATGAACAAATCCGTGACAGTAGCAATAAATATAGTAACACACTCGCAGAATTATGTAGACTGATAAAAATGGAAGATACTGCGAAAAGAAGTAACTTCAGTCGTTATTTTAACGAGTAATTTGGATAAAAGTAATTTAATTTTGATTAGAAATGAATCTGTGAAAGCACGTGGGAGTATACTTTAGTAATATTTATAGTATTTGACGTCGATTCCGGGGATTTAGATTCGAATATTAGTCCTCCGGAATGATTTTCGTCGTGAATTCCGCAGATTATGTGGAGAGATTTCGTGATTGCAAAGTATGAGAGAATTTGTGGGACTTTTGACAGTTAAGGACTCCGTAATGTCTCAGCTGAACATAAAAACGAGATCCCAAAACGAGCAAAAAGAGTCGCGAACGCAAAACAGAAGGAAAAAGTTACGAGAATGACTATTCTAAAAAACGAAAAAAAACCGCTGGACAGCTGATAATAAATTTTTTGGGAGAAAGAACGAACCTCGGGAAAAAGGTTTTTTTTGCTAGTGGGTGAGATAGAGTGTCAATTTGTTATTTTGTTTTCTTTTGGAAGTTCCCTTCTTGTCCGCGAAGCGCGAAAAAGGGATAAATAAACACCGACTTCTCCGAATGGTGGGTTGGAATGGTGATTTGTGTGCCTTATTATTGTTTACGGGGGCAAGCGCGGAGCGATATGGGAGGATCGGGGCTGATACATATTGGCGGCGGCACGGGGGCAGGGTCCGAGGGCAGTGTTTGGCGGGAGGAGTGGGTGATGTGGAGGGACCCCTCTTGCCCTCCGCCCCACCCGCCCCCGCAGGCCGCCCTCGCTTGCCCCCGCCTCCGTACATAAGGCACCCCCGCACCTCCCACCCTCCGCTGTTACCACGCCGGCCGGCTGGTCGAGAACAAACATATGAGATTCACACGGACGCTTTTAGCGGCTGCGTGACTTAAAAAAAGCACCATGCTTTTTGCCATTTTAAGGAAATTTGAGCGAAATATCATTTTACCTGGAAAACAGTGAATTTGGTCTCATTTTAAAGAAAAATATCTCACCCTTCCATTGACACCAAAAATTTTACCCCTTACTGCAATACGTTCCGAGATATTTGCCAAAAAAAATACCAGTCCTTTGACATGGGAATTGGTACGCGTATGAACTCCAGAGAAACCTTATTTAGCAAATAAGGAACTTCTAACACCTAGATCTGGTAAAAAATCAGCAGTGTATATGTAGTTTGTTTGTTTTCTCAACTATTTTTTACAATTAATCATATTGTCACTGCAGTAGGTTTTTCGAAATCACAATAAACTTTCCTTTTTGAAGGAATTTCAAACGTATCGCGTGAAAAAAATGAGTCAAGTTAAAGACTTATTCAGATATTTTCATTTGATTACTTACAATTTCCGTCGTGTAAAACTATATTATTGCACCATTAATAATGCAATATTTAATTTGTGTGTCTTATAGTTGGTGAAATGATGACATATAATTCGAATATCGTCTCTATTATGATTAGGGAACTATCTCGCTCGAACTACCTTAAATTATCAGCTGTGGGGTGATGAAAAAACTACCCAAGGCCATAACTGACGCTATCCCTTTCATTAATTTGCCCACATAGCATATTTTCAATACCGCTTTCCAAAATACTCAAATGAATCTCATTTTTTTGACCAAACTTTTTTATGATTCATTGAAAGGTATTTAATATTTAATTTGTGTGTTTTAAAATTTTGTTTTGTAAAAATTAAAAAAGCGTACCTACTTCCGAGCAGTATCCTCAAAGTTATTGCTTTTTTGTTTTTATTTTGGACGGAATTTTATTCTTCATGCTCTACGCCTTCAGAATTTTAGAATGGAATATTTTATAAAGAAACTTTTACCGAGAGTATTATTAATAGAAATACGCGTGAAAAAAGGTGTTAGTAACGAAAAAGAGTATTAGTAGGTGTATGAGAATCTGAGTACCTATTGGACCAATGCAAGTGAAAATGCATGAATGCATGAAAGATAGAATTCCATGCATTTGTCGATTGAGAAAAGAAATATGACCAGACAATTACAAATAGAGCTGCGGAAGGTTACAAGTGACTATTGATTTAATGATGAGTAGCCACTGATTAATTTGGAAGCGATGGATCATAATAATAGCACGACAAGAGAATAGAAGCTTATTACTCGGTTGGAAATAAAACATGGCGTAAAGCATGGATTCGAAATATCTGCATGGATGCTGAATATTTTCGTGGATTAGGATGTGAAATATGCTCACAGCACTTATGTGGGCGTAATTGTTGCAGATTTTGATGTGCAAGTTCTGCTCTGCGCCGATTATGCTATGTTTATGTCTGAGAAGTAACAGGATTTACAGGGGCACCTCAATTACTTTAGGGAAGTATCAGTGGGATTTAGCCTGGGGAAAATGAGTAAAAGACCATATTAGTGGCTTTTGACTGGGGGAATAGAAATAATGATTTTATGATGAGGGAGAATGATGAAATTGTTAAACCAGTGGATGATTCTGTGTACCTTGGCCATATGCTTTTAAAATATGGAAGGATAGGCGAAGATATTAAAAGGCTCGTGCATGTTGATAGGAAAGTCGTATGAGGCATGTGAATCGTATTTATGCATAAATGTCTTAGAAAGCGGAAATTGCCGTTCACAAAACTACTCTCCTTCCAGAATTATTAATAAGAAACTGGCGTCGCAGTAAATTTTAAAGTGTCAACCGCTGGTGGTCACACAATTTTGTGAAATTTACAGTAGAAACATTATTCGCCTGGACTCTGGTTCGAACCCAGACCTACTCAATTTCGCGCTGAGTGCTTTGACCATTAATGCTAAGAGTAGCTCAATCTTAGAGGCTTTAACGAATGAGTGGACCTCATAGGACCCATGCTTACAAAGCCATGAAATAGCTGTATACGAGCAAAAAGTACTACAATCACTGAGGTAAAGCCTTATTTTTAACCCAAAGTTAGCCTTGGTTTCAAAACCTTGGTGGCTAAATTGGTTAGAGCTCGGAGCGCGATACCGAGGGGTTTGGATTCGAACCCCAGTCCAGGCAAATGGTTTTTAAACTCTGAATTTCTCACAATACCCACATTTTTGTTTGCTAGCGAAACTCGTCTACATCAGGTTCTTCGCAAGAAGAGGATAAATGTAATCGGTTGGAATATTTATCAAGAGTTTGCGGCGAAAGCAGCAGGGATAGGTTTTGAAATGAAAGAGTGACGAGAGTATGTCGAATGGATGCCCCGATAATGGCCACGTATGAAAGGAGCGATCCTCGATGGTTTGGCCATGATCAGATAATGAATGCAAATCGAATATCAAAGCAAATTTATGATAGATGTGTGAATGCTGCGAGTGGAAGAGGTAGACGGCGAAATACACGGGTGAAAATTATAAAGGGCACTCTTAAGTGGAACAATTTGAGTTTTATGAACAGGATAGATAGATATATATTTATTTAATCAATGTACAAAAGGACTCACAGTCCTACGAGAGTACAATACAAACGTTGGAAAATATAGAAAAAGTAAAGTAAGTTCAGTTCCATTAGCAAGTTAGAAAAATTAGTCAAAAATTAATTGCACCATCATGAAAACAGAAAAATGGTCAAAAATAGTATAACAACATAATCAGCAGGAATCCAGAGACATAAAATATTTTCGAGCGTGGTGTTGGAAGGTTTTGACAGAGATGCAGTGAGTGACTGTGGATGGTAAACTGTTCCACAAAATGACAGCAAATATCTAGAATCTTTCTTTATCAGTTCGGTGTTGAGGGACTCTTAGCATATCTGGATTCCTGAGAGGGTGACTGCAAAAGGTGTGAACAAAAGAAAGCTTATTGTACAGATAGGAAGGCGTTTTAGTATACATAATCTTTTTAAGAGTAGTACAGCCTGATAATCACGTCTGGGTTTTTTTTTCATCCAGTTTAAGGAAGCAAGGTGCCCAGAAATGTGGCAATCACGAGACAGATCAAGGACAAATAGAGCGCAAGCATTTTGGAGGCGCTGGATACGATTTACACATACAACTTACATGCCATCACAGACCGAAGACCCATAATCAATAATAGGAAATACGAGACTCTCAATCAGATGTTTTCTGACATTAATTGGTAACAAATATTTATGGCGTCGCAGTTGTTGAAGTACGGACAAACCCTTTTAACAAATAACATTTGCATATGGTTTCCAAGTTAAGTGCTTGTCGATTACAGTACCCAGACTGGTAACAGTATCAAGATAAGGAAGGGTCATATTATCAACTGTCACAGTAGGTAGATTATGAGGCAGTTTCTTGAAAAGCTTAGGATTCCCTATAAGAATCTCCTGGGTCTTACTACAGTTTATTTCAAGATTGTGGCCTATTGCATACTCCACGAGCCGAGAGCCTTCGTTATTTATAATAGTAATGGCCTCAAAGCACTCTTCAGGTAAGAAGTCAACATAATGCTGATGGGATTCGATGCCATCCGTTAATGTGGCGCAAGCAAATGAGACTTGAAAGGGTAGGACAGAAATCAGGAAATGATTAAAACAGAGCCAGTTTCACTGGCCTAGTACAGAGAAATAACTTATGACTGTGCCTACTCCGAAAGATAGCGGGGTAATGGGAATAGGTATATGCATGTATATTACTATTGTCTGTGTTCTCATTCTGAGAAAAATTTACCACTTCAGACCCGGAAGAGACGTCGAGGTAGAATAGTTGGTGAAAGCATTTAGACCGAATTGGGGGCATCTGGTTTCAAACCCCAGTCCAGTAGATTAGTTATTACACATTGTTAAGTTGGCACATTCGAGTAACTCGGGTAAATATCAAGGAGTCAGATATGTCTCAATGCCAACTTACAGAGAACCACCGTCACATCATGAAATAACAAAATAGTGATTTCGTACGATAATAATGTTTTGCCATCGATGTTTCGTATGTATTTAGAGTCCATTAGAGTACTTAGGTAAAAATGTGCCCACATCTATCATTTGATTAAATGACTTAAATATTCTCACAAAGCAAGAGTGTAGTTATTTTTCAGGATAATCTCATCAGTTAACTGTTGCTATAGTTGCGGGATTCGGTTATGATAAGAAAGAGTTTAGCTTTATTAATGAGTTGCTAATTTTACACAAATATATTGATGGGCATAAGGTAGCTGTGAATGTAGATCACTATATGACAGCTAGCATTAGATGCAGCAAGAAATGAATTAGATACATGAGTGGAGCAGTGCTTATTTGAATGAAATTGAGGAGTGAAAATTGACCGGTGATGCATTGGCAATGTAAATCATATATATGCATATATTTTTCAATTTTAAATCAACCGCTAACTTTACAAAATATACGTGTTATTACATGTCAGGTACTGCTCCTGAGCTCTGATAGCTCTTTCAGCTTCAATCTTTTTAACTCGCTTATTCCCAGGGTTTTCCTCTTTTAGGACAAACTAGACACATAGCTTGTTTAATAATTGCTTTTCTTCGTTTCAACTTCAGGAAAAATGTCCATTTTGCTAACTTATTTTCAGTGATGAAATGTATGGCCTTGTAATAAAGTTTTCCGTAATTAAATATCTCCTGATTATGAAAATGGGTTCAATTTCAACTGATAACTCTTCCCATTTTGGCCACTAATGCTTCACTAACTGCAATAAAATTTTGTCTCTCATTAGATATGATTGCATGACAATGAAGAGTGTGTGACTTCGATGTGATGACAGCAGCACGGTTGTTATGACTAATTATAACCGCTCACTGAAGCGCGACAAGATGGCTCAACATCTACACCAAGGAGAAATATGACGCCGGCGACCTTCAGTTAGTTATCGGGCACATTGTTTAGATATTTATCTTTGTTTAAATTTGTTGTCAATCACCAACGCATAAACTCCATTTCCGGATCGTCAGCACATTTTATGCAGAGTTACAGCTATCCTCTGTTTATGGGGCTGAAATAAAGTCTGCTTGAATAAAGGTGAAGTGCTCGCTTTCTTAAATATAAAATATGTGTAAAGGATAACGGACCATAAAAGAAACATAGCATAATAAACTAGGAGACGTGATTTGAGAATATCGGTATAGGTGTAACATAAAATTTTATGCATACATATTTGTTTTCATGCCGCCAAGGAAGCATCTTATAACTACTGTCAGTTATTCTTACGTAGTAAGTTAGCGTAATGCTCACCTTTCTGACCTAAATCTGACATTAACCAATGAAATATCTTTTGGTACTTCGGTTCAATCGTGTCAACAAAACTGGATATGCTGAAAAATTACTTCATGGGTATACTGCATCGTAAACATATTACTTTAAGAATAATAATGCTGCGCTATATTTTTAGTTCTCATCTGGAGGTTGAATTATTTACTATTCTATTTATATATATTTATTAGTTAATATTAGTTTTTTTACAATGAGTCGGTATACATAGCTTGGGAACTTTGTTTCATGCTGAAAACCCACTCAAAATTTTTTACAGGAAAGCATTTTTTTGATACTGCACTTTTCCATTCAGTCATTTTCAACTTAATTTGTGTACATTTTTACGATTTTACGGCGATTAGAGTAAACATTGATGAGCAGTTCTATTGAACAACGGGAAGTCGTGAATTGGATGAAGATAGACTGTCGTTAATTTAACATACGTTAGAAATATTTCACCTTTTTAGGTTAAGAGATTAAAAATGTCCTAATATTAGATAGGAGATTTCAAAGAAAATAAGAAATAAATGTTGAGCATAATTAGGCTACAAAAGTAGGAAGGGACGAATTGATCTAGGTTACATACTTTTGTACGAAAAGAAAATGAGAGTGTATGGGCATAAAAGGGCATAGATTAGCTTTAGATCACTATGTGAAAGCTATAATTAGATTAAGCAATAAACCTAAGTAAATCAATGGCCAAATAAATGTAGTTGAATAGAATTGGCTAGAAATAATGGCCAACGAATATGGTTCAGTATATAAGCCCCAGTTCTATTTTTTAGATCTTAAGCTTAAGAATTGAGACAACCCAAGCGTATCAACATTAATCACTCAAAAATGGTGGACACCTGCAAACCCCACAGTGGGCCGATTACATTATTAAAATTTTTACTCACTAAACCATACCAGATGAACGGCGGACCAGCATAATGAGCCTAACGTTTAATAAAAGAGACAAGTTAGCATCTGAAAATGACAGAGGTATAAATTTCCTCTGTTCAGCATCAAAATCGACAAAGTAATAATTGAGCGAGTTAGCTGTCTGAAGTTATTGATTAATTCAATATATGTCCAGTGTGGAAGGTATAGAATGAACATCAACCATTTAGTGCGATTTTCCGGACGCTGGGTCGAATATCAAGTTGGAGATGCGATTTATTGACAAGATGGAACAGTTTATGTACTATGGGAGTATTTTGGACGAGAATGTTTGCGTTTTGCCGTAAGGACATGGAAATGAAATGATTGTGTTGTCTGCAAAATGGTTAAATTATATAGTCAGAGACTGGTGACGGCAGCTAGCATGGATACAAAATGATTATGACGAAATGCGCTCCATTTTGAGGTTTAAAATTCAATTCGGTGCAAAGTGCTACATCGCATTTGAAACCTTGTTTTTGTGGAGAGATGAGATGTGGTCACGATGAGATGTTTGTGGAGAGGCTCTTGAGATGTGGTCGCAGTGTCCATTTAATTATCACATGATGATGCTATTGAAAAGCCGCATGGTTCATAAAACACCACGTTGAAAGAGCACATTATATTATCACGCTAGCGCTATGCTGGAAGAAATCTGGAAATCTGAAATCTGGAAGGGCGCCACGGAGTATGGGGACTTAACGATTGACGAAACTTATTCATTAGCAATAATGGGGTATCACTTGCGACATGGAGGAAATAACCAAAGTCTTGCGGTGCATTAGCACGTCAGCCATACGACACAGGAAATAAGATAGGCCGTGAGTGTCAAGGATTTTTCCTCGCACGCAATGGAAGATCACCACAATATATGAAAAACATCAACGCATGAGAAGCAGAATCAATTAATTACTCAAATTCTCGGTTAAAATTATGTCCTTATTTTCTCCGGCATACAGAATTGAAGTTACTACTCCCAAAATTCATACGTCACGTCATGTGTGAATATTTATGTATTGTTATTTGTCGATCACTATCCTGATAGGTTATTTTCCGGATAATCTCTTATTTTCCTCAATAATTTATGTCATATCTTTCTCGTGACGAATTTCTCCTACTGAACCATATATTAATTTGATTTTTACCTGGTAATTTTTATAGTAAATAGTTTTTGGGAAATAAAAGAGCAGACTCCTAATGAATGTAATAAAGGTGGCATTTTAAGAAGGAGAATAATAATGCGATCCAAACCTAATAAGGGTAATATCTGTTTCGTTCATAAGTGACAAAATTAACTGGCCTGTTTAAGCTTCTTTAGATTCATCATGAATGACAAAAGGCTTATGGATGCAGCCAGAAAGGTTTCCAAGCCAGATGAAATGCACTACTTGTCGAAAATATATATTTTTTACAACCGTTTTCTCATATCTAAATATGCTAGAGTCGAATCTAAAATCCAAACCTTTCTAAACTGTAATTACCTCAACATAATCCTTATTCCCATTAATTAAATGTGTCTTCACTAACTGTACCTATGCTCTCATTTTTGCCAAAATACCGGAAATATTTTTGCAGTTGTTCACCGATATTCTTATGCCGGAGGAGCTTCGTATTCGCCGGTAGTTCACCTACTTTGTAAAACCGTCATTCAATTGACGTTGCTTTTACTTGCTAAGCCTAACTCTACTTGGCTTGGCGTTCCAACCATAGAGACAAAATTAGGCAGAAGTAATAATTTTCAAGGATACACTATTGAAATCACATCCCACTAAGTATAATTCTAAAAATGTTTTGGGAATCGGTAGAACTGTTGATATCTTTTATCATGAAAATGAGAAATTAGGGTTGAAAATTGGGAAATTAAGAGCACCTTTTTCCTGGCACCACCGTATCACCAACACCAGTAATATCCTCTCTTTTTTCCAATATTAGTTACATTTTGGTACGAGGGTACGTGATGGCAGGTTACGATTTTTAGCTGCTAGAATTCCATGGTCACATCCTACCGTCTTGGTGTTCGCAAAACACAGTAAAGGTCGCGCAGGAAACTGAAACGGAAGAGTTCATTGCCTTCAGGCTAGTTCTGCGTGAAGGAGTAAGATAGTCTTTTCGTCATTCTAAAAGTGACGGTATGTTAAATGTAGTTAGCATGTTTTCACATTTATTTTTAACGAATACATTTATTTACCACGAAAATAATTTTCATGCAATATCACCAGCATCAAAAGCTGAAAATATTCGCGGACCACGTGAATGATTAAATGACACTTATGGGATTGTTTTCCGCATCGACGTTTGATTGATTTCCGACGTTTCTCCTACAACGCCGGAGGCTGCTTCGAGGGATTTGATAATTGATTCCTAGTGGGCTCCTTTTATGTTATTTCGATGGTATGGTAGTAGACAGGAGTAAGTGGTGTGGTTTGTGTTCTTCTAAATATAATGGGATACCAAATTTCACGGAGCTTATAACCTTGATCTGGGTTGAAGTTATTTGAATGCGTGCTGATTTCAATGACCTCTGACAATCGATATTTGTCCATCCTTCGCAAGGGTTGTAATGCTTCCGGGGTCAAATAAGTTTCCTTCGGCGTGTGGCGTGCATAGCGCTCTAGGTGTATTAGCGTGATTGCACTCTTATGCTCTCTAATCTTGGTATTACCGGTTTCTTAAATGTAACAAAATACAGAGAAAAGCTGCGCGCTTCGTTAAAAACTGCAAAGAGCGAACATATAGTGTCTCACAACTTTTAGAGGAATTAAGGTGGGAGCCCCTAGAGACTCGGAGGCTACATGCTTGGCTTAGGTTGCCAGAGAAATTCAGAACTGGTGTGTTTCAGATTGATACAGAGAATATTATCATGACACCTCACTACATTCCGAGGTTTGACAGAAGCAATAATAATATAAGAGAGATACATTGCCGAACAGATAGGTACAAAAACTCGTTCTTTCCGTGCACAATAAGCGACCACAATAAAAAAATGAGCTCCACTAAATACACACTCCCAGAATTCACGTCACCATTTCAACTCCCAAAACCATACATCTTTACAAGGCTGGAGACCTAACATTCCCTGCCACACGCCTATGCGGCGTAGGGGGGAGACCTGTGTCTGTGCGATCAATATTCCGTGTATTTTTAGGAACTAAAGTGGTTCTTTCGGTGGTACCTTTGATGAATGGTAACAGCTCTCCTGTTTTCTTGATTTTGATGGATTCATTTCATGCTCTGATGCACCTTGGGTTACCTTACTTGTATTTGAATAATCGCCTACGTATCACTTTATTTGAGCTATTTATATAGCAGAAATGTTCGCAATTTAAAGTTTAGCTAGATCTTCCGCCGGAAGTTTATACTCGGTCAAAAGTAAAGAGTGGTGACACATTGACTATAGGTTCCCTGGGTCTCAAACAAAGCCTCGGAAATTGGATAGGAAAAATCGAAAACGAATGAATGCGCGGAAAAGGACTCTGAATTTTGGAACATGGAACGTACAAAGCCTAAGTGGTAAAAATTTACAAGTTTTCAAGGAATTAGACTACTATAACATAGATATAGCTGCTTTAACGGAAACAAAAAAGAAAGGAACTGGAAATGAAATACAAGGAAACTACTTACCCTTTTACAGTGAAGTAGAAAAGGGAGAAAGAGAGAGCGAGAGCTGGAGTATCAATTGCTGTACACAAAAGATGGAAAAATAAGATAAAAAATTGGGAAGAAATAAATGAAAGAATACTAAGAATGGAAATAGAAATATGGTCGTATACTTTGGTAATTGTGGCAGTATATGCTACAAATGATGATGTAAATGCAACAAAAAAAGGTGAATTTTTTGAAGAATTGTCTAGTATACTCATGAATATCCCGGACAAAAAAGAAGTGATAATCCTAGGAGATATGAATGCTAGGACAGGGAAAAAACAGGAGAATCAGGTAATAGGAAGATATGGAGAGGAGACGCTGAATAATAATGGAGAACGTCTGATAGAGTTATGTGAGGAAAATTCTCTCCGCATAATGAATGGATTTTTCCAACACCGGGACAATCATAAATACACCTGGATACAACCAACGAAAAAACTGAAATCCATTATAGATTACCTGATACTAAGACAAAACACCAACTTAAAAACAGAAAATGAAAGAGTTCAGAGAGGGGCAGAAATAGGAAGCGACCATTTCTTGCTTAGAGCAAAAATATATGTGAAATACAGGAAAACAGTACCAATAGGAAAAATCATGAAAACAATAGAAGACAGAAAAGAAAAGGAAAGAAAATACAATATCGAATCATTAAAGGAAGAATCTATAAAAGGTCTATTCAAGCAAAGACTGGCAAATAAAATAGGACAAAACATAGATGGAAATATAGAAGGAAACGTCGAGGAGATATACAGGTTCTTGACGACAGCCATTCATGAAGCAGCATTTGAATCACTTGGCGAAAAAGAAACTAGGGCCAGAAAGTCTCTGGATTATTGGTGGACAGATGACCTAGCAAAACTGGTGGAACAAAAGAAGGATTTATATAACAAATGGTTATCAACCAATGATCCTGAAGACCGTAAGGAATATGCAAGAAAAAGATACGAAGTAAAAAGGGAAATAAGCAAAGCAAAAAATGAAGCATGGGAAAACAAATGCCTAGAAATCGAAAGATTTATAGGTGGGACAAGGACTAAGATGGCATGGAAAACAGTAAGCGAATTAAAAAAGGAAAATAAGACAAAAATTAACATTGATATGATTAAGATGGATGAAAGGGTAAAATATTACCAAAATATGTTCATAGAGGACAGAACAGAATTTATGAATATACAAACTGAAACAATTTTAGGGAACGTAGAAATACCAGAAATAAAGATACAAGAAGTTAAAGAATCACTTAAAAAAATGAAAAATGGTAAATCCCCAGGTCCGGGAGGTATTCCAGTAGAGTTATTAAAAAATGCTCCTGAAAGTGTATTAGAAATATTGACGACAATCTTCAATAGGTGTTTAATTCACGGAGAGGACCCACCAAATGAGTGGAAGTTGGCTTACTTGACATCAATACATAAAAAAGGTTCAAAAAAGGAATGTAAAAATTATAGGGGCATTAGTGTGACGGCCACTTGTGGAAGACTGTATGGACGAATTATTAAAGAGCGGTTAGAGCATGAAATAACTATCGGGGAAGAGCAAAGTGGATTCACAGCAGGACGATCCTGTGTAGATAACATATTCACATTAAAACAACTAACAGAAAAAATAAGAATAAGAAACGGAGAAACGCATCTGGTATTCATAGATTTAGAAAAGGCCTACGACACAGTTCCTATCAAAAATCTTTACCGCATTCTAGATGAAAGTAATATAAACGGAAAATACATTATAGCAATAAAAAATCTTTATAAAAACCTAGAAACAAAAGTAAAAATAGGAAGTCAATTATCTCCGTCAATTAAACCCAATAAAGGACTAAGACAAGGGTGTTGCCTATCACCCACTCTTTTTAAAATTTATATTAACGAAGCTCTGAAGGATTGGAAGAAGAAATGTGCTGAAATGGGAATAAAAATAGACGGAGACTCACTATATACATTACTTTTTGCTGACGATCAAATAGTAATTGCAGGAGATAAGTACGATGCGGAATATATGATGAGGAAATTGATAGAAACATACAATAAGGCGGGCCTGAAAGTAAATTTCAACAAAACAAAATATATGGTAATTAATGAGAAGGCAAAGAATCTGGAAATAGAAGGAAATTCCATCGAAGTCTGTAGTGAGTATAAATACTTAGGTGTAACGATTGGAAAAGAAGGAACCAGTAAAAAAGAGATAACAAATAGAATCCATCAGTCAAAACTCGCAATAAATAAAATGAATAGCATATTATGGTCAAAAGACATAAGTAGGAAAACAAAACTGCAAATATATAAAACAATTATTCAGAGTATACTCCTTTACGGAGCAGAGACATGGGAAATGACCAAAAGGGATAGGCAGAGACTGGAGGTCGTAGAAATGGATTTTCTAAGAAAAAGCAGCAGAAAATCTAAACTACAAAAAATAAGAAATGAAAATATAAGAAAAATTATGCAAGTAGAAGAAAACATCATACAAGAAATAGAGAAAAGACGGCTAAAATGGTATGGACACGTAAAAAGAATGGAGGAGAAACGTTGGCCAAAAAAGATATTAAATTGGCAACCACCCGGGAGGAGGAAGAGAGGACGACCACCAGAAGACTGGACAAAGCAAGTCACCCAAGATATGAAAAGGAGACAATTAGAGAATGAAGACTGGAGAGACAAGGAGGCTTGGAGAAGAGGATGCGAGAGACGGCCGACGGCTGTATAGAACTCGCTTACATACATACATGAAAACCCCATATATCCGGGATAATATTAACGATAATAACTGAAGGTAAGTTTTCATTTGTGGGTAATGCAGGTAGGATATGCTAATGATAAGTGTTATTTAGAAAAGAAAGAAAGAATGGAGGATAAATATATAGAAAATTCAGTGGCTTCTTAATTATTCTGATAATGCTCTCTTATCACACTAAGATGAAATAAACTTAAAGTTGTTAATGTAATATTCTTCTTTTATGTATTATGCATCTTTCATCCAACACACATGTATAAACTAGGTTCATCATATCTAAATTGCCACTTTGGAAAAATTTCCAATTCATACAAACTTGTGAGCATTCAGTCCATGCTGTAACATTCATTCCGTTAACAATTGGCGCTATTCATCCTATTTCCGGGTCTGATAAAATATACTGTGATGCCCCTGTGGATTGGATTGGATATTTGGCGTGAAAATTGACGGCTAAGGTCATTTGAGCCATAGGAGATAGGTAAGGGAGGAAGATAGAAACCCGGCGTCGGGAATAGCCTGCTCTTAACGAAAGGCGCCAAGGGAATCACGGTTTATCGTCTCATCCGCAAGACGGAGTTCTGTACTTGAAGTTCCCTCCATAAGACACTCAAATAGGGATCGGGTTCCCTCTGAAAAACATCCGTCTCTGCATGGATTTGAACCCTGGACGCCCGTGTAGAAGGCGAACATTCTAGCCACCACACCAACCCGATCCCCGATGACCTCGTGTGGATATCGCTAATTATCTCTGAGTTCGGTATAACCAGAAAGTTCTAAAAGATGCCATATATAATTAGAGGTACATTACTCAGCTTCAGAACGAAGAGGGTTGAAAAAAATGATAATGCGTTATTTTAGATGAAAGATGAAGACCAAACAGATGGAAAGAATCAGCAACGAAGGTGTCCTGCGAAGAGCTTGGAGGAAAATATGTCCAATTGATCTCCGCGAACGAGGAGAGGTGACATAGTGACGCAAATATTACTTGAAAACAATGATCTACATCTACATACTACCCCGCGAGCCGCCGCTTGGACGTGTGGCAGGGGGTGGTAGGTCACCAGCCGTGTAAAGATGTAAAAGTTTTGGAGGTGAAATGGTGACATGTCCTATGAGAGTGTGTTTGGAGGAGCTCAGTTTCTAATGTGGTCGCTTATTGTGCGCGGAAAGAACGAGCTTTTGTACCTTTCTGTTCGGCAGAGTATCTCTCTTATGTTATTTCATATGTCAGACCTAGAAATGTAGTGAGGAGTCATGGTAATATTCTCTGTGTCGCTCAGAAAAATATCAGTTATGAATTTATCAAGCATCCTAAGCCTAGCGTGCAGCCTCTCTAGGGGCTCCCACCTTAATCTCTCTTAACAGTTGTGAAACACTATATATGTTCGTTCGTAGCAGTGTTTGACGAAGCGTGCTGCTTTTCTTTGTACTTTGATTATTTTTTTGGTTAAATCTTTATGACCAGAGTCCCAAATGCTCGCGGGGTATTCGAGGTGTGGCCTAATCAGAAGCAGAGTAATGATGGGACCAATGGGAAGAATTACCGATAGTGAAGTTTATCCGGAGAATTATGAGGGATCAAAAAATTAAGACTTCGAATGGAGAATCTCCATTCGAAGAGGTCGACAGTTTTGTGAGTGTCGTGTCGAGTTTTGTATAGTCGTAAGGGTCACGTGCACTCTTCCTTTCTCTACCATCCGGCGAATATCACGTGTTTGACGAGTTCCTGGCAAAGGTATGCCCTAATTTACCCTCGGGATTCTGCGGAATTACAATCGGTCACGCAGAAATATTCATTAGAGTCCCATGATCTTAACAAGCCATTCATCAGGTTACGCATTCGACCTGCGATAACTGGATCATGCATTTTTGTAATTCAATTGGCAGGCGGGATCGATTATTCTGTCAGGCCAGCGAGTGGACGTGTTTTAATGGCGAATCTGGTTTCTGCTATACACTGAAATAAAATATGCCACCAAAATTGAATTGCACAAAAGCTCACGAGCACGCTCTCAGCACGACGTAGTGGAAGACAGCGGGAACCTACAAATTTATACTCCCTTAAAAATGCAGCCTTGCTTTCATACGAACGATGAGCATTCCTCTCTGGAAAAGATTCCAGAGGCAAATTAGGTCCCTTATCTGCAGGTGGGGACTACAGGAACGGCAACAAAAGTCAACGTGAACAAATGTGGGGTTGCGAAATTGGACGTTAAGTACAGCGAATATTTTGAGGGACCAAAGCTGGGGATTGAGAAGAAGAAAGTATATAAATACGAGGGTAAGTCAATAAATAAGTCGCAAACGTCAGCATTTCATCATCAGTATCAGTTGTAAACATTTCATTGGTAACGCTTGAAACATCCACCGTCCAGTCCCGACTTATGTCCCCGGTGATTTTCATCTGTTCGGGCCCCTAAAAAATTGTTTGGGTGGTCGAAATTTTGAAAAGGAGAATGCCGTAGTCCATGAGGATACTCGTTGGCTGCAACAGCAAACAAAAGATTCTTTGCTGTCGGCTATCAAGGACTTGCAAAGAGACGGGATAAGTGTCTGAATATATAGGGTGAATGTGTAGGAAAGTGAAATAAATTTCAGGAAGTTACTTTGATAATTATTGCCTCTATCCTGTTTTGCGAGTTATTTATTGACTTACCCTCGTATTTGGGATGGCGCCCGACTAATCAGGTGATTTTTTTCATTCAGGATCAGTATATAAAGTGGCGAGGGACGGATATTTTAGACAATGGAGAGAATTCGGAGAGAAATCCGGCGTCGCTATTGGGCAACTTTTACGAGAGACTCTACAGGGTCCACGGCGTAACGACTCAACAAACGGACTGAGTATTGCATTTTAAGAGGTCCCAAATGCTCACCTGAGTGGGGATCAAATCTGATCCAATGACAAATGAAGTGGGTAGTCGAGATGATAATCCAATATCATACACTATGTTTACTAATTGGTCTGAACTCGGACCGACCTGAAAATTCCAAGAAAGCGGACTCGGATTGCCTGTACAGACTTAAAATATCGATAGTGAACGATGGAATCCATCAGTTGAAGCACGATTAACCCGAGAGTGCAGAGTTGGAAATTTCCAGCTGCATTTTGAGAGTACAAATTTGCCCAATTGGAGGCAGAATTGCGATATGCAACGATATCATCAATGTCGCATCATTCGCCATTACTGCACTCTTGTTACAACACACGCCTTGTGTATTAACAATTACATTTTTCCTCCGAATAACAAACAAAAGAATTACGAGAAGCAACACAAACCCGCTTGTTCAGATCGATCTTAAATCTCAGACTGGCTGTAAATGCAGGTCAGGTCGGTCAAAATTGCCCAGATCGATCTCATTAGCCCGTTACGTTTACCATACAGAGCTGATCCGGTCAGATCGATCTGAGGTCGATTGGTAAACGCAGTGATAGTCACTGAACCATCTCGATCATCAATTTGCTCATTAACCCTACTGGTATTCAATTATGGCTCTAATATTCAGAATCGTTGGAACTATGTCTCCTCGAAATTTTACCCCAACATTTTGAGTGTACTTTTTTGCATTGAGCATGAAATTAACAAAAAAAATGCCGGTGCTCTAGTCACCGTAAAAACACCATTACCGTCTCCAGCTGAGTTTTGACCTGACCGTACTCTCACTCATGGAGTCTCAAACTCCGACCCACTGGGTAATGCAACTCGTAATTTTGTCTAGCCCGCTGAGCACTTAAACATATTTACTTATTTTACGAATTCAGATACTTTCTCAACGTGTCACCTGTATGGTAGTCAATAAGGCCGAACTGGACCAATGAGATTTCTCAGCACAAAGAAATATATGAAGCATAAAAAATGTATCCATTATTTATCCCAGATTTTCCCTAAATGAATATATGCTGACCCTCTATAGAATATATAAGTGAATCGAGGATTCGATAATTTATTTCATCAATTACCGTCATTCAAAGTTGACGGGCGAAGAAGCAACTGATACATGTGGAAATGGAATACCCTGTTTGTAGAGCTCATAAAATCCTTCTCTGAAGATGCCAAAAACTTTGAAAGAAACATAAGAGATGAATATTTTTTCAAGGCAGAACTATTTCAATTTAGTTAACACCCAACCGTATACGTGATCTATTATTTCCATTTGTATTACTTGAAATAATGATTTCTTTATCTATCATAATGACCTAATTAGTCGGTATACTCGCGAAATACGTTGAATAGGAGAAATAATTTAGGTATGATTCGGCCCAAAAAGTTTATATTGCGTGGCATAAGGCCCGCTAGCCAAAGACTTTGCGAAGACGTAATTTAAAGTAGTCAGAGCGAGATAGTTCCCTAATCATAATAGAGACCATATTCGAATTATACTACTTTTTAATTTCACCAGCTGCAGGGCACATGAATTAAACATTGCATTATTAATGGTGTAATAATATAGATTTATATGACAGAAATTGTAAGTAATTAAATGAAAATATCTAACTAAGTCTTTAACTTGACTCATTTTTTTCGCGCGGTGCGTTTGAAACTCCTTTAAAACGGAAGGTTTTTTGTGATACCCTAGAATTTACTGCGGTGACAATATGATTTATTTTCAAAAATAGTTGAGAAAACAAACAAACTACACACTGTTGATTTTTTTACGAGATCTAGGTGTTAGAAGTTCCTCATTTGTTAAATAGGGTCTCTCTGGAGTTCATACGCGTACCATTTCCCATGTAAAAGGGCTGGTCTTATTTGGAAAATATCTCGGAAAGTAATGTGGTAAGGGATAGAGTTTGTTGTGTCATTGGATATATGAGATGTTTTTATTTAAAATTTGACCAAATTAATTGATATCTAAGTAAAATTATTTTTCTCTCGGACTACCTTAAAAGGTATTTATGTCTTGTGAGAGGTAGTTTAGTAAATGCATAGCAATAATGGGGATAATAAATACGAAGGCGATAGAGATTTAAATCACGAACATCCGGAGGTTTTCAGTCCTCGGCCGCCAAATGATATCAAGGAAATAAGCTCTCAATCCTTTAAATCAATCCTAATATATTCGACCGGAAAACCTTTCGTCGAGATTCGGTGCGAGGGAAGTCCAGTACGAGTCAACAATCCTAGCGCCAATCGATTTGAATTATTTCCCTCCGAGGTCTCTTACGGAAAGACTCCTCGGCTGAAATGGCGATGAACTGGTTGCGCGACCGTGTTTGTCCCCTTTTAAATTTCATTCCTCCCTCTCAAAGAGTCGTTCGACTGTTAAATTGGTGGCGTTGGACAAACATTTGACACGAATGAGAGAAGATGTCAGGAAGGATATCCTAAAACCAAACACTTCCAAACAAATTCGCTCACAAAGTTCTCTTATGATTTTATGTCGGGCAGCGCTAATGTTACGCTGGCGACAGAAAGTAATTTCATACCTAGACTTTGGACCATATTCTTTTGCATGATGTCGTTATCAATATCAAAATGGCAATTTTACTGCTCTGACCGTCATCTACTGAATGGCAGATTATACATCCCGCGATCTTTTATACATTGCGAGTTATTGGCACATATTTAGTATGTACAATACTGTTGCCAGTTATAGGTACCTTCACTCGTAAGAGAGAGGAAAGAGATAAGTATTCCGGTAGTATAGGGAGGGGTATAGTATTCGAAAAGCTTCGAGGTATAGTATTCGACAAGAGGAAAATAGGTTGAGAAATGAGGCATTTGAAGGTTTAGGATTAGATTGGAAACATTACATTAAAATCCTTCTCTGACTGGCAAATTCTAATATTGTGACTATTTTTTACATTTTTATGTAGAACAGACCGTTTTCCCATAATCTCCGTAAAGAATTACCTCCTTTTCAAGAAAAAGGCCGCCGTCAATGATCCCTATTTTGAAAAACGTCCTCCTTTATTCCAAACGTAACTTATCTCGTGAATGAAAGAAGGCGAAAGTTATCGCTGAAGACTTTTGCGATATCTTCTCGCCAATGAAGCTTCTAGAACCTTCATCATCTGGCCACATGGTCGAGGAGAAGTTCGAAAATACCTATTTGATATTTTAAGATACATTTATACCTGCGAGCGTGCGCATTTCCAAGCTTGGGAATTCATATGAATGAAAGGTTTTAATAGCGAGAAAATTTTGTTGTTTTGTTGTAGAATGTTGTAAAAATTAAAGGGTCCCTTTTCTGCGCATCTTGTTGGCAGACTTAGATTAATTAATTAGCTCATTTTCATGGCAATGAAAATCCAGAAAATGTTACATTAGCTATTTTTCTATCTTCCTCGGGGTCGTATTGTGCACGAAACACATTAAGGGATACACACAGATAATTTTTGTAAATGATACGATAATATTCATTTCCCCAGACCAAACCTCCGGAAGATTTGTTTCAATATGCACATGTGCACAATTAAACACAATTATTGATGCATTAAATTTGTCTGAGCTAGGGTTTGAACAAATCTTTAAATATTCTGTGAAATTCTTCATCAACACAAATATTATCATAGGGATAAATTACCCTATTCGTCAACCTTTGTATCGGTAGAATATCCTTCATGCAAATTTCTCGTATACACTTTACAATAAAGGTCAGTGATTATCAAACTCGATCGAAGACGCGTGCAATTTAGCATTTGCTTCAGAAACAACCAGAAATTTAAACCCAGGTTTCCAACATAGCAACAACATAATGTTCTGCAGACGCCTCTTGAAAAGCAATAACATGAGAGGTTGTCCGTGTCAGTGGCGAGTGGACAGTGAGGGCGATACGGGGCTTGCTACTCAAATCAAATGTCATCACGTCATCGCTTGCTTTAGTTTTCTCGTCGACTCGCTCCCCTGTTCGGGCACGAATCCTCATCCGAAAAATCCTGACATAATGGCCATCTGTGGCTCGGATGCACGATTTTTGCCCAGCAACCAATTTTTTATGAAAGAAGTATCTTGCTATTTACTAAATGTGAAATGATTTGACCACCAATTTATATATTAACAAAATTTTTCCGGAGAATTGGTCTTGGGAAATGAATGTTATCGTATCAACTATAAAAATCGTTACCATTTATTCGTTTACATTCCACTCATCCCGATTTAACTATGGACAACCCATCCATGGACTCGTATCAATGATTATTCTCAAGCCCTGATGATGAAAAAATTAAATTGCGACACGTAGTCAGGAGACCAGCGTATTCATTTCCCAAGACTAATCCTCCAGAATAATTGTGAATATAATATTTACGTCATGACATTCAAGTGTATCCAACCACATCGGTCCAAGGCCACTAATTGTTAAACTCGTTTGATACTTAAACTCTACTTAGCGGTGTCTATTGGTCGAGTTGAAGCTGCCATTTTGGGGTGAAATTCCATTCCTTTGAATATAAAAATGGCGTGTCTTTATCACGATGGTCAATTTGAGGTAAAAACGAATGTCAGCCAGCGGAGATAACTCATTGGGCGGCTCTACGATAATTTTAGAGTGTTACATAAATTTCGCGCAAAATAGCGTGAAATTTACATACTAGGGTAGCTGGAGCTATTTCGCATTCCTCTGGTGCCGGCAGGTGAAAATATTATATCTATTACAACCACGAGGTTTGGGTTTAACTCTGCATGTAACAGGAGTCTAACGGAAAATCCATGGTCATTATTGGGCGTATACTTCGTATGTTGGTCTACCGCACTCGCTATTGTACATGTCCAACATTGCTCAATGGCAAGGAATTAAAAGTTAGCTTCTCAAAAATTTCTCTAATTTTTATGCGAAATCTATTTCGGCGCCTATTGTGATGATTGATGGAATCGTAAAATGCAAGGAAATGATCACAGGAAAAAAAAGTAATGTTGGATTGGCATCCATGCGTGTGCCACTTAAATTTGATAAGCGTGACAGTTATAATGGGAAAACCCACAAATGGAAGTAATGAGGGTTTATCTTTAAGAGTAATTGAGGCTTCTTAGAAATTTTCTGATTCCAAAATCGTATTTCTTGGGATTTGCTGGGGAAGTCTAGAGTTATCGCGCGGCATTTTATCCGAGAGTATCCGACCAGATGTCACACTTTGTGTTCACGTCTACACTACTCAGCCACCAGTAAATTGCATATCTTACTTAATGATTTAAGATTTTCCCGGGATATTATGTTTAAATATCTTTCTCGGGCTTCGCACCAGGAAGTGTTTTCGAAATCCGCCGACGTATCGGAAAACGACTTGTTTTCCATTTTCAAGGGACGTGTCATTTCCACCGTGGATTCCGATATTTTCCGATATGTCGGATACGTCGGTGGATTTTGAAAACATTACCCGGTGCTAACCCCAAGAAAGATATTTATACATATCGTATTGTTTCATATTTTGATTGCGTTTAAAAGCAGAGGTACGGCTCATACATAGTTATTTGGTTAGAAGCTCAAAAACAATTTTGAGAGAAACGGTTTTTGTTTTAGGGAGTTTGATTTTGTACTAATTGCTACCGACGGAAGAGTCAACAGACACGCTGCAACACAAGCATGTATGTACCTATGCCATTTACAAAGTGAAGCAAGGGCATTAATGGCTTAAAGAGCAAAAATAAATAGAAGCGATAGAATTGTTGTGTTAACAAAGAGTAATGATGACGAGATTGACTAATAAACTCACCTAAGAAGAAGTCTCACTTAATTGGACACATAAACGTCGCAACAACCCATGGGTCAACATGGTCATTCAAATTCTAACTTCTCAAACACCTGTTGGACAAGGGCCACGGCAGTGATTTCTCCCTAGAAATATTACATTTTGAATGTGAGGGCCCCCGGCTTGACGCTCTCGAGCAAGTTGAAATTTTGAAGCCGGTGAATGCCAATTGTGAAATTGTTAATGATATGTTGTATACTTCCCGCTCTCCCCTCCTCAACCTCTCCCTCTTCCATTAACCCCCCCCCCTCCCTTCTACCTTCGCACCCTCGGTTTTCCACCTTATTCCTAACACTTCAATCTTCGCCAACTCTTCACCACCGCGGGTTGTCAGCTTGGGAGGCGTTAGCTCTACCAGCCTCTCACCCCCCCCCACATTCCAGACCCTTGGCTCACCCTCTTGGGAAGCCCCCACCCAACCCTACTCAACCACTCCCTTCCACCCTTCCACCTTCCTCCCCCACACCTCTACAGTCCCCACCTCACTCTCCCTCTAGTATATAAGTTGTTGCAGCAAGATGTATCTTCACCTGATGATGACGTAAATCGTCGAAACCACGGTCGTGAGTTATTAAATTCATTGTGGAAAAACAAATTTTACTCTATTCATTCAAAAAAACCCATGGGTAATAATTATGGACGGGGACATGAATGAAAAAAAATTGGGAAGAACAAGCACGGTATAAATGAGACAAATGATGAAGATTGTTAAACTCTAATTATCAAATCATAAAAGTGGCTGACTGCAGCTTATATTTTACTCTCTCTCCTGCTTACTCTTTTTTCCTCTCGTACGTCTTGGGTCTCCTATTCCGTCTTACCTTGCCTATGTGTTTGTTCCTCGGCCTCCGTTGTGGGACTTTCTCTTCTGCTATATTCTTTGAACGCAATAGTTTGCTTTTATCATGAATTCTTTCTTTGGTTGACTTATGGATGCCAACAGTGCGAAATTCCACAGAGAAAAAAATCATCCTCCTTGAGGGGAATGAAAATAAAACTTATTGTCACCGCAGTAATTTTTTCAGGATCATAAAAAACCTTAAGTTGTGATGTATTTTTAACGTAAAGCGCGGAAAAAAATAATCAAATAAAAGACTAATGTAGATATTTATATTTAATTACTTAGAATTTGAGTCATGTATAAGTATATAATTGCACCATCAATAATGAAATATTTAATTCATAATTATTGTAGTTGGTGCAGTTCAATCGTATACTCCGAATATGGTCTCCATCATGACCGCCTCAATGCGGATGATTTTTTTCTCTGTGGAATTTCGCACTATGGTGCATTGCGGGTGACTCCACAAAAGTGGTACTCCGTGGCTAGTCCTGGATAGCTTAAACTCTGTTATGGATGCCTGTTGAACTTCTTCCACTCCATATCATGCAACTTCTAAGATAGGTGAAGGACTATGATTGTTGCACCTCTACTAGTAAAAATATCTTTTCCTTCAGCTTCTCTCTTCAACACAGAACAAACGATTTTCGTTTTATTCCCGTTAATTTTATTTTATTTTATAATTTTGAAGAACGAATAACGAAACATATATATGAGAGTAGAATAAATGGTGTGAGAGGTAGAGGTAGGCCGAGGAAGTTGTGGTTGAATGTGGTTGAGGAAATTCTAAGGAGGAGGAATATGAGAAGTTAGAAAAACACGAGGGCGTGTATGAAACATTGTATGGGGGTAAATGAGGCAAAAGAGGTTTGCTAGGATAGATCAGTATGGAGGAAACTATTGAAGCAGAGTTAGGTGTACAATTATGCATTAATGAGTGAAACATTTTGACTGTGCCTACCCCGGAAGGGAACGGCGTGATGTATGTATGTATGCATGTAATTTTGAAGAACTCGATCCGTTGAGCTCTAGGATGCTTGCAAGTCTTCTGGATTCTCTGCTCAGACTGTGATGTTTTTAGGGATACGGAGCATGTTGATTTCTTCAATGTGCCTCTTAACGCCATTGGCTCCCATTACTTGGGGTTCTTCGACTGATTCATGCTCGTATATGTCGGAAAAGTGCCAATGGAAGGTGGGATCTTTTTATGATTTGGTGGGATTGAAGTTGGTGACGAAGTATCCGAAATTTTGGCGTAATCTTTCCATTCCGAAAGTGCTGAAAGAAGGCAAACGGCAAAGCTATAGTTAGAAATTTGAGGAGCTTCATGGAACAAAATAATCTGAAACTGTGGTCGGGGTGTATTAGGACATCCGACATATATAGACATTCATGGATTTATTTGATCATTGAGTTTTTTAGAGAGTTTTATAGAGCTTGTTGGTTCTCTTATCAGAAAACGCATGGAGATATATGTTCATGCGTTTTCTGCATGTAAACTCTGAAGCGGCACAGTTGTAATGATTCAAAAAGCTTAAAAGGAAGCTGTTATGGGGAAAAATAATTTATCGATGGCTTTTCCCTTAGATAAGCAGCAGTGAAGCTAACAATAGAGTTGGAATTTAATTTTCCCAAAAATGCACGATTCAATTGCAAGTGGAGCCCATAGTTACTACGATGCCAATAATTTTTTATGTAAATAGCTGTTTTTTTTGCTTGCCGGACGATTCTGTTGGCTCGTATGTCCTTGGATTCCCGATAGTCTGCTGAGCCTGTCGTCAGGTTTTCCAGGGACCAGACCAACAGAACTTGACATACATCCATGCCCTGGGTGGTGAAACACCCACCCAGGCGGGACTCGAACCCTCGACCTTCGGTTTAGTAGGAGAGGACTTTACCCCGCCGCCACCGGAACCGGCTTTCATCCGAGAATTCTTTCCTACGGTCAAAGTTTTCGCCAGAAATTTTATTTAGAAGTTATTAAGCGTTTTCCTGACGTCGTTAGACGTAAATGCGCCGAGTAGTGGCAAATTCGTCGGTGATGGTTTCACCAGGACCATACGCCTGAACACTATGCACCGCGTGTGCGAAGATCTTTGTTCAAAAATCAGCGTGACCCCGTTTCAACACCCACCTTATGGCCTCCTCTATATTGTGCCGTGAGAATTCTTCACTCTCCTCGGAATGAAAAAAGCCCTCAAAGGAAAACGTTTTCTAGTTTTCTGTGGCAGAGGCGAAGAAAAAACGCAGTATATGTTGAAAAGGGATCATTTTGAGAGAGTTTGAGGACTGCGTTCGGAGACTTGGTCATTGCAAAGGGAGGATATACGTAGACTTGAGGCGTTTGAGATATGGGTGTGGAGAAGGATGGAGAGATATGAGTGGCGAGACATGACTGATTTGGGGTATAGGTGGTGAGTAGGACGAACGAAGAGGCATTGGATATGATTAGATACGAGAAAAAGCTGGTGGCGGAGGTTCGGCGGACGCAGAGGAGATGGATGGAAGAGGTATTGAAAGGAGAGGAAATACTGAAGAGGGTAATAGAGGGGAGAGCACTGGAGAAGCGCGGTGGAGGAAGGAAGAGGATGGGAATTATAGAGAGAAATAAGAAGAGAATAATGATGTGAGAACAAAGGCTTTCGCGGTGCACTACGTTAATCTCCTTCACAAGTTACAAAGACTTGTCGGTAATTAAAGGTACGAGAGCAGGAACACCAGAGAGCAACAAAAAATGGACGATTTCACCTGTCAGTCATATCGGAGCACGCCTGGACCCCGGGACATGGCAGAAAATTTGACGAGGCCAAGGTATTAGTGAGAGAGAGCAGATATTACCCAAGGCTAATTAGAGAATCCATCAAGTTAGCACGGACGGACAACAGAGACAGAGGATGCCACCTGGATGATACATGGAGGAGAATCCTGAAAAGGACAAATGAGAGAGCAGCACCAAAAATTGGCGGGAAATAGGTCCTATATTATATTCTCACGTCCCCATCGTACTACGGCAGATTAGATCGCGCCAATAAAATTAGAGAGCTAGATTGTAGAACCGATAGGTATAAAATGTCATTTTTTTCGCGTACCATTCGGGACCGTAACAGCTGTGATCGTCGTCATGAATAGTGTAAATAGTGACATTAGCTAGATTGTAGATCTCTTTTGTTTTATATATTACGTTCTTATTTATGCATGATGTAAATATTGATGCTCTTATTTATGCATGAGATTTTGAATCTGTAGTAGTAGTCTTTGTACCACTTGCATGTTGGAACGATTGACGATAGAATGTTTCTTGGTTAGTAGATTTTAATGGGCGCGTTGCATGTGTGGTACGCTGGTTCCAATGTAGTTTCGGTGTTCTGCCGTATTATAGATGCATGCCTGGTGTGGAAGCACCCCCTGCCACACACCCTTTGGGTGGCTTGCAGGGTGTGACGTAGATGTAGATATTATGAGGGCCAAACTCATGAACCGTCAGGAGAGTAGAGAGGAGAGGGAACAACCAAGGACATAGAGTGAGAGAAAAGGACGTCTTAGGACTCATTCTTTACTCCTCAAGCAGCACAGAGGAGAGATGACCGACCGGGAAACCCGATAAAGACAGCAAGGAAGAAGATGGCGGTGGTTAAGGGAGTGGTTCTATCCACAATCCCGGAATCTCCGCCGGCCACCACCAAGACTGCAGCCGGCATCTCCGGCACCGGCAAACGTTCACCTATACCCTCCCCTTCACCCACCACCCTCATCCAATCCACCCGTCCTACTCCTTCCAAGGCCCCTTCTTCCGCACCCGCCCGCTCGCCAACTTACAACCCCTCCTCCTCGGCGCAAACCTCCCTGCCCTCACACATCCTTCGTAATGACACCTCGGTTTTCATTACTTCCCTTCCCAGGAACATCACCCAAAAGATGTCAGGCTTCGCATCCCCACGTCGCTTGCGCATCTCTTTGAGGGGGAGGAGAAGAAGAAGTTGAACCACCACCTGGACGAAAGGTGCTGCGTCTCTGTACGCGGGCCTGCCGCCCAGGAAACCACTAAAAGACGCCTTTCTTCTTCCTCTTCCGTCGTGATCCGAGGCGTGGAAATGGCCACCTCCGAGGACGACATCCGCGAGGGACTTCTCTTCGCCGACCTCACTGCAATGTCCATAGACAAACTATCGGATAACGGCGAGGAAGACCGGACGGCCCACGACCCTCATGCGGGTCATCACGAGGGATGAGGCAACGGCGAGCCGTCTGCTGGTTGAGGGTGTCGTTTCCCACGGGAAGCGATACCGGGTGGAGCCCTCCCGGCCGCCACGGGCCCAGTCAGCTCAATGTCGCAGGTGCCTCGGGTTTGACCACGGGGCACGCGAGTACAGGCGAGACCTCCGATGCGCACGATGAGGGACTAGCCATAGGACCGCGTAGTGCAAATCGATGGCACTCAAATGCGCCAACTGCGGCGGCGAGCACAATGCCGGTGATTTTCGGTGCCCTCAGCGCCCTAAGGAGCCAGCAGGGCTGGGCAGGGCCCAACTTGTTACCTCTTGCTCTTCTTCTCCTCCTCCTATAGGTCCAGAGCCAACAGCCCCAGAGGAGATGCTGACAAAGTAGGACCTCCTCCGCCTCCTGAGCCTACTGTTGGCCAACCTGCACCCGGCAAAGAGGGCGGCTGCTGCCGACATCCTAGACGCGACGGCCCGCGAGAGACTCCGTCCAGGCGGTTTACTCATGGAATCAGCAGCTGACGGCCGTCGAGAGAGTGACGCTGGCCTAAAAATAGTGGCTTAGTTTATACTTTGATTTTCGACCTGCCTCTCAGGCTATATTGACTAATCTAACAGCTGAAATATGCTTTTGTTCATAAATACTCATTATTAATTAACTCCTGACTGATATTTTGTGATATGCTTGGAATAAATATAAAGGAATAAGTTTTCTTAATATAATTTCTCTTAATAATTAAAGTCCTATTAATGTAAATAATATCTCATGCTTATTAATGAATTGTACATATATATTTTTACTATCTGACTGGCATTGTTTGAAATTAAAGTTTAAATATGTATAGTAATATGGCCTGTATATATTTCAGTACATCATAGACAGCAGAAACATCCAGTGCACAAGAATCTCCGGCAGCAACACCCAAAACACCAGATCCAAAGTCACCAGGAAAGAATCATCACAAAAATCCACCACTCTCCTTTTAAACTCCAGCATTTAAAACAACTGTTAACTACACGGCGGTCTGCATGGAGTTTTGCCACTTTCCCTCATGCCTCGGGTAAATGCCGGACCATTAGCCATCCCGGAAGAAAAGAGAATCACAAACCATTGTTAAACACTAAACTGCTACACGCTTTTACATAGTAATAAAATATGTATAAATTCCATTGACTAACCCTGAAGAGGAATTACTTCCAATTCATGAACCGGCATCTTCGACCTGAAGACGCTGACTGTAGTGTCAGCGAAACTGTTGTCACTCACAACGAAAATACGCGGTTGATCCCGAAGAATGAAGGAATGAAGAAGAGATAAATGAATAAGAAGAGGGAAATGATATGAGGAATCCAAGAGGGATCTAATGCCGGGCCATCCATATGAGTGAAAACGTATTAAGATAAATTACCTCTAAAAACCTGTCAATCAGCTGGTAGAATACCTAAATGAGTGAATGACAGTAAGGACTGATTGTTCCTCTTTTTGAGACTCATTCCGCGATGTATGTTTTAAGAAAACAATATTTCGCTGGTCCTCCTGCCAGCTTCATCAGCCTGATGAAGCTGGCAGGAGGACCAGCGAAATATTGTTTTCTTAAAACATACATCGTGGAATGAGTCTCAAAAAGAGGAACAATCAGTCCTTACTCGGGATTCATTCCACGATGTATGTTTTAAGAAAACAATATTTCGCTGGTCCTCCTGCCAGCTTCATCATTTTATTAAAACATACATCGCGGAATGAATCCCGAAAAAAGTAACAGTCAACACTGCACCAGCGGAAGCCGACGAGCTGAAATTAAGGACTGCCTCGTGAACGGAGAAAACACGGCGAAAACCAACGGTGCATTAATTAAATTGCAGAGGACTTCGATGGCGATTAAATTCTAAGAGAGTAAAAATGAAAAGAGGGTTATACCCTGCCAATATCCGGTTGTGTTTCGGCTTTCGCTTTGTATATTGGAGTGGTTTTTAATTAATTAATACATACATACATACCAATCACGCCGTTCCCTTCCGGGGTAAGCACAGTCACAGAGTTTCACTCACAAACACATATTTGTACACCTAATTCTCCTTCGATAATTTCCTCCATACTAACCTATCCTTGCAAACCTCTTTTGCTTCATTTACCCCCATACACTGCTTCATACACGCCCTCCTGTTTTTAAGACTCCTAATATTCCTCCTCCGAAGAATTTCCTCAAACACATTCAACCACAACTTTCTCGGTCTACCTCTACCTCTCACACCATTCATTTCACTCTCATATATCTGTTTCGTAATTCGACTCTCATCCATTCTCTCAACATGGTAAAACCAACGAAACACACTCCTTTCATATATGTCCTTACTAGAGCATCTAACCCACACTCATTTATTACCCACTCATTCCTCACCCTATCCATCCTACTTTTGCCGCAAACACTCCAAAGATAACTCATACCCACGGCGTTTAGTCTACTCTTACACCTATCCTGACATACCCATGTTTCACTGCCATGCGACAAATGGGGAGAAGTACACTTTTGTACACGGCGATTTTCGCTTCCTTAGACAGTTACTCATTCCTTGATATGCTCCACATGCTACCTACCGATTTAAGTCCTTCACATGCCGGAGTTAATTCCTCGCCTCCTAATCTGAGGGTCGCGGGTTCGAGTGGGGAAATAATCCATCTCTGCGGAATATTTCCCCACTCAAACCAGCGGTTTTTTGATAATTGTTTTGAGAACTTTGGATTTTGAACTCAAGACCTTGGCTGGGAAGTCAGTAGTCTGAATATCAAACCTTTTCGATCTCCATTTTAAATTCGTTTGGCCACCTTTTACCTCAGTCTTGTAAACTACTTTTACATTAGTTATGGAAAGCTGGTAGCCTAGCAACCAAACCAGCCGAATTTTTCATTTACATTCTTGATGCATAAATCAAGTAACTTTTTGGCTGACTACATGATCGGATTCGGCGCATCGTTGTGGGTTTCGTTCGGTGCAACCATTGAGGTTAATGGAGAGGGCATCACGTCATCAAACTGTTGCCTGACAACCGAAATAACTACCATATTGGTAGAGCTGTGCAAATGCTTCGAGATCGATTCGAATCGACTCGAATCAGGCTTAATTCGATTCGATTCGCCGGAAAATCGGGATGCTTCGAAATGGAATGATTCGAAATATTCAAATCCTATAGATTCGTCTTCAAATCGTTGCAAGCATTCAAACATGGCGCTCATTCCAAAAAAATGGTGCGCCATCCGTTTAGACGATGTTTTCCTCACGCGAAACGAAAATTTAAACAACCACATGTTATTCTGTGCTATTATTTGTGCCACTATAAATATATATAAGGTAATGCTAGGCCCTAAAATATTGTAAAAATCTTTATTACTAAACTGCGCATAAGCTTTTGCATTTTATTTTGATTCGAATTCGATTCGCAATCAAATTTTATTAGGGTGATTCGATTCGCTACCGAAATTTAAAAAGTGTTCGTTTCGATTCGAATCGATTCGAAATATCTTTGGGTAGATTCGATTCGTAATGCAAATCCTTGATTCGCACAGCACTTCATATTAGTTATTCCTGCTCTTTACTTACTTTCCTTTGAATAGCACGACGGAATGGACTAATTAGTAGTTGTATAGAGAGAACATCCACCATCTCTTTGAAATGTAAGGCAAACAAATCTTGAAACTTATGTTAGTTACTTAGTTCTATGAATTCTGCACGATTTGTCATAGTTTTCACCGAGAATGTGGATAACTATTAATTGAAATAAAGTAAAAAATATATGTCAGAGGAATTCATTTGAAAGAAGTAAATTTATGCTGAATCCTAGTAAGTTATCGATTGAGAACATCGTAAACTGCAAAATGCCCAATTTACAGCTTCAAGTATTGGCCGTCATTGCAAGCGCCCTCCATATCTACCTAAATGGGAAATGGATTGTTATTAGTGTTCGACGCATGAGCGGTCGTTCCGTTGATAAATGATTAATTTGCTACGAATAAAGCATTCAACCCGACACCATAAAATCAAAGATTTATGTTGAAGTAAAGTCTCTTTTCATTTCTTAAATGATGATTTATCCTCGACCACATGCCCCTATGAAAACCTGTGGCTGGTTATGAAGCCACTTGGTCGAATAAGTCATTAAAAACAAAACTACTGGAACTGATGCGTCATGACTAACTCTTTCCATGGTAGCCCCCATTAGTCGTTTGCTATGAGGGATTTCTCGAAAGAGAAAAATGTGTTTAATGACTCGAAAAAACATGTATACTGATATGCTTTAGCGGTGCGATATCTTTCTTTGACATTGCTGAGGTTATACTTGTCCAAAATTTAATTGGGGAAAGGATTTAATCAGTGAAAAGGCCGCGAAGTAGATAAACTCGAAGGTCCCGCATTGGTCGTTCAATCCTAAGATTGGTTGACTGCAGCACTCCACCCTTCCATATCTAATGTTAGTTTCCTTACTTCCTTGTAGCTTTTCCTGTGTATTTTCCTCTTTATTTGATCCATGAACTTATTCCCGAGTCTTCCTCTGGGGAATTCTCCCTCCATTTTGCCTTCGATTATGTTCTTCACATTCCCATTGTACCTCAGGGTATGTCCTATCCATCTGCTTCTTCTTTTCTGTATAGTATTCCATATTGTCCGTTTCTCTCCTAATCTCCAGTAAACTTCATCTTTTCTCATTTTGGCCGTCTGCATATCTTCAGCATCCTCCTCTAGCACCAGGTATCGACGGCTTCTAGTCATCTTTCTGGCTTTCTGGTCCGCTTTTCCAATAGTCCATACTTCCGATCCTTAGAGTGCCTCGCTCTACACGAATGTTTTCACATATTATTTCCTAGTTTGCAGCACTATCCTCTTTGAGCATAGCATTTGTTCTTTTACCATGAACGCCTTCTTCATAAACGTCTTCATTAATTCATAAGAAAGAAGTAGTTGAGACATAATACTTGAGCCGAAAAGTAGTTATCATTATGTCACGAGATAGGAATAAATGAAGCGCATAGTAAAGGGAAATGGAAAGCAGTGTAATTGGAGCGTTTAGAACGAAAATTAGAAGATAATTACTTAAAACAACCCATCCTTGATCGATCAGCCGTATGATTGGTTGACTGCAGCCCTCCACCCTTCTCTATCTAATGCTAGTTTCTTACATCCTGGTATCTTCTCATATGTACTTTCCTCTTTCTTTGGTCCATGAACTTATTCCTGGGTCTTCCTCTTGGGAATTTTCCATCAATTCTGCCTTCAATTATGTTCTTCACAAACCCATTGTGTCTCAGGGTGTGTCCAATCCATTTATTTCTTCTTTTCTAAAAGATGGTCCATATGGTCCATATGGTCCTTTCCTCTTCTACTCTGGTGTTAACCCGTAACTGCTGTCGTCGGGTCTTTTTTGACCCGGCGTTTTTTGTTCTTTTTTTGTAGTGATAAAACGGCCGCTCGCAGCAACCTTGGCTACAATGTAATCCCAGGGGATAAGGGAGAGCGAGCCAGTTGAACTTGAAACAGAGCGGGTGACGGTTGTTGCTGACGAACAATTCAAAAAATTGGGCTAAAAAAGACCTGAAGATAGTGTGTAAGTGGCCAAAATCCACGATAGCAGTTTTTTTGTTGTTAATTGTTAACTTCATCATTTCTAACCTATCCCGTTCATTTTATCTTCCACATTCTCCTCCAGCACCAGTTTTCTAAGGCTTCTAGTATCTTCTGATCTACTTATCCAATGGTCCATTCTTCCGACACATAGAGTGCCAAGCTCGACACAAATTTTTTCACATGCTGTGTCCTAATTTACAGTCCTATCTCCTTTGAACACAGCAGTTGTCTTTTAACCATGAACGCAAAGTACCGTATACTCTCCATTTTATCCAAAAAGTTTACTAGTTTTTCCACTCATCCCCTCTCATTTCCCGTAACCACTACCTACTACATATTTTAATGTTGCTTAAAATTCCTTTTGTTAATTATATGTTACCATTTTTTCTGTTTCGTTTAGTCACTTTTTAAAAATCGGTTTGCTAATTATGTATTATTTGTTAATGGTATATATTTATCATATATATTACTAGCAAAGGTACCCATTGAAATTCAACGGGGGATGAAAGAAAGACAGAGCATATAGGTTGTAGGTTCGAGTCGCTCATGAGGTGTATTTTTTCCTAGGCAAATCAGCTATAATTTAAATTTTATTTTTTAATTCAGCAGATGAAAACCGCATTACATAATGTTTACCGAGTTTCAACATTCTTTTGCAGTAACATATGGAAATTAAACTACAGGCCATTTGCATTCCAGAGGTTTTCTGCATTAATATAACATCGTTGAATTCTCATGTTTTACATGGGTCCAACTTAAATTAGTCCCTTTGAAATGAATTTTGCCAATTTTAGGCAAAAATATCCCTGAAAATATCGTAATTAGCAACATTTCAGCATACGGCCTAGATTTCTACCCTAATACCTATCTCTAGATATAAAACCCAGTAGCCATTGTAAATGTCCCATTTCCCTTCTAAAGCTAATGCTAATTCAACGGTTACCAAGGAAATATCCTATTGTTGACAGAAGAAAAATTCATGATTTTGACATTAAAAACGCGATTTCTTGGGAAATATAATTCGTATAAGAAAATTGAATGAAAAAATAAGAAACTACATTATTTTATTCATCTAATGGCGAAAAATATAGCCTTTTGTCTTAAGTAGAACTAATTAAAATATGCAAAAAGAGAATCCTCTACACTCGAACCAAAGTGCTTAGACTTGAGTTTATCAAACACATAAGACACCAGATGGCCCAATTCACTGCCCTTGGGGCCCAGGGGCCCCCCTTATAGTCCCAATTTCCTTAAATAAGGTTTACTGATCCCATATGTGAAAATTTCACTAAAATCGGTTCCCTCGTTCAATACTTATGAGGTTTTTAAGAAAGCAATCTTTTGGAACCTTAGGCCCTCTGGGGCCCCAGTGTGACTTACGACCCCATGATTATTGTGCATTCAGTATAGGCATTTTTAAAGTGTTTCTAATACAGGCAAGAATCATCTTCTAGGGCCAATTTTTTGCGATAAAAGGGGCCACTTAAGAGCTTTTTAGGGCCCAAAGGCCCTCGTTATATAGTCTATGCGTGAACCAGATATATCAAGTATCTTCCTGTCAAATTTTGTTTCAATCGATTCAGTGGTTTATAAGTGATTGAGTAACAGACAGACAGACACCACTAGATTTTTATATATAAGTAAGATTTCTCAAATGTGTTTCTTTGTCGCAACGCCATAACTCTCATAATTAATCATAAAAATTGATGATTCAAACATCGTTTAAAAGCTCATGTTCTCCGCAATTGACGAAAAATAGACAAATGGTTTAAAAGTAAAGTTATTGTTAAAAATTATATAGTGCCATCTGTTAACAATATAATCAAGTAATATGTTGGCTATGGTTACGTGCTTAAAAGACTTTAGGAGGCGCCATCGATTAACACATCATTTAGTTAGATTGTTTACATTCTACATGCAATCAATGTGACCGTTTACCGTTTACGTTATGTATCTTTAACACAAACATAAATAACATGTAATTGTCCATGGGAAAAAACAGGTAGAAGAACAGGAAGAAAGAAGGATGAAACAGGACGAAGCTCCATACTGTGCGAAATATTCGACAGGTAGAAGAACAGGAAGAAAGAAGGAAGAATAGGAAGAAAGAAGGAAGAAACAGGAAGAAGATGCATACTGTGCGAAATATTCGCACGGGTCAGCTAGTTATTCATTAATTAATTTTTTAAATCTTTATTGTATTTGTTCACATGCATTGTTTATTTATTTTTATCCATTTTTATTTTTTCATAATTTATTTTTAATTTTACAATAATGAATAAAGCACACTTTTTCATTATTTTTTTAAAATGAGCATTCCACGCATTTTTTTTGTTGGTGTCACATTAGCTTTGTCTGTCTTTTGGTTTTTTTTCAGATTTTTCACATTCCTCTTCATGTGTGGGTGTTTTCCTACGGTGGGTTTTTTCGTCATAGAATTCCTAACGTTTCTCCCACAAATGTATGCATATTTATTTACACTTATTTCATGTTTTTTCTGTCGAGGGATTAGATGGAAGAAGGGACTGCCTCGGTCTCAATCTCGCCTAAGTAAAGGTGCATTATTTTATCATTGTCCATCGCTTAAAATAGTTTGAGGGAGATAGCTTCCTAGTCATGGTGGAGACCATATCCGGAGAATACAATTTAATTGCACCAACTATAATAATCATGAATTAAATATTTTATTATTGATGGTGCAATGATATACTTATACATGACTCAAATTCTAAGTAATCAAATATAAATATCGACATAAGTCTTTTACTTGACTAATTCTTTCAGCGCAGTACGTTACAAAAATACACCGTAGGGATTTTTTATGATCCTGGAAAAATTACTGCGGTGACAATAAGATTTATTTTCATTAATGGTTGATAAAACATGCAAATTACAAGCTGACAGTAATCTAGATGCTAGAAATTCCTCATTGTTTTACATAATGTCTCTATGGAGTGCGTACATGAACCATTTACCATGTAAAATGGCGGGTATATTTTGGTAAATATCTTGGAATGTAGTGTGGTAAGGGGATGATATTTTGGCATAATTGGAAGGGTGAGATATTTTTCATTAAAGTGAGACTAAAATCATTGATTTCTAGGAAAAATGGTATTTCGCTATTACTACCGTAAGGTAGGTTTAAATCGAGATAAATAATCCCTATCTGCCCTTTCACAGTCTCACACACCTACTTCATCGCACGATTTATTTCCTTGGCTCGTCGTTAGTCCGACCACTCTACATCCCGTCCATAAACCACGATCTATTTCCTCTCCTACTTCGCTCACTCAACATCCTCGTCCCTTCTCTCACGGCCCACTTCGACATCCCCTCCTCGTCCCTCAACACCCATTGCAAACACCTACCCCATCTCCTCTCCTCACCCGCCGCCCGTTCCAATCACTTCCCCGTTTGTCACTCTTTCGGTCCATTGTGCCTTCTCTATTCTCCACGCCAGCCACATCTCAAGAGTCTCAATTCTATTCTTATCCTCCTTCCTTAGTAACGTGCATGATCCGAACTGATTTCCTTCAGGGGAAGACCGATATAATTGTTACTCATGAATGCCCTAATCTTAAGCCAACTTTTCCGTGTAATCTAGCACGTCACAAGGAAACACGATTAGTTACAAGACCTAAAATTCCATTTAATCAGCAACACCCGGCGCAGCCAATTAGATCGCGCAACTTTGAACCACCGCTCAGAAAATAAATTACTCATCGTTATGTAGATCTAACGATGCATTAATGACTATTCCGATGAATAAGATTCATAACAGTAAGTTACACCAACACTAACACTGGAGATTAAAATATAAGTTCATTTCTCTTGAATTCTAAGGCTAACTACTTGATGACTAATAATAATGATGACAAAAAAACCTCTGATCTCAAACTCGGCATGTTCGGAAGTGGAAGAATGTGATTGGAAGAAAATTTGACGCAAGATAAGCGGTAACAAGGTGAATTAAGGTGCTAAAAGAGAAGGGTAAATGTTGCTCGATGGGGAACATGGACGGAGAGAAAGTCTCCTCATGCACTATAAGGACGTCATAAATTCAATCGAGTCGAAGAATACATTGCAAACAGAAGATAGGTACACTAGAGCTGCAAACTCTAACCGAAAACCTGAAAAAATCAAGCCTCAAGATAAAAAATTAAGCCCCTAATATTGCTGCGACAGATATTAGGCTGAAACAGTTAACGTAACCAAATTTTTCTCGACAAATGCATTTTACAATGCTGATGGCTTTACCAATCGTCTCATACATTGTTATGTTCCGAATATAGTATTAAACTTATTTTAAATTTATACGTTAAAAGAAGTACACTTCGTAACTATTGATATGCCCGGAGATTTGTTAATAATCAAAGATCTTGCTGCTAAAAGTCGAAGGAACGGATGTTTTGAAATTTTATACGGCATCGATGACAATATGATACTAGTTTTTCCATCAGACGATTGGTGAAAATTTACAAATTGACATATCCGGCCGAGCAAATCATAAAAGACTCGGAATCTCGAGGATAACTTAATTTGTCTGTAGCCAAAGTATTTCTCATAAATGATAAAATTTGTGTTCTCTAGAGTCCATTTCCTTCAAGAACAATAGGAAAAACTGGCGCAAGGGAGGAAGTAAAATGTTAAACTAGTGTGATAATCACTTGAATTAAATAAAAGAACTCTATTTGACGTAGATTAAGTATAAGTTACAGAAATTTACTGATTTCCTAGTACACACTAATCCATCACTAGCGTTATATGCCAACATTTTTTTACTAAAAGAATGCCTTGCCAGCCTAATATGAGAAGACTGTTTCCATCAAATTGAGAGTAGGATTTCCTGAATTTCCGTAGGTGATTGCTTGTCTCATTGATATGACAGAAAATTGAATGCTATTAATATCAAATAACCATCATCCATCACTGTTGTTACATGCATAGTGTGAGTTCACAAATGAAATGAGTTAAGCTTTTATAAATGGAGTATTCATATTGGATATATTTAGCTCATTACACATCATGGAAATCACGCGATGTCGCAACGAACACTCAGCGGAGTCCTCCTAATGAAGCTAAGACAAGTTTTATATGATATTTTTTCACTTTTAATTTCATTTTTTTGGAGAATCTTTCCCTGTCTTGCCTTAGTCTCACCCCGTCTCCTTGTATCAATCACACCGAACTCCGGTCATAATCGTAAGATCTCAAGAGTTTTAGACGTCGTGTGTATCCATTGATTGAAACGGATACCCACGTATCTGCTCGTTTTTTAGATAAAAGTTTTCTTTTTGGACTTTTACCCTTTTTTGCCAAAATCAACTTCGCATAAATATTTGGGAAAATATTATCACTTTAATTGATTTTGATGACCTGGACCTTAAAGCAATGCCGTTTTGTTCACCGACTGAATCCAAGGGAGATTCCGTTATCATATTAACCTTTTCTTACACTTTTTTTTACATCATATTAACTTTTTTCTTTCCCGAAACATTTTAAGATGGTGGATAACTTAAGTAAGACATCCTTGAAGGCACTCTTCCAAATAAATAGTTTCTTAGATTCTTCCAAACAGGCTCGTAAAAAGTTCCTTTCAGGGGTTAGGTGGAAGAATTTGGCCAAAATTGGGCTTAGTCCCAATTTTGGCCCAATTTTATCGATCTACGAATGACTTCCTCAACTGCGGTGGGTTTTCTCCAACAGACTCTCACCTAAAACTATGTATGTGTACTCACTCCGTGAAGTACATTTTTTGCTTGTATTCACAACTTTCCACTGAAAATCTCTTGAAATATTTTCCTAACGTTTGCATTCCTTCATACCGACTTCAGTTCTACCCATCCCGGGCTTATTCAAAATTCTCTCCTCCGTTATTGCACTATGAAAAAATGAGTAATTTCCACTCTGATAATATTTATTACGACCGGTTACGCTTTTTACTGCATCTTTAGGTGAATAGGCTGTAAAAAATTTTTCATAGTGCAGTTATGTTCCGTTTCCACTCTATCAGGTCCGAAACTACAGATAATATCTCCTCCGTCATCCTAATGAGCAAAATGCGCATATTTTGGGATAATTTCCTGATTCATGCAGCTCTTATTACTTTTCGCTCTCTCCTGGTCACCTATTCATGGAAACCGAACAGACCTCTGAAAGGAACATAAGAGAGTAAAATTAAATAAACTTCGTAACTTAAACGCAGCTTAAACCTCGACCAATATCGGCATTTGCGTGTCATTATCAAGGGACACTACCTTGTGTCCTTGAGAATGACATGCATGTGTTGAAACCGGTAGGGTTTACGAATTAACTATGAGGAAGTCACAAAAGTTATTTAATGACACACACTACCATGAGTTCTTAACTCCGTTAAGTCAGCTGGAGAGCCAATGGAGACATCTGAAAGGTATACAAGATATCTACATGATAGGGAATACTCTTGCGCACGAAACTTATTCCTTCTTCGATGCGTGATAGCAAAAAGCCTCTTCCCTTCCATTTCACCTTCCATATCAGGATAGATTTTGTGCGTCAGTCTTTAGAACAGGCGAATGACAACTGAAATCACATAGGCATTAAGAATTGGTGGAGTTCTCGCTAAAAAAGATTACTTTGGGGATATGCTGCGGTGAATTTAACGGAAAAAAGTAATTTTTATCATAGAGTATGGCTTGCTAAAGCGTCAATCAGTTACTTACCTAGTCGCTGATTAGCCTAATTCATCAGAACAATAACCAGTACGGTTGAGCGATTGATCCTTTCATATCTATTGGCATCAGAATTTGCCGGCTATCTGATAATAAGGAATTTAAACTCATAAAATAATTTTCCACATTCAAAAACAGTTTTTCGACATGACATGGCTTTGTGAGCCTGAAGTACAGAAGGACGAACTCCTCTTGCCGACCTATCTCACCCCAGTGGCTTTACTGCGTAACTGATTCGAAGGAATAGATTGCTTTGAAAACAAATTTCCCACGAATGATTCTCATATCAACTCCGACAGACTCATAAATAAAAGTGAGTAATGCGAGAGCGCATAGCTGGATGGATTGCTGCACCCACAACCCCTGCACATTTTAACCTTTGCGAGCAAATGAATTTAAACTTTCATTATGCGTGGGAGGAGAAGGAAAGGTTTCTGATCACTAGAGGACACAGGGGACGTTCTAAGAGGCACAAACGTAAATAAGTCCAATCTGTCCGGTCGTCAAGCTACGTCCACAAGGCTTTTTGATCAGCACATGTGGCAGAGCTCCACGCTGTTGCTTCACGGAAGAGTTGGAAATGGACGGCGGATCACTAGCAAGTTCTTTCCCGGCCGGGTCGTTCCTAGAACGAAGATTTTGAACCACGGATAGGATGGACGGAGGTGGAGATGTTTCTTTGACCTTGGCGACTGAACTGATGGGGATGAGGAGAGATGAAAGGGGTGGGGGGATGGAGGTTGGGTGGAGACGGTTGTTGTGTGGTCTCCAAGCGGACGTGATCGGACACTTAAAAAAAAGAGAAATGACAATATCGGCACGAATAGAATGACCATTTTTGCAACGGGATCCCATTGGTCGGACGACTGGCCAATTCCAGGCTCTGAAGAGTTCCATTTCCGGTGTCGCTTCGGCATTTTCTCCCCTCCCATTATCCCGATCCACTCACGAGGTGATCACATTTCCACCCGGCGTATCTCATGACGTCACGAGTTCATAATGAAAAACTCAAGCGGCTGTACATTCGGGACGATTCTTGATGACTCACGACTGAAAGACGGACGATTTGACGCAAAAAGTGAACCGAATTACCTTACGTACCAAACACCTTGATCATTCTAAACTATTTGTTTTACTGTCGGCTAACGCCAGGAATGCACATTTGGAGAAGTTCTATTGCAGTTTAGAGATTTCATCATCCACGGTGAGGTGGACGAAGGGGACTAACAAGGAGACGCTTGACATGGTGGGTTAGGAAAGGAAACTTTTGAATGAAATTCGAGATCGGCAGAATATGTGGCTGGAGGATGTAATAAGCAATGAGGCTGGGTTGCTCAAGAGTGTGATAGAGGTAAGGATGTTGGATTGGATTTTGGGGAGGTTACCGACGGATAAGGTCATTTACGCCATAGGGGATAGGTAAGGGAGGAAGGGTGGATAGAAACCCGGCGTCGACATTAGCCTGCTCTTAACGAAAGGCGCCAAGGGACCACGGTTTAATGTCTCGACCCTCAGACGGAGTACTGTACTTGAAATGGCCTCCACAAGACAGTCAAATAGGGATCGGGTTTCCTCTGAAAAACATCCTCCTCTGCCGGGATTTTTACCCTGGCCGCCCGGATGTTCAGCCAGTACACTAGTCACCACACCAACACGATCCCCAAGGATATTTGGCAAGCGAGGAAGAAGGAGAAAGAGAATAGGTTTAATGGACGGAATGAAGACTGGTAGATCGGATGCTGATGCGTAAAAGGATATACTAGAAGTAGATAGGCCCCTGAAAGTATAGAAAACCGGAGAAGATTCTCCAAAATTAAAAAAAACCTACCTCAACCGGTAGAGTACTCAAAAAATCCGCAATAACAGTACCAAATTCCTATTACATCGGCATCTTTTACATAAGTCAACAATCAGCACAGGGTAAATACACCTTGACATGATCTGTATAGTGAAAAATACACTCGAGCAGGAATCAAACCCACAACCCTCGGGTTAGTTGCTGAATCTCGTATCCCCTAACTTCCATTTGGGCCGGCGTGTGTATAATTCTACACGCCTATGTCGATGGGGACGAGTTTCCATCTGCCGATAAAAATTCATTCTCCAATCGCGTCGCCCATAAAATGGATAAATAAGTTTTTACCTCACTTGCCGCCTACATCACCTGCAATGACTACCTATATTTAAGTATTCATTCCGTTTAATTTGCCTCTATCCTTGAGTTTGCCCCTTGGGCTGATTACTTTTCACATTCTGATTAATTATTCCATGCAGTCCATTGATTCATTCTCCCTGGTTTCTTTTGAACCGTATTTACTCTCTTTTTCGTTATGGCGTATCTTAATTGAATATAAAATTATTTTAGTATCTACTGTACTGTAATAGTCATTACTAATACCTTGCACCATCTTTTTAAGCGTAAAACTTTTTCTAAAGATAAATATCATTCTGAAGCGTTTGTATTTATCAGAATTCACATTAGTCTTTATGATTAATATAAGTTTTATCTAGAGAGCAACCCATCATATTTCTCAAGAGTCCATCTTTTTACATACATTATTAACCTTAGGTTTAAGGGTGAGGTTATCTATAAAAAAAGCCTAATCATATTAACCGACAAAGTGTTTGCTCTGCGACCGCTGATGTCGAAGATATTCGATATTTTATGAATTCCGATTTCGCAATCCAGTTGCTTTTTATTTAATTATTCCCAAAGCTTCCCTCGTCTTTCCCTCCCTTAGATATGCATTCCTCAGATTTTATCTTCTTCCAACCGACTTAAACGCGCCAAGTTTAAGGTCGGAATTATCTTATAAAAAAGATTTTACCAAGTGATTGGCCAAGCGAAAAATCAATTTAGTTCCGGTGGACCAATTTGTATCGCATCCGTTTTATTTTAACGTAAAAATGACGCCTGGATGGTAGTGCATAAATCCTAACCACCAAAATGTTTGAACAAAATTATTATTTTTAAAAGGAGTATAAGATGGTTGAACTAGTCCGGAATAGGATGATGGGTTAAATAAAAATGAAACAAATGCCCCGCGCCGAATTGCAAAATTTACTTCGGCGACTCGAATCTACTGCCGACGCGAGGGATTTGCTGATATAAATGAAATCATACAAACTTTATCGTGTGCCATGTCTACACCAAAATATCGTGGCGCTGTCCATATTTTCATTCCATAGGCAATTTCGGGTATTGCACCCTGGAAAAAATGCATGAGCAAAGATATTCGTCGAGAGTTAACTTATGTTATTTAACTATTTATTTATGTATTACGATAAAAGAGTACAAGCTACATCTTAATAACGCATGGCAGTTCTTTATTCAACGAATTACGCTGCTCCTATAATTTACGTGAAGTGGAAAAGAATTTGTTTATAAATTTGTTTATGGCATGTAATTTTGTGTTTTGATATATTTTCGAACTGTGTTACCTATTACATTTATGAATTACTGTTCCACCTAACTTGGAAAATGTTGTGTAAACATTTACGTAATGCGGATATTTCTATATGCGTGATATGTATATGCATTTTGAAGCTGAATAATGGCAAATTCACACTTAATGGAATTTTTAAGTATAATTGTTTTGCATTTATTATTTTAATTTTTCCTTTTTTCAGTTTTTTTACCGATATACTTTCCTTGTTTACTTATCTCCTTTTCGCAATAAATTTCAATATATTATCATTGCAAAAATATCTCATGCGCCAGAAAGGCCCACGATAATAAATGAATTGAATTTACGCACAATTTAATTCCAACCCTCCCGAGCCATGCATTTCTCTCCCCTCCCCCCTCCATAACTCTGAGTTCTTGCGTAATGTGCATCGCCTTCCGGAGTTTAGTCTAGAGGAATAAAGCAGATAAAATAAGCCAGGGTGACGCCAGCGCATTCCAGCGGGAACGGTCACAGTCTTAGTTGCTGGTGATAATCAATTAATTGCTCCTCTCTCTCTCTCCCTCGCTGTGACTTCCTATTAACTTGGACTAATGGAATGAACGGGAAATTTCCCAAGATTCGGCGACGATGCTTATTTTCATGAAGGGGACAGGAAAATAATCGAATCAATTAGATGTAAGAGGTGACTCAAATTGAAAACATACGAATATTTACCCGAATTCCGCCATCAAACCAATGCCTCTTGGTCAACATTTTTGGTAATACATTAAGATATGATAGTTTGAGCGAAATTCCGTTTCTCCTAGAAATCAATGAATTTGGTCTCAATTTAAAGAATAATGCATCATCCTTCCAATGAAACCAAAAATTTGAATCCTTACCACATTACTTTCCGAGATATTTGCCAAAAAATGCCCTTAAACATGGGAATTGGTACGTGTATGCACTCCCGAGAGAGTTAATTTTAAAAAAATGGGGAATTTTCAAAACATAAATCTCGTAAAAAAATTAATTGCGTGTAGTTTGTATACTTTTCAACTATTTATGAAAATTAATTATACTATCACCGCAGTTAATTCTTCGGGATCACAAAAAACCTTCCGTTTTGAAGGAGTTTCAAACGTGCCGCGCGAAGAAAGTGAGCTAAGTTAGACTTAATTAGTTATATTAATTTAATTACTCACAATTTCTGTCATGTATAACTATATTATTGCACCAATAATAATGCAATATTTAATTCATGTGTCTCACAGCTGCTGAAATTAAAATGTATCATACGAATGTGGTCTCTATTATGACTAGGGAACTATCTCGCTCAAACTACCTGTGCTACAATGTAGACTTGAGGCCTAAACATCCAGTTCGCATAAACCCCCCTCGAAATTCGCCTTGAAGGAAGATGGCTTGGTGGTGTAACTGGCTAACACACCGGTCGTAAAGGACCAAACAGGGAATGGGAAATAACTAAAAACATTTTTAGAGACTTCGACACATTCGGAGATGGAGATATTGGAGAAAAGAATCTGTTAACACTTAATTGTAGATTTTTTCCTGCCAAGAAAAGTATAATCTTAACAGAACTAATAGCAACTTTCGTGGAAAGTCAAACAAGTCAGAAAAATATAAGATCGGCTTTAATCGATAAAATTAAAATAGTAAATAAACAGTTTCCCTCCTCAGAGCATGAAAAAGCATGGCTGCTGAACGTCTTTTAATAGTATTTTATGTACAAAAAAGAGATAGAAAAACTAAAATAAGTAAAATATATTCATGTATGTGTCTAAAAAATACTTCAAGCAAAAATGTATTAGAAATGTATGTGTCTTTGGAGCGGATTTTTTTTTGCCCTGAATGCTAATGAATATGATATTGTTATAAATTATATGCTAATGAATATGATATTGTAATATGATATTGTTATAAAATAAAATAATTGGAACAACACACCTGACCGACAATTGGGAGATCCGGGTTCGAGTCCCGGTCAAGTCAAATGATTTTTTCATAGCGAATTTCAACCCTGGTGTATATGCGCCCGTGCGAGTGACTTCGTACCACAACATTTGTTAAATGCAATGTTTGGAAATTTACCTTGAACGTGTTTGGAGACCCTGCTAGAAGAAAATTCCACTTTTATATAAGATAATGACTAATTGAATGATCAATAACTTGGATTAATAATACGTTTTATTCAAATTCAACCTATATTAATAGCTCTCAAATGTTTTTTTCTGAAATTTTGGCCAGGGTACATACAGGAATCATAACAGTCTCGAATCATTGAATGGCTATTTAAGTCTTCGAATGAGAAAAATTTATTTCCTCAAGACTGTTTATCTCATTGTGCAACCAAAATCCCATGCGAAAGCTTATCACGAAGAGCATAGTCACCACTGATCAAAGGGTACTGGGATCATATTCTTTTTAATACTCGGGATGACTCTAGCTAATCACATTGCTGCGTGATAGTCTAGATGCCTGTCTTCGTGGAAAGAGAAAAAGCAAGCAACGTGAGTTTCACGAGTTGAATGTTGGGGAAACATGTGAGTGCAACTGGCGAGGAAATTAATAAAGGAGTGTTACGAAGGGGATGAATTGTGGAGATGTGGAAAACATAGTAAAAATTGATAGGTGACGTATCTAGACGTACCATTATAATAAAGAGGGTAATATCATGCAGAATGTAGAGTCAGCACCAAAGAGGAAGATAAAAGAACTGTATACATATGCACTGTATTGTTTTATAATGCTGTAGGTTGTTGTACATCTCCAACTCTATTTTATATCTACAGTGAAGAAATAATTAAAGAAGCCATAAGATATGTAGGTGGAATCTTGTTGGAGGTAAAGAGTGAACATCATAAAATATGCATATGAACAGATGGTTATTACAGAGAGTGAGGAATAATTACACGACATAGCGGATAAAATCGAGAGGGTAGGAAAAAATCTGCAATGAAGATAAACGAAGAGAAAACTAAAGTACTGTAGACATGAAAAGAGGCAGGAGTTTTCTATGATAATTGATTGAAAAAGGCTTGAACACATATCACCTTTTGAATAGCTCGGAAATATCATAACATGGAAGGGATGTTGTACGGAGGAAACAAGAAGTAAAATATATCAGAGAAAGGCAGCCTTCAATAAAGTCAAGCAACTAATTTAAGCCAAATCAATCAACGTGGGCTGAAGGAAAAGAATTACGATGTTTTATTTGGAGTGTCGCGCTTTATGGAGGAGAAACATAGACAGTCAGGAGAAAAGAAAATCAATGTAAAGAGGAGCTTAAAAATATGGCTATAGTGACGAATATAAAGGATAGAATGAAGTAATATGGTGAGAAACGAGGAAGTGCTGCCAGGGGTGAATGCGAAAAGGAATATTTGGAGATCAATAAGAAAGAGGAAGGCGAACTGGATGGGATGGGTCCTGAGGAAAGATTGCTCGCTGAAAAGAATATTAGGAGGAAAGATCGAGGGAAAGAGAGAGAGAGGAAGAAGAAGAAATAATGTATTAACACACTAAGAATGATAGGATTTACAAAGATTGGATTGGATATTTGGAGAGGCGACCGACAGCTAATGTCATTTGCGCCATAGGGGATAGGTAAGGGAGGAAGGGTGGATAGAAACCCGGCGTCGACATTAGCCTGCTCTTAACGAAAGGCGCCAAGGGACCACGGTTTAATGTCTCGACCCTCAGACGGAGTACTGTACTTGAAATGGCCTCCACAAGACAGTCAAATAGGGATCGGGTTTCCTCTGAAAAACATCCTCCTCTGCCGGGATTTTTATCCTGGCCGTCCGGAATTTCAGCCAGAACACTAGTCACCACACCAACCCGATCCCCAAGGATATTTGGCAAGCGAGGAAGAGGAAGAAAGAGAATAGGTTTAATGGACGAAATGAAGAAGGGTAGATCGGATGCTGATGCGAAAAAGGATATACTAGACGGAGTACTGTACTTGAAGTGCCCTCCACAAGACACTCAAGTAGGGATCAGGTTTCCATTGAAAAACATCCGCCTCTGCAGGGATTTGAACCCTGGCCGCCCTTGTGGTAGGCGAGTACTCTAGCCACCACACCAACCCGATCCCCATTTGCAAAGAGCTAAGGGAGGCAGCGCAGGATAGTCGAGCATGGAGGGAGCAGTTCAGCTGAAACCTATCTAAGGACAGATTCACTTTAGAAGATGAAGACGCTCGTCGGCGTCTTCCGATTCCCAATCTCCATTTGCTCGGTCATTCCATTTCTCATTTTCAAGACCCCTGTCTCTCTCTCATCTCTCTTCTTTTCACTTCCATCCAGCTCATCCTTAGTCTTCCTCTTTTCCTTTTCCCAAGCGGGATCCACAGCAAGACTTGTTCTGGTAGCTTCTCATTTTTCATTTGTTGGACGCGCCCATACCACTCCAGCTGCTTCCCTCTTATTGCCTCGATAACATCATTTGGGACGTCCATAACTTCTCGCATTATTTTGTCTTTATGCCGATGGGATACAATCAGGAATGATAGAATAGTCGGTTAGAACAATAGTCGAGTAATTGAAAGAAAAATTACCTTGAAGGAGGAAGAAAGGATTATTTTAGTGAGTGGCTAACTGGTATTTACACCTGGAAAGTTACCATATCATCTTTCAGCAGAATGAACTAAGTCAGTGCCTTGTGCTTTCCCAGCGTACAATGCTGGGAAAGCACAAGACTTTGGAATATTTGCCTAATTTTCGATGACTGACTTCTCCATTAACCTCCTTTGATGCTCAAACACAATTTTCTGCGGTCTTCCATGTCCACTAATAAGCGTCAAACATCTATGATTGCTTGTTTCTTTCCTTTCCAAAAACATACCTCTCAATTTAACTACATCTGCATCTACAAACTACCCCGCGAGTCGCCGCATGCGGCATGGGGTGGTAGGTCACCAGCCGTGTAAGGATGTAAAGTTTTTGGAGGTGAAATGGTGACATGTACTATGGGAGTGTATTCCGAGGAGCTCAGTTTTTATTGTGGTCGCTTTTTGTCCGCGGAAAGAACGAGTTTTTGTACCTATCTGTTCGGCAGAGTATCTCTCTTATTTTATTGCATCTGTCTGACCTAGAAATGTAGTGAGGTGTCATGATAATATTCTCTGTGTCGCACTGAAACACACCAGTTCTGAATTTATCAAGCAACCTAAGCCTAGAGTGTAGCCTCCGAGTCTCTAGGGGCTCCCACCTTAATCTCTCTAACAGTTGTGTCACACTATATGATCGTTTGTAGCAGTTTTTAACGAAGCGTGCTGCTTTTCTTTGTATTTTATTAATTTTTTTGGTTAAATCTTTATTACCTGGGTCCCAAATGCTCGCAGCGTATTTGAGGTGTAGCCTAACCAGAGCGAAGTAGCATTTCTCTTTGGCTTTTTCATCCGAGGACCATCTTATTATACGCTTAACAAAACCTAGTTTCTTTAATGCTGTGTCGCATATGTTTTGTATGTGTGTTCCCCACGTTGGACGCAAAGAGATTAATGCTGAAATGCTTTTGAGTTAACCACGGGAGGTACAGGAAAAGGAACAAGCCCGTAGTAGCTACCATAAGATTCGCTTTCATATACTCTGGAGCTCATAACTTCATCTCTGTATAGAATTAAATTCTCCCAATGTAGAAGCTACCTTCGCAATAGCCAATATCCGAAATTTTAAGAAATGTTTAGAATATCTAAAGAAGTATATGGTACTTTCCCGGCGAATGAGCTATCTAGTCTTCTCGGGTATTCATCCGGGTAGATGCCTCATTGAATAAATATTTCCATAGATATTTAAAGGAGAATATAGAAGGTGCTGGAATTCTTGATATGGGAGCATGTCTCCCGAAAGAGCGGAGACGTCATATCCCCCGGTTCTGAAAGGAGTCTTTCGGGTGTAATCTTCTTTCCATGATTTCATATACACTAGAGTACAAGTGGAATTCATTTGGAATATATATGACACTGTGTGAAAGAATTTGAAATTCGTCATGCTAACTGTTGGATCAACACCGGATAAAATTGTAGAAGACATGTTCCATCTCTGTAATAAGGTCACATCTCGGATACGCCTCGAGAATTTGGGGTCTTGCTAATTAAAATACTGAGGAAAGCCGCGGACTTCTTGAAAACTAATACGAGCGAACGAAGAGCGTAACACAGCTAGTCAAATGTCTAATTTGGGAGCCACTAAAGACTCGGAGGCTACGCGCTAGTCTAAAACCACTTGAAAAATTTATATCGCAATGGTTTCAGATCAACACCGAGGGTATTTCTCTTACCCCCCCTATTCCATCTTCGGAGTTGGCAGAGACGACAACAAAAGAAAGATACGCAGTCAACCAAGTAGCCGCACATATTCCCTCATACATTGCAAAACTCATGACCGCAACCAAACCAGAGCGGAGGTATTCAACTGATATTCAATTCAATTTTGTCGCGTCCCTCTTACAAGTCCTTTTTTCCTACTCCCTCCTTCCTCATGGTTTGTGTCATAATACCACTGATTACACCACTGAATACAGATTGAAGAATAACACTGATACACATTTGAATTCAATTCAATTCCATCGTTTCCCTCTTCCAAGTCCTCTTTTCCAACTCCCTCTCCTTCCTTATGGCTGGTGTCATAATGCCACTAACCCTGTGGCGGCTCGTAGGGTAGTATATAAAGAGAAAACATATGGATTCCTCGTGGGGAAGAATTTGCTGCTGTGACTTCATTTTGGTGTAATTTTGATAAAGATCACGTTCGATAGGTTTCACTAGAAGCAGAAATATACCGTAGAAGCTTAAGACTGGCATTAAGGAATTAAGAGTGGTGACCCTTCGCACTCGATGGTTTTGAGAGCATCTCATTTTCAATTTACTCAGAGTTTTCTCAGTTATGTAATTCTCAAATTGAAACAAACTACAATATTTCGAGCGCTGAGTGCAAGTAAAAGACCCTCTTCTTTCCGCCCGTTTTTCACTTCCGGAAGCCTCTGCGTTCCTCAGCACTCCCACAGGACGCTACTGTCGGTGCAAAACATAATCTAGATTCGAGTTCGGACACTGATTAATTATGAAACATAGTTCCTACATGAATGCAAGTCACATCAAACTATAGATTATTCTATTTTGTGTTTAACCATAGTTGGCGATTATTTTTGCAAAACACTTCCGAATTTATATCGCGATGCGAACAAAAAAGTGCCGGTTTTGTCAAAGAATGCGATGAGAACAAAAAATATATAGCGATGAGAACAAAAAATATATAGCGATGAGAACAAAAAAGTGCCGGCCGGGCATTTCGAACAGAGCGCTCTTTGACAATTAATGATGAAGAAACTTGTTGCATAATCTAGATAAAATCTTTGATAATAAATAGGAAAAACTATTTCAAAAGTATTTCCCTACTATTGAGTTTTTTATAATTTAGCATAAAAAGTTGCCATTTGTTTGAAAGAACGTTTTCTTAGTTATGCATAGTACTGGAAATTTAGTCTTGTTTTGGAGCTCTTTACAGCAGTATTAGAAACAATTACCTTCGTAAACAAGCACTGAGAAATCGATTTCAAGGAAATAATAAACAACCGTGCATTGTAGCGGGCTTACGCTGACGGTGAGTCGTTTGTCTATGCGAAAGGGGAGGTGGAAGTTAGTGCACTGTTGCCACTTGGGGGGTGTGGCCTCGAAGACGAGAGAGACAACCGCTCCCGGTTTATATAAGCACAGTAGGTCCTCGATGTACGCCGGAGATGCGTGTTGAAGAAGAGCGACGTAACTCGAAGCAACGTAAAACAGATCCAGTTATTCGTGATCATTTTAATCCCGTGATAAATCAAGGCGTTAATTTCAAAATTCGTTTTTTGCGCTCATCCAAGAAAAATAGCTATTTCAGATTGGATGATTGTCTCAGTTATCAAAAAACGCATGCATATGCACATACGGTCTATTTTATTAGAATTAAAAAAGGGAAAAATTTTCCGGCGACCCTAGTCAGCATGGAAGTAACATCGAATGAGACGTAAATCGAAACGATGCATACTTGGAACTTAACTGTATTGTTCTTAGGGCATCGGACTTCTAATATACGGTCGAGGTGGCGCCTAATTAAATCAGCAAATTATGCTGCCGCACCCTTCATTATATTTATCCGTCTTACAACCCTTTCTGTTTTGTACAAGTATGCTCATTTCAGTTCTACTATGGATTTTTGAGTACTAAAATCATTAACAAGGTGGAAAGATGGAAATCTCGACCAATCTACAAGTCCATCGACGTAAGGAAAAATAAAAATTTCAGCAGAGATGGTAACATAATAAACAGGTACTTGTCAAACCCAGTAGAATCCGGGGCAATTCTCAACCTATCTTTTCCATTTTTCTCCGCGGCCCTCTCTTACATCTACCCCACTGGATTAAACTGCAGTTGACTGTAGCGGGAACAAACACCGAGCATTTTATCTCCTAAAAAAGTTACCATCAAGGGTCATGAAACATCGGAGTTACACCGAAAAGTATGCAACATAGAAGCGAACAAATTTATAGCCCAACTGTGAACAGCTTTCAGTGAAAATATCGAGCCTGACTTCCCTTTCGTTCGAATACTTTCAACATTGCCGTATGACTTCAAGTCCAAGAAATATGAACACGTACCATTTGCATGGACACCCGGGTAACACGAATTTTGGACAGCGGCCTACTAAGATGGAAACACTGGTTCTCGATAAGTCACCGAACTGAAGCACAACTTTGGAATCAGCTCGTTTTTGGTTGGGTTGATTCACCTATTCGTCCGTCTGCTATTGATTCTGTCTGCAAGACGAATGGAATATGTGCGAAATATACCTGAGTTGTCGAAGAGCGTTAAACTTGAGATGGTTGGAGCGCTAATTCTGAGTCATTTTGATAATGTTCAACGCAAGTAAAATAGAATTAATGGAAAATAATTCATGTAAGTGCAACTCTTTATAAATGCAGTTATACAAGTGATGCATACAAATTATAAGAGTTGGGTTTATGGCGCGATATTTAAAATTTATAAGAAAATCTTCTTTTTTACCCAGCGTGTTAACTTCATACTTGTTAGCAACCGTTATCATGGTATAAAACGTATTGTTTCGCGTCAATGGGGAAATTTTTACTAATAAAATCGAATCATTTCGGAAAAGATGCCAAGAGCGTTTAGACTACCTGTTGAAAAGGCAATAAATTACCAAGCAAGCAAATCGGTAACACGCATTTTTTTCCTTTTTAGCAACATATTTAACAAATAAGAACACGAGAGCAACGTCACAAGGAAATCTGTTTGTAAATAAAATAGATATAACCACCATACAATCGATAATGTGAGATGGTTTACATTTATGATAGAATAGTCTAATAAAAAATAAACTTCCCCTATTTCAAGCAGCGAGAATATTTTATTTCCGGAAAATGATCATTTGCTTCATACTCTCGGCGTTGAAGAAGTATATTCAACAATTATTTTATCGTGCATGGGATTAAGCGTTGTATGCCTCAGAAACCTAAACTCTGCATGAGAATAGGGAGCTGGCTTTTGAGATATGTGAGCGGAGGAGAATGGTGAGATGGCGTAGGTCAGAGAGGACTACTGTGAAATGACTTTTCCAAATGGAGCAAGAAGAAAAGGCTTAAAAAGAGACGTTTCAGGCGTAATCTGGTGGAATGACATGATAAATGAAAGTTGGCAATTTTCCACAATATGAGCTTTAATACGACTGGTTTCGATGTACTACATCATCATCAGGTAACAAGCATAACTCATGGTCCAGTATTTATACAGAATTGCAAGTAAGGCGGGAGGATTATCGCAAGGACATGGTGCCGTCCTTCCTAACCCTCGCCACTGCACCTTCCTCGGACCTGGGGGGTTACCACGTAAGCTTTGTATTCGAATCATCGGATTAGGATTGGGGAGCCTGAGTCGAAAATACGTCACATCCGAAGAGTTGCGCTAAATGTGCTTCCACGTGAGCTTTTCCTTCCAAACTTCGTGACGAGGTTGGACTCTAACTTCGGATTGTCTTGCTGAAAGCGTCCGAGGCTTCGAATTCTCAGTTTCCGAATCTGATTCGCAGCGGAAGTGTTGTTTGGAATCCTTTTATCGTGGTTTTTGTCTCCTAAGTGGTGAATTGAGGACATTATAACGTCTATCTTATAATTCATAAAAGCTGTTAACCTTTATCTTACTGGTTTTTTCGTAGCCGTAAGCCTTGCAGGCCGGGTTTTTTAAAATTTCCTTGGCTTTCTAAATGTCCACACAATGTGCCAAAAGAAAAAGCTCGGCACTCTAGGGGCACAGTTTTTGTGCCGGAGAGACACGCTCGGAAGATAAAGGCTTAAAGCAGCCAAAGGAGTCTCAGGCTTCGAATTGCTTGCTACCCTATTAAATCTCGCACATATTGACTGGAATGATGACGACGAGCCGCGAGACATCCAACGCCCCTAGGACGGAGGCCACCTCTCCCTCCTCCCTCTTTCATAGTGTACTTCCCTTGGACCTGCAGACTAATGACGCGCCTTCGGACTCCTCAACGGTTGGGACCTTCCCAGGTCGCATTAATGAGTGGTTTAACCCAATACCCAATACCGAGATATCTTCACCACCCTCTCTCCTCCTCAACATACGTAGTCCCCTATGTCCAACTTCCACCTTTTCCCCTCCCCCACCCGCCCTCTTCCTCCAACCCTCCCCCCCTACTTGCAATTCTATCTATATACTGGACCATGAGTTATGTTTGTTACCTGATGATGATGTAGTACATCGAAACCGGTCGTATTAAAGTTTATATTGTGGAAAATTGTCAACTTTCATGAAATAAAGAAGGCAAGGCGTCTAATTCGCCATAGGATACACAATGAGTCGGTTTCTAGTAAAAATTTAACCCGATTATCACACCGGAGGGGTGTGGGGGGGGGAGGGAACCGCGGTGAATGACCGCCGGCACCTGACTGCAAAATACAGCCGCCGGGCACGCTTGAAAAACCTGGAATTTGATTACTCAAGGAGCGATCAGCCAAACGTACAAATTGAGTGACTCTTTACGCCCCTTTGAGCCAGAAGCCAGAGCCCCGTTAGTCACCGGAAAAGCGGCACCCCGATCCAGGCGCACAACAATCTTTCCCGAAGAAGCAGTGAGCGTCTCTTTAAAAGTTTAATGAGGCAGGTGATACGGGTCTCCCCGCAAGGGCTAAAAAAACCTCCCACTTGATCTCAAGCCTTCGCTTACAACCTAGTGGTAGGTAGTAGGAAAAAGGATAATGGGAGTGGGAAAGGACTAGCGAAACATACAACCCCTGCGAGGCCGACACCATGAGGCGGATTGACGTCAAAAGGACGACAATGAGCCTCCGCCTCCCCGCAGTCCTCGTATCTGTTGGGTTCCCCCAACAACGTCAGACGAGTCCCCGTCAGTCTCACTTTTGCGAAAACTTACCCCACATCTTATGAGAACCAGAGGAGCCCGTTGCCCAACAAATTGGGATTGGGTATCCCCCGACTCCCTTTTACGGTCGGCGTCGAGCGGTCTGTCAGTGTACGTCATCAAATCAGGGACCCGCCGGACCAATGAATGGTAAAAATGAGGCAGCTGTTTCGGGGGCAATGCTCCCGCGGGCCTTCCTCCATCCCCCGGATATAAGTTTCCACTTATTCCGGGGGCCGCATATATTTTTCAGGCTTATTCGATCTCTTCTGATTGGATCAAACCGCGTTTCTTTCTACGTGTTTGTTTGCCGCCTGGGTTTAATCCCACTTGGCCAGCTGTCCACTTCTTCCCTCGAAAAGAGGGAATCATTAGCTTGCTTGATCCAATCTTTCGTTTTTCTTTTTCAGTATTCTTCTGACCGTGTTCTTGAATGTTGGCCAAATTGCTTCATTAACCAGCAATGTTTGAGTCCAATTCAATTTATTATTTTGTAATACTTTGTTTAAGTCCTTCCTTTCTTGTTCATATATCATACAGTCCTTAAGAATGTGACAGGCCGATTCTAATGTATTACAAACAATACAGAAGGGATCTTCTCTTATATTAAATTTGTTTAGTTTTTCATTATATTTTCCATGTCCCGTCCAAAATTGTGTGACAAAATTATCTAGATTATATTCGTTATCCAATTTTGTATCGAATTTTTTGACGTATTCATAGGTGTCTCTGCCTTTTGCACTATTGTCCCATCTGTCAAAATGAGGCAGCGGATTCGGGCATCTAATCCCGCGGGGTAACTGTCTCCGGCTCGGCAGGAAGCTCTCGCTTATATCCGAGCGTGGGTGGCAGTGGGAAAAAGGGAAAGGGAAGGGAAAGTTAGCGAGCCAAAACCCCTTCGAGGCCGACACCAATGAGGCAGATCGAGGTCAAAAGGACCTTAATAGGGCCTCCGCCTCCCCGAAGTGCTCGTAATTAGTTTGGTCAAAATGAGGCAGGTGTTTCGGCTCTCGCCGCAGGATTACAACTTCCGCCCTGGCTTCAAGCTCTCGCTTATGCCCGGGGCAAGGAAGAGGTGGGAGGAAAGGATGGGAAGGGAAGGTTAGCTAAACCACAGCCCCTTCAAGGCCGACACCAATGAGGCGGTGTGAGATTTGGGGGAAGGAGTTGATAGGAATTTTTTAGATGACAGTTCAAATTTTGTGGATCGGAAAAACTCCAATGGATGGCCATATTTCATGGCGTGACATTAGCCTTAACTTTCTACCCTTAGCGAACTTAAATTTTTTCTTATCCACCAATCGTTAATATTCTCCATATATCGGCATACATAGAAGGTGGATGACAGCTCTCATGTCATCTTCGTGACGCCGCAAGCACCGGCGATGAAGTCGCATTGAGACATAAATTGGAATTATCAGCCACGTGAAGTACAAGTTATTTTATCTATCGATTACGTAACTGACTTCCCTTTAAGAAGAAAGCAAGCGTCCATTCATACTTATTAGATGACAAAGCAGAGGCTTAAATGTCTGAGGAAATAAGCCTTTAGACTGAACTTTTGAGAGACATCTCAACTGAGAAACGCAATAAGTTCCCTTTTCTTCGTTTCACTGGAATAAAGTTGCGAGGAATGTCATAAAATTGAGAGGAAGGGACTGAGATATGGTAAAAAATCTCGGGGGTAGCTCTGGTTTATCAGAATTACGTCTTGAAGACCCTGCAGTGCTCAACACAATTGCTTCGTTCTACTTCATGGAACATGGTTGGAAATCTAAGATTAGGGTGATAAAGCGTTATAGGTTTAAATTGCTGACACTAAGAAGTGTTTTATTCGATTTAAATCGATTGGAAAGGGATGTTTACGCTATTGCGAGGAACTCACTAACAGTATAATTTTGTTTTCTCTTCATTAAAACTGGAAGAATATAGGTAATTTTGAAATATTTGCAAAATACAACCAGAAGACAATGATGAAGATAAATTATTAATATAGAATAAATCGATTGAAAGGTTATAGAAGGCCGTTCCGCAGAGTGAATAAGGAGGGATAGGAAGTCTGCCAGAGTATGTCTTTTAAGGCTATGGTTTCAATACCCATCCCACGAACGGATTTACTTTTTTAATCGCTGATACCTCATTTGCATCATAAGAATTCATGAGAGAAGTCGGTTTAAAGCCAATTTTCCGTTAGATGTTACTTTGACCAACTCACACATGAGGATATTATAGCGTAATGTTGTAAAAGTCTTCTAAGACTTCTGAAAGTTTCATATCTGGGTCTTAAGAACCATCAACATAACCCATTAAAGCTAAGAAGCTTAGTATTTTTATCCTCGGTTTAGGAGTAATATGAAATACCTTATCCACTTTCAGTGGCAAGTGCATTAAACAAAAGACAAATAAATAAGCCACGATTTCATGCCTGGCAGGTTAAGCAGGTGAATAACATCCTCCATTCAGATTAACGTCTTTACTATCACTAGCACATAAGAGTATATGGGGCTGCCAGAAGCAATGAAACCAAAGAACATTGCCCTGAAAGCTAGCTCATCACTGACGACTTTGAAAATTTGGAAGTTGAATGCATATAAATGCATAATTGATGCGATTTGCTCATTATATTCTGTGGGTGTAAGTAATCGTCTCCGGCTGCAATATCATGGATATTCTCTAGGCACTTAGCTGATGCTTATTTTCCGAAGTCAAATCATATTGACTGATGAGAAAATTTTTTACAAGTCGTTATCTACCGCATGTGGTAGTTTTATTGAGAAAATAGTTACCTTATAATCTTCTACTGATGCAGGTCCTTGTCTTTCGACAGGGTTGCATTCTTCAGTTTTGCAAACGTTCTACCTCTATTCGTCCCATCCATGAACCCTATCATCTTCTTCTGCCTCCCCGCTTACCCCAAATAACTCTCCTCCATCACGGCCTTCAGAATTCACTTACCCCTAATTACCCACTCCAGCCACCTTCTATGTTCTTCCTTATCTCCTCCAGAATCTTTATCTCCGTACCCAGCGTGCGGACCATTTCCTTTCCCATCTATCTCTCTGACAACCGTCATTTCTCCATTCTTCTCCGCACACAGATCACAAATACCTATTCTAATATCTATTCTCATGCCTTTTTACTTTCCATGCATTTTTCTGCGGCGTACAACGTTTAACCCATTGCTCGATAAAATGCGTATTATATATACTTATGTAACGCTGAGAGTAAGAGGCAAAAAAAATCCATTTTTAGTTGATAAATATCCTAGCTGCGCGAATGGAAATGTCATTTTGTAGTAGACTCATTCATTGGTCGAGTAATCCTATGATTGGCTGACTACAGCCCTCCACATTTCCCTATCTAATGCTAGTTACCCTTACCTCCTGGTATCTCTTCTTATGTACTTTCCTCTTCATTTGATCCATGAACTTATTCCTGGGTCTTCCTCTGGGGAATTTTCCCTCTATTTTCCCTTCGATTATATCCTTCACAACACATTTCAGTAGACTATTTGATCATGAATGTGAACCATCTCACATTACCGAACATTGTGCCAAACAGTTTGACGTGATGTTTATTTCATGTCCCATTAATAATGTACTCGGACCGCGGAAGCTCACTTGCAGCTGTCAATCCCATTTCGATTCCTTGATATTTGACTTAGTTTAAGGATTTTTTTTCGGCGTACGTGACAAGATAGCTTTCGCAGAGTTTTCAAACTGGGTTGGCCGCCGATAATTGGAAGATTAATTGGATGGGTGACTGAAATTGGTTCACGACAATCAGCGGAGGCTTTGATGATTAAAAAAATATAACGGTCGCGCATCTTTTCATGTTTTTCACCAATCCGGAATTCTTCGACAAAATTTTGCCATTTTACGATTTTCCTCGCACCATGGGGGGATGCTCATGATATGTCTCTAATCACGCTATGAAAGAGCTAAAGGCTCCTTACTATGCACGTGAAATCGTTTGTGTTATTGCTGAGGGCTTTATAGAATCGTAATTTTTCTCTGTCACTCGCTCTTTTTCTAAAGCTTCAGTAGAAGTAACTGTTAAGTACCGTGCATGTACCGTAATGATTAACTGTTCAATTACACATTTCCTTCACCCCACTTTCCATAATTTGATTGTTCACGTACTTCTTAGGTGAACCTTTACAGAAGTAAAGTTCACAATCGTATATTTCAACAAAAAATATTTGGTGCAAACACTTTGCATTAACAATGATGGATTTTCACGAGTTTCAGGTAGAAACTTTTGTATGAAAAAAAGTTTTTTTTCTATTACAAAGGAAAATATGCTAGTTTTAAATTAAGTAGGTTCAAAATAAGTGCATAATTTTCTATGCATCTTTCGAGTACTTAAAGGCTTTACGTAATAGAAGGTAAGAGACTAAATAGTAGGCGTTTTAGTATTCTCCTCTTTGAGGCTTTACCGGCATTTTATTTAAATGCTAAATTATAATGTATTATTAGAAGATATTTTATCACATTATTTCACGTTATTTACGTGCGTAAATTGATAAACAAATGTGTAAGCCATGTCTCAATTCGTTGGAAATTATGGCAAAAATTCTGAAGAAATGTATCAAATTTTTACGTTTATATTACGATATCTTGTTTTGTTGCTTAGTTACGGCCGTTTATGTGAAGGGGTGTTTGTGGAGTGCGGCGAAAAATCGGATTCATGGAAACGAGCTCTTTGAAGGATCAGCGTTATTCTGTGAAATTCTGAGTGAATCTCTGTAAATCCTTCACGGAAACTTTTGATTTGATTACCGAGGCTAATGGTGAGGATGCTATGAAACACACCGCGTGTTATGAGTGGTTTACCCGATCCTCCTTTCATTAGGCCAAATGTTTTCCATAATGGAAGGCTCGATCAGCAGAATTAATACATCCTGATGATATGAAGATATGCCACAGCCGGAAACCATAAAATAGGTAGTAAAGAAGCCGTTTATCACTCAAAGCAATACGAAATTTATTTAAACTAAATAAAAAAACTATTTTATAACTCAGTAGAGCAAACGCCTTTCATTAGTATTCGAAGAAAGTAAAAACATTCTGTCCCTATTAAAAATTTCTTTTTATATGCATACAATAATGCGATTGGTTTTTGTTTTCTTCTAAACTCAAACGGGTCGTCACCCAGGTATTCGATGGCCTATATCTCTAGCCTCCATTTCAAGACTCTAGAGACTGTGGAGACATGTATATGTTGGCCCAGACATCCTCGGTGATTTATTATGATAACATAACTTAATAGATTTGCCTTGGGCGTGAGAATCCGCTCCAAGACCCGGACGTCTGAGCATTGAACCCCTGAGGAGCGCAAATCTCCGACGCCACATAAACCGATTGAGGACAGATTTTATCATTGAAAAGTTATCAATGGTGGTTTCAGGTGTAACTTTATGGAATTTGTTAACACAATGATGATAGCTTGCCACTTTGTTATTAGTTTCAAATATACCTAGTTTCCTAGTTTTAATCTAGTAACAAAAATAACCTAGTATCAAATAAAAATATGTAAAATAACAATGTTACATGTTATCATCATTGAAAAGCCTTCAATAGGTCCTATTTTATAGTGAGCAATCGCAGTAAGATAAAACTAATCCTGGCGAGGGATGTGACTAATGTAAGTCACGTTATCGCGAGCCAAAAGCGTGTTTACTTTCTGGATCTAAATGCGCATTATTGTTGCCCTTTATCCAGGGAGGATGACCTGGATTACAATTTTATCGACAAATGAGTGCAAGAAATTGCCATGAGAAAAATTCGGCCTGGAATCTAACCAAGGACCTTTGGTTTGCCTGACCAATGCGCAGACCACTACGCTATCCAGGCTTCCTAATTCCCATGACAATTTTGGTCGATACAAGGCAACTAGATCTTAGGCTCTTACGGTCCATCAAAGATGGCAACGCAAGGGAGAAAAGGACTTCAAAGAAGCCACAACCAAGAGTCAGTATCCTTCACTAGCACCTATGCCGTGCTTAGCCATTTGAAATTCAAACATTGCGGGTGAATTTTTTTGAAGAAATTGCCATGAGAAAAATTCGGCCTGGACCGGGAATCAAACCGCGGACCTTTGGTTTGCCGGACCAGTCCGTGGTTCGATTCCCGGTCCAGGCCGAATTTTTCTCATGGCAATTTCTTCAAAAAAATTCACCCGCCATGTTTGAATTTCAAATGAGTGCAAGATTAACTTCTTCACAAGTAAATTTTTAAATCATTAATGGAGTTCACATTCCAAGTGCTTCAATGTTTATTTTTCATAACGCATTTCAATTTTATGATGTTACTGCTTTACCAGGAGAATGCTACTAGTCGAGGTTCATGTTTGATAGGCCAGCAATTTAATGACACGAGATGAATTTTGAATTTGGCAAGCGATTCTTCAATTTTAAATTCTGAGCATAGTTTCTCATTCCGTTGTTCCATATATTCGTAACCTTAACGCAATTCCATTTAAGGGTAGACGAAGTCAACAAATTTAGTTATTGCTGTTAGCTCTTGGCTTCCTTTAAATCTACAACTACACGCTACTCTGCAAGCCGCCGCAAGGGCGTGTTGCAGGCGATGTTAAAACACCATCTGTATGAAGATATGAGGGATAAAGTTTGTGGAGGTAAAATGGTAAAGTGTATTATGGGAGTGAATTTTGTGGAGCTCAGTTTTCTTTGAGGTTGTTTATTGTGCGCGGAAAGTACGAGTTTTTGCAGCTATCTGTTCGGCAGTGTATCTCTCTCATATTATTATCGCTTCTGTCAGACCGAGAGATGTAGTGGGGCGTGTTGAGGCGATGAGGCGATAATATTCTCTATGTCGCTCTGAAAAATATCAGTTCTGAATTTATCAAGCAACCTAAGCCTTGCGTGTAGCCTCCGAGTCTCTAGGGGCTCCCACCTTAATCCCTCAAAAAGTTGTGATACACTATATGTACGCTCGTAGCAGTTTTTAACGAAAAGCGCTGCTTTCCTTTGTATTTTATTATTTTTTTGGTTAAATCTATTTGACCAGGGTCCCAAATGCTCGTGGCGTATTCGAGGTGTAGCCTAACCAGAGCGAAGTATCATCTTTAATTTACTTATTCATCCAAATAATTTCATCCATTGTGCCATATCGTTGTCAACCACTTTCACTTCTATTTCAATATTGTATTACTTTACCCACGCTCTCTATTCTCAAGACTAGTAAAATTCCTTTTCTTTTGAGTCTCTTCTATCATATTCATCCATGTCTTCCGCGGTTTACCTCTTCCTCTCAAACCATTCAATTTAGCATCAATTAGCTATCACGTTAATGAACTGTCATCCATCATCTCAACACAGATGAATCAACGAAGGACACTCTATTCATAAATTCCCTTTGCTGGAGCACCAAACCTACATTCTTTCATCACCCACTTATTTCTAACCCCTTTCATCTTACTTTTTACACAAACAATTCTCAAGTACCACATTACCCATGCATTTATCCTTCTCTTATGCTTATCCTAGAATACCCTGATTTCGCTGCCGTAAAGTGGTGTCGGGAGTAGAATACTTCTGTGCACCGCGATTTTCGATTCCCAAAGCAAGCTCTCATTCCTAAATATGCATATTTACATAATATCTACGACTTTCCCACCGGCATTCGCACGCCTAATTATCTCTTCGTCTATCCCTCTATCTCTCACAGAAATTCGGCCAAGATATATCGACCCGTCTTCTTGTTCAATCGCCTCATAATTTACTCTCATTATTACAACTACCCATCTCAAAATCTGCTGCTTTAGTCTTTGACGCATTTACCCTCATACTTCTTCTCCTTGTTGTTCCATTAAATCATCCCGGCGCTCCCGAAAAAAATAGTGGACTCCTAGAAAAAACACATCATCTGCATGTAATTGAACTTATATATTTACGTTTCCATTATCACTGACATTATCCCCACACGCATCACTTTTACCCATGCAAACATCGAGTAGTCGCAGTTGCAATACGCACCCCTTATTCCCTTTTCTATATCAAAGCATTGGCTCGAGACCCTCACAATTGCCTTATTAAAATCATACGTCGCCTTCGCGTCGCCGTAGCATTTAATGTCTTCTTATTTTCTCCATAGTGCTTTACAACCATCCACAACTTATTTCTATTTACCCTGTCATATTCCTCCTCTAAATGCAGAAATACGCCATATCATTCGGACGTCGGTACACTTCTCTAGTACTTGCTGAAGTTCGAACAGCTGATCGCTACGTCCCCTAGCACGCATAAACCCATACTGTACACATCAAATTCTGTCCATCATAATTTTCACCACTCTTACGATTATTATTTTACTGAAAACATTCCCTGAAATGCTCAAGTAACTATTTACTGATTGATTTTTTTATTCGCTCCCCAAGCCTTCCTTTTGCGCAAAGGAAATACCATCGCATTCTTGCAATCCGTTGGAATAACAGAAGCTTTCAAATATATTTTTAAAAACGCAAGTGGCTCATAATTAATTTGCACTCAAGCTTAAGCATTTTACTGGACATCCTGTATACGATTATTCGGTGCCGAAAGAAGAGAAACTTCTTAAATATTGAAAACACCGACCAAAAAAGCATTATTGGCTGTATCCCAAATTACACTCGAATACAGTAGCGCTTGAGACATTGCGTCACTGTTGGGAAAGCTCTCTCGTTTAAATCGCAAATTAATGTGTTTTCTTGGAATTCACGTCATAAAAAGCCTAGATTTAGTAAAATATCTCAAAAACGGAAGAGGGAACGCTGAGAGAGATAAGAGATTTCTAACTGTGACAGGAATATGGCACATTACGGAAACGGCTCTTCAAAGACTTCAAAGACGCAACTTACTCGATGGGGGAATTGAAAAAATAAACTTCTAGAGTTTGTTGCTCCCTTTGACATAAATAGTTCATGGGGATCGCTTTCCGTGATTAGAGAGGGACATCGCAGAAAGGGGTCTACGCCCATGGTTGCTTCGTTTGAAATTTGACCAAACTTGAATCTTTCAATCTAGTTATTATTATTCTTTCCCAGCTTTTTCATAAAAAACCTGTTTTCATTCAGTTGATAACGTTCCTGTTTCCCAGATTATTTCTTCCACCATTTCATGCTCAAGATTCTCGGCTTAATGTAACGGGGTGTTTATTCCCACCAGATGTTTGGTTTTAAGAGAGCCACTTACAGTTGAACGAATTATTTATGCCATAATTTTACACTTACTATCTCGCAATAAATATCGTAATATATCCCTAGTACTTGAACTAAGGATTATAAGATGAAATGCAAGAACTGAAAAATGGCCATTTAAGTCATTTGAAGAGCGAACTGATTCATGATTCCTGTACTATTAAATGTTTAACAAGCTGAATGGCTATTATTTTTAGCTCTAATATGGTCGAAGTCATACCGTGTTCCACAAGGAAGCGTGATCTGCCCTCTTTTATTCATTATTTATATTAATGACCTGAGTTCTAGAGTTAGCAGTACATTATGCTTTTTTGCGGACGATACAGCCATCTGCCGTTAAGTAAATGAAGACGCGGACTTTGAAGTTCTGTCATTGGAACTTAACAACGTTCATTCGTGGTGCCAGGAGTGGGGATAGAATTAAACATCAGCAAATGCACTAAAGTTCACTGCCTGCAAAAGTCATCACACAAATGCCATACCTATACTGTGGGTGGAGTACACATAAAGTCTTCAGATACAGTAAAATATGTTGGAATTACCTTAACTTCTGATATATCGTGGGGATAACACATACAGAACATATGTGGCGCAGCATTAAAGAAACTAGGTTTTGTTAAGCGTATAATAGGAAGGTCCTCGGATGAAAAAGTAAAAGAGAGATACTACTTCCTTCTGGTTAGGCCACACCTCGAATACGCCGCGAGCATTTGGAACTAGGCTCAAAAAGATTTAACCAAAAATATTAATTACATACAAATAAAAGCAGCGTGCTTCGTTAAAAACTGCTATGAGCGAACATATTGTGTCTCACAGCTTTTAGAGGGATTAAGGTAGTAGCCCCTTGAGACTCGGAGGGTACACGCTAGGCTTACGTTGCTTGATAAATTCAGAACCGATATTTTTCAGAGCGACACAGAGAAAATTATCATGACGCCTCACTACATCTCTTGGTCTGACAGATGCGATAAAATAAGAGAGATACACTGCCGAACAGATAGGTACAAAAAATCGTTCTTTCAGCGCACAATATGCGACCACAGTAATAACAGCTCCACTAAATAGACTCCTGTAATACATGTTATCATTTCACCTCCCAAAACCTTACATCTTTACACGGCTGGTGACCTAACACCCCCTGCCACACGCCAATGCGGCGGCTCTCGGGGTATTCTCATCTACATCTACGTAATACCCTGCGAGCCACCGCGAGGGTGTGTTGCAGGGGGTGAAGATCATCAAACATTCACTATTGCCATGCAAGTAGGATATTTAAGGGAGGCATGCTAGAGAACAGGGTCACATGCAGCTTGATGGTTGGTATCTACATAATAAGAAAGGGATTATTGGTTGTTACTACATACATCATGCACTACAGACTACTCTACCTATATTTCACCTACATATCCCTTTGCTACGCTGCCTATTGTTCTCTCTTATAGTACGAGGGAAAAATGACATTTTAAATCTATCGGTATGACAATCTATCTCTCTAATTTTGTTAATATGATCAAACCTAGCATAATACGCAGAGGTGCTTAATATATATCTAACGTCATCTGTGAACAAATCCGTTTCGAATTTACTTAAAAGGTTTAACCTAAATTTTAACCTGCGTTCTGATAGTAATTCCCATCCTAGTTCTCCTATTAAATTCGTAACACTTATACAATTATCATAACGGCCTTTAACAAACCTAGCGGATCTCCTTTGCACACGCTCTAATTCTTTTATCAAACCTTCCTCGTACGGATCCCATATACTAACGGCATACTCTAAATGAGGCCTGACAAGTGTAAAATAGCTTCTTTCTCGTGCTCTCTCATCGCATTTGCCTAGAACCCTTTTTACGCATCCTAATCTACTGTTTGCTACACTAGTTATTTTCCTGATGTGTTTCCCCCATGACATGTCTTCAGTGATGGTGACGCCTAAGTATTTAATAGATTCTACGTTAGTATTATGTAGATGCAGATATTTCAACCACGCTTAACTAGGCCGGATCCATGTTAGTAGGATAAGGAAGTATGTCTTGTTGTTCAACATCTGATACTTAATACGACCTTAACTGGAAGGTGCTTATTATCTTTCCAGAGAAAGTCGTTCTCGGTTGAGTAAATGAGTCTTGAGATGCCCTTAATTCACTGGCCCATTTGAGTCAAAATTTGATCTCCATATACGTGAGGCGAAAATGCATTTGTGTCTTTGCGGAAATAGAACCCATCATTAGCATTTTTATGGAACGAAAACAGATCATACGAGTCTCACAGGGAATTATTCTAGCCCCACATTGAAACATGGGTACTTCTAAATTTTCTTGCGTAATAGCGGAAATAACGCACGTCCACCATAAACCATCGACTGCTTCCCTATTCTAATCCCCATTCAAGTTCACTGCCCCAAAATGTAACCAAGAAAGATCCAAACCATTTGTATTTATTACTATCCCGGATTAGGGACCAGCATTCCAAGGTGATTCAGGAAGGGCACGTGTTCTTCAGATGACACTGATAATCGCTTGGCTCACCAACCCTAAGTACTATAAATGAAAAATAAATATCAAATAATTTCAACGCAAGTTCCGTACAAGATGAATGAATTTATTGCTATCATCTCCAATAGTGCTCGACCATGACCACATACTACATCCTACAGTAACAAGTTGACTCGTATTTTGAGGGACCTTTTTTCCCTTCCCTGCGTTACAAAGAGAGAATAATCTACGCCAACAGAGGTGGCGAAAAAATGATGCAGTCGCAGCTAAACGGTTAACATGTGGGTCAGACGAATTCGATAAAATAAGAAGTATCCTATTAAGCAATGTGTTGCAATAATTCTGTCATATCTTCCCTTACCTCTCATGACCACAAAATACACGGTGGGAAAACAAATACAGCATAACACAACACTTCCCATTTGTTTCACTCCTCTTCTTTGCCCAAATTTCCATTTATATTCTCTGCATGTTACATGGCTTTTGAACAACACCTAGCCACATACGCTCTAGCTTTGGCTGGTGAGTAAAGTGGTAGAGTGTGAAGATTTTAATGATGGAGGCTCCGTCACGATCTACTGTTTACCTAAGTCATAAATCTTCGTTCAGTCCTATTACGCATACCAGGTAAGGTAAATCTTCTCAGTCGCAGAGTTAAGGAAAGTTAAATGTTACGAAAGCTACCAAGATATAGCTGATTTTAATCTTTGCTTTTCTATTTTTACAAGGCGTTCCGTTTTTCACTGGTCTGAACGAGTCATTGATCCTGATGATTTTACCAGCGACGGGAAAGTCGGAGTGAAAAGAAACTATTACACATTAAAAATAGTTACTCCTACACTAAAGATAAAACTTTTCCCGCAGAGAGAAGTCACGCTTTGAACAAATCAATGTTTTTTCATTCATTGAAAATAGCATATCACACTGAGCTCTCCAGTATGCGTTGAGTATTATTTGCTAGAAAAAGATATTTTCGATGGGTCGTGAATAAATTCCATTTGAATCTCCATTTATGATTTACAATCATTTTCATCTCTATTGAATCGTTGCAACATCAACCTCCCACGACATAGGCATCTAGTTTTGGATATGAAGAATTCATGTAGCAAAAAATCATGAGAAAGATAAGATAAGATTTATTGGCTCTAGGAAAGAATTCCTTTGGAGCAGGCATAAGTAATTACAACTCAGGCAAAAAATAATAACAGTCACTTAGAAAACATGTCACTATTTACAAGAATCTTATCAAATCACAGCACTTGCCCACAAAAAATATTACAATTCCATGCTCAATACATTGTAGCAATCACAAAGGTAGCATATTCATGAATTTAATCCAAGATATTTAACAAAATATTAACTATCACTGAGATAATAAGACAGTAAGCATTTTTTAAATCTTTCTGTGGACTTAATATTTTAAAGAGGATGAAAAGTTTTTGAAGTCGAGATTTTTTTATAGTTTTCCGTACTTGTTTTAAATCTCGAGAATTCTGATAACAATCTAGTCCTTAGATAAAGTAAATCTATCACTAGTAAAACAGCTGTAACTGATCGGTGCTCTATTTAGCTTACATAAGATTTTAATCGAAAATGTTCTCTCTCTCTCTCTCTCATGTCCTGCCCCTTAGCAGGTACTTTTGAAAGTTTTCTACGGGTAAAGGGTAGGTTCGAACTCCGAGGGTATTTAATCTACTCCCACAGCTTGTATTTTCTTAATTTATTTTGATGCATTGTCTATCTCAATCACTGTCGAGTATCTTCGGTCCAAGATTACCCTCATTTAGTGTTCCTTCATCCTCTATATCTAGGTTATCTGTTCTGCTGTCGCAGTCATATAGCCCCTCCTTGTATTTTCTCTGCCTATCTTGAATGCTTTCTTGCTCGATTAATATCCTACCTGTTCTGCCATTAATTTTTGGTACCGTTTGCCCTCTCTTACCCCCCAATAGAAATTTTACTTCAGTGTATAACGCACTTACTTCCAATCTTTCCAAAGTTTTTCCATTTTCTCGCACTACATTTTTTTCACCAGTTTTCCTTCGCCCAATTGGCCATTCGCCGGAGTATATTATTTAACACCTTGTATTTCTTAATGCCTGAGTCGATGTTGATGTTTTCCCTCTTTCTTCTGTCTTCCACTTTTCTAATCATTTCATCCAAACACACTGCTTCTATACCCTCCTAGTTTCCACTGATCCTCTTTTTTTTCCACCGCTCTCATTACGCCCATTTTTATATTTTCCAATTTTTCCCCAATAGTTCCTATTCCCTCCGCTTCACCAATGTTTCTTTCCTCTAACACTTAATGTTCCCTCCTTTTTTTCCCTTTTAAAGCTTTCAAATTCCATTTTTTTCCTTCTTGTCTTACTAAGACTTTTGGATCTAACATTACATTTCATCATTACATAATCATGACCTGAGTCCACATCAGCCCCCGGATAGCTCCTCGAGGTCATGATACTTTTCCTGAATCTTTACTTAACCATGGTGTAAACAATTTTAAATCTCCCTGTGTCTCTTGGAATTTTCCATGCGTACTTCGGCCTGAGATGGAGTTTAAACCAAGTGTTACTTAATACTTATATATTTCTCTCACAAAATTAAACTGCCATCTCGATCTCGCGATCATTTCTCATTCCTTATCCATACCTTCTGACTTCATATCCATCTCTCCCTTGCCCCACCACTGCATTCCAGTTGCCAATTACTATCAGTTTTGCTTCCCCAGGACTTCTCTACTCATCCACCCCTTCCTCTCTATGATAACTTGTAGGCATGCACATCTGGATCAATTCGAAATATGTCTGTTCTTTTGTTTCTACTTCTAGGGCTTTGTTGCTCACCTGATTAATGTTTACTGCCCTCATCCCCAATTTTGGAATCAATACCCATAGCTACCTCACGTTGACTCTCATCCCTACCACTATACATTACCCTGTAAATATCTGTCCAATACTCCCCGCTGTCTCTCTATAGCCCCAAGGCATCTATCTATATTCCCTTTCTCCATTTCCAGATAAATATTTTATAACTTCCCAGCCCTCGTCATTTAAAGAAACTAGGTTTTGTTAAACGTATAATAGGAAGGTCCTCGGATGAAACAGTCAAAGAGAGATGCTACTTCGCTCCACACCTCGAATATGACGCGGGCATTGGGACCCTGGTCATATAGATTTAACCAAAAAAATAATAAAATACATAGGAAAGCAGCGTGCTTCGTTAAAAACTGCTACGAGCGTACATATATTGTCTCACAATTTTTAGAGGGATTTAGGTGGGAGCCCATAAGGACTCGGAGGCTACACGCTAGGCTTAGCTTGCTTGAGAAATCCAGAACTGATATTTTTTAGAACGACATAGAGAATATTATCATGACTCCTCACTACATCTCTAGGCCTGACAGATGCGATAAAATAAGAGAGATACTCTGCCGAACGGTTAGGCACAAAAACTCGTTCTTTCCGCGAACAATAAGCGACCACAATAAAAATTGAGCTCCACTAAATACACTACTATAATACATGTCACAATTTCACATCCAAAAAAATTACACCTTAAAAATTACACACGGCTGGTGACCTAAAACCTCCTGCCACATGCCTAAGCGGCGGCTCGCGCGGTATTATGTAGATGTAGATGTAGATCATAGTCCTGATGCTTCAAGTCTAAATTTTTATCCGTGATTTCCTCCTACGATGCTTTTTCTTCTTATCTCTCGAGGTACTTGTATCCTGTAGTCACATTTTTGTGCAAGAATTTCGTGTGACAACGGCCGTGAAGGCCGTTTTCACAGAACTCCTTAAAAAGTAGCGCTATGTTGCAGAATGTCACTCTTTACTAATAGTTGGAAGATTGATTACGTAACCTTCTAAGTGGTACGCTATACGTGGCTCGAGGCTTCTGCCTGGAGACAGCTGAAATTAGCCTAAAATATATGACTTGAAAAAATGTATGCAACACGACGAATTGAGAGACCAAGGTGTTCATTCATTTTATTTGGCCCGGTGCTAAGCTGGAGTTTGGTAATTATTCGAGCATGAATGATAATCTGAAAAATTTCGGCTCATAAAATTATAAGTTCATGAATGAAACACCACAAACTTTGTGACCTCATTCTAGAAACACATAATGATAAAATCCTAGTTTGACTGAATTAAAACATAGAAAAGATGTTCAATAAATGGTCAGCAGACTTGCGGGAAAGGCGTTTGGAAGTTTAGTTAGTTAGGCAGCTCATGGGTGGATAGTTGCAGCAAATTTACCTTCAGTTTAATGACTTCTGATTTTTACCTACTTTTGATCACATTATTCTACTTATATATACATCAGAAATGATCTCTAGCATCATCAGTAGAAGTGAGACTAGGCATCAAAGAATATGGTTATTTTACTTTAAAATTTATTCGGTTGACCAATTTTTTGCGGTACGGCATCATCACGGCGGTACTCCGTTGCAAAGCAGTTTAGTTTGTGGTATAGTATTCTCAAAACCATGGTCATGAGAATAAAGTGTAAAAACAGGTGTAACTTTATTCCTTACTGATTGCTCAAGATGCACAAAAAGTTTTGAAAAGATTTTTTTCCTTAAAATGTTGCAGAAGAAATGGGATAATGGTAAGATGATTGGAAATTGCGCTGATAGAACAAAGATTATTCCAAATTGGACTCTTTAAGTTAAATGGAGTTCCATGTATAATTACGAGCGGAAGGATACCTATTCGATCGTTTACTGAAATGTTTGTCCGCCTTGGACGTCTAGTTGTGAAGGACCATTTGATGCCTGTTCATTCATGTGACATCGCCAGAGCTGACGTTGGACCGGAATTGACAAGGGGAACGTGTGATCAGGCGCTTTCGCTATATTCTGTTAAATGTACAAGTTTCCCGAAATGCCTGTGTTCTACCTTCATTATACTCGACGCTCCGAGAATTTACCCCTGTCTCCTAGCATGGACATTGCTATTCACGTTAATGCCACAGTGACGCCCACCATACCACAACATTGCCCAGCAACGCTCACAGAATTGTTAGTATTATCAAAGCCATTCCCAGGGGATTCGTCCTCGCATTTGTTAGTGACCGGTGAAGCTCCTAGAGAAGATATGAAGAAACGCGCTGAACTCGTGCCGGAACGATAAAAGATAATCGCCATGAAGTCATCGGATTTTCAATTTTTCTTTTATGACCTGCAGGGTCAAGTTGATATCGTCCGAAGTCTAACTCTAGTCGTTTACGGTCGTCGAAACGGATTTATGAGCGATAAGAAATAATAATAATAGAATGCTCCGCGGTTTTTATGTGTGCGATTAATGATGAGAAATCCGATAATCGATGCTTGTTTATGATCAATGCAACCGGCGCTCTTCCATGTTGAGGTAGGTTTCAGACAGTCCTGGGTAAGCATCAAACGCACTTGCTGACTCAGGAAGTGTGTACTGCTGTAGAGAACATACAAATATTCCTTAAAAAATTTCCCTTCCTCGGTCTCATTGCTTCCATGCTGTCCTCAGTGCTTCTTATAATTCTTAAAATCACCAAAGATAACTTGTCATACAATAACCGCTGGAATACCGTTGATTCTCATTATCATCATGTGTTATCCATCAATTCCTCGTTTTTCCAATTTAATCATAAGTGCTCTCCTAGTTCATGAATATAATTTATTTATTCTCCTCTTTATCTCGGTTCGTTTTTTGAAACTCTTAAATCTTTAACTCTTACATCATTCCTAAGAGGACGGAACTAATAAAAAATTGAACGTGCGCATGAATATACATAAAGGATTCAAATCCTTGGCCTCGTTGCCTAGGCAACGCGTTGCCTCATTTCCCGCATTTAGTTCACCCAGACATCGGCGCAGCCATCAAAGGAGATACTTTCGTCGACTCGTTAATGACTGCTTGCTAATAGGCGTTATTGTGAACATGAGATGGTTATTACTTTACAGTTGAAAAGATAGGACAATGTGAGGTTTTAAAATACAGCTGATTATTTTTGACATCGCAGAGTAACTTTGTGGAAGTTGGGGAGGTAAGATCTGCCACAGGTAGTGAATAAGAGATGAAGTGAGCCCACATCGACAGTCGTCGGAAACTTAAGCGTGCTGGGCATTATTTAAGATTTTTCAATGCCTTCCCTATACATAAATATATAGTACTAGACTACCAAGGAATGAAAATGCCGAACTCAGTTGAACAAGAAGAAGCTGTTCAAGGCGACGGTAAGTGGAGACTATTCAAATTTACTGGTTTATCTTTCATTGGTAGAATTATAGTTTCATTAGCAGCGTCTGTAGGGATTTTATAGGGCTAGTGGATTCCAAATATTTATTTGAAGTGAGTAAAATAAGTCGCAATCGCGAGAAAACCATATTCGACTCATTCAAAACGGTCGCGTGGGCAGTGTAAATATTGATAATTGGTGTTTATTTGGGTTCAGGCTTGTGCGATGAGTCGATCCATCGACGATGATTTTAGTCATCGCGTTGCGATGAACCGCGTCGATGACAATGAATGTCATCGATCATCGACGTCGATGTGTACATGAATTCACTGACGTCAATGAGTCGATGAATTCACCGATGTAGATGAGTCAATGAATCCATCACCATTAGATGATAATTATCTGTGTTACGTCGCCCGCCCGTGCCTGTCCCTACCATTCCGGCGGCGATGAATGAATTCATCGACTTATCGAGTTCGGTGAGTTCATCGACTCATCAACGGCGATGAATTCATCGACTCATCGTCGTCGATGACAATCATCGAAACCGAATCGTCTCGATGATTTTTTTTCATCGACCCTCGATGGGCAAATTCGTTCATCGCACAAGCCTATTTGGGTTTGTACAGTCATTACCTAAGATTCTTTTAAACCCGATTTTTCCCTCGTGCACGTGTTCTGTGTCGGTGAAATTTCAAACAAAGTATTCAGCTAACATAGTCGCGTTTGAATGTACAAACTGTATAATGAATTCCGAGGATTTACGGAATCCTATTTCCCCTAACATATGTTTAAAATGAAGGTAAATTGAACATTTCAAAGGTCATTGATGCTGGTTAATACATATATCATGATCAATAATGATATAATTGTAGTCAATAACCATGAATATACATAATGGATTCAGATGTTTGGGATCATTGTCTAGGCTAAGTGTTGCCTAAATTTCCACATTTACTTCACCCAGTCCTTGGCGCTACTTAGAAAAAAGTCACCTCATTTGACTCGTAAATGGCCGTTGTTGATTGTGGTTAACGTGAGACTGTGGTGAATTTTCAATAACGATTGAAGAGATATGAACTACTTGGTGCTGTGAATAATAGCTGACTATTTTTGAGACCTAACAGTTACTTTATAAATGTTAGAGAGGAAGTATCTACTACAGGTAGTGTGTAAGAGGCATATAAAACTTCCATTGTGAGCCTTTCCTCTGTTGCATGGATCTTTAACTGTTAATTTACAGCTACATTTTATTGGTTTATCACCTGTTGAAAGCCTTAGAAATTAGAAGGCGTGATTTAGATAGACTGATGTGGATGTTAATGTGAAACCTACTATTCATATGTGGCTTCAGAGTAGGTTCAACAATCTCTCCTTTATTTTCTATTGTTTTTTTCACCATGTATTATTAATAAATTGACGTAGAACGATATACACAAAGTGCTAAGAAGTTAATTGTGCATTTGTGTAATTGAATTTGGAGAGGAATTAAATATATCTGTAGACCGGACAATATTTAAAAAGTCTATAATTACGTCCCGCATGTAGTACTACATTTTTTATCCAATGCTTTATGTTTACTGGTAAGTAAAACCGGGAAGACGTGATTATTTACGATCTGTGGACTGTATTTACATTTGAACTGTAGTCTTTCGTCACTAGACGGCGCCACAATCGACTTAGTTGTTTGTTAACGGAATTCTAGGCAACAATTTTGGGCGACGAGTCAGCAATCCATATGTATATTCATGTAAACAACATTAGCTGACAATAACAATTTTTTTTTCAAAAATGGTTTTTATTTGGTTATTTTGGATTTTTGGCTTATTATTTTCGTTATATATTTTATTTTTTATTTCTTTCGCTCTATATCTATGGTTACCGGGAGGAAAATGGTGGTAATTTATGATATATTGACTGCATTTACATGTAAATCACCGCATTACCTCATTAGCAGCGCCAAAATCGACGCAATTAGTCGTTTTGCTTACGTGCGGAATTCTTGGCAACACTTTTTGGCGCGGAGTTAACAATCCATATGTATATTCATGACGATGCGCATTTCTTTGAAAATTTGGCTACATTATCTGGAATTTTCTTATCATGAGTGCCGTTGTGTTCATTTTTTGCGGCGTTGTTTTAAGCCCGATCTATTTTTAGAGCCTCTTAATGCTGGGAAAAGAGAGTAATGGAAGTATCAACTGGGGTGGAATCCCTGCGTAGTAAACTTAGTCGGGATCATATATCGTATGCGCCTATTTTGTATTTTTAGCCATCTGTGTTTTTAAAAATACGGCGTCACGTGTTCGTGATACGTGATGTCAAAGTTATTCAAGGTGGAGGGAGGGACAAAAAGGAAGAGTTGGAGATATGGAGGCATATGAGGAAACGTCATTTACTGAACGACATCCTTTTTGAAAACCCATCCCCCCTGCTAGAAGCGCCTTTAACCCTCACAGAAAAACAGCAGCCCGTAATCCTTCCCCTCCTCCCACTCTCACGGACACCCCACCGCTACCCTAGTCTCCGATAACCCTCAAACTCAACTGCAACCCGCCAACGGTCATCCCCATCTCCCCCACCTCCCTCACCCACCCCCGATCTCCCGACCCAGCCCCCCGCTCACAAACACTCTCCTTGGTAATAATATAGAAACCACCTCTTACGGCTTGTATACAATTATAAAGTTGAGTGATTCCTTGACAAGGGTAACTACCCCGCAGACTTGCCAAAACCACTATCTGGTATACTTGTGGCATAAGCCAGAGATTCCATTTTAATTTGAGTGATTGTGTGTGAGTGGGTATATCCTTCACGGAGTTAGCAAGCGGGTCTAACAATCCCGTGAGGTGTGTGTATTGGAAGGAGCTCTTTAAGTTAAATGGAGTTCCATGTATAATTACGAGCGGAAGGATACCTATTCGATCGTTTACTGAAATGTTCGTCCGCCTTGGACGTCTAGTTGTGAAGGACCATTTGATGCCTGTTCATTCATGTGACATCGCCAGAGCTGACGTTGGACCGGAATTGACAAGGGGAACGTGTGATCAGGCGCTTTCGCTATATTCTGTTAAATGTACAAGTTTCCCGAAATGCCTGTGTTCTACCTTCATTATACTCGACGCTCCGAGAATTTACCCCTGTCTCCTAGCATGTGTGCCTGTGGTAAGTCGGTCCCTGGCGTAAGAGTAATCTCCTTATAACACTTGTGTATGTCCGACTAGTGTTTCTCTTGAACTAGGTGAGCCCTTGGTCAGAAAAACACTAGCCGGTAGAGTGTGAGAGAGCAAGCTTAGGCATTGTGTGAGTTTTTGTCATACTCTTGTTGTGAATCCCACGCCCGATTTATTTTTTCATACCGTAAATATTTCAATCACCAATCCCTTTCCCCCTATTATCCCTGAAAAGTTTTTGTTTACGGCTATTGGAGTTTCACTTTTATTATTTTATATTTACTATCCTTGGAGTTTTCCTACCCTCTCCCTCCTACATCACACCCCCTCGTCCTCTTCTCTCCCCCCTCTCCACAACCCCCACCCAACATGGTATATATGCTTCATTATTGTACCCTGAATCTTCATAACTGAAGATGATGCCGCTGCGTCGAAACTAGTCGTACCTTAAAAATAAATTGGTGGAATGAAACAAAGTTCTCTTTATCATCATTCATAATGAACTTCAGCAAGGTTGAGACTGAAACCATTGAGATCAAATGATATTAGGATAATGTATGAAATTTTTTCCTTGATTAAAAATTGTTTTGACTCGCATTTTGGCGCAATATTCAAAATTTGGACATTTCTATATAAAAATGTTTTTTTTTATATTAAACTTGCGGACACCTTGGATTTTGTCCGCAGCTATACATATAATAAGAAATTTATTATTTTGCGTTTAGAGGAAAATGTGCTCATGTTAACCTGCTACAAAATATATGCCACGTTACATAAGTTTGCACAATAAAATAGAACTCAGCTGACAAAAAAACAAAACCATATTATGGGATTTTTTCACATTTCTCACGTACGCAAAGTATCACACAATTATGAACGTAAACAAAGATCGCTCAGACCACATTTAGCTCTCATTACTCGAAACGTGGATCACATATATTTAGCTGACTCCTGCAGGCGCGGACCTACTCAATCTCGACCTGACCGCGCAGGTCCGACTCCGAGACAGGAGACTCCGATCCCTCCGCGGCACCCCATACGCGCTTAATTCACTCTCGTGAATTTCCAATCATATAACTGTACGTACAAATGATGTGTTACGAATCACGGGTGCATATGCACCAGAGGTGGAAATTTTCCATTAAAAAATCATTTGACTTGACCGGGACTCGAATATGGATCTCCCAATTGTCGGACACCAGACCAGGGTTCGAACTCCGGTCCGGTAAAATGATTTTTTTTTCACAGTGAATTCCAACCCTTGGTGTATATTCACCCTGGTGACTTCTGCTTCGCTAACTAGCCAGTCTGACTGCAGTAACTAGCGATTTCCAAGTCCGAATGAGTTTGCCCGATGCAGTACTCAAGACAGGAGGAAGAGATTATTACTAACATGGAATCCCCCCAATGGAGTCAGTTGACCATTGAGGGTTGCGCAGGTAAAGGTGTACAGCATACTTCACCAATTCTTCAGCGATGCATGAGACAGAGCCCCACCTGCGCGACCTCGTTCTTCGCTTGATTGGCCGACCACGGCGAAACGATCCACGCTGAAAACCGAAATATTCACAAGCCTCGCAACAGCCGTGATCGTATAGTGGTTAGTACTTTGCGTTGTGGCCGCAACAACCCAGGTTCGAATCCTGGTCACGGCAGTGTTTCATACACTGAAACGGCAAGGGGCAGTTTTTTTTTCGCCTTCGTCTTGGGATCGACTTTTTCATTTGACTAAGGAAGCGTTCTCTAATTTAATTTAATTTAAATTTTATTAATCATTTTTTAAAATACTTCTGTTGGTTTCACGATGTTAACCCAAGAGAACGATAAATTGTCAATATGAGGACCTCTATCTCATTATAGCGCCTACACTAATTGACCGGATCATGTCCCATACGCTGAAACTCAATATAATCGCTTGTGGCTAACGTTCTCTGGTACGCCTACGAAAATGTTTAATTATTCTGAGGAGCAAGTCTTCTTTTGGCAGCAAAGCAGTGCACATTATCGCCTTTATTTGATTTTTTATATAGAAGTAAAATTTATAGAGAGAATGACTTCGAATTGGAACTACTAAATAATGGTTAAACTTATGAGTGATTCTTCAATGGTTTTTGAGCTTACTTTATGGAATTTTGACATCATATTGAAATGAAATAAAATCCCTTTGTCTAATCCACACAAACTTTAATTGTTATATGCCCGACCGGTTTCAACACTTCCGTGTCATTCTCATGGGGGATAATACCACAAGGGGGATAATTCTACAAGGGGGTTGAAACCGGTCGGGCATATACCAATTAAAGTTTGTGTGGTTTATACAAAGGAATTTATTTTCATCTCAATATTATGAGGGATTATTAAAATCTCATTTCTTCCATTCTTATGCATGATATTAACTAAGGAATAATTCTGGCTATTAAGCACAAGTACGCGATCAACTAATGTGCTTCCCCTTGAATATCGTAGATGATGATGAATAAACATTTACCAAATAGAAAATGCATACTTTACTATCATCGAAAATACGCTCTAAACATCATCCATTTCATATGGAAAGCAATCTCTGCGCTGAACTATTTCCATGACTTGAATGACTACCTGGGGCTGAACAGAGTGATGACATGTTTCTCGCTCATGGTTGCCGTCCTGTTTGAATTAGTACCCTGACTGGGAAGAGAGGTAATGGTATAGGATGAGAAAGAAGATGATAAAGTCGAAGATAAACCTACAGCCTGAGCGTGGAAATTTTCCGGGAGAAACTACAAGGAACCGCAATTTGGCGCGGGCCCCTTGCGCGGGAAGCCATTGCCGCGATAGCAGATCCCCAAGTGTAGACGGTGAACTGCATCGTCTCAGTAAATTCTTATTTTAATATGGCAAGTGATATTTGACAGACTAGAAGCTCCTCTGGTTCTTCTGCCACAAATCTTCCCCTGTAGAATTATTTGCAACAGGTTATATTTTTCTCCCCCGGCACATTATGAGAGGAGAAAAATATAACCTGTTGCAAATAATTCTACAGGGGAAGATTTGTGGCAGAAGAACCAGAGGAAGAAGAAATACATCCTGGCTGGACAACTTAAAATCATGGTACAGTTGCTCAGCCATAGAGCTGCTGAGATCGGCGCAATCAAGATCTAGTGTGGCCATGATGACTACCAACCTTCTGAGAGGAGACGGCACATGAAGAAGAAGAAGAAGCCATCAAAACCAGGTGCTGGAGGAGGGTGCTGAAGATAAAAGTGGACGGATAAAATAAGAAATTATGAAGTTCACAGAAGAGTATAAGAGAAAAGAACCATATGGAACACAATGCAGAAAAGAAGAACTAGATGGTTTGGACACACCTTGAGGCTCAATGAGGTTATGAAGAGCATAATTGATGGTTAATTAGAGGGAAAAGTCACCAGAGGAAGACCCAGGAATAAGTTCATGGATCAAATAAAGAGAGAAGTACATAGAAAGATATACCAGGAGGTAACTAGCGTTAAATAAGGAATGGTGGAAGGCTGCAGTCAGTCAATCTTAGGATTAATCGACCAATGACGTGTTGTTCTTTGGTACGTAACCTTCTCATTTTCGTTCCAAACGCTTCAATTACACTGCTTTCCATTTACCCTTACTATGCGCTTCATTTATTCTATCTCGTGACAAAATGGTAACTTTCCGGCTCTAGTAATGTCTTAACTACTTCTTCATTATTAATTAATGAGGACGTTTATAATACGGTAGAGGAATTCGGAGCGGAAATTTTGCGGGAAACAGCTTTGTGGTGGTTACCTTCCAAAATCCTTCCTGCTCCTCTGGAGACGCTAATTTCATCTCCGAAGTGCTTGGAACGTCTTGGAGGAGGCTGCGGGAGGGAACTTGGAAGATGCGGAAAACATCGATGGAGGGGTGTGACGGGAGGCGAGGGGATTCTGAAGGTCTTGGTGAAGGGGAAGGGTGGTTGGGTAAGCGGAAAATGCGAAGAAAGAGTGCAGGAATGGTGATAGTGAGGAGGGAGGTTTACGGGTAAGATGACAGGAGGTGTATTGTCAAAATTATTGAAGAAGGAAATAATGATAGAAATATGACATATGGTCATTTTTTAAATGCTAAAGTATAAATTAATTTACAACTACTCCTGCCTTAATTGAGAGACCACCGAGTACATATTAGCATACTAGCATTAGATAGACATAAATAAAGGGATTTTATGCTGTAGAGGGGTAGCCAAAGGAACTTGATGGATTGCTGCTTTTTTAATCTAGATACAAATAGTGTGATTGCAAGTTGCGCTCTTTAACTCAACGGTTCTAATGACAGAATGGAGTAAAACAAAGATAGTTCGACGTTAATAAGACTTTTCATTCTGCTCAACAATTCAACAAAATATCTACACCATCACCAAATTTAATTTCCCTACAGTTGAGAAATGATTTTTAATGGTCATATTTTAGCCTCGTAATCATATAAACCTCTTAATTACAATGGGAAAATTACAAAAAAACTTTTATTGTACTACGCAGGATCTAAGCCATGACATATTGTGTGAACAATCAACAAAACAAAACAAATCACAACTTAGAGCCTAAAAACCTTTCCCCGACCTGGGATTTCACGCTGTAGAAGGATAGTCAAAGGAACTGCATGCGAAACTGATTGACTGCTGCTTCCTTTATCTGAATAAAATGTGATTTTAGGCCCAAATCTAAGCCACAATAGCTACTACAGTTTTACCAAATTCCCATTGTCAATAGGCAAGTTCTCTTTAGTCTGAGCAGGGAAGAGCATTTGCCAATCAATTTGATTATTATTCACAAACTCTTATAATTACTTCGGTAATTTATTTCACAAATACCACTTCAGGATTTGTTTTATGGCTGAATACCCTAAATACCTGACGTATCAATAAAAAAAATACTCCGCGATGCAATCCACAAAGGCCTTTTCCTAGTGTTTTTCTTAGAAGATGACTGTTTAATCTATGCATATACTTACTCTCCCTCGTCTACACTCACGTTACGTTGCCATTCAAGGTCCTCGCTTACTTTTAACCTAAATATGCTATCAATGCATAAACGTTCATTCTTTCATTAGCTGTACAGTCCTTAGATTGGTTGAATGCAGCAAGACCTGTGCGCCGCCGCGCCGTGCCGCGCCGCCGATGGTTCTGATGACGCCGCCGGCGCGGCGCCGTCATACGTGGCCATTTACAAAACACTCTTCCAGTGAATGGATAATGTAATTGTGTACATTTATCAATGCTGACTCCTCATCATTGCATTTTATTATTTTGTCTAATATTACTCATCACACTTATTATATTTTGTCTAATATTACTCACACGCTGATATCCGTGCAGTATATAGTCTAGTCTTAGTTACTTAGTGTAGTAATAGTTAGTTAATGGCAGCGGAAAAAATTTCCTTACTCCGGAATCCAACAATTACATACTACCCTGTCTGAGCACACCACTAACATAAGAACCAGCAGTCTCAGCAGAAGGCATTCATTTACATCAACATACTATCATGTAAGCCGCCGCATGGGCATGTGGCAGGGGGTGTTAGGACATCAGGAGTGTAAAGATGTAAGGGATAAGGTTCTGGGAGGTGAAAGTGTGAAGTGTATTATGGGAGTGTATTTAGTGGAGCTCAGTTTTTATTATGGTCGCTTATTGCGTGCGGATAGAATGAGTTTTTGTTCCTATCTGTTGGGTAATGTATCTTTCTTATTTTATCGCCTCTGTCTTTGCTAGAGATGTAGTTAGGCGTCATGGGAATATTCTCTGTGTCGCTCTGAAACTAACGAGTTCTAAATTTCTCAAGCAAACAAAACCTAGCGTGTAGCCTCCGAGTCTCGAGGGGGCAACGATGGCGCAGATCAAGAAGATCGGACTGCTAACGACAGCCACAGCTTTAGGAGAGTGAAGTTCACGATGCGGAAGGCAACGGGGAACCCACCGCATTAACTTCCCTGAAAGATGCGGCCTACATCTGCCAACCTGTCTTAGGATTGAAAGGCCAATGATGATGAAAATCTTAATCGTGCACAGTCTAAAAGTCGCACGTTCTACTCGATGGTTCAAAATTAAACGCCTCTTTAATTCAGCCGGAGTTGAGGCTTGAGGGTACCGAACGTGAAGGCCGCAGAAATTCTATATCTACTACGTGCTCATAAGGGGTCATTTTGACCGACCTTGAGCTCGGAGTTTTGGACCCTTCGTCGCCCTCTGCAACTCTAGTCCGACCCCTCCCAGCAGGCGGTGGGTGACCTCCGAGGGTATATTTCAGCTTTGTGTGTGACGTTTTAAAGGTTTAAAAAAAAGTATTTTACAGGTATTATTTAGGTTTTGTTGAAAGACATAGGATCTTTTCTAGGTTTTCTACACTTCCAGGGTCCTATCTACCTCTAGCGTTTCCTTCTCCGCCTCAGCGCACGATCTAACTTTCTTCATCCCATCCATAAAACCCGTTTCCTTCTACCCCTATCCCGCTCGCCATTATCCCCGTAAAACACTCTTAAATAACCCATCGCTCCGTATTAATTCCTCCAGCCACCTAACCCCGCCTATCCTGGGATTCACTCGGATGTTTTCTTTCCTCGCCTACCATCTCAAGCACTTCCTCGGTCGTCTGCCTTACCGTCCAACTCAGTTTCTCCATTCTTCTACGAACAATATCTCAAATACTTGCAGCCTATTCCCGTCCTCTTTACTGAGGACCCACGTTTCTGCTCCATACTGCACTAAGCTCTATATCAAACTCTTCGCTAGCTGCTTCTTTACATCCTTATCCAAGGTCCACATCATCAGCTCCCTTCTGTTTTTAAACTTCTCCTAAGCTAATACTATTCTCCTACTTATGTCTTTGCTACTATGCCCATTTTCGTTTAGCGTACTGGCTAAGTAATTTTATTTTACTACTTTTTCAAGTTTATACCCTACAAATTTTATGACAAGCTTCGTTTTCTTGGTCCTAGAAAATCTCCTTACTTCTTGTCATTTATCTTCCTTCCAAATTTCTGCACGGATTCTCTAAAGAATTTATTAAACCTTCTCATCGATGATCGACTAACCAACGCCTGATCGACCGCGTACCTAACTGACATCATAATTTGCCTTCTTATGTTGGTTCCCACACTAAGCTCTTCCAATGCCGGTCTTATTATGTCCTCAGCATAAATGTTGAAAATCTAAAGCGACAACGGGCACCCTTGCGTTACTCCGCAATTCCCGTTTCACCGTCAGCCACCCTCACGTGTATGCTGCTTTGGGCCATATATTTTTTGGATTTGTCTCTTGTCTCGCCAATTTATTCCCATGCTCCCAAATTTGAAAAAAGCTTGTCTACCTGTTTTCCTAAATGCGTAGGCAGCTCCGAAGGTAATTTATCTATTCCTACAGCTTTTCTTACCTTCATCTCTTTCAATGCTTTCTCTACTTCACTGTCAAGTATCATTGGCCCGAGATAATCTTCATATAGTGTTCTCTCATTCCCTTTATCTAATTAATTGGTTTACAATCGCTATCATACAGCTCCTCCGCATATTTTCTCAACCGATCTTCAATATCATCTTGATCGATTAATATCCCACCTGTTCTGTCCATAATCTTTTGTATCTTTTGCACTCTCTTCCCGAGCTATAACAATTTTATTTTAGTGTATAACGCTCCAAAATCCCCTTTTTTGCAGCTTTTCCATTTTCTCGCATTGTCTCGTCCACCAGTTTTCCCTCACCCGAATGGTTATTCGCCGGAGTTGATTATTTAACTCATTTGTAGTTCATCTTACCTTGGTCAGTGTTCATGTTTTTCCATTTCCTTCTCTCCTTTGTTAACCTACACATTTATAACGTAACCCACTGCCTCTCTACCCTCCTCTTTTCCGCTGCTCCTATTGTTTTCTCAGCCGCTTTTACAATGCCTGTTTTAATATTTTCCCATTTTGTCTCGATTGTACCTATTTCCTTGGCTTCGTCTATGTAACTTTCCAGTATCTCTTGATATTCCTACCGTTTTCCCCTTCAAAAGCTTCCAAGTTCCATAACTTTATCCTCCTCTTTTAACTAAGCCGTTAGAATCAAAATCTAAATAACATTTAATTATACCTAAACAATGATCAAAGTCTGCATCAACCCCAGAATGGTTCCGGAAGTTCTTGACAAAGTTCCTCAGTCTTTGCCTAACCGCGATGTAATCAATTTGATATATCCCAGTGATTCCCGGCATTTTCCATTTGTATCCCCCGCCTACGATGGTGAAATTAAGTGTTTGTCACTAAGAATTTATTTCTTCAACAAAATTCAACTGCCCTCTCACAGCGATCGTTCCTCGTTCCTAATCCATACCCTCCCACTTCATCCCCTTCTCTCATTTCCCCCACTACTGCGTTCCAGTCGCTCATTCCTATAAGACTTGTTTTCTTCCCTGAGACTTCTGTGGTTATCTCCTCCATCTGTTCATACACCCCATCCATCTCTTCCCCCCTATGATTGCTTGTTGGCATGTACACCTTTCAAGCAAACCATACTCTTCTATCATGGTGGAGTTGTGACAATTGGCTGTCCCAAGGGCAAATAAAGAAGCAGCACTTTGGAAATTTTCCTTGGAGGCCAATAAGTATCGCATTTGATTAAAAATCACAGCAAATCTCCATTTCTCCTAATGAATCAATTTTCATATAATAAACAAGTTGATGTTAAATGAGTTATTCTGCAAAACTGGCAACCTGGGAAAGAAATAATATCGTACTTTGGCTCACTTAATTATCACTGAAATAGAATATGAACTGTTCAAAAATGAGACGTGTTACAACTTTCATAACTAAAAATGTGTTTTTTCGGTTGCAAAACAAAGGAATATAAGAAATATTTAGGAAATGTTATAAAACATTTGTCGACCAGTGTAGTAGTATAAAATTCATGATTTCGACGTTAAAAATGCGATTTCTAGGGAAATTTTATTCGTATAAGAAAATCAAACGCAAAAATAAGAAAGTGCAATCTTTTATCCATCTAATGACGAAAGCTATAGCCTTCTATCTTCAGTAGACCTGATTAAAATATGCGAAAAGATAAACCTCTACACTTGGACCAAAATGTTTAGACTTGAGTTTTTCAAACACATGAGACACCAGACGGCACAATTCTCTGCCCTTGGGACCCAGTGGCCTTCCTTATAGTCCCAATTTCCTTAAAAAAGCTTTACTGATCCCATGTGTGAAAATTTCACTGAAATCGGTTCACTCGTTCAATACTCATGGAGCTTTTAAGAAAGCATTCTTATGGAACCTTGGGCCCCCTGGGGCCCCAGTGTGACTTACGACCCCATGATTACTGTGCATTCACTATAGGTATATTTTACGTGTTTCTACTTCAGACAAGAATCATCTTCCAGGGCCAATTTTTGGCGATAAAAGGGCCCACTTGAGGGCCTTGGGGCCATAGAAGGCCCTCAAGTGGGCCCTTTCGTCGCCAAAAATTGGCCCTGGAAGATAATTATTAAGCCCAAGGACCCTTGATGATGTCTACGCTGTAGATGGAACCCGGGTAGATGTATTAAACATTTTTGTGTGGACTATACAAAGTTTATACCTGTATTTTCATCGAAGTATCTTCCTGCCAAATTTGGTTTCAATCGATTCAGTGGTTTATGAGTGATTGAGTAACAGACAGACAGACACCTATAGATTTTTAATATATATTAGTAAGATTACCAGAGAAATAAGTTCCGAGAAAACAGTCACTATACCCAAGGTGTCAATTACATCACGATTTTAAAGGATTACACTGGAAGAGTGACAACCGAAAGGAAATTAATAGTTTAAGGGACGAGATTAATTATATGTACGAATGAGTTATAGGAGTCGCAGTTTTCAAATATTTTTCTATCAATTACAGGATTAGCAAATAAGCCATGCTGTTCCTATACATACTTGTATTAATATCTATTATTTTCCCAGCATATACGTAAAATATGTTTATTTATTTACTTTATTGCAACCGTTTTACTTGTCAAAGGGATGGCTTTAATAATATGTACGAATCCAGGCGTAGTAGTTTTACTTTTCATGTACTGTTGTTGTAATAATAGGAGTTTCTTGAATAGGCCATTCTTATTCAATATATACGTACATTTATTCACATTATTTTCCCCGCAATTGTGAAAATTATGTATATATTTTCGCTGCTGTTTTATGTGAAATTTGCACTTGTATATACCGATGTAAATGCTGCAATGAATTTTAATTTAATCTGATTACATTTAAGGAACACATTCAACATATTTTAACTTATTACGGAATAATTGAACGAGTTTTACGAGTAGATTACTTCTATTGAACGACCGATTAATGAATCTGTCGTCGTATTGAACGATGTTGCCCCAGATGCCGTCTCTAATCAGTGGATTAAAAGTTTCAAGTGAAGGTAGCCTTTCAGCTCGCCGTGAATCATATTGGTTGAATATATTCAACTCTTATCTCACAAAAATATTTATTTAATATAATCAGCATTACCCTCGACCATAAGAAGCCTATCCTGAAATTTAACAAAGATTCATTCATTTCGCCTCGTATTATAAACGTGGGAGTCTGAAATATATAGAAGTAACACACTCTTTGGTTAGAAAAAGCAGCATTCATTTCGCCCCCTGTATTATATACGTGGGATAATTTTAATATTCCATTTAAGCGTAGTTTCTACCCTTCTTCCCGTGCTAAGGTCAATTTGGCATAGCGGAAGCGCTGCTGGAAGGGGGCGTGGCTGCGGAAAGCGATTTTCCATGGGGCTTATGGATGTGAGGTGACTGTTAATTTAGACTGTGCTTCTACGTTATTAGTTTTGAAAAATATTATTTTTGAGTATATGTGCCAAGTTTAAATTCTTTACCTCAACACAAGTCATTTTGAATTCTTGTCGTGCATTTTTCGATTTCCGACAACTGTGCGTCGTCCCTAACCGCGTTTCCTAGCAGCAGAATCATACTATTCCTATATTATGCTGAAAACGAGGTGACATGAATGAAAAAAATTGAAGTAGGCGCAGAAAGAAATCAGACGGTCACAATGGAGGAGTCACGCTGCTGCGTATCCTTACGCAATCAGAAAACATGCCAAACAATTGAGTGGACTCGATGATTTCTCTGCCCTAAGATTTTTTTTATGATTTCGGTCAGTGTGTCCCGAGGTTCGTGACTTTATTTTATTTATATATCAGTTACATTTGAAGGAGTAAAGCTCGGCAGGAAAGAGAATTATAATTTCAAATCAAATATTTGAGAAAGTACGTCGTTCGCGTTGTGAGACCACAAAAGTAAAATCTGGGTCAAATATTTTATTGAAATATCTCCCTCTTCCCTAACCTCAGGTAAACACACACCTGAGTGGAGAAATGTTCCAAATTGGCAAGGATTTGATTACATATAGACCGTTTTTTTATCCGCTAATAAAGCTAAAATATCGAATGCTCACTCCCTAACCTCCAGTTGGTCTCTCCAAATATTAGTTGAAGTGGACAGAAACTTTTGCTTATTTTCTGTTAAGTCACGGTGTCGAGCCTAAATTTGGATCTCGCATTCGATCACCCTTGTCGTTTTCATCGGGATTATGGTGTGATGTCGCATTACATTACAGAAAGGAAAGTAAAATTCGGCATCTTTGATAAAATATAGAGTCGCTTTTTTTAGAGGGAAAAAATTGTCGTGGATTGAGTTCAGCCTGCGTATTTTCTCTCTTATGGATGGATGGTGACCTCCATTTCTTAAATAAATGCTCAGAGTGATAAGAGCCGGTTTTTTTAATACCAGCATTTTTGGACTATCGAAATTTTCTTCATCCTTGAGAGAACATTTCGGACATTTGTGCCAGTCCGTTTTTGAAAGAATTTTATCGGGTTTGTTTTGCGTGGGCATAGGAACAACGCTCATATTCTGCTTTGTTGGAAGAAATGTGAACTCCGCTGGGGCACCTGCAACTAACAGAGTTAGCAACTTAAGACCAAGGTGAATATATTTATTTTACGCTTGAAAAGACTGAGTTTAAAATGAAAATGTACGGTGCCCATTAAGACGTTACGTTTTGGAATCCAAATAGAAATAAATGGGACTTTCCATTCACTCTAGTGAGCGTTTCACGACTAAGGATGCTTTCCATTCGTTTCAGACTCTGCGTATTAATCAAAGCTTTTCGAATCAGATCTGGAAAGGACACAAAGGAAATTTCGACAACTCCTTTCAGGACTGTTGCTTTCGTTTTGATTTTCAGTGACGGCTTCAAAAATGGATAATGTAAAGTTATTGATTACTCATTCTTTAAATGTTTTGTTTAAAAATACGTGTTTTGAAACAAACACATTGGCACAAAAACTCGGCCGTGACTTATTCGAGCTAGTTAATGCAACCTTAGGATTGCTAATATTCGTCAGATGCAATCATCCCTTGATATCCCATCCCATCTTCACTTTTGATAATAATCCAAAACAGACTGCTAGCAAATTCATATAATGATGGTCTCACTTTATTCTCACACGACTGTTAGTCTTTTCCTCTACCAAAAAGGTACTCAGCTTTAATGTACATTCATAATGTACAAATGTACAAAAGGTACAAATTTACCGTCTATGTATATTCATAATTATCGTATGCGTGATAAAAATGGCACGTATCGGTAACTTCTATTTCACGAATAGTTATTTCTACCAACAAAGAAAAACATTAGTTTCTGGTAAAGAATTTGGTGCCCTTAAAAGCAAACTCAGCGGTTCTGGCCTTCAATTTGAATATTTGTGGACACATTACATTTGAATATTTCAAGTTATCAAAAAAAGTATCTCTCGCAGCTTATTCTGGATAATGCATAAAGTATATCACAGTTTATATCTTGAAACAGCATAAAAAATGGGAGCCTATATCAAATTTTCAATATTGAACGATTGACAAATTAAATTTGTTCATCAGGCATCACAAGGTTCGTAGTCAGGCAGGGGCGATCCCAGGAATTTATTTCGAGGTTGGGGGGGGGGGGGGAGACTACCATTTGATTATAGCAATTTTCAATCACCCTAAACAAAACTATAGAACTGTTACATCATTATATATATATATATTATTATATTGGAGAGCATAATATTAACTATTACACTTTTCAGATCATTGATCGAAGTGCTTAATGTTATATTTGATAACTACGTCTAGATGTTAAAATTGTTTTGGAAAATAAAAATTATCGGGGGGAATGTATCCCGTTTATCCCCCCACCTGGGATCTCTCCTGTACTCAGGCGATATTTCAATAAAATCATTGACCCAGATTTTACTTTTGTAGTCTAACATCGCGAGGGATGTACTTTCTCAAATATTTGATTTGAAATTAAAATGCTCTTTCCTGCCGAGCAGTAGACCTTCAAATGAAACTGATATATAAATAAATAAAATCACGAACCTCGGGACACACTGACCGAAATCATAAAAAAATCTTAGGGCAGAGAAATCATCGAGTCCACTCATTTGTTCGGCATGGATTTGATTGCGTAAGGATACGCAGCAGCGTGATTCCTCCATTGTGACCGTCTGATTTCTTTCTGCGCCTATTTCAATTTTTTTCATGCATGTCACCTCGTTTTCAGCGTAATATAAGAATAATTTGATTCTGCTGCTCGGAAACGCGGTTAGGGACGACGCACAGTTGACGGAAATCGAAAAATGCACGACAAGAATTCAAAATGGCTTTTTTTTGAGGTAAAGAATTAAAAATTGGCACATATACTAAAAAATAATATTTTTCAAAACAAATAACGTAGAAGCACAGTCTAAATTAACATTCACCTCACATCCATAAGCCCCATGGGAAATCGTGCTCCAGCCACAGCTTCCCTCGTTGTGGATTGGACAGAATGCGATCAAATCGTTAACCATTCATCCAAGTCGAGTTCTTGCATCGCACAACAGAGCAAAGATTACCCCCGCCTTTTTTCGGCAATTTTCAAGCGAATCTAAAGCTTTTATCTCATACAACTATAAGCAGGAGCGGTGTTGTAGTTACTAATATGTTATATTTGGTTGTTACTATGCTATAGTTACTTGGTAGCTATGTACTTCAGCATAAACAATTCCCGTTACTAAGTCATTATTTACCCGTTCCAGTTTCCTTTCCATTCCAGTCCTATGACGCGTCCTGCGCATGCGCTCTAATCTATTCCGGGTGGCGAAACCCGGAATAGATTACATCTACATCTACCTCATTAGAGCGCATGCGCAGGACGAGTCATAGGACAGAAATGGAAAGGAAACTGGATCGTGTAAATAGTGACTTACGGCTACCTCCCGCTTCGAGTTTCGAAATGGCTAACATATTAGTCAAACAAGAGTGAGCGTACATGTTTATTCGAGCCTTTTGCAATTAAATTGTATCACACATTCTTTAAAAAAGTAAAATAAATATACTTCCATAGGAAATGCCTTTTTGACAGTCCTACACTTCAAGGAAAATACTTACATTGACTTGCGTCCTTTCAGCCTACTGATTTCCATTTTTCGGCAAGCCGAGATGACTGTTTATTTAGACTGCGGTAGAAGTGTATATGGGGATAGAAAAAATTTGTTACACGTTCCAGTGAATGTAGATATGATTATTCTATCGTATGCATTATATTTCATTAAAATCGGTTGTTCCTACTGGAAGATACATCGTCTTAAACTCAAAGGACTTGACTTTTTTATATAGGGTTTTCCTTGATTCACCCCCATAAGGTGACAAAAGTTTCAAAACGTAAGAAATTAAAAGGCTATATATCATTATAAATATCAAGTAATTGTAACAGTATAGCGGCTTAAACACGATTATTAAGAAAAAGTACAAAAAAACTGAGCTTTTATTTAATATTTTAAATGCATGGTAGCGTTTATGAGTAATCATCACGGTTAGATTTTTATTCTTAATTAAACGGTGAAATATAACTACATGTCGTTTTTAAGGGCAAAATGCCATTCTTCATCTTCAGATGCAAAATCTTCAGATGAATTCTTGAAGATAGCTGTTAATATTGTCACGTGAAATCAGACATCAATAAATCTGCTTCACGGCGAGTTGAAAGGCTACCTTCACTTGAAACTTTTAGTCCACTGATTAGAGAGGGCATCTGGGGCAACATCGTTCAATAGGACGACAGATTAATTAATCGGTCGTTCAATAGAAGTAATCTACTCTAGAGGTGGGAATTTCGGTTCATTTTGTGGATTCGGTTCATGGGATTTGATTCGTGGCAATGATTCGGTTCTTTAAATCGTTCATAATGAAACGAATGAACCAAATCCACGAGTGAATCTCGAATCCATGTGAACCTCGAATCCAACTGAATCTCGAATCCAAGTGAATCTGTCAACTTACTGCATTTCAAATATTAGTGTGCGAAATAACAAACAAAAAGGTGATATGTGATGCTCCAATTCGGAAACACAAGACATTTGGCAAGGTGTTTCAAGGGTATTTACAGGGTTCTTATTGAACGATTTGGATTTGGCGGATTTGGAGATTTGCTAGCAGAATCTTCCACACAAATCGTTCATATTGAACGATTTGGATTCGGCGGATTTGAATCTTCCATCAAATCGTTCATTTTGAACGATTCGAGTGGAAAGCGTAGATTCAATTCATTCGGTTCATGCCATTGAATCGTTCATTCTGAACGATTCATTCATGAACGAAACACCTCTAATCTACTCGTAAAACTCGTTCAATTATTCCGTAATAAGTTAAAATATGTTGAATGTGTTCCTTAAATGTAATCAGATTAAATTAAAATTCATTGCAGCATTTACATCGGTATATACAAGTGCAAATTTCACATAAAACAGCAGCGAAAATATATACATAATTTTCACAATTGCGGGGAAAATAATGTGAATAAATGTACGTATATATTGAATAAGAATGGCCTATTCAAGAAACTCCTATTATTACAACAACAGTACATGAAAAGTAAAACTACTACGCCTGGATTCGTACATATTATTAAAGCCATCCCTTTGACAAGTAAAACGGTTGCAATAAAGTAAATAAATAAACATATTTTACGTATATGCTGGGAAAATAATAGATATTAATACAAGTATGTATAGGAACAGCATGGCTTATTTGCTAATCCTGTAATTGATAGAAAAATATTTGAAAACTGCGACTCCTATAACTCATTCGTACATATAATTAATCTCGTCCCTTAAACTATTAATTTCCTTTCGGTTGTCACTCTTCCAGTGTAATCCTTTAAAATCGTGATGTAATTGACACCTTGGGTATAGTGACTGTTTTCTCGGAACTTATTTCTCTGGTAATCTTACTAATATATATTAAAAATCTATAGGTGTCTGTCTGTCTGTTACTCAATCACTCATAAACCACTGAATCGATTGAAACCAAATTTGGCAGGAAGATACTTCGATGAAAATACAGGTATAAACTTTGTATAGTCCACACAAAAATGTTTAATACATCTACCCGGGTTCCATCTACAGCGTAGACATCATCAAGGGTCCTTGGGCTTAATAATTATCTTCCAGGGCCAATTTTTGGCGACGAAAGGGCCCACTTGAGGGCCTTCTATGGCCCCAAGGCCCTCAAGTGGGCCCTTTTATCGCCAAAAATTGGCCCTGGAAGATGATTCTTGTCTGAAGTAGAAACACGTAAAATATACCTATAGTGAATGCACAGTAATCATGGGGTCGTAAGTCACACTGGGGCCCCAGGGGGCCCAAGGTTCCATAAGAATGCTTTCTTAAAAGCTCCATGAGTATTGAACGAGTGAACCGATTTCAGTGAAATTTTCACACATGGGATCAGTAAAGCTTTTTTAAGGAAATTGGGACTATAAGGAAGGCCACTGGGTCCCAAGGGCAGAGAATTGTGCCGTCTGGTGTCTCATGTGTTTGAAAAACTCAAGTCTAAACATTTTGGTCCAAGTGTAGAGGTTTATCTTTTCGCATATTTTAATCAGGTCTACTGAAGATAGAAGGCTATAGCTTTCGTCATTAGATGGATAAAAGATTGCACTTTCTTATTTTTGCGTTTGATTTTCTTATACGAATAAAATTTCCCTAGAAATCGCATTTTTAACGTCGAAATCATGAATTTTATACTACTACACTGGTCGACAAATGTTTTATAACATTTCCTAAATATTTCTTATATTCCTTTGTTTTGCAACCGAAAAAACACATTTTTAGTTATGAAAGTTGTAACACGTCTCATTTTTGAACAGTTCATATTCTATTTCAGTGATAATTAAGTGAGCCAAAGTACGATATTATTTCTTTCCCAGGTTGCCAGTTTTGCAGAATAACTCATTTAACATCAACTTGTTTATTATATGAAAATTGATTCATTAGGAGAAATGGAGATTTGCTGTGATTTTTAATCAAATGCGATACTTATTGGCCTCCAAGGAAAATTTCCAAAGTGCTGCTTCTTTATTTGCCCTTGGGACAGCCAATTGTCACAACACCACCATGATAGAAGAGTGTGATTTGCTTGAAAGGTTTTGCTAACTTGTTATGTGTCTAATGGAAAGTTTTTTGAAAATCATGCGGGATTACTGCTAGCTACTAAAAAGGATAAAATGTACAATAGAGAGAAAGTTTTGACTAAAGAATTGTAATTTTTCGGTTAATTATAAAATTTTTCATGAATTATATTTTTTATATTGTATTATAATTATACAGTTAATTATAAAATTTCTCTTTCAATAAGAATAGACCTAGAGCAATAATTCATGAGTAATATTTAAAAATATTGCTCGATAATGTGTCAAATGAACAATGAAAAGTTTCGTGAATGATATATTTGATGTAAATTGTATCTTTTCAAAATCTTTTGAAGTCTTTTGACAAAATAACTACATGTTTCTGCTATTTGAGTAATTTATATACATTCAGCAGTAAAATTTAGAATAAAATGGTTTTTTTTTGTCTAATGATATTGAAAAAATGTTTAGTTTTGTAGATCGGTGTCATCAAGCCACCCAAATTAGTGCCTGTTCCAAAATGAATCTTCGGAAAGATTTGAAAAAAAAAACGAAATGTCGCAACGTAGTGCCGTGCTTAGAGTGCCAGAAAGTAATAGGGCGATCTCGTGGATGCAAAATTGAGGGATATAGATTTGAATACAAGTCAATACAAACGATTTCTCAAAATTCGAAACGATGGTTAAATGAATTGATGAGGGGCAATAAAGCTTGAAGAATGCAACGAATTTATGATCACCAAACATTTCTTTATGATTCGAGTAGTATGATCGATATTTAAACTAGTTACAGATAGTTTTAAAGAGGAAAAATGAGGAAAAAATAGCAACCTTGGATTGGCATCAGCATAGAAAATAAGTTGGCTGCCAGATATGAGAATAAAATTAGTGGCATAAAATTGAGCTTAGACCCATGCAAAGTAGTGAGGGGAAATTGTGAGTGGATTTGTTTCAAAGTTCACCGATAACTATAAGATATTAAGTCACGAAACAAGCTGAATTCACCATGATAAAAGATCGTAGGCTTTCCCGGCAAATAACAGTAGTACAATCTTCTCGGGTTTGGCACCGGGTAAGGCTATTAAAGGCCAACGTTTCGACGAGAAACTCTCTCATCGTCATCAGGGCTAAGACTGATGCCCTTAGCCCTGATAACGATGAGAGAGTTTCTCGTGGAAACGTTGGCCTTTAATAGCTGTACCCGGCGCCGAACCCGAGAAGATTTTACTGAACTCACCATGTTTAGAAAAAATGAGAGATTTAATGGTGGAATATTGAAATTTTGGTGGAACGTGTCAATCATCTCCAAAATAGGAAGGTGAATGCGTATTGGATGAGCTCATAGTATGAAAGAACGTCCAATTCGTTTACTTATCTCCTCCCGCCCCTCTTCAAGGATCCTTACCCACCCCTGTATCCCCGCCTTATTTTCTTCCCCGAATGGTACCCTGTTTATATATAAATCCAGCATCTCCGTACTTGGCATTCTGCCTCTGAAGATAATGTGTTAACATTGAAACCGGTCAGGCTCCTTGAAAAATAAAATAGTGTGGAAAATTACAAAGATACAATTATTGTACTATGTCTAAATTCCACAATGTCAAGTCATGAACTATATTGTATATCCAATTCGTAATCTAAGAAGATCGATAACACGTACAGAAAATTTCGAGTGAGACAGAAAGTCAATGAAACTGTCAATCCATCGCCTTACGAGATGTCCATTTCGTTAATTCGTTCTATTTTATTTTCACCTTGATCTTGCTAGACACTCAAGAAGACTTTATACGCAATAATCATGTAGAATGTTATCGCGTTCTTTGTTACTTTATTTAGAAGTGAATTTCGTTCATTCTTACATCATTGCAGCAAGTGACAACCTATTGAAGCTAATCCGATCTGAATTCTATCAGGAGTTCCTTTTCACGTGTTGAAGGTTAGGGGGGCTCTTTACAGAATTACTATATGCATCAAATTAGGAGGCTATGCTTTGTGGAACCACATAACTATAAGAAAAACTTGTAAAATTCCACAAAACTTTGGAATTTTACAGGTAAAGTTTTTCTTAGGAGCTAATTATCCTCAGCCAACATGTTTTTTCCACTCTCCTTTATACTTCCAACAAAACCAAAATTGGGGCTTATCCTCATTGCCTATGACGTCCAAAATTCGGGGCTATAAGAACTAAAATTGAATGTCATCATTAGGCCGTTCGTAAGGCATCTAATCTCTGCCCTTTTCTATTAATTTTCCATCCCTGTGAACAATTAGGTCAGTGAAGTGAGTGAACAAAATTTTATGTAACTATCCTTATATTAACGGTACCTTATTACATTTTCTTAACCACCTGAGCATCGAGTGGAGTCTATGAGGCGACTTACTGATGGAAAGTGTCATCGATGTAACTCCACCGTATCCTTACAGGGATTCGTGGAGGATGCAGATATCTAATGGTTCTCGCTCATAATGCCTATCACAAAAGAGCACCTTCATGGTAAAGATCACCGAACAAACGTTAAGCAAAGTCTCAGGCAAATATATCACTCTGATACTTTGCACAAGGTGTTTATTGCATCACTTGGCACCGAATTGGAGAGTGACGGGAAAAATTTGAAGATATTTGATTTTTGGACCACGCCAATGCCTCCCTTATAAAATTATTTATGCATTTCCTGACCAATTTTATTTATGCATTAGCTACTGCTTTTGCATCTCTGGCCTTTCGCTCTTTTGGCAATCAGTGGGGAATTGTATTGATTTTGGCACACCATGTTACTGAGGAAAATGCAGGGAAACCTTTCTGTAGTCTGTAAACGAACTTGAGTCTTTAGGGATTAGAGCGGTGGGAGGTAATATCTACCTGGCCTTATTAGTACCATTATGAAAACGTGATTGAAGGGGGGGGGGGGGAAATAGGCTTTTAGTTAAAGGTAAGAAGCCCAGGAAAATAGATGAGTCACGCGGAGTATGGAGGCAGTGCATTAGAGCACCATGGTGTCAGCATAATTCTATTTTTTTTAATTCACAATTTTACGTCCTATTCAACTGATAGACTGCTGCAAGTAAGTAAGACTCTCTACTAGCATTACCCGAGTATTGACATAGATTATCTCCAGAAAACATCCTCACCACTCCCGGAATTCGAACACGAGCCCTTAAAATATGAATCCATCACTTAAGCCTCCGCGACTAACCGAGCCCCAAGTTGGAGCTTGAGATATAAGACATTGTCTCTGGCGTAACTTGGTGGAGTTCCTTCATAATGAATGAAAAACTCCTTGTTATGATTCAACACTATACAAAGTGTGGAATCATAACCAGAAGTTTTTTCATTCATTTTGGGACTTGAAATCTATAGTTCTGATCGCCTTTGAGTTTGAATGCTTGTAAAAATATATTTACTGCTAAATGAAATAAATCCTAGTCTCACGCATCAATCAAAGCTCTCGTTGGAACAAGATTGGTGCGTTACCGAATTCTGGCAAAACAATCATCCACATATTACCGTGCGCCGCGTGTGACCAGCCGTATTAAAGTGTTCAGGATAAGGTTTTGGGAGGTAATATGATGAAGTGTATAATGGGTGTGTATTATGCGGTGCTCATCTTTCATTACGGTAACTTATTTTGCGCTGAAAGAATGAATATTTTTCCTATCTGTTTGGAAAAATATCTCTTAATTTATCGCTTATATCGAATCTAGAAATGCAGTCAGGCGTCAAAAGTGACGTTCCCTATGTCGCTCTGAAAATCATCTGTTCTGAATCTCTTTAGCAAACCAAGTCAAGCGTACATCCGATTCTCCAGCGGCTCCCAGCCTAATTGATCTTGAAGCCGTGAAACTATTGGTTCGTTCAAAGCAGTTTTTAACAAAGCGCGTAGCTTTTGTTTGTATTTATTAATGTTTTAGTTAAATCTTTCTGCCCATGAACCCAAATGCTCGCAGCTTATTCTAGGTGTAGCCCAACCAGTAGCGAAGTAGCACCTCTCTTGTACTTTTTCATCCGAGAACCTTTCTATCCAACGGACGGAGTCATATTATTGTGGCATAATCTTTGAAACAGTATATTCGTGTGATGATCGCTAAAACCCTAATTAGTTCGTAAATCCACTCCATCCATTGAAATTGAAAGACAGGTCAATCAAATGGTTGGAAAAAGGTGATGGTAAAACTATATAATTTGTGAAACTCTCATAGCTGGGTCATCCAAGAGTAATAATGGTGAGTGAGAGTTAAGCATAGTCAATTTTATATTGTGGCAGAGGCAAAAACCGGAAACGACCTTCAAGGCAAATATCACAATATTTTTAAGTTTATTAGAAAAAATACGGCACATATGATAGAAAATAAGTTGATAAAATTAGATACTGTAATTCTTCTGTATAAACAAAGCCAAATCCGATGTAAAATACTTTTATGGCTGCAGTTATGCTCACAATTACTCTCATGCTGAGAACCAGCACAGTATTACTGTGGGGATTTAACATGGAGATTTTCAATTAAATATCTCTTGGAATTGAACCTGGTACTCTCCCTACATACACCTATGCTCTACACTCTGCATTGCATCGCTGCTGACTTCGAAAACTCGTCAAATATGTTAAGATTCCATGAATTATTTGATTCTCTCTATTCACGTATTTGGTTCGCTCGACCGGTTTCATATTTTTCGGGATCAAGATAATTTTATGCAGTCATTCACCCCGGAGCTCGTGTCGGACGCAAATGGGCTCTCAAAATGTTGCAGACAAAGAAAAATATGAGGTATTTAAATCATCGTACAATACGGTATCATTAAATATTTTACAGTGAAGTAAAAACATTTAAAAGTTTTTAAGGTACTTGGCAAATAGGAAATTTCGCAAGTTATAATTGAAATTAGCTGGCCGGCAGAATTAAGATAGAGGTAGTGATTCAAACAAATGTAAGAATAAATAGGTGTTCTTCTCAAAGTCAGCTGAATAAATCTTTAAAATATTAATCCAGAAATTATGAAAATAGGAACAGTACCGTGTGCATCGCTTGTATCAGACAATACCACTATGTATATTTTTAAGTGGTGGGGCAAAGGCCACGTAAGCATCACAAATAACATATTTGTGTTACGAAAATGGCAATATTCTCCTTTGTCATAATTGCACTAAATAGTTCCAACAGATGTAAGTGGAGAGGAGAGGCTATAGAAAATAGTAAAAAGAAAAGTCAGAGGACCTGGATGGTGAAGAGATAAATAAACTGCCCATACTTATATTTTTAGAAATGATTGAAGAAAGATGACGACTCATGATGAAGTTGTTGTCGTGGCAGTGATACGTAAAAATAATTCTAATTTGTTACTCTTAAGAAAGCAAAAATAACTTGGTTAATAACACTGAGTCACCTGGTTAATAGCTGTGCGAAGTGGCAAATAGCTATCCTAAAATGCAATGTTCGACTCCAAGTCGAAAATTATTTTTAACCACAGTTCCTTCTATAGTTACATGACGATAATAAACAATGAATTTACTGAGGTTTTGAAATAAGTTGAGTTACTTTGATATAAATTTTTCATATTTTTGATTTTGCCTCAAACAAAATTTTCCTCAAGTGGTCATTAACCGTACGGTTTACCCTTTTTGTCTTTTCTTTTAGTTTTATAGATTTATTTTGGTCAGTACGTGACAGAAAACGTCGTGGTCATGCCCTCTGTCTGGACGGTCTTTGAACTGTGCTGCTCACCGTCAAGGGAATACTGGACTGTCAACACTGGGTTCTTTGCCTCATCTTTGTCCTCCTTTGCTGCCACTTCCACAACTTTCCAATAAACGCCAACGACCTCATATTTCAAGGAGTTTGCTGCTTTAATAAACAGACGCTAAGAAAAACATCTATTCTGTGAGAGACCTGACCATTGATGACGCTGTGGAGGGATTAACAGTATAAATATTTTCATGAGCAGCGTGCATTCGAAACCTTAAATAAATATATAAATATTGCTGATCGGATAAGGTCGGCCAAAATCGCCTTGTTTTTGATGGCGCTTGACTTAATTGATGGGCATTTCTCGCAAAGGGAATGCACCAGAAGTCCATGACCATTAATTGTTTGCTGCGCGAATTTAAAGTCGTTCTTATCTCCTGATAAGATTTCACTGTCAACTTTGGGTGTTATACCTAGTCTAACGAGTCCGTGACGAGAGCTAGTCTCTTAATTAGCGCAGATGCAGTCTCGCGTTGCGTAGATTCAGTGAAATTAAGTGACGATAAAAACCTAAGAGCTGGAAAGATTTCATTGAGGTTGATTGGTTATTTAGGTAGGAGACAGATAACTGAGGTTAATTGTACCAATAGGGAAAGGTATATACGTTATTACGGTAATGATTATTGAGGAATTGAGTGACGATGGAGAAATACCTGATGTTGTCTTTTGTTTGATATCATCGAAAGGCGTCGTGAGACCTCAGTTCAATATCCCATCAGAAGAACGGAATCCTGCATTTCAAGTGCTCTCCACAAGGTACCCAGAAGGGATTGGGGGCCGTTTAAAAACTTTATCTACCGCTGGGATTTGAACCGGGGCCCTTTAAATGGAACACCAATACTCTTGTCACCTCACCTACTCAACTCCCGTGTTGACTAAGTGAGCAATGTAAATACGTAGTTATCATAAAGTATACAAACTATAGAATGGTTTAATTATGATTAAGAGCTTAAGAGTGATAACAAATACTATCTCGGTATAGATGTATTTTAATATAGTTGAAATAGGTACCTCCAGTCAAATTAGGATAAGATTACTTAATAAGTTCCAGCGATAAAATAGAACAAATTCACTCCTTTTAGCATCATCATCTTTGATCCTTTAATCCTAAGATTGGTTGATTGCAGCCCTCCACCCTTCCTTGTCGAATGCTAGTTCCCTTATCCTCTAATAAATTAGGAGGATCGGGTTGGTGTTGTGGCTAGAGTACTCGCCTACCACACGGGCGGCCAGGATTAAATTCCCTTTGGAAGTGGATGTTTTTCAGAGGAAACCCGATCCCTACTTGAGTGTCTTGTGGAGGGCACTTCAAGTACAGTACTTCGTCTGTCGAATGAGACGTTAAACCGTGGTCCCCTTGGCGCCTTTCGTTAAGAGCAGGCTAATGCCGACGCCGGGTTTCTATCCACCCTTCCTCCCTTACCCTTCCCCTAGGGCGCAAATGACCTTAGCCGTCGGTCGCCTCCCCAAATATCCAATCCAATTATCTAGTAAATTATCTTTCGTACTTTATTCTTTATTAGTCCTATGTTTCTATTCTTTGGTCATCCTCTGCAGACTATTTCTTCCATGTTTCCTTCAACCGCATTCATCACAAACCCATTATGCCTCAGGGTGTCCCTTATCCATTTAATTCATATTTTCTTTATAGTGTTCCATTGTCTTCTACTCTCCTGTATACATTTTAATTTCTTATTTTATCCGTCCATTGAACCTTCAGCACTTTCCTTTAACACCAGGTTTTGAAACCTCTAGCATCTTCTGGTCTGCTTTTCCTTTGATCCATGCCTCCGGTCCGTAGAGTGTCACGCTCCACACGGCCAATCCATAGAGTGCTACCGAACTCATGTAGTCCCTTATTTGGCATAAACATCATGGTTGTCAACGAGGGTTCTTTATCTCAAATGGCGAACTATTCAACAAATGGCGGTCCTATTCGGGAGGACCCATATTGGTGTCCGGTCAGCCCTGCCAGAAGTTGCTTTCCTTCGCGGGATATTATCTCAAAAATTTGGCCATACAGTGACTGAGAGGTAGAAATATTGTTATCTGAGTTCAGCAACCACTCCAGGAATTTTATCTAAAAAAGGTGGCTGAATTTTATCGAAAGTTTTATGTCATTCAATCAGTTCAACTAATATGCACTCATGAATGACATATTCTAACGTAGCGTCCCAACCGTGGGGTGAAACTACTCAATGGAAATATGAAATCCATGGAGGGATATGATTTTAGCTGGTAACATAGCACGGAAAGTGTATTCCTCTCTGAATGACTGGTGTCCAGCTGGGGTAAAATAATAAGCACTCCAAAAAACGGGAAATTAATATTAAACCAAATGACCTAAATCTCATCAGGTCACCTCAAAATTTGGAACAAACATGACAACTGTTACTCTCCCAATATCGACGTCATCGTCTTGTTGAATGTGGTGAGTAATCTTTTATGTCAATTTCTCTTTTTCTAATTGTGGACCATTGAAGCCGGTCGATTTTTTCCAAGAAACAAATATATTCAACATTTCATCAGTCAAGCTAAATGTTTTGCAGATTCATTGTTTGTCCTCAAACGCCTTTTTGTTGATAGAGACGTGAATCTACATCCTCAGTCAGAATACACAGAATAAGCGGGCCAGCTATACCTACCTGAAGGAATTTTTCTTTGTTTCGTAATTTGAAATTTTTATAGCACCATTTACCTTGTATTTTCGAGTTTTAAATGAAAATATATAACGTTCCAAAACGGAATAAATATATAAATATATATATATATATATATAATCGTTCGTTCATTCACTCAGACCGCTCAGCGGCATATACTCACATAAATGTTTGTTCAGAAAGGTAGAAAGAAAGTGGATAGGAACACATAAAATCAACAGACACAATGTGTCTGTTGATTTTATGTGCTCCTATCCACTTTCTTTCTACCTTTCTGTATAAACATGTGTGTGTATATGTATATATACTCCTATATATATAAACTCCTATCTCTGTGGAAAGAGGGAGAAACATTTCTTTTTGTCGATAAACGCGTGTCATTTTGACCGAGAATCCACTGGGAAACGGAGTGACCCCGCCCTTTGCTTCTCATATAAGCGTGTGGTCCAGAAGTCCAATATCGAAGAATAAATATTGCCTGACTACAGAACCGTATTGATTGGCGCGTTTAAGAGGTTTCCAATCGCCTTTCACGTCCAAAGGATCGTATAAAGAGGAACTTTTCACCCCTTAGGATACTTAAATGCACAACTACGCCTAAAGCACTGAGTTAGCTTTTTGTTTCAATGGAAGTAAAATTCATCAAGATAAACTTGTTTTGGGCATGATAATTATACAAAGACTTTTAAGAGCTAGAACAATGAAGGAGAAAATATAATTGTCTCGGAAATTTTCAATTTTGGAGCGTGGCGTTTTGTTGAGATAAAATTTAAGAATTGTGGTAAATAGGACGTGCGTGATTGGAGGCCCACGTTCCTTCAAATCTTTGCAGAATATGGTGCAATTAACTGCATTTTTACATGAAACCGGCGATTGCTCTGGAATAAAGATGAGGCTGATATGATGGCAAAATTCAATGCTAATTAACAGTTAGTCGTCTCTGTCATAGAGCTGATAGGAAAACTACCTACTACACATTCATAATTTGGTAATATTTCGGCTGAACCAATCATCGTATTGGGGAACATTGAGAGAATGTGTTTTTAAGGGATAGAGCGTGGATTCAATACGATAGACAGAAGAAAGAAAGAGGATTGACGGTCATAATACGAAGGGCAGAAAGGAATAGTCATGAGGAATAAATTCTTCTGGGATCGACAATGAACCACATACTCTTGTCAAAAGGAATATATGATTCACTTCGCAATCTAGAAATATTCTTCAAGAGGAATTTTATTCGTCGTTGCTGTAATTTCCGGCAGAAGCTGATAACTTCAATGGATAGAGCGTAAAATTAGAGACTTAAACTAGCTAATACCTAATCTATCCCTCATATTGATTATCGTTCTTTGGTAATGTCAAATATTCCCAAATCTCAGTTATACAAACTGCAAAAAATTCAAACCGTTTAGGGGAAATAAAAAATTCAAACCGTGACGAGATGAAGAAGACGACGGTTTCGCCGTTCTCCTAGTTTTTCGCGTGTTTTTCTTCACTCTTTCGACCGTATAAGCTAAACGTTTACATTTAAGCACTTTTCAGTTAATGTATTTTTTAGTCAAATAAACAAGGAGTAAAACGATATATTACCCGACTCTATGGAGCTCCGGCGGAATTTCATACAAATGCTTTAAGTTCAGCGTTCTACCTTTATTTGCGCCGATAGTGGTGCAGCAGATAGTAGCTGGTGGCGCGCAACTATGGTAGACGAACTTTATCTGTACTATTCATTCAATCCCCGGATTCCCGTAGTAATAGCTGCAAACATTTGCCAAATAGACTTGAATAAAGTCAAACTGCGTTCTTTCAGATTTACATTCCATTGTTCGCTATCACCAAGTGTTGAGGTGAGGAGTATTTTAAACAATTCTTAACTTTTTTTTAAAATTCCTTATTATGTACACCAAAAATTATAAACACAATTTTTTTAGTTCCTCTGGGGGGGTGGGTTTAACCTCCAAACCCTCCCCCCCTCGCTGCGTCCCTGCTGTGAATGCGATGCGGTTGAGGCCGAGATAGCAGAGAAAATGTTTGGCAGGAAAAGAAAAAAGAACTTAAAATATGATAGATATTTTATTTTCCGAGTTGCAATCAAAACTCAAACCTTTCTTTGGAAGTCCATTACTCTGAACTAAAGGCAAATCTCTCTAGCGTTCTCACCAGAGATAATTCTGCTAATAATGATGTAGAATTCCACTGGCTATTCTTGCCATGCTTAGTGAGCAATCATTCAATTATTATTCTGCATTTTACAATGAATTACTTCTGTTTTAACCTCCCTGTAGACTACATTCTAATATTATCATTATGGTAGTAACGTACTGATCTTGTAAATTTGAATCGGAGGTAACAGTGTTCAATTGGATTTTCACCCAAGCAAGATAAATTGAATCCAAATTACTTGAATAATTAATTCACATCTTTGGAGGTTTGAGTGCTCCTGAAGGGTCTACGATTACAGGAGATCCTTATCTAAACAAATTATCACTGTGATTGCAGTTGGAACAAGATAAAAATAAGAAACTCAAGTCATTAGCATTTTTGAAAATCAAAAAAATAATGTTAATTTATCAGGCAAAGATTAGCCCTGGCTAAGAAGGCGTTCATCGCAAAAAGACAACTGCTATACTCAAAAAGGATAGCGCTGCGAACTAAACAATAAATTGAAAAAATTCTTGTGGAGCGAGGCACTTTTTGGATCATATGCAGGAATCATTGGATAAGCGGTCCAGATCAGACTAAAAGCCTTCGAAACCTGGTGCTGGAGGGGGATGCTGAAGAAAAAATGGACAGACAAAATAAGAAATGATGAAGTTTAAAGAAGAGTAGAAGAGGAAAGCAACCAATGGTGCACGATTAAGAAAAGAAGAACCAGATAGATTGGACTCGCTCTAAGGCACAATGGGTTTGTGAAGAACGTGATTGAAGGTCAAATAGAGGGAAAAGTCCCCAGTGGAAGACCCAGAATAAGTTTATGGACTAAATAAAGAAGAAAGTACATAGGAAGAGCTACCAGGAAGTAAGAGACCTAGCATAAGATAAGGGAGTGTGGAGGGCAGCAGTCACCCAATCATAGGATTGCACGAACTATGAAGATGACGATTTTATTTGGGTTCGGAATATATGTAATAAATTCCATTTTAGACTGTCAGATAAGATTTTTACAGTCGTGCGTAACAAAATAATTTTTTTCCTCTCCATTTTATGGAAAATTTCCATTTCTGTAGAAATCTCCTTTCCTGATTCTTATGCACTTAACGCCGAGGAGTTCCAGTGCGTTTCTCTAGCCGCGCCGGGCGGATATCTCGTCACGCCCGTCCTCATATCGTTTCCGCGTTCGCCATCCCAATAGTCCTTGAAGTGCGGCGAAAAGTCCACGAGGCGGAAGAGATGTGTCGGTCAAGAGGCCAGAGTTTAACGGGGAGGCTGAGCTAATTCGACGGCCGGCTCAGAGGGGCAGGGCACCGATGGCCGAAGTCTCACACTATGATGTGCCTGGCACACTGAACTTGGTATGGTAGACCCTGGCATGCGACACATGTAATATTCGTCGTTTTTTTAATATATGCCCTGGATGATTATAGAAAAACCCCCCCGGCCCTAGGCTACCGAAGAATTTCGAGCCCAAGGTAACAAAACGTAGCCAACGTGTGCAGCGCTGAACTAATGGACGCTTTTCAGAAAGTGTTCATGCGTATAACATTTAATTAATACAATCTATATCTTGAAAATAAATAAAATAAATTATTCAACATATTTTTCCTACAAATTTTTCAAATAACTTACAAAAATTCCTTCAACAACATAGTTTCAATATAGATACTGCGCAGTTCTTGTATTATTTAACGCTTTCGCAAATTGCAAATCCGGAAAAATGAATCCTTGATTATTTATAAAAATGACCCCCTCGGAGTCCCGCGATGAGCCACCCTGACGAAACGAGGCCGGATGGCCCTCACAAGCCCCACGCTAAGGTGGTACGACCGAATAAGGGCAGTAACACTTTGCGTGCTGGGCTTAAAATTAATGGTCCTCTCAGATAAACTGAGTATTTTACATACTTATTCACCTGGATTGCGAAAAAATTTAGGTTAATATCTAGGTCTAATCTAGGATACTCTTAAATCTAGATTTATTTACTATTCAAATTTATTTTGGCACTTCGTGGTCATATTTATGTCTATCAGAAAGACTGCAGCCAGACCATTATGTCCAACAGTAGTTTGATAATGATATACAATGTACGTCCTAGTCCGTCCATCGTCCTTAAGAAAATATAAGAGGACGTGCCATCACGTCCATAGCAACAAAGTGATAATGTTATTTTAAGTATATCCTGGTTAATTATACTCTGGATGTTCCCTATCTGACATAAACTACAAAATGTTATATATCCATGTAATTTTTCCAACAAAATTCAAGCTTATTTTCCAATCATTGCGTAGACAAATGATGTGGTACGAAGTCACTCGCACGGGTGCGTATACACCAGGGTTGAAATTCGCAATGAAAAAAATCATTTGACTTAACCGGAATTCGAACCCGTATCTCCCAATTGCCGGTCAGGCATGTTATCCAGTTACACTACCAAGCCAACCATTACACCACCAAGCCAAGTCACCAGGCTTGGTGGTGTGGCTAACACACGAAGGAGACGGACGTGTTTTTCTCGAGCTCCCGAGTCCAAGGTTGTTTTCTGTGAGTTCGGTGTTTGTCTCGTGGACTGCCCGGCGATCGGCCTCGCGATCGCTGGGAGCGACGTTTCGTCGTCCCCCTTTAACGTGCTTCAAGGAAGAATTACCTGTGAGTAGTTTGGAACTTTTAGGACCCCCTTTATCGGCACTATGCCGATAGAAAGGAAAAATACTTTCAAGATCAACTTGGGAGAGCTGCAGACGATAGCCTCACCCTTTGAGCTCCATCAATTTATTGATGCTGAATGTATTGAAGCGTCGAGGAATACGCGTTTCCTACCAAAGGTAAAAAAACGCGGAACGGTGACTATCGAAGCGGCAACGAAGAAGGCAACTTATGTCAAAATCTGCCAGCTGCCCTTCGAGGTCGCAAAAAGCGACATAGAACGTGAGATTTCCAAATATGGGAAAATTATTGACTATCTCGACAACCGGTGGGGAGATGAGTGCAAATTCCGTGTGCTTACAGCAACAAAAACCGTTGAAATGGTTCTCGAATCCGATATCCCAAGCTATATCCCTATAGCAGGAGAGACGGCGGTCATGCACTATGACGAACAAAAAATAACATGTTCAAAATGTGGCAATTATGACCATGCTAGAATAAATTGTACTGCCAAGTCAAATACCCAATACTCTGACGCCCTCAGGAGAGGAAGGAGTAATAATTCAATCGAAGAAGAGAACCTAATCATTGACGAGGACAACCGACCGGTAGGGGGCAGCGGAGACATGGAAGTGACGGAGCACGTGCTCGATCGGACAAACACAGCGGAAAGAGGGAGGGAGGGAGGACAACAAAGGGAGGAAGGGGGTGGAACCCGAGATAAGACCCAACAAGGAGAAATGGCCTACCCAGGGGTTGGGGGCTGGACGACCTGATGGTGAGAAAGCGGGAGCCCTCAGTCAAAAGATAGGAAGGTTCAGTAAAGAAATGGGAGAGGGACAGTCTCAGCCGAGTGGGACTGAAAACCGGTATTTGGACTCAGCAGCCTCTCGAGAAACACCTACAGTGACTCATGCAGGAGCGACGGTGTCCCAAGAGAGAGAAAAACGGAGGAGGAACTCACCCAAGATGAGAGGAAGGATGAAATCGTAGGAAATGAAACAAAAGGTACTAAGAGGAAAAGGATAAGGACCCACAGATCGATGAAAATCATTAAGAAAACACCTACGACTGATTTGGAAACTAGAAGCGGAGACCCAGAGAAGCTGGAAAACCCAGAACAAGAATATCGAAGCGAAAACCGCGAGCAGCCGATCACCATGGGAGCGGGGGTAATAGACACCAGCCAAACCACAGAGGTGATTGAACAAAACGGGGAGGGGGCAGATAGTATGGAGAAGGAGAATGAAGGAAACCAAGGAGAAAGGAGAGATGAAGAGACGAAGGAGGGGCAGGACGAGATACGGGAAAATGCACTAGGAAACGGTAAACCTTCGGCTGCTGTGGAGAAAGGGGAAGGGGGCAGCGGAGACATGGAAGTGACGGAGCTCGTGGTTGAGCGAACAAACAAAGTGGAAAAAGGGAGGAAGGACAACAAAGGGGGGAATGAGGTGGAACCAAGTGTGAAAGCCAACAAGGAAGGAAAGCCTACTCAGGGGTCGGGCGCTGGACGAACTGATGGTGGGAAAGCCGGAACCTTCAGTCAAAATATAGGAAGGTTTGAAAAAGAAATGGGAGAGGGGCAGTCTCAGCCAGGTGGGGCAGATAACAGCGACGAAGATTCCAGCAGTGATCTAATGGCAGAGGCAGAGGGAAGTGAAGCAAAGGAGGGGAGGGGAAGGGTGAAAGGCAAGAAGAGGAAAAAAGGGGAAGGGAGGGAGGGATAGGTGAAAAAGAGGGAGAAGAAAGTAAGTGGGAGACGACCGTAAGAAAAAAACGTATCTCCAGTACTCTCTCCACAGGTGCATCATGGTCGAACGCTGAGGATCTCTGCAGTGGCTACCAACGCAACCTGGAGACGACACCTACGGGAGACACAGTTGATGAGAACTGGGAAAATGCAGACACCAGCAGACGGTCCCTCCGCAGCACCAAAGATTCGCGGAAGGACCAGGAGGCGCCGAAGAAACAACGGTCTAAAAAACTCTGGTAAACAGATCATATAAAATGTCTTGTATAACAATCTTTGAGCGAATTTTTGGAAACTATTTAAACAAAAGCATGTATTGCAACAAAAACAACTTATCAATCTTAACTGGCAAATTCGAGGAGGAAACTGATTAAAATCTAAGCCAATCAAACGTAACAAGAAAAATAATTATATCCCTAAATATTGCAGGAGTGAGTAATCAAAAAAAAATTAGGTGTAGTGAAATTAAAATTTTGGGAAATGGGGACGAAAATAATCCTCCTCCAAGAAGTGAGGGAGGGACAAACTAGACGATGCAAATTGGGTAAGCATTCCAAATCACGGCACCTCTCCTCTCGGGACGGCAATTCTTATCAGAAAAGGTATAGAAGTCAAAAACATTCGAAGTCATAAATCAGGGAGGATTATTGGAATAATGATAGGAGATATTCATTTTATAAACGCATACGCCCCCTCAGGGTGTGAAAAGAGGGGGGAAAGGGATGACTTTTTCGGTGAAACCATCCTCCCTCATGTAATTGGGTTTGCGGGAAACGCTATCCTTGGGGGGATGGGGATTTAAATGCTATTTACCGAAGAGAGGATAGCGATGCAAATAGAGGTAAAATAAATAACCTACCCAGTAACTCGCTAAAAGCATTAATAAATAGTATTAAAGCCACAGATTTGGCAATAAAAAATGAGAGTACGAGTATACAATTTACAAGAATAGGTAATACTTCAAGAAACAGAATAGACTACTTCTTAGTCTCCCGATCGCTGCGAAAAAACATAAAATCTTTTGAAACTATGCCAATGGCCATTTCTGACTATTGTGCACTAATTCTAGACATTGATCTATCCCGAAATACCTTTCTTTCGAAGCATGGGAATACCCAGATAAAAAAGAAAACAAATAACTGGTGGTTAGACACCAATATTTTAGGAGAAGATGAAATCGCCGACAAAATTAGATTAGAAATAGATAGGCAAATGAATAGTAAAACAATTGAAACGGATCCCATCTATTGGTGGGAGAACATCTTCAAAGGAAATGTGATTAGAACAATTAAACCCTGGTGTTAAATTCAAGCTGATATTAAATGGTGTTCAGAAAAAATGATAAATACGTGGAAAAATTTTTTTTTCTATCTAATATACATGCATTTTGCATGAAAAATTGTATATAAGAAGTAAAATCCCGCGAGAATACGATGAAAAATATAATAAATGCATACTTTCGCCTTTTTTTTTAGTTGTAAGATTATTATTGCGAAAATTCAGTCAAAATGTGGTAACTCCATATAAAAAGCGCTGCAGTCGGCACCTATGGCAACAAAAAAGCGTATGTTGAAAATAAACTTACGAAATAATTGGAATTTTTTATGCCTTTATTTTAGTTTTCAATATCGAACACATTCCATCAGCGAAAGCTTGGTTTTTAAATCCATTCTTAAAAAGTTAGAAATGAGTATTTGTTTTGGTTCACCCCATAGAGGTGTATGGAGATGGAATTACGTCATCAAATTGTAGCCTGACAACCACAATTACAACCATATTGTTTAACACTGCTTTCTCTTTACTTTCCGTAGGATAGCACGACGGAATGGATGAATTAGCGGATGTAAAGCCAGAATATTCAACATCTGCTTAAAATTTATGATAAATGACTCTTGAAACATATATTGGTACTATGGTTTCTACTGGATTTTAAAATTTTCATTTTCATTGGTCCCATTGAGGTATACGAGTTTACAAAAAGCTCAATTATTCATACGTTCGTAACTAGGCAACGGATTTATAATTTACAAAACAATTGAGCATGGTCAACTATAAACGAAACGAAATGCGTCCTGAAAATTTGGTTGGAATCAGAGCAGTCAAAGGCAACTCGGTGATACAATTGACGTGGAATGACTCTAGTTTAAATTGATGGAGTTCATTAATGGCACTAGCAGCTGGAAGTATTATCATTCTGGAGTGGAATGCGCTTTGTACAACGATATCTACAAAATAAACGAAGGAACAATTATTCCACCCCTGAACTGTGACTCGGACCCAGACCAGCAGAACATGTGGCAAACACTGCAATTAACCTTGAATTCGGCCATAAAGATGTTTTTTTTCTAAAAATGTGGACTCGTGCATCCCGGTGTATTTTCAACGAACCATTCTCTTACTATTTAGAAAGGAGGAATTTTTCATCACATAAAAATGGCCTCCCATAAAATTTAATATCATGAGAATTTTAATCATCGTAAGGGTCTAATATGTGGACAGCAAACTGCAAACATTGCATAATAAGTTTTTGGTCTGGAAAGGCAACCGACAGCTTAATTCTGTTGTATCATTAAGGTTACTTGGGTAAAATGGTCACAAGAGGATTATTTTGGGACTTGAGGTCGTTTGGAGAGTAACCTAGATTTAACTGTTGGCCAACTCTTAACGAAATACGCCAGGAGCAGAAGAATTTCACGTTCCATCATACGGGCAAAGAACTGCCCATGACGTCCTCGGAAATCGACGGAGAATTATACTGAAGAAGGTATAGTATTCTCAATAAAGAAAATCAGGCACTGCCGGTATTCGAGCCCGGACCCTCCGGATAGCATGCGGATACTACTACCACCACGCAAAATTGAACCCACCCAACCAATGAGAAGTAATGGAGTACATCCGACAGCAGCACACTTTGTACTTATTAGCTGATGTCTCTTTCTAACAATTGCTTCGAAAGACACCAGGGAAGATCGGAAGAAATGAAGCAGTAAACCTTTGCTTGCCACCTACGAGTTTTTGCCACCTCGTATTTTGGACCACCGCCGCGCCGTCATGGTTCCAAAAGCCTATCCCCAACGCCCCCAGCCTGAAGGTTTAAAACCACGACTACATGACCAAATCGGGAAGATTAAAAAAAAATTCAGACCCATTGTGAGTACTTTAATATTTATTTCGAATCCATTAGATGGATGGTTTTTTCGTCTCGGGAAAAGGGTTCACATGTTCGGAAAAAGTCAGAGCGTGTATAAAAATCGAAGGGAATTTGCGTGCGATTATGTAAGTTTCATGAAGCAATTATTTTGACCAACCAAGACCAATTTTTTTGTTGGAGATAAATTACTTTGATAAAAAAGAAAAACTATGCAAATTCCTCTTAGAGAAAATTTGGTGAAAATCAGGTGAAGATGACATATCGTAATGTGTTGAAACCCGGGAAGCGCATTAACTTATCTCGAAGTGGAATTTGCATAGTTTTTATTTTTATCATGGAAAAATTTCATATTATTCACCCTGAAACCGTGCGGTTTGAAAATTACTTTTAACACATTGTGTCCTTACTTCACAAAGTTAAGTAAAAAGTGTGGTGAAAAATGATATGCTTATATTGTTTTCCATGAGTAGTAACCTTAAAAATCAGTGTTTTATAATCAACCGTATCAGAAGTTAAAAAAAATTGTAGCAGAGGTAAAAAATAGTTATCCAAAGACCATAGCATAAGGCCACCGTTTAGTCAGGCCCTACGCCGCTGCTGTCATTGTTATTTACTCCCCTCCCCCATTAATTTAAAGCACCACCCCCTGAAAACGGCAGCGCTCAATTTGGGAACCGCTGTCGTAAATCTTTGCTCAGTAAAATATGGCACAACCCTCCCCAAAAATCCACTGCAATGCCCTGCTGTGTTCACACCACCACCGTCGTACGTACGATAGTCCGTACGACGGTAGGCTGAATTCGGAATGAGAATACACGTCCGTACCATGGTAATTCATTGATCCTAACTTTGACACTTTGTAGAGGTGGCGTTTGTATCCCGAGCAGACAGTGGAAGTGATGAATAACGATAATGAAAAAAGACAGCCATTAAGGTGATGCAGATGATGTCACTTTAATGAGTAAGCATAAAAAAGCGTCATTTGCAAAAAAAACATTTAAAAAGCCCATAAACGCCACAGATATATGACATTTCTTATTTCCTTCTCATACTCTTTATTTAATCGCTGCGATGCCACAGTCTAAATAAACAGTTACCTCACTTCCATAGGCCCCATGGGCAATCGCTTTCCGCAGCCACACCCCCACACACAATTGGACGAACAAGGCGGACGAACACTTCAGTTAACGATGGGATAGGTATCCCTCCGCTCGTTATCACGCATGAAGCTCCATTTAACTGAAATCGCTTCATCTAACACCTGCAGCCAAATTTGTCTCTGGCTTGCGACTGCCAGGGGTTAGCAGGGATGAGCGACAGGCTCCATTTGGGCCGTTTTTCGATCTTGGCCTGGTTCTTATCACGTCTTAGTGCCCACTATGCAAGCTGTCCTTCACCTTCACTCTGCGCTCGGACCACAAGGAATTAGAGCAGCAGAATGTTTTGAAAAATGTCCAGATCTCGGGGCTAACGAAATTGACCCACGAATGCGCCTGACGTCACGGCCGCTTGGGAGATATCACTTCCGAAAAAACATGACTCCATTGCGTTCGGTCCGCTGAAATGGAATGTCACGCTTGACTGTCTATTTGGTCCTTCGCCATCCGTTTTTCTCAAGGGACGAAAAAATCTCGAGCATTTCAGAAGTGCACTGTGCATGGGAAACGGAGGCCAGTTGGCCTCAGGGGTAAGTAGGCGCAGCCTACGATATTGTGTAGTTTACGGATTTGCAGAGCCACCACATCTACATCTACGTCATACCCCGCGAGGGTGTGTCACCCAAAGGGTGTGTGGCAGGGGGTGCTTCCACACCAGGCATGCATGAATTATACGGCAGAACACCGAAACTACCAAACCATATGACCAAAATGCTTTCGGATTTCCCTCTAGTTGCTCTCCGAGTACTTTCCTCTTGAATTCACTAAACGCTTTTCTAAGGGCTGTTTTTGCGGCTGCTTTACAAATTTTATAATCTACATCTACATATCGCACCAATCGCAATCGCAACCAATCTACAATTGCAACCAATACACCAATCGCATGCTGCCTTCCTACATTATTTTTACAGCTAATACTACTATTCCAGAGCAATCCTCGGGCCCTCATTAAAGAATTCATGATTAAGTCATTTTTTGTGACAGGCCATTATTTTTTTTAACTATCCGACATTTTTCTACGCGTAGATACAAAATTTAATTTGTACGAATAACCTGAAATAGATTTCTGACATGCATTATTTACTGCGGTATCACATAAGTGGTTTGTTCCTATTGTTTCAATTTTGAGGGATATGCTTATGCATGATGTAAAAATGCCTGTAGGGGCAAACTGGCTGAGAGCGGGACATTTTAGCTAATTGCGCCAACCACTTTCAATCCACGTTTTTGTCACACAAGCCCGCTCCTTGATAAATTAGTTTGACTGACAACATATTTAGTGCTTAATTACAAAATAAAGATGGAAGGAGTTAATGACAACCAGAGTGATAAAAGATTCTCTTAAATGTATCGTATTTCGATCTTCCCCTGGTGTAGGCCAACTCACCTCAGGGCGTGGCCAACTTTCCTCGCTATGTGTTTAGTTAGCTAACTTTCTTTTCGGCAAAATAAGGATCTTCTAGTAAACACTGGCATTAAAATAAAATCCAGCAATTACTGGATTTGATTACAAAAAACATGCAATCGAAAGTCGTATTTTAAAGTTTCACAAAGCACCAAAAACTTAAAAAATTCAATAACTAAAAAAATCGCAAATTAGCTTTGGTCTTTTCTGCCTCTCCATTGGCATTCGGAATGAAAGACCGTCATTATTTCCTCTAAATTATGCTTTCAAGAATTTCTAAGTCATGACATGAGGCAGCCAGCTAAAATAGATCCTGTCTGAGAGATGTAGCTATGATACCCTCCAGCACCAATATGAGAATTTCTCCGTTTAAACAAATCGTTGCCTAGGACTATGATACAAACCTAGGCACGTGTAATTTGCACCATTAGTCACTATTTACACGTTCCAGTTTCCTTTCCATTCCTGTCCTATGACGCGCCCTGCGCATGCGCTCTAATCTATTCCGGGTTGCGAGACTACTCGATCAAACTTGAAAGCTGACAGGAAAGGATTAGCCGGGCTTTCTATTCTGCTGGGACTGGAAAGCGCTGATTGGCTGAAAGCTGCGCTTTTCGTGCCATCTATCGAATGATTTCCAAATGCGTGTACCCACCGTGTAAACGCGGACACGGCGTTTCCTTGAATGCACGGAGTAGGATACTCCGTGCTTGAATGTGACGTAATCGACTGGCGTCAGGAATGGAAAGGAAACTGGAACGTGTAAAAAGTGACTTAGAATCAAACTATCATGCCTTTTCACTCTTCATGCCCTACCGAGCATTATAAAAAAGGAATTGCTCTTGAGGTTTTGTATATCATTCTGTGCAATGAAAGTCAGCCGCAGAGTACTAAAAATGCAATTGCAATAGTGTCGTTTTCCATAAAATTAGGAGCAAAGGCATGGCTTTCTTGTCATGCATCCGGGATCGTCCTTCGACTTTCCTTTATCAACTGCGGGATTATTGAGGCATATGGTGCATTGTACAGTCTTTGTCAACTTGGTTCGGTCATGAAAAACGATCGTCAGTATCACAATTCGGTAGGCAACGTGCTCGCTAGATAACCCAAAGGTCGCGAGACCGATTCCCGCCTGAAATATATGCTTCCTTACAGAGGGTTTTTATGCAGTCAAATTTACGTCGTGATAAGACCTGAAAAAATGCATGAGCTGTATACCCCATATATTGAACAGAAAGCGTATAACTGCAGTTCCTTTAATGCAATTTGCGTTTCCAATCGGGAAATAATGTTATTCCGGCGATCAAGCTTTGATTTCATAGTCAATTGGAGGTCAAGTTAATCATATCGGGAGGCGACTCACAACTGAAACCATTTGTGTTGCTAAGGGCCTAGGGTTGGTCGTTGAGGAGAGAATTTTAGGGGATCGAAGGAAGGGAGGGAAATGTCGTCAGCATCATCCTGCCCTAAGCGAGGGGTGCTATAGGGTTCGAAATCCGATGGACTGAATGCAACGCACAATGATCTCACCGTACACAATTCAAGTTAAGATCGGGATCCCGGTGGAAATAGATTTTCCCATTGATAAGATTCAAACCCGGACTCTCAGGCTGGTATGCCAGTACCAGTCCAAATTGAACCCGACTGAAAGTATCCTTTCACCCTTCATAAATGCGTGGGATGGATTACGATTAATAGAAAAATAAAAATGCAACGCTGTTTTATTCACATGTATTTCTGCGGACACGTAACGTTCAATTGAGTGAAAATTTTAGTTCGACATTGGAAATGCATTTGTAAGCCGATTCAAACCTTGAGTAGCACAGAGGACACTAAATTTTCTCACAATACAGGAACTTCAAGCATTCTTATGCATCATTCATTCATGAAAAGCATCATCCAACTTGGGGAACCAATAGTGAAAAACCATTCACCGTCGTGTAATTTGCTAAATGAAGTTATCGATGCATTAATTCTTCCGCATTTTAATACAAAAGTTTGCTGCATGGCGGTAGATAATAATACTCGACAACAAGAGACTAGGTATTTATACTCAGAGTGATATCTGACAAGAGTGTGAACCGCGGACGTCCGAGCATACGTATTTTCTCAGCCATAATTGCCCTTACAGCCACGTCGTACTTAACATTGACTGGTGCCGACTGGAGTGGTGGCTAGAGTATGGCTTTCCCTTCCCAAAGGGCTGGGTTTGACCCCCAACTGTGGTAGGTATTTTTATTGAAGTCCCGATCCCTGAATGAACTGTGGAGGGCTCTTCAAGAGACCTTCTGTCTATCCAGGACTAGAAAAAGCACGTTCGACCGCGACTATGTGAATCGAAACGAATCTTAGTTCCAACTTTTTAAAATGGTTTTTAAGATTCCTCTTCAACTGATGGATGGTGTTATTAAATGAAAATCCAAATTAAGGCACGAAAATGCAACCCATTCAAGAAATAAATTTTTGATGGAGGATTTTTCATGGCTATAGACGACGGCAGCAGCACCATGTCTATCGAAGCACATTTCGACTTCAATTTTCGCCGTAATTAGCTGATATTCAAAAGAAAACAACAAATTAGCGCACGTAAGGCAAAAATGTTCACTGTCTGTTTGAAATTTTAGACAAGTAATTCTTAAACCAAAATGAAAACTATTTTAAAATCGAGTAGAATCCATAGCACTTATCAGTCAATATAAGTTTCAAGAGTCGCTTGCCATAAATTTCAGACAGATGGTGGAAATTCTTGCTTCACATCCGCTAATTCGTTCATTCTGTCGTCTTATGTATAGAAAAGTAAAGAGAGGGTTAAAGAATATTGTTGTTATATCGGTTCTCCGGCATCCGTTTGATGACGTAGTGCCCTCTTCATATACCCCCATGGTGTGAGCCCAAACAAATATATTTTAACATTTTTATTCCATTGGCTTTAACAACCATGCTATCGCTGATGGAATATCACATTAGATATTGAACAATAAAATACAGGGCTAAAAATTCCGATAATTCCGCGAGTTTTTTTTTCAATAAACACATTTTTATTGCCTTATGCGCCGATTGCGGAGCAAGTTCTATGAAATTACAACATTTTGATCTCAATTTTCACACTAATAACCTTACAACTCAAAAAACAAGACGGTAAGATACATTTATTTCATTTTCTATCGATTTTCAGGGAAATTTGCATCTTAAAAAAACAATTTTCCATGCAAAATGCAGAAACATTAGATAGAAAAATTACCATTCTTCCACGTATTTTTCTCGTCCTCCCACTGAGCATAATCTAATATCACGGTGAATTTGTTAGAAAAATAACACGGGAAGGTAACATTTTGTTGCCTAAATCGGATAGGGATCATGTTTTCCGTAAGAATCCAGAATTTAATTAAAATTGTACTTTCTCGGTTGATCCATCTTAACGCGGGGCTTGCGAGGGCCATCCTTATGGCCATCGGGCCTTGCTTCGCCAGGATGCCTCATCGCGGAACTCCCAGGGGAGGTTATTTTCATTCAATTATGTAGCGCTCATTTTTACAATTTGCGAAAGAATTAAATAATACAAGAACTGCCAAGTATGTAACATAAATCTATGTTCTTTAGAGAACATATAAGTTATTAGAAAAAAATTGTAGAAAATACGTTAAATAATTTATTTTCAAGATTTTGAATATATTGATAAAATTTTATTGGTATGAATACTTTCTTAAAAGCGTCCATTTGTTCAGCGTTGCATATGTTGGCTAAATATTGTAACCTTGGGCTCAAAATTCATCGGCCCTCTACGACCTGCGTCTGTCTAATGAGACGTTATACTGTGGTCTCCTTGGTGCCTTCCGTCAAGGGCAGGCTAATTCCGGCGCCGAGTTTCCGTACATACTTCCTCCGCTTCCATAACAGCCCTCCCGTAGTCCTCCCATCCTCCAGGGTGAAATGACCTCAGTTGTTCGTCGTCTCCTCAATTAACCAACCCACAGTATTGTTCTCGTAACTGGTCCTAGCGCTGTTTACGGACAACCTTGGCACATGGGCTTCCAACTTTCAAAATCCTGCGAAACGGTGGATGTTGTCCAAAGTGGAAAGTAAGAAAGCACTCCTAATTTCTTCCAACAATCACGTTTTGAGAAAATGAATGTTTCACCACTACAAAGCATTCCCATTTCAACTCGCCTCACAATTCGGCTCCGGGATGGGACCTCTGTGAAAGAGTCTTAGCGATGGGTGATTATTAACTCTGCACTTTTACATGTACCGGCCTTGCGAAGCCTAGTGAATGTGGGTGCATTTTACCTTCATCACGAATAAGCTGTGTTCATTCGGCTCAGTCCCTCCCGTTGTCTTCCTCACTTCCCGTCCATTTCTTCCCTTCACGCCCTCCGCCACGGCTGCGCGGAATTTGAATCCCAATAATAATATCCAATATCTTAAAATATTGAAAATGGACCAATATCAATAACCTATATTGGACTATTGAATATCGGAAAATATTGGCATGTTGGAATATTGGAAATATTGTAATATTGGAACAAATGACAAATGAAATATTGGTATCTTATAAAATATTGAGCCTAGCAATATACATACGTAAAACTAACAGGTAAATAACAAAAAAACGGTGGCAGAAATGTATTAGGACCGAGAAGGGTCACTTCAAAAAGGGACTTTATTAGCTATGTAAAAGTCTCTTAATAAACGAAGAAAACCAATTCAAGCTTCTTTCCCCCAGTTATTGCTATGAATAATAAGGGTGGAAGAGGTAGTGCTGCACTGAGTGACACGCGCGCCGTCTGTTTTCAAAGATTACGGCGCTCTCGAACCACTCTCTTCCCCCCGTTCCAATATTCAACAATACTTGAACTTTTAACAGTGGTAATCCAATATTCAATAATCCAATTGCAAATATTGGTTTCTTAATATACAATATTCCGATGACAAATATTGGTTTTTCCGACCACCATTATCCAGTACAGGGTATCGATATTGGTCGTTCACAAATTGTGCTTTTGGAATCCCATAAGTAAAAAATATTGATATAGGTACCAATGTATCTATATGATAGAATAAGAGAGATACACTGCCGAACTGATAGGTACGAAAACTCGTTCTTTCCGCGAACAATAAGCGACCACAATAAAAATTTAGCTCCAATAAATACACTCCTATAATACATGTCACCATTTCATCTCCCAAAAACTTACATCTTTACGCGGCTGGTGACCTAACACCCCCTGCCACACACCCATGTGGTGGCTCGCAGGGTATTATGTAGATGTAGATGTATAGTAGAAAACCTTCCAGCCCTACCCTCCGATTCTACCTTGGCATTTCTACACGGTAGTGCAAGTTGTTGATAATTCACCCCCTGCCAATCACCCTTGAGTTGGCTTGCAGGGTAATATGTAGATGTATTTTCCCTACTTTACGCGTAAGTCTTTGCCAGGAAATTTTGCGAGGGCTATGCTCTGACCACTCTAGGGAAAAGGCCTACTTCAATGGAAACCCCGGTTTCCGCCAAGTAGTCGCTGGAGATACTAAATATCGTGTCTCCGCTCGAATTCAGAGGAGTGATAGGTACTTCTAGTCTTCGTGAGTGTTGCCTTTGTCTTTGACTTAGTAAGAGGCAGAGAGAGAAAGAGAGAGTGAAATGACCTGAGCCTTCGAAGAATGTTTTTATAAAATACAGTGTAATCTCTATCTCATGGACAGCAGTGGTCCAAAAGAAAATTGGAGGAATGACCCGAAGTAGGAAGAGGCTCAACGTTGACGGTGATACGTACATATTTGTCTCACGGCTGAAGATGATGTAACAAAACCTGAAAGAAATGAACGAATGCTGAAAAGAATTATTCGTGGAATTATGGTTTAAAACCGATATAGCTAATATTAGTGGTCACGGAGTGTTGACTCAGTCATAATCATTGGTAGACTGCTGTTTAGCAGGTCCTCAGTTGCCTCTTTTCCACATTAATCTATCTTGTGCCCTCCTCTTCACCCCCGCGTAGCCTGTCTCCTCTTCTAAATCATCCGTCATTTTCTTTCTTATTCTTCCGCGTTTGCCCTTTCCTTCCACCATCCCTTCAAATACTTCCTTCATCAAACAATCATATATATTATTTCTCAAAGATGTTTTTTGTCGCAACTTTATAACTCCCATTATTCTTCATCAAAATTAATGATTCAAACATCGTTCTAAAGCTTATGTTCCCCGCTATTGACGAAAAATGGACAAATGGTTTAAAATTACAGTTGTTGTTAAAAAATCTCAAATTTTTGTTAAAAAATGATACAGTGCCGTCTGTGGACAATATAATCAACTAATATGTTGGCTATGGTTACGTGCTTAAAAGACTGTAGGAGGCGCCATCTAGTAACACATCGTTTAGTTAGATAGTTTACATTCTATATGCAATCAGTGTGACCGTTTACCGTTTACGTTATATATCTTTAACACAAACATGAAGAACATATAATTGTCCATGGGAAGAAACAGGTAAAAGAAAAGGAAGAAAGAAGGAAGAAACGGGAAGAAGTTGCATACTGTGCGAAATGTTCGACAGGTAGAAGAACAGGAAGAAAGAAGGAAGAAACAAGAAGAAGCTGTGTACTGTGCGAAATATTCGTCAGATAGAAGAACAGGACGAAAGAAGGAAGAAACAGGAAGAAGCTGCATACCGTGCAAAATATTCGACAGGTAGAAGAACATGAAGAAAGAAGGAAGATACAGGAAGAATCTTCGCACGGGTCAGCTAGTCTCTTCTTAATATATGTCCCAGCCAGTTTTGCTTCCTTGTTTTAATTGTCTTTATCAGTCCTCTATTTTCCCCCACTCTGGTCAATACCTCTTCATTTCTTACTCTGTCTGGCCAACTAATATTCAGCATTCTTCTCCATATCCACATCTCCGATGCCTCAATCCGTTTCATATCCTGCACGAATCCTCTGTCATAGGATCCACTAAAAATGTTTACGATGATTTAGATTTTTTTAAACCTGCCAAAATACGGCCGTTTTGGAAAAAACTGTTTGAAAAATTGTCACATGACCTTGACTTGGCAATGTTCGTATGTGAGAGGGTCGGCCAGGTAAAGTTACATACATCTTCAATGGTTTTCGAGCTTAATTTTTGGAATTTTGACATATTGAGATGAAATAAGATCACTTTGTATAATCCACACAAACTTTAATTGGTATAAGCCCTACCGGTTTCAACACTTTCGTATCATTCTCAAGAGGGATAATATCCCTTGAGAACGGATTATACAAAGTGATCTTATTGCATCTAAAAGTTACATACAATTCAGCCTAGGATGTGAATAATGCCCTTACACCATCACGTCCCTTATGCCAGAGTTATCCATTTTTTAAGGCTTTACTGCACCATTACTCAAGCCACAGCTGACAGTTTAGTTTTATTTCCATGTACAGGTCAATATTTTAACATCTAATTCAACGGTATCATCACTTGACTTCACGCGCACTCCACAAAGTACCCAAGTAGGGATCGAGATTCAACTAAAACAATCTTTGACACGTTCCGGCCTAGACACAGGTCCACGGGATGATAGCCAGTACTCTTTTGTCATTACAGAGAGAATTTTTTTTCCATTGTCCTGAGATGAAATTTCCAGCCGACTTGAGCTGCAATTTTCAACTGCTCTTTGTATTTTACCGTTGCAACGACGGTGAAAAGCCGATGAAATACATCTACATCTACGAAATGCCGAGTAATCCACCACTAGGGTATGTGGCACGGGGCGATTCCACACCAGGTATGCAGCACTCATCCCAGCTCGAATCAGAACCGTGCACGTTCCCCCGGATGCCAGGCGCAATCCAATAGCAGTCAAGAGAACATTGCGCAGTAAGACCAGAAACTAGGAGAGTGATACGTAGAAGAATATGCTACCATGCAGTACACTAATCAAGATACAACTACTGATTAGTATTATTAATGCGACTGCTAAATAGCACTTTAGGTACTAATTAATGTAAGAGTATATTATGCCGGAGATTACATACGAGGTTAGTAGCTTATAATCATGTTAAGATATTTAGTACTATAGAAAAAACCTATTTAACCTAGTCAGTATCCTAGAACTGATCTATTGCAACTATTATGGTCCTTTATTGTACGAGGAAAAAATAAAATTTTCAGTCTGTCGGTTCTGCAGTCTACTTCCTTTATCTTATGCCTGTGATCGTCTCCACCATAATACTTTGGCCCTATGTTGAACGTCCAGCAAAAAATAGTCTACATCAAACTTTCGTAAAACATTTTATCTATATTTTTCCCTTCGATCGGATAGAGGTTCCCACCCTCTCGTTGTCAACATCAAATATCCTCGTTGTCAGTAAATACCTCTATGAAGTTGTTCTTGTGACGTTGGAGATAATTAGAGCAATCATTTATCATGAGTCACTTAATTTCTGATAATCGTTCTACCATGATATGGACCGAGGGACTCGGTTTCATTGCTAAGATCTTCATTATCTGGGTCTTTTTCAGCAACGCCGACTGGAAATGTTATCAGGATAATGTGCGTGGTAAACAACTTTGATTTCTGCGAAACGATTTTGGAATGAGTGCATTACTCTCTAAAATTTACGAAGAAGTATTATTGGCGGGTATCGGTTTTCATGGGTCAAATACTCGACTCGCATACGAGTTCTCGCTCAAAAAATGAGACTGATCACGTATGCAGTCGACATCGACACTCATAATACTGGAATGTTCTCTCTGCCAGAGGATGGGAGGTTTTTGAAGTAGCGAGAGGCAGAGAGAGTGAAATGACCTGAGCCTTCGTAGCATATTCAACTAAAGTAAAATATAACCTCCATCTCATGGAAAGCAGTGGTCCACAACAATATGCCCCAAGAACATGGCGAAATTATATCGCCATAAGCTGGCTGCCGAATCTCTTAGTTAGTCATTAAATGCCGATATTTCACAAGACCTAGGTCATATTCTACTTTATGTACCTTTTAATCAATAGCAGGCGCCTTTAATAGATAATTTTATTTGTTCCTTTGTTCCACAAGATCTCACGTAGACGGTCAATTTTGTTTTTTTTTAACAATTTCTCCTTCAAAAGAACCGTTATTTACACTTCCTCTATGTCCTCTCACCAAAATATACGAGGGAAAAGATGTGACGTTATTCTGCTTCTAAGGAATTGACTTCCAAAAACGTCGAGGTCCATTAATGCTTGCGACTGAGAAAGCTGTTCAAACTCCGAGATGAAGTTTGAGAGTTTGGCCTTCCAAACAATCAGATCAACTTCACGTCACGACAAGGCCAAGGTTAACAAGAAAAAACAAGGAGTACCTCCCTGCTGTTGGCAGGGAGGACGTTAACGACGCTTGACAGATGTCACCATGTGATGTCATCTATTCTGAGGTTCTTTTTGTTCCCAGCTGTTCTCGGAGGCGGGTTCCGGAGTGATATATCAAGAAACCAGTGAGCTGCTCAACGGAATGTTGGAGGATTATAAATTTTAAGTAGGTCGAGTGGAAGGTCTCCTATGCCTAGTTTTTTGAGCTAATGAACGCATCTGCATTAATTTTTTTCATAAAAAGGTAAAAAAATATCGGTAACCTTCGATCCGTAAAATATTAATGCAATGCTAAAACTTAGGCTGTAGTGGTGGCTTCTCATGACGCATGAATACTCAATCTTTTATGTAAATTCAACACCGATTTATATTCAGAAGAAGTTATCGATATCTTACGAACTCCAACATACTACGGTAGATGAGATCATGAGAATAAAACAAGGAAAATAGATTGTAGAACAGATAGGTTAAAAATGTCGTTATTTCCGCCATCGATAAGAGACCATAATGGCTGAGTTCAGACTTAGAAGTAAGTTAGTTGACAGGTAGTGTACTCATATTTCATATGAACCCTGATGCATGTTTCTAAATCTGCCACGTAGTGCTAGTACCATGTCTTGCATGTTCCCTGCATTACTCTTGTGTCACGTTTACGTAGTTACATTATGGATTAATTTAGTGGCTTGTGTAGCTTCTGTAGCATCTGTAGCATACCAATTATGTGGTTACTGTTTGGTGAAAGTAAATTTCTTCTCTGTAGTTCATGTTGGTGATAAGTCACCCCCTGCCAAACACCCTTGTGGTGGCTAGCAGGGTAATAAGTAGATGTAGATGAATAAATTCGATAATTTTAGTAGTGTCCAGAGAGTCGCAGATTCATCTCAGCCTCTGGAGAACACATTATTTACCGCTCATCCACAGCCTGGATCTTTTACCTACTAGCAAGAAGATCCTATAACTTAAACAACCTTTGGCACAAAACAGACATTTAGCTCCTAAAGTTTCAACGCATGATTTGTAATCAGTAGCATCAAGATATACTCTCAAAATGCAAAATAAGCATATTAATTCTCATCTTTCCTCATTATTCTTTTAGATCGTAGGTAACTCGTAGACATTTGCACCATTTTCAGTAGTGAATGATAAATTCTTTCAAATTATACTTTGAATATAGTTTGATAAGATCGTTAAAGTGCATTTGATTCTCAGCCAATTTTTACTGAGGATGTAACACCGGCGTGAAAATGAAGAGCTGTTCGTAGCGATTCAAACTACCCAGAATATTAAAAATTAGGAATTACATCTGAGGCTGTATTTAAATCAACGGTAGTTATTGTAAGGGTGTGGCTGGAGATAGATATTTCAGAACCAAGATGTGCTATTCATAGTGGAGATCATATGCTCAGTGTAATTTTCATGTTTTATTTCCGAAAAAATGTGTAGCATTAATGTTTTTTGTATTATTCAATGAAAAATTCATAGCATGGAAAATTTATCTTTTACAGGAGGTGGTTGATTGTCCTCCTGGAAGCCCAATGATTCAAGACTGTTGCCATATTCAAATGGATAGTTTCTCATGTCTTTCGAGTTGTATTTTATGCGGCTGCAAAGAAAGAACATCAACAATCATCGAAGTAATTGCGTAACGGCGGGGAAGAAAACAATTTTTCCAGAAATATTTTCGTAACACCTATTTCCGTCACAATACTCCCATAACATGAATTTACACTTATTTGCCACTACAAAATTGAGTGGATGGTGAAGGTCGTATTGTTGTTCAGTTCCCTTCTCTTAGAGAGCACTATGACAAAACTCACATGTTTCTCAATCTTAAAATATTCAATGTCATGACGCCACTGAGTGCATTCATATGGCGCGGTTACGCATAACGAGACATCGGCTAGTATCGTATAGTGTCTGAGAGGCTTGTATCGGGCCATGCCAACTATTAATTGGTGTTTACGAAGAGAAAATAATGTTGCAGCGTTGTCAAGAATAAAGTCGGTGCTATGCTCACCGTCATGAGCGTTTTTGTTCACGTGACGGGCGCGCGGTACACATTTTTATGCGGTGGACTTTTCTCAGAATTTCCCATCGGATTGGAAAGACCAGGGAAAGTGGACGGAGTCGAAGATAAGAAATGTGTTGTAATCCTCCCAAACCAGGACAATATGTCAGAGAAATAAACGCCGAAATTGGCCGTGATACACGGAAAGATCTGGTCACTATTTTGACTCTCCGATTGACCCTTGAGCAACCGCCCGTGAAGTGACTTGGCATTTTGTTTTTTTTTTTAATGAAACGAATTTGCTGATTCTAGAATTGATTTGAACTGTTGCCATGTAAAGCCGGGTGGCGAAATGAACCGAATTCCACTAATTTTATCATATGAGGTCTATGAAACGAATTGCGGATAAAACTGAGGAAGAATTCTATTGTGATACACTAAGGAACAATGATAAAAAACACACATATTGCTGCATTCACAGTTTTTATCAGATTCGGGAGACTTTATGGATTCCATTTTGTAATTTACATGTTTAAATGGTAGCACATATGAGTCCTGGCTCATCAAAGTATAATATTCTATAAATATATATATCCGCTTTATCAGCGGTCTGTAAAGTTAAACGTCATTAAATTCCTATTGTAGATCGGACAATGTAGCGGAGGGAGTAGTAGTTGCCCAGCTCAAGGGCTTAGTGGTCGTATTCTGTACATCCAACTCAAGATCTGGGACTGGTATATCACGTGTGGCGTTTCACATTATAACGGCCATTTGAATTGCTAAAGCAATATATTTGGTTGGAAACCAGTATTATTTGCGAGCCTACCCACTCGTCGGGAATAACGCGAGTAATTTCTGTCGTCGACTGCCTCTAATAACTTATTCTACTCGGATCTTACATAGATTTATTACATTGTGTCAAATAATAGTCTCGATTATTGTACTTGAATTTTGGGAGAAAATTTACGGTAAACGCGGTCTGTTAGAATAAATGTTTTTTTATAAAATATGTTTTATAGTACTCGCGGCTTATTGGTCGTTACATATACATGCAAAGTAAAATCCTTGTTTAGAGATACACTTCTTCTAGGGGTGTTTTTCACTTCGTCATACAGTCCTGGAATGCTTCTCTGAGTATTACCTCCCATTCCTGTGACGATTTGTCTTCAATATCGTCAATGGTTTCTAAACGACGTCTGTGAAGCACTTATCTTTAATTTAGGATTACAAAGGAGTCAAATGGACTAAGGTCAGGTTATTATGTCGGCGGAGGGAAGGCAGTTATAAGGGGTTTTGTACAAATCTGTCCATTGATGAGGATGAGTGGACGGGCGTGTTCCCGTGGCGTAGGAAGGTCCTTCTGTTCGGCTGTTATCACGTGAGGAACAAACCTTGCTCCAACTAGATGCATGTTCATTTTTTCGGTAAAATTATTATAATATGACCATGTCGAGTTGTTCAACTCGCAGGCAAGACATTTGAAAGGAAGACGACGGTTAGCGCGCTAATGAACCTCGACTTTTAGAAAGTTACTGCCATCAGTTGGCATCGATGGTCTTCCAAGTCGAGTATCGTCTTGCACTGACTGACGACCGATTTTGAATCGGGCATACCATTCATAACACTGTGCATGACTATGAGCGTCATCTCCGTTACCCTTCTTCAAAAGTTCGACGGTTTCCGTAAATGATTTCCATTGTTTTACGCAAAATTTCAAGTTGCAACATAATTTCAAAACACAGAAAACCGTGATCACCCTGGAAGGCTTTAAAGAATCCAGCGCCGTCAACCAGACGTCGTTAGGACTACTCGTTGTCATCTGATTAACAAATTTCCGTTATTTTTTTTAAACATATCATAAACACTACAATTCGACTAATTAGGTATATAGCGTCTTAGTCATGTCCAGTAAAAATTCAATATCAAGCTCGATAATACAAAAATGATGAAGTAAATTCATCATTTTTATCCATATGTACTACAGAAGTACGAGAAGGTCTCAGAGCAGAGTTATACACCGGACGTACGCAACAAGATTGGACTTCCAACCCTGGATCCAGATCTCGCCCTTTTTGGTTCAGTCTCGTCGCTAACCCATGCTTGCTTCACCCTCCCTGACTTCAAGGCGTCTGCCATCATTTGTCACCAAGCTGTGCAACACCTCTCCCTTCCAGCAGTTGGCGCAGGAAACAAGTGATTTAGTTAAGATGGTTGGAGAGATTGAATTGTGCGAACAGATTTGCATGAAATTTTGTGTTGGTGTGCTTATTAGTCGTATGCAAAGATAAATGTGGGCATTACATGTTATCTATTTGGTTTCTTGGGAACTTAAAGCCATTTGAACACGTAGCCTTATGGCACTTATATTTCGAATCTGTGTAAAAGTATTTTTCTATTAACGCGAAATAATACGTTTTATACTATTAAAATGGCTGATGATAAAATCTAAGTACCATTCCGAGTAAAAAAACACATTTACATATGTTTTTTTTACCACATTTTGAACTCCGCCCCGTAACAATGCTTAATTCGATACTTATTTTTTAATGATATTTCGATGGTTTCAGTGCACCAACGTTAAAGTTCTTCTCTTTTATTTTCTCGCTTTTTAATGATGAATAGGTTGATACATTTTTTCCAAATATACTTTAAACTTTGCCAAAACTTTTCATCCATTTAAACTGTTGAGTCAGGTGGAGTTCGCTAGTTTCTTTTTCGAGTAGCTGGGGTCGGAAATTAACTGGCTGCACTTCGATCATAATATTTTTTATTTTGAAAAGAGACTTAAAATTCTCATATGAGGCTCTAAAGGGAGACAAAACTAAGATTCACGAGACGAGAGAAAAACCTCGAGTTCGTTGGATGAGACTGAGACGAGACTGACCCCAAGTCTCGTCTCGTCCCGTTTAGCCTCATTCGCTGGTTTATTTCTCAGTGGAAATTTTCAGGAATTGTATTTCTACAGCTTGAGGATGAAGATTAGGCGTTTTACTCCGAGGATGCAGATTAGGCGGGTGGCCTCTAAATAGTTTCAATGACGCCATATGAGAGTCTTGAAAATGCCATCGAGGGCTGAGGGAGTCGGGATGTTTCCAGTGTCCTCGTGCATATCAAAATTAACTTGCGTTAAAATATGTTGCAATGCTAAGCCTTTACTCATTATCATGCCTGATTTTAACCGTCTAATCTAATTTACACATGAACGCAAGAGCTTAAAGATAAGCCATCAAGGTTACGAGCGGATAAATTTCAATAGAGTTATAACAGATGTGAGAACGAAGGCTTTCGCAGTGCTCTACGTTGATCTCCTTCATTTTCCTGGATCTACCGCGTATTTTTGTTGTAAGTGACAACAGTTTCGCTGACAGTAGTATCAGCAAAAATGTTATCACTCACAAAAAAAATACGCGGTAGATCCAGAAAAATTACGGAGATAAATGAGTTATAACAGAATATGTTGACCTAGGAAAATCTTATTAATGAAAACACGGGACAACTTTTATCTTGGCATTAGATGGACTCATGCTACACCTTGCACTAGAGTTGATTCGCTTTATTTTTCCATGGAAAATCTCCAATTAAAATGCCTCTTATGATTATACCAACAAATTTTCTTACTAGAGGTCACATCGATGCTCACGTTATTTTTTCAAAGCCACAAATATGCGCTTTGATTAAGCCCTTGAAAAAAATATCCCTTTAGTAATAATAATAATGTCGTCTTTATTGAGCGATATTAGGACTGTTTAGTCCTCTCTCACATATAACTCATATTACGTCAAACAAACAACCATGTCCTGAATGGAGAAAAATCCACCCACTCGAACCCGCGACCCTAACAAGGACTTAACCCTGCCGCCACCAGGATCGACAGGTCGACACGTTTAGTGTACATTAAAGAGGTATTAGAGAATAAAATATGTCATGGCATAAACATCAGTCTCAAATTTTGATTGTAAAATTAATGCACCACAATTGGCAACAACTTATAAGAGGAGTTATCAAGGATAATTTTATTTTTCACGAATTAAACTTTGAAAATATTCGCACGTTTCAATCAACCAAAAATTTTAAATAGGTGTGAAAAATCTCGATGTTGAACGATGATTCTTTTCAACTTACTTTTTTTATCCACAAGTCTTACGTAAATCCACGTAAAGACAAAAAGCGATGAAAACATTAAAGGCAAGGCTAATAATTCAAGAGTACTGATGAAAGACCAATAATTAAAATAATCCAAGTTGATCCAATAAAAGATCTTTTCTGAGATATTAATTAAATCTGGTGGTGTATTTTTTAAATCCGCATGGAAACTTTATTTTAAGGTAAGGCTATAGTTACAGCATAATTCAGCCAATGCATAGGATGTGGTTGAAATACATATAAAAGAGTTGGTATTTCCTCAGGAAGGTTTTACATAGGTACGTATATTGACCGACGCCACCTCAAGAGGACGGATTCATTACAACAGATTTCTCTATTTTCACTTTGCTCAAAAACCGTGGATGCCTATAAATTTTGTATGCTTAGTGGCTGCTTTATCGGTTGGATCACTGTTCATTTTTTATATGTATTCATTACATTTTGCATAGTTATGTAAGCTCTTAATTATTAAGTATAATCCGTTCATAAGTTAACAATTTGCCTTTAGATGTCGGTAACTTTAAAAAGAATCGTACTGATTCTCATGAAAGATTAAATAATGCTCTATCACTGCTCGCCATTCAACCAAGCCCGTAGTTTATAACTGTTTACATTTACTGAATTTACCTATTACCAATAAGAAATCTGAGAATACAGCTACCGGGCTTTCATATGCAAGGTGCTTCATGCCACCCTGAAGTATATGTTCAGGGCAAGAGAGACATTTACTTATTCAAGAGAGATATCAGTTTCCCCGACAGAAACCACATTTCTCAGGTTGCGCCTCGAAAAGTATGTCGAATGAAAACATGATTTAACCTCACAATCTATCACTATATCTTTTCATAGAAAAATTTCATTTGAGCTGAGCGGGATTCGAACTCAGATCTATCGATTTCCGGCCTCGCCTTACAGCCAAGATTATTCTTTACATCCGTCCACGAGCATACAATACCATGTGATTTTCGCATACCGTAAATCGGGGCATACTTTGTGACATCGGGTATAGCATTATGACAAAACGATTGAAGACTTTTCGGAATTTCTGAAGTAGTTGAGGCAGAAAACATTTCGGCTGTGTGTTTTCAGTATTTTCAGTTACATCAACATATTATCCTGCGAGCCGCCGCATGGTTGTATGGATGTTGGTGTTAGGACACCATCCGTGTAAATATGTATGGGATTAGATTTTGGGAGGTGAAATGGTGATATATTTTATGTGATAATATTTAGTGGAGCTCAGTTTTATTAAGGTCGCTTATTGTGCGCGGAAGTAACGAAAGGAAGGAAGTTTTAGCTCCTATCTGTTCGGCAGTGTATCTCTCTCATTTTATCTCTTCTGTCAGACCTAAAGATGTAGTGAGGCGTCACAATAATATTCTCTAAGTCGCTCTGAAACACACCAGTTCTGAATTTCTCGAGCAAACTAAGCCTAACGTGTGGCCTCCGAGTCTGTAGGGGCTCCCACCTTAATCCCTCTAAAAGTTGTGAGACACTACATGTTTGCTCGTGGCAGTTCATAACGAAGCGTGTAGCTTTTCTTTGTTTTTTATTAATTTTTTTGTTAAATCTTTATGGCCGTTCTGCCATTTGTGGGCGAATCTTGGAATATATGGACAGAGGCGAGAATGGTCTTCGAGTTATTTTAGATTATGCGCACGGAATGATTTTCAGAAAGTGGTGAAACTTCCTGCTTGTGCACTAAATATAGAGCAGCTTTGAAAGGAAAGTTGCTTTGCAAAGGATTTTTTTTTACTGAAGCATTAAAAAGTAATATCTTATCTTTCAATGAAAATTATATGACACTAATTGTACCCGAACTACAAAGCTAAGAATTTAAAAACAAGCTTTTAGTAATATAACTTCATTAAAATTTTGGATTTCTCATGTACATATAATAATTTTTATATTATATGCAGAATATTATCGTGGTTTTCACCATTCTATTCATTGCTTCCAATATTCTATACCAAGATTTGCCTCCTCGCAAGAAAACAGTTGTTCGCTTCATTTTATTTATCAATTTAAGAGGCTTATCCTCAATTTAATGGTTCTATTTTTATGCCCCTCTGCAGCAATGAACTGCGGTGACGATTATGCTTGGATTTATCTCACTTCTGGTCCTTGTGATCACGGTGACCCAGCATCCAGATCTCATTTAAGTAAATAGTCGCAATTTCAGTTAACCATTTGACATAAATATGGCTTTTGTTTTTTTCCCAGAGTAAAGCTTTGTATTCCTACAAACATAAGTACCTGGAAGTCGGTACATTCCGATTTCAATCGCTATTTTTTCACCTAATCAGTGATATTTTGCTATTGACCCGTAAATATAGTAAGCGTAGCAACCGTTACTAAGCATTAAATTACAAAGACTCCAAAATATCTGTTTACGATACATCTTCAATAACCGTTAAAATGAACACGTTTCTCCTCACTACATAAAGTTGATTGGCTAAAACTAGAGCAGATAAAAACGGTTCTAAAGGCCTTACAATTATTTAAAGTAGTCAACACTAAAACTCCACCATACTTATATGAAAGTTTCTATTTAATGCCCAAATGACTCATAGATCAATCCGCAGAACTTAAACATTTCACACCCCGAAATACCGCACAACTAAATGCGAAAATTCATTCTACATCTCCACTAGTAAATTGTGGAATTCTCTGCCAAATTACATCAAATTATCAGGAAACGTCTCACAATTCAAAAGGAGTTTAGCTGATTATTTATTCCCTTCAGTTTCTTCAGCACCACATTTTTGACTCGCACAAATTGAGCGATACTTAATATTTGTGTCTATTATTGTCTTATTTGTATTTGTTATTTTGAAAGTATGTGTCAAAGGATGTTCCCATAACAATATAAGCTGTTTCTATTTTTTGCTAATTTTTTGTATTTAAGTTTTAAATAAGTTGCCCCATGGTGGTGTGAATTTTTAATTTATGTTCCAAGGAAATTTGTTCCCAGAACAATAAAGTTGTTTCTCTTCTATTCTAAATATGCAAATAGTAAAATAGCTTTTAGAATTTACAATTTTAAATTTTAATACCTGGAAACTATGAAAACAAGATCCATGAATTGCAACCATTGAGGTAGACGAAGAGGGCGCTTGCAACGGTGGCCAATGCTAGAAGCTGTAATGAGGGCATTGTTTGACCGCCATCCATGGTGACCCCGAATTTCTTTCAGCGCTTACGAACTGACGTATTGATTTTTGTAATTTTACGAAGTTTTCCATAGTTAACTTACTAAAACACCATCTTTAGTTTACTTCATTCAAATGCATTCTCCTTATGTGTATTGATTATTTATTTGAAATAATTATTATCCGCATTCATGGTGATTCTCCATGGTACAATCGAGCACAATCCGTAGCATTATGAATGCCAGAATATGTTTCAAGGGTTACTTATCTTAAACTTCACACAGATTGTGGATTGTGCGAAATTCCACATAGGAAATATCATCCGCCTTGACCGGGACTAGAACCTGAATCCCTTGATCCCGAGTGCTTTAGCCAGTTAAAATACCGAGGTGTCCCATTTACCTGTGGATTTTTGAGTCATTTACAGGAGCAGATGTTCTAAACTGCTGGACATACAATGTAACAAGCAGTCGCAAGTCGTGCGCTAAGCGCCGCAGCCCGAGAGCAAACGTTCCAGTCAAGGCGGACGATTGTTTTCCTTTGTGGACTTTCGCACGATAATGTACAATGCGGGTGACTCTGTAAAGTCAATCCGAGGCTAGTCCCGATAGACAGGTGTTTCGGGTGTCCCCGCGGGCTAAAAGCCTACCTCCCGGTTTGAAGCTCTCGCTTTTCACCGGGATGGGTAAGTAGTGGGAAGGAAGGGAAAAGGATGGGAACGGTTACCGAAGCACAACCACTAGGAGGCCGACACCATGAGGCGGATTGCCGTCAAAAGGGCGACAACCGGCTCCCGCCCCCCCCCTCTAGTCCTCGTAGCTGTTGGGTTCCTCTAACAACGTTAGACGAGTCTTCGCCAGTCTCGCTTACACGAAAGCTTACCACACGTCTGTTGAGAACCGGCGAAGCCCATTGCCCAAATTCTTGGGATAGGGTGCCCGCCGACTCTGGGTAGACGTCGTGTGGTCTGCCGGAGTACGTCACCGAATCGGGGCCCCGCCGGACCAATGATAGACAGGTGATTCGGGTCTCCCCGCAAGGCTAAAAACCTCCCCCGTGGCTTCAAGCTCTCGGCTTATGTCCTCGGAGGGAAGTAGTGGGAAAGGGGTGAAGGAAGGGAAGGGAAGGTTAGCGAACCACAACCCCTGCGAGGCCGACACCATGAGGCGGATTGACGTCAAAAGGACGAAGATGGGCCTCCGCCTCCCCGCAGTCCTCGTATCTGTTGGGTTCCCCCAACAACGTCAGACGAGTCCCCGTCAGTCTCACTTTTGCGAAAACTTACCGCACATCTTATGAGAACCGGAGGAGCCCATTGCCCAAAAAATTGTGATAGGGTATCCCCTGACTCCCTTTAACGGTCGGCGTCGTGCGGTCTGCCGGAGTACTTCATAGGCTCGGGATCCTCCGGACCAATTGTGGTCAAAAATTGGGTACTTTCGCCTCGGTAGACCAACAATAGACAGTCAGAGTCAGTCACATGGTGGATGTTCTTACTATGCAGCTCCTAATTCGTCCATTCCGTCATGTAATCGCCGGATTAGAGCAACGTCTGGCAGTTACATTTGAATCGCAGCAAATCTAAAGTCATTACAGTTTTCCTCAAAAATCCAAAATAAATTTCAAGTATATCATCAACTCCACCCCACTAACCAGAGTTTTATCAGTTGAAGATCTTGGAGTAATAACGGACCAGAATCCTCTCTATGCCGACCACATCCATCCCATAACAAGTGAAGCCACGCCCCTGTTAGGCCCACTACACAGGTACTGGTAACACTGATATGAGAGATCTCAGAGCATTACAGACACATTTCTCATCTATTGTTCTTCCTCTTCTCTCCAGCTGTTCCCCTATATGGTCGATGCCAGCCTAACTCTATATCGCCGATGTCTCCCAACTAATGTTCAATCCCAGCAACATATCACTAACGTATAGATTTTACCATGAACGCGATACGATACGTTTCATGTTACTGCGATGGTTAATAACAGACATGTGGGAATCATTCCGAGTAAAAAACGCGCATTCACATATAATTTCGGTTTGAGTTTCGAATTTTGCGCCTTAAACCCAAGTTTTAGCCTTAATTAAGACATAAATTTTAAAACATAATTCTGGCATCATTGATACTACAATTATTGTTATTTCCACCGAATAAACAGTTATAATCAGGTGAAGAGTGGTCCAAAACCTTTTTTAAACTCACTTGAAAACTTGTTAATGCGTACAATTATTGACTCACGATTTTTAAAAATGAAAACAGTTTTTTTCCACCAATATATCAAAAAAACAATTCGACCGGTTTCAGCCTTTTCAGGTCAATATCAAGATTACAATGTTTTCATTTTAAAGATGACCAACCTACACGAAGTAAACTCGCCAACCATTGAATTTGACTCAGGATTTCCGCTCCAGCCATCTTTATTCACTAACTAAAGAAAATACTAAGGTAGCCGGGTGTTTTATTTTATACGGCGAATCTATATCTACATAGTACCGTAGAAGACCCCACGTTGGCGTATGGCTAGGGAGGATTGCACACCAGGCACACAACACTCGTCTCAATTTAGGGTCATATACCGCGCACCACCCTTGTTCGTTAATTGTGGACCAAAAAAGACTCACATGATCAATGCGCGGCAAATCTTGAAACTAAGAAAGCGCTACGTTAGCAAACATGGTTACATGCTAAGCACTGCTTAAGATAATAATGATGATTAACGCGTAAGAAACACTAATTCGTGCGGAAAACCAAATCATGCGAGGTGAGATGCTGGTAATACTAATAAGTTATCAAACTCAAATGCCAAGTGTATCCATCATCTTGAGGGTAGTGATTTCTCAGAAAAGATCCATTGCAGTTATGATGATTCCATTTTGTGCACGGGAAAAACGAGATTTTAAAATTTATCCTAAAGTAATCCTAAAGTAACATTTTACGACCAATTTCCATTATCTTATACCTGAAGTTGTTTATATTACTATGGGTTGTTTTTAGTAAATCACGCTGAATATTTTCCGAAAAGAATCGGATTCGGACTAAAGGAAAAAAAATTAATTTTCCCTGTTATCTTTTTATAGATTCACAGTCAAATTTACGTAACAAATCAATGAATCAAAATAGAGTGAGAACAAACATGATATCTGGCAGCTCGATTGAGTAATGAATGCATTATTAATCGGGAGTCCTAAACTTTTAGTAATGAGGAGGTCCGTGATTTGTAGAAAGGGAAATGATTTCATTTTGAATTTTCTCGTACTTAAAAAAGTCAACTTATTTGTTATGGGTTAAAAATTGAGATTAGCGCTTAGAGAGGAGAAGGAGCTCACGTGTAAAGCAACCTTGGCGAAGAGCGAGAAAACCAGAATATTCTCCGTCGGTGTTCACAGAGGTATTTGGAAGAAAACAACCTGATCGATTGAGCAAGTAGTCTGACTAATTCCTATAAAAACTCTGAGCTTGACTTATCATGTTTTCTAGGATTAGTTGAATCGTCGTTGGAATATCTCGTTTTTATTGCTCTACGTCGCGATAGTTTAATCAGCGTCTTATTGATTTAAGGGCGTGGGTGAAGTCGGGAATGCGGAAAAACGCACTATGAACCATGCGGACAAAGTCTTATCGCTCCTAGATATTAATAAAACTTCAGACTCGGAGATACTGCGCAATTTCGTCGGAGCTGACGTGAATGTACTCTTTATTCGTCCGTTAAAAAGTTCCTTCGTGTGTTAGGATAGGGCCCTCTTTCCGAAGGCCTTGATCTATAGTAGCTCGCGAGCATCGAGACAATTTGTCAATGTGATGGGTAATCTTTTCATAAAGTTTGAGAGGAGAGAAGATAACGGGTACCAGGAAATTCTACAACTAAAGTAATGTCATTGTCAGGGGTGGTCTACCGGTAAATCTAGGAGTTGGTTGAAGTAGGATTACCTATACAATCGTTCGATAAAGATCTCTTTTAGTAAAATATTTCCATTGTAGAATTAAGAACACAAATTTATTATATTAAAATACCGGTCCGGGCTGTTATGCCATCATTAGGTGTACTGTGTAAATAAGTGGAAAGCACAAAGTTGTGTTTGTATTTCAAATACCTAAACAAATCTTTTTCGGCCGCTGTCCGCCTGTTCGGCCCTCTATACACCCCATCCAAAGAGCTTATTATTTCTCTTCCCCTTCCTCTCTCCTCATCACCCTTTCCCTCTATCACGGCATTCTACACCCCATCACCAATCGTTATCGCCCATTTCGACCACTTACCCCGCCTTCTCCAAATCTCCTTCTAGATTCCTCTTCTAATCAACCACGACGAGCGATACCTCACCCACCTTCCTTTCGGTCCATTGCATTCTCTTCATTCTCCTCCAAACTCACTTCTGAAATACCTGCATCCCCTTCTCAATCTCTTAATCAAAGAGATCTTTCATCTCCATACTACGCTACATTTTATATTTATATTAGCGGAAGGTACCCGTTGAAATTCAACGGGTGAATTGAACTTATTTTACAATAAATCCACAAAGCCTGAATAATACTGTCAGCGTGGTCATTTGAGGAGTTCGTCACCTATCTTGTACGTTCTGTTCGTTGTAGTAGACAGGCTGACATTTTTTCCTGGTGCACGTAAAGGTGAGTGACTATTGATCCTCTTTCATTCACGGAAAAATGGACCACGCAGACAAATTACTACTTAAATAGTACCTAGGCTCATAGATGGTCACCTCGTCCCTCCGGTTCTTTTGAGCTGTCTTCTGAGTGATTTTACAGCTTGATCGCTTCCCTGTGTGCATACATACATTTGCATTAATTGAGTTGCCCTCTTCAACGTCGATATGTACGTTCGGTATCTCAATCAGAATCGGCGAGTAGGGTACAATCCAGCGGTTGACAACGTCAAAAGGAACTTTTGCTGCAGTAGCCATGTTTATTGGACCTATGCATATGGTGTAATGGGTAACCATAAGCATTGGTTTCGGTTACTAAATCAAAAATCTATGGTGATTCTTAGTGCACTTGCCAATTTTCATGCTCGGATGTCCTTCATTGAGCAGAATCTCTTGCTATTCTTTCGGGTAAGAAGCATGTTGTTACGTCATCATTATTTCCGCCATCTTAAAACAAATCGAAGTTACTAAACAGATGGATCTTTATTGGAACCAGATTTATAGCTGGTAACCCGTCCGTAGATTGGGTTAGGATGAAATGTGTGCGGTTCTTTGCATAACCCAAGAAACACCATGAGGATTAACCGACTTAGTTTCCCATTTTTCTTGATATATCCTTTTTTGTATTTTTATTTTTGATTTTTCGTTTAATTTTTGTAAGCACTGATCATAATTAAATCGTCTGTATCAACTCATTAGAAAATAGACTTATACGCTATATATACAGCTTTTCCCTCAGGAGTGTTGATGAAAAGGTTGTTGCCGCAAGAAACGCGGAAGCAAGCCACGTTAAGTTGCCCGTGCGTGAAACGGAGACTTTCCAAAAGAAGGCCAGCCACTTGAAGAGTTTGCCCAAGTCACTTATTTATTGTCATAGAAATCGGATATGCAAGCCCGGAAGCCGGGGAACTGACGCTGGGAAGCGTGTCTTGCAGCATCCTGCTCCCTTAGCGCGTGCCGCTCATTAGGGGTTTCATTAGATCGCTAGTGGTCATGTCTTTGAGCATCCAAGTCTAATCTTTGTCTTTCTTCTCGCGAGGGCTCATTTTCTCGCAATGTACACATTCTTCTTGCTTTAGAAGATTTTTCCGAAAAGTTACCCTTTTATCTATTAGGCATGTTGATGGATATATTTTTAGGTCCAATTAGGGATAACACAGCGGCGTGTGAGAGTATTGAATAGGCACCTCGATGATTGAGTGAATGTAAGTTAACTCCACTTTAACACTTTGAAACATGTGTAAATAACTCGTTACGTTTATGAAGTGGGAATTAGTCTAAAAAACAGTTCGAAATCGTAATGAGAGGCAGACGGCTCCACTACGTGTAACACAACTGAATGTTAAACGATAATTAACAACGCTTTGTTTGTTTTAGCAACGGAGGCATTATTACCATTACCATTCGCTGCACGTAAGTAACTTGCATATTTAATCACGTGAGTGGTCTATTTAATTCCTTTGTGTGTATCGTTTACTACGTAAGTGTTCTCTCATAAACATGCAGTGCCCCAATGAGAGCTACTTTGAGAATTGACATTGATGAGTATACTTGTTGTAAATACACATAGAATTAATCGATTACCCCCCGAAGCAACCTATCATGGGGCTCTTATGGGACTGTGGGCCCTTATAATACAGATTTTATTTCTACGTGCTATCATGGGCCGGCAGAAAAACGTGATATTTTTACGCTAGAGGCGTGAATAACCTTTGAAAATCAAATCCCTGGTTGCCAAGGAAATTTGCTAATGTTGATGTCAGAGAAAAATGTGAAATTTTGCAGCTAAAACACGACTTTCGGAAAAATACGAAGCGTAAAAGATAATCGATTGAAAGAATTAGAAACTTTATTTACTCATCCATCCGATAAAAAAATTATCCTTATCCAGCCTTCTATCTTGAGTGAAAGTACATTTATAAAGCAAAAAATGAAACCTCTGCACCGGTCCCGATGCTTAGCATGGACCACCAGAGGGTCCTTTTGGGGGCCTTTAGGGGCCCTGGGGGCTTTTTAAAATAGCCTATTTTACCACCAGATATGTTTTATATCTACATGCTAAATTTTAGCTCAATCGGTCCAGTAATATTTGCGTAATGGACCAACATACAGACAGAAACCGTTACATTTCTATACCTTAGTAAGGATTACATGCCATTATTTTTCTCTACATTCCTATCGAACATCCGCGTCATTTATTCTTTCCTATTCCTTAACGCACCCTTAGACTATGAAATTGTCCTAAAATGTTCAATTCGTTGTCAGTTTTTTTGCAATGATTGGTATTCCAATTGTGCTCCCTTTTCTAGTTTTATTTATCCAATAACTACATTTCACCTGTCACCTGAAATTTCCACGACGTCGGTGTTAGAAAACGCCCTTACTTCGGAAAAAATTGAAATGTGAAGGTATTTGTAGAAGAGAATAAATAAAAGTGCATTAAGAAACTTGATGGTTAATCAATCGGATGAAGAATTAGGTGTGGCCTAATGAAAGACCGTACCCTTTACCTGTGGAAGAGTGGCTCCCCGAAACTGGCTATGCAATGTTCGACCCGGTGCCACACCCATGAAGTCTACCTCATTACATGAGACCTGTTCATCAATATATGGGCATGGGAAATTGATAATGACAATGGAGACCCAACATGCTGTCTCCTGTGTTGATTTTGTGTAATTTATTTTAGATAATTAATTAAAGAACATTAATTTCCATGAGCTAAAATTCCACGAGAAATCGGTGACAAGTACTCCATGATTGTTGAAATAAATGTATATTTCAATGAACATTACGTCAGTAATTTCTACCGTTGGATGCTTGTATGGATCAATATTGAGGCGTATATCAACATCTTTGTGCATCTAACTTCATGTATGAGCAACCTTTAATATCATTAACATTAATGACTCAAGGATTTATTTGGAAATTCTTATTCAGAGTTTCCGCATGAATCGTCCTGTCTCTTTATGTCTTCATCCCCGAGCGGGTGCGTGATTGAAAATTTAACTGGAGTACTTTGAACACGAACGCTCATGGAGAAAACTACAAAATATGTAAAAGCCGAAAAAAAATCCGGTCAGTTCGATCCGAATCACGTTTAATATGTTACCGATCGGCTATACTAAGGGCCAAAATGTTTCCGTCGTTAGCCAAATAACATAGGTAGGTTCTGAATATCCCCTCTTATCATAAGAGTCATTTCAAAATGAGCTGCTTGAAATTAACAAACAATGACTTCTTTTCATGAGCAGGTTTTTTCCAGAGAACTATCAATTTAATTAATATCTTAACTCAGTCGATTATTATGAAAAATATCCTTATTCTGCTTGGGTAGGTTTTTGGATAATATTTTATCGAAAAAATACGGTGTGTGACCAATTTATCTCGTAATTTTTGATTAACTCTGTGACAATTATTATATTTTGATATTATTACTCAAGACTCATATCTTGTGAAGAACGGATTGTTACGCCTAATTCTCGAGTAGGAACTTAACTAAAATCGGCTATGTGCAGAATTATCACCAATTTGAATGAAAATATTCCACAGTAAATTTTCAAAATTTGTTCAATTAGTGACAAACATGGCACATGCTGAAGCATGTTGAGGCTCCCACTATACCTTGCTCGCCTTAAGGAGTACGGGACTAGAATGCCAACCATGGCGTAGTTGGGGATAAAGTGCTGAGTTCACAAGAGGGTTGATAGGTGCCATAGCTTACTTTGTGGGAAGCTTCCCGCCCAGTATTCAGGCAAAGTCATCAAAATTAAAATAGAAAGAATATTTGAATTCCTTAGTTATGGCGTTCAATTCCCTTGTCCCGGCTCCCTTAATAACACGGCGGTGATCGATGACTTGAGCTATTACACCAATGGAGCAAGGCAAACGTGCTGGACATATGACACTCAAAGAAGGCCGTTTGTAATGGCGGTAATGGGTAATGAACTCATTTGAACTTGGCTATTTACTCGGGTTGTTAAAAGTCTCGAAGTGGTTTTGGAGTACTACAATGTTCTCTAGAGTACGATAAGAGAAAAAACCACAAGAATTTTCATTCTACTTCCACCAAAGCGAGCATATGTAAACCTAGTGTCTTTTCTTTAAATGAGACGAATGAAGGGTCTAATAATTAGCTCGGTGAATTCAGGCGTGATTCCGTGGAAATTAATCATGATGTAAAGAACGCTCTGTATTTTTTACAATTTATTTTTAATCGTACAACTAGTTTCAATGCTAAGGCATGATCCTCAGATCGTCAGATGACGCCTTTGCGTTGAAACTAGTCATACGATAAAAAATAAATTGTGAAAAATACATAGCGTTCTTTACATCAGATCTAATAATGTTTACGCATTTTTATTTTTAGAGCTATTGAGTCAACAAGGGGTCGAGTACTAGACTCAAATACTTAACATCCGGATAGCCTTTCAATCGCAGATCTCCATCTTAGCGATGGCCCATTGAAATTTGGACCGCTTGCTGCCTTACGCTTGGACTAGGCTAATACTTAAGCCGGTTTTTTTTATCCACCCTCTATCCATTTCCTAAGAGTTCCTGCTTCTTGCGGCCATTCCAATTTTTCATTTGCAGATCACCTCCCGTGATTAAAAATATCCCTTTTATTGTTACGAACGCACTGGGAAGAATACAAACTTGAAGAAGGTCGTCCATTATGGTAAATGGACTCCGCTGGACTTAATCATTTTCTGTTTGTCACCGAGGAAGCCGCTCTAAGACTGAGGATTAATTGGGTGGGAAAGGAGAGGGGCAGGAATCGTTTCATGAGAAAAGCGGGGAAGTGCGGGGTTTGTGAGAAAAAAGTGTCGAGGATGAAAGAAGTGGAGTTTGTGCAAGGTCCAAGGAAATTTTACTTCGTCTCTCGATACCAGACGGATCATCAGCGGGTAATTCATCAACTTCCAGTCTTGTTTTGAATCGGCTAGCCTTTCAATTGCAGGATGAAGCAAGAACGAACGACTGAGACATAGTAATGCTGCATATATTATATTCTGGACCAGATATTTGAATAGACGTCATATCAATATCTCGGAGAGAATGGGAAGTGGGAGTGTTAGGGTGTCGCAAGATGTTGTTGGAATAATATCGGAGACAACGCCGGCAAAATAATTACTTACTCAAATTAAATCCAGATAAATGAGGCATTGATGTCGTATCTCTTTGAAGTTGTTGCTACTGGAATAGGTTTACCGAATTCTAATACATACACAGATATATTTAATGATGATACGAAAATATATTTTTGAATCCATAAAACTTACATCAACTTGGCGCTGTCACTGCGTTAGCTATTGGGTAGATGTACAACTAGTTAGAATTTCTCTTATTTATGCGTTTGTCGATTCGAAATCCCCTATTTCTACAAGCAGCGGATTTTTGAAGCTTGTCTCTCCATTCCAATAATTACCCTTGTTCTCATTCATGCGGAGATTTAAAATACTCAGGGTATTTCAGGAGGAATCCGCGTAATTTCTGGAGGAGATAGGGAGTTGATTTTGATTACATTTTGTCCAATGACCATGGGGTCGCTACTTATTAGTTACTAGGCAATGGCGAAGTGGAAACAATCTCCAAAGCATTTTGCAGTTATCATGAACTGATCAGGAAATGCCAACAAGCAGCATCGTGTACTGATAGAAAAGAAGTAAGACTTGTCCAAGTCTTTCAAAATATCTATCTTTCCCTGTCAAAATGTGAGGTGATTACTCCCAATTTTCAATATGGTAACCGAAATTGTCATATCATTTCTTTTTAAAAACATTCTTTAAGAACTACTTCTCCATTTTGAGAGAAAGGTAATCTTTTGAGGGACCAATCATTCAGCAAATTTAATAGCCAATTAAAAACTGGTAGCATAACTGTTTTATCTTTATTGTTGGTGGAAGCATGAAATCTTCAGTGACACCGTTGCTTGCATCGATCGACGGCCCTCTTCCGTGCAAGAAACTGGCATTAACGACAAAAACGACTGATTTCATCTTCATTTTCTTAAGCAATCAAAGGAATTGAATGGAAGCGATTAATTCAATCACATGACTCAAACCAAAATTATACAGAATAACTTGCGAAGAGATATGCTGTACGAGAACATCAAACTAATGCTTTGTTGTTTGTTAAAAAAATCCCAATGTGGAGGATTAGTTACAATTTTCACGCTAAAAAATCGTTTAAATGCTGACGCGGACTGGCATTCCGGACAATCATTGCGGTAGAGGAATTCTGCGCACAATTAAATCGTAATGAATCCCATAAAAGGTGATGACTAGAGGGGAATATTCGTGACAGGTAGATTTACGTCCAATTGAAAATGCCTAATGCTACATCTTGCGAAGAAGAACTCGGATTCACTAATTCATCAAGTATTTATTTGGAATTTATTTGTTGGAATCTGGTAAAATTACCATTACAATGAGATACGATCAGTATAGTGGCATTTTACATATTTTGTTGCCATCAAATTAAATCGAATATGGAATCTTTGGAATTGCTGCTGCAAAAATGTAACCTGTGAGAAGCTACGCCACGCCGGAGAAGTTCAAATCTTTCTGAAAGCTCTTTAATGGTTGCTATCTGCGAGTTAAATGAACCAATGTTTCCGCGATGGAAGGAATTCCTCGACCGCAGCCCTGTACTCGGACTGGGATAAGTGGTGTATTTTAAGCAATGACCATCGAAAAGTGACGACAGTCATATGAAATGTCAAATTTGAATCGGAGAACCTAGGACTGTTGGAAGTTTCCTTAACTCGACCATTATCTAATGCCTCTAGTCTGAATTACTTGACGACCATTCAACAGCATGTCGTCCCCGCGTACTCATCTGTCGCCGCAACCAGCATAGAAGAGGGGAATGTCAGGCGCGCGTAAGCACACATGGTGGAATTCTATACTGTTAACATATGTAACCCGCTTCTTTATGTTCAACAAATGAGCCTAATTCCAAAGGGCCCATGCCCTCTAAACGTATATAGAACATGCCGCTGTCAATACAGTTTTTTTTAAAAATAGAAGTACTTCTGCCGTAAGAAAAATTCATTGAGCTCTAATTACGCTGAATGTGCACAGTCAAAATCATAATTTATATGGAAAAAATAATAAATTACATTTAGGAGGCTACTTTTATAAACTCTGTAAAATGCACAAATGATATGGCCCGCAATCTCGTTCACGATTCCAATGATGGGATGAAATTCTCAGTAAAAGAAGGTTAAGAGCACCATTTGGGAATCGAACCAATGCGAAGTACGGCACCGAATATCTCTGCCTTAGTTCACTACACCATCTAACCACCTACGCCAATGGGATCTATATTCCACTAATAATAGATCGTCTCTAATCCATGTTGTAGTACATGTCTCCCATGCTCTAACGTGGATATGGGACAACACATAGTTCGGTAGTTGGTACCATTAGGAGATTCCTAATGTGAATTAACACTTTAGCACTCACCTCGAGTGATGGCCATGGGCTGGTGAAGGTGAGAACCGAAGCAATGGTGGGATCCTTTCCATGGCGGGCGCAAGTCTACAGGGTATCAAATAAGGTGCAATAGAAGTTCCTTTCCACAGTAAACACTCGCCGCAATTCTGCGAAATACACAGGCGAGCACTCAAAGAAAAACTAAACGAGCCGCTATTTAAATTCCACGCTCACTAAAGTCCCGGGCGTATCTGCTGTCCTACGGCACTAGCACAAGCCACGGCGTACGAAGCGCTAGAATCGTCAAATGATCCAGGGGGAATTTTCAACCGCGATTGCTCCAATGAGCGCGTGCATTTCTTTATTATCGCACGCTCGTGGCTCGACCGCCGTCGTTTAATAGGGGAGTAAAATTATTGTCTGTTCATTTCATGGTAACAGAGCAGTCTAAAGGCCGCTTTACACGGAAATTTTATTGAAAAAACGACCGATGTATCAAAGATTGTACAAGAAAAATGAATGGAATTAGAGCACGTTCTATATCCCATGCAGGCAATCATACAACTTTCCGCTTTATACGGTACAATTTTCCTCATTAAAGTTCATACATTCGTTTGTACAATAAAATGTACCGCGTAAAAAGGCCGTAAGAGGCCTATGTAATGTATTTTCTTAAAGAAAAACTTTTATCCGCTTCCTGAGATTTCTGGTAGCCAGTTGATGAGATGGCTTGTTACCCTTGCTCTATAATCTGAATGCCTGGGTCCCAATTCTGGCGCTGGCAAATATTTTTCCGTCCAAATCACAGGCACACTTGTCGAGAGTATTTACGGCGCTAGATGGAATATAAGGCAGCTCATTTAAATACCGATCCATCTCGACGCAAATGACCTCACTTGTAGGTCGTATCCCCTGTTAACAACCTCTACAGTTTTGTCGGGCAGCATGCGCTCACATCGACTGATAAGCGATGTGTGTAAGATGAACAATACAGTCGGACACGCTGTTTGATATAGTCTCAGAATTTCATTTATGGGGAGGAAAGAAAATGGAACTGTTATTTTCTACGTTATACATATTCGCTTTCCATTGAAAGTGGTCGATTCGATAAACAAGCAGGGCAATAGGTACGTTTCCTGAAACATCCTCATGTACCCATCAAATTTCGGCACTCACAAATTCACTGGAACAGCATTCATTTTAGGAGGGAATGATCAAAGGGATTTTACCTAGAGCTGAACCAAGAGATCCTCGTATTTATAGCTGATTTCTCTGACCATGAGGTGATCACACTGCTCATACTCTGCCTATAGACTGCTTACACTTGTCTTTAATTTAAGAAGATGAAATACTTTTATATAGATGGATAAGGTGGCCCATAAATTTGACATTTTCTGGAGGAACAAGTTGATATAGTTTCTTGCTGCATCAAATAATTACAAAAATGAACTGCTTATTCAATGAGAACGTGAATAGGTAGCTATTTACATTCGTACACCATTATCTTTAAAATAAATTGTAGTTTTATTTCAGAGGAGAGGAATAGTGAATGAAGCCAAATAATGATTTCCCCAAAATTGGGACACATTTAGTTTTGAAGACGATAAACATGGGGTGAAATTGGGACATTTTTTTAATAGTAAAGCAAATTGAGTTGATTTATTGCACCTTGGATTGAATTCACTGATAAAACTTCAGCTATAGACTTTGGTGGCTTATTGTAGTATCCTGGGGTACCAAGTTTGAATCTTGTTACTAGTGTGGTGGCAGAACCCTTCTTGGCTCGTCTCAAGTAATTATTCTGAGCCTACCAGGAAAAGTTGAAAAATAATGTCTTACAGTAGTCTCTTTCACAGTGTTTCCACCCTTCAACCAAGTGATAAACACTGAAAAGTAAGCCTAAGCCTCCAATAGATGAATGACCCTATTCGAGATTGTGTTCTCATGCAGCTGACAGCTTACTTGAAAGAAAAATTCTATAAAGTTTGGAGTGAAATGGGAAAGATTTGTCAACTGGGTGGGACACGAGGTCAGACTTTTCAAACCTCGACTGAGTTGTCTTATCCATGATGTAAGGCATGTCTCTTCATACAAGATTGAAATGCCTTCAACTATTCCATTTAACCATGGCATTAATTTATTAGACAAATTCCATGAACTATGGAAGAAGTTGCATTTCATTTTGGTAAATCTTACTTAGGTCTACTCATTACAGAGGAACTGTTTTGTTTGCTTTTTACTGGACTTGCTCATTTCATTGTATATTGTATTAACCTACAATGGATAATTACTGGTCTTTTTATCAAATCAATTGCCAGGATATTGGCAAAGAGAAAACCTTTGAGTGACATCTAGCTGGTTATTTCAATTCAAGAGGGAAATAAAAGCCAGCCACCACTATTAATAGGAAACTATCAAAATTCAATGACAACAGTCAAAACTATTGATCCTGTCTAATATTCCAGAATGAAAATGAGCACTGAAAGACATATCGGGGCTAGTAACAGCCATTCCTTACCACTGCAATAAATGGAAGGCAGTTCATGAAGTTCAGGGAGAGATGTAATATTATTTTTCAAACTGCAATTCTCAAACTTTTAGATACTATCACTGAGGACCATTGAATTTTCAGCAAATTCAAGTTTCAGCATACGTATATTGAAGCCAGAGAAATAATGATGAAGCAGGTGATATCAGATTTCTAAAATGAAAAAATCAATACAAATCACAGAAGGTAATTTTCTCTTGCGTTCCAAGACCTGCATAAGAAAACACTGCAGAGGCCTTCAGTATAAAATACTTGACTTAATTTTAACAAATCTTCTGTTCCAAAATTGATTTATTATTGATAATCTATGTACAACTTGCCTTGAACCCCAAATTATTATGGAGATATGTTACATTTTTTATACAAATATAGTGTCATAAGTATTTGCACATTTCTAAATTTTAAGCGACAATCATTTGAAAACATAGCACCCATTCAAACTTGGTTTACAGCAATGTACATTCAAATTAAAGAAATGAAAACAAGTTGCAACTAAAACTTTTACCTCTATCTGTTTGTTGACCAAAATTCACAAACAGCCTTAAGGCTTTAAAAAACGAAATTTTCTTGAACAAACAAACAAAAAATAACCATTTTTCCAAAAATTCAACAGATTTCCATAGTGCCTCAGCAGCCAGGTAATTTGGTTACATTTAATATTTTCACTAAGCTGAACTTTATAAATTCACCTCAATGGAAGCATTAAATTTGTTGTAAAGGATTCTTTCCAGTCAAATGCAAAAAGCAGAGATTAACCATTAACTTTAGAAAGTTGTAAGCCAGTACGCTTGATGTGGGAAATTCAATTTTTTTGGTATTTCATTGGGATCCAAATATTTAGGCAGGTAGCTAAAAAGTTGCTTCCCATGGACCCAGAGGAAATGTATTTCGGTAACAATTGTCAGGAGATTGCAATTATTTCCTCACCAAAATCTGGTGAGATGAACAAAAATACCTCTTTATTTTGTAGCAAAAACACTGAATTATGAATGAAATTATATGTTCTGTTTTACATTAAATATTGCAGATTAGACACAACACCATAAGTTATATAAGCTCTAGGTGCCACATGGGAAGTTTCCAAATTTCCATTTTTCATGCTTTTAACTCTTGTGCATGAATGCAAGCTTACAATTGACACTTCCAATTCACATAGACTTTACTCAACAACAACTTACAAAAACACTGTCATGAAAATGTGAATCAAGTGAACAGCTAAATATCACACTGAAAAAATGTCAATTTATTACATTAATAGGCTCATGTTCACTTCTTTCATACATATATATATATTTATATATATGGTATCACATTGTTTGCCCATTCTTCTTCATAGCAATAAACATAGTTTCTCACCCATGAAGAGTGAATGTTTGAAGACAAACTCCATGGACATATATGCACAGAGAATATGCATTTCATCAGCTAGGTTTGAAATTTCCCAAATCAAATACAATTTAAAATAAGGTAGGTTGATTTTTTTCAATTGGTCTCAGACATAAAAATTAATTATAGGTGACCTTTTTTTCAGCATTTTAAGAAGAAGTGACAAAATGTCACATCATCCGTATCAGTGTTCACCAATGTCTCAAAATTTTTTTCAAGTGTATCCATCCAAAACGCCACATTCCCTAATGGAATGGTTCACTGACAGTCAGAATGAGTTTTGCGTAACAAAACGTGGTGACCAACGCCTCCTACAACATGGCCTCCATCCAACTCACTCTCACCATCAAGGTACGAACCAGGCACTTTGTAATTCCTTAGGCATCCAGCAGCATTATTCTCTTCCTGCAAGTTCCGTCATCACAACACCCACCGAGACCTTCCATGTCCAACCTAGACTAGCATTTATGGCTACGTCTTGGTAAAAAGCTGTTCCTCATCATCGTCCTGGTCGCTGAGAGTTTCTTCATCTTCAGCTAATGAGATCTTCTCAGTCATTCCCTTGCGACTTCGAGTGGGTAATTTTTCATAGCCCTGCTTCCAGCAAGAGTTACGGTTCGATTGTACCTAATTAACACAATGGAAAACAATGTTATATTGTGTGACAACAATTAATGCTTCAGATTCTGAAAATTGTACTGAGAATTTACAAATAATCCAAATTGAGTATAGGATCAGAGTACAATCCGCCCTTCGATAGCACGTTCTTACAGGATGCAATTTTGCTAATAATTCAGATAAAGTTCTCTGCATGATTTCACAAGATGCCAGGAAGTTTAAAACAGGCTTCCTAAGCATGCATGCAAAGGATATGCTTTCACAAATTTTAGCTCAGTGAAATGGAATAACCTACGAAGAAAGGCTATGGAAGGAATATTAATATAGGATCCCCATATGGTAACATTGAAAGAAAAAGAGTTGAGAATTTGAATGAGACTGGAAAATGCAAAACATTTGAAAGTGTAACAATCCAGGAGGACTGGAATGCAGTTATCACACAAGGCTTAGGAAGCAAAAGAAAGATACAGTCAGGGAAAATGAAATAGATGAGAGGAAAGATGGGGTGAAGTGAACATTTTAACTAACTTTAAAATCCACAGAGAAGAAAAGCATTCATTCATCTCCGTCAGGATTTGAACAATAGTCCCATAAATCCAGCTTTACAGAGTAAAGCTACCAAGATAGGAAGGTTATGACAAATACAGGGGAAAATATTAAAGCAAAAAAAAACTATTACCAGGGTGACATTTAGGCTGAATAAAACATGTAGCATCTTACTCAGATTATTTACTGCAGAGGCAGACTTGGCAAATACTCTCCTTACATTCATGAGATGTAATAATGAATGTAAGAATGAATGATCATCATGAATGTATCAATTGATCAGAGAAGAAAAATTATATTTAATGAGGATTTCATCAACTGAAGTTTTGTTCTCAATCAGTTTACTGTACACAGTTGATGTGAATTCCACACAAATGAGTGTTGTGAATTATTCTTCCTTTAGACCACTGAAATTTTTTTATACTTACATCATATCTCACCTGTAATATTGTAAAAATTAGGCCAAACAGTACAACGACTACTGCACAGCCACAGATTGCTAACGTAGTGTATCTTGCAAAGTGCTCGACTTGAAGAGTGGGAGTATCCTGCTCCCCAACAATGGCTCCTGCTTCTCCACTATCTGCCCCTGCAGCCGTTCTCCTCTTTCCTCCTGATGAGTAGTTTAAGCATTCACCTGCATAGCAAAAGTAATTAGTTACAGTAAAAAAACTCAGTGACTTTTACACAGCATGAACACCAAAAAAATCAAAATGATTCCAAGTCATCCGAGAACCTCACTTGGTATTCTTTCAAGCCAACAGATACAGATAATATGTCTACAGCAATAAGTGACAATAATATTGTGAGATACGTATAACAAAGGCATTAGTCAAGTTAAAAAATACAGAATCATAAAAACAAATTTTCTAAAAATTGAAAAAACCTCAGGAATTATTCATTCATACTTGGCTGAATGATAAATTAAAATGTCTTTGGTTTAAATCATAAATTAGAAGTATAGTATGTACAAATGATAGTGAATAATTTTACTGATATTAAATCCCACATCATGAAATAGGCAAAAACATCATTAATATTTGAGATCAGCGAACAAAAAGGAAATTAAATTCTTATTATATGAAATTTCATCCCTTGTATAAATAAAGTTAATATTTTCACAAATAGTGCATAGCAGAGAGAAGTGGACTAATAGCTATCATACTAAAATTGTAGCTAAAGCATATTAGTAGTTTTCATACCAAATGCAAGCAATGGGGGTAAGAAATTAGCATTAAAAAAGTAACATCAATATTTATAGAAAATATAACACCCTATTCTTTACCATTAACTCTTTCTTATCAAGTCATCTTTGATTGATTTGTCAGGAATTCACTGGTTAATCCTTTTCACAAGATGAGAATTTGAAGAAATATTTACATAAACAGATTTTATTTTATAAAAATTCCATGGACATTATTTTTACGTTGGATCCACAAAAGGGTTGTGAGTGACCAAGTGCCTTATACCTGACTGGGTCAAATAAATTATGAATCACATGAATAGAACATTCAACTTTCTTCTTTCTCAAAAGCTCAAATGTTATGGAATATGTTGCCAGTAAAATAATCTGTTATTAGTTTCTTAAATTCCATTGAATGCTAGAAGTAGTTTGATTGAAACATAATATTGGCTTTCAGCAGACTATTGAAGCCAGGAGAAAATATATGCTATAGAAATTCATTCATCATATAAGGTCATTGGGTAGAAACATAAAAGTCCTCTGATTATAAAACTTACTCTTCCCCAGTGATTCACAGATGCTAAGATACAGGCAAACTTTGTAAAATAATAACTGAGAAAAAAGTGGGCTTACATTGTTCTAAAACCAACTACTGAACATACATAGTGAATTTTTTGATCATGACAAGACTACTAGATAATCCATTCACTGGAGTGACTAGAAGTATAACATGCCTTTTCACAATAAATGATTGACTTCCCACCATGGTTAAGTGTGAATCTCAATTAATGCAATGGAATGACAAGGTTGGAAGACACTATCTACTTGGGAGGTTTACACACTAGGCTCACATTTCTTGAAAATTTCAAATCTTCCAAATTTCAGGGCTGTATGAGGACATTATTTTTGCCATGAACTTTTTAACTGTTAGGAAGGACAAAATAAGAGAGACATGCAGGAAAAAAATTCCCTCACCTACCATGGCTGACCACAAAAATACCATTTCTTACCTGTAGCCTGATCACAGTGACAACAGTCTGGAGGGTTCATTGCAGGAGTACAGCAGGGCACGCACTGGTTGTCAATTCTATCAAATCTCAAGGGTAAGACACAAGATTTACAAGATACCGGCCCTGGACCCGAACATGTCCGGCAGGATGGATGGCACGACCTGCATGACTTGCGGCGGCTGTCATAAAACTGCCAAGCGAAGCACTCAATGCAAAGTCCTTTCTCAAGCACCAGATATGGGGGACATGAGCTGCAGTTAGAGGGACCTTCTCCTGAAAGAAAAATGGCATAAGAGAGAGTTAAAAGAGACCTTGAGGCACAATTTAATGAAAATGGAAATTTATACAAGGCTAAATTTTTCACAGGTGACAGATCTGTTCCTTAAGTCAATTGACGAGTCATTTAAAATTTAGAGGAACATAATTAAAATTAACCAAAATCACCACATAATATAAACAAGCTATTTGTGTGGATTATCATTATTTGGCTGCTTATGAGCTAAGTACATGAAGTATGCGGAAATACCCTCAGCATTGAGAAACGGGTCTTGCACCAAAGTTATGAGATTGAGTCCAAATAGGTCTAAAGCCAAATGCATTAGAGGTAGCCAAGAGTATTAAAGATGCCAATATTTCAGAGAAATAGTTTTTGACAAATATATGAATGTTTTTCTAGGTGTATACTCCCCACATTCGCTCACTGTCTGAGTCAAGCAATTGTAGATAGTAACTATTTAGATAGAATGTATTTAGAAGAGAGATTCTTCAGGCTACAAGATAGGAACTCCATAATTTAATATCATTTTCACATTTATTGTTTCCATCCAGAAAATTATTGATTGCTGTGCATGTTTATAACTCTGAGCAATAGCAAGCAGTTTTTCTTAATATTCCATTGAATCCTCTAACATGATATAGGGATTAATTTGGAGACTATGCCTTGAAAATTCAAAATAAGGGAGTGTTATGGATATCAGCTAAATCAACATCAAGGAAAAATAATTGTCTTCTCTTTCTTTTAAATGACAGCCTTGTTTTTAAGACAGTACAAATCAAATACTTACCTTTGCAAGTTCTGCAGTAATGATGACATTTCTGACAGCCATATTCTCCCTTGTAATATCCTTCTGGACATTCTGGATGACACTCCCCAGCTGCTAACTGCCAGCCCTCTGGACATGCCACACACTGATCCCTCCTCGGACCACTACACGTCATGCAGCTCAAATAGCACTTGGCACACACACCTCTGTCACTGTAATAACTGCAAGAGAAATGAATAAACAACTGGCTACCACAATGCTTCGGTAACACAACATTTACCACAATATTCTTTCATTTATGCACTACTGATAAATTTGCTCATTACAGAGATCACATATAATTCAAAATAAAACCATCCAATAAACTGAGCACTGTCACTGATTCAAAGAATAGCTTCATTTTTCAAAACAAAATCATCAAAGGGGGATGAATTTATTTTTTTGAAACAGGAAATGTTTTTAAATATTCATCACTCTCACCTTTGTCTTCATAAGTTTTATATCACTGTATTGAGAAGAGTCATATTGAAGAGGCAAAAAGTGACTTTAAATTAAAGCCATATAATTCTAGCTAATAGCAAGTAATAGTAGACTTATAGGCTTGTAGGTATATGGTTGAATTTAATTGCATTGAATGACATTCAAAAAAATAAAGTCACTTATTTTCTCAGTAAAAGGGAATTGAAATTTTAAACAATGCACAGAGCAAAATGGAACATTAATTCTCTGAAAAAAGTGAGGGGGCATACAGCTGAAATTAGTTTTCTATGGAAATATTTACCCATCAGCGCAAGTAGACCTGCATTCACCACTCTGCAAGTGAAGGCCTTCTACGCACTGTGTGCAGTTATGGAGGGAAGAGCATGAAACACAGGTATGAGGGCACGGTGTACATGTTCCCCTCTCTGGGAACACTCCTTTCTCTGGACAAGACGACAGACACTGTCCTTGGTGAAGGAAGAGGGGCGAGGGGCAGGCCAGGCATGAATCCTCAGTCGGACCCCAACAGCTCTCACAAGTCGAGTGGCATGGCCTGCATCCTCCACCTCCATCATGATATTCCGCTGTGAAATAAATGTGAAATATTACATGAATATTGATCATATCAAATGTAATTCCTTCACAGAAAAAATGAACTGAAAGCAAATAGCTAAAAGCCAGAGATCAAGTCCATGGGCTCTCTCATTAAGCAGACGTTAATGAGTATTTGCTGTCAATGGATAGTGGGAAATCACCTATTTTATCAAACTACAGCAACACTTTGCCAAAGATCACTTCCTACAACATGGATTCAAAATTATGAGGTTCTCAAACTTGTACCACGCTTCACCAAGAGTGGCATGAGGAATTACTATTAATGGTTTTCTCAATGACTATTTCTACTAATTTTTCCCATGACATATTGAAGAATAATTGTGAAAAACTCACCAATCTAAACAATTGTTATATAACTTAGATTTGACAAGCTTATTATTGAGATATTTCTGCCATTCAAGAACTAACTTTTGATCACCATCACCAAAATGCAGGTATTCCCAATGTCCATCTTCTAATACAGAGTTCCATGATATAAAAAAATCTGTGCATACAGTATATATTTTATATATATCATAGCATTTTGAGCTGTTTTGAGTGATTCTCTATACAATGTACTGAAGATTTTGTCCAGGCAAGTGAAACTGACAGGAGAGGTTGTAAATATTAATAAATTATTAAAGAGAACAGAAGAGTCAACTGTCTGCTCTCATTAGTCATCATAAGGTGAATAAAACATGCATTTATCTGCTATTCTTAAAGAAATACAATGTAAGCATAGTCTTTCCTGACTTCTCCCATACATCTTACAATACGTCCCATCCCAAGATAGTTTGGGCTAATGCGGATGGCAATGATTTGTTTTGACCATGACTTGTAGCATATTTTAGGCTATTGATTTTTGATAGAAACATTGATTTTTATTCCACAAAATGAGATCAAAAAGATGACTGGGAAGTGATACCAAAGATCTAAGAAAGGAAAATTAGAAGTGTTTCTCTTGTGTACATAGTTTGCTGTAATCCATGAACATCTAGTCAAAAGATCAGTATGTGCAATGAGTTTGATGACATCCACCAGATGATGGATTATTTACAGACCTGAGTCACACTGATTGCTGCCTGGAGGCAAACACCTTCCCCGTCGGTTGTCGAGGATCCATCCCTCAATGCACGTGAGGCAGGTGGGTCCGTCGCATGTGGCACAACCATGGGGACATTCTGTACATTCCCGTCTTTTCTTGTCAGCATAGTATCCTTCTGGGCAAGTAGTCAGACATGTTCCAGAGAGAGCAAAGCGACCAGGGCGACAGGTGACACACTGGGTCTCACTCGAGCCATTGCAAGTCTCACAGGTTGAATGACAGGGAGCACAGCTGTTTCGAAAAATAGATTAAGTATGTGCATTAGTGACAATATCAGTTTACTTTCTGACACACATAGATATATGAATAGCCATATTCAACAAGAGAGACTATTTCTATTTTGGCCACCAGGTTCCAACCTGTTTTTTATCCTCTCAAATGGAGATCAGATATCTCTGTATCCCCATTTTCTTTTAATTAGTTAAATTCTTGTTTTTAGAGTGATTCACTCCTGAATAAGTAGTGAGATATTATATCTATTATATGTTATAGAAGTATATTAGTATTAATTTCTATAAATCTGCATGGATGCCTCAATAATTGCCAGATTTCTGTGAGCGATGCTGCAGTGATGTTGGGCAGACACAAATCACAGTGAATCATGGGAACTAAAGCGAAGGATGGATATTCCCTAACATCATCTATTACAGGGGAGGTTCAAGGACTCTCAGGCTTGCTCTTGTGCTTGTTCTCTCACTCCTACTGTACTAGTTTAAGCGCCCAGATCAAACACATTGATTCATGGAATCTCTCATGAGAAAAGTCTATAGCAGTCTCATATACGTACAATTAATTCATGGGCGTGGCCAAGAAAAATGACCATTTGCAAGGCATTTGCCAGAACTGCTCCCGTAGAAGATGCAACCCTGCTCCTAACTGCCTGCAAGCAGGAGATACAAATAGAAGGAAACCACACCCTGTTGACATGGTGGTTGTATTGAAGGGAATGATGAACCTAAACGAGCAAGCAGTCACAGCAGAGTACAATTGCTATGCGTGGCGTAATACAACAAAAAGCCCTCCACCCATTTACTGACTTCGTGCAAACTGGAGGGAGAGAAAGACAGGCACTCTGGAAGCATATCTAAGAGGACCCAGGGCAGGGCTTGCCGATCTCTGAGGCCTCCTTTTTTTTTGGGCAAGGTCATTAATGTCACCCCACAATTCTCATTAGAGCGCCTCGTTGCGACCATAAATTGTGGTCTCCATTTGGTAAATTTACCTTGAAGTTATAACCCCACAAGTTTTAAGTCAATGCCTATCTCCTGATCAATCATGTGACCGTTGTCCACTGTCTGATAGCTTCTCTTATGACTAATTTTTTTATTGTGTACCACAAATTCTGTTCTTTTGTTGAAGGCAATGTTTAGCATTACACAGTACCAATAAAAAAGTTTAATTTAGGAATCTGCTGTGAATGTGGAGGAACTTATACCCTTAAGGACTATTTAAAAGTGGGCAGGGCATTTCTTTGGAGTTTATTGCCATATGCCAATAAAATACCATAATTAATTGGAAGGAAAAGTGGACCCAAAGAACAAAGCTCTTTCTTTTTCTAGTGAGCCCTATCTGAATGGCATTCTGAGAGATTATTTTTCATTACTTAGTTTTTTGAGAGCTTAATACCTCCATGAATCAATGATATGTGCGAGTAATACTGAGACTAGAGTATGCTGGTCATGTACCCGAGTGAGGCCCCACAACAAGCTTAGACTAAAATCTGATGGCTGGAAAAAAAATAATTGATGTCTTTCATAGTGATGGGTTGAATGCACAATTGATTGAATTGGAATCCCAAATTTGAATGTCCTCTTTTTGCAGAATCTTGAATGCTGAATCTTGAATATTGAATCTCGAATCCGAATCCAGCTTTCATGAATTCAAATGAGTTGTTACAGATATATTGTTAATTTAAAATAAAATAATTTAGCTTTAAAAAAAACAAAACTGAACAGAAATGTGTTTTGCAATAAAGTTGATAACTTCCTCAGTTAGGAATAAATAAAGATAGTTAAAGAGATCAAAACTGTTTTTTTTTAAGAATTCTTGTACATTCTCAGTAATTTTCCAACGAGGTGATTAAGAACCTTTTCATGTATGCTTCTTGGCCCGATTTCAGGCATCTGCTATCTTTCTGACTAAAACTGAAAATTTTAATATGCATTACCACAGTGAACAAGTGACTTTGGAAATGCATTTGGCGGATATTTATTCAGAATTCAGAGCGAAATGGTGCAATAAAGTTTCAAACCCTGATTCCTGTTATTCTCCATCTAACAGTCTTATTTTGAATATAATGACCATTTCATGATGCTTGAAAGCAGTGGCAAAAGCAAGTTTGTATTTTAAAGACTATTAATACTGTCAATGGAAGGAGAACTTCTACAGAGGCAACAATGGTGAGCACTCCATCATCCCGAGACACTTACTTGTAGTCCCCAGTCTCATAGGTATACATTGGACAGGCAGCATAGCACTGGTTATTGTACAGAACCAAATGGTGATCACAGCTGGTACAGTGATCTGGTTTGTCTGTACAGCTACCACAGTTGGATTCACATGGTATGCAAACACCTTTCTCTGTATCTGGAATTAAATAAAATACAATTTTGAATGACCCTAGTGAAAATTTCTACAGTTCCAAATAAGCAACAATATTAGTTCATATCAATGACACAGCACATCCTCATTAGCATGAGCTGTACATGAAGCCATGACAGTTTAACATGAAAATATTAGAATATTTGGGTCCATTTCAGCAATTATTGAATCCTAATCCAATTTCATAGAAGTTAAATGATCTTTCCCAAGAAAATTTCCATTATTTATCAACCACTTTTGAATAACTCCACCTCTGCACAATTATTGAACAAAAAAACTAAAAATAATCTTGAATATTAAAAACTATGATTCTTGATGAAGCCCGAGTGATGACTGGCTCATCCTATTCTTGAAAATCTAAGCCATGGAATTATCTACAGGGGAAAACATACCAATCTATTCAGTAATTTAATCATGACTAAGGGTTAAAGCTATTCCAAGAATGTGAACTACAAACCTTCAAGGTACCCTTCTGGACATTGCTGCAGGCATACTGAGAGGTCAGTCACTCGAAGGTGAGCTGGGGCACACATGAGGCAGCTATCCTGACCAGCGCCAGCGCATGTCTCACAAGATTCATGGCATGGCCAGCAGAACTGACCTTTGGGGAAGCTTCGTGGGGGGCACTTACTAACACACGTTCTGTAAAATGAATGAGAACAATAATTAACATGCAATAAATTAGTAAAAGCCACCAATATCACCAAGATTGGCATGGGAACTTTAAAAGTACCATTCCAATACAATGGTATGATACATTATTAAAAATTAACAATAGAGTATAATATATGACTAATTGAAAAAAAGATAGAGACATATATTCTTTGATCAAATGTTAGTAAAAATACAGCTGTTCAATAGATCAAAGCCCATCATAAGCATAGTACCAAAATACAAATGAACATTTTCAGTGCTTAAACAGCACTTTCTCAGATCTTTACAAATGAAATAAAGAGGATGCCATCTAAAAACAATAACTCAGCACTAAAAACAGTACTTTATGTCCTGATGGACATTTTATGAACTGAATTTTGACATAAAGTGGATGAACATCCCACCAGAAGATTGTTGTATTCCCATAAATTTGTATACAACTAATCTGAGAAATCTACCATGCAGGCAGAGACAATATGAGTTTCTAATCATCATGGGCATGACTACCATCTAAGTATGGACGTTTTTAAAGGAAAACCAGTGTAATGTGCACTGTTTGTGACACATAAGCCAACGGTGCATTAATTTCACATTCTATCTGGTTCCATTGATCATTCTCCAATGATAGCCTTCAACATCATACTAGATAACAGTCACTTCTAAGTGAGTGCTTCATTCTTCTAGGTACTACTATGAAAAGAAACTAAGCGAACAAACACTTACCCATCTAGCTTATAATATTTGCAATTGACACACTGAGAGGGTCCTTTTCCATAACAGCCTTGAGAATCACACTCAGGATCACAGTCAAACAGCACATGCTTCCCATCCATGACACTACCCTCCACAGGACCAACTTCCAGAGAGTTTTCCTTCCCAGGCAAAGCAGCAACCTCATCCTTCTGACTCCCTGACACACTGTAAACATTTTGGTAGTTGTGAAAGGGACCAGCAAAGGATGCCGTGGGTGAGCCACCATATATGACACTGGATCCTTGAGAGATTGGCACAGATGGCGCAGTTGGGTAAGCCACTGATGCACCAGCTTGGGTACCACTACCTCTTACACCACCACCAGCAGGTCTCAGCCGGATGGGGTCAGTGGCAGTTCCATAGAAGATGAGCTGCCATTTTTTCAAAAGGCCTATAAGGAAGAATTGTAGAAATTATATCAAAACGAGTGATGAATTAATGTGCCAAGTTTTAAGATGAAAGAGTCTTATCTCACAATACATTCCCTTCCACGTGGTTGTATAATATTTAAATCCATGGAAATACAGATAATCATATGTAAAGACAAAGAAACATTCCTCAACCACCAGCCCAGTATGGGTGAAAAATAAAGGCAAAGTACACTTATGAGACTCAAATAACGTGGGGAGAAAAAGTGATGTCATTCACCAGTCATGATTAATATTGTAATTTTTTCCAAAATCTTTGCCAGCTAATCTAAAGGTCCTGAGTTTGAGTCCCACCTGGGTGGATTTTTCTCCACTGAGGGCTCCAGTGTTTGTGCTTGTCTGTTGCTACTGTTAACATATCCAATGTAAAATGACGAATTGAGCAGTATTTTGGATTACTGATAATGAATTATGTCAGTACCACAATCACCTTCTTCCCAGAAATCATTCATAAGAATCAGAAGTGAGTATATAGCAAGGATATGCATGAATTGCACCTCTTCTACCAGGGAGTTGAATCCCTGAAATAATACATACATAAGTATGATACATACAATATGATATGCTGGCTGATACAGATGTTCTCTTCGATATTTATTCAAGTTGATTCCAACCTACTGTTATATAATTTTACCCCTCGTTTTTCAACACAACTAGCCAGTACTGATGTTCTCAAATGCACAAAACTTATTTTTAAGAACTCTTATGCCTCATTACCAAGCCATCTAAATATTTTAGCACAGAATTATAAACTGTCAATGACCCCTCCATTTTAAAAGAAGAAACTGCTTCAGCTTCTCTCTCACACCCTTATGCAACAGAGTAGTTAAAGCCTGGTTCAAATCTTGGAAAAACAAATATTTTTTCAAATAATTTTTTTATTTATTCCTAATTTTGACTGCTGCTCAGTTGTTTATTTCAAGGTACAAAGTCCTCATATTCATTAATATCTTAATTCTCATAGCTGAAGTTTCCTATTTACATTAAAAAATTTAACTGCATTTCACACAAAGAAGTATTTATTTATACTCACAACCCTGAAAACAGCACCACAAAGGCCTTTTACATCAGGTGTTTTAACATCAACAAGAGATGAACACACACACCCATGTCCTGAGCAGATAATATTCTACCAAGGTGGGACTCGAACCTACAACCCTCGAGTTAGCAGGCGAGGACTTTACCCCACCGCCACCGGGGCCGACGAAGTATAATTCCTTATAGTCTTGTAAACAAAGAATTAAGGTGCAGAGCAGTTGGGCTTGAGAGAAATTGAATCTGGTTAAGGAAAGAAGACTTAAATTTGTTGGTGAATAAATCCCACATGTTCACAAAGCAAATGATTTCTGTCCACGCATTAGAGGATATTGCTGAGGAATAATAACAGCAGAACTGTGGAAGATTTCCCAAGACGTTAAAGTGAAAAATGTAGATGGTTAAGTTTGATATTTGAGAATGTTCACATTTGAGAATCACCATAAAACTGTCATGAGTATCATTATTTTCTTATTTCAATCAGCTTCCATCACATAAAATATAATGAAATCCAACTGTATAATCTACATCAACTGTCAGTTTGTTTTCAAATTTGAATTTTGTTCATTACTTCACCCACCTTACTTCAACGGATAGTTTGTTATGAAATTTCGTTTTTGCTTACTATTCCCCCTCTTACTTCAACAGTCACTTCCTTTCACTCACCTCCTCCACTTTCTCCCCTCCAGTTTTCTGCTATTCACCAATGCATTTATGCTCTCTTCCACACCTCATGTTCATTGGTTCTCCTTTTGTCCATTTACTTTCATTATAGGTTGTCCTCTCCCTTAATTCACTCACAACCTTGTGTTGCTAGTGCTTTCTCTTCAGCTTGCTGAAGAGGGCCACTTTGTGGCCAAAATACGCATATCCGACGCTCATCCTCATTCGTTCCTGTGTGTGTATTTAAACTACGCTCTTATTAAGTGAGTTTCTCCCAGAAGTTGGGCACATTTGTTTGCATGAGTGAGTGATTTTGAGTGCTAGAGAGTGTGATTGTGTTAATAACCAGACATCTTTAGTAGGGCCCCATTAGCCCTGTAAAGGATCCCAGGTTATAACCCAATCATCCTTAGTGGGGTCCCATTAGCCCTTGCAAAGGACCCCAATTGGGTTGAGTGTGCGTGTTTGTCTGCGGTAGTCACTGGTGAGGAAGCAACATTCCTGTACATCAACAAAGCAATTGTTGTGTCTTATAAATGAGTGGTGCCAATTTTTATGGCCATTGGAGAGACTTTTAATTTGGTTATCTTAAGAGGCCGTAGAGCTCAATCTCCCTCGATTTACTTATTTTCTTGCATAATAACTACTGTTTTTAGACAGAATACTTAGCTAACCTCTACCTTATTGCAATGGGTCCAGAGAATGTTTATTATTGTAAATGACAATTAAATTCTATTAAAAATGGAGATAAGTATGTTATAGAACCTTACCTGGTTGGTTTACATGTCTGTTCCCAGCATTGAGAATCTGCAATGTCCACCTCCCATCTGCTCGTTCCCCCCAGAAGTGGACACTGAGGAATGGCCAGTCATCAAAGTTGGAGCTAATCACATCCCTTGGCCTCTCAAAGAGAAGAGTGGAGGTGGTGCCCATGGGGGAAGTGAGGGCTATTCTGAGGTTACCACGGGGGAAAAACCGCAAGGAAATTTTACACTGCACGTGCTCTAGGAAGCGAACTTCATTGTATGTCCCATGGCACCCATCTACATCCATGTGCACTGTCAAGGTTGCTCCAAAGACTGGTTGCATTTCCCTGAAAAAAGTACACATTTCGAGGATTTTAAAACAGTGAAAACTTTATTTAGAGTGTCATTCATTGATTGCATTTTACTGAATTAAAAATAGTTATTGCATTCAATATGCAAGGAAGTACTTCACATTCTGATAGTTGGATTCAATATATTACTATTCCTGATGGTAAAATCCAAATAACATTTGGCATCAAAAATGAAACACAGGAGGAGATATCTGATTAGGAATTTCCACGACCTTGCATCTAACAGAATTAAGATACCAAAGAAGATCATCAATTTTTTGAATTATGGAAAACAAAAGTAAAACTGGAATATATAGTTTAGAATTTTGGCAAAATTATTTTTAATGCTGAGCTTCTGAAACTGTGGCTAATTTGCCATTTAAAAAAAGATGCCCTGAGCACTAAATGGGTTTGTTTGAACCCCATTTTTCCAGCCATTGAATTTGCAATCTCCACCTGAAAAAGTTTTCCCTTTGCTTCCAACTTCCTGGGGAGTAGAGGAGATGGAGGAAAAGGAGGAGGGATGGAGGGATTTTAAAAATTGTTTCTGACAATGTTTACATTGTTTTGGAAGGAAACGAGATACTTGATTTTCAAAAATAGCATCTGTATAAAAGATATTCAATGTAGCAGAACCCCAGGAACCAGTGAATGGTGGAGAACACTCCTTTCGCTTGCTATTGCTATGGAGTCTGTGATGAAGGGAGGTAAATGGGCAATTACAACAGAAATACAAAATCCAATGCAAAACAATGTAGCTTTCCCCTTGACTGACAAGATGTAGGCAGAGTTTAGAATGCATTTGGTTTAAAAGTGCTATTCATGGGCTGTGAGATACCAAAGAAATCATAAAGATTGATATTCAAATCAGGTTATGAACCACCATTGTTCTCCATTACAGGTGGTCTCATCTGAATTCTCCTCCCTTTTAGAATATTTGTCAATTAAGAATAAGAACTTTTTATTTCAAACACTTTTGCTCTTGATAAATTGTTTGATAATGTGAAAGCCAATTTTTTAAACATGTTACTTTCGACGTTATTCATCATTGCATCTGATTAAATGAATTACCATATATTCTTCAGAGAAACAGCCCACTAAAAATAGTATTTAAAAAAAATGGAAATGACAGTATTATGAGAAATGTCAGTTCCCATATATCCAAATTAGGATAATTTTAATGAATGTAATTTCAATTTTTAGATAGCATATTTCCAAAAGAACTAAATACTTTAGTAAAAAAATAATAGGAAGGTTCACATGCATTGGAAGAAATAAGTTTTTAAAAATCTCCAAAGAAATATACTGCATCTAACATCAATGTATCCATGCTGCTCTATAAAATAATGAGACTACATGATAATGAGACATGAGCAATAATTGTGAAATTCAAATAAATGAATTTGGCAAATAAAGCTTATTTGCCATGAAATGAGAAAAGAGTAACATGCTCTGAGCAATGCTTATGCTTAGAAGTTTCTCAAATATTCCGCAGGGTAATGGGCTTCATAACAGTCACCTGAGAAACTTTTCTGCATGAGATTCAAAGGGGAAACTTTGATCATTTAACAAATTCAAAATGTGATCATTTCTATTGCACAAGTTTGAAAAATCTTCAATAGCAACTCTGTTTTTTGGATCCTTATGTGGTCTATAATTCCAGATTAGGGATCCTACAGTATGAATGGAAGTTAGGAAGTACTGTTAGACTGTTGAGCTTTTTAAAAGCTTACATTTAAAACTATGCCTCAAGGATATTTCTTTTACTGATGCAAACATGTCAGAAAGAATAGTCACAGGCTAACATTAAGGACTGAAAGTATGAGTCCAAAACTTTTTTTTACTATGCCATACCACATCAAACTCAATAAGTCAAGAAAAACATTTTAAACAATCAGAGGTGTCAGAATAATCCACAATCTGATTTTTTAATGAGCAAGGCCACCAAGAAAAAATACATGTATTTCAACTGAACAATGATGGAATTGTTTTTAATGCCTTGTTGATATACAAGAGCAATGAAAGAGTAAAAGCCTGTTGACTTATATTCATACACGTATAGGCACAATGTATACTAAAACACAGCTTACGATATTTAATGCTTTATTTTTAAGTTTAGATTGATTGATTGGGGAAATTCAGGATTTGGAAATGACTTAGAAAAGGAAGCACAGAGATGTGTGTTAATTAATTAAAAACTTTCAACAAATTGTAGGTTTCAGGGTGAATAATGTGAAATTTTTCCATGTTAGAAAAGAAAAACTATGCAAATTCTAGTTAGAGAAAATTTAATACACCACACCATGTATTAAATTTTCTCTAAGTGGAATTTGCATAGTTTTTCTTTTCTAACAATTAATTAAGCTTTATGTCAATCAAGACATTGTTTTGATTAGTGTAAATGAATTATTTGGCCATAGTTTTACATATTAACAAAAATATTCCATCAAACAGAAAATCACCCAAGTGATCTGATGATAAATGCCCTGGGTGTACTTGCATCCAGAGATCAATGACCTGGATGGTAATTATGGTAACTTAACACTTGAATATAACTCTATGGATGCTTATTTAACAGATGTTATATAGGATATTTTCCACCAGGAAAAAACTTACTTGTCTTCATTAACTTCTTGCGATTTGCATATATGTTGTGGAGGAGCTGTAGTCCATTTTTCAGCTAAGGACACCATAGCAGCAGCATCCATAAGACCGTACCCAAATTTGTGACTCACTGAAAATAAAAGGATTCAATGCTTAAAGTCAAAAGCGATTGACAAACAGCAGAGCAGAGTGAAAAAGAGAGGTTCACTGGCAAAATTGCTCTATGCTTCACTTACATAATTTTTCTTTGAAATTTAGACATTCTATGCTGGGGTTATTTTCATATATCTGCCTTAGTCACAATAAGATAATACATAATGTTGAATAAAGCCTTACACATAAGTTTGAGGCTTTTTGTATATCATTATGGTGCATTGAAATTTTTGCAAAAACTTGATACTTGTTTTAATTATATTTTCCACATCATGAAGACTGATAATGAATGATAATAGGACCTTAATGAACTGTAACATATGACTAACATTAGCATTCTAATTGAAGACAAGACTTGGCCAGTTTTGGCACACAGTATGTAGTTAGTCTAGTATTTGATGTAGTATCATTAACTGGTGACATTTCATGAATAAGCAACATGTTAAATGCGAATTATTATCTACAGCTCTGTTCATTTTAATTAATAAACACAATGGGTAAAATTAACGCTGCATTCCACTCATTTAAAACATTTCCTCCATAAGGGTGCTTGGTTTTCTAATTTCTTCTAAGTCTTTAACATTTTTCTTTATATTCACATGTTTCAAATTTAGCATGGATATCTGTTAAACCATTTATTTAGAAAAATATACATAGAATGAATATTAATCAGTCAATCACATAACCAATACATAGCAGTATCACCGTGAGGCTACATTCAATTGTGGAGGATCAAGAGAATGTCTGGCACATTCTGAAAACCACATAAGATGGAACATTTTATTGCACAAACAAGGCATGAATTCTATCATGAGGAAAATTGTACCATGAAAAATGGCTTACTGTATGATTGTCTGAATGACTGAATGGGAAATAGGACCTTCACTAATTCCATTAATTTTATCGTACATTATTTGAAGTATTCATTTGATCAATAAATTGTACTATGAAAAGCAGCCTTAATAAATAATTTATTACACAAGGTATCTAAGTCCATACCTTTCCTCTTCACTCCATTGACAATCCAGCCTGATTCCTTCTCTAATGGTCCAGATCGTGAGGTTAGAACAACAAGGTATTGCATATCTCGCCATGTCAGCTCAGGGTTAGCCTCTAAAGCAAGTGCACATATTCCAGCAGCTAAGGGAGCAGATGCGGATGTACCTGTAAAAATTTGGAAATGCATTGCATGAAGCCTCATTATAAACAACTAGATGATGCGTCATTTATGAAAAGTGAAACCAAGACCCCCAATCTTTTCAAATTATCATTGTTTTAGGTTTTTAAATTACATTTCAAAAGTTAAACATAAAAAAGGTTAGTGCTAATATAATGGACCATAAAGTGACATTTTCTAATTATCTCCTCATTGACTTGAAATTTTCCATGCATTTGAATAATAACACAGGGATAGTAAATTGAGTTATTCATTCAAAGTATAAGTAAAGGCATTCCATATACAGCCCTGAACAGAAGATGGTCTTTGGCACAGCGAGTACATAAACATGAAATAGCTGAGAAATGGCGCATGCGTAATTTCATATAATATCCAGAAATTGAATTCTATGGGTAACAGAGGTCAAACTGGTAGATAATAGGTTCTCTACCTGTGTGCTCAACAGTGCATATTCTGTCTGGGCGAAGCCTAGCATCCATATCCACAGTTGCTACACTTTTGTCATGTCCAGGAGTTCCAGAGCTATAGGTGGTGGCTAAAGTAGAGGAGCATTCTTCCAAATACCATGGTTTGTACCTGAAAGCACATTTATGAATGGCAATGAATCTTATACAGAAATTAAAATCCTGTGGCCAACATCATATTAAGGTCACTGAAGTGAAACAGATGAATATAATGCAATCATGAAATGAATAGCAATTGGAAATACTTATGAACGATAAGGTAGAAATATTTAAACTAGGGAAAAATAAAACTCAAAATTGGTAGCCTGTAAAATCTACCAAGAAAAATCTCAAAAATTGAGATTACAAAAGGCTTTCAATACCCATAGTGTTGAGTTAAATTAAAATTAGCTGAAATTATTTAATTCTCTCATTCATGAAATAATTACCATTAACTAGATAGATATGATTGGCATCATGGGAGGATAATCAGAAAGTTTTGGGATGAGAGCCCTCGTAACTTAAGTCACGAAAGATATGTTAGATAAACATTAGATTATAGGCAGTTCAAAAGGAGCAAAATGGCCAAAAAATTGGTATTGCAGCGTACCCTCCTTGTGTTGCACTTGATATTGATAAGGTGAAGATAGAGTTGGTATAGCCATCACAATTGCATGAATCCGTGTGTCTTCCTCCATTTCCAGATGCCCAAACAAAAATGGAACCCTTTCCTTTGCGACCCTGTTCAAAGAGATAGGCATAATAAAAACATTAGTATCCATACCAAACTGTATGTAGTCAAAAAACTATATCCGATGTTAGGACAATTAGTTAATCATAAAGGGAACTATCTTGAAGCATGAGGAAGGTTGTATCCTTAATAAGAGAGGCTACATTTAAGGAAGGGAGAACTTCACCATGAACTGATATAAGGGTCTTCATATTCACAAAGATTTTCCTTGAAAAGACCATCCCACATTCTCACCAGTGAAGGTAAACTCTGAAATTAAGCACCGAAAAATATGATTTATGCTTCCTTACACTCGTGACGCCATAGATGAAGGCACGACGTGCTAGTGGCCCAGGACCATCAACTGTTTTCCCATCATCTTCTGGTCCCCATGATGCACTGTAGATGTCAATGTGCTCAGGGTTGAGACCAAGCGCTCTTGCTTCCACAGCATCATTCACTGTCCCATCCAGCATCCGAACACCTATCAAGATACAAAAGATTGCAATCAAGGATTTCAAAGATGAGTAACATATTCTGCAAGGATAAAAAGATAATTATTTGTAAAACCTCATTAATTCTCATACCATTGAAAAAATAAGCTCCTCACATAGTCAAGTTCTTTAGCACCACTAATAAGGAATAATTAGCTAAGGACTACAACGGGGCCGGGTTGGCCGAGTGGTAGTGTGTTCAATTTTCATTCTGGGGGATTTCCCAAACAAAAATTTTCTACATGCTACTTAAACTAGCCACATTGCTAAGAGGCAGCCGTCTCAGTGGAAGACATTGATGATGAAATCAAGAAGATTGGTCCAGTATCAATGGCAAACCTTAAGGATAAAGGCATAGCTAAAGATGAGAGTGAAGTTCACAGAATCAGTTGAGTAACTGCAATGTGGAAAGCAATGGGAAACCAATTCATGAACCTCCCTAATCAGAAAGAGAGACTGCAGGATAGGGACATGGAAGTGAGATCTTAAGGGGTTAAAGGTAAGCTGGAAAAAACAAAGCTGCAAGGTAATAAGGGAACTAGCATTAGATAGGGAAGGATGAAGGAATTCACTCGACCAATTAGGATTGAATGAACTGTGAATGATTAGAGAGTTAATAATGCTGAAAACCATAGAAGCTCCTAAATAGAGGCGCACATGTCCAACTTAAAATAAAAAAAATGCTTTTACCCTCGATGATTTTACATGCTTGAGTAATAAATATCAAAGCCTTCACAACTTTTGAGCCAATAGTGCATTTTAATCACCGACAGATTATTTCAGTGGGGAAACAGAAAAATGGCAACTATTTTACACGATTTCAATGATCATATCGGATTGAAAACCAACTGAAAAACAGCAAATAAAATCAACGACTCTATTTTATGACAAGTTGACATGTAACATTCCTAAAGGTCGCTCCTTTATAAAGTGCAAGAAAAGACTGACCAAATATTGACTAGAAAGGCTAAGAGAAGAAAATGACGAATTTTGAGCCAATTCAACATTCAACCGAGAAACTAATGAAAATATTCACCAAAAATATGTCTGCAACAGAAGCTGCTATAATGGAAACAACACGTGAATTTATTTACTAAAGCTATTCAAATCTCAACAGTCCATTAAATCCGAGCCAGATGGAGGAAATCATTCAAACTAGGCTACGATTAAATCCGAACCCTCATGAATATGAATGGCAAATTCCGCGCTAAAAAATGAAACGGCGAGGTGTAATAACGACAATACTCTCATCTTCAAAATCAGTACCATTTTTTAAAATAACAACGAAGTAGGAAAATAAAACACGCCTCTCTCTATTAAAGGCACGCGCGGATAAAAGAGCCAGCTTTATTATCCGCAGACTCCGGGAGCAAATTTGCTCGATGATTAACCATAACACTTGGCAACGGTTCAAACACATTCCCCGCCGCTCCGAAACGAGCCACCCGATTTTTCCTTCCCGAACTAGTCGGTCAATGAAGAGAGAGAGAGAGAGAGACAGCTCTTCGCGAACGGGGCACGATTGAGGTCCGACCGTGATCGGCAAAAGAATATCGGTCCGTGGGATCGAAATCTCGGCCATTTATGGCCATCGGATTTTGCACATCGCTTTGCTCAGGTGTGGGGGCGACCCCTTGTGACTCGCAGCGAAGTGCATTGTCGAGTGGAGTCGGCGGCGGAGTAGGCACGGATCCATACATGAAGCTCATCACTGCAATAACGGGGAAGGTCCAGCGCTTGGGAGTGACAAGGGAAGGTCGGCGGAGGCCTAAAATCCAGAGATATGAGAATACGAGAGCAAGGATGAAGGAGGGGCTGGAAAACGGATATGAAAAAGAGTGCCAAGCGAAGCCTCTCCCTTCCAACTGGCCGATACGCCGCCGAGTACGTTTAAGACGATGGCGGGATGCAACAAAAGAATCAAGCAGGATAGGCTAGAGGAACGGGATGCAAATAAAAAGATCAATAATTCCGGCAAATCGTAAGAAAATACAACCTTTATCGGTACGGAGGCTTCCGCGGTGATTTATTGAGTTCAGTTTACTCGGGTTTTTCCCGCGTTGCTTCATTTTAACGACCTTCTTTCTTTAAACGACGATTTTCAGGACCTGATGACACTAGCTGTAACGTTAGCGAAACTGTTGTCCGTTAAAATGAAGCAACGCGGGATAAACCCGAATAAACTGAACTCAATACTACTCCTATCAGCCTGAAGCATGAAGCAAACGATTAGAACAGGCATGAATAGCAGACATCAACATGAGGCAAAATGCTTCATTTGCGGCTGAAAATCACTAATAACCCAAGATTAATTTTTTGGATCATATATGATCGATAACCTTTGAAAGACGTTAAATGACTCCAGATACTCTCCTGACTGATGCGAAAATATAGGCGAATTTGCGGCTTGGGTTGACACAGGGAAATGGAGGAATAGGCCAATACTTCACCTTCTGTTGAATGTTCTAAGAGCTCTTTCACAGAGAGAAGGGAGTCATACATAATTCAATTAAAAATCAAATCACAATAGGGTAATCAATCAAGAATACACGAAATATAACTACACTAATGTAGTCTTAACATTTTATCACTGACAAAGGGCGTAAAACAAAAAGAATATCTGAAAAGAAGTGCTCCTTAGCTTGGTCAATGAAGTATTTGATATGAATAACAAACATAACACAACACATGCACATAAGGTATCATATCATTCATATGAGTAATCATACACTCGTCTTTTTAGCAGTGACTGCCCCCATTGAATGACTTCATTATTGCATAACAAACTTCGAGCAGCGCAAGTTCCGTTCAAAGCGCGCGTAGCACGTGATTATGCTAAAATTTAAACAATTTTTATTTTGAAAAGTTTAGGTAAATCTAGCGATAAGGGAGACACAATTATCAGGAGGTTGTTTTTCGCAAACAATGAAGACACGTAGGGGACATCACGACGGATGCCGAGGGCTGGATGATAACAATAGGGACAAAGGATGGGGCAGGATTCGGCTAGAAAAGCCATTTATTATCCGAAATGGAGATGTGGATGCAGTAGAGAATGGGATGACAGGGGTTCATGAGCGGAGCAGTGTTTTCGGTCTTACCTCCAATGGAGGCGTTGTAAGCCACGCCAATCCCGCAGTAGTCGTTGTACGCCACTCCAGCAACCTCTCCGGCGCACCTCGTGCCGTGCTTGTTATCTCCGTTGTCCCTGGGCATTGGGTCATCGTCGTTATCATTGATGTCCGTGCTGGCCATGTGGTCCTGGTGGGAAGAGAGACAGGGAATGGTGAGAGGGGAATTGTTTAAGAGTTTTCTCGTCAGTGTCATAAATCAATGCATCGCTGGCCGTTAAAAATTAAATTAATTCATCCAGCGCACACATCACGCGAGGCATTTCATTGTGCCTTTAAATGTGTCACAGCAATCAAAAACTCGGCGGGGGGGGGGTTTGGAATTACTGAACGGAAATAGCCTTAGTCTTTTTCCCATTGGTCGTTTGCTCATTAGCATATTAGCCAATAGAAGTTCCTTACCGGATGCCAGTATTTAAAGCGAAACCATTTCTAAATTCAAATGCCTATTGTACTGCCTCCATTAAAATATCACAGAAAGTCCAATTTTATCCATTAATCTATTATATTTCAAAACAGTTTTTAATAAGACTCAAGACACTTCCGTGCAACATGCATAGCGGATGGAAAAGTACTAAAGGGATGTGCAGTGGTCCACCCTTGGATCCGAGTTTTGTTTGACGCCAACTTTCCAAAAACAAGGGCAATAATTGACTACATTTTTCTAAGCTCTGTTCAAGAAATCAAGAGGTACCTGGGGGCTTTATATAACTTATGCTTCGTAGTTCATATAGATTGAAAGCCGCAGCCTTATTTCATTACCTGCTAGCATCACAAATTCAGTCTCATTCTCCTAGAGTTTATTTTAATTACACCTTTTTGTCCTGATTCGGATCCAAATAAAACCAGTGATGCATGTTAACCAATTATTTTAAATCTGAAATGTCAACATGATAACTTACAAGAGCTTGAAATGCTGAAATCAATAGTAAAATGACAAAAAATGATTCGTACAAAAGCAATTCTTGTATGAAAACAACGGAGAATCAAAGAGAAACAAATGACATTGAATTTTATACCTTTTGCATTAAAAATACAATTCATGGATAAATACGCCGCGGTGGCACAGTTAATATGGCATTAACCGATCTACAAAATGTGCTCCAAAAGTGCTCACGATAGACCGCCTTACGGTTATGCAACCTCTCACAGTGTAATGTGCTTGAAGATAGTCTACGCGCTAGGATGAAACATGAAATTTTACCGCACGAAAGTTTCGAAATTACAGAAAAGCAACAGAGGAAATAAGATGGGAAATCAACATAGAAACCAATACGTCAGTTTCCAGCAGTCATTGATTGCATTGCAATGAAAGTAAATTTAAATGCAGACTAGAACGCCTGGATAGCGTAGTGGTCTGCGCATTAGTCCGGCAAATCAAAGATCCGTGGTTCCATTCCCAGTCCAAGCCGATATATTTTGGGGCAATTACAACACATTTCACCAACTATGATTTGAATACTATCACAAAATCTCACTATTTCCGCTTTTGACTCAACAAAACAGTAAGATTAACTGTCTAACTCAAGGCATTTAAGATCTCATGAATAGATACAAACTGATCATCTAAAATTAAGGAAACAAAAAATCGTAGTCAAGTATATGAAAACTTAACGGGTATTTAATTGATGAAACATTGAAATGGCACAATCATATAAATCACTATTTAAAGAAAATACGTTCCTTCACTTTATTTTATGGAAGGGAGACGCTAATATTTCTAGAGAGGAGAGATTATTCGCGTGATATTCCTTAGAAAAAGTTTTGATGTGCCAACTTAGCTATATTTAGATTTATCTGAGGGTACCGTCGCTAGACCATGGGACCAATGAATCTGACTAGTATCTATGGGTCAAGTTTCTTTTCGATTTCATTCAACCATCTTCCATCTAACCTTCCATCCATCACTTCCATCAACTGTCAACGACCGACAACAACAGTAACCATCGCTCTCCATGACAATAACCAATTTTATCGGCAAACAACCTGGATGACAAAGCAATTCCTCACTGCATCAAAGCTCTTCACACTGGATTCATCCCCCCCAACAATGGCAAACACGTACTCCTTCGCCACACCGCTACCCATTTTTTGATTCATGAACTCGAATCACTAGGTCAACATCCGATGATTTAAACGCAGAACGGAAGGGGCACGTCAAGTAATTATGTATCCCCTGCCAAACTTATTTCCTGTTTTCTAAGTACTAACAGTCACCCAAGGAGAGAGTTAACGATTATCTCTTCCAGCGATGTGAACCTCTTCAGATTAGAGGTTCTACGTCCTCAGTTAAGCCCATATTCATCGTGGTTATGAGCTCAAGGGGCCCTCAGAAGCCGTGAAAATTATCCTAAAAGCTGAAGACGATAGAATGGTGAAATGCAATTATTTAGCCCATATTTAGCACCTTAAATTGAGGAAGTTGTAAAAATATTTAAGAACATAAATGGTAGATAGGTCCAACTCTATATGGAAACGTGTACCTTGCGTAGGGAAAAAATTATCAAACAGAATTCGCTTAAGGGGACAAAAGAAGGTTAAAGAGTAGTATACATGGAGTTAGAGAAAGAAAGAGTTTGGGAGATGAGACATAGGGCAAAAGAAGTTACATGGTACATGAGGCTGTATTACATGTGTGAATAAAATAATTATACCTGATTATGGGGAAATGTGAAAGTAAAATGAACTTTCAAAAAATACGAAAGGGGAAGAGATAATTTACGATATCTCCTCACAATTTTATGTTTTTGGTGGAAAGTAAAACAATACCTACAGAACGACATGGCTCAAGGCTTCCTGGGAGGGACGAGTGGGAAATTACAGAGAACAAAAGCGATAGGGCGTAATTTAGCTTTTCCAAATAATACATTTAGCTAAATACAATTCAGGTTGATATAAATTTATCAAAAAGTATGGCAATCAAATAACGAAGATTGAAAATATTCTAAAATGAGGCTGGCACATAATATGCCAGCTGCGTTTATTCGAACATGTACTTATTTTACGTTTATGAAAGAAACGTAAAAAGTATTAGGAAATATGTGAAGACGATTAAATGAACTTAATGTATTCAACAATTACATCCTGGAAAAATGCTACAAATTGCAATGAAATAAAATTGGGCCATGAAATATAATGCGAGAATGATATGAAATAAATTTCTATAATTTATTTCTCGTGGATGAGAGCCTAATGGTATAGAAAAGACGCAATAATATTTCCAAAAGACCAAATAATACAGCTATCGCCATTCTGACTTTTCCATGCTCTATGAGCAATCCAGCTAATGCTAAAACATACACAGCCCATTAATCAATATTAATGATCATTGGAGCACGTAAGACATCAGGGTCGAAATATACCTTGATACAAAAACTCAACCCAAAGGTTGGTGCTTCGTCGTGCAAGCAAATGACCGAGTAGAACACATTCCGGCTCCCATTTCAACTACAATTTCAGCCCCGTGGCATTAAATAATGCACGCACTACGCTACATGGGCATTCTTCAAACCATTTAATCACCCTTAATTTGCGGAATGAAAGGCTGCCTAGGGAGTGCACGAATTTCACTGCAACTTGGTAATCGTCGGCGCGTGACATTGTGCCATACGTTTGCGTTTTCCCGGAAATGGGACGGAATATTTATTTCTAATTTCCTCAGAGCACTTCCTAACGATCCTCCAATCATACGGCAAAATTAAAAAGCATGGATCACGGGCTTTTCACGTTGAAAAATGACTCTATTTCCTAGGCTCACTCATATCCACGTTTCCCCTGTATTTACCCTAATTCACAACGCAAAAAAACATCACTATTACGGATCTAATTTCCATAAAATTGCTGGTGTGCGTGTCGCAATGTCGCGGAATTCACGATATCATCGAGTTCATACTTTGGAGACTAGTACTCTCGAAAATAAAAAATAAATACTATTTCAGCACAAACGAATCCAAGGGAATCTTTTACATGGGCGGTTTAAACACCAAAATTTACATGAATACATGAAATAATTTTTTAAGAGCAGAAGCCTCACCAGTTCGATCACATAAGACTCTAAAATTAAGAAAAGATTTGCCTTTATCGCCAAACATGAAAGGAGATCTACAAGGCATCAATTTTTAATTTACAATGTAATTGGAAATGTGCTGGGACCTCCTTTATTTTTCTACTTAAGGATCTAAAGATAAACACTTTCACACTGTTTACATTACTATCCGGATACGGAAAGTATGACGCGCTTCATTAAGGAAGCAAAAGTTATATCGACTTTTACTTTCACACTGCACTTTTACAAGTTGCACAACTCACATCAAAAGCCTGAAGATTTTGAACAATTAAGAATCAGAGAAAATACACGCCTTAGAGCCCAGCTAATAACGTTCACGAGGTAAAAACTTCTAACATTGGTGAAACACTGAAAATATGGTAGCCAAATAAAAGTTTTTATTCATATCCGTTATAAACTTCTCAACACTTCATAATTTTATTTAAACTTTCTCACTCATTAAAAATAATATTTTGGTGACGCTGTCCATTGTTAACAGCAAAAAATAGGGCATCTTTTTACAGAATATTTTACTCTTAGGGAGTTAGCGAAATTATGAGAGAAAAACTAGAAAATTAATACCTATCATTTATCCTAATAAAATCAGCAATATAGTATAGTAAATACAGTGGTGAAATTATTTACCTAAAAACTTTCATATTTCGTTTAAATTCTTATCGAAATGACAATTAATAATGATAACAACTGCCAACTATAAAAATATACGTTTAGGGACTCGCTTTCTCTATAGTCGTTTTCCAATTTATATGCGCAGAAAGTGAATATTTGACAAAAGTATATTGGTATAGGTTAGCATTTAACTCAAGGATGTTAAACGAGGTTTATTTCCACACATTTTTATGGTTTGTCATAATACAGCAGGTGACGATATCAATTGTCACAAAAAATAGCATCTCGGTGGTTGTTTTCAAGTCTCTAGTCGTTTCCCAAATCATAGGAGGCTTTCAGCGACTGTTATTTTCAATTTTCCCCCGCAATAAATGCACGTTCCGGAGTTATGCCCACTATCGGCGGGACTGGAGAGCCATCCACGAGTTCGAAAATCGCCCAAAGGCCATTGGGCGCCCGAATGGAGACGGAAAATTTGTTTGACGTTTATTTGCCGGAGATAGAGAGAGCGGGAGGGAATGACGGGATAGAAATAACAAGTGAAGCGCCCGCGGCGTGCGAGAGTCGGTCTCCACACGCCACCGCAGCACGAAGCAACGACGAGCGAAAAGCGATTTGCGGAAAAATATATCCATCACGACCAAACGGAAACAAATGCGATATGATTTCCGTGGGAACATAAAACGCTGGGTTTTCGATTTTACCCGGCGGAACGCTGATTTTTAGGCATGGGGAAAGTGGGGTGGGAGGATGTGAGTATGGGAGGGGATGAAGGAGGGCTGAGTGCTGATGGCACGACTGAGTTGTGAAACCACAAAACGCAAACGCCCCCCCCCCTCCCCAAACACCCCACCAGCCCTTCGCTTATCTCTTAATTTCTCTCTCTCTTTCGCCCTCTCTAGCGGTGACCGAAACACATGCGGACCCGCACATATGCACAGACACACACACATGCAAACACGCGTCCGCAAGCCGCTCTACGGGCCCTAATTTTGGCACCAAATGACGGGTCGTGGCTCGGGGCCGTGTCCCGGGGCCCTCCCACAACCGGCCCAACGGATTCACCACTGGCGCGAATGCGGCCGCGTGTTGTGTGTATAGAGTCCGGGGTTTCCTCTCGGACAGACGGTCACAACATCGCCGAATCCGGAACCGTCGGGAGGAAGCAAAAATGTCCCGACAGAAACTTCAGTCCTTGCATTGCAGTAATTTCAGTCACGGAAAGGAGCGAGAAAAGTTTCGCAAAGAACGCACACGAAAGCGTAATTTTCAATTTAGGAAGCGGGAAGTCCAAAGAAGATAATAAAACAGCTTAAACATACTAATTTGCCGTAGAAAGAAATCAAAAGCAAAAGATTTCTCACAATCGTAGGATTTAAACAAAGGTCATCATCTCGGCTTTATCTGTCACGTGATTTTTCCCTCGCCTAACGGCATTGGACCTCATTAATTACTAATTGGCTGCAATTGTTACTGTCACCTGTGCTAATACCTTGAACAAACTAAAAGTAAGCAATTGAAAAGCTTGCACTACATAAAAATAGCCACGAATGCAGAAAATTATTGGTTTATATAATTAATACCCGAATGTGTGCTTTCACTGTCGCATGTGCGTTTTCGTTACTCGACAAGGGTCGCGGGTTCTTTCTTTAGACTGTTTTCCCTCATTTACGCAAACCGAACATTGGATGTGCTTATTCGAGCCCAAACTTTAGCAGACCGCCGCATTAATGTCCACATCATCTGCCGGTTGAGGTTAACCAGACATTATAAATTCTAGCCAAAGGAGCTGGTAATATCTAAACTAGAAATCCCGTTGACCTGCATTGGATTATGCTCTTGTATACACGGTATTATTTGGAGCAAACGGTGTTTGAAAAAATCTTTCTTCGCAAATGACCTGTAGTAAATAATGATACGTGTTCCCTAAAAAGAGGTTTTGTTCCACTTAACGAAATCTTTTATCGACGATAAATATAGGTAACAAATCTTCTAGCAAACTTTTATATAACGCAATGAGCTAATCAATGAACGAGAATTATTGAAACTTGTACCGATTGGAAATATTGACCACGATATTTACATAATAGTGTTATTATAAATAGCAACCGAAGATATTATTGTAGACATATTCAAGTCCTCGAGGTTAAATTATATTTTGTTCTGTAAATGTTAACAGAAAATATTCTACGTAGTGTAAGGCATGCATTGTGATTAAAAGTTAGTTAAATATTTGAAGTAAATATTAGGTCGTTTACTGATAGCTGGCCGAAATTATTTGGAAATATGACGTTACTTTAGTTAGGTTATTAAAGGAAGGAAATAGACAATACGGTTAATATAAAAATTAACCTTTAAATACCCACTTTAAAGGCCAATTAGTATATTTTAGCTATATCTCTCAGTAAATTTCCGATGACAAGTATGGAAAGAATTTAAAAATATAAAATTTAGTTAACAGTGAAAAATATCTACGCTTGCAGTATTGGAAACGGCAGTATGGGCTTAAAAATAGTTCCACGACATGAAAGAGTGGGAAAATGTTTACTGCCGGCGATTAACCATTGACGAAGGGATGAAGTGATCGTCAAATACTCCAAGAAACAGAATGAAGGAACGATTCCCACTCATTTGAGCCTCTCTTTATCGAAACACTATGCGGTGGTGAAAGAAAAAGAATGACGAGAAGATAACGCTCGAAAGACGACACAGGGGTACAGAGACACACTATTTCCTCTCGAGGCAGGATGAGTGGGTGTGGGAACAACGGGAAAATAAATACAAATGAGCGAAAAAGAAAACATCACTTAAGAGTAAAAAGGAGCGAAGGAAAACACTTCAAAGTACGAGAACGCGGGGGAAAAATAAATTGGGATTTTTTTGTAAAAAAAAGAGACGCTATACACCCGCGGACAAATTTCAGCCCTCCGTGGGAAATCATGCAGAGTTACAAAGCGACGATTGAGAGCGAGCGACCCCAAGGGATGTGACAAGGGTGGGAGAGGTGGGATGTGCGCTGGCGAGCCGTCGCGCAGTGATTCCACAGGGGGCGCTGTTTGGAGGGGAGGAGGAGAGGAAGAGGGGGTTGGAAGGGAGCGGATCCGATAGGGAAGTGAGAGCGAGATGGGTGTGTCGAGAGGAGAGAGAGCGGGAGAGTTTTGCGGTGCGAAAGTGGGAGGTAGCAGGTTTTGAGAGTCGCGGAGAGGAGTCGCCCAAACGCTCGGGGGACCCGGGATCAAACGCCCTTCACCGCATCCAACGCGATCATTGACGAGAGAGGAAAAGCCGGGGTGGGTTTGCGTGAAGAGGGAAAGGGTTGGCGGCGGTGAGGAGAGGCGAAATTGTTGCGGGCGGCTGGGACGAATCGGTCAGCGCGATATTAATGCGATGAAGAGCATCGTTTACGATGGCGATACTCGGGAGATATCGAAATTTAATACACTCACCAGCCTGTGCGATACAACGATTTTTGATATCACGCAATATATTGAGTCACTCAAATGAAATGAATTGATTTTATTGGATTTTGGGGAGGCGACCGACAGCCAAGGTCATTTGCGCCATAGGATGTAGGTAAGGGAAGAATGGTGGATAGAAAACCGGCGTCGGCATTAGCCTGCTCTAAACGAAAGGCGCCAAGGGAACCACGGTTTAACGTCTCATCCGGCAGACGGAGTACTGCACTTAAAGTGTTCTCCACAAGACACTCAAGTAAGGATCGGGCTTCCGCTGAAAAGCACCCACCTCTGCAGGGATTTGAACCCTAGCCGCCCGTATGGTTAGCCAGTACTCTAGCCACCACACCAACCCGATCCCCATGAATCCATTTGAGAAATTCTGTAATACGTCTCTAGGCAATAGTACAGGAGATATCACTTGACATCGTACTAGTGATGAGAGACAAAAGTTATTGATTGGGCCAAAATAAACTGATACTGGAATAACGCGGTAAGCTAGAAGAAGAATGAAGTTGAGAGCTTCACCAAACCAACATTCGGATAAATGGCTGGAAATAGGATATATGCAACGCAACTGTAAAAAAATTAGTTTAATATGTGACTGTGTGCCTTATAATGTGATTGTGTAGGTAAATAATTTAGGTTTGGAGTCACTTTAATGTTATGTAAGACGTAAACACTATGAGAAAACAAGCTCTTTCCAAACTTGACGAATTACATATACTCATATTTCGCATCTAATTTGGCGTTCAGAGCGAAGCAAACGAGTGACAGGAAAATAAAATCAGGAATTCACAGCTATTTAAGTTCTGATGAGGATTACGCGACACACTATAATAAATCTCAGGTGATACGAGATATTTGTGTGGTATGATGGCCACAAGCGCATCATGTGATATCACACGGTAAGAGATTACACTTCAACATTTGCGACGCGACAGTGGAAATCGATTAATTGTTGAAGTTGATCAATGCTGAACTTAAAAGCAAGAAAAGCCCTTGGCGCCGAGTGATGGCATATAAGGTTGTTGGATAGGAAAACTGTGGATGAAGATAAAATAAGTGACATGAGATTTCATATGATATATCACGTCGCGGTGCAAAAGTAAAATCGCAAGTTTATACTGAAATCCGAGTTTAGCACAAGCGCTTATGCAGAGTAGCGGGTAAAAATGTTCTGGGATGGGGACTAGGGTGGAGGTTAGAGATAAAATTCGATATCCCATGGGACACGATACATTGCATCTTTAGCGATAAAAATTTACATCGCCATTCGATGCTGAATTTCGAGTTCAGCTCAGCCATAGACTTGATAGAGTGACGATCTAGATGGTTGGGGAGGGTTGGAATAAGAGAGGAAAATGAGTTATTACACGATATACGATATTTTGGGACCCTATCGATAAAAACGTTACACTGCTCTTCGATACCTACAGAATACTATTCGAATTTAGCACCACCACCCTAGGAGTGACAGGTTGAAAGGCTGTGTGAGGGAGACTGGGGAGGGAATAATTTGGGGGCGGCATGGTCGCCAAGGGACGCGTAGCCAGTTTCAGCTGAAGTTTTCCACATCACCCTGGCGACCAAAATCCTCGCCATTCCGCCCCTTCCCTTCCCCATCCCCTCTCGCCCTCGCATCACAAAAAAAAGAAAAATCATGAACCGATCCGGGCATGTTTCCTCCTCTTGCGGGAAATAAAAAGTTTAAAATATATCCCCAGTTTGATTCCTCGCGTGCAGCTCTGATGTCAATCGAGACGATAGCGACCTAATCCAGCGGTGGTGGGTTCTTTGCCAATAAAGTGCATGCCGAGGTGGAGTTTAAACGTGTGCGGGTATAAGCATATATATATGTATGAATAAATAAAGTGAAGCTTGTCGAGCCAGCCCGCGAGCAAATATATGCGGCCGTGTGGCGTGGGTTCTATTTTATTTTTTGATTCGTTTCGAGGGTTCCTGCAATAAAAGGTTCGGCTGCTTTAAGTTTGGAAATTGGAGACCGCTAAGCTGCTATCTAATACGCAAAATGCATTACACACCACGGTATCGTCTAAATCATTTCTTTCACCCAACGAAACTGGAGAGGAGCTACGAGGACAACCCAATGATAAAAAAATGGAAAAAACTGACGTACAATGATGAGTTGGAGGAGTAAAAATTATTCGCGAAAGGAAAAAAGTTGAAGACTTCAGCGTGAAACTGAAAGAAAATAGGATTTGAACTATAACGTATAACCCAGGTTAGGGAAACAAGCACCGTCACTCAAGCATTTCTCAATGTTCAGGCCAGGAACTTCCCACTTTTGACACCACGAACTTCTATGGAACAGATTACCCTTTAATTGTAAACACAAATGACCAGCGAATATTATCTAATACATTTTTTTAAACTGGTAACTACAGACATTTCCAGCATTATTTGCAAAAACAACGGCTTTCACAAATTATTATTATCATAAATAAATTTTATAAAAATATCACGAATAAAGGTAATTATCACTCAACGAAATGAAAAGTGCGGGAATTAGTATCGGTTAAAGTAAAATATTTATTCTGCATATTCTACAACAAGACATAATTTACCATAAGGCACAGCGGGTCATGCCATTTATAGCTGTTTTAAACAATACCTATCCATGTCACTGATTATAACAGCTCATCGGGCTGCTTTCAAACGTTAATAATTCGAAAAACTAAAATGAAATTTCTCAGAAATTAATCCGTAAAATAAGTGTCAAAATTTTTAGGCAAGTTGAAGGATATAATGTCTTCAAAGTATCGTTGTATTGAGGAATTAGAGGTACATCGGCACCAGTATGTCTAGTTTAAGTGTCCCAATGCCTGTGTTAATAATCAAGTATTTGCATATAAATGAATATGCACGCAATATTCTTGATGGCAACATAAAATTCGGAAAGGGAAAATGATAAAGAAAAATATGTGAGGAAAATTGATGACAGCAAGTTTTCTTTCATCTTACCTTCGCAGCAAACAGAGGGCTCATGCATCAATAGCCAACTGATATGAAGTTGTCTTTAGGACTGGAATTGGAAGCTAAGGCCTACTTTCCCCATCAGCGATGCTGTCGTCTTTCATTCGACCCCAATCTCTTTCCTAATATCCCAAGTCGACTTCAGTGATTTCCATCTGGCGAATTTTTGGACACAATTGGCATAGTACAACAAAGCAACGGCATGTTGGGTCAGAAAATAGGACTGGAAGAAGGTCTTGGAGGATTCAATCCCTAGTCAACGTGAATTTTCATCACAATTCATCACAATTTATCCAGCTTCTCTTACTATAAAATCTTCAGATACAGTAAAATATCATTCAAAAACCTTAACTTCTAATATCTCGTAGGTAAAACACATGGAAAACATATGCGGAACAGCATTAAAGAAACTTTGCTTTGTCAAGCGTATAATAGGAAGGTCCTCGGACGAAAAGTAAAAGAGAGATGCTACTTCGCTCAAATTAGGCCACACATTGAAGACGCTGCGAGCACTTGGGACTCTGGTCATTAAGATTTAACCAAAAACATTAATAAAATATAAAGAAAATCTGCACGCTTCGTTAAAAACTGCTTCGAGCGAACATATAGTTTTTCACAACTTTTGGAGGGATTAAGGTGGGAGCCGCAAGAGACTTGGAAGCGACACGCTAGGCTAAGGTTGCTTGAGAAATTCAAAACTGGTGTGTTTCGGAGCGACACAGAGAATATTATCATGACGCCTCACTACATCTCTAGGTCTAACAGAAGCGATAAAATGAGAGAGAATCACTGCCAAACAGATAGGTACAAAAACTCATTCTTTCCGCGTACAATAAGCGACCACAATAAAAACTGAGCTCCTTTAAATACATTCTCATAATACACGTCACCATTTCTCCTCCCAAAAACTTATATCTCACATCTTTACACGGCTGGTGTCCTAACATACCATTTCTATTCATTTCTGTCCATTTCTAACAATTTCTGTCCATTTTGCGACCATTTCTCAACAAGCGTACAGCATTTCTCAGAGTTGCATACCACTCGGTTGAAACGGTAATGGAGCAGCACAAACTAATTTTCGGATTGACGACAGCAGATGTACCGTGTACGATGCAAACACGAAATAAATCAAATGAAGGTGAGATAGGTTTGGGATTCGTGGCGTGCTTATGACTTAAATACAAAACAAGTTTACGATAAACGAAGCGTTTAAGCAGCGAGGCAAACTACCACCTTATAGCTTGGCCAGGGGACAGGTTCGGCAAAATCAATCGTCAAACTGTAGGAATTCCACTCGGATTCTCCACCGGATCAGGCTCTCTACGCTGGCTGACGTTTCGATGCACCGTTCATACGTGCTCTCCCCAAAGCACCCGACCAGGGATCGGATTACAATAGTTAAAACCACCACAAGGATACGAACCCGGCCTCACCGCCTCGGATACCAGGACTCATGCCGCTGCGCTAATCAGGCTAGTCCTATTTCAGATACAGTATTCATGTGTAGGTACTGTGTGTGTAGTTACTAGAGAAGCTGCGGAGGAGAAAGGATACGAGGGCGCTAGGGGACGGAAGCGGTCGAGTGCCACTCGGGCAGGGATACGGGGGTAGTGGGGGCAAGAGGGGGGGGACCCTGGAAACGAACGAGGAGGGAGGGGAAGGGGGCGAGGGGAGCCTCGAATTCGCTGTGGCGTTCACTCTGATTTCCCCGGAGGAAATGTCGCCATCTCGCGTCGATATCTGGGACAAAAGAGTCCGTCCCTCCCTCGCCCCCGCATAGAGCAGTGATGATTTCACGATCGCAGGATGGGGGTGGGATGGGGTGGGATGGGGTGGGATGGGGGAGGGATGGGGGAGGGATGGGGGAGGGATGGGGAGGGAAGTCTGCAGAGGGGGGTCCAGGGAAAGGGGGGGGACGTGCTATCAAATCAAAATTATCAACAATGCCGCATCAATATATCTAAAGCCTGTCGATATGGTAATGTAATGGTATCTTCACAATAGAAGATTGGAATGTGGCCTTTACACATGGAAGTTAATCTCATGACAGTAGCCTTGAAAGTCGCTAGCAAATGATACTTGAATACGTAAATACGGACTTAAATGGCAGAAGGGGTCGTTATTGGCAGTATTTCACCGCGGCTGGCACTTGTAAGGAAAATGGCCTGGCTTCAATTTTACTCGCGAGTAGCACTTTGATAAAGCGATTAAATCGCATCAAATCCGGTGAAATATTGGTCCCATGACTGCAAGCGGCGATTAAAAGAGCGAAGAACGAATAAATTAGTAAGAGTAGTACTAATTGGTGCATATGTCAATACATATATTTGAATTGGAAAATGTTTTTAATATTAAAACGCAAATTAGAAATGTTGAAGAATACAAAGTAAGATCTTAAACTGTTCCCATATTAAATTATACAAACAAGAATAATGATAAAAGTTTTCAAACTTCATATGCCGTAATAATACATATTTGATGTAATTGAAAAAAATTATGAAATCCACGAATGAAAGTAGATTTCAAACCGAACAATAAAAGTATGAACGCAAGGACTTCACGACTTTAGGCGGATTTCGACAATTTACTTATTCATCGTTTACTCCCATCATTCATTTCTTTTAAAAACCTGAAATAACGTGCAATCATAATAATGCCCAGCAAGTAGCAATACGATTCGAGTTGTTAAGGCGGATAAATTATAGAACTAAACTTCAATATCATAACATTATTATTGGTTCCGTAATGCATCTGAAACTAAGTCCTGCCAACAATGGATGCTTTACGACCACCTTGCTCAAATTATCGCAGTAAGGTGTCACAGAAGGAAGTCCACTTCTGCGGGGGCTGAGGAAGTGATCTGCGCTAATCTGTTCCTAAACGAAGAATATCATTGAAAGTACTAACGAAGATGAGCGATAAAGAGTAAAACACCAATGCTTTCATCGAAAAACTTTATTAGCTATCTAAGAATCAAAAGAATTACCAGTTCAGCAACTGCATATTTTTGCGCCATTTAACGAGTAAATCCTGAGCAGAACCTGGCGGGATTTGTTGATATTCATGATATAAAATTTCCAAACGTGTTGTACTATTCCAAAAGATAAATTTGCGAAGGAGAACAAAGTTTTTTCATTATGAATAAAATACGCCACTTAACACGAATTGACACGGATAAACCATGGCCAAAACCTGTTTTGATACGTTCAGCTGAGATTGCTAATAAACACACCATTGGAACACGATGTGCGGTACGCAGAGAGAAGCGTGATTTAAAGGCACTCGTTAAAAAAGGTGATATAAAAATGAAAATTTTACACCTCTCCGATTGAGTGTCCCCCTCATCAATACTGCCCTCTTTCTCTGATAAATAGTTGATTGACCAGTGCATTTCTTCTCTTGATTTTCCTATCAGTCGTTATCCATTCAATATATCGCCGAGATAAATGTGTCCATCCTCCGGTTGTAGCACACTCATTATCTTTAGAACATTGAGTAAATACTCAAGCTGACAGTCAAACAATTCCGTGAAATTTTTGATAAAATGTAAGTAGTTTAGAATACAGTGCAGTACACATTACCGGAAACTGTATGGTATATTGCGTTATATACATTAACCATTAGTCTACAAGATTAGTAGGACTATTTCAAATCCAACATCGAGGTTTAAAACTCGATCCGCCAAAACTATGCAAACTTAGGTACTATTTGATACTTAGTAAGTGAATATCGCCAGAGAAACATCGATGGAGGCTCAAATAGAATACCTATAATCCTTTAAAGAGAGATTTATCATAACTTTTTCAATTATATTAAATTCATATTACAACCTTTTAATTTAAGAGGGATTGAGGAAAGAGAAGAGGAAGCAGTGAAATGGTGTTCCTAGAAAAAATAGCAGGAAAGTTGATCGCACGGGATTAGAAGTGACCAGCCGCTGATTTCATAGCATTGATGAGGCAGAGGGACGGGAAAAGGTTACCATTGGGTAGCCAATCGTACCGTAATTTCCGCGAGCCGCAGGAAATGAAAAATAAGCGACGGTGTGCGAGCGTGAAATGCAATGTAATTGACGGGTCCGGCTGATTTCTCAGAGGGGAAGCTGACGTCACTCCTTCACTTTCTCCCGCTCCTCGGGAAATGCTTACATCTACCTGTTCGCCGAAAAATGCTACAATCGAATAATATTTTTTCGTAAGACTCAGATGAATCCTAAGAAGTTTGGCAAAGGGATTCTTTTTTTCCGCGGACAAGAGGAACTGAAGCGAGGCGAACGCAGAATGTAGAGAGAGAGAGAGACACCTATTGGGTAAGTTTCACTTTAGCGCTAATCATCATCAATCATTAGATTAGCTAACACTCAGCTACTGGATAACTCACTTTAAATCAATTCAATGCTATTATCGTAAATTCACCGATGATAGTTTTTAAGAAATATTTTAAAAATATTTCTTAAAAAAATATTTGTACCATAAAAGCCATACCACTACCATAATAGTTGTACAAAAATAGACTTTTATAGTTCTTATTTGTGGAAAGTTCAAAACGGTCAATTAGAGAATATATTGGTGGAAAAAGCTTTGATCATAGCTAATACTTGAGATTCAAGAGTTGAAGTCATTCATAATCTAATCCAGAAGTCAGTTGTTTCAAATGTGCCGCCTATGGTTTTTCATACAGAGAGAGAATTGAGTTAATCTCATTAGAACCTTATTTATGATGTCAAATACGACGCCTTGGCGTAAAAGAGATATTGGCTAAGAGTTAGGGTTTGACAAACCAACTCAGGCAGAATGAGATCAGACACAAACGTTACCGTTGAATAAGGCCACTTCTGCGTTTACCAGATGGAGAAAATGTTTAACCAGGCATTACTAAATCGACTCTAGCCGTACGTACATACATGCCACTTTAGTCGTTGAGGCTCATGGACGACGGTCGCGAGAAAGTTTTCAGCGCAGATAAGTAGCTACTTTGAATTTCTTCCAAAGTGCATGCCCTCTCAAGCGGCTGAGAAACGCATGCTACACATGCATCGTAATTTGCTGATTAAAATTTCAAATTAGGCAAAGAAAAGTCTTAATTTTCCATGGGCTTTGAAAACAGAAAATGAGAGAACAATTTTAAGCATACGGCCAAGTTTTCTTTCGCGAAAATCATATTTCAACTTTGTATTCCATTAACGTGTAGCTCAAAACAAGAGAGGGTTTTTTTTTAAATTAACTGAAAAAATAAAATAACGATTCTAAATGCGTCTTAAAATGCTCTTTGCCACTCCAATACGATGGAAATTATTTTAGTTAAAGTATACTTTAAGAGAGCTTCATATCTATTAGTATTTATGAAAGTACAAATAAAAGATAAGCACAAGTATTTACGATACATTTCAGGGCTGAAACCTAGTATTTCAGGGGCCAATAGTAGAATATGAAATACAGAATCAATAGTTTCAGAAGATGAAATATTCTTGCAGAGTTCTGTCAAGTAATTTTCACAAACGAAAAACAAGTTTGAATGGTGTCTTAGCTTTCGACCATTCGAACATAACTACTGACAGACTTAGCACTAAGATATTTTTTACTAAGTAACTTAAAGTCCAACATCCAGAAATATTATACCCCTTGTATTTCACATAGGAAAAGGACATGCCTGCTGAAACATTATACGTATTTATTTCAAGCTACACACCAGGTGTTTGTAGCTAAAATTCCCCGGGAAAAACTTTTGATTTTCCATTTAGAGTGGCTCCAAATTATATCAAACCTATTTCCTGCGTTTATAAACACAAAAATGGAATAATGTTATAATTTGACGAAAGAATAGTGAGATTGTTTCTGGAATGTGCTGCTTTTTCAGATAAAGAGTAATTAATTACGAAAATTAAAGACTTAATGTAGAGCCCCTTCGATTTGAGAAACTGTTATGAATGGGATGAAGGAAAAGAAATTACGGATCATATTGGTATTAACTAATTGATTCCAATCCTGAAGTGTCTATATATCTGGTGATAGCACATAAAAAATGAAGGAGTCGTCTAAAGTAAGAGATATGAAGCTCTCTTAAACAGTGAACAATAACACCAACGGCTAATTTTTAAAATGATGATGTCCAAGGCAAATCGATTGGAAAATACTTTAAAAGCGACGACAAAAATTGAAAATATGAAAAAAAAGGTCTGATAAATAACAGGCATTATATTTTATACGTCTCATCAAAGAGTTTCACAACGGGATCAACTACGTACGATGAAAATTAATTATTGTATCCATAGCAACTCGCCTCCGAGCGCTACAGAGCTTTCGGGGGAAGAGAGAGGACTTTTCACACAGAGGGAGAAAATATCGCGACATCATTCCAAAAAAATGGAACGTATACCGGTGAGAAGCCGACAAAGTTGAGTTTTTGAGGGTTTTGTACCAAACTGTATTTTTCTTTTCGCTGAAGAAAATTAATCTATCCCACCAATCGTTTCACGTTTGAATTTCAGAAATTCAACCAATACTAGTTCAGAAAAAATTTGTTCCTGTACTCCATTCACTTCGCGAAGTGGGGCGATCGTATGTATGATTTAACACCGTTCCGTTTGATCGTAGTTTTCCGTTTAAGACTCTTATACATTAGCTACATTTTTAACTTCACTCCATTATTTTTATGCTTGAACTCCTTCTACAGACTCTGTGCTTCAGGAAAGCGTCTTACCAATTCTCTGTGCAGATTATCACCCCCAGATAAGAGTTTACCGCTCCTCTAAACCATTGCAACCGTCATTGCATCTTTTGGTGGTGATCGTCTTGATCGCATACTCAAGGTTTCCTGATTCCAAGTCTTTTTTGGCAGTCCGTTGAATCCAGAAAAACAGTAACTATAACGACGAAAAAAGTAATAAAAAGTTGAAAATTATAAGTAGTAAAACATAGGTTTATGTTTTCTCAACTGAATTTACCCTAAAGTAGTATATTTTAAAAGCAAAAATTCTCACTCATCCATGTTATTATTGTTGGACTGAAGAAAAAGGAAGGTTGGAAATGATGTAGTGATAATGTGATGGCAAAGCAGACAAATATAATGTAATTAATTTTAGGAAAATCGTAATTTTAGCACTGTCTGGCAGTGAAGAGTGCTTGTGTGAACTAACTGCCGTCGTCTTTCGTTAGTCCGTCAATTCCTTCCAGAACCGAAATTTTCCGGTTGAAGGAATAAATGCGGTAAATAAAGGAGACACATAGGAAAAGCGAAACATAAGATTTTGGAAAACTGAAGGTTAGTACGCGATGGCAATTGATTTAAAATGCTGAGAGTGAATGGAGGCAATCCGGGGGTGTGGAACAGGAAAAACTTCACAAGTTAATTAAAAATGGCGGACCCGACATGGAGGACTGAAGGGAAATAGTAAAAAAAACAAAATAAGCAAAAAGTGTAAAAAATCTGGCGTTTGCTGTTATCTCAGTTCATTCCTGAGCGAGGGCGTGGCCTTTTAAAAAGTACGCAAATCGATTTTGGCACGTCAAAAAACCGTTCGTACTGGAAAAAAATATCTCACGATTTCCCCCAGATTACCTCTGAGCGATGTACAAAATTTGACACGACGATTAGCCGGACGGAACAAAAAGTGAATGCTAATGGTATAGAGCCCCACAGTCCTCTCTTTGGGCGATAACGAGATGTCAGCCGTGAGATTATGGCAATGTAGGACAAGCTAGATGAATGTTTGGTGTCATTATTCATTACTGCGCGAGGGGGGGAGTACCGATATGACTCATTTCTTCCAAAAATGTTCAATTACCTGGTGGAGTTGCACACGTTTGCAAGCGAGTCCCACATGTCAAAAACACAATTTGGTCAGAAAATATTGCCTTGACACATTAATTATAACATGAAATACGGTAGGAACGTTAAATATGAATAGTTATTAAAGTCCTGAAAAAAGCTGATAGAGTTGATCACTGACATACACACACATTCTTACGACCTTTTGTTATCATCACGAAAAATTCAAATAGATTTCCATGAATACTGAAATCAAACATAAAACAAACTCGAACGATTTTTTTTCCTAAAATTCATTACGTTCATTTAATTAACTTGGTTGTATTGCACACAAAGTTCCTTTCACTGAAAGCAAAAATAAAGGGGATGGACAATTTAGAAGCGATCCAATTTTTAACATTTATCTGCGACAAACCGATTAAAGATATAAATTTGATACTAAATAAAATAAATAAAATTAAACACAAAAAAAAGCAATTTATGCATCAGAAAGTACAAAATTCGATGCAAGTGGACCTTAGCGACACATTTGAGTCCTTACTCTGCCTGATGGACTTCAGATCAGAAAATTATACTGTATACCTGTATGGAGTGTTTATTGGAGACGTAAATTTTCGAATAAATGAAAATGATACACCGAGTATCGCTTTAGAATTTTAAGAAAAAAGTTACAGTAAGCGAATCACACCAAAGATTGGAATTTTCCACTGGCAAGATAGCCTCCCCAACATTGAGCACAATAAATGTGATTGTTCCGTTATGGTCCGTCGCAAAAGGAAATCGGAAATATCGGAAGAATTAAATTGATTTTCATCCTCTAGCATAGCTAGGCCTGGTCTAAATTTTAAAAATGAAAATAAAAATAATTATACGGTGATCCATATGATTCCATTGATAGAAATTTGAAGCAAACATGGTTTTTCGGCAGGAGAGGGTATGCTTAGAATATAGTGAAATGACAAGGTGGTATATAAAACACTACAAGAGTAATTATATATTTTTATGAAAATTTCTCGAATAAATGTATCAGCCACTTTCCATGTGCGACTGAGGCATACGAAACGGATATAAACAGAACGCTTTTGCAGGATAGCTTTTGCACAACGTTCAAGCAGGAGTTAAAAGCTATTCAACATTTTTATTCAAATGTCATTCTCAACGAATCTAATACAAATATCACCGCAGGTCTATCACCACTCAGGGCGTATTTCCTAGCCAAATTACAGTGGAGAGAACAAGAAACTTTTTCTGAGAAAGACGGAAATAAAAAATACCCTGGAAAAAATTGTTTGCCCTTGAATAAAAAGCAATTTCGTTGATCTACCGACGAGTGCAAAGGATGGCAGAACGTGGATGGCTGCCTCAAAATCCGGTTAAATCAAGTTGTAAGGTTTGTTAGTTATCGTAATCACGTCACTGAAGGGCGCGATGACAAATGGAGACCGAAATTCTATTAAAATGTCAATACGCACGGAAAACAACCGGCTTAAGCCTCGTAGGCTATTTACGGAGACCCAATCATATCTGATGACTGATTCTTTTGATAGCGAAAAACAGTCATTCCAAATTCACTACCGATAAAAGCGGTCGACAAAAAGCACTGAGTTCGATATCCCTGATATGCAGCTTCATTTACAAATGAACACGCGTCAACATCTATACAATCGGTGGCCAGATAGCGAACAAAATGACTTCATGTCCATTCAATTGTTTCGGAATGATGTTTAAAACTGTTATCAATAGGGCGGACCTGATGATAGCGATCCTTCCTCCCTTACTATTATGCTTTCGATCTGGTTAGTAATTGTTTAGTTTCCAATGCATTACGACAATTGCATCAGAGCACGTTTTTTTAGGAGGCGAGCTAAAACTAAAAATAAAAATGTGTAGTGTACTAATAATCATAGCAAATAAATACTTTATCACTTAGAAAATATGTTGAAAATGATAATTTTCACCCCAGACGGAAACTGTGACAATGAATTATAGACATTACCAAAGGAAAATTATGCCGCTCCCTTAAATTCCGTCCAACTTACCAGGGTTATGAGGCGGCATTGGCCCGACAGAACAAACATCCCTGGCTCCTTTCCTGATCAAGGTGGACATTTGCCCTTATGCTATTTATTTGCACACAAAAAATAAATGAAAATTTAAACCTGGATAGAGTTAACAATTTAGTGACTCCAGGAATTTAAGAAGAGTTGATGAGAAAGTGCATTGGAATTATAATTGAGAAATTACTACGGACAAAAAGGGAAATAAACAAAAAGTGAAAAATATACTTTGAAGAGGAAGGAGGTTATAGATGGAGATTAAGCGATTCCGGTACGCACATGGAGTATATTATGAAAGAAAATGGGACATTAACGGCTTAGATAGAGCAGAAGATTCTGGGTGAGTGAAAAAATAGGAGGAAGCCGCCAATGACGATTGAATGAGGAGAGAAAGGGAATATCGGTAAGTAAAGAAACCATGTTTTGAAAAAATGAAGCCACTATGAAGAATCACAGCGCAAACAGATTTTACAATAATTTTTAATGTCGGTCTAAGCCTAATCTTGGGACAGACCATTTACAAACGAAATCGTGTTCATAGTAAGTCTCCTTAACGCGATCAAGTAAATTATAATCAGTACTATTCTACAAGTAATTTCCACTTGAATCGACGCTTCAGGCTGGGAGAGAAGTTAGAAGGCTGCAAGAGAAGGTAGACGGGGAAGTCTCCTCCAGTAGGAATCGGAGAGAGACAGAAAAATCTGAGTAACCTCCGGGGATGGAACCCGGCCCTCCGCATGGGAATCTACCACTCCAGTCTTCGAGGAGATTCAATTGCAACGGGTTGTTGACCTAAGTCAAGATAGTTAAGATTAGGCAACCATAGCGAGAGAGTTTTATTTTTTTAGATTTCCGAGGGACTTACATCACATGAATTTTCTGCCGGAATTGTATACACCCGAAATATAAGCACACGGCAGAAGGACCGGATATCAGAGGATCGACACTATTTGGATAGCAAAGTTGGATAAGTACAAAGCACGACAGCAAATAAATAATGAAACGGGCCGACGCAACCACAATCTCTCCTTCACAACCCTTGACGAGAAATTAACATTTTGGAAAATTGGAAATCCCCGACCAAGTGTCGGGTGCTCCAAAATTATTGGCTCGCGAAAGCGGCGCGTGGGAGGGAAGGGAAGGTGTAGAAGAGGTGGGAACGACACGCATCAAAGTGCATGCGCGCACATTGCGAACCGTGAAGGGAGATAACGCCGCGTCGTAAATTGATACGATCTCCACCTCACGTAGACGCAGTCCGAGTGCGAGTCACTGAAAATAGAAAAAAAAACGTCCGGCCATCGTTTCATTCACCGCGGTTGCGTCACACCTTCGCACGTGAACGACCCGAGAGTGGAAGGGAAAAATAAATGACGAACTAAAAAAAAACGATCGCCGTGCGAACGAGCTTCGGAGGTTATTTTTGAAGGCTCTCCCGAACGAGCCATTCGACGCACCGGGCCCCGAGTTATGGCCGGGGCGTTTTGTTTCAATTTGCATTCGACTCGCCATTCGCACTTTTTGCTCGCGTGCAGCGGTTTCGAGCCCTGGATAAGGGCGGAGAGGGGTGGGAGAACAGGGGAAGAGCGATGTTCGTACTTCAGCATTGCATATCGATGTGATTTTTGTATCATATGATACCAATGCAGAGATACGATCGAGGATATACTCACAGAGGGCTGATGACATACGGAATAAATGGAACCAATACATCGATGAACTCTCAAAATGGCCGAGACCTTATGAAAGACGAAGATAGCCGGGACACACACATACTGAGGAGCAAAATTGACAGAGCAGTGAAAGACCATTTGATTTGATTTGTTATTTATTTAACCTGGGGTAAATGAGGCCAGATAGCCCCCTCTTCCCCTACTCCAGGGCTAGTCTCATTACAGAATATAAGAAAATACCATAAGACAAACTAAGCAAATGGAGCAGACAACATCAACAGAGAAGTCTGTAAAACGCTCGGCAGTAAAGCCAAGGACATCGGTAAGAAAGATAAAAAGATAGCGGCCAAAGAGGGAGACTTCCAGAGGACTGTCAAAGGCATACGATAACAATACTAAAGAAGAAAAGGACAGATAAATGAGTGATACACCAAACCTTGAGTCTCGTGTCACATACATCAAAATATTACGCAGATAACACTAGGCAACAGATGTTACTTTTTGTCTATGACTTTGATCTCCTGATGAGGAAGTTTTTCTTCCTTCGGAAATTCTACATTATTTTCATGAATGTACGCTCTTAAGGATATAAGGCTCGATCAAAGCTTCTCCACAAGTGGCTGTAACGTACAATTATCCGCTTTTTAACGATTCCAAGCGGTATACGGCGCTATAGCTCATATGTATGATATATTTTTATCGATGATACATTAATGGACGTCATTTAAAACTTATTCGACCTATCAATTCGCATTTTGTGACTACGTTTAAGTCTATTTCTTACGAAAAAATAAAAAAAAATACAAAAGAGAGTCTTTCTTAAATTAGAACATAAAAATTAGGTTTTCGCTCCACGATGGTTCTAAAATGCTTTTTCTGTTTGAGGTGGACTTCATCGCGCCTCCTAACCTGAAGATAACTTTTATTGGTCATCCGGATCAAACTTTGGGGAAATATTTGGAAAAAAGCATAAAATATCGATGTCCGATATATCAACGCAAAAGCAAATCACGACCATTACATAATTGATTTTCATTCATTTTCGGAAGAAAGAAACCAGTCATACATAGGGGGATAAGAGCAATAAAAAAGGATTATTTGTAGCCTAGTGTGATTAACCGAAGGATGGAGAGGAAAATTGAAGATAGCCTCACGGAAAACCAATTAGGATTCCGGAAGAACTGAGGTACCAGAGTGACCATGATGATGATATAGGGCTGCAGTCAACCAATCGTAGGAGTGAACGACCAATGGTGATGATACCAACACAAATTTGAATAACTCAGGTATCTCTCATAAAAGTGCTTCATGAGTTCCATCCTTGGTTTCCCTCAGTAAATCCTCCCAGCCGTTCGTTCTTCGTAATACTTGGGCACCGTAGGAAAAGGGGTTCATTCCTCGTCCGTATATACCAGAGTCGAGGTTTGACCCGTCTCGGTCGGAATTTCATCGCATACAACTTGTGAGTTTGTTCATAGCTACTTAGCTACTTACGAGTGTATTCTGAATAGAGTTCATAGCTACTTGAACTAGGATGAGTGCTGCATGCCTGATGTGGAATCATCCCGTGTCACACAACTTAGTGGTGGCTTGCACGGTATTTCGCAGACGTAGAAATGGACGAGTTAATTGTAAGTAAGGTCTGTTAAGTCCTTATATCGCTCGAGAAATATTAAGGACATTAAGTTTTCAATATTATGCCAGAAAGCGTCCACTGGGGTGACCCATTTCTCAAATTAGTCAATTTCGCGCAAATTGCTGAAATAACAACATAATATCCCACAAATAGCACATTCTCGCTAAGCAATATTTCTCGCAGCCTGATGGCTCAATATCGCAGAGCTATACCCCATGATTATCCGACCATGGTCCATGTATCGCAATATCCGACAGCCATTGAGAGGAAAAAAGTATACGATCCCTCAATAATGACACATTTAAGCAACGTACATCGTGTAGAACCTCAGCTAAACGCCACATAGCGATATTTCATGGATATCGCACTCCTCCGTCGATACATCGCAAAATCACTCAGTCAAAGAGAGAGGAAGCCACACTATCCCTCTCCCATCGACGGCGGTCAGGCCTCAGCGGCAAGAGCTCCCTAACCCTTCCCGTTGATATCTCGTATCTCACGCGCATTGTATCATATTTGGACTCCTCCCCGCTTTGACACGCGAAACTTTTGAAAACGATCACGTGGTCACGCGACACGTGCGCGAAAAATCCGCGCGGCGGGCGCGTGATCGTGATTTTCGAGGCACAGAGCTTCCCTTGCCCACCCCTCTCACACCGACAAAGCTTGACCTCGCGATCAGCCAAACATTTGAATCGGAAATGAGGGGATTCGCTCGCCCAGCGACTGACCAAGACCCCCACATGCAACCGACTAGCCAAAATTTCATGCTATTGTTATGCATACCACGATGAGCGGATTTAAATTTCTCGAATCTCGAACAAGCAGAGAGTTTCTATTCGAAAAGAATTCATATGAAATGAACACTTCTCTTTCTCTCGTAATTTTGTGAGATTTCCTGTCACAAATGTTTTTCGCACAAAATATGTATCGCAGAAACGGAGCAAAATAAAATTCACGACCTGAAAGAAGGCGTGCCAGCATATTTTCTTGACTAAGAAATATTTACATAGATGATTGATTCATTATATTGCATCGAATGACATATCATCATCATCATCATCTGATGATCTGCCTGCTGGCAGGTTCCGTACACTACTGCTGTCTCCATCCGATTCTTTCCCAAACCTTCTCTTAAGTCACATTGTAGTTGTTGATCTTCACCTCATCCACCAATTCAATTATTCTTCTTCCTCTCTTTTTCTCTCCCTCAACTGAACCTTGTACTGCCACTGTTAATATGTTTTTCCCTCTAATCACTTGACCCAACCAGTTACCTTTCCTTTAGGAGTGATCTTTCTTCCTTCACTTTATTTAAGACCTCCTCATTTCTCACCTCGTCCACCCATCTTACTTCTTTCATCTTTCTCCACACCCACATTTCAAAAGCCTCTATTCTATTTCTTTCCCTCTTCCCTAATGTCCATTCTTCACATCCATAGAGGAAAACACTCCATTTTTAACATACAGCTAGCCTCTTTCTCAGCTCCAGCTCCAGGTTTCTACAGCAAAGTAGGTTTTTCTTCTGGCTGAAGGCTTCTTTTGCCATTGCTATCCTCCTTTTATTTCTGCAACAATTCTCCAGTCCATAGTTCCTAAATACCTGTAGCTTTTCACTTTTTCAATTATGCCTTCATCTATTTTCACTCTCATATAATCTTCACAGTTTACTGACATCACCTTTGTCTATACCAAATTTATCTTTATCCGTATTCCTTCATCCCTTCTTCCAAAACCTTGAACAACCTTTGAAGTGCTTGCATGTCATCTGCCAAGATTACCATGCCATCTGCAAATATTATACTTCTTATCTTCCTTCCTCCAATACTAACTCCTTCCTCTTTCCCATCAAATAATTTGTGGATCATGTACTCAACATATATGTTGAGCAAGGTTGGTGACAGACAGCATCCCTGCCTTACTCCTCTACCAAGATCCACCCATTCTGTCATATCCTCATTAATTTTTAATGCAGCTTTTTGCCTGACATACAATTCAATTTTGCTAATGAGTTTTCTCTCTTTCCATACTAATAGAACTATTTAAGAATTTCCAACATTTTCTCCCATTTAATTCGATAAAAAGCCATTTCCAGATCAATAAAACAAATTGCCATTCCTTTTCCTCTCTCTATACACCTTTGTCCAACCATTCTTAACAGACCAATGGCGTCCCTTGTTCCTTTCCCCTTTCTGAAGCCAAATTGTTCCTATCCTGCATTTTCTTTCATTATGCTTACTAATCTCCTGTTCAATACTCTTAACATTATTTTGGCTGCGTACAAAATTAGGCTTATCGTTATATGCTCAGTACATTTCCGTGTACCCGGCTTCTTAGGAATTGGCACCATCACAGTTCTTGCAAAATCTTTAGGACATTCACCAGTGTGATATATTTTGTTACACATTTTTAAAATTTCCCTTATACCCTCTTCATTCAAGAATTTAAAAAATTCAATAGAAATCTCATCCATTCATGTTGTCTGCCCTTTCGTCATTTCTTCGATTGCTTTTCTACTTCCCTCTTCAACACTGCTGAACCTCTTTCTTCTGGGGGCACCACTTCTTCCGCCTTCAAGTCCAAATCCACTGGTTTCTCCCTTGAGCAATACAGGTCTTCCAAATATTCTTATTCTGCTGTCTTTACTCTCAATTTCTCTCATTTTACTCATCATTTTCCTGTTAACCGCTGTTACTGCCCTTACCTTCCTATACATCAGGTCATACTGTCCTTTCTTTTCTACGTTCTTTGGATTCTAGGAATGACATATACTTAATAATAATTAAATACAAAATATATTGCAGACAAATTAGTACTGGGTTTTCTACCACTTGATTGGCGAAACTTTTGGAGCAGTCTTTTAGGAGGAGCCCGGTTGGAACGTGAGATCAGGGGATATTAAGAGGGGAAGAAGTAAGAGGTAAACACGTAAGGGGGAGAAGGAAATAAGTGTGAAATTCCACAGAGAAGTCATCACCCACCCCAACTGGGACGAGTGCCTTAACCTGTTAAGCTACAGACGCGCAATTGTATGCGCTTTCGGGTGACTCCGCACAGGTCACATCGTAACTAGCCTTCGCCTCCAATTATTTTCTCTAAGAAAATGAGCTTCATAGATGGCATATAAGAAAAGGGAGGGTATCCCAAACAGAAGAATGAGTCCATGCAAGGAGTAAAGGAACCGAAACGTTAAGATAACACAACTCCTTTTTTCACTTAAACCCATCTTAATCGATACACCACATCTTTTAAAAATATCTTTATAGAATCATTGAATTGCCACCTCTTAATTATGCCGACAAAGCAATCTGTTTTTCAACAAGTGATTTTCTTTTTAGCTCCTCGTTGTTGCAATATTTTCGTCTAAAAAAGACGATAATTCATTGGAATCTGGATACTGAGTTTCGTTTTAAGGTCTTTTGGTTTCCCAACTAAGTATCGGCACATGAAATAATGGCACCGCGGGTACATCAAATGGTTTATCATAAGCATGAATATCCTAGAATAATTAATGAGCAAAGAACAGTTTCGATAGCACTGCAAAATGTAATATCGATTTAAACAGGAAAATGCATTCCTTTTCGCTCCAGAACATGGGCATGAGGGTAGTAAGTAGCATAACAAGCCGGTAGTATTCACACATAAGGGGGACTAGAGAGAGATTAATGACGAGACTCAGGACAGAAATGGTTGATTTATGAGAGAAAGTGGATTGATGCTCAATTAAACGATAAGGACTTATGAATCGCCGATGTTATTATTTAGAGATGGATGATAGAGGTGTCACCGGGAAGAAGTATGTGAGAAGTGAGAATTGTGCCAAGAGAAGTAATGAATCAACAAAGTTCGCAAAATAAACGGTTAGAGAGACTAGACTAGAGAAGCGGGATGTTATTATGATGGAGTCTTGGTTAGAAAAGAAGACGTACGAAGTAATATGTATGGAAGGAAAAATACTTGAAAGGAAAAGTAGTGAGGGAAGGGTAAGAGAGACAGATTGGCTTTCTCATTCTATTCGAGTTCCTAACTGTACTTAGTCACAAAGAAAGCGGATCGAAGGGTATTCCGGTTAAATCATAGCCCATTTTGATTTATTACGTACCCTGTCGTTATCTTTCCATAATACCAGAAAAATTTCATCACTGCCAAGTTTTTTTCGTTGTAAAATTTTTATTTGAAACGTCTTCACTAGCAATTGCAAAGAAAATTTTGACTAGCCATCATTTACAAGTCGCACTTTACGGTGGGTACCTGGAATTGTTTTTATACGAGAATTTCAAATATTAACCAAACCTTGATTTAGAATATTTCCCAAAAAAGTATACCGGAACAGCATAAATGTTAATGAGTTATCGTAAAGATGTGCGTCAAAATACGATCACTTATATCTCCTTTCTTTCTGTTAACACTTCTTCATGATCTGATCTGTCTGTAGTGGGCTGAACCAGCCATTGAACTTATACTCTCTTCCGCAATCTGCAAATAGCTTCCTTTTAAGTTTCTTGGTTTCGTAACTCCTAATGGAGGCTCCACATATAACCTCTATCCTTTCCAAACATATTCGCCAACAATTAAAGCGAACTTACCCTTTACAGACATTTGCAGTGCCTGCTATTTCTCTCTCCTCAAGCCCAGCAATTTCTTCATCCTCTTTGAAATCCACTAAACAGAACCACTAAGACCACGATCATCCTTCCTCTATGAAAGAACTATTTAAAGCTATTCTCTGGGTGTTATTTACGAAGAAGTATGGTGTCTTCCTTGAATTTGTCGCAATAATCTCATAACGTTAGAACTTTTTTCGAATATTTTACGGTAACTTTCACAACACCATATAAAATACTTAAAAACCATGACCTGGATTTATTACGCAATGAGTAATATACCTAATGAAAAATGCTAACGCATCCAATCCCGGGACTTAGTAGTTAAGTATTTAATTATGGTGATGTAAAAGTAGCCATTTAATAAATATAATGAAATACCACGAAGTACCCAAAGAACTTGTATTATTCGTCCTTTTTACAACACCTAAACACTCGTTAGATGACAGTATTCCATATTATATTTCGACATAAACGATGGAAGTTTCTTTACCTTAATAAATGGAAGATAAACTTTTGATATTACACACACACTTTATTATTTTTACGATTTCTACGAAGCAAGACAAAATCAGGTAATCATCATGTATCCACGTGTTTCTGTACGAATTCAGTTCATGACGCCCTATGTCAAAACCGAGGTTGTGCGTATTATTATTACAGAAAACGATATAATTGTTTTCATCATAGCAAATATTATTCCTCGTACTTTAATCAATTTCACTCAGCCCTATTTCACTCAGCGAACTTCACGCTGCGAGGATTTAATCTAAAGTAGATAAACCATAAAGGATCTATCTTGGTTTCCGGCGTAAATCAAAATATCCCGGATTTATTATCCCAGGAATCATTCCCTTTTGGTTTTTCACCCTTGCACACACAGATTTCATTCCAACGAAGGGTGAAACGTAAGAATGGACCCCTTCCCCAACGTCTCAATTTCTTCCGAATAAAGCCGATTATCTTCCACTATCTCATAACGGTCAGTCCTATCGGGAGCGGAACTAAAGTAGAAAGGGCTCGAGGGAGGGGGTGGGGAGAGAGGGAGGAAGGGAAGGAGAGCGGGGGAGAAGGACTGTTGAGTCGAGGAAAGCGGATGGAATGGGTAGGGAGAGGGAATGAGGGACTGCGACCGCAGGCACAGACAGGGAACTTCCACGACGGTCGGGCTTGAATTATTGAATCCAGGATGAGGGGAAGGGGATTTCGGGGTCATGGGGGGAGGGGAAGAAAGTAGACGTTAGGGTCGGACAGGGGAGACTCCGAGGGGTTTACGTGCGGATGGGTCAGTGGGAGGTAAAGGGCAAGGAGATAAGTGGGGGGGAGGGAGAATTAGCCAAAACTCCACCAAAAGTCCTCCTCCCGTCCTTCCAGTCCCTTGTATGTACATACACATATACCCTGATTCTCAACTCTTCTCGTTGTTCTCCCGTACGATAGGAAACATGCATTCATTTCATTATTTATCTCTTATATCTGACTAGTGCAAATGAGGGAAACTTCTTACTAACGTCAAACAAACTCTAATTGCATTTAAAAAGCGCAAAACAGTTGTGAGAATGAAGGATAGTAGGCTTTTCCGATGCATGATGTTGATGAAGACCTCAAGGGTTATGGCATCGGATGAGAATTTCCATGGACGACGCTTCGATGAGACACTCGCTCATCGTGTTCAGGGCAAAGGACTTAGTGCTGAGTTTTGATTTTCGATTGAAATGTTTACTTATTTTTGCTTGAACAAAAAATATGTAAGAAAGAAGAAAAGTAATAACAAAAAGAGATAACAACGATTCAAGCGGACCCCGTTCTAGGCCTTGGCCTCTTCAGGACGGAAACATTCAAATTTAGTCTATGGCCTATTGAATTTTACCCTGCGGGAAGGTTCAGACCTGGCGTTTGCCCTATGGACGGTGGGAAACCCGCAAAAACCGCTGTCAGCCCACCATAAAAGATATATAAATAAATATTCAACAATAAAGGAGAAAAGTCTTACGTTAAAATATACTTTTTAAGTAGTCTTTTGCCAAGTATTGGGATCACTGTTATCACCCGTAACATTCAACTTTGAAATCATTAATTACTGATTAATTAACTGAGTACTGGAATTGGCCGCGTATAAATATAAATAATCATTATCATACTGCCCAGATTGCCCATAATTGGCCAGCATGGTTTCATTTTTCGTGCGCTTTTAGTTTATCCACCGCAGACTACTTGGGCATCTTAATCTTTTGGTATGAGCTTTTCCCAGGATATTCACCACAATTTTCCATTCCAGAGAACACAAAATCTGAAACGGACCCATTCAGGTGTGCCCAGTATCCCCGTTCAAGGTTTTTTTCCTCCATAGCAATCGAAGGAAAAATTTGCAAACTGATCACGAACCGCCCGGACAGTATAAGTACGTATTCATACCCAACCGATACTCAGCAGTTCTTTGCTCTGAGGGTGATGAGCGAATGACTCATCGAAACGTCGGCAACGGAGAGCCTAACCCGGTGACATACCCGAGAAGTCTTCTTTTAGAGCTGTTAGAAGCATTAAGATTTAATATAGTATCTCAAATATTTGACTTCACCGTAGGGTAACGCTTCTCAGTTCAACATGTGCTTCACTGGCAAATGATCAAATAATACCAAAATATTATTATACACATTACACTAAATGAACCTATTATTATTATCTTCCACAAAGGAAATCGCAACAATTTTATTGGTCAGATTTGGATAAACATCCGAACATAACAAAGAAACGCGTAACTACAACCGCTTCTGAGATACCGTTTCATTATATCATCTACTGAAATCACGATTATGGTAACGCTGTGATTCCGCCAAGGACGCGCTATTTTCAAAAATATATATTAAAAACCGATCGGTGCTGCTCGCGGAAATAATTTCGATTGGGTATTTTTTTTAAGGATAAAAACTTTGAAGTTCACATACACAGAGATTTCTTGAAAATAAAACACGTCGACCATTTGCCTTTCTCCATATACAAATCCCAATTCCTATTATTTTCATCCATCTACCCCAAGATCCTTCTCTTCTCTCCCGGCCGCACGATTCCTCAACTTCTGGGATTTGCCCTCCCGTTGTCCCTTCATGTAATGTGCCCTTCCGAATTATATGGCCGCAAACACATTCCTGTTCCGCCCCTCCACACCCTTGCCACCCACGTCCGTTTGCTGTGACCCCCACGAGTAATGTAGTTCATTAGCTAATTAACTGCGCAGAGACGTCAATTAGATTGCACGAATCGTGTCTTCTCGCTCTTTTTCTTCAAAAACTCCATTCAGATGCTTTAGGAGTTACCTCGCTTTGAGAATATCGCTTAATATTGCCCCGGCACATGCAAAACGGGCAGCATGAAACCGAGTGCAATTTAAAAAAAATATTGAGGAAAAGAGTAGTTAAATTACCACGTTTGGAACAGAACATTAAGCGCAGTGTAATACCAATTACATGTCCAGTTCAAGGTTAGGTACGACACGAATACTATTTTCCCAATGCATGAGCTACAATAGACTGTACGGATGTATTGGTAATTGATTTTCCATATCGGATACATTAGTAATTAGTTTTCTGTTGACTAACGCTGCCTGCGTCCTCTAATTAAGGCCGCACTTATGAATTAAAGACGAGCTAAAATAGAAATCTCCGTTGTTTCCCTGAAATGTTCATTTCTTCGTTTCCCACTGGTTTCGTCACAGTTTAATTTTTAAGGTTCTCTTAAGGCTTCAAACCTGACCCTTTAAAATTATACCAGAGAGTAAAAATATGCCGGTAGCTAATGAAAGAATACTGAGAGGAAATTGCCCACACATTTCGGTGCTGATGGGCTACCAAAAAGTTTATTTGCCTCCAATTCAGATAGCATAATTACTATAGTCCTCTAATTTATGGTCGGACCATATTCTAGATCAATTAAAAAAAATGGACGAAAAATTTTACCTTTACATCACACTTGAGACTTCACTGATTGTGGTTTAACAAGGAAGGTAAAAAACTTACACATTAGTCAGTATCCTAAACGATGGAAGAAATATGGAGCCTTAAACATTTACCTCGTGATTTCCATGATTCAGCTGAAGTGATTACTCTTATTCCGTACCATTCAGAAAAAAAGGGAGAGAGATTCTCACCCACGATTGGTCTATATTCAAGGAATAGTAAAGATGAAGGATTTTTTTACCATAATGAATTACATTACTGTCCTGATAACCGTGCAGGGAAGTAGAATCATGAACAGTTATTGCAATAAAATGTGGCGTATTCAAGAGACGAATCGCCTTTTTAAGGTAGTTTGAGCGAAATATTTTTTCATATATAATGCAATGAATTTGTTCACTTCATAAAAAAAATATCACTTTTCCCCTGATGCCAAAATTTCACCCCTCTATCATTATACAATTTGAGATTTTGCCAAAAGTTACATGCCACGATACATGGGAGATTGGAAGGGTATACACTCAATAGAGACTGTATTTAAAAAAATGATGAATTTCAAATGTATAGATTGCGTAAGTAATTTAACGGTGAGTAGTTAGAATTAACTTACTACTATTATTAGAAAAAAATCAATACTCGCTGTAGTAAAATCGATAGAATTGCAAAAGAACTTCTATTGTACAGGCCTTAGAGCATACAGTGCGAAAAAATAAGTGAAGTTAAAAACCTTTACACGCATAAGTAACAGTTAATTACAGAATTTTTCGATCATAAGAAAACCTATTTGCGCCATTAATGCTTATTTATTTTTGTGCCAGTACTCCGGTAATTATTTTATGCCTCTTTTAGCTACTGAAAATAAAAAATAAAACTCGAATATGTTCCATTATGACTAGAGAAAAATCACAATCAAATTACCTTAAGCCTGAGCGAGTCTTTGGGGAATTTTATTTACACTCCCCCACCCCCCCTCCCTCCCTCCCGACCAGTGTCGCAATCTCGCACCGGGGACGGAGAAATTTCCCGGCATGCATCGTGCATGCTCCTCCATTTCTCACCCACCGGGACGAGCAGGCGGGCTCCGGCTTATCATCCATGAAAACCAGACGCACATACACACACGCGCTCGCTTCGCTGTCTCCCTAAAACTTTCGGCTTCTCTCTCCCTCTCGAGGGATAGGACGGCCTCCTGCCCTTCGCTTGTTTCAGCTCAAGAGGTCGTCGAACAAACAAGCCGGAGACCCACCATCAAGCAGCGACTCGGCATGCAGCAGGAGAGGGAATTAGAGGGGGAACCGAGGTCAGAGGAATGGCTGCCCCAGCAGCATATCCACTCCGCGTCCAGACAGCCCGGGAGGGTGACGTTCAAATCGGAGCACTTGAGGGCTTTCAATACATTTTTCCTTCGCATGCGGAACTCCGACGTCCGACGGGTCACCGTCACGACAAAACGTGATGCGTCGATGACAATAACAGTGGCCGAGTTGAGTAGGATGAGTAGGGAAATGGTTTTAGCGCAGCGCGGACCTCAGCTGGAAGGGGGACTCGAACGACACAACGGTCGCCCAGATGTCCTCGAAATGCGTGCAAACTCTTTTAAGGGCGGCTTCAATCACTTCTCCACTCCGAGGCAAACACGATTACACATAGGAGAGGGAACGAGTTGACTTGAAAGGTTTCCTAGTGACGCAGATAAATAATATTCATTCGTCAACTGTTGATGACATAAAATGTCCGGCAGATTTCAACAACAAAACAAACAAACGTATACGATTCCTTCGATAATCAGAACATTGAACATCCTGACCTGCTTAGGGGATTAGGTTAATAGCAATACACGTACACTGTGATTTCTCAGAAAATAGGTACTGTCATACCTAATTTTAGACTTCAACTCGACATAATCCCTACCAATGACTCATAATGATTTGATGTTTACCAATGGACAGGGTAAGGAATGCCTAATTTTTGCCACATTCCAAAGACGCAACTCATCATATATATATGCTCACCGAGGGGTTGTTTTGAAACTCCTCGAACTTTCTACCAGCCCTCGCACCTTCCAGTCGACGTTTTCCACTACTTCCTCTACTTATCATTATGCCAAATAAATTTCCTATTCTTTACATCCGTCTTCCCCATGGACGCATTTCTCCTTCTATCAAGGCCAACGGTCGTCCAGATCTCACAGATATGCGTCCGCGACTCTATCCACAGCGACGTCAAGCACTTCCCAGTTTCGGCAGCGCACACGATAACACTCAGGGGAGTGCAAGGGTCAACTCGAAGGACTCAAAATGGCATAGATTAACATCTATCGACCTCAAACGACGACAGGCTTTATAATCCGAAATTTTCAACAATAAAACGAAGGCCTTTCGCGTAGGTCCTTTTAGAAATGACAACGCTAGCATTTTAAACAAATAATGATGGGTATGGATAAAAAACGGCAAGAATAATCACTTACATTTTTCCCACTAAATACCTATTGCTATTACAATCACATTCATCAACTCAACGTAATTCCTAAAGCTCGCAATAAAGCTGTGTAAGGCAAACTCGTTTTCACGGGCAAAATATTTCCGTTCAATCAACGTTAGCATTTCAACGTTCAAACAACGCATCGGCCCAGTCCTTTTCTAAAGGTGCCTTTCAATAGCCTCTGAGTCTTGACAGCGCGCAGAATATCTCGCAGGAAAGGATGGGTTCACGTGAAGGATTTAAACTAATACAGGTAAATACTTTTTTATTTGACATTAGCGACAGAATACAGAGTAAGGAATACTACACTCCAAATTTCATCAGGTAAAAGGAAAATTTCAATTTTTCTGTATTAAACTCTAAGTTATAAGGATAAAGGATGAATTTAGGTGAATCACTTGATTTATGGGAATTATTTTGTAAAGGGTTAATATAAGAGCTCAGAGCGAACAAGAGTATTGGCAAGCCAAGATTGACAAGGAATATTGGCCGGAACTGGTTCGAAGAAAACTTTTCAAAGGCGGAGCGTTGTCAATTTCAGATACATGGATGCTGCGGATAGAGGATGTAATTGCGTTCAAAGCTGTAGAGATGTGGTTGCAAAGAGGAATTTAGAGGGTGAGTTGGGTAGCTAGGGAGACAAATGAGGAAGGGTAAGAATCCGTAGGGGAAGAAACCACATTGGCTCGAGGATTCGAAGGAGGCAGCTTATTTGCAATTACAGAGGACACATTTACAGGGAAATTCATAGAGAAAAAGACTGACGGAGGAGAGAATAACATTTTAGAGCAGAAGAAGAGGGAAGGGAAAAGTAATTTGGAACGGCGTAGGAGGAGGGAGAGATATACAAGGACTGATAGTTGATGCAAAATAGGTGGATAGTTAATCTAGAAAATCATAGAGACTCTTAGAATGGATTGAGAGGCAAGTACAGATGTCTACTAATCAATTGGCAGAACACCAAATGACGATGCTTACTTATGAAGCCATTTATCCTCAAAGCGTTTCTCCTCGTAAACGAACTTTGGCCGAGCTATTCTCATCCTTACGTCTTCACTGCCAACTAAGTTTCCTCCAAAATGTTTTCCAAATATTCTACTGTCCCAGGTGCTCAGATTTATATCTTTGTTCTCAATTTTCAGCCAGGCCTGTTAAACTCTCAATAAATCATTACTCTCTATTGAAAGTACGAAATACTAGATATTTTTCCAAATAATTTTTATCAGTCATAGTTTCCATGAAGGACAATTTGGCAGCAGTCTTTTACGATGTGGGTCTGGAGAAGGATAGAGAAGGTGAGGTGGACGAAGAGGAAGACTAAGGTGGAATAACTTGAGATTGTGGGCGAGGAAAGGAAAGTTCTGAGTGAAATCCGGAATAGGCAGAACAGGTGGCTGGAGGATATAATAAGGGGCGAAGGGTTGCTCAAGAATGTAATAGAGGGAAGGATATTGGGCAAGCGGGGAAGGGGAAGAAAGAGAATAGGTTTCATAGACAGGATGAAGAAAGGTACGTCGTATGCTGAGGCGAAAAAGGAAATACTAGAGGTAATTAGGCCCCTGAAAGTGTAGAAAACAGGGAGAAGATTAACTGAATTTCATCAAAACCTAACATAACCGGTAGAATTTAAAAAAATAGTTTCAACGCATAGGCGTCATCTTCAAGTATCTTCCCACTTTCCTCCCTCCTTACCTTCCCACTGTCTCCTCTCAAAATTCCCATCCCCCCGCCCTCTTCACTTCCCACTTTCCCATTTCCAAACTACCCCCTCCCACCTTCATATCCCTCCTGCATTTCCCTCCCCACCTTCCCATCGGCCCCTTTCCATTGACAAAAAAGATACCTGAAGATGACGCCTACTCGCTAAAACGAGTCGTGCAAAAAAAATTCCAGTGAAAAAATATCCATTGTTTATTTCATAATTTCAAATGATTTTCCACGAAGTCACGCCTTAACTCACCGAGTTCATAACAAAATACATAGTGTACGCCGCAAAAGTAGTTAGAGATGCTTTGAAAATATCTGGCACCTTTTCCAAAAATATATTTAACAAATTTGGAGAGTTGGTCTTTACATAATCAATTGAATCACCTCTGGCCGACATTTTGCAATTTTATTTTTGCATTATATGGTCAACAATTTACTAGTTTAAGCTAAGCAACGATTTTAAAAACTGATAAGGGGATTCAAAAACTATTTTTACTACGAGTTTTAACCATTAAGACGAGTGTATAACCTAATCAGTTTAAAAAAATGCCTTTTGACTTACACTTGTAGGTTTTAACCCGGATGATGCAATAATAAAATTGCGGAACGTCGACAAGAGGTGATTATATTGATTACTTGAATAATCGGCAGCCAGAAGAATTATTGTACCATTGAGGTAGATTAAGGGTGGCCAATGGAATGGTGGATTACTATGGTGGCCAATGCTGGAAGCTGTAACGTGGGCGTGGCCTGTCCGCCATCTTTGTAAACCCCGATTTTCCATTAGCGCTTAAGGGCTGACGCACCAATTTTGCAATTGTACGATGTTTTCTTTCGATAACTTCCTCGAAAGCAGCGTACATTTACTTCTTCAATTTGCATTTCCCATACATGTATTTATTCACTACATTTAGTGTTAATCCGCATCCTCGGAAAAATCGACGGTAAAATCGAGTGGAATCAATGGGACTAAGAAATTAATATTTGTATGAAGAGTTGCTTGCCTTAAATTCCGCAGAGATTGTGGATATTCTTGCTCTACGTCCGCTAATTCGTCCATTCAGACGTTCTATCGAAAGGAAAGTAGGAAAAGAGCTAAGATAACCAAAATGGTAGTAATTTCGGTTGCCAGGCTACAGTTTGATGACGTAATGCCCTATCCATCCATCTAAATGGTGTGCGCATAAAAGAGGTCAAAATCTGTTTGGATTAAAAAATCATTATGATCATTTTGAATGGACAAACAATTCTGGAAGCAGATCGTTCCGATCGTAAAGTTTTGTTCCATTTTTATTACTGCGACCAATAATAATTAGTAAACCCCAACTTATGACAGCCTATCAGTTTCCCTGTGCGAATCCTTTCCATCAGATTCTTCGCCGGAGGACATTTTCTCCATTCGAACTCAATGTGCGACGCCGGATAAGTCCCAAGGGCGTCTTCGCTGCAACCATTCCCTCCTTTCAATCACCCAACAATCTTCTTCTTCCTCGACATGCGATCGCAATCCGTGGCGTTTCACATCCATTTTTAGGCAGCGCACGATCCGTCGGCGACATTGTGCGCCAGACACTCAAACTGATGATGAACCGCCGCTCCCTTCCTCCGTCACTGCCGATGGATGCAGAAGAGAGATATGGATCTCCGATTGTTCGCGTCCCAACAGCGACGAGGTGGAAGCAATACGGGGTGAGAGAGAGTAGCGAAGGTAGTTTGATGAAAGTGAAATCGAGGTATGAGTGATCAGGTACACTCGCAGCCGCCTAAGGAGCCGGATTCGGACCGCGGGAGCCAACGCGGGCTGATGGTATACGTGGGAGACATCTTTCCGCTAAAAGGAGAGCATTTCACCTTGCTTCGTTTGACGTCAAAGGGCAGGGATATCGATGAACCCCGCAGACGGATTCGAAGGAATGATGAGCGAAAGGGCATGACACATTCTTTCGTGATTGAAGTCGTGAAAATGCACGACACATTCGAGCGCAGAGTTTCTCACGGATATTCACCAGCACTTCGCAAATTGGAAACTGGGGCGATTGCGAAGATCTTCGTACAGTATTACCGCGATGTAAATACAGTGAGGCTATTATTACATTACTATCGGAAGTACCCTCTCTAAGAGTCTTGTTTAAATCTCAATTCAACTCTTCTTCACAAAATTATCAGATCAGGCCTTCCTCCAACCACAAATTCCACCCAAAAATCTGACCCGTTTAGAGCACTCGCATTAAAAAAACTATCCAACAATATGCATATCATTGTCGCAAAGGTAGATACTGCAATGGCTACTGACCAAAGCCCACATTTCTGAAGTGCTTCGATAGCTAATCATCCCTCTTGTTACATTCTCCTCCCTCACGACCCCAACGCTGAATTTCAGAAAGATATAGAAGGGGCTCGAGGAATGGTGACCAGCCGAAGGTCTCTCCGAAATCTTAATCATCTCACTCTTTAACGCAAAAATTGCTAAATTCCACTTTTCAATAATGCCAAAGATCCTTTTGACTCCCTGTTAAAATCTGGTGTTTATGAACTTAAGTGTGACACATGTGGCAGTGTGTATGTTGGTCAAACTGGGAGGAATTTTGTAACTAGGGTGTCAGAACACAAAAGGTGTTTGGCGAACAGCGATCCCAAATCTTATTTCGCCAAACATTTAATGGAAGAATCCCACCACTCCACATTTAATCTGAAAATTCTCCGTTTCCTGGATAAAGGACACCGTCTCGATGTGTCGGAGCAGTGGGAAATAGTCAAAAGGAAACGAAAGAAAATGAACCTGTTAAATGAGAATGAATTTGTTTGTCATTCTCCTATTTGAGACACCATTTAAACTTAACCCTACCTCCTCCAACAAACCACCCTTCCCCCCCCCTCCACCCTCCCATTCCTTGTCTTTCTTTATCCTTTCTCAGTGTGACGCAGGTCTGGTGTTTGACGTAATCTGTTTTGGACAAACAAAGGATTATATCCCAATTATAATTTTAGCCTTCCCCTCCTATCCTACCCCCTTACCCGCACCACAACCATCTGCGTGTTTTGGCCAATGTAACTCCCAATATATATGCTCATGTCTGGTTATGTTAAGATTAGACTTACCTGATGATTTCTGTTTGAGGCTTTCGCAGCGCTGGATTGCAGTTCTCTCCATGATTGATAAAGCAAAAGTCCTAGCCAAAGAAAAGGAATCATCCGGGAGGCTTTTGAAATTGAAAAAGTAGCAGACAATTTCAATAGAGATGATGGGCATAGACTGAACACCGCTTGGAAAAGACTCATACGCAAAAGCGCACCAAAATCGGGGTCCTCGACGCTGATTGGTCGCGCCACTGGTAGGCCAACCTGAGGATGGTATATATACAGGGCCATTTCCATCTGTCGGCACTTAGACCTGATCTGAAGATGTGGCCAACATAGGCCACGAAACGTCATCTGAATAAAACTTGACGCAGCTAACCCGATTACCTGATGATGATTGCAAGACAGTTGAAACATGTGTTGTAAGAGTTTGTAATAAATTGGTATACAGTACGATATATTTTGAGCATTATTGTAAAAATTGCTCCCTAAAATTTTTGCGTGTTCCCTAAAATATATAAACACAACATTCCCTGCCACCCAATTGCCTTCAGCATCAATTCCCCCCCGGAACGAATCTCAGCGCTGGCAGATCACTAACCACAACCATTAGTTATGTCTCTCCACTTTTTCATTAAAAACATAGACTACTTCCTCGGCCTCCTAACCGCTTTACCTATCCCAACTTAAAACAATCTTATCAATGTCAGAATAGATATCACGTCCCTCTTCACCTGAATACCCCATCATGACGAAATGGAATCACTCCATCGTTGTCTCTCCCAATGCCAAAATGAACTTCTCTCCATCAACTTTATTGTTACCCGAGCAGAACTAGTTCTAGTATAAAGTGCTTTCTCCTTCAACAATCAAGTTTTCCTTAAACGCAATCCTATGGGTGATTGCATAGCATCATATTGAGCCAGTCATATCATGGACTAAAGTCCTTTCTGCCCCTCCATCACAAGTCCTCCATCCCATCCCCAAACATACGCTTTCCATCGAAAAACGTTCAATAAGTGAGGTGAAAGAAAGTGGATAGGCAAGAAACAAGTATATGGATGAACACAATTGTTACATAAAGACGAAGCAAAGGCAAATAAACATGCGTAAACACAAAATAAACATATCTTATAAAGATTCTTAATTATCTTTACTCGACGGGAAGAAAAGGGCTACTTCGAGAGGGCAAAATAAAAAAGAAGTATAGAAATAAACAAAAAATGCGACAAAATGCTAAATGCTAAAATGTAAGAGGACATAAATTGGTATTTTAAACGCTAATTTCGGTGTCGGAAGTTCAAGTGACCAGGAAAGATCAATTACAGAGAGGACAAGTTAGGCACTATCAACTTTCTCAACTTTGTTCCGACTTCCTCTAAAACCACATTCCTATGCTGATGCTGAAATTATGACAACTATTCAAAGAAAGATGCACTAGCTTAGCGTCAAACGCAACGGCGACACGCACGGTAATGGGCCGTTTCTATTTCATTTAAATCACAGATAGACACTTTCTTTGGTATTCATGTCAATTTATGTGTATCAAGGGTTTCACAGGGACCAAAATAGAGCAGCCAAATCATCTGATCCGTCCTCCTCGCCGAGGAAAATAGCCTTAAAAATGCTCAGCCCTCTTGAAGCAAGATCGGAGATTGCGTGCTCAGCGTTCAATTTTAGTCGGTAAAAAATATAATAAAAGAAAGATAAAGCAGTTATTTACTCCAGAAATCGAATAACAGCCGAGACGAGTCGAGGACTTGTGAGTTAAAAGTTTGGTGTGAATTCGCAACCCCGGCGCCAAGGGACCCTGCCGTTAAAAGTTTCTTGAGTGTAAAGGACATCTATAAATGACCGGATTAGCATTTCCTTAGGAGAAGTTGCTAGGCTTGCTTCTTCCATGACAAGTCATTCATTGAGGTTCATTTACTGAGTCATTTATTCGAGGATCCGGAATATAACATGAGAACAAGTCGCTGGGTCTAAAAAAAAGTCATAATTTAAAGCGAAAATTATCCGGCATATGCCAAAATGCTCCATCATAATCTAATTCAAAATATTACTTTCCACTCGAAATCTACAATATTCATTCAATTCCTACTTCATATTTTCTCCCACAGTACTATTTTGTTCCATTCTCTCCACTTCAGAAGATGATGATTAACAAAGTTTGTATTTTCACAATTAAGGTAGTGCATTTCCATTTTCCTTTAGATCATTCTGCCCATCTATCCGCATCCACATCTATCGGATTGTTCCAAATTCGTTTCCTAATTTCTTTGTAGTTTACAGCAATAGTACATTCGTCACACGCCGGTATAGCAGCATGACATGACTTGAATAAGACTTTTAGTCAAAACATTCATCATTATTTTGGCACTAAAAGTAATCTGCTATTTTCATAAACCATCTTCCGCCGTTATAATTATCACCAAAAGGTAAGAATTTAGCGGCTAATGGCTAGCTTTAGGCCAAGAAACCTCGTTGGGATTGGAAGAGATATTCATAAAAAAACAGGCGTGAATCGTGAAACCGGTCCATTATGGCTCACCATGGCGGAGGAATTTAAAGTACAGTAGTGGATCGGAGTAAGCTTACCTTCATGAGATATTTCTAGATTTCAGCGATCAATAGCTATGATTCAAACCAAAACTTGACGAAAACACCCCAATCTATGGGCAAAAAATTGGGTAAAGAAAAGGGTGAAAACATTTAGGGTTTTTACCATAACTATCCGTTCAACTCCGAGAAACAAAAACAAATTAAGAAACCACGAGGGTTTTTCTTACTGCCTAACTTCAGACAAAGTGCGGTGGCTTGAATGCCACAAAATTACAGAATTAGGGCCATTAGCACGAAGTCGAGAAATAAAACTGAGACTGGTCCCATTACCCTCCAACGTTTAAAATCAGTTCACACCATACCACCAAAGTTATCATGTGCGCCAGAGAGCAAGATAACGATGAAATATCAAAAATATGCAAAACAACCGTCGACCACTTAAAAAATTTTAATGGGATATTTCGTGCTCTGGCATTTGATTACGGATTTCATATCTGATGACTCGTAAAAGTGAACGCGAAGGAAAATAAATAGAAAACGTCAAAATTTGAGACGGACGTCAAAGGAAACGGAACATGAGCGCTTCAATCGTTCTCAAAATTTCAGTCAGCTGAAATCATGTCGAGACGCTCGAAATAACTGGAAATGGTGACAGCAAAAGCCATGCGTCGCCTACTTTGATTGTGTACATCTGTCAGTACTGGTACAAAAACATTACAATTTTTTTACTTCTTTTGAATCAACCCCTTAAATGAATTGCATAGGAGGGATAAAGGAGATGTTTATTTTGAAAGTCTGATAATGACCTTTCCATCCGGTCCACAAATGGCTCAATCAATCAATCAACGTGATCAAAATCACGTTGGGAATCATATCCAAAGAAGTAATTTGTCAAGAGCACCTCTCCCTTTCATGGAATAACTTCAGGTCACGGTATGATAAACGATGCGAAAATGGAAAAAAGACCCATAATGACAAAAACACAAATAGGCTTGCGACCGAAGCCACGATCGAATCAGGAGGTGAAAGTGATTCAAATGAAGGATAGCGCTAGAGGCAGAGTTGAGATTTATAACTTTCCTCAATATAAGTTCCTAGCTAAAATTTCTTCCACTGCCAATTACAATGTAAAATTATAACGAATTTTGAATTAGAAATAAAAAAACGAGAAGGGTGGTTGATCATCGACTAACACGTCACAACTTACGGACGTCAATGTCAAAGACGTATCACATTGACAAGGATTTGGACAACTTTAAAATTTAATAAATTATATGCAGTTAAAAGATAATGACTTCACAGGATACTTCGAATAACCAATGGAAATCAGAATATTTTTGAATGAGTATAAACACCCCGAAACATTTATAAGAGAAAGTTCTCGTAAAATTGGCCTTGACGTTCTCCACTCGCGATAATATATCAAGAACAATGTTACCAACACGAAAACAGCACTGGTATATATACATTCACACTATTATATCATGGGGCAAACCCTATTCACACTATTATATCATGGGGCATGGAAAAAATACATCTCTGACAGATAATATAACGTTATTACGAAGTTTTGAAAATGTTTATCCAATTTCGCCTCTACAAGCAATGGAACGTATTTTATTCTCTCGGCGAACTGTGATACTAACTAGTAGGTATGCACGGACGTAAAAGACCACGCTCAGAATCTCAGAATACTCAGAATAAAATACTGGTCATTCACAATCACGTCGACGAATGTTTCGCATCAGAACGAGACCATTTTTTTAATTATTTCTTTTTTTATTTTTTTACGGGATCACTCCGAAATGAAACTCACTCGTCTTCCGATGGTACACCATTTCTCGGGTATGTTTTTTTGGGGGCGACGCCGACTGCATCGGAAAACTCGGCTCTTTATCGTGGACGCAAATAAACCCTCGTTCGCCTCGGAAAAATGAATCATGACCCGACGTCGAAGTGACCCAAGTGAGCCGGGCCGTCATCGTCGTATCCCCCGGACGAATGCAACGGACGGGAAATAAAATAAAATCAAACCGAGAGAGAGAGAGAGAGAGAGAGAAAGAGAGAGCAAAGGAGGAGAACAGGGGAAGGGGCAAGGGGGGGGGAAGGGAGGAAATCCCAAATCCCTTCCACATCACCCTGAACGAAACGACTCCGACCAATTATCGAAACGCCATGATACACATCATTCTTTTTTTTACTCTCGTTGAATTTGCATGGCGTGGCTTGGCGTGGAGGAAGAGAAAACGGAAAAGGGTGGAATGGGAAAGACATGCGGATTGCAATCGCAGCGGATGGAAACCATTCCTGACCCCCTTAACCCCTTGAGTGCGGCAAGACGTGATATCACGTCATGGTTTGTTTACGCTGGTTCTGATGACGTGATGTCACGTCAGGGGCACCGTGAGTGTTACAGCCTGTTAATGAACTTTCACTAGGCCCCCTAGTGAAAGTAGGAACCTTCCCGCGGTACCCATGACGTGATATGACGACAACAGCACCAACGTCAAAAAAACCATGACGTGATATCACGTCATGCCGCACTCAAAGGATTAAGAGTTCGGTACAAAAATTAAGATTTTTATTTCATTTTTGCGGCATTTTAATAGAAAATCATGCTACATCTAATAAATCCAACAAACTCCATTTTTTCGCACTTGCTTTTTTAGTAAATTTAAAAAAACAAGGGGTTATGAGCGGGACGAGGTAAAGAGTAGGAAATATTGGTATTATAGCCTTATATGAATCACAAGCAATAGAGGCAGTTTTATTTAAATTTTAAAAATAAATTGATGGCAAAAGCCATCTTAGCGAGCAGTTTCTACCAGCAGTGGTAGCAAGCCTTTCATTTTTGTGGAATTTAGCATGAGAAGCACCATATTTTAGGAGAACAAAATAGTTACACGAGAGGGGATAGCTATCTCAGCCATCAATTCGTTAGCGACTAAAATAATCATAAAAGATAGCACGCTATTATCCGTTGTGATAGTGCCTCAGTCAGTTTCATTGATTAAAATCAAACATTAATAAATGCACTAGCAAAATAAATGACAAATTTAGGGACATCTATTAATTAATAGCTAATATATGCTTCTAAGTAGGCAGTATTTCTCTGCAAAAATGAAAAGATACGATTAATGAATATTTTGACAAACGTAGGAACAAGATAGCAGCGTTGAGAAGTGCCGACTTTAAATTGAAATTAATGCCATTTCTTCATTTTAGTGTGACAGAAGAAAATTATCTTTCTTGTAAAACGCCATAAAAGTTCCATATCTAAGCGATTCTTTATATGTCTAACTTGGGATAACGCTAGACTGAAGTCGAAAATAAGAAAAATAAGCAATTTTATCCGCCATCTTTCAATCCATTTTCTCGTAGCACTGATTTAACCAAATGTGTTTCATTGTATATTTCATATTACTGTCATAAACACATTGAGTCATCTTGATTTTCGAATAACTCCGTTATTTTGATAGAAATCGTGCTGCAATACGTTCCTTGGACTCGAAAATGCATTCACTGAAGAAAATTTACTTTCTGATTCTTAATGCTGTAGTTGTATCTTCATATCATGAACTCGCTTGCTGAATTTCTAACTTCATTACATGTAATACTTCGCAGTTTACCTTGCATACTTGGGTACTGTCTATTATTCGCATGGTATAATTTCTATGTAAAAATGTTATGTTTCGTACAACCTTGCACGATTAGTCTTTGCCATTTATACTGTTAATTTTTGTTCACTAACTCGCATGACTGTGTATATTATTTTTTTGTTCTGAAGGGGCACAACCCCCAAAAAAATCAATACATATGCTATTCTATTCTATTTAACGATATATTTGGCACTTTTGTAAATATCTAAGTTTATATTACAATAAAAATATTTTTATTGTGATGCAAGTGTGAAAATCTTGATTTGATCACTGATTTTTCACGGTTGTAATACTGGAAAGACTATTGAACCGAATAAAAGCAATTCGCAAAAATACACATATGAGAACGTGTGTAATTACATCAAGGAAGCAGTCAATTAATTGAAAGCAACGCAATAAATACGAATTATCCGCGGCTGGCAAAAGAGGATAGTGCTCACCAAGAGAGCTTTAACTTGTCCAGACACGTGAAACTTCCTATACTGAATCTCTGTCGCCAGAAGATCTCGACGCATTCCTCGCCACCTTTCCTTCAAAAGCATCCGATGATCCTACCAAACTGCAGGTCCCAAAATCCGAGGAAAATTTTATGACGCATCACCAAATCCACAAGCTATCAGCGCTCACGTACGGACGCACAGTAAAAAATATACATAAGGAAATGGAAGAAAGGAGGAAGGATGACGCTTGGATGCCATCCATTTCTTTGGTGAGGAGGAGAAATAAAAAGATTCAACGAGAGTTGAGACGCCGACGACGGAATCACAGTCCTCTCTGACCGATGGAGAATGACAGAAGAAAATGTAAAAACTTGGGAATTCGCATCGACAAACGAATGTGGGGGAAGTTTTAGGGGAACTGATACGTAGAGCTGTGTGATATTACGACGCATCAACTGCAATATACCGAATATATCAAATTTACGGTAAACACTGTCAGAGTTTTTCGATATTAATTGATTACGATGAATTGCAAAGTGATTCGATACAAAGTTTCATTCAATACATTTAATGATTTTCGATTATATATGAGGTGTTGCGAGATCATGTGATAATTATCATTGGTTTTCTACCATATGAATGTAAGGAAAATTTGCTCTGTAATAAAGTAAGCTCTGAGTATAATTTATCCTAAAACGCCTATAAAAAGCTCATTGCTTTCCTAACTATAAAAATGTACGTAGCCATGCCATAACATGTAAAAAGTGATGAAATGTAACATACCATGTAAACCTGCGCAATACGCGGTGTAACATTATGCAATGTAATATTATGTGACGTTCAATGTTCCAGCGTAACTCTGTACCGAGCAATATGCGATTTCATCCAATATAAAGTTTCCATCTCAATGCTGTATTAAGACGTGAATTTTGCACAGTTAAACCCTGACGAAGAGCGGATCTATTTTACTTAAGTTTACTTTTAAGTTGAATTCAGGGTATCCTTTGACGTTCCTCGTCTCCACTCCCATTTGTTTCATTAAAAAAATATATTTTCTACTGGGTAAATGGGGAGGTTCAGGGTTTTTTCCCCTTCCCCTGCAACCTCCCCCTTTCACTTTGATTGTCACAACTCATAACGCAAAAGTCGGGCAGAAAGGTTGGGGGTGGGAAGGAAAAGCCATGTAGCGGCGATAAACGACAGGGCTGATAATGCGAGAGATATGGATGAAGGTCACGCGAATAGAAGGGTTTGGGGAGGAGTGAGCGCGAATGTGGATGGAATACAGGGAAAGGGGTATGAAAGAGAAGGGTGGGGTGTGCGGGTGGAAGAGGGAGGAATGGGGAGAAGCATCGGCGTACACAGGCTTCATCCAAAGAGAAAGGCCAATGATGTGGAAATTGGTTGACATAATTTGAAGGATTATTTATACTCATACTGAAACGATGGAGAATGGATCCACATCACAATTGTCGGGGAAAGTGGGATAGCGATCAATGTATACTTTGAAGATATTTGGGGACTATTATAGTCTATACGGCCGGATTGAAGGTATCCTCAGGTTGAGATTAACATTCCAAATAAAATGATTTTTCCACGAGCTCACATGAAGTTATAGATGAGATCAAATTGTCATTATAAAGTAATCCTAAACCTATACTATCATTTTCGAAAGGTTTAACAATCTTGAAAAAACTCTTTAAAGAGTCGAATAATAACTTAGAAACAACCGAAACTTTCGTGGCTATCTTAACGTCAGTGAAATTTCTCGCCGCCATTAGGCTTCTGGGACTGATCTAGAATTTCATACTAACTATGCTGAATAGCGAAAAAGGAGAAACACATTCGAAAAATTTTCTTTTCCGATGTGTCTTACCACTTAAAACCATCAACTGGTTTCTAAGTCCTGAATTTATATTAAAGCAGACAATTCCATCCATACAGCAGTAATTTCAAATTAATTTGAGAGAAAGCTTGTTTGTTTTGAGTTTGAAACTAATCCTTTCATTGAGCCTTCCACAAAAAAGAAGTCAAACCTCAAATGAAGAAGAGTTCTCGAGTTTCCAACCAGGTAATGTGGATGTGTTTCCACCCGGATGAATTGAGGGCGACGGCAGGCACAGGAGAATTTACCCCGAGGTCAATGACAGACTACGCCTACGAAACGTCCTTACCATGAACCAACATTATCCGGTTGGATCCCGAGGAGAGCTCAGCATTTTAAGTATCTTCCTCGAAAGCCCGATCTCACACAAGTAGAAACTAGTTCTCTAAAGGAAGAATCCTCCCTTATGTTATTACTGCAATTAACTCGGTTCTTCAACACAAAATATGTAATAGTTATGGTTAGGATGAGTTAAGAAGGTTTTCCAGCAATCAAATCAAAATATCAACTTGAAGAAAATATTATGCCAGCACCCTTATATTTCACTCAGAGGTGCAAAAAAAGAATTATTTCATGTTTTCCACACTAAAGAAGTGTTGCATTAGATTGGTCTCAATGACTGCTTAACTGAAACTTCGTTTCTGTTAATCAGTCATAACTGATAATTAAATTATTTTTTCTAAGAAAATTATATTTAAGACCAAGGAGAGATAAAACTTACGCTCAATGAAAGAAAACCTCGCTGAAACAGTTTTTCACCTGAAAATAATTCATCTCTTATGACCGCTTACAGATTTATGTATTTTCACGCTAATTTCACTTAAAAATGATGTAATACACCCAAGTTGTCCCGAGTAGAATTTCAAAGAGGCATAGAGCCAAAACGAGTTCTATTTTCATTTATCAGAAAAGGAGTGAGCAACATAAGATTTACGGTAGTCTACCGATTGCATCCTGTGTTTTATCATCGAAATTGGCATAGGTTTGCAGAACCCGCGGTCAGGACCAATAGAAAACAATTAAGCCTTTATTTCTCCTTGAGTCAAAGAAGTGAGCTGAGTGGTGATTTTTCAGGTGGTCAGCAATTCTAGTATTCTCATTTTTCCCACCAATTCAATCCACTCATTTAAAGGACCGCATTGAATATCGATAAGGTGAAATTGGAGGGTAGGACAAGGATTCGGCTGTGATTAGAAAAACGACCTTGGCCAGGTCGTTTTTCTAATGCAGATCTTGAAGTCCTTCAGAGGGCGAATTCTTATGTGAGCTCAGCGGCGGCAATTCCAGCCGTTTGCATACGGTTGATTTTTATGGCGTCGTCAGGATAATGACTTCCTCATTCGGGATTGAGACTACGGAATAAATATCAAGCACAGCAAGGTGACGAATTAACTGTTTGTGCGAATGACAAGGTTGTCCGAGCGAACTTGTGATGTGAGCTTGACGTGAGCTAGACGTGAATTATGGATGATCTCTCCAGTACGGGGCGATCGGCGATTTTCGATCAGGTAGGAGGTAGGATCAGGACCCGACGTCTTCAGCGTCTTTCCGCGGAAGCGGAATGCCATTGGCAATATTCATGAACGGTAGGCGCCCCACGTAGTACACAAGAGCGACAGCTCACAAATTAAACTGAATGATTCATCCACACCAGTTCCAATTCCATAGGCCAATATCAATGGAATTAAAATAAGAAAGACGATGTCATTAGCAAATGAGCTCCATCATTAAACGTAATCCAAGAGTTTTAGCAGAAGGATAAAGGCGTGTTTCTCATGTCTTTTCACGAAATTATGCCAAGATGAATACCATTCAACTTGACCTCGATAAGAACTTGGCTCTTGCAGCCAGGCCAGGTGTATAGCCAGGTGATATTTGAGGAAAATTTCCACTGTTAGATGCTACATCTTAACATATTTTGCATGAACCTGCGTACCACATTGTTAGTATTTTTTATAACGACTATGGTGTGTGTATAAATTATTACAATGATCAATTACATCGTATTAAAAGTTTCATTAGTTGAATAAATAGATGTCGTATGGCGATAAATAAATGCAAAAGATAAGAGCGTTTGAGGAGAGAATTAAGGATAGACACATAATAGACTCAGGCTAAGGCGATCGAAAAGACTCTTTATATAAACAATACGAGGGAAATAATAGCGCAAAGCTCCAAGTATGAGGAAATTCATAAATTTGACATTAACCACAGAAAAATATTACGGTAGAGGCAATACAGAAAGCTGTAAGAGCCAGCTTCGCGTCGCTTCCTCAACAGTCACATAATTGGAAACTTTTCACTGGGTAACTGAGGATTAATCGATGAGCACGCAAGAATAGTTCACCCTCTTGAAACGAAGATGAAAAAATATATCATGACTTTTAAACCATCAGAGAATCATGTCAAATTTCTGATATGGATCACCACACAACATGTCCCTGAGGAGACCCTAAGGTCACATCAGTGGACAGAAAAATCCTGTCTCAAAACGTTTCTGCCAAGGACTACAAAAAAATTGAGCTATGTGAATAAATTCTAGATGTTTTAAACAGAATAATACGGGGTGGGTAGAGGACGTGGAGGAACGGGAAATATAACGACGGCGTTGACTTAACGTAGGGTTCTTGAAATGTCGACTTCGCGAAGCTCTTTACTTGCACGCGAACGGACCCTCGAAGAACTCTGAATAAACAGCCACTGGGGAATATTTGAAGACATCCGACGTCAATTGGATTTTTTATTTGTCTACTTTTATTTTCTTGCAAAACGTACGCAGTCTAGTGTGACAGGAGCTATGGATAAATTATTATCTGGCCTTTATAGATCCAGAGCGTTTGAAATTATGCTTAATAGAGTCGGTGAAAAAATATAAACTTTTATCCCGACCCCAACGAGCCGGAAAAGTTTGTCTCTTCAGCTTAGTTTAGTGGCCAACATGTGCAAGTAAGCACTGCTGATAAAAGAAACCTGAGCACTTGAGAGTACAAAAGTAAGCAACAGATGGCTTTAAGGACAAACATAAGCCACAGTCGGAAATTTAGACCACTTTTTAAGTGATTTTGAGGCTGATCTTTAACCTGATGGCATCAAAAAGTATTTTCTGAATTCCAAAATTCTACTGCAGTATGCGCATTACTTTAGGAAATTTGATTGTAGAATGGATAGGATAGTTAAGTGATAAATTTCCCAAAACTCTAGAGGTCATATTAGCGGCCATTGAGACGGAATATATACGCCGATTGGAAGTTAAAAAAGTGAGAGATATTGCTGCTCAAGCAATTTTTCTTTCATATGCAAACCAGTAGGTATTAATAGACGAATTGCATGTCTGATTTATGTAAGAACTTCTTTTGTCTACCAGCATACATGTGAGTGTTCATTCCACTGGAATATATAGCTCATACAACTTACGAAGAATTTAATACGCGGAAGATGTGAAAAAAATCACCTTCCGTCACACATGTTTGAGGTGATTAGTAAGATTAAATGTAGACGTAGAAATGCTTACACGGCTATGTTGGAAATCTTACTTCCCTCCTGAATTTTCCGACCCCAGAAAGTTTGTGCTACTTATAAACTAAACGAAAGAAAACGAGTTCCAACGCTAAAAGGTACACATGAGTATTGCCGATAAAAGAAACCTGAGCACTTGAGAAAATCAGGGCAAGCAATTAATGGGACGAAGAGAAAGAAAGATTAAAGAAATGCAAGTATCTAACACTTAGCGACGGATTTTCGGGCGTTGCGCTCCGATAGAAATTTTCCTCCACAAGAGTCAAGGAAAAACCGGTCCCGTTCCAGCAATACAAAGGAATATGAAAAGCAAATTCCATTCATAACTGGAATTCATTTTTTTGGGAAAACCCACGGTCGCAGAGCACGCAATGCATTGCTTCACGCGATGCTGATTCTTTTGTGACCGTTAAAAAAAAGACATTGTATCCCGGAATTCTATAGTTCGCGTTATGAATAATTTATCCACAGTGAAAAGGCTAAGCTTTACATGAATATCAGGGACACATTGCTGCTTAATCATACACAGTTTCAAGCTTGGGAGCGGTCCTGATTTAAACGTTTAGTTACAAAGATTCTTTTCTTGGGCGGTAACGCTTATCTACTGGAGGGGAATGAAGAAGTTCAAGAGGGAACCATAGACGTACTTGATTCGAAAATTTTACACGATAGGCGATTTTACTGCGCGCAAACTTTTGTGAAAGATAAAATTTCAGATAAGAGCTATCCTCTAGAATGAAAAAATATAAAAAAGAGCTCAATGACCATAAAAAATTGGTTTAGTAGAAATTAATAGCGCCAGCAGAAGAGAGAGGTGCCCGTTTGCAAATTTTCTAGGTATAATCACCGAGTAAATACATTACATTATTACCTATATCCATGATAAAAAAATAAGAGAAGCGAATAAAACTAGTTCCGTTTATACCCAACAAGTAAGGAATGAAAGAAATAAACAAGTTCTCGAAAATGGCTGTTCCAGGGACTAGGCTTTGACCGTTATTCGGAGAACATTTTAACAGAACATATTATGCTCTGAGGCAACCTTTACAGCTCAGTCAAATGCCAAATACCATTTATCGATTACACAAATGCAGAAGCCTAAAGGAGAAATGCAATGCGAATTTCAACGTCCGTAAACACACATTTCATGTACATCACTCATTGCTACCGGCATGCTTAAAAATCGAGATGTTTTATTCTGTATCACGCAAGAGTATAATTACCGGAAAAAATATCAACGTATTCGTGATGCCCTGATAAGTAGGAGAATTATCGCATGTGTCTTAAACGCAAGAAAATATTACAAAAGGGAGTTATATATGTACCGGAAATCTTGAGTCTTGAGTTACAGTTTTTTTGTCCACGCATTTGGCGGATTCGATTAATGCGCATCAACAAAATAGTCACCAAATGTGAATTACCATTGGGACGAAGGTGCCAGTCGAACAATATTTGTTTTATTCCAAACCTTAAGCCCACTTTCCTAAATGATGATAAAGCCAATTTAGCACATGCCAGATTTAATGAGGTTTCAGTATTTAAATGAGGCTTATAGATGGCATAGAATAGATCAAGTAATATTTTTTATGGTATATTTCAAGTCTAGTGACAGCTTTCATTACACAGAAAAAGAGCGTCTATGATATAAGGCAAAGAGGGAGAGTAGAAAAGTAGATTTCAATGGCATTAAAAGGAACTGTTGTATTAGTACATTTTCTGGACCGTAATTTTCAAAATACGTAATCCAGGTGTTTCAGACACTGAGATTAACGAGTTTTTTCTTAGGGTTTCTCATCGAAAAAATTTATCGGATCACATGGAAATGATTGCGAATTTCGATACAATCTATGAAGACACGGAAGACTGAAGCGTTCAGCATTTTCGCACGCATGGAAAATAGCAACGTCAAGTGAATGATGAGAGCCCACCAAGGCACCATGTCCCTTTATTGTGGCCTGCCGAAAGAGCCATAATGCATGCGAAATTATTGTGATAACATTTCATGCTCTGAGGAAAGATTTTGTTTCAAGGGAAGGCTGTGGTTGAAAATTATTAAGATTTTTCACAAAACGAACTTTTTAATAGAACTATGAAGACAAGTATCCAATGTCAAATGGAAATTCCATTAAACGTATCTTGAACAATGTGACATTTGAGATAATAGGCGTGCAAGGCTCAAAAGAGCTAGAAGTTTTCATGAAAGACAACCAGGAGTGGATAAGAGTAAGGGAGACTCTGGGGGAGTTAGGACCCTGATAAAAACAGATTAACGGTTTCAGAAAGACAAAGAATATGGTCTTAAGGAACGATATGAAAATTTTCATTAAAAATATAAAAATATCGACAATTCTTAGATATTTTTGCCTGTTTAATTAATAAAACTTCTCTATTTATATACAACTGGTTCCTAATAGCCTAGGGAATGACAAAAATTAATGGGGTCATATTGGTTGAATAAGCATGTGACGGAAAACACTTAGATGGATGTAAAATAAGAAAAAGGTAATGCAGTTCAATGATCACTCAATAATTTGATGAGCACCAGTGCCCATAAATATTGCACAATACCTACAAATTTTCAAACCCTCAGCACAATTGACTTCGTAAAAGATTGGCAAGTCGACAAAAAAATTCTAAACTACTTCATATATTTTTATTATTACAGAAAGGATGGGAGAACTGTTTTATAGAGTTACACAGCGGAGATTTTTACGAGCAATTGCCAACACAATAATCGAACTATATGGCTTTTTAAAAGTAACAACACGGGCGACCTACAAAAAATCAAATCAATCATAAAATTTGTCTCGAGGCGAATCGTGACTTTCTCCACAGTATATCATGCTCACCATGGGCAATATTTCCCGTTTCTTCGGAAATGGCAGGCAATTGAAGTATTTTCGATTCGACAATTAGCCAGGAATAACATGGGACAAGCTCACCGACTGCCACCGGACTACATCACCCGATTGGCGTGGGAACATATTGCGCCATCTTTTTTGTTACTAATGCCATTCAATTCACAGATCGAATCGACGCAGAATAAGTACCTCACGTCTCCGCCGGCCACTTTCAATGGGCGGTAAAATGGAAAAAGATACCGTTTCTTCTTAAGGTAGCTTGACAGAGATTTTATTTCACATAAAATTTAATAAGTTTGCCTCACTTTAGGGACAAAATTTCCACAGTAATGATATCAAAAGAACAGACAACTATTGCACTACTTTTCGAAATATTGCCACCAAATCACGAAGTCACGAGATTTTTAAGTTTTATCGGGAAATAAAAAATAAATTATCACTAACCGTTCTAAAACTTTTCATCGTGAAGGAGTTTTAGGCGTACTGAATGAAAGAAATAAGTTAAACTGGTTCCAAATCAGTCACCGAAGTTAAGTATATTTGAACTTGGCTCTAGTTTGGTGGGGTGATCCTCCGATTCGTCCGAGTACTGATGTCCCTGTCCACAAGTGACAGACAGTATGTATAAACGAAACGAAATTACCCGCCATAGAACATGGTGGAATAATGAGGTTCCGTCCTCAGGATCGCTTATTCCAGTTTTACTGAGATGAACTAAAAATAGAATTCCCGATCTTGCATAACAGTAACTCAGCATTGAAAGAGGAGATTTTAACATGAGCTCTAACGGAGATCGCTCATATTATCGCAGAAAAACGTCAATTTGAACGAAAAACAGCATTTCAGCTTTTAATTAAAACTGCTTATAGACGCAAAAAGTCCTATAAAAACAGAATAAAAATAAAATTAAGACATCTTATCAGATATTTAAAAAAAGTTATTATCGAATTACTGCCGTAACTGTAGCCGAACTGCGGCAGTTCCACGCAAATGGCGCTACAGTCGTCTCCAATGGCTGGACAAATGTGGTCCTTAAAAATATATTCATGGAAGAATCTTGCAGTTCCATAATTTGTATCCTTATGTTGGTTTTTCAAAGGTAACCCATTCCAGCGAAAGCAGGTATTTTTCAACTAAATAAATAAAAATGTGCAAGTATTTGTCTTGAATCACTTAGTCAAGCCATATCCGCCTTAAACGAAAATACTACTACTACTAATAAGTCAAATGTCCATTATGATATTTGAGAATAAATAATGACAATACCAACTGTGTTTAAATCCACAGAGTTCTTTATTGGTACAACTAGGTACCAGAAGATGACGCAGTGGCATTGAAACTAATTGTACAAATAAAGAACTCTGTGGATTTAAATATAGCTGGTATTGTCAAAATTTATTCAATGATGGACAAGGTTACGCCTGAAAGGATTGAATTCAGGGATATTAGATTTGTTACAGAGAAACTCATAAATAACAAAAAAGTTTTTGCGTTATTAGTATTACTACATTTGTGGCATGGTTATCATACGACTAACATTTTAAAAATAAAATACGATTGAGGTCTCTATCGCGGCAGGAGAGAAATATCTCGCTCCAACTGCAACGGTCGCGGGGCTAAGACGATCGCCATCGGCGATTAGTTGCGCCGGGGCACTGGAAGCGGATCGGCGAATGGACAAGCAGGGCCTCCAAATTTACGTGAATTATCCCCGCACGAGGAGGTGCTCCCTCTCCCGTCCACTTTAAACGTCGCTCCTTGCCTAAATGGCCCCCTTTTCATTCCATGCCAGTGGATCGGGGGTTTCTCTGTGGGCTGCTTGGTGACTCTCTTCTTTCTTGTTTTTAAGTGACGGTTAAAGGCCGCACGGGAGGACATTTCGAAAAAAAAATTTCCAAATCGGGATGGCGGTGGCTCCGAATGGAGTGAGACTTGACGAGGTAGGATTATGTAGATACCATCGAGGGCTTAATCGCACCTTATCTGATACAATTTACCGCCGTAACTACGCCGAGCGAGGTTCAGAGTTTTTCCGAAAGATTTTCTGAAAATACGAACTCCGAAGGTCAAAAAAGATAAGGGTTAAGACAGTCGGTAATGATGACATTGGCACGTAATTTTTTGAGATTAGGAAATGAGGATCATTAGATCATTATAAATAAAACATTTCACCCAAAATCGGGAACCTATGCCCGCAACCCTTTCTATTCCGAAAAAATTGGCATCAGATAATTATTACATCATCATAATACTATTTATATATCTAATATATACAAATGAATGGTTGTTTGTTCGTCTTCAATGCGTTCCAATTCTATATATCTGCTTACGACGAAACTTTGGTGCGTTACTGTGCTCGCGCCCGCGAAGGTTTCTAAATTATTAAATCCATTGTACAATAGGAGCAGCGCGAGTCGATTCAACAAATGAGCGTAGGTGCGCGATCTTCTCAAACAAGCGAGGAACAACAAGAAAGCAACGAAGCTGATCGTTTACGAGTTGCTCAATCACGTGCATCAGGACTGTAAAACTGAGACATACTTTGTGTTAAAAGGTACGTAATTTATTTGTACGTGGAATAAGATTTGGTGCAGTGGTCTCTTCGTTTGCCCGTTTTTTTATTCTTGCATTCGATTTTCGTATACGCCTCAATTTTTTCTTAAATTGGATTTTTATGCTTTAAAATTTTAAAAGTTTGCAAGGCTTTAGCAATAGAATATTTTATTTACTTGGAAACCGCAGCATAGGTATGGAATTCATACCTATTCCAACATAAGTGCGTTACGAATTCCTGTGTAGGTACAAGGAATTCATTGGAATAGGATTCAATTTTGTTATAGTCTGCTTTTTATATGTGTGCCTACTGAGACAGAAAAAGAGGCATTGCAACGCATACCGAGCACAACTAGTTATTTGTATTAGAAAATGGATTACTTTGCAAGAATAAAGTTCAGAACAAAACCATTTTACTCGAATTCAAGAACCAATACCTTCAGACTTTCCAATATCCTCCATTTCTGCAGCAAGTTACGCGTACCAAGACCAAATATTTCGGACGTATCATTTGTTTTCCTTTGAATGAAAGTCACATCATCAAAATTCCATCAGGCGGACGTTGGCTTCATGAATAGTCCTACCAATTATTACCTAAAAATCACGGGGATTTCGTGATTTCTCTTCACAAAACCATCAGCTGTGGGTGGGTTACCGAGGGAGGAAGCCGACAATTAGAGTCATATGGATCATTAAAACCTGGTGGCTGAATTGCTAAGAGAAGAATTATTGAGGATTTTGGAGAAAATTGGGGAGAAGCCTGGCGTTGCTACTAAAAGACGATATTAGAATCGGAATGAGGTCCATTTTTCAATCATCCCAAGCCTAACAGCTGAATACTACAATTTATCTCCACTATATCTGCATTCGTTACTGGAATTCCACTGAAATGAATCTCCGCATCAGCCAGGTTAAGAACCCGGGTCCAAGGACTGAGAAGTCACTATTCTGGTCACCTCACGATTCAGACGTCCAACTTTTAGTTTAATTCAACATAATCACCTGATGAAACATTTCTCATTTTTCGCCTCCTTTCCACCGGCAAAATGCGCATTTTGTTACACCACCAGTGTTTTTTTATACCTTTAAATTAAAACAACATTGATGACTATTAAAAAAGCGAAAAATGCCACTAAAGCGAGTAGTAAAATAATCTGAAAAACCTTCAAGAAGAGAGTCAACTTTTATAGTTCATCCCTCACGCCCTTCCCAAATCATTCATCTCCACTTCAAATTGGTTTCTGTTTACCATGAACCGAAGCAGAGCGTGCTCGCTCTTGCTCGGGGAAAAATTTGATTTCGCCGCGATAATGAAATCACCACGGTAACCACTCCGCTGCTCCCCCATAAAAAACTTGGGACCGCCCTGCAAATGCATGAAAAAATCACGTAGGACCGCGGACGAAAATAAAAATGGGAAATTCCAATTAAAACCGCTCGTAAAGTCGAAAAGGAGAACTTTTCCGTTCCTTATTTTCATTTTTCGTGCCTTCTTCTTTCCCTTCGCGGGCGTCATTACGCCCTTTCGAAAATGCGACTCCATAAACTTTCCAAGGGCCAATATTTCCCCGATAAACATCTTCCATTTGCGTGCGTCCCGGTTCGTTTCCTTCGAAAGCGCCGGCCACAAACACGAAATATAAGCGGAGCTAATCATCGCGAGACGAATTCAGAGGTCAAACGAACAGGAGAGAAAAACATAGGCGCAGATCGAAAAACACGTACTGCTTGGAAATGTTTTCATTAGGACAGTTACAAACATGCGCAAACCCACCACGTGTCATCAGGATCTTCTTCTTCTTCTTAGTGGAATCTGCCTTCTGACAGGTTTCAACTGGGTGCCCTCCATCGCAGTCGGTCCTGAGCATCTTCTTTCATTTGTCCATATCTTCGGCCATTTTTTACGTCTTCTAGCATTCCCATTCTTCTCCTTCCTCGCTTTCCTTCTATTTTTACTTCAATAATTCTTCTAAAAAGACAAGTTTGGCGTAATCCAAGCTGTCTTCCCCTTTTTTATTTTCCTCAGCAGTTTTCTTTCTTCTCCTATTGTCATTAGTACTTTCTCATTTCTCACTACCGGGATAGGCTCAACCAAAAAGAGATTGAAAATTAGTGTTCGGCCAAGGAATCTGGCTTTTCACAGGGTCAGCCTGTGGCGTGGGCTACGTGGGGCAAAAACCACTTGCGACCAGACCGCCGGTAATTACCAAGTGTTAAAATGGGGCGGGTGGCGGGAAAATCGGAAAATTTTTACAGTATCCAGCAAGTATTTCTTCCGAAATTACCCTTTTCTGCATATGTACCCTCAAAATTACCGCCACCCATTACCAACTTGAACGTTGTGCGACAAATAGACGACCCATCGGTCATCAAGCGTCGCATTGCCAGCGGGTTTTAACTCATATTTGACGAAAATCGAACGCGACCACCGGAAACGTGATTTGGAATAAGGCTTAAAACTATACCGTCTGCAACGGCGGAACTAGCCAGAAGAAACAAGCGGGATTACACCTTCATTTCGTCTCCAACCTCATTGGCTGGAGACACGGCCGATAGTTTTGCGTGCATGTGTCTCCGTTTTATGTCGTCCACGGTGCGAGACTCGTCCGGCCTCCAATGTTCCTAAATCAGCCTCGCCCGTTCATGATCCTCTGATGGAGAGTCATTAATATAGTCATAATATGACGTTCTTATTGATGAGATTTACTGCACTCATTTTTATGGGTAGACGGGGAGTATTGAGATGACGGGACCCACGCTTTGACCATTATTGGTCCGAATTGACCATAATTGGTCCAAATTGACCATCCATTGGTCCGGCGGGTCCCTGATTTGATGACGTCTTCTGGCAGACCGCACGACGGCTACCCATAAAGAGAGTCGGGGGACACCCGATCCCAAATTTTTGGGTAAAGGGCTCTTCCGGTTCTCATAAGATGTGCGGTAAGTTTTCGCGTGAGCGAAACTGATGGAGACTCGTATGACGTTGTAGGGGGAACCCAACAGAAACGAGAACTGCGGGGAGGCGGAGGCCCATTGTCGTCCTTTTGACGTCAATCTGTCTCATAGTGTCGGCCTCGCAGGGGTTGTGGTTCGCTAACCTTCCCTTCCTTCCTTCACCCCTTTCCCACTACTTCCCTCCGAGGACATAAGCGAAATCTTGAAGCCACGGGGGAGGTTTTTAGCCCAGCGTGGAGACCCGAATCACCTGCACTCATTTTTTCTCCGGTATTTTTTTGTGAGTCGTGGCCGCAATCTGAAGTTTTTCTCAAATTTCAAAATATGTGGAATGTCTAAATGATAGGAATTCAGTAAGGCATTGATAAACCACGTATGTCTCAAAATGTAGTAGTAAACTGCATTAAAGTCATGGCACGGGGTAACATATCAATTATGGCTGTAGTAGTCACGTGTAACATCATGTTGGAAAAGACAATGAGCGATCAATCTAAAGGACAAAACTTGACGATGGAGTCGGGGAGATGGGACGATAGTTGCCAAGCATAATCGGTATGAGCGATATGCGGCATTGGGCGACAGTTACACTAATCAATGTTTTTCGTCTTTTCATGTATGACTTATAATCAGCCGTTAAAAATTCTAAAGCATCTAATTCAAAAATGAAACATACACTTTTATTTGCCAAGAGAGATACATCTCGAGAATGTGACGACCAAAGAGCATTTAACACGCAATATTTCGGTGAGAAATCTTCCATTTTTACAAAAAATATAGAAAATGGAAAGGTGACATATTTATTACAATCGTTATTACGATTTAAAAATTTCATGATAAAGCGATGAAAATGCGATGTATTACACCAGAATCGTAGCATAAGATAAATCAGTACACGCTTAATACATGATGTAAACACCGATGCAAAGACTAACCTGATCTAGAGTGAACCTAATGAGAATAGGGAAGATATTAATTGAGAAATAAGTGATGGAGAAGAGATAACTAACTACAGGAATGCAGCAAAAGGCAAATAACCAGGCTGATCAAGAGAATCAAGCTAATTCTAGACCATGAACCAGGAAACCTACGCAAATGCTTAATTTAACTTAATAGGAGCCGCTATGCTTTATAAGTGAGCACAGTAAAGCATGTTACGCTCATTACTGTTTTCACTTCAATGCCGAGCCAAACTTTCAACCACTATCCTCAAACACCTCAAAATGAAAATAAATTAATATTTTCTCTCCTTTCTCGTAATATCCTATAGTATAGCAAACTAAATATAAATTGCGTCTAAACTCGAATGTCTTTTAAAATTCTACTGCTGAAGTGCGCAAATGATTGCATAAAGCTGCGTCAAGTCGTAATATCAAATGATTTAACTAAACATTCTGAAATTTAAATCACCAAAGCTAGGAAGTTCTCTAACTACCATGTAAAACTAATTATGAGATTAGAATAGAATGTTGAAAGAGTAAATGGGAATGCTTTGTTCATTCCTACCTCGCGAGGTTTTCGGAGAAACTTACTCATATAATCGAAGCAGTTCAGAAAAATTTACATAGTTGGATACCATTAATGCAAGAACAAGCACGAAAATAACTAATAAAAAGCATTAATTTCGTAGGGGAAGCAATTACTATAGAATGATTGCCGATACTAGAGTCACATGGTCATAAGGCAGGGGCATTTCACTATCAAGTGTAAAATTATATATAATATAGTACGATAGCTGAGATAAAATAAAGATGCACTATGAATTAAATATGTAAAAAAAATATCATCAAATAAATTAAAGTGACATTTGGTATTACTATATCAGTCTAACGCTGTACATTAAGCGATACACACTTTATAGTGCATCAGCAATGATTATTTGGGAAAGCATTCATAATGAATTATGTAGAGAGTATACTTTGCTATGGACTTACCATTTACAAAAATTGTAACAGTGATTATTCGACACAATTGTGTAGAATTATGTAGAGAGTATACTTTGCTATGGACTTACCATTTACAAAAATTGTAACAGTGATTATTCGACACAAATAGTAATAAAATATACTTCGATATACAATATAAGCCTATAGCAATGAAACTAATCATTAGGGAATTGAAGCGGTGACAAAGCCAAAACAGCAATTCTCGACCAGAGGCGCAGAAACGAATTTATACGACGAGGATCTATTCTCTCCGCGAAAATCGAGACGATGACAATTGAACATCGTTTCCATCAATCTGCCAGTCGAAGTTCCCTCATTGAGTATCAAATGCCACCGGTGAAGCTAAGTATTACGAAATGGAATGGTAGAAGGAGTAGGAGTAAATAAGCATCGTTTAACGGCAGCGAGTATAAAAAATAAACCCAACTCTTCAATCAGTCAGTCGAGTACCCCGAACAAGTTCCTCCAATTATCCGTCGGGAACTACTCCATTAACTTATTGAAAGCCGAAGTTCCACGAGGAGAACTGAGCATATTATGGTCGAATAGCGGGTAAGGATCGGGAAATTACGTAAAAAATTTATATACATAGCCCTTTCTAATCCAAAAAATACTCCACAATACAACCTTTTCACCAGTTTTTTCAACTTTCCCATTCATATCTGGTTTTAGTCTTTTTTAAACCATGGCAATAAAGCCGTAGTAGGGCCTCACTTTAATCGAATACGGATAAAATCTACCAATAGTCACAGAGGACATATTAGAGTTCGAAAGTTTTAATAGGCTGGTGATGAATCTTCCACGCCGCGGATAACATGGGGTCTCCATATTATTTGTAACAAAATCCAAAAAGTAAAACTACTGGTACAAGTTTTTTGTAAGAGAGTTTACGTTCCTTTAGAAGAGATTACGGATTTAGTCAGTTTTCTTCGAACAAATGAACTTGATGTAAAACAGAAATGGTAATTTTGAATGGAAGTGTTCTTCAATGACATCAAATACGTCATATGTACGATAAATTACGTCAAAAACACCTGAACATCTTTTGAATATTTTTTTAAGCTTAGATAAAAAATATCATTAATTTATGTTACTTATATATTTCAAAACGACTATATTTACGCTATACGCTTTGTTATATATTGTTACACTCAATGCTTTGTTACACATTTTTACCTGGTATTGAGTACATTATAAATGAAATAATGTCGCTGGGTATCTGCATTGCCAACTTTAACGTAACATAGTTTCGGAAACAGACGGTACCTGATAAATCGGGTGAAAATTATTTTTACCCGTTCAATGAAAGCTATGGGGCAAGGAGAATACCATGATCGCTTCCTCTAATTGGAAATTATACAAATTTTATCGATCAAGATGGAAAATCCTGGTAGTCCGGAGTGGCTTTAGGTAACAAAAGACGAGGAAACGTAAGTATATATCATAACAGTTAAGCACTGATCAAGACAAGACATAAACACCCACATTATCATACCAGTAGATTCAACACACTGCCACTCATAAAAATGGCAGCGTTCCATAGTTTAATTCACCGGCTACTTCATGTGCCACTTAACTAGGGTGGATTGGACAAAGAAGAAAGTATAGCAAAGCATATAGACCAGGCAAACGGTAATTCACCCGGAATAATACATAAATTAATATGAAAAACAGAAGAGGAGTTTTAAAAACTTATTTATTCTGGTATTAACTGTAAAATAAATGGTAAAAAATGGTGCTTCATACAATATATTGGTCACGTTAAGAAAAATATTGTAAAGTTGTTCCTGAGGTCAGAATTTATTGTCATACTAGTTGCCTAATACATTCCAAAACATACTTGTACACCGTAAAGATAGGGTGGACGATCTTGCAAGAGGGATACATGAACTACTGAGCAATAGCTTTGAAGGACTCTACGTGGGGCAGACATTGAGAAGTTTTCAGACTTGAACAAAGTAACACTTCTGTGATTTTAAAAATACGACGAAATAGCAACGGCGCAATACATCTTTTAACCTGTGACCACCATAGTGATTTTAAAGTGAATGAGCCACAATTCACAGATGACCGACGTAAATTCATTGATTTAGAACAGCTTAAATTTTTAAACGATGCCGTCACTCTGATTTTACTCAAAATAACGAATGTCTGTTACCCGCCAATTCCTCCATTCTATCCGCAAATGCGAAGTAAGCATTCCCCTTCTCCCAAGTTTTGTCCTCCTCCTCCTTCTCTTCCTTCCACTTACAGTCAGGACATAGTGTTATAACTTAATTAATCACATGATGAAGATACTTATGCATTGAAACCTGGGTCGTGGTGGAATGTATTGATCCTGTGGTGTTGTAATTCTTCCTAACGATTATAAAAATAAGGGCTAATGCCTGATAAATTACACGCACTACCGAGAGACTGTATTTCAGCAGGGAGTAACAAAAAACTGGGATTTTGTCTCAAATGAAAAATAAATTATTGAGTAAATCATCATGGAAAAAAAATCTGAAACACAAGTCATCAATATCCCAATAACAAATCGTAAATTACCAAAGAAATGTAAAATGACTTTTAGCATTAATAATATAAAAAAAATGTGTAAGCAAATATACATGGCATTAACAATTCACCAAAGAAAATATTCAAAACATTTATGCGGTTTTACATGTTCAAATATTAAAATACATCATTCTAGAAAATATGAACAAGGAAACGTGATAACATAAAGAGGAAATCTCTTAGATTACATAAAAGGCAGCTTAATTTCTTCGGCCTTTACCTAGATGTATTAAGGAATGTGCACAGTATTCTTTTGTAAATTTCAAGAATGACCATGTGTCTTAAACCGTTATCTACCGACTCGATCCACACAAGTGGTGAGGATGGTTCACATCATTGTCCTTCGTTCTTATTGACCTCGAGTCTTTAGGTCATTTGAAGGATCATGAGAGGAGGGAGGCTATATGGATCATTGCTTTGAGAGAGGGTACATGGGAGGACAAGCCCATGGACATGACGCAGCCGTTCGGTGAAAATAGGTACGCCGTAACCCACAACAGGTTATTCTCGCGGTCGAACAGGTAAGGAGGACGTGCTTCAGGAGGTCTACCGAAGATTCGAAGGCATGGAAGCTCCGAGAGGGATGAAAACGAGCGGGCGGACACGAAAAAGAATGGGAAGACAGTCGACCTGTGCTACCACCGCCTGAGCAGTAAATCTCAAAAACTCTGTGATATAGACCAGGAAGGACGAGAGAAAGTAAGGGAAGAGCTAAATATGAAAGTATCTTCATTTCTTGAGGCGTGATTGATTTTCTTATTACACTCTAAAACTTGAAATCTAAGTAGGCAGGATCTCGTTTAAGAAAAACATCAACAATTAAGGTTGTAGAGCATCTCACCATTTCCCCATGGAAATAATTAAATGGCAGACTTTTAGATAAACACCGGTTTAAAAATTATATGGAATAGTTTATTTTAATATAAATATTAATCCATGTAGAAATTATCTCACTTGGTTGAATTTCCAAACTTGTTATTTATTTATCGAATAAAGTTTCAGTATAAGAGCCATTATCAAGGTGAGAAGTATGTTACAAATACAATACTGCAACTTGGACAGGTGTCTTAAAATAAGGGTGGAAAGTATGCTGAGTCCATTTAAATATACACCTCCGTTAATTTCACGAAGTGACGCCAGATACGATTTCCTATGTGATTAATTAATAATCTATTTAAATGGATTCCAACAAGTACATATACATTCAATAGCTTAATCAATATTAATATCTTAATAATATAATTTATTACTTAAATCTCTCATACGGCTAAGCCTCTCACGAGGATCCAACCCATGGTCTAAAGAAGCATTACAAGAATGAAAACGGAGGATTGAGTTAAAATGTGTTGGTAATGGTAAATTAAGCTTTTCATTCCGAGGGCTCAGGTTCGAACTTCGGCTGTGAAGGAGACCGATCATTACGATCCTGATCACCACTTGGGTGCCATGAGAAGAGCATTTTAAGTTAAGAACATCGCCCGTTGGATGGAGAACTTCAAAGTAGGCTAACGCCAACGCTGGATTTCTCTCCACTATTCCCATATTCTCCGAAAATGTCGTTCCTCCCCAACCAAACCACCCACCTCTAATGGCGCGCATTATCTCACAAACTGGTCATCCCTTATAATTAACTCATTTTCATCATTAATTTAATCCCAAAACTTGCCAAACCAGACAATCCTTCCCTTGACCTGAATAAGCAGACTGGAACTCAGGTGAAAATGTTTCCGCGCTAAGAAAATTCGAAGCAAAAGAACTCATGAATGATAGAACGTCAAAAGTAATTCAAAAGTTGAAAAAATAAAGAATTGAGACCAGTGCGCTATTACCAGTCTAAAATGCTTCATGCATAACAAAATAAATTAAGACTCTTGCTTGTATTTCTTTCAAACTGTTTAACATAAATTGATTTTAGCTTCAACAACTAGAGACAAAATCAAAGCTGTCAAAATTCATTTCATTACGAATATCGTAAGGTTTTACCAGGAGACTCCTCAAGAGATTATTCATTAGGATATAATTGCACAAAGCAGAAAGGCAAAACTATCGATATTTAATTGCAAGTTACCAACATTGTACAGATTTAATCTCATTTTATTACAAATACAATAGTTAAAAAAACGAGAAAGATAACAGCAGTAAAAGTGAAGCTTTAATTAAGATCCTCATCTAAAGGACCACAGGGGGATGTACGAAACCTGAGACAGGTACCGACACGAGAGATATGGAAGAGGGTGAGAAATATAAGGAATTTTACCCTCAAAAGGACAACAAGGACGGGAGACAAGGGCGGGAGAAACGTGGAATAAGCACGTCGCGAAAAAAGAGAGAAAGAAAGCGAAACAGGGAAAAAGGAACTCGATAAAGACGGAGGGAGGTGGGCGAGATGTTTGGGGAGATAGGGAGATGGGGATGTGGAGGTGGGGAGGGAAGTCTTGGCTGGGGTGGGGAAGCGTGAGAGTGGAGTTATTTACGGGCCTCGCGACTCCAGGCACGCAACGCCTTAGCGATAGGCTCATCACGAGAACCAAGGAGGTCAGAGCAGTTAGACGAGAGGGAGTGGGGGTACAAGGAGGGAGTGAAAAGGGCAGACGTGGGTACGAGACCCCTCAAGTAGCAACGGGGAAAGACCAACCCTTAACGGGCGACGGGAGGAAGAGAGGAATAGGAAGCGTGCAAAGCGGGGAAAAGCTTTTGATAAGGACGGACGGCTACGGGTTGGAAGGAATAAAACGCAGCGCCGCTTCCCGCTGATGATTTACTCATCCGACGGATTTCATTTTTAATTTCCAGGTGAGTTCCGGCCGATAACAGTCGCTCTTCGATGTGACCTGTCTCTTCGGGGCCATCAACGCTTCGAAATTATGTTCCCGTGCAATAAATCAGAAGATAAATACGGCAAATGTTTACTCTTCGAAGGTAAGGGCCGCATATTTTCACTGCTAATGCATGAGACCGAACAGCAGGATTGCTTCGTGCGGCGTTCATCCACAGTCAGTCCCTTTCCCAGTCAGACTCGCAAAGTCAACGAACTTACGCCCAAAGAAAACTAGTACAAATAGTTTATAAAAAAATTGCGCATAATTAACTTTTAGGCAAGTTCCGGCAGTCGCCATTTCCACGCTGCGAATTTTCCCGTAGGGATCCTCAACTCCAAGAAATAATTTATCAGCTATAAATATCGAAGTAAAAATGATGAATTTTCACTTTTCCTAAGGTTCGCATAGTCTCTACCATTCATATGTGATTTCCTAACAGCTCAATTGTTTATTGAAGTGCTCATCCAAACCGATTCTCAATTGGCTGAAATAAGTTAACAAAAAAATTATGAAAGAAAAATTGTTGAAATAAATGCTCATAAGAGAAGCACAGAATGAACTAGTAACTTCCAAAAATAAACATTTCTTCCAGTAACTTTTTTTACTTTCCACTTGGAACAATATTAGCTGAATAACAACTATACGGCGAAGGCCAAGAACATTAATAATGGGTTAGATAAACTGGTATTTATAGAGTAAATACAGAAGTAATGTATTCATCACAAGAGATAAAATATGATGCAGAGTAAAAGCTGGAAACTAATTACTTTCTATCGAAGAGGATGATTGACTCAAAAATCGAATATAACATATGGAATAAGTCATTGTATTGAAACTAAGTGATACTGCAATGCCGTACCATCCACGACAATTAACAAAATATTTGGAGCATTTTGTATACTACAAGAATCGAGTCGAATCGAAATATATTAGAAAATGCTAACGATATAATATTGTTAACCCTTCAGCTGTAATACGAAGACTAATATTTTTGACACTGATTCAAATAGGCGGCAAAGGTTCCTTGTCTTATAGTCGAAAGATGGTCATTAGGGTGTTGCTTATTTTTATTTTTTCTCGGATTTTCAATTTCAACCTCTCAAACTATGCTATTAGGTAAGGAAAGGATATCCTACAAAATTCGGATTGATTAGTTAACATTTAGAGGTCGCTCAAGAGGCATAAATGGGTGACGTTCAATTATCCCGCTTGGAGGAAAAACACATAATTTCTAGAGACAACGCGCCAGGTTAGAGTCCTAGACGGTCAAAATTCACTCCATATTTACGTACGCGCGACCGTTGTACACGAATAAAATATTTTAGCGGGGGCTACTGCCGCGCGCTCCACACATAACGCCGCGCAGGGTGCGCGCGGGCCGAAGTCAACTGATTCCTCGTCCTTCGCCCCCCTTCATTCCCTACGCCCACTCTCGCTTTCGCGAGCTAGGGTCAAGGGAGCCATTTTCCGTGCGTGACAATTTTACAGACTGCTAGTGATGTACACAAAGTTACTATCCGAACAGGGCCGAGATTTATGGATAATGTGTTGCAGTACTACCACAGGAGAAAGTACAACAAGATATTTTGAATCTTGCGTGCCGTCACCAAGTGTTAGAAATCATCCTTAGCGCAGTGTTCGAACATAACCTCAAACCTGTCGGTGGGCCTGAAATATCGCAGTTTAAATGATTTCAACTAAAGTGACCAGAAGTCGACAAGCAAAAGGTTCAAGCTCTTGCAGATGAGCAGATGTCAAAATACCTCAGCGGTGATGCAGTATAATGGATTATTGATTTTGCTCGCAATAAAATAGAGGTAATTATGAGCACTGAGTATAACCATAAATTACCATACATTTTCGTTTTGATATAGGTTTTGGACATGCTTTATTTCCTTTTTTAAAATACATTTAAAGGCTGGTCAACCGAGAGCTGATTATTTGGAGCTTTTGGACCTTACAATCATTGTACTTGGCGGCTGCCCCACCCAAGACAAAGTTTAGAGCTCCTGGAGCTTTCAATAGGGCTAGATGGATGGCCAAAGCAATATATTCCTTAAAAATATGGATTATTAGGGATCAGTTTATTTTAACAGAAAGAGATATCAAGGGACTTCTAACTGTCAATATCTTCATTGTTTCTGTGTATATTTTTTCATGATTCACAGCCACTGATGCTCCAGAGGCACCAAAAAAACGATTTGGAGCTAATTACTCGATTAAAAGAGTATAGGAGCATTGACAGTACAACTGCATCCATTGTTCTAAAGAAATTGAGCAGGCCCTTGTGGTATCTAAGCGAGCAATTGTTTTCACTCTCATTTTCTGATGACAATGTAAGTCCATTTGAAAAAAGGAACTTGAATATAAATTAAAAAAAAACAAAGAGGGCATGCCACACCCTCCTATACGACTACCACTGAATTTAGGAGAATGTAATAAGTTAGTGCTGGTAGAGTTTGTTACGATCAATAGTCTGTCTTTCTTTCGAGTACTTAGTATTCCACAAGGTTTTTTGGAAGAGGAACCCGTGACATGGCCCAAAAACAGCGACTACAGAAGTAGTCAAGATGAAGTGAAGGCTTAGCGGGTGGTTAACGATCATGCTGAGTGCGCTATCAAGTTGATGCAGACATTTAACAAAAGCATTACGTCTAAAGAAGAATGTTTCCAGCATTTGCTTCTCGGCGCTGCTCACTATCAAAAAACTATCAAAGAATCGCGTAAGTCCACCGTTAAATAGCAATATCATCCGGGATTGTGAAAATAATATATTTTCGTAGTATGTTGTACTCATGTTATGATGAATTTGTGACAATATTGTTAGGGATTTGTGTGATATGGAAGAAATTACATCTCAAGTTCTGCGACAACACTCAAGAACTCCAACTTTATTTACTTATCCTTTAACCAAGAACAATTACCCTAACAACAACATTCATTCATTGCATTTCATAGATTCATTACAATATAATACTATGAAAGTTTTTCTGAGAATCATTCACGGCTGATGTAATTCGCCAGTTCAAAAAGGAGACAGTTTTCAATGCTAAGCAGTTTTATCATTTATTTCAGGGCAAATACATAAAAGTACATGTCTTTTAAAGTCTACCGGTTTCCATGAGACGGCTGCTAGGATCACACCGTGTGCAGTAAGTACCCCTGAAATATGACTCACGAGAATCTTTTTCCAAGTAAATGATTAAGTTCTCATGCTTAAATTATAGCTAAAAGTCGGTCCCGTTTGGATAGTATCATTGTGTACATCACTACTAGTCTGTAAATTCTACTATTAGTCTGTAAACTAGCAGTCTGTAAAATTGTCACGCACGGAAAATGGCTCCCTTGACCCTAGCTCGCGAAGGCGAGAGGGGGGCTTAGGGAATGAAGGGGGGCGCAGGACGAGGAATCAGCTGACTTCGGCCCGCGCGCACCCGGCGCGGCGTTATGTGTGCAGCGCGCGGCAGTAGCCCCCGCTAAAATATTTTATTCGTGTAGAACGGTCGCGCGTACGTGAAAATGGAGCGAATTTTGACCCAATATGATTCTAACCTGGCGCGTTGTCTCTAGAAATTATGTCTTTCCTCCAATCGGGATAATTGAAAGTCACTGCATTTATGCCTCTAGAGCGACCTCTAAATGTTAACTAATCGATCCGAATTTTGTACGATATCCTTTCCTTTCCTAATAGCATAGTTTGAGAGGTTGAAATTGAAAATCCGAGACAAAATATAAAATAAGCAATGCCCTAATGGTCATCCTTTGCTCAGCATTTAAGGGAAGAAGTACGCGTGGATTTTGGAATAGATAGCTATGTGGCGACAAATCAGAAAAATGCTACGAATAAGATTACGGAGAACGATAAAGTAAAATAAAACTCAGTAGTAAGCGTCCGTTGACGCGCTTCTGCCTTTCACTCGACGCTAGGCGCGAACACCCCGAGTAGCGACATCCAGATCTAATATTCTCTAATATGTCTATCTATCTAAGATATTCTCCCGTCCTCTGTTACAACTGAACTCACGCGTTAGGAAGTCGGGCACCTACCGTGAAATTCAAAACGGAAGATATCTTACTCCTATTTCTGGAATCGTGTGCTCTGTTGCCGGACTTTTGCTCCCGCCTAAGTCCTCCTGCCAAGCGCGATCATATGAAGGCAATTACGAGACTTCTGTCTCTAATGAACAGTTCTTGACATTGATCTTGTGTTCAGACTGGCCAGGCCTACAAAATACGCAAAGGAATCGCCATGATAATTTCTACCAAGATAAGTCACCAGAAGGCAGTCGTCGCGGCGGTGTGTTCGCTCACGTTATGCCAAAGGTTTCAAAAAAATCATGTGTAATACACCTAGTTTGAAATATACGAGATAAAAGCTTATTTAAGGCGGAGAAATCGCATTTACATCACAACGGTGATGCAATTTTCTCTTATTTCAGATAATTTATCGAGGGTAGTTGTACCACGTTTTACTCCTAGAATTTTACATGATCATGTAATCATTTACGGGCATTTATAAAGTCCCGAGTTAAGTAATGACTATTGCCTTAATCCAGAGGCGCACCACGAAATAACAAAGATCTCTTTAAAGCACAAACATAAAAACCCATTTAAGAACATTTTAATACCGTGTAGTCGTGAATAAACAACTCAAATAATTACTCAAATCCATGTCTAGGCTAGAATTGAACCATGGGATATGAATCGGTGACCGCTAGATTAAACAAGGGAGACGTTATTTTTTATGTAATTACTGTTAGCGAATAATCACGAGGAGTAACATTAGGAAAAACGGCGAAGAATTATCCCCTGCATCTCAAAGGCACCTTGTAACTAACAAATGAGATTACAATCACCAAGGTGTCAAGAGAATTAACGGTTTTTTGACACCATCACGCCACTCAGTCATTCACACGAGGGAAATAAATAGCATTAAAATACTTTCAACTTTTAGTCGTTCACGCAAATTAGATCCGGAAAATAAACTTCTAAGGTATATGAAACCAGAGATGAAGAAATCAATGCCAGTGACACGAGTTCCCGGAATAAAATGGGAATTTTAAATGAGCTAAGTTTTCAATGGCGTGTCTCTTCTCACGAGAGAAGCAGATGTAAGGGCACTGGTGTCTTTCGAATCCGGATCACTAGTCACTAATCAATATCCCACGGCAGATATTTTGGATAAAAATGTACACCAAGAGGTAAATCCGACTTCTGAACTCATTGACACATAGTTAAAGATAGTTCAAGCGTGAGTTCTCTTTAGTCCTAATATGTACATCTTACTTAATGTTTTACTTCCAGCAGTTAAGGAGCATGAGATGAGTATATTATTAATAAATTACGACAAGATTTCATAAAAACATTACGAGGAACAAAACTAAACACATAATTCAAAGCATAACTTAGAAACAATACTTTCCGTATGCCAAAACCTAACATTTATGATGCAACCAAAGCGTTCAACCTCTGTTATATTTTTAACAATGTTCTCTGGGGGGCACAGTCGCATTGCTTCTTTTTTGGCAATTAAATAGTAAATAGAGAAAAAATGGACTGACATTTTGAGATCATTAATATAATGTCATCATTTTATCCGTTATGAGGACAAAAGCTAGCTACTCACCTATTTAAATATTGTACACATACCAGATGAGAAAAACCAGACAAGAACCGTCAAAGCTCATTCTAATGGAAATGCCAATTTCAACGTAAAGTTTTATACATAGAAAGTCTTGAACAACAAGTACATTCTACGAGCCCCAAGAGAAAAAGGTATACTGTCGCAATTTTAGTTATAAACGTGTCCTATATTTCACTACTGACGAGAGTAAACCTGTCAGCTAATTTATACGGAAAAATATATTCTTTTTATTATTATCTTCAACCTCTTTTTTATAGCTACCCAGTTTATCCAAAAGAATTGTGGGTAGAAAAAGGCTGATGAACCAAATAGGCATAATGCAAATGTATGCCCGATATTTTCTATTGAAATTCCAGAGTCAGGAAGTTATCCAGGTTGCAATACAAGGCATGATATTTCAGGACGAAAGCCCAAAATTATTTTAATTGGTAGCTTTGTCCACGCCACGAGCTATCCCACAAACACACCATTAGGGCTGATGTCACGCCACCGAAACCCCTCAACCAGAGGGTCAAACTCAAGCACGCACTAGCGAATGCTCAACCATCGCTAGCGGTTGCAGCCGCTCACGATCACGAGGGAAACGAAGATCCGTAGATATGAGGCACGCATTGGGCAAATAATTCGCCGCCACAGAAATCCGATGGCTACAAGCTATTCCGAGGATCTGGACATCCAACAACTCAGGAACCAAAGGTTAATAATGACCAGGAAGAGAGGAAATGATGTGACGGGAGAGAGAAAGGAACTCACACGAGGGGATTTATTTGGTTTAAAGAAAAGAGATGCAAGAGAAAGGGTTGGATGCAAGAGAAAGGAAAGGAGGCTGAACTCGTGCGAATGCGCAACGATACCAAGCGGTTGCAACCGCTCACTATCGCAAGACAAACGAAGGTCGTAGAGATGATGGATAGGAGGAAATCGCGAAAATACTTCACCCCTCTCGTAATCCCACTTCACCCGGATCACAGCAATTCATTTCGTGGATAAGACTAGATAACAACTGATGAACTTAAGGTAAAAAAATAAGTAGAAAATAAAGAGGAAAAATAAAGGACTCAGCCCCTCATGGAGAACTGTTTTGTTTCGGCCAAACAGGAATAGAAGCAAATTTTCGGAAAGGAAAGTGGATTTCCGGGCTATTTTCATTTCCCTCTTTTCCTACGACGCGCTTGCCGTTAAAAATTTCATCTCCTTCCGAAATAAAAAAAACACCAAAATAGACTGGAGAGGGGGTAACAGGGATTGGGGGGTGTGAACAAAGATGAGCTCGGAGCACTGGGAATGGAGAAAGAGAGAGGAGGAGAACTCGTCGAGGAATGAGAAGCAAGGAAATCGCTTTGAAGGAATTGCAACTCAACGACGTAAAGCGGTTGCAACTGCTCGCGAGCGCTAGGCGTGCCGGAATATTAGCTATGATGACTAAGAGAAGTCACGACAGCAATTCGCCGCCGCAGCTTCACTTGACCCACTGCAATCTATCCCGTTGACCCGGCAATCCAACAACTGTGGATCCGGAGGTTTAAAAAAATAGGAGGGCAGAGAAAAAGAATAGGAAGAGAAGAGGAGGGAAGAAGTGTCTCATGGGGAACCGTCTTGTTTTCCGAAGGATAGAACCAAGTTTTCCGCGGAGGATTCGGATAGAAAAGGGGATTCCCGGGCTATTTTCATTTTCTCTCATCTCCTGCAACGTGCACACCGTTAAAAATTTCACCTCCTTCCAAAAGAAACAAAGAATACTACACGGAATGGAGTGGGAGTTGGCGGGGATAAGGGTGTGAACGCAGGGGATCTTGGGATAGTGGGTTGGGGGGTGAGGAAATGGATAGAGAGAGGGAGAGAGAGGGAGGGAGGAGGGATGGGCGTCGCTACAAATGGGGGGCTGGTTCACTATGGAGGGAGGGGGGGAGGTCAAGATTGCTGCGAGATGTTGTAAAAGGGCAGAGTCCCGACAATGGCGACCGAGGGCCGTTCGGCTCGTTCGCGGGGCGGTTGAATATTTGATGCACTCGCCTCTTCGCGAAATTATTCCCCCTAGATCAATTCCATCGGCTGCTCTCTGTTGTGCGCGTCATTTCCCGAAAGGAATCGCTGAGAAGTCGGTGCGGGAGGCGGAGGAGGGGAGAGGAAACAAAAAAAATAAGGAGATGGATTATTAGAGGCGAAAACAAATAGAGAACCACTTACAATGTTATAATCCGCGGCTCATCCTAATCCTTAGAAAATTTTTACCAATATGTTAACTTTTTTGAGGATATCAGTCCAAAGAATGCATCAAGTTGCCTTCGCCAACGTATACATTTCTGTGTACCTTAGTTATAAATATATTCTACTTCAAATCTACATTCTAATCTTTTGTATTATTGTAATCTATTTAATACTAAATCATCATCAGGGCAAACATGGAGAAAGGAACATACTAATGAGAACAGCTCAATCAAAACAAAGAAAAAGACTTGGATAATAGATAGCTGGGCAAGTTACTATCATTTACAAAATATATTTGTAACTTTTTCAACGTACTAACCAGCTTTTGAACGTAGTAGAGAAAAAGAGTGTTTATCTGAAATACTAGAGTGAGACATCTCATTGCTACAGTAAGAGAGGTAAGAAACCCAACCAGTAGCCTTGTGTGGCTCAGACAGATGAGCAATGCCCAAACAAACATAGAAGACATTATGAATCCTCGAAAATTAAATACTTAGAGCTAATAAGGGCTCAAGAATGAAGATCGCTCACGGAGAATAATGGCCAAAAAAAATTAAGAGACTTTTTACAAGGTCTAGGCATAATTTCACAAATAAAAAGCGGAAGATTAGGAAGGCAGGACAAAGATAAATTGAGGACAAAAATTCAACATTTAGAAAAGTGCTGGAGGTAAATCAGAAATGATAACGACCACAGCTACGATAGATAGAGTAGATCGCGAAGGACTTGAGTCAAAATGAAATGGATGCTCATCAGACAGAGGAAAGAGACCTAGGCAGGTCCAAGTTAATGGCGAAGTAGACAGTTGGAAATGTAGCCAGTGTCTTAACACATTCAACACCGTTTGGGGAATGGAATAAAATGATTGAAGAATGGACGATCGTGGCCCATGTTAATATCATAAAACCGTGGAGTTTTTTTTTAAACTATTCATTCCTTTCCAATAGACTCTACCATACGTCCTTCCGCTCGTCTTTGTTACTAGTGACGATCTATCGCAGTAAAGCACAAATGAAGTTTGTAAGTTATGTATGAAAAGGACGGCCTGTGCGGCTGAACAGTGAGTTTAGCAAATACCGGCCCTTTCGTGGTCGTAAAGATAGTATAAAGGCTTGAGATAGTAACACCACTTCTCTCACGATTGCAAAATTAGTCCAACAGTTTCGGAATGTGACGTCCTACCATGAATATGAGGAAATTAAATAATCCCAGCAAAAGTTAACGCGGGTTGGAAGTCTTCCGATGTTCTCGTACACGCTTCGCCATTTTATTCCAGAAGAGAACAAAATAATAGACGCGTGCTAAAAACACAAGATAGAGAGGCCTAGATTTCGTCCCGGCACGTACCCAGGATGCGGATTTCCCCACGGGATGCCTATACAATTATGATTAATATTTCACCTAGGGGTTGGATTAGAACGAATGACGTTCCCGGCTGTGCGTTTGCAAGTGATTTAAAGGCCTCAGATTAAAAGGTAAGTTCAATGTTACTGTGTGAGCGGGTGAGGTCCGTTGCCTTTCAGCCGATTGGACAAAGCAAGCGGTCCAAACCTCCCATTTCCCATCAGGGTTGATGGAGTAGGGGTTCGTACGAGAGGGAGTGGACTAAAAAATCTTCAACGTTGCACTCAAGTCTAATTCGCTCCCGGCCCTCGAGCAGGTAGGCACTTTCAAAGTTTTATTCATAGAGGAGGTACTTCGTGCGTATAGCTGTTTGGTTACTTTAAAACGATCTTTGTTTAGTGCAAGCTCACGCTTCCGTATCCTTCCGGGTTACGTTACAATGAGGAAGCCCACTTTATAGTTTGAGAAACAAACTTTTTCTCTTTTACTACTTTCCTCCGCAGCGCTCAAGATCTTTCCTTCTTTCTCCACCGTCAATTCCACGCACCGCTTCAAAGCTGGTCTTTCCTTCTCGAGCCTTCTAATATCCCTCGCTTTAGAGTCTTTATTGCTGGAATGACTCGTGATCTTCACGATCTTCCACTTCCTCCAATATCATTAGTTCTTCTCAGTTACGTAACTTTGGCTCGAATTCCGAATTTCGTTTGGTACCAAATTACGTCCAAGCCAGCGGGTTACACTTCATTTAAAATTGCCGGCATATTTCCGAAGTATAATTTATAGCAATCCTTCAAGACTTACTAATTCAGAACTAGCTATTTTGAATGATACCTTTTTTGAAGAGGCCTACGAGTCACGCTGAAGTTAAAACTTGTCCAAGCCCACCCAAAGGTCTATTCAATACATTTACAGGAGAGAACTCTTGTTCATAGCCCTATTTTCTATCACTATTAACTATTTCCAGAATCAACCCACTCACTGCAATACGTAAAATGGCTCACAAGGATTAAGTGTATTCCTAAATAACATTTAAAGTGTATCATGACCCAATAATTCACTGCTTCCTCCCGTAAAAACATGCAGTGAGCTACTAAAGCATGATGGCCAATAGCTATATTAAAATATAAAAATTACTAATAACTCATAAAATATTCACGGAAATCTATTAAGACGTAAATAAGAGGAAATAACACAAACTTGTCAAATTTAAGATCATAAAAAGACCAAATAATGAGAGACCATCAGAGAGAACTTCGATTTCACACATTCTCATTGGAGTACGCAGGTGCAATACCCTTCAAAGATTTTACGTAAGCGCATAGCAAATGCACCAACCATTTGGGCCAGAGGTCGAGAAACAGAAGCGCATTGCATCCTGGCGATTAATGGCATTGGATGCACTCATACGTAATGAAACGAGAAACCGGTCCTAAGAAACCTCCAACACGAGTGGAGTTCATTTCAAGATAGTTGAGCAGCGGGGGCGCAGTTAGGGAAGCTAACGCGACTCAAGGATCTTCAGTCACTCCCAAATGTGGCATTATGAATGCCGTTTCCCGTCCATTTAAGATGGCGCCATGCGAACGATCGCAAGACCATGCATGAATGGACAACTTCGCGCGGGTGAGAGTGCATTTATGGTGAATCACATGCATTGTGTGTTTGGAGGATTCCCTGGATGGATAGGATAAACCGACGCAGTGTACGTGGCACAGCTAACGCGAGGGGCACCGGGGACGCAAATGAACCCCGAAGCAAACGATTCCGGAAATCATGAGAGTGCCAACGCCACATCAGCGCTTAAAAATAACAATTGTAGGATCATCAGGGGAATAAAGAGCCTGGATATGTGGCATACATTCAGATTTCTGCAAACATATCGCGCACTCCGTCTTGAATAACACTCTACTCAGCTTTCAGTAATAATCACGCTAGTGAATTAAACGTTCAGAAGGCCTTTAAAAAACCTAGAGTGCAAATCCACTTTCAGAAATACCAAGTTAAAACAAGGACAGTGATAATTCATCGGCTACTAATTTTTCCCAAGCTTTACACCCTAAGCTAATGTAATACAAATATAACAGCCAAGGGACTCAGGTTACACAATAAACGTCAATTTGTTTTTCTGAGGGAAATGCGGAGATTTTTAAACATACTTATCCCTTTGATTGCCAAATTTCAAACATTGTAAAAAAATTTTCATTGGCAAAAATTAACACTTCATCAATCTATCTGATGCCCTGTTATATCAAATTTCAATCTGTCAAGAATATTTAGCCCTACAGATGGCCGAATGAAATAGTTCTAATACCTTGCCACTTTCAGATATGGATATAAAAGTACATTAATTAACAGAGTGGTGACATTTCATCGTATACTACAGTTATAAAAACCACAAGAATTATTTAAGCAAGTACAAAAACCAAATAAACACATTTGGGAGAAAAATTTATCCTTGAATGAAACATGATAAAGTACAAGGCTCAGAAGCAGGAAAACTTGACGATGAAACCTTTGTAAAACAAGAGAAGCTCAATGTAAACTCTCAAAGCTGAATTATTATGAACCATGCCAAAATTTATAGTTAATAGACAAGTGCTTTGAGGTAATATTTGCCCTCTCGGATAACAGAGCTTTGGAAGACACATTAGAGGAAAAGTTAGCAAACAGACTCGAAGAGAGAAGGAGGTTGACGAGCGGAAGAAAAAATAAGATGAAAAAGAGAGAGGGATGGAGTTTGAGCCATAAAATAGTACAAATGAGAGAGCGGTATTTATAACTTTTAGAGTTTAATGGGCCGAGTAACGATGTTTTTTTAAGGCCATGGGAAGAGCTGGAACTTGTTAAACGATCGGAAGTTTTTTTCCTGAGTCTTTCGATTCCGTGCGCTCCTGTTCGGGGAAATAATGGCAGTGCTTAGGGGAAAACATCATTATTTCTTTAGAATATGAACGGGGAAGTCCCATATGATAGTAAAAAAATGAACGAATGCCTTTCCATCGCTTGACGAGGACATCTGAAATGGAGGGAAGATGGGGACAACGACAGAAGTCGGATAAATATCTCGTCATTGTAGTTTGGGGAATTGCAACTACACTAGAAAAGAATGGCTAGCAAAGCAAAGGAACGGAGACTACAACGTCAAATAATGGTTACAAAGTGAAGTAGACGACGTTCAGTCCCACTTGAACCAATGCATAACGGAAAAGTTACGAAAAGACTTATTTAGAAAACTAATCGATAAAAATAAGTGATTGAAATGATATTACCTTTTTCAAATAAATTATGCCTCATTAAAATAAATCGATAATAATAAGAGCCCTAATTTTATCAGAAACATGCAAGTGAGATTTCCACGACTGCCAAGCTATAACAAAACTAATTTTATTATAAGAAATTAAAGATAATACGACTTCAGTGTCGTATAACTTCTCCGAGGAAGTCATTCATCCCCATCATGGATACCTACTCAGGCGTATACTAGGGGTAGTCTTTCGATGGATCCCCATTAACCACCCACTGAACGCCAGGAGTGATGGTTTTGCAAAGCACCGCCTCCAACAAAGTAGTTTGTTTGATCCATAAAATTCCCTCTTTGGCTTCAAAAACTTTATACGAATCACATGAAATGCTTGATCCTCTCCCACTTTTCCATTGCTTGCCTAGCTCTACACCCTGCAAACCAAATTTGCTGCGCTCCCTCTATATTTATTCTTCCAACTTTTTTCCTACTAATGCACGACGTCTGATTGAAAAGTTCAAGATGGTTGTTAAAACAAATTATGAAAATTTTCCAGCTAATAAAACAATATCCTCTCATAAGTACTGGGATGAACCTCTTGCCAGCCCCTAGTCTTCTACCAAAAGCGCTTCAACTCCGGTGAACGAGTAAAAGACGCATTACTCAGAATCCTTTCCCCTAATCCAGTTTGGGACGAAGGCACTTTCGTAGTCATCAATTTTACAGTCTACATCTAATTTTACTACATCTTCCAGTTCTGGAGACGAAGTGCGGAGTTAAAACCAATATTTGTTCAACTGAAAAAAATCTCACTGAGCTGGTATTTGATGATGGTGTGCACTGTAGCTGATTAAACTACGTAATTGAATTGCGTCTACTATTGCAAAAATTTTGCATCAATTTAATTACATAGTAATACGTTGTAATATCCTCTATGCCACCCAGAAACATGCGTCATCTGAATTTTTCAGGTAACCTTACCATTGCGTGTAACCTTCGAGCCCTTAGTGGTTCCCAAGATAATACTTCTGCCTGCTGTTTTTACATTATGCATTCGCACGAAGCAGTAATTCGCGAAAAGCCAAGGTAAATTTTGTACTTTGTTCATTTCTTAGATTGAATTTTCCTCTGCAAAGCCCCCTACTCGCGGCGTACACAAGGTCCAAAACTAGCAAATTTATATTTTTCTTGAACTTTTTAAACGGCGAGGAATTTCCAACCCTCCGCTTGCTTGGTCTCAGTCTGAGGTAAAGAGTTATGATTATTCCGAGATATTCGACTTGAAACTGAGTTTTCGAACCTATATAATTGATGGTGAACTGAAGCCCCTTCGAGCTTCGAATCTAGTATGTTTGAGCCACCTTACAATACTTTCCACGATCGTTGGACTTATATTTACGAGGAATAAGTATTTTTACTCATATCGGAGTGAATGTCATTAATAATTTTGAGCTAAACAATCAACAGCAAGCGACAAATACAACAATTGAGATATTATCACCAATCATCGATTACACGAGTTGAAAATTACAAATAACTGGAAGTATGTAGTTATTCAAAGCTCTAATTTCAAAGAGTGAAGACTGCATAGGGATTGCATAAGCTAACATGATTATCCGATAACTACTACCACTAGGTCTCTCAGGTTATGAAAGCCAAACTAGTGCCGCATTAATTATGGATTCAAAACACTTAGCGAGAATCATAGCAATCAGGCTTATCATAAATATAAGTACTGGTTCAGTATTGGATGACGCTATTAAGCTATTATACAGTCAAAAATCCCCTAACTTGAGCTGGATCGCGTACCATATGATACAGGTTTATAGTCTTTCGTGCGGTGAAATCTCTACAACTTTGCTCTATATCGCAGGTCTGGAAAATTCTCGCGGAGGGCGCTGAATGTAAGAAGTCCCGGATCCGATGACTGAATTTAAAACTCACGGGCAAAAATTAGACAGCAACAAATGAGGGTTTTAGGCAAGTAAAGAGAGACGTAGAGGGTTAAAGGAGGATAAGAACAGCAAACAGAATGTGGAGAAGAAGAATGTGGAGAAAGGAAACAGAGGGAGGCACGAAACGAGATAAAAAGGCTGATGGCCTCCCGGGTGCTTAGGGACAGAAGGAATCGAAAAAAGGGAAAGAACTGCTAGGGAGGGAGGGGGGTGAGTAGGAGAGAGGGGGACTGGGTAAGCGGAAATAGGAGGGAGTATGAGGGTGGAAGGTGGAGAGACGTGCGGAAGGAGCTGGAGAGAGAGAGAGAGAGGGAGAAACAGAGATGGTATGAGCGGGAAAAAGGTCGTTTACGAAGACTGGACCTATACGGCGAGCAGAAACGCGTTCGAGTTTACCAATAAAAGAAAATTGAGTAGGATATTGGGGAGGGCGGGACGGAGGGCCGGCTTGTTGAGCTCAGCCTAGTGGGAGGATGAGAATCGGAGGAGCAGAGAGGAGAGAAACCCCCTTTTAGTATACGAAGGGGTTAAGACGTTCGGGCAATAGGAGTCAGCCTTGACTTCACAAGGGAGGTTTGATTACATATCGGGTGAGAGGGGGCGAGGGCAAGGGGAGGTATATATGGACGCTGTGGGGCCGACTGCAAGAAGAGGCAAAGCGGGAGGGGGCGGGGCAAAAAGGGGCGATGGGTTTTCTCGGATGGAAATGCGGTCATGGGGCGAAGGGAAGAACAGCACAAGTGGCGAAATGTTCGCCACCCCCGAACAGCTTCCATTTTCCCCGCGCTCAGAAGACGCTTGCGAACGCTGTATCCGCTGAAATGGCTAACGAGAAGCCGAGCAGACATTTCACGAATCGAAGAATTATTTGACTCCACCGATTGAAAGCGTATGAGAATTATCGAAAACTTCGTTTGCAAAGTACGAGGTTGTTCACACACCTCTTACGATGGCGATATCATCAACGCATTGAGCAACAAGCAATTCGCAGAACACACTGATACCTGCTAAAAGTATGGACAGGTGGACAATATAGCAAAGCCAGAGAAATTACACTAATGCTCGCGTATCTTTTGAAATGTGATTTTAAATTGGTGCCCAAATCAGCCATAGCTGGAACGTAAAAAAATAGAAATACGACAAATCAATGTAATAAATCATCAAAAGGAAAGCGCGTAACTTGGCATTAATATTTCACCTACATGAGTTTCTCTCGATCACCAAAAACTGTTTGCCTCTATTAGTTTCTCATTACTCGTATTTGATGCAACCCCTAAGTCATTTTAATGGATAATTCCTCATGTATAAATAATATTAAAAATTGAGCTTTTTAAATAAATAGTTTAAGATATTTAACGCATATTTCCAAATTTTGCTACTACCGTATTGCCACGTGATCGAATGCCTAAAAAGCATTATATATCGAGTAAAACAATAGTTCATTTATTTAATACTGCATCCAAATAAAGAGAAGAAAATAGCGTGACTAATACATACAGAGATAGATATCACATTTTTACGAAGGTAGCATTATAAAAACTCTTTCGAAATAAATAATTCAAAAAAAGTCGGCGGTTTCCGGCACTACTTTGTGGAATTTGCTTAAAATTTTGAATGAATAGGGTAAACTTCGTTTTTCCACAATGAAATTTTTTGAAATTTTGAAAATGAAATGAAAAATTTCATTCGGAAAAACAAAGTTTGCCCTGTTCATTCAAAAAAATTAAAGAAAGTTTACATAAAAGAAAAATAGTAATATAGCCATCCACATAAAACTTCCAAACTATGGCTTTCAGGTGTACTGCACCATGCTCTGGACGAAAATTATCATTTGGTAATGAATGGCTCTTAATTGATCGAAATGACAGCACAGCACGCAGCTTTTTACATTTAGAATACGCCATCAGAAAGCAAAAAAGACGGAAGTAGGTTTAGAAGCTGCCAAGATGTGGGCTTGTAGAATGTCAGAGGGAGAAAGAGAGTAAGAGCGGGGACAAAAAAGACGAATGAAGGGGTAATGGATTCGGAAGGGAAGGAGACTGGCGGGACAAACAAGAAGATGGCTTCGGAAGTGAAGCTGGGAAATGTTGAGGAGCGACGGAGTGCGATGACGGAAGAGAGAAACAGAGTGAGTGGGAGGAAAAGAGGAGAACGATCATCAGTTTACAGGAGGATCGGCAATGTAACTGAGGAACTAGAGTGTGGATAAGGCGAAAAGCGAAGACAATAATAGGACAAAGTTTGCACCCATTTCTTATGAAAGCAAAAGACACAACCAAGGGTTAAGGGACAGAAATCTAAATGCGAGCAGAAACAATGGCTTAAAAGAAGTATGCAAACAGAGAGAATGGCGTCACCTCGAGCGGCACCGGAAGATTATTATTTCCCCCAGGCCAAATATCTCTTCTTCAAATTCACATTATCTATCCTCACTCTTTTTTTAACATTCACTTAATTTCAAGATGTTTTCACGTATCACACAAACTTATACGGTGAATACATATTTAAGTGTGAACAGAAAGAATATTTCTACACTCACTCGGAGATAAAATACATTTAGATTCAGTATTCACCCTTATCAAAGTAAGTCTACACATAAAATGTAGACAAGCTCAATGATATCACATCTGCAATTAGCCATTGATTCCTACGAATTGAAAATTAAACATGGTTACAGATATTGATCTTTCTCGCTAGTGTATAAGCTAAGATTGGAATGGCGAAGGAAGTAAATAAAATAAATATTTGCGTAGTGAGACAGAATTTTACGGATTAATGAGAAATAATGGCCGAGTTCAAATACAGACTTACTAGTCATAATTCCCACCAACTATGATCATTACTCTGTCATTAACATGTAAGCAAAATGGTAATCCGATTTCGAAACTGAAATTACTGTTTAGCACAAAACTAGTAGCGACATAAGAAACAATAAAATTCAATGAAGGCTGTTTTAATTATAGCGTTTTCCTGCACAATAATCGATTACAAATGCCAATTTGTCGAAATATTCGCAGTTGAAAGGGGCAAGACTGACTCCGATCGCAAAACCTTGTCAACAAGAACATTAAAACATCTCAAAAATGCTTAATGGCGCTGTTAGATTCATATTGCAGCTACATTAGTCTACAGAACCACTAATCATGCCACTGAAACATCAAAGATGCAACATAGGCCTCAATTACACTGATAATATCCCAGAAAAAGGCCTAAGCGCAATAAAAAGCACAAAAAGAGTGGATAAAAGCTTCCATTTGAGTGTACGATTAGTGTTCTCCACGGAAAACACCGCTGATCTGGAGCATTTCTCGAAAATCTTCCGATCGGCTGACAGGCATTTCGCCTCGAGAGGACAACGGAGGGATGTCCCAGTTACCGCCGTTCGATGCGTGGCTCGAACACAGGTTAGGGAAGAATCCGAGAGATTTCTAGAAGCACAGCACCGGAGAGCTTTCGACAGCCATCTTGCTCGAGAGGCAAGGAGATGGAGAAAGAAAGCGAGAAAGAGAAAAAAAAGATTTAGTAAAAAAAATCATTCGCTCAAAACGCAAGCCACTGGACGACTGCGCGATTTCTGAAAACTTTTACGAAATTACGATGGGGGCGCGCGCGCGACAGGCGTACGGACCGACTTCACAAACAAGAACGAAACGAAATCGCAAAAAAGAAAGAGAAAAACATAAAGGAATCTCGTTCAAACAAAAAGATACTCGGATTCCCGCCTCTAAGGCACAAAGGAATCATTTAAAGCGAAAAAATTCTCTCATTTGCATCGTCGACGAAATTCCTTGGTGTGCACAAGGAAAAGGGACGCAAAATGCAAAAAGAAACTCCACGAGACTCCGGCACCGGGGTTCGGCTCCGGTGAAACAAAACAAAAAAGAAAATTCCCGCAGGAGTGCGACGAGAACAAATGGGAGTTGAATACGGGGGATAAATAAACCAGAAATTCCCAAGGCAAGAAATGAGGAAAAAAAACGAGGAAAACATCCGAAAGCGGTAGCATAAGCCTATACAGTATGGAGGTAGTCATTCGCCAAGTTCCGAAAATAGTTTATATTCTTTTTCTTCCATCTATCTCACACATATATTTTTTTTAAAGATGGAACTTCCCAACCGAGCTATCCTTATTCACCGCCTCGTTGTCTTCACGCATAGCACAGCACTCCTCATCACGGGCCCTTAAAACTTTCAAGACCCGTCTTCCTGTGCGAGCCTCGATGGTACACTACCTCCATATTTCTCCCGACGGATAAGTAAGGGATTCAATTCTGCAGAAATGTCCGCACTCAGACAATCCTTATTCCTTCTCCCAGGTCCCCCATTCAGCCCTCCATCCCCTGAGCATCAAATTTCTTCTCCTGGACGAAGCAAAACTCATTCCTGAACTCAAATGCCATTGAGTATTCTAAACACGCCGAACCACTCCTTCCCTTCCTTCGGTCAACCATACTAAACGTTCCCTGTCCTCAGAATCCTTATCCTCCTCACAAACGTCTTAACACTTGATCAGGTTCCAGTAACTCCACCCATTAAGTGTGTCAACAATGTTAAGAGAAAACTTCGTCAGGGATGTCGAAGTTTATAGGAATAAAAACACTGCAGGCAGGCCTCAATTTAAAAAAAATCTAGTATCTGGATTCTATGAGATGAAGGAGAAAATTATTTTCGGTCCACACTTTTTTAAGGGAAAACTGGAAACTGATTTGGACACATTGAGAATAACAAATTTCGCCCTGAACTAATAATCTCAGGTTGCATATTTTTTTCGGAAAGATATTAATTTCATACGCCCTCCAATTGAAAACGCATGTATTTAACAACCAAACCATCAATAAATTTCATCTTCAGGAAAATGTGGCGTCATCTACCGGTTAACGTATGAAATCGAGCTAACGAAATTTCAAACTCCCAGAAAGGAATTACTCAGAGATCTGTCTTGGTTCACAAAAACAATATGGTCGTCCATTTTATATATCCAATGCTCATTGTTCTTAGCAACAAAAGAGCAATCAGCAGGGTAAGTTTTAAGTGAGCAACATAAATATATAGTGAACATCAAAAATAAAATCCACGTCATTGATAGCCTTGAGGGGTTCAGAAAATTGGGAGGTATAAAAGCCAATTTATGACTGATATCTTATTTTTTTAAAGCAGATCCTTTAACAGCTATAAAAACATACAAAAAACGAATGTTTTATTCCAAACCTCGAACCAATTCAAAAGGTGAGGTGCGTGTTATTCATGCAATATGTCTGAACACGTAAAATAACAAGAAGGGAAATTGGAAAAATGACACTTTCTGAGCATTCCCGTTGCTCGAAAATGATTTCCGAGAAGGAAAATATAAATTTCCTCGCTTTTCGGCATATCGCGCGCTTATCGACAGCAACACTTGAATATCGGCCCGCCCTCAGGGGAACTACAATAATACAGCGGTCACTGTCACACAGTTTCAATGATGACAAGATATATTGGATCCGCAAATGAAACAAAGGCACGTATACCAGAGGTTATTTCGTGTACCTACCAGCATTTATTTCCGATCGAACCAGGCCGCACAACGCATGTATATTCCCCAGCCCAGGAGGCAAGAAAATCAACCCTAACCGACGCTAGCGAGCTCACTAGCATTGATTTTTCTAAGTAAATGTTTGTACAACCATCCAGAATACTATTTTCTGGCATTTATACCATCAGACCTAAAAAAGGATCGTATACCAATATATAAAAATACAATATCAAGTTCAAGGCAATAGAGAAAATACTTGTATTAAACTATCGATACTAGGCCTTTATAACGCTAACTTTAATATAAAAGGCTATAGATGGATATATTGGACCCAACACTAAGGAAAGCAAAAGGCTGTTCCTCTTATCGTGACTTCATTTTGCAGTATACATTGTGTAACTGTTGAGTCTACATAATCAAGGAACTACAATAGTAAGAACCTAATTTTGTAATATCATAAAAATAGTCTAAACCATTAGATATATTAGAAATATATATATTAGAAATAAAAAACTATTAAAACTCACAGTTCACATTCATGAAATAATTTGCCTCAAGCGTATTTGTACAAACACCGACAGCTCCATTGTAAATATTGTGAGCAATAGCAGAGAAGCAATTCGGCTGAATGACGAAGCGTAAGTTAATAAGGGCCTAAGATTTGCGGAAAGTTCTGTTATTTTTTCATGCGCAGGAAATACTGCAGACATTTAAAATTGTAACAAACTGCGTAAATACACGTTTATTTTAATTTCAGGCTTCATTTTTAGAAAACAAATATTTTGTCGCAAATTAACTCACAATTTATTCACCTAATTGGATGAAAATGACCTAAAACTCATAAAAGTTTAAGTGAACAAAATGGAGCCTACTTCAGGCAAAAATCTACGGATCACTTCCATCATAAGTTACAAAAACGTCGACAATGGCATAAACCACGCCCCTTCCGATGACTAACCATTTCCTGGTGAAATAGGTGAAATCACTGGCTGTAAAACACGTGAGGATGATACATTACTGAAGATATACGTTACATTATGGTGAGGGATAAGGGCACCTGTATATTACCAATGCAGTATGAAATTACTCTATGCCAATGGACCATGAGGAATGAATATTTCTGGGAATATGAGGGGGAGGGCGGGTGAAAATAATTTCGTCACAAATCTATACAACCAAAAGATGCGAAATACATTTGGAGCTCTTCCGCATTTTTAAAGCATTATTTTAACGCATGGATACGATTTACGGCAATAGTTACCAAACACGCAGGGAACGTCAGACGTTTGCGCTCATCGGGAAATAAACATCCTTCCGGCAGGAAAAGATGAATACGATTTAGATGTAGCTTTCTCCGCAGGTACGAGATAAGCCTGCATTGAGAGTCGACACTTTTTATGAAATATCTGCATCAAAAAGCTTCTGAATAGAACGAGGCACGAATGGGATCGGCGACCGGCTGATTGCGAGGGGCTCACAACTTCAAAAAAAAGTGTACACCGCATTTCCATTTCAGCCATTTCTATCCATTTCTAACCATTTCCATCCATTTCTGTCCATTTCCGACCATTAATCCATTTCTGTCCATTTCTATCCATTCCTATCCATTTTTGTCCATTTCTGTCGATTTATATCCATTTCTGTCGATTTATATCCATTTCTGTCCATTTCTAACCATTTCTAGCCATTTCAGTCCATTTCTGTCCGTTTCGTGACCATTACTCTACATGCGTACACCATTTCTCAGAGTTGCATACCCCTCGGCTGATTGTAATGACATGCTCTTTCAATCATTCAAAAGGAGTATCACTAGTAACTATGAAACTGATGGTAATATTTTTTCAGAAAATTAAAAGCCAAACTATTTATTAAAAGAGGTTTAACTCACAGGGAGAACACTGGAACAACACATTTGAAAAGATCGTAAATAAAAAATTTGGGAGGAAATCAGGGAGACAGCAGAACGTTTGAAAATTGCCACATCAGGTGTCATTTCTTTCTGCTAAAGGTAATGGACCGAAACAGCAGCCAGAGGATCTGTATTAACCGGATGCTCAAATGGATCGAGTTGGTAGAGTAGTTACCGTGCTGGATTCCAATCCCGAGGGACCAAATTTGAATTCCGTCAGTGAAGGATATGTCTCAGTTGAATCCCTACTTCGCTTTTGAGAGATCTTTCAAAATACAGTGCAAAGTGTCTCGGATTCCACACGCCCATAGCACATCCAGCAGGATAATATGGTTTGAAGTGATGGCGGTTTCCCGACCTAAGTGGAATACTATCTCCCAAAGTAATTAAATGAGCAAACTAGGGACAGCGGATTAAATCATACTTCACAAATAGCTGTTTTATATAATCTAGTTGGCTTTAACCCCAAGAAAAATTCCGCTACCAACCAGCCTGGACCTCAAACAAATGACTTTGTGCAATATATTGCAATCTCTTTTCAGGGCGACTTTCGTTCATGACACTCAATTGCGACGTCCAAAAAATTATTTTTTCATGAGATATGACATGTACTTGCTAACGCGGCCACAAAGATACTTACAGCAGTGATAAAAACCTTAATTTTACCATTTTTGGCTCAAAAACTATAAACGAAACCAAGGAAAGGGTCTACCGAGGAAGAAAACATTGCCAAAGCAATATATTGGCTTCTTTTTGTACTCCTCCGGCATCCTCGAACCTCTTCAATATTCATTGTTATTCCATCGCTCTGAGCTCAACCAATATCCTTTCACTCTCCACAGCTTCGCATATAATCCAACGCGCGGCGCTTCCATCCGGGATGAATGCCGAGCATTAAATTTCGATGGCAGTCGTTGGAATCTTTTCGTTGGAGTCGTTGGAAAGTTTCATCTCATACCGAATAGCCATTAAGCCTTGTCGTAATATTTTCTGCCTCCATAAACAAACTATTGGGGAAGTGAATCTCAAAGGACGAGGCAACGATGAATGATTTGGCAGGCATATGGATTTCCACAGGGCCCTGGAGGACGGGACGAGGGTTAAAGCACCTCATATGTTTGAAGCTGTTCCTGGACTCCTGGATGAGTAAACGATATGCTCGCATGCGTATTTTCGAATCGGACTATTACCCATTTGCAGGAGTTAAAGAGTTTGGCCAACATTGACGAACGCGAAGAGCGAGGCAAAATAAATTCTAATACGGATATTTTATGGTGAGCAAATCATATATTTTGCCACATGTCAAAAAGAACAAAACAAATACGAAAATAGCATAAGTAATATAAGCTGAGTGGATTTATTTGAAACATCATTAAATAGCAGACATCAATTCGAACATTGGAGTTCACCCGATTTCACCCGACCATTTCATTCCTTCATGAGTCTTAAATCTGATGTTCATCGTATACATATTGTACTCCGAACTTGGTCATCAGAGTGAATTCATCCATTAAATGTCTCCTTTTCTACTCAAAGAGGCTTTTCTGTCTCAAAATTCATTCAATAAGTTCGTCTCTTCTCCTTGTGAGAGTTTCCATCATACACTTTCCCTCTCCTAAGTGTCAAAACATTATTAATTTTAGGAACAGTAAAAAGCCTGACGCAAAATTCAAACGGTTTACTAAAATTGCAGAAGAATTTTCATTTGATCCCAGTTCCTGCAGAAAAATCCTATGGGTGTCCACAAATGATATGATGCACTTTCCAAGGGATTAGTAACCAAAGCTCATTCACTATAACACGAGACTCCTATGGGTAAGATTTACAGCTAAATAACCGGAAAAAAGAGCACGAAAACAGAACAGGTCGACCTTAAGCCTCACACAAAGAAAACATATGCGGCACAGCAGTAAAGAAACTAGGTATTGTTAAGCGTATAATAGGAAGGTCCTCGGATGAAAAAGTCAAAGATGCTACTTCGCTCTGGTTAGACCACATCTCGAATATGTTGCAACCATTTGGGACCCTGGTCATAAAGATTAAACCAAAAAAATTAACAAAATACAAAGAAAAGCAGCACGTTTCATTAAAAACTGCTACAAACGAACATATAGTGTTGCACAACTGTGAGAGGGATTAAGATGGGAGCCCCTAGAGACTTGGAGGCTGCACGCTAGGCTTAGGCTGCTTGATAAATTTAGAACTGATATTTTTCAGAGCGACACAAAAAATATTATCGTGACGCCTCACTACATCTCTAGGTTTGACAGATGCGATAAAATAAGAGAGATACTCTGCCGGACAGATAGGTACAAAAACTCGTTCTTTCCGCGCACAAAAAGCGACAACAATAAAAACTGAGCTTCTCTGAATACACTCCCGTACTACATGTCACCATTTCACGTCCAAAAATTTTACATCTTTACACGGCTATTGACCTACCACCCCCTACCACACGCCCAAGCGGCAGCTCGCGAGGTAGTATGTAGATGTAAGCCTCAAGTAGTTTAAATTTGTCCCATACAATTCTTTCAACGCCTTCCATTTGCTGGCAATGGATTACAATGGATTGGGAAATGTTAGTAAGCTTCGGCCAATTGAGATTTATATCAACTCTTACTTTTAAAAACGTTATAATAACTAAAAGTCTTTTCCAATACAAAATGTTTCACAATTAGGAGAATCTACAGCGTGGCACTTTGGTTTGATAGTATTCTTCTCTGTAAGGAGCGTACATTCTCAGGGAATACAAACGCTAACATCGACCGGGATTTATATAAGTTATTATTTGAATTTAAGCGGTTTTTTACAGCAGTCGAGATCAACTGTTCGAAACACAAACAAGAGATGAAGTTCACTCCTTCGAAGACAGCACGTGCATGAAACAAACGCCTCGGGGATTCCCGAACCCATTCCTCGAGTAGGCGATGAAGATTCCGAAAAATGAGGCATATTTATCATGCTTTCATACGATAGATGGCACTGCAAACATTTATTTTTTCGCTGGATGAGAGTGAGATACAGAAAAATGGCTGCTGGAAGCGGTGAGGGCCGAAGACTGCAATGAACGGAATGGAAGGGCTGGCAACTGGCAGGATTTAAATGTCTCTCACTGGAGACTACGAACGCGGGAACATCGATGGGCTACACCCACGGTTGCTAAAAGGTGAATGGTTGATCCCGTGAATAGTGCATTTCCAAATTAGGAAATTCCAGAAGATTGAATAAAAAAGTACAACTTTGGTAGCATTGAATCACTGTGAAGAGAGGAAACTCTGCAAAGACGTGGTGAGAAACAGATTGAATGAAAACGCTCCAAAGTACTATGAGCGAAATTGTCGGACAGATTCTGTGAAAATAACAGAGCCTCATTGACAATAGAACGTGTAGGAGAAAGAAATGGATAGATTTGTATAGAAGTCTATGAAATCAATGATGAGGGGCATCAGAATGAAGACGAAAGTAGGAATGAAACATTAAGTTCAGAGGAGAGCGGGGAAGTGAGCTGTATCCAACCAGTTTTTGGGTTAGTGATGAATTAAAAAGTTCACGTAGAATATACTCTACAGACAGTTATTTTCATTGAAAGCGGGATATGAGCTATCATTTTCATTGATAACCGCTGAGTAAACTGAAATCCATGTGCAACATATTATATGAGCTATATCCGTTGTCTTGGATGAAATAAGCCTGAAACTTGGAGAATATTAATTTATGCATTTATTTTCTAAAAAAAGAACATTTTTTCACATAACGTGAACATTAAAAGTTTTACATGCATGTCTACTAAATATTATATCCTCTTTACAAATATCAAGCATGAGGCATTTAAAAAAAATACATTGATACATAAGGCATGATTAGACAAGAAAATTTAAATTCATTAATTTGAATCCAAGGTTAATAAATATACTTGCCAAAAAAGACAAAACTAAACGTAATTTATAAAAACACACGCACACCAAAAAAAATTCTTTCGATACGTTTCAGCAGTCATGGGAACTTCGTCAGCAGTGGATTAATAGTTACTTTTTTATCATTCCCCAAGGGCATTTTCCGGGAACAGTTACGAAAGAATACATTTAAATCAATAAGTGTTGAGCTGCCTATAACAATTTTGCGCCACAGACAAAAATGTTCGAAATTCCAGCAAGTGTTAACAATGTTAATAACTGTTGAAGTACTTAATAATTTAAGCTCAAATTGGGATAAAAAAAAGGCTGACTCTTAGAGGCGGGAGATTAAAAAAAATCCTTGTTCTATTCCGGGAGTCTGCCGGATAATCCGGGAGGGTTTGCCAACCTAGTTCCTTTCCTTCCCTCTCTCACAATCCTTACAATAAGAGGGCATTTCTCTCTCGTCCCTCGCTTTCTTCCCGGGCAAAACAATTGCGTGCCTAAAAGCGCTTCCCATACACCCCATTGGATGTTCGTCAAATATTCACCCGATGGTCGGTCGGGGAGCAGGAGGAGGAGAGAGGGAAGGAGGTAAGTGGAGAAGCGGACTATGTACGGGTGGTCGCGAATGCAAAGGGATGAGGAAGGGGGAACTCTACACCGCGTTCAGATCGCCCTTGGGTGAGACGACGAACGGACGGCTAACGGTTCCATGGAAGCGAATGTGGAGAGAGGCATCCCAAATTCATATTCTACCGGCAAGTTTCACGCTCGAATTCAGACAAAATGTCTCCGAAAGTCTGTTAGGATGGAATGGAAAAGAGACCGGAGATCTGTCCTATTTTTACTCCAATGTTCTGCAAAAAGTATACTCAGCTTTTCCTCCCATTCTCAAATGAACCAGATTCCTAATCATTTTCAATACTTTAATTTACATCGGCTGGGATAGCCACATCACCAATGGTTTGGTCTGACAAAATAAATGCCGTAGATTCGATAAATCATTATTCAAACTCGGGTGACTCATGTCGAGTTTCAATATTATATTTCATATTTTTTAAGGCAATGAGTTCGCTAATTGGGACTTTTACCCTGGCGTATGGTTTATTTATGAGACACCATTCAACAAATAACATGAGAGGCTGCTGGAATAATTACATTTCATTAATTGAGAGTACGTGCTCAATCAAATAAAGAGTATCACATTTTTGATTCTCTGACTGAAAAAGAAGAAATATTTTGCTATAATAAATTTCATGATGACAGACAAATGGCTATAAAAATTCAACAGCAAGCGTTTTAATACAAATATTCAATAAAACACACAAACAATAAAATGAGGGAAGATTAGACAAAACAAAAAATCATACCATGCCATCGGTGCTTCAGGCAACATTAATTCTGTCCATTAATAAATTAAAACTTTCAAAGAATATTCGAGGTCTAAAATGTACTTTCCTTCAGGGCGGAATCTACTTGCTAAACGTCGTCAACTCGTAATTGAAAAACTTTGCCTTAGTTTAAAAACTTTAACCTAAAATCACTCCAGTCACCGCCGCCAAGAATTTGAATGAAAAATCTAAACGCTCAAATTCCACGTGTATGAAGTTACCGAGGTGAAACGGTACGCTCATCGAAACGAAAGAATTCCGTTTCCTCTCGTAATAGAGCGAAGCCGGGGGGCCTCACGTTTCAATTAGCCGCGGTGCGAAACGAATCATGTATACATTAAAAGTTTAGCCTCAGTTGGGGACGAAACTTGCCCGGCGGGGACGAATCGACAAGTTTCAAACTACCGACGTATTTTGCCATTGGTTTTAAGTTTTTGGCCTCAAAAGGGGAGGAATGAACCGATAGTTTCCAACCCCGATATCTCACTGAGGTTAAAGACCGCAGTGAAGTCACGATATTTAACGCAATTTTCGATTCATCAGTATAATAACTGATGATTAGAACGAAAGCAGCACATGCTGTGAGAAACATTGAAAAAAACAGCAAATAACCAATACACGAAAAATCGATGAGGGAGGTCGTTTGAGGGTTTAATTGGCGAGAAAAAAGCTTAATACTAAAGCTAATATCGCACATTTTTATTTCGTACCCTGTTATACAATAGATAGTGTTTTCTTCACTTCGAGTGTTATTGCCCAGTAAATTGTTTCCTATAGGATGATAGGGCAAACACAAGAAAACTGGTCCAACTACATTAGCCCTGCCTCCAACACCCATTACTTTAGCTATACAAACATTATAAAACGAAGAAGGTCCTCTTACGGCACACACTTCCATTAATGGATCATCTACCCGCTAAGTTTAATCACCATCCAACCAATTGTCCCGTTTTCCGTAAACACAAGTCCCAGTAATACCCTGTTTACCCAAAGAATACAGCATTTTTTTCCTTGCTCTGAAACAAACTGAGTTTCAAGTATAAGACGTAACCTAATTTTAACATACACACCGGATATAAGATTATTTACGGGCACGTGACGAACAGTTTGGAACACATAGAATAGCGATGCTTGCTCTAATAGAGGCCAACTGGTACAGATGAAATAAAGAAATAAAACATACAAAAAACGAGTATTTAGAATTTTTTAGTAAACCAACAAGTATCGGCACGGAAAATTGAAATTCCTTCCGTGAAAGTGTAAATATTTGCATCGATAACTACGCTTATTCCCATTTTCGCGTTTTTCTCTGAATGGAGGAAGCTTTAACGCACTAGCAAAAACGTTGCATTTAAATTTATTTGCCAAGGTTATGTAGTGCCCACGCATTACACAAAGGAATGAAGTATTTAAACTCATCAGTACAGAGGGACAATGATAATTTTCATCTTAAGGGCCGATTCAACCATTTAAATTAGGGAAGACAATTTAATATTAAAAGCTTTAGCATTGCATTGCGATAAAATTTCAAATTATTATATATTGGACGATTCATATATCAATTCATTTGATAATACAAGCGCAAATTCTGGAAAAGAATAACATATAATAATTCATGAAATCGTAATGCAAGAAGTATATCGCACATTCCTTGGGATCAATATCGTGTAGTAATGTCTTGAAAAATTACAAAACCGTGATGCAACAGAAATAATGTATCGCAAAAATCACTATGTTTAAGAAATGGGGTTAAATCGCTTTGGTCAATTGAACATTGCATTGCATTTAATATTCCATAGCACCGCATTACATAATATTATAAGTGCTTTTTCAAACACATCTCAAATAAGCTGTACACTAAAAAGTGATAGTCTACATTGAAAACTTAGGAAAAAAAAATCGAATCACAAAACACCATGTGTGTATCGTATACGTCACACGTCTTATGATACCATTGTTGACCCTCATACCGCATGGTATCGTAATGAAACGACTATCGCATGATACTGGGAGTCGATATATCGCACAGCCAGAACGACCAATGTCACAATGGAATATATCGACCATTTCGCATATCATATTCGGTGAATTACTAAAAGCACCGCACTACCTATAATTGACGACAGGGTCAAAGCTTATGAGCGTGTCAGAAATCAAGGAAGAAGGGGCCTTTACAGGTTAGCCGTAAGTGGAGGAGGCCAGAGAGCAAAGAGGAGGAAGAAAGGGACAGAGAGACCGAGACTTCCAAGACGGATCTCCAGAGAAACAGAGCATGAATGGCGTGAAAGAGGCAGGCATTAAGACCGCGGGGAAGTGAAGGCGGTGAGGTGGTGGATAGACGAGGGAGGATGGGTTTCTCCTTCGAAGAGGGTTCTTCAACGAGGAAAAGTGCTCGGTGGCGCGGGGAATGAAGCCACTGGATTTTCCCCTTCCCCTCCTCCCTCCCCGCCCCCATGGACCAAATCAGCTCCCCTTCCTCGTCTCAAACACCTCTCCGGCCACATCACAACTCACCCGCCCTAATATCGAGTGAATAAGTCGCCCTTAAATCATCGCCTTGAAGCTTTGTCACGGGACATTGATTCGGCTCGGAGGCTTTCGGGGAAGTCTGCGAGAGGTGAGGGAAATAATAGGGTTTGCTAGTGTGTTTGTGAGGGCAAGTGGTCGCATGCGTGGTCGTTAATTCTGGGCTGGAAAATGACGAAAATATGGGATTAATGTCGAAGAAGAGACTTTCTTCGGAAAAGAAGAGAATTCCTCAAAAACTAAAAAAATCGGTTGTTTTTGGTACAAATACAGTCTACTCCCCAAAGCTGCATTTCTAGAAGCACCTTGACTCGATTAAAAGCTCACTAACGATTGTTGCGCCATTTTTAAGTAATAAGCACTCAAAATGGAGCCATCATTTTTTTCGGGGACATTGAACAAGGTTTCTTTTTACAAATCGGAGCTTAACGTCACCTACGCCATGAATCTATCTTTTAAAATAAAATTGTTTGAAAATGTTGAGGATTAAGTTTGTGTTCCTTGGTAACGGTTGAGAGAAAATAAATACTGTTGATACATGGCATTGTCTGTCAAGTAATTTTTTAATTAATACTCACTAATAAGCGAAAATAACCAAAAGGTTATGGGCCCAGAGCTACCAGAGCTTGCTTAAAAAAGGAAAATAATAATATTGAAATGGAAATTAATAAGAAAAACGGTAATGAAAAGAAGAAAAGTAAGACAGACGTAAAAAATGGCAGCGACGATTGACGATGTCACGCACATACAAAAACTGAAGGACGCATCTACCTATGCAATGTGATCCTTTCAAATAAAAATTGTTTAGAGCAAAGGAAATAATTGAAACAATAGAAGATAACGACTTGTGCGAAAAAGAAGAAAGAAATCCTTATGAGTTACGAAGATGGAATACGAAGGACGCAAAGGCTCAACATTGCATAGTGTCCACAATAGATAGATCCGTGGTCCAACACATTATGACCTGTAAAACAGCCAAGCAAATGTTCGAGAAACTGAAATTAATCTACGAGAAGGATACAGAAACACAAAAGTGCCAGCTCTAGCAGGAATTCTAAGCGTCTACGACTGATCCAAGGACGTCATGTCAAATATGAGCAATCTCCAGAACATTGTACACCGACTCAATGGACTCAAACAACCCGTAGATGACCTGATGATAATGACGAAGATGATGTCCATCCTTCCTGAAGAATACAGACATTTCTCGAGTGCATGGGATTCAGTAAGAGGACCGGACAAGACATTAGAGGATCTTTGCGCACGACTACAAATCAAAGAAACAAAGCTCAAGACGGAGAGTGACACGGGCGTAGTATCTTTCGCAGCAGATCACAAAGCCGGTAAAAATAAGTATAAAAATGAAATGGTATGTTTCTCCTGTAAGGAAAAGGGTCACGTAAAAGATGCATGTCCTAACAGAGGGTGTACAGTATGTAAAAGAACAAACCATACAGAGAAGGATTGTTTCTTCCGAAAAAAAAGTATGTAGTATTTGTAAGAAAACGAATCACAATGAGAAAAATTGTTTCTTTAAAAATAATAGTAAGTCGAATGAGAAAGGCAATTGAGATTTGGACCACAAAAAGAAGGCACAAAAGTAGCATTTTTAGCTGATACAGAGACTAACTTATGTATAAATAATACTTTTGAATATGCGATAGATAGTGGTGCAACAAAACGTATGGTAAATTGTACTGAGTTAGTAAAAGATTTGCATCCATTCGATGAAAACGTTAACCAAAAGAAATTGCTAATGTAAAAGACAATACTTTTTTTACTGTTTGTTTTAATGCTAAACAGACCAGATTCCTTTTTTAAGACTGAAAGAATGAGAGCTACTAGAGTTTTGCAAATAATACACACTGATGTGTGCGGACCATTTGAAGTGGAGACTCATGACAGTAAAAGATACATTGTAACATTTTGAGATGATTTTTCACATTTTTGTACTAAGTTTCTTATCAGATATAAGAGTGAGGTGTCTAAATGTCTGAAGCAATATGTTAAATCTGTAGAGAATCAATTTGACAAAAGGATTAGTGTGATACGACGTGACAATGGAAGAGAGTACTGTGCTTCTGAGTTACAGAAATGGTGTAAAAACAGAGGTATTGTGCTAGAATATACAGTACCTTACACTCCTCAATTAAATGGTAAAGCAGAGAGAATGAATCACACTCTACTTGAAAAAGCTAGATCACTATTATTTGATGCAAACCTGTCTAAGGAAATGTGGGGTGATGCTATTTAAACTCCAGCATATATTTCAAATAGATGCCCGAGCACTACTATGGACAGAACACCAGTGGAACTGTGGTTTGGATACAAACCAAATTTAAAAGGAGTTCAGATTTTTCGGTGTAAAGCATATGCCAAAGTCCTGAAGCCTCTAAAGAAGATGGATATTAGATAAAAAGAATGTATCTTCATTGGATACGCTCGAAAAACCTACCGACTGTGGGATGCAGAGAAAAGACAAGTGTTCATCTCCAGGGATGAGATTTTTGAAAAATTTCCAACTAAAATTCAAAGTTTGAGAAGTCCACACCAACAGGATGAAGAGAGAGTTAAATATGAGAAGTAAAAAGATTATTGATGAGGAAGGACTAGAAGTAGAGAACAGAGAAGAATTAGAAAAGAAAGAATTTCAAGAGTCTAAAGTAAATCAAGATGAAATCATGAGAAAAGATAATGAAAGAGAAGGATTAGAAAACGAAGAATCTCGAGAGCCTAAATAAAATCCAGATGATATGAGAAAAAATCATGAAAGGGAAGAATCAAGAAATGAAGAAAACAAAGAAAAAATAGGACAAGAAGAAAAAATTCAACCGTACATAATTTAAGACCTAGGGTAAACTTAAGAAGACCTCAGAAATACAAAACTGTAATATGCTATGTAAGACAGATGAGGTACTGCTCACATATAGTGAGATCATGGAAGCAGAAGACAAAGAAAAATGGACGCAAGCTCTTAAAGAAGAAAAGGAATCGCTACTAAAAAACAATACCTGGGAGATTGTGGAGAAAGAAAGAGCTACAGGAAAGCAAATCTTAACAAACAAGTGGATATTTAAAAGGAAAGATGATGGTCGTTACAAGGCTAGGTTGGTGGTGAGAGGTTGCCAACAGAAAGAAGGAAATATAGATTTTAAGGACACTTTTAGTTCAGTGATTGATACCACATCATTGAGAATTCTACTTGCAATTGCTGCTCAGGAAAACCTACAAATTAAGACATTTGATGTCAAAACAGCTTTTCTAAATGGTGAACTGGATGAAGAGATCTTCATGAAAGTGCCTGAGGGGTACAAAGAGAAGAGCAAAAATAAAGTGTGCTAACTGAAAAAGGCACTCTATGGGCTGAAACAAGCTCCTGCAAAATGGAACAAGAGAGTAACCACATTTTTCAGAAGAGGACTGATACATACAGAAAGTGACCAATGTATATTCAGAGATGTCAAAAAGAGCTTGTACTTAGGAATACATGAGGATGATGGAATACTAATAGGAAGAAATGCTAGTCAAATGAATGATCTATTAAAGAAAATGATTAAAGAAGTCGTAATAACGGTAATGGATAATCCAAGCACTTATCTAGGAATGGAGATATCAAGAAAGGTTAATGGAATATTTTTATCAAAAGCCAAATATGCAAGACAAGTGTAAGAGAAGTTTCAGATGCAAGACTGCAACCAGGTGAAGACTCCATTGATGCCAACCAGCAAAGAAAAAGTGGAACAGATAAGAAGAGAGGAAAGGTTAGACTACCCCAACGGTGAAGCAATCGGCAGCTTATTATATATGTCATGCAAGACCAGACCAGATATTACATTTTCAGTTAATTTTGAAAGCAGATTCATGGAAAAACCTGTTGAAGAAGATATACAAAATTTGAAGAGAACCTTGAGATACCTGCAAGGAACCAAAGATTTTGGAATATATTTCTGCTCAATAGACATGGGAGATAAAATAAAACTGGACGCATACAGCGACTCAGACTTTGCAGGCGACCTTTCTGACAGAAAGAGTACAACAGGATATATAATTCTGTTTGGTAGTGCACCAATCCTGTGGTGTTCACACAAGCAGAGTGTAGTGGCATTATCCTAAACTGAGGCAGAGTTTATTGCAGCATTAGAGTGCTCTCAAGAAATAAAGAATGCTAAGACCTTAATAGAGGAGTTGACTAAGAAACCAGTTTCTTTGACTCTGAACATAGATAATTAGAGTATGAAAATGATAGTCTGGTCATATGAGACAAATGTCAAAGTCAAATGAAAAGAAAACGAAACACATTGAAGTAAGGTTTCGGTTTATATGTAGAGAGTATTCAGAAGGATTATTTGATATTAAATTTTGTTCATCAGAAATTCAGGTGGCTGATATACTCACAAAACCTTCGTTAAAAGAAAGATTTGAAAGATGTAGAAATGCTATTATTAGAAATGATTATTGTGAAAAGTAAATTGGACATTTTTTTGTTGTAAAAGAAGATTAGTTAAAAAAATGGATTTGTGTTGAGGATTAAGTTTGTGTTCCTTGGTAACGGTTGAGAGAAAATAAACACTATTGATACATGGCATTGTCTGTCAAGTAATGTTTTAATTAACACTCACTAATAACAGAAAATAACCAAGAGAAAAAATAGCAGATTCGATTTGATTTTCCATAAAAATATAATATTTTGAGTTAATATTTTTCATTATTCTTAATATTTTCCATTATTCTTAATATTTTCCATTATTCTTAATATTTTTCATATTTTTCCAGTAATAATTTTCCAATAATTCAAGGATTTTAGAGTAAATATATTATTTTAACACGCTGTTGTTATCAGCACAATTGGTTATTGAGATTTGGTCTCAACACCAATCACCTCGACATTTGTACAGACAAGTTTTGCGGATTTCTCCACAAGCCAATGCTATGGTATACAAAACAGAATTTTGGAACACCAGACACAAAAACATAGGCTGAAATGTGAATGGTTAGAGTAAAACAAAAGATTAAAGGTCTGGCTCACATAGATGAAAAATCTACTGTACGTGGATTACCACCAATGTTACTAAAATGTATTCACAAAAATAAATATCAGGACGGATGGAGGAGAAAGCAATTGAGAAACAGTTAGCCATGGGAGAAGAATTGAAGCTCACACGTGGAATTAGGAACATGCTGGAGAATCAGATGGAGGAATTTCGGAGAGTTAACGGCAAGTTGAAGCGGGAGATTGGGAGCAGAATGTTGTGTAGGCTACGGTTATTTAGAAGAAAAAGAATTTCGGACGGTATGAAGGGTAGTAGGAGATATGAAACGTTGAAACGGTATGCAATATTGGAAAATACTTTTGATGCAAATACAGCTGCTTCTCGAAGAAACTAGCTCTCCGTAAGATCAGTCATTAAGAGGCTTTGTGATGAATAGCGTTTTATTTATTCGTGATTTTATTTTAGCCAAGGAATTCTGGATAATCCTGCATCAGTCGTCTACAGTTACATAAGAATAACAAGGACACTGCGTTGGGACTGACTTCTTATAGCTTGGAATTTAGCATTTTTATTTGCCTCCAGTAAAAAAATCACAGTAGAGAATCAAAAAGACAAGTACTGACTTAAAAAGATAGACCAGTTCCTTAGAATTTAAAAACGACAAGGAGATTTAAATCACAATCACTACAAAGTTCGATCAGAAAGCACTTGTTTTCATGGCAGTTGGAGGTCGACACTAGAGTAACTCATTACTGATGCGAGGGAAGTGAAATGGAAAATTTGTAACCCTACTCCCGGCCCTTCACTGAACCAACCCCTCTCATCTCACCACGAGACCAAAGTATTAGCCACACTCTAACCCTATAAAAAACACCTCTTGAGCCGAAGAATCTTCACCCTCCACCCCTTATATTGCCCTTAATGTTTCATCCACCCCTTCCTCGCGGAGAGAGACCTCCATTCTCCATTCAAACCCCCGGTAAATCTCAAAGCCTTTCTGGGTGTAGAAAAAAAGAAAAAAAGAGCAAAAAACCGGGAAGAGAAAAAAATTTCAGCTCTTAAACTTCTCGGCAGGAGGAGGAATCGGTAGGGAGTGACGCTTTTAGAGGATAGGAGAAGGGGGTAACCTCAAGACAAGACCCACCCATTCCACCACTCCCTACCACTCCCGATGGATATTCCCTCCTCTCGAGGGAATGGTGAGTTGGGGCGTGGATCTTCCAATTGCGACGCCAAAAAAACCCTCGGGAAGGGGACCGTGGAGGATAGGATTCATTTTTTATCCCCCCGGCACAGAAGACGTTAAGGACAAGGGGAATGAGCCCATCGGACACTTGACACGGCGGCGTCAGAGACGGTTTGTCATAAGGAGCGAGGGAATTCTCAGGCCGCGGATTGGACGGTTTAAGAGAGGAGCGGGAGACGCCAAAGGAATTGGCTCCGAGACCTCCTGGGAAGGGGAGCGTTAAGATTTCAACGCCGTTCCGAAAGGTTATGTGTGACGCTTCGGATACTTTTATTCAAGGGTTAAGTCGAGGTTCAAAAAAAGATTGGGCGCTCGAGGAAGAGATTTTTCAGAAGTGTTAAGTCACGTAAGACGCACAAATACAAATTGGATTTCCGTACACGTAAAATAAACTTTAATTCCATGATACACTTCCCTTACCGGTGGGCTTACACACACGTCGACAGATAATGAATGAGAAAAGCATCGAGGGGAAAATAAAAAGAAGAAGCTAAAACTTGATTAAATCTTCGAGGGTCGTGAACGGAGTTCCCTCGGTCGGAGCATCTAGATTGCAATTTCAGTCTGAAATGACAGTATTATGCGAAGAAGCGAAAACGCTCTCTCAAGGGTGAATAGCTCTCCGGGTACATATAGCCTCAATTGAGGCGGGTACCTCTTCCAATTTAATCATGCACTAAAATAAATACGGTTGAAAATATCAAGCATTATTTTCAGTGATGAGTCCTAAAAATGAGAAAAGTGAAGCGATAAAATTCAGCGAGATGATCCTTGAATTCATATCTGCGCCGTCATTAATCCACTCATCGCGGTTGTAACAGTCAATTTTTACATTGATCTTTCGTGAAAACGGTCTGTATCTGGTCATTACGTATGTACGGTCTGTACCATTGGTCTATATTCTTCACTACTGTTTTTATTAAAAGTCATCAAACATCCTTGAAAATACTATAAAAGCAGGAGGATACTCAACGCATATTAGCAACCGTTATTACTTCCATACACTTATTATACACACAGGGGCATTGTAAGATCGGAAGAACGGTAAAAAAGTGTACTTATCGAACAGGAGACGAGAAGGAGTAGAGAAGGGATCTGGATGTACTCACCTGGAAAAAAGGAAAAATATATACATATATAGTATATATATAAAAAAAAGTCTTAAACATGAAAATAATACGCAACGTCATAGTGTTCACTCCACACAAATAGTTGTAAATAATTCATAAATAGGAAACATGCAATTAAATGATATATGGCCAGTATCAGGTGCACTCTGACTCAAGATGTGATAATCAATAATCTCACAAATGACAAATTACATGCATAACGAAAAAAATGAGGCATACAGCATAAAAAATATGTTTCAGTAAGTGAAATTCAACCACAGAGTGATTGACCATTAATTGTTGTCATAAAATCATGACAGAATGCGTACCAAAGAATACAAACTACATAAAGAGAAAAAAATGTTCCTTCCCGACATGATTACCGGCAAGCAATCTCAGTTATTAGCAGGCAATAGTCTCAGTCATTTCAATACATTAGTTGTTGAAAATATTGCCATATGACATAAATGGCTGTAAGTGGTGTATAAATGTTACCAAAATATATAGACTATGTGAGCCTGTCAGTCACCGTATAAAAACTAAAATATTTGTAGGGGCTTTTGCAGATCACATAGAAGAAGAGAAATAATTGTAAAGGACCAAAATACGAAAAACCAGTAACTAACACGTATGTAACCTTCATATTTATATCTTCGCATGATGATAGAAAAATAACTGGGTATATACTCGCATTAATCATTGAGAAATTCATTCTTTAGATATTTATTACAACCAATTGATTAGTAACTTTTCCCGTTCCAAAATTAACTTCCTAATTCGAAGTCATTTTCGATTGCTTCCATTTATATTAGTTCATCGTTAAATCTTTACTATAGTTTTCAGTTCTTCTGAACTCCCTCGCCAATACAAGACGATAAATAGTATTTCACATGGCATCTTATAGCCTTTTTTATTTTTATCTTCCTTCCGATCTCATCAACGTCACCACTAAATGCGACTGACCATCAGGTATCTTCAAAAAATCGGACACTGATAGCCGACCTTAATCGGTGACCGACGATCGCATTACTTCCGCATCGCATTGTATTCCCAAGAAGCGATGGAAGAGCAAGCAAGGAGTCCTCCCCGATTGCGCAGACTAATGGCAGAGTTCTTCGCGGAAACTCCGAGGATGGAAAAAATTCGAAGAAATTTACGGCCGAGCTCACGTGAGGGGGTCACGTGGGAGAAACCAAGGCCCTGGAAATGCAGGAAACTGGCCCTGGCTGCTGAAAATGAAACGGTTCAACGCCTTGAGTCGGAGGGCACTTGGAGAGCGAGGCAAAGCATTGAGGACGTGGGTAGCTGTATAGGGGCATCGCCGTGTACGCCGATCGTCACTTTTTTCTGCACCGTCACCCTTCGAGCATAAACTGCCTAGCGACGCCATCAGCGAAAGAAATTGTCTCCATAGGAAATCCTATGCGCATGACGATCGACGAGTTATGACAACCAATACAGAGCGGAAAATCCCGAAGCAGCATTCATCTTTCTCGCTAAAATAAATTATACACGTTGTTAATACAACTGAATTTGGTGGTCCGAAAGCATTAACAATTGTCGAATCTTCTTGTGCACGCCTAGTTAATGTTTTCCAGAGAAACGAAAAATACAATCGGTGTGGACAAGCACATCACTTCACTTCACATCATGAATCAGCACTTTAAAATCAAAATAAGTTCGCCGACAAAATTTCTTAACGAAGAGTGATTACTTTTGGACATTCCGGGAAGTCTAGGGGCTGCACAATGCAAAAGCTACCAGTCTTACTATGTGTGATAACAATTACAGCAATCATCTGCTATGGCTATTACGAGCTATGCATCGAACGGGTACTCCAATTGCCTTCTAAGATATATATATACACGACGCCTTTACCTCAAAACATTCAAAGTACAATAGATGGTTTCCTGTTGGCAAGAGTAGTAGACGTACTGGTGAAATACGGAGAGTGACGTAATGATAGGGAGTCTCGGTAACTTTGCCAAACGAATGCGTGACAATGGTATTCGTGATAAGGCTAAGGAATGAGTAGGGACTTACAAAGGGCTAAAATATTACACGCTTGGCTAACATTACACAAAAATCCTGATCACGCGGCCAAAAGGTAAACCTGGGAACATAATTTTACCCTAATTCCCTCCGAAAAATTTATAATTGCCACACACCCCTGAGGCATTGGCCACCCATTGCAAGATATTAGGTAGATATAGATATATACCACAGCCATATCTTCTCCTGAACCACTTAAAACCATCAGGAAAGCAGATGAAGACTCTAAGACCCTGTTTTATGTCTTGTTCACGCTTTCCGAATGATGATCTTGCCTCCTCGTTTACTTAAACTGAGTGACCGGGTTCTTCATAAAACACTAGATTAACGATCAGTTAACGAGGGCATCATCCGTGGGGAAATGATTTAATCCTAGTTTCCAAACCGAGAAAATATTTAACTCGGGCAAAATTTCACCAATTCATACGTATGTTCTTCATAGTAATCTAGTATATTCACGAATCTGTGAATCCCTACTGTGGAAAGACAATCCGTCGAGAAATAGATGATTATCATTCACCGAGCAAGAAATGTAAGACCGCCTCTAGTTCCTTTAATGCTTGAACCCAATCACCCCTCAGAGTAAACGAAAAAACAGGCACCTCTCTAAAGACGGAAGGACGCAGGAAGACAATCGGCGAAGAAACTGAAGACGCTTCCCTTAGCTGATGTCGGTGGAGACAGTGACGGAGAGGAGGGAAAATGAGGAAAACACGAAGAATAGAACGAGACAAAAGATGGGATTCCTGCGAGCTCCAATTACATTGGTGAGGCTCACTTCCTCCCTTCTGAATGGTCCCAGAAGACGTCACATCCGGTACGGTGCGACCCGGTGGACAACCTGGTAAGAGGGACAAGCGGCCGAGAGGCCATTCTCACTGTGAAGGAGCATAGTGATCAGTATATCACCTACGTAATATTTAACACTCGCCGCCTTTGCTGAAACGAGGATAAGACTTCGATTCTATTTTCTGATCTCTAGTCAATGTATTATGAAGAAGCATTACTTAGTAGCATTACATGTTGCTAAGCATAGTTTATTATATGATCTATTGAAACAAAAATATACCTTACAATATATTTTAATACATAAATATACATAATAATTATGTAACATCAACATACCTTACAATATATTTTAATACATAAATATACATAATAATTATGTAACATCAACATAACAGTGACTATAAAATTGTACATAGCAATATACATTAGAAGAGAGAATGTATCGATAAATACACATTTATGAGTAACGGAGATGGGGTTGGTGCGTTTGCTTGGGCAGTGGCTTCAAATCCCGCTGGCCCCGAAATGAAATCCCCGCAGTGAAAGGTATTTCTCCATGGAATCTCTATCCCTACAGCAGTGTCATGAGGAGGTTATTTCAAGCACAGTGCGTACGGTGTCCTTCGTAAAGGGCGCCAATACTGGTTGAAGCGCGAATCGAGAGTCGTTGAGGGTAGATTTAAATAATGTTTAGTAAGTCTAAATAAATTCTTTTCGTAAGAAAAAAAAACGAAAAAAAACTTGGCTATTAATAGGGCTTACGGCGCAGCATTCGAAATTTTAGCAAAAACCGTATATAAATACGCGTTCATTAAACGGCAAGATACCTTGTTATTTAAAAGGAACATTTTTAATAATATGAAAGGTGTGTTTTCCCGTTAAGGAGAAAATCTGTATATGTTTTATGGAATTATTTCGAGTTATATGCCAAAAGTGCGATTGAGCGTTAAAATAGAATTTTAAATCGTTAAGAAACCAATCGGTAACATCGGCACTTTTTTCACTTTTATCTATGAACATTACAAAATAGTTGGATCGGACAAAATGGGTTTGTGAAGAAAATAATTGAAGGCAAAATAGAGGGATGATCCCCAGAAGAAGACCCAGGAATAAGTTCATGGGCCAAATAAAAAGGAAAGTACATAGGAAGAGATACCAAGAGGTAAGGGAAATAGCATTAAGGTAGTGAAGGGTGAAGGGCTGTAGTCGACTAATTGCCTTATTTTACGACCAATGAATGAATTAAAAAAGAGTATGCGAATGAAAAGTTTCACGCAAACGTCTCCGTACAATAAAATCGCTCCGACCGTCTTAAAGGTGGACTAATAGCATAGTTTCCTGACGCCGACGCCGGGTTTCTCAACGCCTTTCCTCCACGCCGCAAATAATATGCGCCCCACATACACACCCACCCTTCCTCAATGACGAAAGTGACATCGGTTGTCGGTTGCCTCCTTCAAATAACCGAAAAATCAATAATTTAAATAAAGCATTATTCATTTGCGCGCGTTTATCACCAATGATGTTTAACCGCCACATTGAAAATGGTCAATTCTCGCAAATAAGATTTGTTACCTCGCGAACCAAGGACAACTACTTAGGAGGCCCGTAATTAATTGATTTGATGGGACGCGAAACTTCTGCCCCTTGGCGGTATTATTTACGAGTAAGTTTCGGCCGACACCAGGTTTATCTCTCAACTTTGCCTTCTTGCTCAAATAAGTCGTTCACCGCGCACTCGTCCACCAGTTCCTAACGGAGCAATTGCCATAAGTTGCGGGTTGTCAAATAACCAAACAACTTCCTGGATGCAGAGCACTCACAAAAGGCGGGCAGGGGTGCGAGAAACCATCGGAAACCTAGTAGCTAGAGTGGGATCGAGATTGAGAGTGGGGAGGAATATGATGAAGGCTGAGAAGGAATGGGTCCGGCCAAGGGTTTCCAGGGATGACGGAGGGACAGAGGGCAGGAAACAAAGGATGAAGCGACAAAAGGATCGAAACGGTGGACGGGGAAGAGAAAAATGCAAGAAAAAGAGAGGTTAATGGAGTGTAGCAGGCAGGCCGCAGGAAATGGATGTGAGGAAGGTGGAGAGGGGAGCATTTTCTGTCGGAGGGGCGGGGGATGGAAAAATTAGCTGCGGAGAAAAAGAAAGGGGAGGGGTTAGATTAGCAGATTTTTTTTTCGACGGGGAAAAGGGAGGAGAGAAGGGAAAAACACAATAAATATAAAAGAAATACGTTCTCAGAATCGCGCGGGCCAACGTTCAACACGCGGGGTCCGGTTAAACGAAAACGCAAACAAACGGAAGTCGAAAAGAGAGAAATATCTATTTAAACTGCCAGCTTAAAAAGATTTTGAAAGGGAAATATTTATTTAAATCTTCATTAAGTTTTTTTATTCGGTTGGATTGCGCTTGTTAAATAAGCCCTCCCGTTATCTGTACTGTGGAGCCATCGCAAGTAAATGACACCCAGATTCGTTTCCTATGGAATTTATTTTGGTTTCCCAGAGGGGATCCTCTGGTACATAATCCGCCCCGCTCATTCAATTTAATGGCTGGCTACGTGCCCAGATGATCCTCGATCCGCTAATCACTTTCTCCAAAGAGAACTCCTTCTGGCCCTAGAGCCGTCATGTTTTCCAACGAAGTGATATATCCCCGTAAATACTCATTTCAACTCAATTTGGGACATTAACACTTCAAAATATTTATCTCTTCATATTTACAGTCATTTTCATTGATATAATCAGCTGAAAGATGAGAGAACTAGCGCGAAAGACTACCCGATATAGTGTTTTTGAGTAACTATCTGCGTAATGCCGGAGTATCGCAACCTATAACCTAGTTGAAAAACTTTTTATGCCCTAACGTGAGCTTCAAAAACATACTTGAAAAAAAGACTTGATCTCTACCCCATATACAGTAATTTTCATTAATCTAGTAAGCTACATAATGAGTTAATTAAACAGTGCGCAGGACTCTCCGATGTGCTGTTTAGAAAGAAAATCACCGCTAAATGATTTGGTATTGTCCTATACGAGGGCCCGATTGGAAAACGGTTCAATGAGCTTAAAAACAGTGCAAAAAACAAATTCTTTGGACAATAATGCAATAAAAAACTTCATCAAGGTGATTAACGCATTAATGGATTAGATGATTTCGCAGCATAAATACCTAAAAAATATAACACTATGTTCAAATGTATCAAAGTGGCCAATCCAAAAGAAAATTTTCAGAATACATTTTTGCTCCATTCCATTTTAAAAGAATTAAAAAACTATTTCGAAAGTTTTAGATAATGCTAAGATTTAATCAAAATAATTTTCGTAGAAATTACATTTTCAACCGAAAAAAGTTTAATTAATTAATAATTACAATTTTAGCAATCGTACTCAAGTGTTTCAAGTTATTAGTTTCAACGAAAATACTCAATAGTTCATACAAAAATGGAGGATTAGCAACAGAATAACGTTGTCAACTCCAAAGTTCATATAACCCTACGCAAGAAAGCGTGAGGTTCAGAATTCTTTCATTTCCAGCGTCTCAAAACTATTCATAACTAGAAAGTATAATTTGAAAGACAGTAACTGGAAGAAAAACTGCGAAAATTCTTTCCCGGAAACTATATAAAAATATAAAATCACTCTAATACATTACAACGATTCGAAATATGAATCATCTTGAGTCACATATGATGATGGGAGTAAAATTACGGTAAACTGCAAGTATTGAAGAAGGGGAAGAAAGATGTAAGGGAAGAATGAGTATAATTAGCTACCGTGGCAAGAAGTATGCTTCACTTCACTTCACTTACAATAATATTACTTTGAGTCAAATCGATAAAACGGACGTTTTCAAACGTGACACTTAAACATAGATCATCAAAAATTTCATACCAATGGAGAATTATTTGATCTTTGTCAAGTATACTGGAAAATCATCAACAAGATATGATGGAAATTCATAGCGAGTTATGCAGAAACATCTTGAAAAACTCTAAAAATAATATTTTAGCAAGGTATGGGTTTCACCAAGTGATCGTGAATTTAAAGATAACTGGGAACTGGGCATCAAGGCAGCATCTTCTTTAGTAAAAACTGCATAATATAGAAAATACGCTGAATCATACGACATGCAATGATTTAATGTGAGATTACTGAAGGAACGAGAATCTAGATACACGCATAAAAAAGCAGGCCATTGGGAGCGTATATTGATTTAAGATGCATCACTTGGAAAGAGACGCATAATTTATGCAACATGCAGAGGCTAAAATAAGCCTCTAGATGTCATTTGCAAGTATGCTAATCCATGGGTTATATATGCACGCGATAAATTTAGGATGAAATAGTTTGGATTATACATATATTAGGCGGGGTTATGAGAGGGAATCTGAGAGTTCATAAAAAAGTCAAGATGAATACATCATTTCGTCGGATTTGAATATGAGAGGGAAGAGGTCCAAAATAGCGTCCCGTCTTGAGGATAAATTGCGTATTATAAGTCTAAGTTATGCAACTTTTGTAAGGAAAAAAACAAGTCCTAATAGCAGAAAAAAATGACCCAAAGTTGAGGAGAGATAAAAAGGGGGTATCAAGCGAAATCGGAAGACTTTTTGAGAAGAGAGACTCCTAAAGGGTATCGATTAATGCTGATACTGGAGTATTCACGTAATTTGTGTGATGCCAGAGGCTCGTGAACAGAAAGATGTTCTCCAAAACTCTTGATCGGCTGCGATAGCTCGCCAAAATACACACAAGGGGAGGAATCAGAGGATGCTTTTTGTAATTTTGCACCCTTCTACAAAATCATGTGGCGCCTCACACAGTTTCATGTGGACGTGGACATAAAATCTTCAAATGACACTTTTAGCTGAACGGGTGAGAAAACGTTGGGAGCGTTCACTTCGACCTTCGTGGAATAGCATATCTAGTATTGCTTCAGATGCGTGATTTCACCTCCCGCCGTACTGGTCACCAGTAGCCGGGATGTCAATGCCTGTTTACCCTCGCCCGCCCAACACAAAACAGTCGAATTGCCTCCTCGAGAGCAATAAGCGTTTCAGTCACATAAACAACCGAACGTATAATGCAATGGAGAATGCGCTCCCGCAGCTGCTGGTACTCAACTTTGAACTTCTACATTTGAGTTAGTAGGTAATTTAGGCAAAAAGTTACCACTGAGCACTCAGCGGTAATACAATATGTCACTAAACTCTGATACCTGAAAAACTGCATTTGCATACACTGGGATGGGCAGTAAATATTACCAATACACCACTACTTGATACGTTAGAGATGATTTTCCACCAGTGACTAATTCAAGGTTCAATATTGATACATGGACACTATTAAATCGATATATATTTTAGTGGCTCACGCATAGAGGATATATTAAATGAGCAACCATTTTGGATTGGGATGGGTTCTTTTCAAATTTATACGAGTTTAAGAGCGAAGCAAACTCGAGAATAAATTAAAGTAAAAAAATCAATATGCATGTATCAATTATAATACAAGTAAAACATCAATATGATTCTTCATGCAACAGTGATTAACCGACCATTTTTCTGACTCGCAATATTCAAGACGTTAAAAATGAAAATACGAGCCGAAACAGAGGTCATTAAATATTGCAAATTTTCAAATGCTATACTCAACAGAGAATATAATTTAAAATTTAATATGCCACCATTAAATAGCAAATATATTAAAACAGAATACACTTGGTCGGGCAAGGAAAATTATGATAAATCACGTTAACATGCAAGTATTCTAAACGAACAAAACAATATATTTTTTCACATTTCTGTTGCACAAGTCCTTAAAAGTAATAGTAAATAAACACACAACCTACCTTTTTCCAGTGACAAAATATTAATTAAACATTTCCACATCATTTTAGTCTGTTTTTATGACGAAGTAAACATAAAGCAGCATATCAAAAGAGGGATTATAGAAAAGAAAAGAGCGTAACCTGGATTTGGAGTATTCGCCCGAAAAAATGAAACAAAAAACATAATTTCTGAATTGTTCCGGTATCCTATCGACAGGGCTTGGACACGGCGATGCGGTAGTACTCCGCATCACTCAAAATTGCAACTTACGACCGGCGGGGACCCAATTCCCAGCGCCATCCCCGCCAGAAATGATAATTTTCGACGTCACCTCCACGTTTTCTGTCACAAAGAGAGAGAAAGAAAGGGAGATGGAAGAGTAGGGTTCATATTACAGGGACTGACCCGGAAGGTTGAAGAATGGCGAAGGCCTTTGTAAATGAGATAACTTCATTTCCAGGCTACATCTGTACGGCAGGCCTGGCAACAGCATGTATGAGTAACCCTCCATCGAACATATTGATTAAAAAATTATTAAGTAACGCACTTCATTTTATTCCACTCGAAAATGAAAGTGGTTTCGAACCTATTGGCCATTATCAATGTGTTTTTTTAATTTTGGGGGCAAGCCTCATCATTTTCATTGGTGGTTCAATCCTAAGATAAGTTTACTGCAGCCCTCTGCCGTTCCCTATCGAATGCTAGTTCCCTTACCTCCTGGTATCTCTCCCCATGTACTTTCCTCTTTATTCGGTCCGTGAACTTATTCCTGGGTTTTTCTTAGGGAACTTCTCCTTCTATTTCACCTTCAATTGTATTCCTCACAAACCTGCTGTATCTCAGGATGTGTCTAATCCATCTTGTTCTTCTTTTCTGTATAGGATTCTGTTTCATTATGGGGCAAGCCTACCTACCTGGGAGACAGGATGGGGGTGGGTGGGGAGGGTGGATGTTGGCAGTGTGCAGAAAGGGATTTTGCATTTGGAAGGGCAGGGAAATCCGAAAGCTCATATGGTGCGGTCTAGTTTCGGTTTGGACAAGTGGAAATGTGGTGGGGGGAACTATAAGGGGAGTAGGTAGGAGTAGCAGAACTTTTAAGAGGGGTGAGTGAGTTTTAAGAACTTGTTCATTACACATGATAAATTGAGCGGGGATATTTAATGATTACGGATTTTTGAGACCGTATAACTTCCTTCCCTTGTCCATAAAATGGAAAATTACTGGGTTGAAAGCGTGTCTGTGTTTGCAGTCGCACAATAATTCGATACGCATGCATGCACGCAGAAGGAAAAATACTTTGATGCTGTATATAGCGCTGAAACCATGGTCGGTTTTGAGTAAAATAAAACTACAAAATAAACCAAAGTGTCAAATTTAACCGTTTCCACACAAAATTATGTCTGAAATTTTACCAAGATGGCTAAAGGATATCTTGGCTACTACGCACCCTTTATTCATGTGCCCCCCAATGGATGTTTCTAAATCTACCAAGTAGTGCTAACACCACGTTTTGCATATTTCCTGCATGACTCTTGCTTGACATTTACATAGTTACATTATAGATTAGATTAGTAGTTTCTGTAGCATTTGTAGCACACACATAGTGTGGTGCATGTTAGTGAAAGACAATTTCTTCACTCTAGTTTATGTTGGTGATAAGACAATCCCAACCAAACACCCTTTGTGGTGGCTTGCAGGGTAATAAGTAGATGAATTCCATTGATTTAAAAAAAAGTGATAAACTGTAATCCGTAGAACAGCACATAATATCCGTCCTTTACCTCTCCTAATCCCTCCTTGCACATTTAACCGGTAATGACTACTACGTCATGACTGGTGCTCCACAACCGTCGCCACACACTCTTGACGCGAACGACTGGGTGGCATGCAGATGTGAAAGGGGCCGCATTTCCCATCACTGGAAGGGATTCAGAGGGTGAGAGGAGGGGTGCAGGCTGTCACATTAAGTGGCAGGAATGGGGTCAGGAGGGGAAGAGGGAAGATGACGACACTCCCGAAAATTTCCAAACTTCTCCAGCGGAACGGATGGATATGAGGAGCGGGACATAAAAAAGTGGACCGAGAAGAGGATCCTGTGAGGAAGAGAGGCAACGGGGTGGGGTGAGAAGGGGATGGAGGTGCGAGGAGAGAGGTGGGGTAAAACGAGAGGAAGAGAGTGGAACTCAGCCCCGACCACGAGACCCCAGACTACCGGCGGCAACAACGGCGGCCGGAAAAGCAAACACCCGCGAACTCCAAGAGATTGCCATCTGGTGAGGAAAGCCGCAACCAAACCCCATACATACACTCACCCTTAAACCCCACACACGACACCGCGGAGTCCGCGGCCTCAGCGTCGCGACTGAATGAAGCGAAACAAATTTGAGAATCCAACAGTCTTGGAACAAAAACATGGGTTAGATAACTTAAAATGATGAATAATGTTATGTACAACATATTAAATGATGAAACCATAATTAAGGAAAAGGGGGAGGGAGAAAAACGGCATTTCGATGCCAACCGTCTGTACAGTGCTCAGTATTACGGTCATTAGAAGAGTTCTACGATTCTCATGGCAATGTGATTCTACGTGATAGGGGCTTCGTTGGAGTAGAGGCCAACGGGCTAACATGACATTTGGATAGAACTTGAACGCATTAACTAATGCACCAAGGTTTAACCTATTCCAGTGGGATGGTGGTGCTATGTGACTACTCCCCAAGTCTACAGCCGATCTGTACTACTGTTTGTTAGATTGATTAAGTTTCGGGGCTAATTATATGCATCTGAAGGATGAGCAAAGCAAAATAATATTATTTTTTTAGAATATCAATGCTTTGGTTTACTCGTAAACCTCAAACTCCTCAACTTATTTATCATGATCCCGCATTATGACGTGTGTGTGCAGTTCTAAAAAAAAGGAAGATAAATGGTATTTCATGCCTTGGTGTTCTATCCTCTCGCGAGTCGATAGAACGGAAATAATGGCTTTAATATATTAATCAAATATCATTTATACTCAATACGAGATAAAAACGCCTCGAACAGAGGAATGAAGAACTTTGGTTCCATCGTGAAATGACTCGAGTGTCACTTCATTTGACAAATAAAAACACGTCTATTGTTTCATCCGCACATCAAAATCAGTTCCTTTCATGATATTAGGTTCGAAAATTGAGCTTAAAAGGATAATATCTTATAAGCGAGAATGAAAAAGTGGAAAATGATATTTATCATAGCTATAAAAGCCATTTTATTGAAAACAGACCTCCTTTTAAGATGAAAAAAACTGCAGGGAAATTGAGTAGCAGCCATATCAAGACATCAATATTACATTTTTGAGTTATTATTATAATTATCGCACTAATTGTAGTCACCATGCATTAATTCAAAGATATGTCGACATAGTCGGATTCCACTGCGGGGAAAAGGTTAATTGACTACAGAAATTCTTTGTAGATTCTGGACATCTCTAACCTTTCTTGTGCATAACACAAATATAAAGGTGGAACTCTGTATTGACTCTGTACAAGTTAATGCGACTCAGATGGTTGCAGATGAGCCTCCTCAAGACGTCTCTGTGCGCGACCACGATGACCCCCCCTTCCCGACAAGCCCCTCGCCTCAACACCCACACGCAACCACTCCGCTCCAGTGCGGCGGGCGGGGAAGAGATGACGGTAATTTGTGAAGCAATCGCGATGCGCAGAGGGAAGGGGGCTAACGGGGGATTGGCCGCTCGTCCCGGCAAACCATCGGGCGGTCGGGGTGCGGGGGCGAACGGGGGGAGGAAAGACGGATGCCCCGGCCTAATGGCTAAGGATTCGAGCCTCCACTTTTTCCCGCCGCAAAACCTCTCCCCCACTCCCCGAAAACGCCCTCTGCCACCCACCGAAAAAAGTTTTTATTGCGGCATAAAAGGAGGAGATGGGAGATCGCAAAAGGGAGAGAGCAGGGGGACCGCGCAAAAGAAAGGGACGAGATGAGTGAAGGGCAGGACGAAAGAAAGTGTATGCGAGACACAGAGAGAGAGAGAGAGAGAGAGAGAGAGAGAGATGGAAAAATGAATAAAAATGATAAAATAAAGAATGAACAGAGTCCACGAGAGCAAATTCTATCGGGCTATAATTAATAAGAACGTGAGGAATGAGAAAATTAAGACTTCCCAGCCCTTTCGTGAGAGGGAAGAGCAAGAAGGGCGGCGGATGTATGTAGAGTAGGGAGCGAAGCAAAGAAAAGACATGGGAGAGGGCGAGAAATATAAGATATGGGATGGGATGAGTAAGGAGGGAGGTTCTGAAAATGCAAAAGTAATTAAATGGCCCGGAATGAAATATAGCAGTGGATGCGGCCAGTGGGTTGAGTGGAAGTTTTCGGCCGGGGGTGTGGGCGGGAGCGGAGGATGTCCACGCTGAGGGGGCAGATTCGCCTCCCCGCCCCTACAGCGCCCCCTTCCGGATGGGACAGAATCATGGGGGCTCTTCCCCGGCTGGACGGGTTGAGGACGACCCTCAGGAGACAGGCCAGGGGAGGGGGAGTGGGAGAGAGGATCGCTGGAAAAACAGCACCATTTGTTATTTCAGGAGATTCCGCCTCTCGCGGTGAAGATAGTGAAGCCGTAGCGAGAAGGAGGGCGGAGGGAAGAAGACCGCGGGGAAGAAAGAAGTACGCGAAGAGGTCGGGTCGGGTGGTCGGTGGGCATGAGCAGGCGGTGGACCGTGGAAGAGTCATAGATCGGGCGCCATTGCGTCAACGTCCGTGCTCGGACCGCCTTGGGCGGGGAAGGCGAGCGTTGAAGAGCGCAGACTCTGCTCCCGATTGAAAAGCAAACATTCGGCCACCCACCGACGAGGGTATAACATCATTTTTAATGACGACGTGATACTCAAGTTTTCAGAAAAAATACTCGGATTTTAGGCAAACACAACTCGTGCCTTGGTAAAATAATGGACGGCCGTGGTTCTTTAAACAGAAATAAGTGGTCGTAATATTGTTGAAACAGAATACAAAGAACTCCGAATACCCGTTGGGATATTAGAATAATTAAACTGTCGATGTGATACATTAGCTTTTCGAGAAAATACTCAAATTTCAAATGAAAATCGGTCATGTTTTATCTCTCTTCGTGAGGTGTTAGGTATCTGGAGGCAACAGAATTTTGAGATGAAAAAGAAAAAAGGTCGGAAAAAATAGGTCAAAATATTAGTATTGCAGAATACATAGCAAATGGAATGGCTGTTACAGCTGTAATTGGTAGGCTTGCATTTGACTAGATAAAAATTATCGGTTTCCATTACAGGTATGAAAAATCTTAAGAAGGATAAAAACCTGGATAATATGAGATCTTCTGAGCTCTTCAGGTTAGCGGGAATAATATTATCTAGGAAGTAAATGTATGACTGTTAAAATGATAGCGGCTAGGAAATCAAAGTTAGTACAAAAATTTCTCATAAGGAAAGTGAAGTAGAATTGTGCAGGTATAATTTCACGGTGTTTGAGTAACCATTATTCCTAAAAGCTAGTTTTCTTATCGGACACCACTACCTGCACCATGCACGCTTTTTACATGATTTTGCTACTAAACTAGGTTTAAAGCAAGGTCCATAAACAACTCAAACAATCCTTCAAGTTCGCGAGACTTAAATATTACTCCATAATTGTTGTATTCATAAAGTTTCCGATTTCCTATACTTATAGAAAATTTTTACTTTCACTAACCTTCAGAAGCAAATACATACGTAGAGTCCATTTTTCAAACATTTCCTCGGTAAAAACGACAAATTGTTTGCTTCTGGATATAGTTTTTCCCATCATTGAACTGCTGTTGTAATATGGTTACGGACTGAATTTTTTGGTCGAGCAGAAACATCAAACCGCCATTTGATTCGGGAGTATGGATCGTGGGCACGTAGGACCGCTACCCTCAAAATCACTTCACCGGTTCCATCCCAACAGAGATCGGTAACAACAAAGTTTCGGTGAAATGAAAGTTTGGTCCATTCCAGAGGTCGGAGACCGTGCTGTATTACATTCTCGAACGAGTTTAATATGGCCGCAAACATACCGAACTCCCTAAAGCCGCTCCAGTCTATATACCACCAAAAACTAGGGATGAGCATCGGAAGAAAACCATCATCGGCAGGCATCAACCCAAAGATTGGTTTGCAGAGCTCTCGACTCCATCCCCTTTCCAGCTAACCGCTTAATCCCTTCATAGTGGAAGTAGTATTAGGGTTTGTGTGCGTCGACTACAGCGGTCATTTAACGCCACTCCTACCCTAAGGTAATTAAAAATTAGTCATTTCATAAAAATTAGTCACTAGAAGTAGATGAATTCTAAGGTGACAATTTACAATAACTGCATATACCTTAATTTAAAGTGCAATGAAATTTATAACTCACTAAAAAAATTATTTGTATACATTTTTTCACAGGAAATGACTTAGGTGACACTATCTGAAGAATTGCCTAGGACAGTTGCTAAGGCCACAATGAACATCTGCTTGCCTCGAGAAGACCAGTATTTGTAAAACTCCGTCAGAATGTGTCGTACTCTCACACGGGGAGTCGCATTCACCACATCAAGTGATTGCCTTTTTTTCTGCGAGAATATATGAGCGGGAGAGGGTAGTGTGACCTATTCTCAAGCGAGTGTTGAGACGACTTCTCAACGCGTGATCCGCGTTGCAACGCCTGATGGACGAGGGAACGCTGATACGAACGATTTAACAACCCGATGTTTGCAATTATTTATCCTATACCATTTCTTTCATCCGTTCACCACTACATTCCGTAACATAGATCATAGGTCGTCAGGGGTCATCATGCTTAAATGCGCAGGGCCTAATCTCTTCATTGTTCCTTATTTAGACATTCCTCATGTTCTCATCGTTTATTATCGTGGATAATTCCTCTCATTTATTTCTCCTTCCCCTATCTTTATCAGCGGGTCGATACGCCTTTGAGTCCGGTCCATTTAGGTATTAAAAATATTCCCAGTTGGATTCAGAAGGCAATAAAATCATTGCTAAGTACACCAGGGTTGAAATTCGCTATGAAAAAATCATTTGACTTGACCGGGATTCGAACCCGGATCTCCCAATCGCCGGTCAGGTGTGTTAGCCAGTTACACTACCAAGCCATCTTCCTTCAAGCCGAATTTCATTCCTCAGTAATTGACCAAAGACCACGATGTTTTAAACCACAGAAGTCACGTCAATTTACCAAGATACATTAGATATTAGCGTGGTGGGTCCGAAGTGAAATAGAAAATCTGAGAGAATTAAACTTTATAACGATCAAAAACAGAGTTTCCGCTAGTTAGCCCATCAGAATAGGAAACGTTAAGAGCTGGAAATATTGTGATTTTAAATAAGAAATCGAATTCTAAACGTAGAAATATTAAATCAGGAAATACTATCAACAAAGCCGGAGCACGATGCATAAAATGAGCATTAAAAGGCTGGTATAAAAATTGATAATGGTTCCCGAACTGAAAGGGCTGACCTTTGAAATTTCACTTCTACATTTAATCGCTTATTTTTTATTTGTCACCAACAAATATCAATCAAATTCAGTGTTTTTCACTCTCCTAGACAAGCCGTTATAATGTCCTCTATTTGATCTTAAAATAATTGCGCTAGCAAATCGAAGTCGCGAAGAATAATACTCCAAATGTTTCACACGCGGTCAAGTGGCCGCCAGTCACCCCACCCGAGCCTATAAGAAGTCAACCTTTAGTTGTCCTCACGTCACATTTGTACGTTCAATCGAACTAGCCAACATTTATAGACATGTATTGAGCAAAATATTGTGTCATCGACGGTCACCATGTTATAGTGCCAGAATGTTCACCATGCAAAAGTCACATCGACGTTTCCTTCATAGTATCCAATCGTCAGCTTGACTGTCAAGATATGGAGAGGAGATACTAGTCAAAAATATAATTGATTATTCAGTACCGCGTGGGGCTAGGAGAGCAGAGGTATTTGGCAGGGAGAGAACTCAGCTTGTGATGTGAGTGGCATTCTCTGACGCGTACCGGAAGGAGTAAAAGGGTTATGGAGGGAAAATATGGAAAGTGGGGGGAGGTGGACACCACAAGGGGAATGGTGAGGAGAGAAGCGATGAGATGAAAAGGGTAAAATAGGGATGGGAAGAGGCAGGGGAAAATTCGGATGGTCAGGCCAAAGATAGGCTTATCATTGGCGCAGAGGGGATTTTGGACGTGGGCGATGGCGAAGTGGGAGTCAAGGTTAAAACGAGAGGGGTTGAAATACATCCATCTATTGTTTCGTCAAAGCAAGGGAGACTAAGGGGGGAAGAAATGTTGGCGATAAAGGAGGAGAGATTAGGGGAGAACGATATCGTAGGGAATGGGAAGGAGGAATGAGAAATGGATTGAGATAAGTGAATGAAGATGTGGTCCTCTCAAGGAGTGACAATAATCGCGAAGTGTATGTGATGAAAGGTAATTGTCAAGCTAAGGGAGGTCATTCAGTAAAGGACTACCGATGAATTAGCCTGAGATACGTTTTCTGAGTTTGCCAAAGTTTTGGAGAAATTTGATCTTGGGACTTCTGAAGGCCAGCACAGCGCATCACCAGTTAAAATTTGACCATCACCAGCTCATTAGTTTATCGATGCAGTTCCTTGTTACAATAGTCACGTATCTTAATTCATCTGAGAATCCTTGAAGCCAACAAATCCAACACTTGGGCCATAAATCTGTCGTCAGCCCTCTCAATATGGGAGTTGATTTTTCATAATTTTAGAGAATAGCAGCACTATCGACGGACAAAATTGAATTTGCTCTCCACATGGTAACTACGTACGGACGTTTAATTGAAATATCAACACCAAAGTTAAGATTCATGACTGTGCCTCGATATTAGACGATAGTACTTCAGCCACCAAGCCAAATTGATGCCCAACCTTAAGTCATCTTGGCGGTTCAGAGAAACGTCAAGAGTCCACTGTTATGTGCATATCCTATAAAGACGGCTCGTAGTCCGTCTTGCAACTCTTTGGATAAGTGCACGTATCAAACGTAGGATTTAAATAAAGGATGGCATTCTGATGATGAAGGCTAGCAATGAAAATACTAAAAAGGAACTAAAGGAGTCAAAACAATAGGAATATGATATTTTCAATATAGGACGAGTTTTTATCAAGTTAGCTGGTGCCAAAAAAATCCCTAAATGATCAAATGGCAGAAGTCGAGAGTAATAGAAAGTAATAAAAGGAGAGGCATAAAGTAACGCTCGGGGGAGGGCAAAAATTGCATAACAGGGACGGCTCGGAATACGCAGTCGTTAGTTTACCTAAAAATAATGAAACAGCAAATAGAAAAATTCAAGTCGTATAGCCCCCGAGCAAAAAAATATTCGGAAGACATTATTTTCAATGATTTTTTGTGTTAACTCTACAAACTCTTGACCCTAGTCTTGTATATTGACTCTTGGTAATGACTCTTTGCGTGGTATTAGTCAAAAGTATGTATTGAATACAGATTTTATAGAGAGAAAGCACGGGAAAGAATCAAAATATTGGGCAAACACACAAACAAATAAACATAGAACAAAGATTCAATTCCCAGGCGCGTATGACGGAAGTGTAAACTATCAGATGTAATAGATAATAATGGAGATCTGATAATTACAAAAATCACGTATTTAAAAATCATATCTTGCTACATTAATATGTCATCCATATTTTTTTCCGCCATTTTACACCCCTCTGTCACATCATGAGCATAAATGATGGAATGAATAAGCCAGCAGAAAATTTCCAGAATATGCAGTGTAAGCTATATTTTATCATAAATTTTACACATGAGAACCTTTTCTTGAACAGTAGAACAATTCTCTCCACCAATTGCTACGCAAGGAATTCGCCAAAAATAACTATCAGTAAACGAATAAGGCTAGGCAGCAGCTAGTGCAGGAAATTAAAATCTAGAATTTCATGCTTACAAATGGCAGCCTCCTTTGATCGCAATACTCACGGTAATTAGAAAAATAGTTTCAAAAAAGATAGCACATGGAGCAGGAATCGATCCGCTAATGAGAACCATAGCTAGAAATAGATGCGTAGAGAGGCGTCGAAAATTTTCGAGAGGGCACTAAAAATTCAAGATGCAAGGAAAGGGTTGAAGCACAATACGATGCAACGGAGGAAGGAGGAAGTAATTTGACGGGGACTAAAATGTGATGTGACGGAGCATAAAAAGATGAAAGGTAGAATAGGTGAGCATGCTCCACAAAAGAGAATCTCTTGTCTCAGAGAACCGTTCTCCAACAGATTCGCATAACTAGACGGCGTTAATGATTCTCAGTCGCAGCTTGCGAGTGCTTCCAAGTGGGATAGATTTTCATGTCATTTGAGTGATTCCGTATTTACTAAAATGAAAAAACGAACGCTCAAAATTTGCTGAAGCATTATAAACAAGCTCTTGCAGAGTAAATTCTCCACTTCGCGCAAAAACGGGCTAATCACACCTGCTTAAGCATTATAATGATAGAGAGATAACCTTCAAAGAGCAAGGCATCAGCAAGATTAGATTATCACGGGTAGTTTATTACAATAATTAAGGATAATTTTGACTGATGAGGTGGCGAGGAAAACACGAATATTTTTTATACATTTTACAATCCATGAATTAAGCGTAAAATCTACATACAGAAGTCAGCAAAAATTAAAATAACATAAATCAGTACAAATAAAACACAAGACAGATAACTCGTGTAAGTATCAAAGTAACTAATATAGCCGGCCAGCACTTCTACAACAAAATAATTCCACCACTTCGAGGTCTGTTTTGCTGACATAAAACACCGTGTATTACCTTCACCTTTAGAAATGCTATAGATGCAGGATCTTTTACCAAAATTAATTGGCATGAAAAAAATATAAATTATTATTGAACTTCTACGCAGGTATTCCATTAAAAAATAAAGAAATATTCCCTACAAGGAGTTATGAAAGGGTCAGTTTAAGATGCAAGGGGATTTAAGTATAACTATGCGCTGAAGTGGTTAAGTGCAGGACCTGCATCTACATACTACTCCACAAATGCATATACATAACACACACACGAAACTAGCAGTAAGCCGTGACGACGCGGATAACGATAACAGTACAGTTAAAATGTTACGCTGCACTTTTAATTAATCGGCTTTTCATTTCAAAGCAGCGACTGGGAAACTGCTTTTAATTGGATTAAAATAAAATCCAATGAGATCTAACCAATTTTAATTACGAATGATTTCGTTGGTTAAGACAAAGAATATTCTGTTGAGTTAACATCAAGAGGGTAAGTAATTGAAAACCAAACAGTAATTTATAATATCCAACTGATGCACACGAAAACGGAAATTCTGTTTAGAATATGACCCTACAGTACTTATTTTTTGGTTTTTGGCATTTTGATGGTTTTACTCATAAAAAGAATGTCTACTCGCCGTGTGATAACATAGGGTTTTTTTACGAAGTGGAATTTTCCCGATTAGTCGCTGAACTATGCATATTATTAGGAAATTTCAATGAAATAAATTTTTCGATTCAGTCATTTCCGTCATTATGGCAGAGTTTTTGGTACTTCTCTTTCGTTTTTCGGGTATTTGCACTTCCTCATAGTTAACCACTGGTAAAACCTACTTAAAATTACAAATGATACATTATGGACCTTTAGTCACAGCATATCCATGGTTGTCAAGGGGACAGATTACCAAAAAGGCTGAATTTTCAACGACTTTATTTTTTTTCAAAATTTACAGTAAATCAGTTGAAAAAAATCAATTGCAGGAATAAGAAGTTCAATTTCATTATCTTTCCTTGTCTTCAATTGTCTTCAATTTTTCCTCACAGAATAAATTCACAGCATCTCTTTCCCGGGAGCATATTTTTTACAATAAGTCCAAATTCTTGGGGATACAAAAATATAAAATTCAAATAGTAATAAGAGGAAGGCAGCAACGTATCACTCGAAAGTACGCGCCGGAATTAAGGAACTGATCAAAGAGCCACATTGGGAGCCATAACGGGGGTGAGGAGATGAAGATGGCTAAGCAAAACCTAATGGGCGGAACGGAAGTTCTCTGATTTTAGTCGGAGACGCGACGCGCAAACACGGTGAGGATTGAATGAGAGGTATTTCAAAAGACTCGTCTGGAGTTTGAGAGTGATGACTTTGTGATTTGCCATGGAAACAGGAGAAGGGATGAGTTAGCTTTGGAAATAATTTATCTCCGCGAGGGGAAAAGTACGGGCAAGATGCGAAAAGAAAATGAGAGAGGATTGGGGGAGTGGAAAAAGGACGAGATGAAACGAAATGCGAATTGGAGGGAACAGAGGGCGAAGAATAGATGGATGAAAGGAAAACGAAATTAAAGGTAGGACAAAGAGGTGAGAAGGAGAATATAATAAATTTGAAGAGGTTTTGAGGTGCGAACGATGCGGCACTCAGAAGAGAAATAAGATGGAATGCTGACAAAATTACTTCCTTTTTTCATGGGTCCTTTGAGAATATCATCGAGCACGATTCATTTTATCTGCGTGACAAATGATTCTTTAAAAAATGAAGGGGTGGTCACAATCTTTAGTCAAAGACACCACGTCCGAGTAAGATAATATACTTGAAAAAGGTGTTAAGGGATAAAAGTACGGCTAGTAATATTTTTGCGTCATGGACATCTTACGCAAAGGCTGGCAATAATATTATCGATAAAATATTTTTTGTAATGTCGTCTAAAAGTCTAGTTCTAAAAACAAAATAAAAAAGAGTGATAGATTTGTGGCTTCACGTTCCAAGTTCAAATTCCGGCGGTAAAAGCGATTTTCAACCGACAATCCGAGTCCCAATAGCTTTCTGAGAGGGGTAAACTTCCAGTACTCCGTCCGTCGGTTCGTACAGTCTCTTCATCTTTCCTTAATACCTCAAAACGTCCTATCTCCTCCTACCATGCCATCATTCCGTAGTGAGGAAAAATATTTCAAAGAAAATTAAACCGTATACAATCACATGAGTAAACTTAAATAAAATATTTGATGAGACGAGCAATATGGAAACAACTGATACAAATCATAGCACATTTAAGCACACACACAATTAATGAACACCTGGTTCTGATAATTTCTTCATACTAAAGACTGATAAAGAAGTACGTAGGTTTCGTGGAACCTAAAATAGGCCCATAATATGCGGATTCCGAGAAATTAAAATACCATGAAAACAAAATTACTGAGTAAATATTTAACACCATAATCTATTGCCTTCTTCCTTTGTGGAATTTAATCATAGAACTTTGATATTTAAACAAAAATGGTTTTCAAAAATAAATGATCTTCGACGGAATTCCTCAAAGAAGAAGATAATAGACTATGGATTTGAATGTGGTTAAGAGCAAGATTGAATGATAAAATATTTAACCATTAAAATGATCCAGTACTGAAATAAAGTTGAAAACAGATTACCAAGCATGCTAAAACCTTTCTCTTTTGTAGAGAAATCGGCTCTCGCAAATATTTTTCGAGCTGGAATTGTGGGCCTATCATTGCCAAATTCGCAGAAGCAATTATAGAGAGCACAAAAAAATTAAAAAAATACGATCGGGCCAGTTCATATGAAATTATGATAAATTCCAGAAATATTGAATCGAGAGAGATTCATTCGTTGGCTTACATCCAACGACAAGCGTTACTCGAGATAATGGGTACATTTTGGGCAGAAAGCTACATCACTGAGTCATAAGTCCAGCGCAAAAACTATTGAGAAAGCGTAGCGATTTCTCACATTAGCTAGAAGCTATCGCATTACTATTTCTTACGACACATTTTCATGCCTGACACTCCAAAGCAAAAGAAACTTAACTGAAATACTTGTGATTTCTCCATCGTATCTATTCTTAAAACCAAAAAATATAGTTCCGAGCATGAGAAAGCAATATACATCCAGACTTTATCACGATAACATGATTATCGTGATGGCAATCGATCGATATAAGTTTGAAAATAAAAGAGAGAAAATTAAACAGGATTATAATAGGATATTTAAATGCTCTATGATCCTAAATCTCTCAATTCGGTACAGAAAATGTTAGTCTTTATAAAGACAACTATCAATGACGCATCAAGGGACTCGGGAGAGGGACAGACGTACGGCATCAGTTCCGCGAATCGAAAATTGACACCGAACCAGACCTTACAGAATCAAAGTGCAAACGTTGTGCAGAATTTTCCTGTAACTTATGCACTTTCTGACAAAGGGAATTGGTGATTGCCATTACGAGGGAGCGAAAATTTTACATAACTCGTTTAAACCCACACTCTACATTTTATTGGGATAATTATAAATCCCCGTCCAAGATAGCTTACGAAAAGCAAATTTTAATGGATTCCATTACCTATCTATCCAACATAATTGGAACGTGTAACGGTAACCTATCAAGGATTATTCATTGCTAAAAAATGGAGCAATTCTTCGATGCGTTATAAAAATGACTACAGTTAACAAATGTGATGACCAGATATGAGTTATTTAACCTAGATCAACAAATATTCTCATTTGAAAGCTTATTTATTTAATAACTTTCGTTGGATTTTGAATCGCTTCCGTTATCCTCCACTAAATAACGAAGCGCGAACATATGTAGAAAAATCAAAAGTATCTGAGAATTATTAAGTAAAATAGAGTAGAAATTATAAACAGCTTATGCTTCCTTCGGTAAAATTTGATAAAATTAAACGTTACAATATTTCAAAAAATAAATTTGTACCACATTCGAGTAGCAGCTACACTTCCACCACCATTTTAAACAAGAAAATGACTCTCTTCAACCCGCGGTCAGTGTCAGTGACGCTATTGAGGTCGTCCGAGTCCGGAGGTCACACGTAATTGCAGATGCTAAAGATAACACTTTCTTCGGAGACATGCGAGGAGTTCAACCCGCCTAAAAAGAAGCACGAAGGAGAACAATTAAGCAGGCGACGAGTTCAGCCGCGTGGGACGAAACAAACAAATAAGTAATGAAGGCGAACATGAGAACGGTTCCGCCCTCTTTGGGGGTGTATGGAGTCCTTCATTTCCTCTCCCATCCCAGTGAAGCCATTTCTTTTTTCCTCTCGACTCAAGCCAAGCCAGTAATGTCCCCCGAACAATAAGAACGATTTCCTCTGCCACCCTGGGCAACATGACTATCGGAGAGCGCGACACAAAGATTGATGAGTGGGAAAAAAGGATAAAGCGAAAGGAGAGGGAAGCATAGTGGGGCAGAGGAGTGGTGTCATTTGAGGGGGAGGGGACTGGAGGGGGGTGTTTGACTGACTGCCACCCCCGCTCCCCCACCCCACCCCTCCACCACGCGTTGAGAAATGAGTGTGTCAGCGAGGGGTATGGTGGTATATGGGTGGTGGGGGTGGTTTTCGAGTGGCGCTCAGGGATGGGGTGGAGAATTCGAGGTGGGAGGGTGAGAAGTGAAATGTGGGAGGAAGAGGAGAGAGGAGGGGGAGTGGCGAGGAACGCTCAGAATGGAATATACTGTCTTGGTTGCTTCCCCTCAGAGGTTGAGGAATTGCGGTGCTTTGACGGCGATATTCGATATTCACGACAAATCTTTATTTGGCACAGACCCATTAATTATTATTATGTGGGATGCGTCAATTATGTTTTAGGTGATATTTAATTTTGTATCATGCAACAGATCTTTTTTCAAGTTATACAAAACAAAATATATATATATATATATACTGCGAGCAGTATTTTGGTTTGATTCATGCGATTTGTCGTTTTTAAACAATGCGATGTGTCGATTTTTGTAGGAAATAGTTTCGGGCAGCACAGTGTGGAATTCTCTCATCTCAGAAAGAGGTGGGGAAAGGAAACTGATAAGCCCACATAAAGTGTTTACGTGCGCGAATGGTTTCGTAAAAGAGCAATATTATCGGGTTGCTTCTTTGTATTTCATTCGTTATATTGTGCTCCGATATTATTGATTGCAACACTTGCCAGTATGATACGTTTTCGAGTATAATGAAACACCATGCACCATACACTGTGGGATATCATGCGATAGGCCAGGTAGAAAGAGCAAAAACATCAATGCGCAACTGGCAAGCAATACCATGGAGTACGTTATAAGTTGGCACCTGCATGGTTTACAATCAATGTTCCTCAAAAATCGATCTCGATACGACACTCAGCAGTCGAAAAATCTGGCACATTGCTTTGGGGTTTCTTTTGACACGACATAAATCACTCCATAGATATTATGCGCAATACGATGCTGATTCTTCAAAAATAAATGCAACCGGCGACTGCTATATTAATTAAAGCGATAAGAAATCATAATTACCAATGTGATTTCAAAGCCAAGTTTTCGGGATCAAACGAATTGAGGCGTATTAAGCGGAAGATTAAAAAAAACATTGAGCGCATCAGTTCCACTGCAAGTGAGAAGCGAACGAATCATGAAGTAAATAATAAAATTTTCGGGACTATAGTGAGCAATTAAGTTAATGTGACATTATACAAGTAATATAATAAAATATGCGACGTGCAGTGTCAAAAGGGTGTGGCTGCGTAATGGGGAATAATGCGATTCCATGCGAAATGCAATGAAAGGCAATTTTCTATGCTTGGCGTACTTTGAAACGCACGAGCTACATCGATATGCGATACTGTAATTCGAATATCGCCTGGCCCTATTTCCACCACTGCCTCCCACCCGCCAGACGAATTTCACAGTCGATCGAAGGAATCCATGGAGGCGTGCGTCATTGAGCTCTTTCACTCCACCGCCTCCACCGGCCTCGTTTCCCGAGGACAAGCATATTTTGAAATTGATACCGTTGTAGTGCCTGCTGCACTCGAGCGCGACTTACTCCGCACTTGACCTCGTCCCATTACGGCTGATATAATGACTAAAGTCAAGTACATACACATGCAAAAGTTCTTTTATTCTCGCTTTATCTCCACAGAGCGATTCACAGAGTTTTTTTAAAATTCCGATGAAAAAACAATCCATCGCAATGGGACCAATGAAAACTAGCGACGCTATATTGTTGCTTATTTACGGATGCGATGTTTGACGAGAACAACATGAAAGATTATTCCGCCTGTGGAGTAATGACACGGCCGCACTTTAACTATTACCTTCCTTAGCTTCAAAGTATTTTGGAGACTCGACGTTTCAGCCCTACTTCAGATTATGAATGATGCCAAAAATTGTATACTGCGTTTTATCCAGCATGGCTCTATCCGTGTCGGATGCCTATTTTCATTGACATGGTATAAAATTACATCCCATTTACCCAATGAATAACCACCCGTGAAAGAGGGAGCTATGGATCACTTTCATACGGACCAGATAAATCAGCTTTTAGGAAACTTCTTATTTGTTTCACATATTGAAATCATTGGAGATTCAAACACAGCCAAGTTTCTGGACATTTGTCCCTCTTCTACCAATTTTTGAGACTCATTTTCACGATGCAATACGCAAGGGTATAACTTGCTCGCCTTCCTCTGACAGCCATACCTAAGGTCGTCCCAAATTACTTATTCTTCTCCCGCACTTACCAGGCGTCCTCCCTTACACCGCAATCCTTAACAATTCTTCGACTGATAACATGATCTTCATCCTTCTCATCAGCCATCTTCAAATCTCCATTGCCAACTTATTAATCTCTCCAAAACACATCATCACGGCCAGTAGAATACCAAATACAGGTGACAATACCAACGCATTCAAAGGCCATAATTAGGCGAGATCGAAATTCATCATCATCAGAAGGGAGCAAGAGGCAATGCAGCCTACCGGATTAATGCAGTCTATCTTAATTCTGCTTTTTCCCATTTCACAGCCATATCTTAGAAAATAAATCACGACGACAATCAAGCAATTTCTCACATTAATATCGCCTCGGCATCAATTGTGAGTGCACTAATGATGACTTATGGTGATGACAGACATATTTGGCATGCAATTTCATGCTTATGTGCCACGCAAGTCGCTGGGTGACATGATAAACGTTCAGATGTACACCTGACCATCAATGCCGAAGTAGACCTTCAAATATTTTTATACGGTGTCCAACCTCGGTACACGAACTGCACTCAGCCTTGTATTTTTAAGAATGAAGTCAGCTTCCTGATGCTTAGTTTCACAAAAAAACATCCATTTCAATTCTAATTCAAACGTTACCGCTTGGAAACAATTTAGTTCAATAGCCATATGCATATGACATTAACAATTAATAATTGCGGTGGTCCAATACAGGGTAAAATAAAAAATGTGGTAGTAAGAATTGGAATGTGGAATCACTCAATTGCTACACAATTTTAATTTCGTCATTTTGTTTCCATTATTTTCCCCTCATCTGCTAGAATTGACTCATATTTTTTTAGAAACATCACATTGACTGGCCGGACAGTTAGTGTTAAGAATGGAATTGAAGAAATACGCTGGACCTTTTGAGCTGAAAGTTTGAGCCACCTATCCCCAAGAAATTATTAATTAATTACAATACCAATAATAGGGTGCCGTTTTGAAGATAAATATTGACAGAGGTCAAGAGAGAAATAAGGAAAATCCTAGCAAAAGAAATGGGAGTCAAAATATTCTTTTAACAGCCGATCAGCCTTGAGCAGCAGCTAACTATTTCAAAATAATAACGAAAAAGTAAAGCCATTCAACAAATAATATGAATCTGTGACATATATATAGTTATCAGCTCAATTAACGTCTTTACTGTAATAGCGTGAATTGCATTTAACGCTGTAGGAACCAAACGAAGCAAGGGACAAAAACAACACGAGAAGAGCCTTCGCACTCGTCCTGCCCGTCGAATTTTCAAAAATATGTTCCGGAGAACCGTCAAGTCCAATCATGCAGGATGTATGCGAGGATGAGCAGGGGATTACGAGGCGCGGTGATTAAGGATCTCTCCTTACCCCTCGGCGATTTCCAGATTTAACGAAGACCAAATTATAGACTCGGCGGGAGAGGAAATAATCTCTTTACCTTTAATCTTGGCGCGGATGGCGAATCAACTTTATTTACAGTTTTGGCAGCGAGGTAGGGGATCGGTTACAGAGGAGCTGAGAAAATAATAAGAGCATAACGAACCTCGAGGGATCAAGGGAAAGATGCTGCCCCACCCTTCAAAAGTGGCGATGAAACATCCCTATTAATTTCGACCCCAAATCCCAGAAGGGGTCCACCCAGGGCAAGAGGCCTGCGTTTGGCGTCCCACGTCGCATTCGGAATACTTTTGGACCAAGGCTCTCTCCCCTCTTGGTCCCCATCGCTCCCTTTCTCTTCCTCCTCCTTCTACACCAACCTCCTTCCTTCTCCCAAAGGAAAACGTAGGCGGCCCCGTGGCCATGCTGACGGCGTCAAGTCGATCCCTCGAAATCGGCCTCTGAGCTTACGTAAATCCAACACAGTTCGTTAAGGGCGTGGGGACGAGGTAAGGATGCCAAAAGGATATTATGGAAATTAAGGGGGTCAATATGGTCAAACTAGTCGGTGCAAGGGTTTATCCGCGGGGGTCACCCTACGTATCATTCTACAATGCCAAAGAAACTATTTCAAATTGCCCATAATCAAAAGTCACTTTGCATTACTTTCTGTATCACTTGAAAGGAAAGAATGCAAAAAAAGCGCGCGACATGATTTTGGATTAAACTGCTTTCTCATCAATACTTCAAACTAAAATTCTACTGCATACTAGCTGATTTTGGCCAAAAATAATGCAAAAAATAATTAATCTATTAAAATAGCGATCCTAAGTATCCAAAGCAGTGGGTAATTATCACCATACTTATATTTTTAATTATGAAATTTAATATGTAATGGAAAAATGACGTGATGCAACGATTTCTTTTAATGCATCCGTAATTTTACACTCGGGAACTCACGGTGTATTTCAGCGGAGGACATCATTTAGAATGAGCTCCTTGACCGGGCGGTTCTCATAAAATGAAGTATTATACGCTAACTATTGAGTCATATATGAGTGCTAGGTATGAAATTCTCAGCCTTATCCAAATTTAAATTATATTTATACACCAACATAACCCGCCAAGGTGATAAGTATCACCATATTGGGCACGGTATAGGGAATGGTAAGGAAGGAGCATTTATTTTCAGTCTTCAAAACATGACTCACCAAAGTGAAACGAGTCGCAGACATTATTGAGAAAAAACGCGCTAAGGTAAAAAGAAGTGTTATCACAAAGGATGATCACCGAAAATCCCTTCCTTTCTTAGGGTGAGGCAAAATAGTGAAGTAAGTCATTGCATGACGTTTGGCGAGTGGAATCTTTCCAGAAAATGACCAGAGAACTTTCTTCTCATCCTACGACGAACATCTCCGTTTTCTAGCACATTCGGTTACAGAGTAGTCGCAGACAGGACGGAACAGAATGAACGGTTACAAGGCCCGAATATATGAACCGAGCCACGGCTCTAGAATACGAGTGCAGGTACGGCACGGAATTATGGTCTTAATCATTAGCATCATCATCATTAGTGTTTCAACCCTGAATTACTCCCTCTCTTCTACATGCCGAACTAATTATCAAACTTCCTCAAGGTTCAATTAACCACCATGGCGTCCCTAGTGAAATAAGGATAAGACGGAAATTCAATTGGGAGCGAGTCACAAATACGTAACAGAACTAACATGCTAGGTAAAACAATGGCGAGGCAAACTGATTATCTATAAAGCAGACTGCATTATATTCCCGAAACTATGCCAAAACGGAAAATCACGATACGAAGCTATTATTTCTGTAACAATTGCAAAAATGCATATTTTTGTATCAAATTGTATCATTACCTCACAAGTAATCCCGAATCTAAGCAATGAGAAAGATAATGAATCGTTCACGTGTTTCATTCAATTCATCTGTGGCTTGGTAGCACAGGCGATAGACACTAGAAAAATGTAACCAAGAAACCTCAAGGTTGATTAGCTCCAACACGATTAAGCCATCACAAAAAATAAAACTAAGGCCACTGTTATCGTAGCTGAGATCTATACACCAATAGAGATCTATACACCAACTTACACTGACGTAGCATGCTTAAAACCTTAAGTCACAAAGCCATATGGTCCATAAGATCACATCCATAGAGTAGAAACGCGTGATCATTCATAATTTTGCACCTAATTATATTCCTTGTACGGTGAAAGTACAGAAATGTAGAAAGCTAAGAATGCCTTCCTTGGATAGCGTGAAAACTCAATTCTCTGGTTTTTTTTGTACTGCCTACTTCATGTCATATGGAGACAACGTTTATAACTGAATGTCTCTGCTGATAATATTCATAACAGATTAAAAATATATTAATGATATTACTTAATATGGAGCCGAGTGAACTTTTAAGTATTGAAATTTACCCATTTGAATACATAATTGCACATATTAGCTATAAGCTGATTTCAAAAACCATTTAAACGACAGGCTTTAGCAGTGGCACATCCGTTCAGCACCAGTACTTGTCCCGTACAGGAGGAAAGTGAGATACCATTGATTTAATCCCTTCAATGGAAAAGGATAAGAATAAAAATATGGCTGAAAAAATTTCCTACATTCTCCTCCACAGCAAATTTATCATTATTTCGGTTTAATCCCAGTCATCTCTCGAGGGGAGTCGTCAACAGACCTCAATCCTCTGACAATGGGGCTTCCAGGATTCTGCCTCTTCGGGAACTTTCAACTTGCCAGCTGTAGCTCATATGCGTACGGGTCACTAATACGGGCTCAGGGCGTCATTCTACGGTAGTAGCCTTGGTCGTTTCTTTACAGGGAGGTTTGCAGAAATATACGGGCTGGATATGAGGCGCTCGTAGAGGTCCAACTGCTATCTCTGCCAGGTAACTGACCTCCCATTGTGTGGACTCAGCTACATTGCCCATTGCCAAAGAACTGCCTCACCATTTTCGGTAGGAGCACCTCTAATTTCCATTCTCAGTGCATCCATTTGACGGGCTCGTAGCGACCGCGACACGACATGATCCGAAATTTTTAGTTCTTTGCTTCCTGAATTAGTTGAAGGATGGATCTGGGCACTCTAGGACTACTGGAGGTGCTTAAGTGATGATAGGCAGCTCGTAGATCCTGTACAGTTATGCACGGCCATGATAAGCAACGGGGATCGCGATGCCGGCCGAAGTCGGCAAAGCGCCACCAGCACTTTCGCACGGACTCGCTAAGCTTGACGTTTCCACTTAAGTTTCTGGTTCTGCATGCAACACCTCAATTCAAGCTTTTTGTTCCCTCTTATCATTTCACTGGGGAGCAATGCTAAAAACAACGCCTCGGAAAGAGATGGAATGGCAAAATCAAGAGCTTCACCCATGGCAAGAAGAGGGAGTGAAGGGCCGAGAGTGATGGCTTCGAGAAGAAGTTAGGGAGAAGGAGAACGGGGAGAGAGGAAAGAGAGTTTTTAAGCCCCGTCATTGTACTTCTTTATTGATCCGAAGAGTTGCCAGCACGCCGATAGGGATGCAATCACTCCCGACTCCATGTTTTAGCCATTCAGCATATTGCATCTTTTTTTACATTCCTTTACCCACCCATTCGCAAGATATACGTTTTTTTCCCTCTCCGCCACTCCTTCTATGCCCATTCAAGTCGTGTCGATGGAAGCATTTCCTCACGTTTCACGAACAAAGCAGCCAGATCGCTTCCCTCCCGCGCGCGTCCAAAACACTTATAACGATTGCATTGATAAGAGCCATGGAGATGGATACCGTTCACTTCTCGCAGCCATTAAATCCTTCCGCTCTTTTCATGGAATACAAGAAAACTGCTCTCGCAAAAGTAAACAGAGCACCCTCAAATTCGCATGCTTGGCGAAGTCCCTGTCTATGTGGGCACGCATTAAAAATCAACGGAAAGGTATTTTCTCCGGCGCGCCTTCTTCAATTGAAATGGTCCGGAGATAAGCGAAGGCCAATGGATGAGATCATTCGGGTCTTCTCATTGAAAACAGAAAAATCAGTAAAATTGAACATCTGCACCATTTACGACAGTGGTGCAGTGGTAGCATTGTATGCACGCGTGCACCACGCAAATATTTTATCCGATAAATCAGCATTAGAAATTAGATAACGGTGGTAGCATTGTATGCACGCGTGCACCACGCAAATATTTTATCCGATAAATCAGCATTAGAAATTAAATAAACAAATCGCGCACGAGAATAAGATTGAAAGACAGCACCTAACGAGTACTCCCATTCTACCGAGAGCCAGACTCCTTTGCCATAACTCTGTATTATGCATGCAAATTGTATAATGAGTGAGTCACTGGCAGTTTGCCCTCCGTGACATTGACGCTACGTCCGCCCGAGTATGACACAAGTCCATTTCATTTAACCCCACAGCTATTCACTCCGTTACCTTCTTCCAACGTCTTCCGCTTCCTACAGAGGGCGTGGAACTTTTTCCCGGCAGCATATATTCTAATGAACACAATAATACTAATCTTACACGAGGGCGAGCTATTCATGCGCATCTAATTACCGCATCATTTGTTTAAAATACCTACTCTACCTTTTAGGTAGGCTTCAATAAGCCAATTTCACTCTTCTAATCAAATTCCGATGTCTCATTCCTCAGCCTATTATGCCCTTAAAATTAGCACACTTCTCACCCCGTTTAGAAATGAGTATTAGGATCAGGAAATCTTAACCATCTAGTGACGTGATGTCCATCGATTACGAATACATTAATTTCGTTAGATACTGGAAATATCTTGGCCGTTGGCAAGGTAATTCCAATAGCGATATAAACTCAATTACATGGATGTCTCAACGCACCAACAGATAAAAGATCTTATTGGACCTAACCGTGAAACTTAAGCACGGCCAGAGACGCAAATGGGGGGAAAGGTCCAGACCCGCACCCCCGGAATGAATCTATTAAAGAAGGAGCACCAACATAAATTATTTTTCAAACAAAAAATGCCGATTACAAACATTATTTATTATGAACAAAGTACCCAATCAATAAGTTCGTTATTTTCAAGTATGAAAAACCGAGGCCATAATATTTCTTCATAAATGAGCGCAGTCACAAACTATAAACACTGCCCGTTTCACTGCAGTTGCAAGTGAACTCAAATTGCATAGACAAAAAGTTTTGCTTTCAGATTTCCAAAATTATTAAACGCCCGTCCCATTCACCGCTCATACTCTCAACACGGACTATATAACACGGGACCTCCCCTCCCGAAACGCAATCATGGCTACATCACTGACAAATACTCTCCGTCTATACTTAGATAACGATGGCAATAGTTCCAATCCCACTCCAACAACTACAAACTGTTTGAAAGGATAAATACACGCTACGACAAAAACCAAAAGTTTGGGTAAATGATGGCGTCTAACGGCACGTATCGGCATAAACATATTCTTTCACATGATGATAGAAATTGATTCAGCTGAATACTATATGCAGAGCAATCAGACTCGAAAGAATCATCACATTTTTGCTTCGACACATATTAAATTTAGAATGAGCAGGGCGGTTAAAATTCGGAGGCAAAAGTAGGTCATGGATGGCAGAAATTAAAAGTCGAAATACGAGAAATAGCGTAAGAGAGAATAAAATAAACTGGTATTTGGGCATTCCTTTGATGACCGTCGCCACATCAGCGCTTTCTCCATTTCTTTGAAGCAGAAAGTAAGCCAGAACATTTGGAAACACTTTGAAACAACGTTTTATCCTAGAGGCTTTTACCACAGAGGACAAAGCGCCGCTGAATTCAGCATTACCTGGTATTTTTATTTCTTCTAAACAGAAAATCGATTTTACATGAGAAAAATTCCATAGCTCTCCCCACCAATGCCACGAATCGGATGCCATTCAAAGATATCGCTTTCTCGCGAGATTTTTTTAACGCAATACCGTATTTATGGAATATTGATCAGTTCGTCTGTAGGAGCACAGTCATTACTGAGAACAAAAATGTGAAATATGCTTTCTTTATCATCACCAAAGATACCGAGTGATAGGTAGGTCCACTGACAGTTCCAGATTATGATAGTCTTGAGGAAACAAGCTCCATCTGGCAAATTCCGCAAACATACCTGAAGGTAAAAGCTTTTTACGGTGTGTAAACATCTTCTAACCTTCTGCGTCTCATTTATACCCACGACACTTTTCTTAATCCTTCCTCACTTGCTCAATAGTTATCTCTTTATTAATCCCTTCAACAAGCTCCTTGCGTTTGAAATTTCGCCGTGAATTTTCCATTACCATTCCTTTCATTCTAATTTCATATCTGAATCGTTCCGCAAAATCTAATTTCAAAAGTTAATTCATTCAATAGCGATAATAAAACCACGTAGGGTTATCGCTCAATCAGATCCAATGCTTCGACGTTAAAGACATACTACAAACATTTAGCAGTTGATCTAGGGGAATTAATGTATTTTACAGTTTGACCGGGACGGAATGGGTTATTTTCCAATATTTCAACCAGGACAAAAAAATAAAACAGCATTTGGGCAATAAAAAATAACAAAACTAATAATTTACAATAACATACAATAGCCTCAACTGAGATAATACTTAAACAGCTGACGCCCTGCCGCTTAAAATCTTCTCAGAATGCTTTTTCTGACCTCCTACCCTTTTACAATGAGTGTCTTCTCATTCTGCTACGACAGAAATCCAATACTCCTACATTTTCACTTCTTCCTTCGCATGTCGACTTATTTGTCCAATCCTAAAAACACACAAAGAACGTTTCCACCATCCCACCCAAAACAGCGAGTGTTCGATAAGTGGCAGATTCTCAATGAAAATAAATGCAAGGTAGAAATCTTTTCACCCGATAAGATTGGCAGCTAACAACGCTTGTTCCATTCGGAATAAAAAAGCAAAAATATGACTCCTGAGTGTCTATTTCTTCATCATTTGTCAGCGACGCATAAGGAGTATTTTTAATGGGCAAGAAAGGGAACAAGGGAGGAAAACATAGCCAAAGAGAAGATACTTGACTGAGTACGAAAGCACGCGAAGACAGTCACGTCGTGAGCAGCAGTAACTTAGGAACACAGGGCCGATGACATGGCGATCGCAATTAATCAAACTCAGAAACTCTTAATGACATAAAAACACAGGGCTTCATCATTAAGGTATCGCTATCGGTCATCGCTACCACCTTGCCATAGTGCTGCCTTATGTCGTGAGCATTCCCATATCCAAATAACAAGCAATACGTCTGCGAATCAATTGTAAAATTACCTTACAAGCCGTTACATGCGGTGAGTTGCTAAATCTGAGCTACAGCAGAATACAGAGCAAATATAATATTTAAATTATTCGATATTATGAGCTGGTATGCGTCACAAAGTAATGTAAGTAGCTATCGTTCTCTTTAAAGTTGTCCAGGATTCCTATCCTCTTTTTTTCTCCTCCCAAGGTTACACAACAATCTCCAATCTATTGGCCATCTAAAAGCGCCAATCTCACGCATTTCACACATCATCCACTCTCTTCTGCCGCTATTATTTCCAATGCACAGTGTTGTTCTCAGATTGTTGAAAATCATAAGTCAAATAAATACCGACCCAAAGACTTAAGGCATGAAGACAAAAAGGACTCTGCAAGAAACACAGGGAACCCCCGATATATCACTGAGTGGTACATAAGTTAGAGATGATGAAAACTAAAAATTATCGCACGCGTCACCAGCGGGAAAACAAAAAAAATGGTTCGGGTTCCGCTTTTCAGGAGGGGCACACGAAAGGGAAAACACTGTAGGAGAGCCAAGGATCCACGGTGTCAGGTGAAAGGGAGAGGCAAGCGTTGTTGACTTTACGAGAGACTTACACGAGTATGAGGCTGGTCAAAGGCGACGCAGCCCCCGCAGGGGACAGAGGAGACCCCCTTGTGTCACTCTCTGGGGAAGGGCATGCAGTGAGTGGCAATGGAGGAGGGGGCGCGACAGGTCCAAGGGCAAGGCCAAGGAAGCTGGCTAGGCAAATGACGAGGAAAGTTGCGGCGACCAGGATGGTGAAAGGAAGAGACGAACGAAATAGGCACATATAACGCGCTCTGCTTCTCACCGCGAAGGAAAGCGAAAGCAAAGGGCGTCTCCTTAAAGGAAGCCCTCGGGGCACTGGATCGTTATACGCAAGTGAGAAAGAAGGCCCCAGGACATACAAAAGGGAGGATCGTTTCATTTTTTTATTTCTGAAGAGGGTATGTGCGTGAGAGGGTGGGCGTGCCCAACAAGATGGGGGCTGGAGTGAGATAAGGACCTTTTAAGTTTTATTTTTTTATTTTTTCGGACCTTTTAAGGGCCTTATTTTTTCGGACCTGTTAAGGGCCTTAATTTTTGGGAGTTCGGTCCTCCTTCTGCGGTGGCGCGGCGGGGAGATGCTCCGCAGGAGGAGGTTAGTATGGAGGGTGTGTGGAGGTTGGTCTGAGGGCTCGCCTCGTGAAGTCTTTTCGGAGAGGGGAGTCGACATCGTCTTTGTCACGCTTCGCGAGAGGCCGTCGAATGAGATGGCGTGCCCTCGGGGAGACATTCCCAGTTCTCCCCCGAGTGCTTCCCTCCACACACTCCCGAGCCTATTTCTTTTCCCCAGTCCCCCACAAAAAAAGCGGGACCCCTTTACGCAAAGGACCCGTTTGGGGGGGATGGACCTCGGGATCTTTTCTCTGGATTCACGCGTGAGGGGCTGAGCGCTGAGTGTTCACTCCCATCCGCGCCAAACCCCAGAAGAAAAAAAAAACGAGCCACAATAGCGCGTGCGATGCGGTGAAAGGACGAGTTTATTTTCGTGGGCGTCACCGGAAGTTTAATTCGGGGACTGGCGAGGTTGGAATGGCCTGAGCGAGCTCAAGAAAGAGAGAGGGAGAGAGGAAGGATTTGGTGACTCGTCCAAAGCCCGGAAGGAACCTGAGAAATCTCCTCCGGCTTATTCCCCAAAACCTGCGTCTCCAAGCCCTCATGGAAAATCTCGAAAACTATCGTAGTGGGAACGCTTGCAGCAAGAGCAGACCGATCACAAACGCATGGGATATACCAAAGAAAGACTTCAATTACGAGCATGGAACCAAAAACGAAATAACGCAGCTAATCAGGTTAAATACATATGTTAATTTCGAATCTAGTGAAAAGGAAAGCCTATTATTTAAAAGCTGATCTCATGAACTCAAAGAATATCTATGAAAATCTAGTTAAAATGTCTGCTTAAGTAAAAAGAGAAGATACATATGCTAGCAGCCGAGTTAGGCAAAAAAACTGCACACACAGTTCAAGCAGTGATAAAATGGCAATGGTTTCCAAATATATGGAACACTAAAAATCCCATTATCATGAGAGGATGGCTATGCTATGAATTTCTACAAAAGGATGACTGCGGTAACGAGAAATAAAGGGAAGGGGTAATCCGAGTAAGCTTTTAAAAGGAAAACACCTCAGCAGTTTTATCACACCGTCATTGCTTTCACGCTAAAACGTAAACTACCTCGGAGAGCGGATTGCAGCACATATAAATGGGGTAATTATTAGAATGCAACTGGAGTTGCTATTGCTATGAGCGGCCGTAATATGCGCCCTATCATGCAGGCGAATACGTTAACGGGAGGTGGGAGTCTGCACGGCCAAAAGGAGTGTTTGTACAATATCCTGCCCTCAACGTAATGATTCCAGGTTTGTAATTAACCATTCGGTGTACGATACTCGGCCATTCCACCGCCTTCGTAGCCGCGTCTTTCCACACACAGTTGGCTGACGTCCATTTCACAACATCACCCAAACAAATGACACAACTATGATATCAATGGCCGGCGTACTCAGGCCGATTGTAGGTCGCAGAAACTAAACTCCTCTTTTTCACGGCGCTAACGATCAGCGCAAGTTTGTATGAGGATCGCAAGTATCTGAAAGCTCTCAGGATTGGTGTACCCTTTATCAAATTTGAACAAAGACCCGGAATAAAAATCAATCAATCATTGAATTCTACAATAATCTGGGTTAAAAAATGAATGATACGATTACTGAGGACTGGAAATGTTTTTCGCGATCGCTGATTTGATTTTATTCCAGGAGTCATGTTCAGGTGAGTGACCTCTAGCTTCAAGTATGTACGTACTCACCGCGGTAGCCTTCACCAGAAACATAATACATTTACATCACACTTATATGTAGGTTCGCTATAGTGCAGATCAATGAGGGCTGGTCAAGAAGGCAAAGTAATTGTATCTATGGCGCTAGCATTAGCCTATTGGAATCCACAAATTAATGCCGATTATATGGACATAGCACAACACATGCTATGCTATCTCCACATAGCACCACAGAAGGGATCGATCATCTACTGAAAAATCTTTGCTACTGCCAGAATTTTACCCATATCTCGAAATGGAAAGCCAGTATCTACACTAAAAGCCATGCCAATCTGCTCTCCTCAAGTAACAATCTGGGAGGCATGTCGATGATATGGGACCCAAACATAAACAAGAAGAGGAGATTCATTACACATACTCCATAATAAATACATGATCGCTGAGAGGGATGATGCCAAAATATCCTCCACCCAGGGTACCTGAAATCTGGGATTCGACGCCGCGAGTACATTGAGGGTACTTCGGGTACAAGATCGAGATGCAATCCATACCACCTTCTGCGAATCCATATCTAAACCTCCAGGAAGTGCAAATCGCTACGTGATCACCCTCGCCCCACTTCCCCCAATCCTCAAGAGCAAGGGAGGATTATGGAGAGGGAAAAACGCCAACGTAGGGCCAAGAGAAACCTTGAAGGCGCATGCACGGGCGCCAAGGAGTTTAATTCAGCATTTCCCGAAAGGAATGGAAGCGGAGGTAGACGCCGATGAACAAAATAAAGGACGCGATGAGGGGAGGGTTAGGACTTGGGAAAGCAGGAACGAAAAATGCTTCGCATGCGCGCCCATTGCATCGCCCTCTTTCTCCGTAATCTACAGCCTCTCCTATTCCCCTCACTCTTCCTTAAGAGAGACGATCTACAAGAAAAACTCAAACAGTATAACATTTGAACTCTTTGTGATTTGTGATTAAATGGTGCGCAAGTGTAAAGCGCCAAGTTTACTCGATTAAAGTAATAAGAATCCCAGAAAGCCTGTGGTGTATCATATGTATCATACGTATTTTTAAATCATTCACTACATAAATTTAGAAGTAAAAATGGGCCAAATCAATTAACTAGGCCAGCAGGCATTGGAATTCGCACATAAGTGAAGATAATGCAAATCTTTAATGATGCATCATATGGGCGATCTATCGATAGCTGCTGATAAGACGAGGAATCACGAAGGACACCCGCATCAAATAAATCATCAGGTTGAATAAAATCAACGACGATTATAAAATAGGCAAATACATCGATACAATGCAAAGGTTTCGATAGAAAGACAACGTCGCATGGCCGTACCTCCGAGAATATGAACATCGCGCGGCCTCATTTAAATCTGCTCCTTCCGCAATGAAAGGATATGGAGACGCGGATGATGGATATAAGGCACGAATAGACAGTACGAGGGTTCAGAAGTGCCGGGAAATCCTTTCAGCGCAGTTTCCGCGTCGTCCCCTTCCTGGATCACCTCTTACTCTCCCAACCATTTCTCCCCTCCTGCTCTTCATATGTTACAAAAAACAATCAGCAACTTGAACGAATTGAATGCTGAGATGCAATCCAATCAGCGCCAAATCTAAATAAAGAACCCACGAAAAATCTCCACCACTGATGGAGTTTGAACCAGCTCGTGTTACTGTGCCAATCAAATCCCCGATTAAAACATGATATTACTCGATATACGATAATATTTATTTTAATTTAGGAATTTACAAAAACAAACCCCAAATGGTTACATATGCCACAGTACCACGTAAATAAATATCAGTAATACATGTCCAAATGAGTTGGCAGCTCATGGAGAATTTAAACAAAGGTCATATATAGCACTAAAACTGTAAGGGATAAATAATAGAAAATAAAACATGAACAAATTTGATGAGAAATGTCGGCAACGATGAAGGACTTTACCCAGTGGAAAGCACAAATAGTTCATACTAAATAGACAATTTGTTGAGAAAAAGTTGCAACAAAAGAGTAAAGGGCACAGATATTATAGGTACTACAGAAAGGCTAAATTAACATAAAATCCGCGCGGTATTCCTATTTAACCCAGCATTTCACCGGGAAGAAAGGGATACCGAACACGGTAAATTTGGAATAAAGATTTGCGAATGGGAGAAGGGTTGGGTTCAGCGGGAACTAAAATTGCTTCGAGAGCAGTCTCTGCGCCGCCACTTCCCTCCACCACCGCCCCTTTCTCCTCCTCATCCTACCCCCTGTCGCCTCCGCCACCCAATCCTCGTTTCTTCCCTCGAGTCCTCCGGGGACAAATTCTCGCTCGGCTCCACAGTGCGTCGCCGCGCCTTTCCCCGCCCCATTTATCTCGGTCGAAACAATGGTGGCTCATCGGCGGCAGCGGCAAGATACGCCTCCGTAAAACGCACTCGCGCTGTAAGACGCGATATATAAATATGCATACATTTTTTCCCCTCCGGCTCACATGTATATTTTTTCTCCCTCTTTGTCTGTGTAAACCCCTTGGGTCGGGCGTACATGAAGAGAGAGGGGTGTGCGAGGGATGCGGAGAAATAGTATCTTGACAGATCACCGCACATTACTCGGCTTTCCCCTTAATCTCGTTCGGGACGGAAGAGCCGCTATAACTTTTTATGCAGCTTTCAAATGCCTTCAATCAAGGTCTTCCAACAGTGAATATAGTTAGGCTGAAGGACTGTTCCTACCTACTGTCCGCACAAAAAGCCGAGTCACCCCTTAAATCTCGAGGTCTAACGAGCTAATTGCGATGAAATGAACTGTAAGTGAAAGATTCTTCATTTCCAAGTTCTGTGAGTGGTACTGAGATTTAAAATTCAGAGTTTGATAAAATTTATGATTTTTTCCATTGAAAAAAGTCTGCTTATCCGCAGCTTTTTATATTGGAACACACTGGAAAAAATTTGGAATAAAATTGAGGAGAAATACAGGGAAAGCAGAAATTAGAATAACGAAAGAGATACGATGTTAGATTGGAGATGTTTCATGTGGGGAAATATTTAATTGCTGGGAAAATGCGCCATAGGTAAACTTTCTAATGGCGAGTGCTAGCTCCAAATTTCAGATTCACCCCAATTCAATTCTTTAATAAAGAATTTCCCATTCTCTACATTTGAGGCAGAACACTTTCCTCCAATGCAAACACGTTACTTTTAAAACCAAAGTTCCCTTCATTTCTACCCTCCAACCATTTCTTCTGCCTTTATCGGATATACCCCATAAACTACCTCTCCTCCACCAATATATAATCAACACCACATCGTTTGTCTTCTTCTCCAACCAGCATATCACCTCCATCCTTCTCCAAACCCATAACTCTAAATCCTCTAATCCTCTTTCAACCTAAATGAATGAGAGGGAATTATAATCCGTTATTAGAGATATAACAGGATTTTTTGATCAGGGGCAACAATTACATTATCATTCATTCCACAAAACAAGATGCATACTGGAGCTTACCGGCTGTTATTACTTGACTTCTTTTGACTTCTCCCGGCAATGATTTCGAGTTTTACCTTAATGTGCAAATAGACTTCATGACAAATAGAAGAGGAAGTACCGGTACTGGCTGATACTCTACTTAAGACTGCGGAAGTACCACAGGCTACGCGAGGAAGACCGAAGAGGCGTCTGCTAACGCTGGCTCTTTTCTGTTCAATTTTGTGTTTCATTTTAAATAATTCATAGTCACAAAATCGCATAGTAATTGGTTTCCTCTTCGCAATGAAGCTACAAAATATTAAACCCTTCAAGACATGTTAGTTCTACCTTCCACGCTTTTATATTTTTCCATCATTTTGTAGTAAAAATCATCGCTCCATAAGCGAGATTAATATATTCGTCGATGCAATTATAATTAGAAAGCAGAACCCTCTTCTTTGATTGTTTCTTTCGTTTTAATTTAGATTCAACTGATAGGCGGATGACTGTAGCCTGCAAGCTTAGAGTTATTTCAATAAATATCGGGCTTCCCAACTAGGGACACACATTTCGTCTTCACAAACGCAGCCATTGCCAGTCGTTAAGTGGTAGTACTGAAAGCCGTTGTCGGAAGGAGGAAGATTCGTTTATTATCCATGGACTAAAATGAGTCAGGGAACACACGGTTACTCTTTCTCCTAATTTAATGTGCACACGGCCTTATTCTTCCCATCGCCTCATCTCACTCCTCTCATTTTCTCCTTCCACCTAATGACGACGTAAAACAACCACCCTAATTTTTTTTTAACACTCCTTCACGTCGCGAGAAAAATGAAACACAATTCCAACTTCGTCGAAGAGCAAAAGCACGCGTATCTCGGTTTCACGCTGGTTAGCGTATTTAGTGCGACGCACGGCGCTTGAGGGTGCCACCGGGCATACCTGTCGCGAATTTGGATTCGTCGTCACGAGGACGCCGTTTTTCCCTCCCCTCCCCCGTACCTCTCCTAACATAACTTGCTTTCGGTTTTCGTCCGTTTTTACTTTCGAGAAAGTTCTTCACCTCCCTCCCTTTTTCTTCCTTTTCAGACCCATTCCCTCCATTGTTCGCGTACGTCTGTCCCTTGAAACAAAGCCGCCGAGAAGCAGGGAACAATAACACGGCGGAGAATTTTTTCCTGTCTTTTTTTAGGCGAATTGAATGGCGACGACTTTCCTGTTGGGAGACTTAATGGGGGAAGTCCCTCATCCTCCATAAATATCATAGCCTCATTGGAGCAGTATGTACACGGTACATAGTTTGTGGGAAACGCGGCGCACATAAGAAATAATTTTTGCTTTTTAACACTAGAACCGCCGAAATCTTGTTACCCCTCGAACCGCCGTCGTTAACATGTCCACGAATGCACAGCCATGTTTCTCAAAATTGAGCTTTTGCACGGTAACCGAAAAAATGACAACTAATTCAACGACTTACGAGGAATTCGACAACGAATTACTGATGACTACTTCAACGATACATGCCGCGGATTAATCTTAAAACATTGGAAAAGAATATATATTTAGCAAATTTCTTTCTACGTTAGCAATTTTATGCATTATATGGTACAAGCATGTGCTACGTCACATGTTACATACGTAGATACCTACCTCCGTGTGTTTCATTCACTATTACTTGCATTAATACAAAAAGAAGTTACCAGGGGCAGAGTTGTGCAATAATTGCGAAGAATGAACCCAACCAGGTTTTCCTCCTCAACCAGGATTGATTGAATCAGAAAAAACTAATCATTTTCGAAGGCAGGATGTCCGACCTTAGCCATTCATTATCTGCCATCAATACGGTGTGCAGGAAATGAGCTAAAAATCGCTTTCTTCTAAGTATTCTATTTCTTATTTAATGAAATATCTCTCCTTTGGAGATAAAGGACGGGAAGATATATCTATCCTTCCCTCCTCTACCCACATGAATGACTTCGCTGCTGCGCCTGTCTCAATTGAATATCACGAGAAAGGCTGTCTTTATACCTTGAAAATGCTATTCTATACCACCTGTTTGCAACTGCCCTGCAATATGATACTAGTACTCACAATGCATGGGAGAGCTAAGAGTTCTTGGCGCTCTATAAAGTCCAAACAAAATATTTCCTGAATGACTCGTTCATACATCAAAACAGTGGCTTCGTAAGGACAGTTTAGATACCTCAACACTACTTTTGAGACAGATTTGAACCCCCAAAAAAATGCCTCTCTAACCTATTGCTAATGTGCCACTGCAGGAGGCTTAGCGGGACCTGTACCACCCAGGCCAACGACTCAATTTTTTTCTCTCGTGAAAATTGTCGGAGTACTATATTATAACTCATCCGGTAGAAATATTTAATATTCCAATAAAAATCTGCCGCAAATGTGTTTCCTCTACTAGGTCAGGCCAAAACCGTTGGTGGTTTAAGATAAATCCGGATCGACGAAAATCGACGAAAATCTTTCGGTAACATGTTTCTAGCCACTAATCATAAAAAGTCAGGAGACACCACCACCTTACCTACAGCAGTGTGGTACAGACGACAGCCTTCTTCATCTTACATGTGTATTTCTTCAACTCGACACATTTCTTCATCCTTTTCATTCAAACCACTAATACCGACTAGCCACTCCACCTCCACTAAATCACCTCCAGCACAAAGTTCAACACTCTTTCTCCCCACCTATCATTATAAAAACAATACTGATACAAACTTGGAATCAGCCAAGCATGAAAGAGATAGGCTATAGGATTCCGAATCTTCGCAACCAATTCGAAGAAGGAAGTGATTTCATATGTCTATGCCCCACGAGGACACACTAGTTATAGTTGCAATGACACAGAAAACTCACAAGTAGCAAATTTTACTCGAATTTTGACATCTACCGAGGTCAGGAAACGATGAAGTCAGGTTGACGCTGAAAAGGACCAACTGTCTTAACGGTTCGAAACTGGCTGGTATGCATTTTAATCGTTAAAAATGTGTAAATGGCTATGTTTTCCTGCCAATAAAAATCATCACATCAATACACAGACTTCACTTCGAGCAAACACTCATTTCCGTAGCACAATTATAGCATTTTAATAGCGAAAAATTTCTCGAAAATATGCTGACTTACACAGGAAATTGATCAATTTAGAACTACCACAGCGAATGGCAAACTCCAAATATCACGCCTGAGGCACAAACATTTTGAAACAGGTAAGTTATGCGAATTCAAACACAAATAACAAAAAAGACGTAAAGTCATTAGGGTGTCTGCTGCCATTTTTTCTCAGTTTCTAGTATACTGGCGATCCATTGCAATAATTTTCGCGCGTATTTTTAGTTTAATTATTTTTGCCCGTTTATTTCAGCGTAGAGTTAATTTTAATTATTTCCATTAAATGAAAAACAAGAAAATTATTTCACTCATCTTTCGTGAAAGAGATAAACTGGTCATTTACCCTACTGACTGAGAGAATATTCTTGAAATGACTCATTTCGGAAACCACGTAGGTAGAATGGGTATTCTTGCTGACGAAGAAAAAAATCATCAAACAAAGAAATAATCTTTTAAAGGACGCACACGACTGTATCTGATTTTTCAAGGCGGAAGTTTCTCTCCTCCTCGGCTGCACTGGGCGTATCGCCAAGGGTGCACGGGAAAAAAAGTTTCGATTAAGATTCAGCAGCTATTCGTATTCAGATTTCAGAGGAATCCTTTTTACAAGGCTCGCGCTCCAAGCCAAACTGCTTGCTCCTTCACCATTCCGCATGGAGACGCAAAGGAAATTATTCACGGCTCGAAATATATATATCATAAAGTCCGATTGTATTGAAAACTCTAGAGAAGTATTCAGTGCAGCAAAAAGTCTCAGGCGCTGTTTCTTTTAGTAGAGAAAATATGCAATCATATGACGCGGAATATCCAAGATTTGGGGCAAAAAAATGAGGCGTTAGTTATTCACTGACATTAGCAACTGATTCAATAGATGACTCTGAAGAGCCACTGAAGTAGGCACACTTACCATATTTAAAAAAAATGCTCCAATTTCGTCCCTTATTCTTTTTGGGAGATGTAGTCTCACAGTCATGAAATATTCTCTAGGATTCTACTATATCCCAGAATAGCAGAGGACTCAATGTTCGACTCAATAGAATTTCAAAACGGAGTTTTTTTTCGCGGAACTACAAACAATCCCTATGGAAATCCTTACAAGTTACATTAGTGCTGTTGCTACCGTGGCAACTGCATACAATACTACAACCTCTGTTGCAGTACTGTTCAGTTACTGATAGGTAATAACGCAAGAAATGCCCAAAGTTTGTGAATCGATTACCATATTACCCTCAAGAAAGTCATGAATTTGGAATCAAGTATATCATAAGTTAGCGCAAGGTCGTTTGGAAAGACGACAAATTAAGGAGGACCTGTTTTGATCTTATTAGAGAAGAGGTAGAGGAAAATAAGCTATGAGGGATTTAAAGCCATATGAGAGATTAAGTTAGGAAAGGGATAAGGAAGTCGTCAGCTCAACCGGTGGCACTAAAAGTGGAAACCAAGGACAGTGGCCGCATTAACCCAGAAACAAACTTAGTCCTCCACCCCACCGTTACACGATGCGTCGAGCAGGTTGGGAGACATAAAAGCCGCCAGACATACTGGAGTAAGTAGAGCGCTACGAGGATCTTAGATCCTCTGAGGGCCATCTCACCTCTCCAACCACTTTCCAAGAGTCGCGAGCAAATCAACGCTTCAAGACGAGACGAACCGCGGTCCTCGAACTGAAATTAAGAACGGCGCGACACCATTTCAATCCATGATTGTGGGAGCGCATTTTCTTTCATTCCTAAAAGATCACAACGTGAATAATTCGAATATTTTAAGTCACGCTCCAATAAATCAAAGTGTTCATGGGCCCATTCTTATAATTTTCTCGACCTAAGATGATCTTACTAAACTATTCACTCTTGAATAATTACTTATATCGTGTCCCGTTAAGCTGTTTACAATTTCTATGCTTCTTCTAGCTCTTTTAAAATTGAACAGGATTACCCAAAACCCGACCAAATTTGTCGCCATCTCTCAAAATGCTTGCTGCATTTGCTGCCTCCTCATTTCTTCCGTCAGTCTTTTTCTTCTTAATCACGTCCAGTAACTACATTATTCGTTTCTTGCACTCCTTTCTTACCCTTTACATTAAATCGTACAATAATTTGCAGCAGAATATATAAAAAAATCAAAGTAGGCGTACAGATCTACAATACACTGAATTTTATTGAATGATCACACCACTCTCCACTTTTTGGGAACCTAACTTAACAATCATTATCATGATCCCTAGAACCTTGGCTAATCATCTTAGAACAAGCTCATTTTACAGGGAATGGGAGGTGGAAAAATCCACCGTGACGCCAATATGCCTAAAGAAGTCATAATGAAAACTGGTTTATATGAGTGGGTCGAAAATTCAGTCACTAGCACGGCTATTTTTCTATTACCACACTATACCTATCACTAACATAATGATCACTCAACGATTAATCTCATTTGCTGAAATATTAATCATCCCCATATCTATACCATTAACATCCAGACAACAAGACTATGAGATATATCTGGCTATATATGAATCATCAATGCCATTTTTACGCTCTAGGAACAATGCTCGGAACTTACAATGGAGAACGGAGAATACAAGGTAAAAATACCAAGCATACAAATAAGTGGTTGCGGATATTCACGGGGAATTTTTGAAATAAATAAACTAATGCAAGTCCAAAATTTAGCATTGCAGCATTTTCCCACGAGTGAAACCTAAAATCACCGGGCTACGCGACCCACGTCCCAAGACGGGTGGAAAAATAGCGTTTTAATTTTCTCGAACCAATCGGGGTCGATTCTGTACTGCGCGGAGGAGATTTTTCTTCGTTTTTTCCTCGGCATTCTTTTTTTTAACTCCAGCGGCAAAGGGGGCGGGGAGTGAAATTAAGGACGTGGGTAGAAGAGGATTGAAGGACGGTAGCCGGCAGCCTGGAAACTCTGCGAGAGTTGATTAAAACCTAGCGAGGGTGCGGCGCCGTGATGGAGTCTTGTGCCGCAAGGAAGGGCGCCTTATAAAATCCTCACTGCCCGCACCTCGCTTAACCTCTTACGCCCCCTTAAAGAAGGGAGGATTTGCGAGAGGAGGGGGGAAGGAGGTAGGCTGCCGGCCCCGGCAAGATGATGATTCTTGGGTTAAGGAAGACGAAGGTGGTTTATGGGGATAGGCCTCTACTTCCTCCTTCTCCCCCTTCCGCGGCACTGCAGTGAGAGAGGGGTGAGAGAGGTGAGTGAAGCTCTCGGCAGGCCTTGGATATACTACACGACTCTCCTCAACGAGATAATACCTCGAGAGGCGGTGGAAGACGCGAGGGAAAAAATACAAAAGAAGTCGACGAAGGCGAAGGGAAGCAGCGAGAGATAATGGTTTGCTGCCAAGACGATAAAATGTCAGGTCGGAACTTTTCCGAAATGAAATGGAATAGATTCATATCCGGGGAGTTTGGAAACGCATCATTTCGGCTTACGTCTCGTGGGGCACCGCGGAAATAAGGTAATGGGAACAATAAATTGTCCATTTTCTTTTACAAGAGAAGAAACTGAGGATTAACGCATGGAGTATAATGTCCCACTTGATATTTGACTACTGTAGATTTACAGAAGGTCCAGGGAGAACTCAAATTACCCAGTGAATGTGAGAATTTTTGTGCCATGAAAATAGATAGCCTTCCTATGAGGAGTGTTAGACCTCGAAAGTTTATTAAATTACATCAATCATTAAACTTTTCCTCAAGCAGACATTATTTCTTAAAGGCGCATTTCGATCGCAGAATTTGAAGACTATCTTGAAAAATATTAAAGTCATAAAAGGGAAAATCTTGGTAAATTTAAGCCTCCAACAAGAGAAAATGTACCATTTAGAAACAATTAAGATCATGAATTGTTATCATTAACAGAGTTTGCACAACTCGGGACCAACACTATTTGCGACACCTTTGAGGCATAGGATAGAAAAATAATAGAATATTTTTGAAATATTATATATATGAATGCACTCCAAAATATCTCATTTGCTCCTATGGGTAGGTTCACGCGGAAAAGTAAAAAAGCACTTTCCTGAACAGGAAATGCATTACCAACTTCGTATAAAATTATGCAAGCATCGCGTAAATATGGCATGAAAGAGGCCAGAGGATTGTGCGAATATTGGTTGGTGTATCATTAAATGGAAAATCCCTATAAATTATTAAAGACTATTACATACCAAAGAACAGAAACCTAATGCGGTATAGTAACAGGGTTAAGGGAGGTTTCTTTTCCCCCGTTCACTTAAATAGCAAATAGAAATGCACTAGAGCGGTACCTAAGATGTTCATGACGAGATTATCTTATTAAAAACACTAAAACACGGGTCAGTTCTACAAAGCAATCCAGCGAGCGTGAAAGTGCCTATCAACAAATGATCAATTCATGAAACAGTACAAAGCCAGTAATAACTAAGCCCGACTGATAAAATTATTGATAATGACAGCAGAGTGCACAATGATCTGTATTAAAGATGGTTGATTTCCAGTCAGATGGAGAGAATACGAGGAACTCCAAATTGAGGTTTCGATCAAAAAAATATAAAAAAATATACAGCTCGATTAATTTATTTCGGGAATCCATGATGGCCGGCTTCAATCAAACTCGATGTGGAGAACGAGCCGATGACTTCCAGGGGCACTTTTTGATCTCGCCAAAGGACTCCGAGCGCACCTATACCATTGGCATTACTTATTCACCCACATCTACGATGCCCAGACTGAAGGAGTCTGGAGATACGAGGGGATGGCGTGCGGAGAGAAGTGGAAAACGAATACTAATTGGGCAACTTTTCATAAAACTATTCCGCCAAATCACTGTTTGCGGTCTATTTTCCTCCCTCACGACCGAGGGAAGTTTCCAAGAAGCGTTTGCGGAGAGGATGAGAACAGACGGCGGCTCGCGGTACGAGCGGGTGATGGAAAGAAAAGAAGAAAGAAGGGAGAAAAAAAAGAACTTGGCCCGGAACTTTGACTGAAGAAGGAACGAGGGAGCATGGGAAGGGATGGGGTAGAAGAAACGACGTTGGTATTGCGGGGAGCCCTAAGTAAACACGAAGTGGCCAATGAGGTTGACAGCAGACGGAGGAAATTATGAATGAAAAGTTTTAGAGGGGAGCAGAAGAGAAAGAGACGGGACGTGGGCTGTAATGAAAAGGATCCACCTCCCTTTCCATCCCTCGCGAGATGGATCCTAGGGGAACGATACGTATCTCGCACGAGAAAACTTGTTCGGGTGTATGCGAGCGACGTGGTCCAATTCCTCCACTCGCATAACCCATGCCCCGTAATCCACCCCTTAGGGAAACTTATGCGGCCTCTAAATATTGAAACGGCCTGGTCGAATTTATTCCCTAAATGAGAACAGTAAAAATTCATAGATCAGTGGCTGCATTATTGGACGGTGTGATTCATCAAACTGAAAACTCATGGAAGATGGCTCTGAGACCCATTGAAGATTGTCACATCACAATAACCGGCCACACTTTGCATGGTGGAGTCTACATCCTCCTAAACAGTGGTTGCTGATTCGAGGCTCGCCGGGGTAGTTTTATTTCCACCCAAGTTATGGGTATTTGAGAGCTAAGGTGTTTCATTGTTGACGTCTATGGACTGACTATTTCATTTTCATTGTTTATGTTTAACTATCTAAGGTCTAGACCCAGCTAAATCATTTCCATTATTACGCTTAACTATTTTAGGTCTCAGGTGACGCCTCTGGCGAGTAAAAGACTCGAAAAGTGGAATTAAAAGTTAATATGTGAAAAAGAAGAGCAAAACAAACAACAGAAGCGTTGCTACGTCGCTGAGTGTAACAAAGCTCAGGAAAAAATAAATAAATCTACTTCTCGTTTTCGTTCTTCAAACAATTTCATCATTTAATAGAGAAAATATTTCCTGGAAGCAAAAAAGTGCTGTAAAATATTCACGTTTTTAAATGAAGTTCGTCGATTACTGGGATATTAGTTGGTAATTTGTAAATATTAGGTTAGCTTACATTACAAGTCTAGTACCAGGTGACCTAGCTTCGCTCGATAACAAGACAGGTATTTAAAAATGAAACAATAATAAATGCTGCATCATAAAAAACAACAATACGAAAAATTTCCAGAGCGAACCAAAAGCGGAGAATGGCCGAAGCTGAAAAGAAATGAATGGTGCGAGAGGTAGAGGTAGGCCGAGAAAGTTGTGGTTGGGGAAATTCTAAGGAGGAGGAATATTAGGATCTTAAAAACAGGAGGGCATGTATGAAGCAGCATATGGTGGTAAATGAGGCAAAAGAGGCTCGCAAGGATAGGTCAGCATGGAGGAAATTATTGAAGAAGAGTTAGGTGTACAAATATCTATTTATGACTGAAACTTGTGGCTGTGCCTACCCCGGAAGGGAACGGCGTGATTGATATTTGTGTATGTATGTATGTTTGTAGATTTCCAGAAGCTCCGAATGCCACGGTTATACCATACTTCCAAGAACAGGCAATGACCCCAGGATGAGCCTACTATCAATTCCCCTTACGAGATTTCAAACGTTGACATTTTATTTACCATACCGGACGTTATTAGCCACCTTACCACAGCACAGCCTAATCTCTCTCAGATGCAAGTTGGCTGCTCTTATCACTATTTCCGTTCCTACATTCCGTAGCACAAGGAAAGAGGGTGGGAAAATATTAAGCCTCATTCTTCAAGAACTCTGAAGTGTTCATCCTCAACGATGATGAAATATTGACGTTGTGGCCATGAAAAACCTCGATTGTTGCATTCGAGAGATTGATGTTTACCGAGGATGTGGGGCCGAAATTTCGATATCGTCAAGGTCAACACCAGAAGTACCGGACTTGGCGGCATACCTATTAGACCGACAGAGGTCGATTTGATCCCTAAAAAATAATGTTTTTTAACAGAAAATTTGGCGTTTTTGAGTTGAGTTGAAATAATACGAAAATTGCTTCGAAATATCTTTTACCAATAAATGAACATTATTTTGTAAGAATGAAGGTTTATATCAGTGTACTACAATTTGCCATTTCAACATATAGAATGTGGTACACGAGCACTTGAAACCAAGTCCTCTGTCCTACGTCCAAGTCCTAGTGTGAAGTCTGGGTATGTCGGCTCTTTGTGAGGCGATTCACTGTAGGGTATAACCGTTAGCCACTCAGTAATATTAAAACGTAAGTCAATAAAACTCCAATTTTTACCGAAAAAAACCGACGAAAAAATGGGAAAGGGTAGCCTGGGGTCAAAGTGACCCCTCTGAAACAAATAAGTAGAAAGTAATGAATATTTACATCTCTAATTGCTTTGAGGTTCTTATTTTCACACTATATTCTCCTGTTGAAAAAATTGAAGTCAAGAAATATGCAAGAGCTGGGACGATTCAATCTGAAGTAATGGATTGTCAAAAATGAAAAAGGGGCAAAATGACCCCTTCGGTACTTCTAGTGATTCCGAGCTCTTCCTGAGTCAGACCACGGCGTGTTTTGAGAAATGAGCATGAAAAGTAGAGTGCATGACGGATGGCTGCTGAAATCAAGCAGTGGCATTAAGTGACATACCAACACAGCTACCGCGACGGACAAGCAATCACAGTCACTTTCTCGTAGGAGAAGAGATTTTTTCGGTCAGTCTCTTTCCTTACAGCAGTTGCAAACATTCCCAGGGACGAGTTCATAGTTCGGATTTCCCTCCCACAAACGATAACCTAGCACGGAAGGGGTGTATTTAATTCGAGCCCTTTGCCCCATCCACCCTCACGAGGGAAGAAGACGATCCAAAAGCTCCGCCCATTGCGGGGAAAGTGGAAGATGGTTGAGAGAGAGGGTTGAAGGAACCAGAGAGGCTGGAGAGATGAGGGCTACACCACCACGCTCTCCCCTTTCGAAGGAGCACTGCCCCGAGGGCCAATTTGTATTCAACCCCTCGTGCCCTAATCCCATGGCGTAATACGGGCAGGGACCTACTTAATACCAAGCCGCTGCGAAACCACTCTTCTGCTGATACTGGAACGGTGGCTTCTTTTCCCTTTCCACCCATCCCATCTCTTAACGCGGACCGACCACTCTCTCCCTCTCTCTCTCTCTCTCTCTCTCTCGCCCACAACTCCGTCCAACTTCGCCGAAAATCTTCACGAGACCACCTCGCTCGCTTCCGGTCGCCCCATCTCCCGAAACGAGGACCCAAGGGGTTCTTAACGGAAGTCCCCCTCCCCTCCTCCTCTTTACCTCTCATTTGCTTCGACCCAACCCTTCTTATCTGACGGTTTCTCTCCCTTTCCCTCGCTCCCTTTCTCCCACGGACCCCCAAAGTATTCCACCAGATCGCGAACTCACTCACCCCCTATCTCACACACACACACACCTAGTCAGTCCCCTCGTTTCCCGTCAATCGATTGCATGACGACTCAAAAGTCCCGAGATATCTCTTGAGCGACTTAGAATTCTCCCGTACGAGCTGGAGACGCTTGTGTGTGCGAATTGGGGTTCAAAGTCGTTTTCGATTGATTGAAGTTGTTCGAGGTTTCAAAAGATTTTCGTCTCGTCCAATTTCTTCACCGAATAAATAACAAGGATGCGTGAAAATGGGCTCATCTATTGTGCAGGACACGTCTTCGGTGTGTGACTCCAAGAAGATACGCGCCTTTTGCCATTAATAAACGGTCACTATCTTAATAAATATACTGGAACGGATGAAAAAGATTGCCCAACAAATGGAAGAGCACAAATGTGGAAGAATGACCTTAAAAACAGGTGCAAACTAAAAATTGGAACTACATAACTCTGAAAAGATACACGCCTTTTGCCATTATATTAGACCCAAAATCTTAATAAGTATCCTGAAATGGATATAAAATGTTACTGGACAACAGGACGGGCATAAATAGAAGAATGGCCTTAAAACCGTGTGAAGAATTAAAATTGGAAGTAATTCTGAAATGAACTAATTATTTGTAGTTAATATGTGTATGAAGACTATGTGAAAAAGACCGCGCAGAATTTTAAGAACGAGAATTTACATAAACTATTCACATAACCCTCAGAACATTTGAGTTATAAATATATTAGTATTTGCGAGGAATTTTTCCATCCACTGCTCTTTAAATGAAAGAATAATTCCTAGCACTACATTAGTACCGAGGACCCCTCGATCATAAAACAAAGAGGAGAGCATTCAAAACTATTAAAACAATAACATTTATTCTCTGTACGCCTTTTAAATAAATAACATCAGTGCACCCTGCGCGTTCTGTCACACCTGATATTGATAAGATAAATGTCACAACGCGGTTTAGTGAAGTAAATCGTTGAGGGGAACATTCTAAAAATCATTCCTTCTCCAGTCACTTCTTTGAGGTATCGTCGACTCTTACCATACACTAGCTTGTGGCAAATATCATACTATGACGGTTATTAGACACTTAATTATGTAGTTTAACCCTTCCGAGAATATGAAAATGACGAAGAGTTGGAAATCAGTATCAGGGTTTTACCGCAAAGTAACAAAAAATGGATTTAAGACCGTTAACAAGTATGTCCCTTGATACTGGCTTCACGAATACTCACCATAGCCCAGGATCATTAGGTTTCAATACACAATTTCGGATTAATTTTGTGACAGTGGATAAGCAAGTCGGCAAATCCAAAAAAGAGGTTCTCCATAGGAATACCTACATTGTCCTTATGTTTTAATAGTGATTTGCATATGATGAGTTGAGGAATAAATTGTTCAGTACATTATAATACATACAGGAGTGGGATCGAGAGGCAATGTAAGGCTATCGTTCCGACAGTTATAATCGATCGACTTACCACTACGAGTGTTCTTCGGAAGAAATAATCACAAAGGCAAGCACCTAAAAATCCTTAATCAAAGTTTTTCAGGTTTTCTTCAGCTATTGACTCAAAAATAGTTCTTCAGACAGAAGTTTTCCTGAAAGCACCCTTAAAATTTTGAACAAAAATATATTATATTTCCTCAATTTATTCAATGTCCCTGTTTGTCCTTGATTCTTCATACCAGTAAGTTTAACGATAGTATTGATCCCAGAAAATATTAATTTAATTCATTTCTTGGTAGCGCCAAGGTGTCCAGTTTTGTGGGGACCCTGATTGTGATAGCATGACCTTTCTTTGACATGTTTCGTCCGAAATGAGACGAAGAGTAAATTTAAGTTATAGTAACGGGAGCTATTTTTTCCTCGTCGAGAATCCGACCTTGGACACCTTCTCCCTTTACGCAACAAAGTCACAAAGTTCCAGTGATCAGCTTTGAACTCACAAAACTGGCTGCATTATGCCACAAAATTCACCTTTCCGACACTCAAGCCTCCATCTTTAGCGTCTGTCACATAAGCGCTCGAATATTCCTGTCTCACAAGACAACTTACGCTAAAGGACCACCGTGACCTCTTCCACAAATGACCGTTTCATAGACCTCAACCTCTCACACCGTACACTCTTCTAAAAATTAACCATTTAGCGATTCCACTCTTGCCAATACTCTTTATGTGACGGAATCAAAGAAGCACTCAAAGTTTACACTTTCCCATAAACGTAAAATCCAATTCATTCCACACTTCATCCTTTGGGCCACTAAAACAACTGAAAGACTATAATTGTCGCCAATGAAGGCCAAAATCCACATGTGAGGTTATGAATAAAAGAAATCAACCAATAGAAATTCTAGCATTTCTCTCGTCTCTCCCACACAAAGAGGGTGCTTGAGAGAATACTTAGTTAAACAAAAGTTGAAAGCTAGGATTGGAGTCATATTATGTATATCGATCTCGTATGGATCTGAAATGTTAAACAATGCAACTTTACTGGAAAATAAGCTCACCTACTCACTCGTTGAAGCAAAATACTCAGATAAACAGGCCGTAATGCGTGTAGAATGGCCTGTTCATTTTCCTTATTGCCCAAAATATTTATTCCACCACATCGTCCATTACTCTATTTCCTTATGAAATATTATCTATCATTTTACATTTCTTCCTCTAAGGCATATCATTTCAATGTGATAAATACCGCATCTACACCTTATTTTTCTCAATCCATGATAGCACTCTACAGCTCCAAGGTTTAATTTAATTCAAAGCAATATCGACCTTTCATTTAAAAGTTCCAGGAATCAAAATCACTTAGTAATACACAAAAAATATCTACAAACAATATTTCAATTTGCGTCCTTAATCATGGCTTTCTTGTCAACTATTTCCCCATAGTAAGCACTATCGTCACCCACGCTATTTGCTCTCCATCAAGCCCACTTTCGCTCAAGATACTAGTAAAAAAGCAACTGTCAGATCAAATCGAATGTATTCCCACATATTCGGAAAGTTAATGCTGATGTGGCGCCATTGGTTTGGACTTAGGCTATACATTATCAAGCGAAATCTGTTGTATCGTTACATATCTAAACGGGAAAATAAAAAATACAATACCAAACACATTCTGGGAAAACGCAATGAACTCAAAATACGAATACAGCACTAATTACATCCGTGATGAATGTCCCTCATTTACGAAGTGCAAATAGTTTGATTGTGATAATATGCACTTACGAGCGGAAAAGAGAATCATTTATCGTACCACCTTTACATTTCATCACTCGGAGGAAAACTGAAAAATGTATTGGTTCTTTAAACACATAAAAAAACGATGAAAAAAGATTCTGACAATTCTAAGTACACACCATAGTCCCTGAGAAATATTATAATTTTCACCTGAACAGGAGTTGGCTGCAACATAAAATAAAAATGCATCCAATTTGGAATAACCTAGAATAAATGAAACTTCCCACTCCAATAACTTTCATTGTAATACCCGGAACTCCATGTCTTGCATCATTTTCAGCTCTTAATGACTTCCCTTACAAATTAAATGACAGCCAATTGAAATAACATTCTTCCTAATCATTTGTCACGATTCAACATGTCCAACAAACGCCAATGACATATGAATGTAATCATTTAATCCTTAACTTCAAAATACACTCTCAAAATGAGCTAAAATTTCATTCTCATACTAAAATTTTTGTATGTAACTCCTCGATTTCCAGCTCCTGGCTCTCCTGCGAATTTTTATGCGAACAAGTATCACTTACTACTATTTTAATCATTTACCAACATCAAACGACAGTGCCTGAATATACTAGAAACGGAATATTTTCCGTGAATCGAGGGAGATGGCTTAGGAACTCAATTATAAATCTCTTTTCAGCTACTAAGATGGATAAGAGAAAAAGTCATTAGCGTAAATAGGTTGACTTCAAAACCGGCTAACCGTTGCAAAGATACACTCGAGAATCATACGGCTTATATAGCTAGAAATTAACAAAAATAAGAGGTCATTTTTGCGCATTTATACGAAGCCGATTTCTTGCGCCTGCCAAAAGGAGAGGGCATTTAGAATTTTCAACACATTTACTGTATTATCACTTCCGGGTTGAATGCATTATTAATCAAGTCGAGAGATTCTCCAAAGGACAGGCTTTCCCAAAAATAGTCGACTCCGCGAATGACCTAGGCCACGAGATCGAGAAGTCATACATTAATCATGGGATTTTTAACGATGCTTTTGTTTGCGACAATAGAAATTTGTAACAAACAATGGTTTGTTCCATGGAAAATATCACGGGAGTAACTGAAGTGACATTATGAAATTAATAATTTTCTAAATGATAATTTTTTAAAAGCACTTCATACGCGCCTGAGATCCCATAAAAAAATAAACAAATACCAAATGAATGAAATATACATTCGTACTATAGAAGACTCAAATGCTCTACGATCTGAAAAGATTTAAGTTAAAGGCACGCATAGAGTGCTACAAATTAACAGGAGCTGGGGCACACTACTACTAGCAGTTCCTAACCTCCATTGACCGAGAATAGCTTTTCACAAAGTGGGGGTCTTTTACGCCCGTCATCTTTATAACAAATTTATTTTTTTTAAGTAAGCTCGAAATTTCTCGTTACCCATCTCTTGACGAGAGCGAGGCTTTCCTTTCCACGCAGTACAGGATCCACCGGTTAATAAGTGAAGGAAAAGTTCGGTACTTCGCGTCGCTGGAAGGCTGAGGACCGCTTCTTTAATTTTCTGAAAGTCTGGAGATAATGAAATCCCTCGCACATATCTCTCGAGTATCTAAAACCATCGGACAATAGAAAAATATCTCCTTTAATTTTCTCTTCAGTACATATAAGCGAGGGGCCCAATTTCTTTCACTGGCCGACTCCTCGAGGCAACTTTGCTCTCAATCCTCACCGTTCCTTGGATTACTGCCGACGAAACTGTCTCACATTATTATAGGAGGGGGAAGAGCGGAGACTCAATGACCACTTTGACGACCTCTGACCGTAAAGCGTGGAGTGGACGGAATTGGATGCGTCACTAAGAGAGGATAAGGGCAGAGGAAGAGGCGAGAGGAAGGGGAGGTAAGGGGAGATAGCGGGAAGTGTGCCGAGGAAAAATCTGCTGTCGTGGGGGCGCAGGGGTCAGAGGTTACGGACATTTAACTCTGAAGTAAGGCGGGCCCCGCTTCCCCTTCTTTAAGACGGTAGGGTGAGTGCAGGAGGCACTAGCACGCGAGATTAGCCACGGATGACACGGATTAGCTCCACTTCCCTCGTCTCTGGATTTCGAACTCGATAGAAAGGAAAGATCACGATTTAATTTCAGACCTGTAAGCTAAAACTCGGAATGAAAATTGTTCGAGTGGGATCTTTCTACAATGGAGAAGTGTAATTTGAAGAATTTAACCGTCTCAGTAGCTGGATAATTGACGCTTTATAAAGGGGGTGAAATACGCGTTCTAGACATCGAGTGAGATCCTCATGAACTCGGATCACACAAAAACGTAAGATGTTCATGAAAATTTACGCTAAATTATTTAAATAATAATAAAAAATGTAAATAATAACTTTTAAATGCGATAAAACACGCATTTCTAATGACTTTCATATGAAACAAAAATGCAAAAAAATATTTGACGTAAGGCTTCCATAGTTTGGAATTCAATAAAATCAATGCCTTTAAAATGCAAAGTTCCAAAGGGAACCACATATAATTAATTCATGGTATGGTAGTTTGACTGTTGAGTGTATAATTTTGGGCATAACTTTTAACACTTTTAATAACACTAATATCATGTAAGAATAGAATATTTCTTAAGTAGCCACAAAGAGTAATTGAATTGTAACTTATCGAAGTTATAAACAATACATAAGATGGAAAAGCAATTCAGTCCTAAAGATCAACTTGGAGAAATCCTCTCGTAAATAGTAATTTTTATTAATTGTAGCGAGTTTAAATACAAATTCACGCTTTCCCCAGCACAATGAAACGTCTGCGTTGAGCCAGACTTAAAGTAATTTTGCAGCTAGCTTCGGAGGTGAAGGAAATTAAAAATGCACTTTAAATATCCATGAAAATATGAGAACCAGCCTCAAATATGAGCAATTTTTCATTCCACAAAATGAAAATAATTTTCGAGGGCGTCTTATTTTCAACGCTTCATACCTTTAAATTGACCCGCGATAATCGATATACTTCATCATTGATAGCGTTATTATGCTGAAATGTATTTTTAAATGAAAAAGTATCATTTCAAAGCCAATAACTTCATTTGAGTAGCACTAAAACCCAGATTACATGATTCATTATGTAAGTAGTTGTTATTTTAAGGCAGTAATTCATGGAGTAACTCCAGTGGCCCTCAAAACACTCCATGAAAATATGGCCCGAAACAGCTAATTCTTACCAAAACAGCCGATATAAAAAAGGAGATGGGGTATACCTAGGGTCTCATCATTTCTCATGTCAATCACGATCTTTAACTGAGTAAAAGACAGAAGGGGAAAAACAGGAATGAAAATGAGACCCACTGCAAAAAGCCAGTGAGGACAGGATGCGCAGTTCGATCTGTGAGCGGGAAAATTACCACAAAGCCCCTCCGAGCGACGGTAAGCGGAGACGGAGTTGGAACCCCAAATAGAGCAAACCCGACACCATGGCGGAGGGTAAGGCTAGCACAGGTGCAGAGGGGAGTAAAGAGGGAAGAGAAGCAATGAGGAAAAACCTGAAAGGTAGGATCCACGACACTGCCTAGAGTGTTTCTCGCATGAAAATGTCTCTTGCGCGTCATGGAGGAATACGATTTGACATGCACGCATGAAATAAAACGAATAAATGTCACGAACCGTCGTAAACTTCCAATGAATGCACACTTACAGCAGGCAAACAGACTATCTTGAATTGCTGCCGCTTCCGAAAATGTCAGCAATGTTCCATGGGCGACGTACTGGGCTCCTTAAATTGGAATTCGACTCTCTTTCGTCTTGAAATTTCTTCCCGTAAACATTCGCTTCATAATATGAGATATCTTCAGACATTTTCCATGAAATACGCAAATTTGTCGATACTTAACATTTGAATCTCCAAAGGTTTTTAAGTCATCATGATCCCAGCATCCTTTTTCCTTCATTCCTTTGAGAAATCCAAATGATTTGAAGTGGACTCACAAATGTATATTCACACGATTTTCGTTGGGTCACGCTAGTTAACACGAGCGGCGACAAGTCGTTTTACATCAATTTTTGCGATCCTACTTCTTTGTATGATAGCGTCATAAATTCCAACATGATATATCATTTCACTCTTTCGCACTTACTCTTATGAATGACATAGAGTTCATTCGGATATCTTTTATACATTACGAGTTATAAAGCAATATTTGGTCACCTTAAACCAGTTGAATAGCCGCCATAAGTCAACAAATTTAAGAACTGACAACGCAGTAAAACATTTAAAGCCATCGTGATGAAGTAATTATGGCAAAGTCAAAAACTGCGAAAAGGGAGTTTATCTTCCCTTATGTGTTGTTTATTTATGTTCCACCGCATCACTCCGCAAACAACATCACGCGCGCAGTTTATGAGTACCTGGTTGACAATTGTTTCCGTCTAAAGGCCATTGTACAGGGTAAATACCTTGCAAATGATGATTTAAGATTTATTTCACGAATTATTTGAAATGATGGAATGAATCTTCGTACTACAGAATAAAAACCCTTTAGGATATGATTTGCACCATCAAATCACATAAAACTGACCAGAGTTTCGACAACATGTTATTTTCCACGTAAATTTTCATTGAAATAATAACTCTTACCTTGAGATTACAAAATCACTCATCCAATGAACTCAGAATGACAGGATTCCAAGCGTATGGAATTATGTCCCACAATTTTTTCACTTACATCCGCAGTAATGTTCCGAAATAACCTTGTCAAGCCATTCCCCAACTCATTTTCTCACCGTTGCGTCAATACTCAATTTTCTAACCGTTGCGATGCAAATACGACAAGAAATATTTTGACGAGGGGACTACTGCATAGCAAAACGGAGACACTTCTCCTGAAGAATTTCGGTGAAATAATTAGTCAATAAAACCAAGATGGACGTTGTGCATCGTATTATGTGATCAAAAAGAAGATCACATTGCCTAATTTTACTTGAAATAAGCATACTTATCATTCTGCATACGTGAAATTTCCATTTTGCGCGAGGCATTAACGATTGATCATTAACGAGACCATTCACCCAGCAAAACGGTTTTCAGAGACTAAAGAGTTGCACTAAGATTTCACTCACACAGTCCCACTTTCTCACCAACCCCCTCATTGGTACGGGTCATCAAAATCTACTTCTAACTCTGCGAGTCACCTCAGCGGAGTGTGACAGGAGGTGAGCTATCGTCAAAATGAACTATGATGTACAAGTAACTTTCCCCAACATTCACTTCACTATACTCGAAGATATGCTACTAGTGCTAAAGAAACTATTCAATTAATGTTTATTATGGGAATAAAAGTCCCCAGAGGAAGACCTAGGAATAAGTTCATGGACCAAATAAAGAAGAAAGTACAAAGAAAAAGCTACCAGGATGTAAGGGACCTAGCATAAGATAGGGGAGTGTGGAGGGCAGCAGTTATCCAATCTTAGACCAAAGAATGAAATAGGGAGTAGGTTGAGAGTCCCTATATACTCGCAGCTTGCGAGCTAAGCTAGGTTAGCTTGAAAAATTCAGAGCTGGTATGTTTCGAGTGACACAGGGAATATTATCATGACACCTCACTACATCTCCAGGTCTGACAGAAGCTATAAAATAAGAGAGATACATTTCCGAACAGATAGAATAAAAAAATCGCTCTTTCCGCACACAATAAGTGGCCATGAGAGAAAGTAAACTCCCAAGATACATGTCTCAATTTCACCGCCCAAAATCTTATCCCTTGCATTATTACACGGCTGGTGCCCTAACACCCCCTGCCACACGTCAATGCGGTGGCTCGCAGGGTAGGATGCAGATGCAAATATTGCAACTACGTGAACAAGATAAAATAGTCATGAAGGGATCATGCGAAACGTTGCGAGTGGCAGATTTAGAAACAAGTATACGGGAGAAAATAACAAATCAACTACAATATCTGTCGAGTTAACTACGTAATTCTCGATGGCAGCCATAATGGTATCTTATAGAACGCGGGAAAATAGACATTATAAACCTACCTGCTCTGCGGTCTATATCCCTGATTTTATTCTCATGATCTGACCGACTGCAGCATTTTGGAGTCCGTAGCATATTAATAGCGTCCTCATAAAGTAAATTGGATTTGAATTTACTTAGAAGAGTTTTATATAAATGTTTATATGTATTAATATGTAAATATTAATATCGAACGTAGAGACTTCTTGGTCATTTGAAGATGCTGGCTCTGGGCACCATGCAATTACGAGTGTTATCGTCTTCGTCCAATATTTTTCAAGAAAGACATTTAACTTCAGCGAACTGAGAGTGATTGCCACTTATTGGTGTTTTCGAAATCCCTTGTTTTATCATCCACTTATGATGACTGATAATGATCTGGTGAAAGTGAGTCGCGCGAACGTCAATGTCAAGGTAGGTGCCCATTATAAATGCACGCAGGAAGGGTTTTGCTGAATTTTGTTCTTCAGGAATGAGTGGCTCTACGTAACTTTTTAGTTCGAAGTTCTACGTAGCTTTGTTCTTCTAACGTTCTAAGTCGAACTTCTGATGATCGTCATCAGTGAACACTGTTTCTAATCAGCATGCTGTGGTCTCTGTTTGCAGTTGGATGGAATATTAGCGTAATTTAGCAATTCACAGTTTTATCTGCAAAATCTTCAGCGGTGATCACCAAATTGTGGGAGAAACATTTTAAAACCGTCTCCTCTGCAGTCCAGGTGGGTTAAACGCGTGTTCAGGCCTCGCGGGAAACAATGAGTTAAAAACTGCTACGAGCGTACATATAGTGTCTCACAACTTTTAGAGGGATTAAGATGGGAGCCCCTGGGGTCTCAGAGGCTACACGCTAGGCTTAGTTGCTTGATAAATTCAGAACTGATATGTTTCAGAGCGACATAGAGAATATTATCATGACTCCTCACTACATCTCTAGGTCTGACAGATGTGATAAAATAAATGAGATACTTTGCCGAACAGATAGGTACAAGAACTCGTTCTTTCCGCGGACAATAAGCGATCACGATAAAAATTAAGCTCACTAAATACACTCCTATAACTCATGTCACCATTTCATCTCAATAAAAATGTACCCCTTTACACGGCTGGTGACCTAAAACCCCCTGCCACACACCCAAGCGGCGGCTCGCGGGTATTGTGTAGATGTAAATGTAGATGAATGAGAAGCGAAGGAGGAGTGTGGATGATGAAATTGAGGAATAGGAGAAGGAAGAGAGAGAAGAAGAAGAGAATGCTGGAATTCTGGACCAGGGGAGGGTGATGGGGAAGGAGAGAGGCGGGAGTTGCAGACGTGGGGCGAGGGGAAGGGAAGGGAAGGCGCCATTCAAGCAGCAATCCTGGGAGCTGTCAGCAGCAATGCTTTTGAGGTGAAAAGGTTTTTGGGGGAAAACTTGTGGGGGGAGGTAATGCAGGGTAGTGTAAGGCGGTGAGGCGGTGGAGGGTGAGGGGGGAGGGTCAAAGAAAAGGAAGAGAAGGAGGGGGGACGGAGAGCGGGATGCGTGAGGTGAGACGCGATATTTGGGGCTGTTTGGAGTGAAGGGACGCCGTAGATTGGGGAAAGATTAGTGCTTAGGCGAAGACGGATCCGGCAAGGGAAGGGAATTCGGTGAAACACTTGACGATGGTCAAAGAAAGGATGCCCGGCGGAAGACATGAGAGGGCGGTGATGCGGAAAATAAATGTATGAATGAATGAGGGAAGTAGACCCCGTAGGAGAATATTGAGATGAAATTAGAACACTTTGTATAATCCACACAAACTTTAATGGAATAGCCCAACCAGTTTCAACACTTTCGTGTCATTCTCAAGGGATAGGGATACTATTAGTAGGTGTAAGGATTATAATAGGGATAGTGTTATCCCTTCAGAATGACACGAAAGTGTTGAAACCGGTCGGTCTATACCATTAAAGTTTGTTTGGATTATACAAAGTGTTGTTACTTCATCTCAATATGATGTCAAAATTCCACAAAGTAAGCTCGCAAACCATTGAAGATACCTGCAGGAGCAATTTATGTCGCAAAAATGAATGAAAATATGCGCTTTCGAACATCTGGATCACTTTTCTAACGAATATAAACTAATGAAATACAACGAAAGAATGGGAAGGAAATAGGCGACAAAAACGCAAACTAGAAACACTAAATTTATTTGATCAAACCTCCTGAAAACAAGAAGAGGGAGAAATGGACTCTAAGGAATGCAGAAAAAAGCATGAATGTCGAGATTCAATAGACATCAGGGTAGGGCTCCAGAAAAAGAATTTTTAAGACACATTTGAAGAATAATGTAAGAGAACTTTGATCCGAAAAACAACCCTTGAGCATATGTGAGGAGCCCAGATCATAAAGGCGGCAGGAATTCAAGCGTATATGTATTACGGAAAGTAAGTGGAGCGGAACAACACTCCCTTCGGACGAGACAAAAAAGCTTCCAACGCTGCCGTCCTTGTTCGCTCAAGTGATTTCTCCCCACCGATTGAAAGCAGGAAAGATTACGCTTTGACAAGACGGATTCGGAGTTCAAAGTCAAGGAAGAGGAAGGGGGGGGGGGGTCGAGGATGATACCTGAATACGCAGAGCGTACGGGAAGTTCATTTCAGGAAACTCCAGTTCCGGATAATGGAATCCGGGAGGCGGAGAGTGGTTACCGGACACGATAGCAGACAAACCCTACTCACAAAACAATCTCATATATTATGAACGAATGCAAGCAGGAAATTGAACAAGCGGTGAGTGGAAATCGATTACATGGTGAGCAAACATAAGACCCTCCAAACAGGATATCATTCCTCGGTTATGCATAACATACTAAGGTAAACAATTCTCTTTTATACACCGCTTGTAGCGCATGAAAGCGATCCTTTCGCGAGGGAAGGTCTTTACCTGTCCCCACCGATCGGAGAAATACAGAACGTCATCATAAAACTTGGCACAGTTTGCGCTTTACTCTGCGCTATCAATTTGTGCTCAAAACATCACCTCCTACGCGTGCATCTGCGCTGGAAAATTCTTGGACGAGAACATGATCTATGAAGAAAAGACGCATTCGGAACGAAATCGGTACAGAACATAATATCTTACAGAGTTGACAAATTAATTCTGGGAATAATAAATGGCACACAATGATGACACCTCTGTAAAATAATTCCACATATTTCCTTCAACGTGTATAACACGAAGTTATTCCAAGAGCGGATTCATGCTACCCAGTGACGCAGACATCATTTCGAGTAAAACAGAAGTAGATATAAAGCAGGGCTTGTCAATGGGTTCCATGAAACAATTTGGACTGAAAGAATTAGTAGATACAAAATAATATCTCAGAGAAATCACAAACAGAGTAACTGCAGGAATTGAGTTAATACTTAGAAATCAGCAAAGGAATCATTTCAAAGAAAGATTCATGCACGGAACTTGCGATGAGTAGGATGTTCAGCTGGAGTAGGAGAGGAAATAAGCATCAATGTATACAAGGTAACAAAAAAACTATAATCTTACAACGATAAATTACAAGAAAAAAAGCCTTGTTGTTATAGATTGCTCTCAAGATCAGCCTTGGTCACCATCATTAGCTGTTTTGCCAATTGATAGCAAGGAATTAAATTAGCAAAAGTTAGCATTATGCTTACTTGTTTTTTACAGGAATGGAGAATCTGAGAAGTGCTTGCTGGGAAAAGTAGGATGGATAGAGCTAGGAGTAAATGGACAATGGGAGAAGAATGGGTTGAGTACTCCTTTAATAGGCATATATAAAAGGAGTATGCCTCGTCTATTTGGCCACGTCGAGAGAATGAAAGAGTCGAATAACGAAAATGATATACGATAAAATAATGAATGGTGTGAGAGGAAGGGACAGACCGGGTAGGTCATGGGTAAATGTAGTAGAGGAGAGGAGTTCTATGTCTTAAGAACAGAAGCTATGCATTGGTGAAAAACAAGCAAAAGTGCTTTGTAAGGATAGTGCCTTGAGTAGGCAATTATTGGAAATGAGTCCAGTTTTCTAGGAATGACGTAAATAATTAAAATCTTTGACTTTACCAACCCAGAAAGGGAACGGTGTGATCCATATGTGCGGTTGTATTGTGAACCTAAGTGTTCTCTACTAGAGACCGAGGGCGGCTGGTTACGAAATCTAGCAATTCACGGAAGTATTTTTTGACTGACGGAATCAATATATGGTAACAAGGTATTAGAAATTCCAATATAAGATTTTTTCGAGCAGTTGCTGACAAATTTCTGACATGAAACAGACGGAAACAATTTGGCCAAGTACTTTGAAGTAATTTAAATGAAAATTAGATCATAAGAGAACAGCTCAAAATAAAAATTTAACATCGCACACAACTGGACGGCAATTCCGCATTACCAAACTTCCATCATCCGAGAGGCAGGCGTGACGTGATTTAATTGAGGGTAACAACGAAAAAAAAATTATTACAGTTACTTCTGACGAGACAAAGATCAAATCACACCTTGGACACACACGCGAGAGAAACATCGGCCGTAAGTTGATATGATACAGGGCGAAATCGCATGCGGGAAAATGCTCGCTCAACGAGACCAACCCGTCGCCGCGGAGGAAAAGAAACAAGTGTCCCAATCGGTGACGCATAAGAGACGAAGGCGCGCTTATTCCGATAAAAATTTACGGCGCCCATGCACATCGCGATGAAACCGTGCTGAGCCAGCCTGTCGGAAAAAGCACTTCGGAATCCAGATGAGGTCACGGGATAAGAGGGCGAACGCATGCACGAGAAAACAGGGGGAAGCATTAAGTCGGACTAGAGAAGGGATGCACAGCGTACGCACCCCAACAGTGAGTCGGATCTAAACTTGGACGAGATGTAAAACATTAAGATCTTAATTATAAAAATTAAAGTAAAAATATTATTATTATTATTTGTAAATAATAGTTGTTTTTAAGTTCCTTGAAAAGGAGTGAATTCAAAATCATATTTTCCACGGGTTCGCAGTTATCCTTTGCTAGCAATACATATATCCAACCACAGATTTGCCAAATAGCACCATTTGGATAATCTAGCAAAGGACAAAAAAATAACAATTAAATACAAGGAAAAATACACAAACTAGACGTGATCTCTGGTACGAACTATAACCAAGAGATGTTCGCGAGGAGAGGGAGGGGGTAAGCAAAAACTCGGAAAGGTTCTTACTGAAAACAGGTCAGGAGCCACAGATTGAAAAAAAAATAAATATATTTTTCTGATAGAAATTCATTCTAGAAATTCTAGATTTATTCTAGAAATAAATTAAATTGGCAAACTCCGATTGAAGTCCTCTCTACCTTAAGTCCATGTATCTCTACTTTAAGGCGCCATACTTCAAATAAAGCTTCTCACTATCTCGTTCTTAACGCCGTTACTCAAGCATTTTGTCTTTATTAGTCTCATATTAATCCACACCACATTTTCACACTGAATACTTCTTCTAATATCCTGGGTACTTCCATCAATATCGTCCGTAATAATCCTCAAGCAACGAAATTGTCTCATAGGTTCAAACATGCCTTCCGTCTCTTACTTTTGACCTTCAATGCAAGACATATCTTGGTTATTGCCGGTTAGAGCTCCCCTCGAGTGGTACGCTAAGCTAGCATGTGTCCAGCTGAACTATGAATCAAGTAGAATCTTACGAGAAAATAACAAGGGAAAGGTAAATTTAATCTTAATTTTGTTTGAAAATACTATGTATTTTGCCTTTACTGGGTTAATCTCCGGTCCAATCTCTCGCGCTGATTTTGTAGGGAAAAATACGTAAGCGCTTACAAAAACTTGAGAGTTTTACGTGGAAGACGGAGCAAATCGAGCCAAACACCTCGCCTACGTATTCCACCACCTCTAGCTTATCCCCGAACCTCCTCCCTGTGATTGGAAAAGCTCAAGCAAGACGTAATCCTGGGTGTTTCCTCTCATCTTGCCCCTCCCCCCAACCGATAAAAAATGGTCCCGCCCTCAAAAGATCTCTTTGAACAAACAAACTGGATGGAAGGGCAGGGGAGGAAATAAAAGCACCTTCCCTGCGAGAAATGTCTTCCCTCTTCCAAAAGTGCTCACTCATCCGGCCCTTCGATACTCAATCTACACTCCCTCCCTTGCGTTTTATTTTTATTTTCCAACTCCCCATACCTAACTGTCGGAGCGACCCACTCCCTTTCTTACCATTTCCTGGCCTTGGGGAAGTTCTTCCGAGTTGGCACCCAACAGCGCTTTTTTTAAAGGGCCTGGCGCAATTTCGGTAAGGAAGAGAGAGAGAGCGAGAGATAAGGAGAAGGAAATTAACCATCTCCAGATTCTCTGAATTCTCGCTAGACATCGAGGACACTCACGAAACGGGCGTCAACGACATCCTAAAACCGAATATAGACTTCTCTACACAAACCTCCACATCTTGAGGAAAATGAAAAGGAGTAGGGGGCACTTTGTATTCCTCCGAAGGTAAGAAACACTTTATTTCACATCCAGAGGACATAATAAAAGTCGAGAGTTGCCGTGTTTGGCATTGCCGAGAACAACCGAAAATACGCGTCGCTAATATTTCCATATGGTTTCAAGAAATGGTCGAATTTAGAGATTTCCACCTCACACTTCTATATCAAAATACTAGACAACGAGTCGCCACAGGGGTGCGAGGTAAGGACTGTTAGAAAACTGGGTATTAAAAGTGAGAGAACAAGAAAAGACAATAGGATGAGGGAACAGACGAAAACAAACTGCATGTTAAGGAAGTGTCATGTGTATAGCAACTAAGGTTACGTTCAAAACCCTCTCGAGACTTAATACGTTAGCATTTTTGTGATTCAATATGAGTCCACTCAATATGGACTGATGAGAGTCCTCCATGTACTTTTGTGGAAATTTCTGGGTATATATATAAATAACTATCTACTTTTGAGGAAATTTCTGGTGAGATGACCACATTTTTAGAAACTTAATTTTGATACGCTTTCTAGTGGGACACAGTGGGAGTCTATTAATAATTTGCCAATAACAATTATTGTATGAAAAAACTGTTATGGCTTTTTATGGCAAGCTCATAGGAAATATAAATCGTGGAAAATTTCGACGCCTGGAGACCTCCAGGCGTCGAACAGACCCTATCCCGCACTTCACACAAGCTTAGCGCCAAATGAAAATCGTATTGTCATTTTTATTGTATATCACATCGAAGGTAATTAAAACTGCATTGATCAAGGTATTAGTATCATTTTTATCTATCACGTCGTTTATAAATACCCTGCAAAGGTTGTATAGCCATTTGCATCCTCGTCCCCAAGTTCTTTTTGTTTTTAAGACCCTCCACGTCAAAAAAACCCGCGTTCAAATTTTTCCAAGCCTCGGTGTGTTGACCTGAGAGAGATAGGGAGAGACAAGACGCAAGAATATGTTTTCATATCCGTTTTCCAAAAGATATTGAAAGAGGGAGAAGGAGATTGGGGGAAATGAAAAGAAGGCTGAGTAATCCCCTCGCTTCCACAGATACACGGTCTTAGAAAGTTCGCAAAACTTCAGGTGGAAATCCAAGAAATCCCATATCCACCCGTCGACCCCACTTCAAATTTGCCTGGGCGATTGGTTTTGATTCAAAACTTTGACGTTTTAACTAACGTTTCGGAATTTCTGGGAGAGAAAATGTTTGGAGGAGCGAAACGGAAGCGTTTTCATTAGTCCTGGATATTTCCTGAGAAAAATATAAACACTAACCAAAAAAATTACCAAGCTACTCAATAAACTTTATAGTTTTCGAGATCTACGAATGGACGGAAATAAAAAAATGTGGTCTCTTTGAATGAATGCACAGTTTAAAGAAGACTGTTATACATAAATGTACAATGGGTTCAATTAAATATAAGAATACCAAAGGGTCAATGGCTGTAAGTGAATATATTCGAATAAAATGGGGCGAAGACATCGATGATTTTGTCACATTAAGACTGCGGCAGCGTGCAAATCACCGTGAATCCCTTCGAATTATCCGACGTAAAAAGAAACGACAGAGGGAGCAAAGTTACGAACAAACGTAAGTTTTCCATTTGAAAAAAAGAGAAATTGCTGACAACTTCAACAATCGGAAGAAGTTCAGGAGAGCGATGAATACGCCACTGGAAAAAAACAATTGCAGTAGCGAAACCCGATGCTCACTCTGCATAAATATGCAGGGAGGAGGAAGAAGAAGAAGAAGTCAAAACGACCCCACTTGAAAGACATCCGCCCACATTTCTCTGCAAACTTAACCCCCCGTGAAACTATTTGCGGAAGAATTTTATTTCGGGAAAACGAAATCCTTTCCCTCCGTGGAAAGGAGAATATGGGAAAACGGCAAATTATTGAAATTCCGTCCCTAATCGGGAAAGGGGGATGAGAGGGTATAAGGAAGACGAGGTTCGGGAGATTGTGGAGGGGTATACACTCCTAAGCAGGGGAAGGGGTTTCGGGAGGGAAACCTTTCCCAAATCTGTATGGAAAAGGAATGCTTTTTTGTGGAGATGTCTGATCTTCAGAAACATTCTAGAGGTGGGGGTGGGTGGGAGAAAAACAATCCCAGAATTCACCCAAACCATACCAACTCCCCACACAACCCCATCGCTCCACCCTCAACACCGAACCCTTGGGGTTCCACCTCTCTTATAAGACTCCCCAACCTCCCATCACATCCCCTCACCCTATAATGTTTCGTTTCAATATTATCCCAATCCCGAGGCAACTTTCTACCTCCGTTCATCCCCCTCCATTAAAACATCTCCTTTCCGACCGTAGCACGGCGTAATACAAGTCCCCAACTCAGCTGCGACCACCCTCTTCACAATGTCGGAGAAGGGTGTAAATACACAGCCGTTCTTCATCAAACTTGAAATAGTGGTATGGGATGGAGACGAAAGAAACCGCGAGGTAAAATTATTTATCTACATATTCTACGGGAACATCCCTGTACAATCACAAAATTATTCAAAACTGAGCCATAGGGCATAATGAATATATTTGCGTTTCATAACATTTATAAAAATTTAAAAATAATATTCAAAGAGATTACTGACGTTTTATGGTTGCTGGGTTTGATTTGAGACAGCGTTTAGTTAAAATAATGTAGATGACATTTGTTTCCAACAAAATACAAAAGGAATTTTACGACTATAACTGCTTTAGTTCCTACATAAAAGCGAATATAAAATTGGCTGAAGCCGTTTGTTTCATCCAGTGACATGAAAATGAATGGCATTTAGCAACTGTGGACAATCTAAAATTCTATCTACAATGCCATATAAGAGAACAGTTACATAAGCATGCACTAAAAAAGTTTCCCACACTCATTTTATTCGAAATAAAACATAACTGTACTACTTTTTGACACGTCGTGTTAAAACGTAGTTCAAATATGGCAAATATAGGCGACAGACCCCAAGAAATTTCAGCAGAAACTTAAGCCATTTATCAAAAGTGCGGCAGAGAGTAGACAACTGCCCACCTGATTACTTTAATATTCTAGCTTATTTTTGAAAGCATATTTTATTTTTATAGCAGATCAGGGAGCGCATTTGGTGTGTAAACAGTGGAAAGCTTACGGCATACGGTACGAAATTTAAAATTTTCTCCCAGTATCTGAATAATTGATATTACGAGTACATCTATAAATTAAATCTGCAAAATTGTTAATCATGCAAATAAGTTAGGCATCTTTTCTTTGGATTAGTGTCTCCATGCGTTAATGCAGAGGTGGTTTGCTGAGCAGAAAAAAATCCTTGAATCTATTGGTTCGAGAGTGAATTTTTCTAACCAGGTCCTTTCACCCTGCACTAAAGGATGTATATGACTATTGCAGGAGCCGATTCGAATTCACGTGATCTGAACTTGTCTGAGCATGTCTGAACTTGATCTGACAATGTCAGAGCAGCAAGCAATCTTCGAGTTTCAAGCGGCTACCCGATCCTTCAAATAGTTTAGCTCTGTACGCTCCGTTGATACAATTTCCAGCAAAATCAGCGGTTTTTCTTCGCATTCTATTTCGCTCGTCGATTGATTCTTCCTACCGTGGGTTCCAAATTCCCTCCTTTATATTTTGCCCTCAATCCTACTCAAACTACTCGTTTGGTGCAAAACTCAATTCAAGGGAGATACGTTTTCAGTCACCTGAAAACCGGATTTGACGCTACCGCGGTGTTGCCATGCGACAAGTAAGCGAGAAGACATTCACTCGAGTAGCTGGGCGTCGACAAGCAAGGGAATGTTTCTCTTCGGCAGACAAATGGTTTCAGACATGCACAGGTGAGCCGATAGATTGGAAGCGGGGAAGCGGTCTTCCCAGGATACGGAACTCCACGTGGCTCGACTGCGTCTCCCGTCACTGTCAACCGCCACCAGAACACGTGTACAACATTGTGTATCACGAGCATTTATAAGATGCGCGAACGCATGTAGAAAGGTTGTCAACAGAAAGCGAAAGATGTCAAAGAATAGATGATAGGAACAGGGAGCGATATTTACGACGGAGGAGAAAGTAAACATTTCAGCTTTTTTTCACGGAAAATTTGAACACACCACGCTTGACATTTTGGAGGAGAGAAATATGGTTTTATTAATTTTTTTATTCACTTCCATAATCCCAAAAACAGCACAAATGTCCTTACACATTGAGCATATGAACAACAAAAAGAGACGAACATAACACCCATATTCAGCATACAGATATACCCGTCACGATATACCCTTCCGGGTAGGCAAAATCAAATAGTTTTATTATTGCCAATAGCCCTCGAAAATTGGTTTCCTTTTAATACTTTCCTCCATAAGGCCCAATGCTTACAAAATAATTGTGCATCCTTGATACGCGTGCATTGCTTAATGCACACTCTAGTGTTTTTAATTCACCTAATATTTCTCCCCTGGTACTGTTGATGACTGATTATGGGAATTTACCTACTCGTTACTGGAGTGACGACATTGACTAATTAAAATCATATACATTAGGAAATAATTAGAATATTTATTAAATGAAGAATGACGCTTGTCCAGCCACGTACTACACGGAAATTTTAGTAACGAATTCACTCAGCAAATTAAGACGAAGGATCAGGGTGGTAACGGTCCGAGGCATTAGAGGTCCCGGATTCGAATCCCATCCCAGGCGGATGGGAGCAGTCTAGCCAGACGTCTGACGAGATTTGCATTTTTGATAGGAATCGCAAACCAGTCAAATGACGGGATTAGCACTGAGTGTGTTAAAAATCCTGACTTGGATATTTCCAAAAGAACACTACCTATCAAGTATGGACCGCGAAAGTTTTAACAATTAAATAAAGAGTAGATGTCTGCCGACGCCGGCATTCCCATCTCCCCTCTAACACCAGTCAAAATCCACCTCAACTATCCAACAAAAGTGCTCCATCTGGTGGTTGCCTCCCAAAATAACTACCTAGTCCACCGATGGAGCGTTTTTTTCCTCGCGATAAGGAAGTCGGAAGACGTGCTAGACTGATCGACGGGCAAAGAAATGTCTCCCTCTAACAGACAAATGGTTTTAGCCATGCACAGGTGAGCCCATAGATTGAGGTCGGTTGATCCACCGAGAATAACGGATTTTACGCGGCTCGCATCGATCTTGTGTCACCGTCAACCGCCAGGGGAACATATGAATGCCATTGTGTATCTTTAGATTTCACAGTAAGCAAATGCAGGCAGAGTGATCGCGGACAGAAATCGGAGAATATCGAATAATGGATAATAGAAAAAGGAATCTGGAAAGCGATGAAGGAGAAAGTACTCCTTCCCAGCTAACTTGCATGATAAATTTGATTCTGTCACCAAGAAATTCCATGAAAGCAACTATCCATTTAAAAATAAAACGGAATATTCTGTCTGACACATAATGTACTTATTTCAAGGACAAGGTGGTTACGAATCGAGTCTGCAGGCACAAAGCTCGCTAAATAAATCATAAATAGAAGAATTATAATATTTAATATTCTTCTTGTTCTACAAACCTCAAAAATATATCCATAGCTATTATGCTGAAGGGAATAGAGACGTCTAAGAACAATGAAAAAGGTTTCAAAATTTTGAAAGTAGGAGTTTATTTTGGCAATGGAGATGGTGCCTTTCGTTCTCCACTGGGTGGATACAAAGATTAGAGGTGGATAACGAATCAGCACTCTTAAACCGCCAATCACGCGAGGAGGAATATATTGCCTATGCATAGATTTGGAAGCAGAAAATCTCTCACAAGAGAACACATGCAGATAAAAATCAGAAGAGAAAAAAGCACGTGCACTACTTAAATTCGAGCCATCATTATGGATCTGATAAAAGCTTTTGGAGTGTGAAGAAAGAAAAACGTAGTATTAAATGCATAGAAATTAAATTATTTGAAAGCATCAAAATATACCGAAGTAAATGCAATCGCACATCAAAGAATAGGAAAATGAAGAGTAAAATGAGAGAAATTGAGAGTATAGACGGCAGAATTATGCACGAGAGGAAAGAAATAACAGAAAGATGGACAATATTTGGAAGACCTGTATTGCTCAAAGGAGAAGCCAGTGGATTTGGACTTGGAGGCAGATGAAATGGTGCCCCAGGAAGATAGAGGTTTATCAGTGTTGAAGAGGGAAGTAGAAAAAGCAATTGAGAAAAAAAAATTGAGGAAAAAAAGCAAAAAGCAATGAAGAAATGAGAAAAGGGAAGGCAACAGGAATGGATGAGATCCCTATTGAATTTCTCAAGAGCTTGAATGAAGAGGGTGTGCAGGAAATTGTAAAAATGTGTAATAAAATATATCACACTGTGATATATTTTGTCAATGGCCTCAATATTATGTAAGAACAGTGATGGTACCAATTCCTAAGAAGCCTGGTACACGGAAATGTACTGAACATAAAACGATAAGCCTAATTACACACGCAGCCAAAACAATGTTAAGAGTTTTAAACAGGAGATTAATAAGAATAATGGAAGAAAATGCAGCGGAGGAACAATTTTGTTTCCGGAAAGGGAAAGCAACAAGGGACGGCATTGGCCTGTTAAGAATAACTGGAGAAAGGTATATAGAGAGAGGAAAAGGAATGGCACTTTGTTTTATTGATCTGGAAAAGGCTTTTGATCGGGTTGAATGGAATAAAATGTTCGAAATTCTAAAAGAGAAGGGTTTGGTATGGAAGGAGAGAAAACCCATTAGAGAATATCTATGAGGCAAAAAGCTGCATTAAAAATAAATGAGGATATGACAGAATGGGTGGTTCTTGGTAGGGGAATGCAGGGATGCTGTCTATCGCCAACCTTGTTCAATATATATGTTGAGGACATGATCCATAAATCTTTTGATGGGAGAGAGGAAGGAGTCAGCAATGGAGGTGGGAAGATAATAAGTATAAGATTCGCAGATGACATGGTAATATTAGCAGATGATATGCAATCACTTCAAAGGTTGGTAAAGGTTTTGGAAGAAGGGATGAAGGAATATGGGATGAAGATAAACCTAGGAAAGACAAAGGTGATGCCAGTAAACTGTGAAAATATTACGAGTGTGAAAATAAATGAAGGTGTAACAGGAAAATTGAAAAGCTACCGGTATCTAGGAACGATGGTGACAGACGACTGGAGAAGTATTGCGGAAATAAAAGCAAGGATAGCAATGCAAAAGAGTCCTTCAGCCAGAAGAAAAACTTGCTATGCAATAAAAGCCTGGATTTGGAGCTGAGAAAGAGACTAGCTAAGTGTTACTCTTGGAGCGTTTTCATGTATGGATGTGAAGCGTGGACATTAGGTAAGAGGGAAAGAAATAGAATAGAAGCTTATGAAATGTGGGTGTGGAGAAGGATGGAAAAAGTAAGATGGGTAGATAAGATGAGAAATGAAGAGGTTTTAAGCAAAGTAAAAGAAGAAAGATCGCTCCTAAAGGAAATAAGGAAAAGGAAACTGGTTGGGCCATGAAATGAGAGGGAAAAGTATAATAACTGTGGCACTTGAGGGTTTAATAGAAGGAAAGAAAAAAAGAGAGGTAGGAGAAGAATTAAACTGGTGGATCAGGTGAAGAACAACAGCTAAGCTGAAACAAAGAAGGAAGCTCGGGACAGAAGCGGATGGAGACAGCAGTGGAGTACGGGACCTGCCAGCAGGCAGAAGATCGGATGCTGATGATGACATAAAAGAAAATGTGACAACCATTCGCAAAAACTCATTTCCCAAAAAATTATACATTTGAACTTTCTCGATTGAGTGGAAAATGTTCAACGCTTGCACATCGTGGACCTAATTTTAGCTGGAGATAGAGATTTAAATGACACACATGGTATAATTTCACGATCAAAAGGCTGCCTCAGGTGCATGAGAAAAAACCAAAAACATAATAGTTTCAAACAATAAACTCATCTCTGCAGAAGCAAAGTAGTGAATGGTGGTGACTTACAATAAAAGTCATCCAATTATGAACTCGTCCGTCTACAGCTATAACATTTTAATGACCATGCATTTTTCTAGTCTGAATCTGACTCCTCAGATGTAACGCTTCATTCACACTTCAATCCAACAATTGAAAGCAATTTTTAAAATATTATCTCATTACTCAATTTCATGAGTCTAAATGAAAACGGACATTGAATAATTAATTGTTGCCCGGAAAAGGTAAAAATTAATTTAAAAACATCATTAATTTGATCGTATGTTTCAGGAATAAGTATTTATGTCCTCTAACTACGATGCATAATCAGCAATTAAATGGAAACAAGAGCTTCAAAAATGCTCACGAACTTGATAAAGTGTCATTGTGGGGGGGGGGGAAAGATGGCTACAACAATAAATTTGCTCGAAAATAGCATTCACATAATCCATGCTATAATTGAATTTGAATCTGGCACGGATCAAAAGGTCACACGTTGAAATTTGAAATGGAAAACCAACACCACAGAACGATATCAAGCAATTATGAAAGCGAAAAGCACCTCGCACCTGGGGAATTACTTTATTTGCTGATTCAGAGAATGAAAAAAATATAAGTATGTCACAAAGCTACCGCATAAAAATGAATTCCAACGACAATGAGCGAGAAGCTACGCAATGATTCGATGCTAGACAATTATTTCACACGAAATGAGGCATGTGTAGAGAATTCGACATTAAAAGTGCTAGGCCAATAATTAGTTAATCTCATTTTATGATTTGGAGTGCAGTAAAACAATCCTAAAAATGATCAATACATTTCACTCTTAGTTGAAAATATCGCAAATCACAAGGAGTCGATTTTGATTTTTGCAATTAGAGCTTTAAGCAAACACTAATCAGGTTATTGCATAAAAAACTGTGAAGGAAAAGCAGAAGAGCTGACAAATTAGCGACATGGAATAATTTATTTTCATTATTCGTCATCAAAGCGTTCATGGCATTATATTCGTAATGACTTGTTCTTAATTACTTCAGACGATATGTTTGATTAATAATTCAGTTGGTATCCACTTATAAAATTTATTCCCTTTCAAAAGTAAGCGAAGGTTAACGAGCATCATAAAGAATGTATTTTTAAAGTGATACGCAATAACCAGCCAGCTATAGCAATGAACAATAAATGATTACCTTACCACCTCCGTTTCGGGAAAACCAACCTTATTTAAACCGTCAGCCGGAGGCATTATCAATCTCCTAATTAAATTAGAGGTACCCACAAGGCGCAATAAGTCTTCGTCATCTTGAGTCACAATGAAAAGCCGGGATTAATAAATAAATATAACAATTTCTCGGCCACGCAGAGCACAAAAGTCGGTAGAGTGGAATTACTTTATAAAACAGAACACATACATGATGGAATCACAAGGGGACGAACAAGATTTATATTTAATAATCAAGTTTCCATGACAGTTTGGGAAGAGCATACAAGGTTGGCCATAGAGCTCACGGGCATCGCGTAAACATGCCATCCCAAAACAACATCCTGACACCCTCGGGAGACTTGGAATGATGCATCGCCTCTCATGCCATACCCACAGAGCGAGTCCCGGCTCGACGAAAAGGGTAAGAGATGTGCGGAGAGACGGGGATGGGGGGATGGGCTTTGAGGCTGCGGGCCAAACCCTTATTCCACCTCAGCCCACTCCATAGGAAACCCTACCTCAAAGGAGGAATCATTCCTTCCAAAACATTTCTTCTCTTCCCTCTCATTCCCCGGAGGCTTGCGGGGAGGCGGTGGTGCACGACCGTGAGGAGATGAAAAGGAGAGTAAGATAGGAGGGAGCAAGAAAACAAGAGAATGAAAAGAATACAAACGGAACTGGGCACGGAACTCAGAGGAGGAAAAAGGCTACATCTACATACAACCCCTAAGGGGCAACAATGATGAGTGGCAACGGGTACCAGGACAGAATTAGCGCGGAAATAATTATTTTTTCGCCGAGTAATTTTCCACCATTTCAAGGAAATATAAATCAAAAATAAATAAAGAAAAGTTAATATAAGTAATTGTCCGTGTCTCACAACTTGCGGTGAGCGTAACTCGCGGTGAGCATGTACTTCTCAACTGGCACCCAATCTCAAGCAGAACCATTGTGGGCGTCATTTCAGTACATAAACATTGGCATTCCTCTTCCGCCAACGAAAACGACTTGACAGTCGAAACGTATAGCTATTTTTTGTGAAAGCCTCTCATACGTTTCTTAAGCATTGAAACTGTTTCCGTTATATTTTTGATGCACATCTTCGCCGAGAGCGGTTTTCATAAAGTGAAAAATGAATTTATACGCCTGTCAGATCGACAGATTCCAAGCTCTCTTATAATCTCAATTATTAGTACTCGTTAGAAAACTAATAATGAAAAGAAACTGTGTAGGAAAACGGTAATGGGGAAAGAGGTGTACTTTGTAGCAGGATGTATCTTGATTCGCTTTTCGTATGTCTGTGGCAGTGTTGCGCGAGAGATAAGAAATCTTTAACATTTCAGTTCGACAGCTTATTCCAGGAACGCATGCTGAGTTCACATAAAGTTGGGGTTAAATAAAATCCTCAGAGCTGAACTTTACCCAGTAAGGTAAGAATTCTTCTTTCAACAATACACTAACGTTAAGTATTTGAGTCTCGGAGCCTATTCCAATCGTTTTAATGCACATTCTGTTCGCTGATATTTTCCAATGAAAAGAGCGGCAGTTCCTCCTGTTTGATCAAGTTTGTGGAGTAAATGCGTCCAACCATAGCTGTAGATTTTCGCGGTATACTCGAGATATGGCCAGACCAGAGCGAGGCCAAGCCTTTACCTTTCTTCTGACTCCATCCAAATATTCAGTTGACGAATCCCATTTTCTCCAATGCAGCATTGAAATTGTAAAAAACGAGCAGAGAAATTCAATGGGTAGGAAAAAAAGGTGTTAAGCTTGCTTTATTTAAAAAAACCGTGGTCCAGCGTGATACGCTTGAAAATCTAACGGATCCCAGCATGGGTCCATGAAAAACATTTGTCGGGCTTTCTGTTTGTTTCGGGGTTTCGTGATGTACTGGAAGAAATGTTAGAATGGTGATACCCAAGAATTAGAAGAGGTATCCAAGATAAATATATTCTCGGGAAGCAGCCAACTTATAAGGTGAGGTGGTAATTTTAGTTTTATGTCCACTGAATTGGACGGTATCCATAAAAAAGTAAACAAATGGCGGCCAAAATATCGAATAAAAAGTTCAAACTAAATGATCTACGAACCAGTGATCATCCCTGTTGTCGCTGAAAACGTACCTGAAACTCTTCTTCGTAGCCGAAGTAAATCTTAGGAATGCAATTTAAAGTCTAGTTCTTCTTATCAGGTATACGTGTACAAGAGACTTGCTCGACAGTTATAAATCAATTCGATCAAAACCACATAATTTTGGTAACTTTTTTATCTTGGCTCTGTTGAACTTTGCTGATCTATATGTTCTTCTTATAACACATCTACTAGTCACCACGTATAAAAAATAAATACCTCTCAGGAGAGTCTTCTGTTGATTGCCGTCTTGCTAAAAAGCTCTCCAGCTACAACTATCAAAGTGAGAATTTGCACGCTCACAGGCTCTTATTGAGAGCTGTAAATCCAAACACAGTAATGCAAAAGATTACTTGGCGAATGTTTATTTGCAATGGATGATATACCATCTTTACGAGATGATTTAACGGCTGGAGCTGATGCTTGGACCAAATATTTAATACCACAGGAAAGTGAGATGGTCCACCCAGTATTTTTATCACCGTTTTTTCAACAAAACGCGCGGTTTTCCTTTGTATTAACTGGAGAGAGGGAGAGAAAGAGAGAGAGGGGAAGAAGAAAGACGAGTTAAGACGGGAATGGAAGAAATACACAAGGAGAGAATCATCCTCCCCTTGTAGGCCCGCGAACGGTTGCTTCATTAGTGAAGAGAATCAGCGAAGGGACTCCGCTTTTTCCCATTCTCGAATCCCTGTCTCCTCCCCACCTCTCGCCCCGTCAACCCTGGAGGCTGAACGCTTATCACCTGGCGACTGAATAACAAAAGACCCAACCCAGATGAGAACGAAGCTCACGATGGCAGTGATGGAGTGGGGGGGGGAAGGAAGAACGCGGAGGAATCGGAGAGGTTGAAAAGAGGTGAGAGGGAGAGAGAGTAAGAGAGAGAGCGAGAGGATGAGATCCAGTGGGTGGAGGGGGGGAATGGAAAACATATTAGAGATGAGCGATCCAGGGCCTTGTCTCACCTGACAACTTTTGTGACGGGTGGAAAAGGGAATACTGCGAGGGCGGGGAAAATGGAAGTACGGTGAAAAGGGAAAGAGCAGGGTGTCTGCTTGATAAAGGAGGCGCATGGCGGAGGGTGTGGGAGAGGACTGCGTCAAAGGGCGGGAGGAACGACGGGGGTGAGTATTTATAAAATGTTTGAAGACGCCTTACGCGAAAAACGGTCGGGGTCTGCGATATTAATTGAGGGTCACAGCGGGAGTGCAAAAGACCACAATAGATTCGCGTGGGAAGGAAAAAGGAATCCTGACGGTAAGGGCGTGGGGGGGGGGGGTTTAATTCCTTTGCACTGTGGCTCCGCCCCTGTCATGGAAAATCTGAGGTAGTGGCAAGTCTTTTCCTCTATCAAAAAAAGGCGACTCCTAGAAATTTCCAGGAGACAAAGTTGACCTGGACTTTTGTCAAATCAAGGACTTCTGACAACCGGACGCAAAGCTCAGAAAACCACACTACCATAGCTTCTTATTTTTCAGATAATTTCATTACATTTAAAGGAAATATATTCATCTGCCCTCACGGTCTATCAAATACAGCACTTATACGGGTAAAAGTTAATTTAAGTAAGCTCATACTGTACTGCGTGTTGCGATAAGCTGTGTGACTTAGGGTCTTTACTTTAGCTGGCAAACACGGGGATAGATAAGGTGAAACTGCCATCTCAGTAAGTTCGCCTGAACGTGGAATAGAACCACAGGCCAATGAATAGCCCAAAAATTACTTAAACTACAAATCTAGCAATGCTCCCCAATTCTCATGACAATATCAATAGATCAAGGGTTAGTGTCCAATTCCCGATCAAAATGCGAACTTTTCCTACAGTGCCTCCATGGGTAATACCTAGGTAGTAGAATCTAAGATAGAGTGCGGAGCGTAGACTTCTGGTTATACATGTCCTGGCAGAGGCCTAAGGCTTCAATCTCAGCTAAGGAAAAAAGTGTTCTTCGGTAATCAAATTCCCGCGATTTAATGATCTACCAAGATTTAATATTGAGAAGAGAAGGGGATATGAGTCAGACGACCCGCGTGTGAGAGGATGATGACGATGATAAGAATAGAGCGAACAATTACTTCCCCATTCTGAGAAGATGTCTTCAACATCGATGTTCCTTCCCAGTTCCCGGCTAAAATATCATCAATTCATTCTGAACCAAATCACGAGTCACAGCACATTTACCTCGCCATTCCCAATATTCATATCTCCAACCCTTGATCACGTCATTCAAAATCCCAACTCTTCTCCAATCTCTTCACCTCATACCTCATATTCTTCTCCTTCATCATTCTCAGAGGCATCCCGCTGCCTCTCAACACCCTCTCTCACCTCTTATGTCTTATTGAATACCTTCCGCCGGCTTTCTTTCCCCCAACACTATATTTACACCCCTCCATTCGACTTACCTCCTAACCAACTTCCCCCAAAAATTCTTCTCCAAATCCACATCTCCAATCTGCAGTACATGCAGCACACATTCCTCCATAGACTACGCCAATGATTGAAAATTTGGGACATAAAACTGATTCCAGATCGCACGAAAGGAGGAAAATTAAAGCAAAAAATAGAAGTAATGGGGACTAACAGCATTGATGTACATGAGAATGGAGTCATTACGCTTCCGTAATCAGTAACACTGAGCAGAGCAATTATGCATTCAAGTGGTGAAACGCGTCGAACCATTCAAATATATCTGTGAAAGATTGCTGTGTCTTTTCTTCATCATGAATATCCATCACTTCCATCAAGTTTAGTATTACTTTGCAAATATTTAAATAAATTTCAAATATTTCTCTTTTATACTAACTTGCTAACCAAATTACTTCCGGAAATACAGCATCTTTGGAATGCGCTTTGACAATTTACATTGCGGCTGGATTCTGTTTCACTCATAAAGTAACGTCTCGATATTCCATTAAGCGATCTATATTCTAGCTTAATCCATGAAATACGATAAATGCACTACAAAGACGGAGAAGAAGCTAATCTGCAGACACTAAGTGATATGGCAATCGTTTTTAAAGAATCCTTTGTGGTAACTTCGATTGTCTAACAAGAGTTAGTCTTTATCACTAAAGCTTTCTAATTAAAATATTATAGGAAAATTAAATATTTTCATTGAAATTTCAGAGATCAAGCTGATAAATAAAACTTTTATACCTCATATTAAACTGTCAGTAATTACTAAAATCTATATTTTATCCATTAGTCATTCTTTCTATCTACAGAATCTAATTAGGAAAAATCAGTACTTCTTCACGGAACTATGTCATCCGACTCTGAATAGAACCACGATTAAAAAGTGAACCTCTCCTCAGCAAAATCAAAAGACGCTGAGGATAACAGGAGATCGAACTTGCAAAGCGTTGCGAGGTGCGATGCAATTTGATTCCAGTTCGATCAGTCCTCAATGCAACATGCTACGATTTCAGCACTCTCGATGACAGAGACTGAAACATGTTCCCGAGTTGTTTACTCGAGCAGGTATTCAAACCTGGCTAGGATTCCATTGCATCTCATTCGAATGGTACTGATCTGATAGGCCGAAGAGCAGAGCATAGAATTCTCTAACGTTAACACGGAGCTCGTCGATGGAGGCAAATTGGGAATTGGAAGAAAATAAAGTGTCGGAGAGAGCTCTAAAAATGTGATGATACCAAGTTGGCGGGTAAAGGTGTAGCCAAGAGAAAAGAAGAGGAGACGTTTTCTCGATTCCATTAATCACAGGAGGGGTGTGTTACACCAAAAACCACGGCATGTAGAGACTCTTATGAGTACAATAAATCGTAAAGTTTTTAAGGTAAGCGTATAATTCGGCGACATTCGGAGTAGATATCACAACTTAGTTGAAATAACTGTCCACATATTCACCTGATAATACCTTTGGGAAAATATTGTATTAATTGTAACTACAGAACATGTGCCACATTATCTACACCCTTTCGTTGTCATGTCGTGCCGTAGACTCCAGTGTTACACGCTCTTGTGGAGACTTATAAGGGGAAAGGTAATTTTAGAATATTATGAAAATCTGCTATTTAACCAAGTCGTTGTATCCTCCATTATATCATTCCTGGGAATTATTACTCTCGCAACAAACCCGTTATTTATGCTTACCAAGGAAAAAAGGAAATCTGCTATGAATAACTCAGAAGGTAAAAAGAACATTGGAATCAAAGTGTGATATACTAAACAACACTATCTCCAAATTCAATGAAAAATCAACGAAGTCCAAAGATAACACCCCAAGAAATGTGAGCTTCAAATCTTCGGAAGACTTTTACAAGAAATTTCCACGATGCCTCGTGCATTGGAATAATTAGAAAAAGTAAAAGTGGAAAGTCTCGAATATTAAATTCCTCAGAGGACCGAAAAAGTTAAGTCATCAACGCACGTCTAACTCACATTTATCATGGATACGGTGCCTCGCAAAGTTAATATTTTAGAGTGAGCAGTAATGTTAATTTAACTGTAAAACCGTAAAGAGGGCCGAGCAAAAGTAATACTAGCGAGCAAACAAGCAAGTTCTAAAAATAAGCCGGCAAATTCATGAATTTTTATCCACAGCCCCACCGAATTTTAAATAAAGCGAAGAGAGGAAAATATCTCCAATTTACCGATAAACATTTTTATCCCCAGCCCCTCGAAACCGAACGTTGATGAAATAAAAAAAAAATAAAACCTCGGCGGTTGGTGTGGGAGGGTGAGGGTGAGCTTTGGAGTGAAGCACCACCTTCTAATCTCGGTAGAGGTATACCAACAGGAGCGTAGAGGGTGGAGATTGGGCCGTGGGGGAGGGAGGGCTGGGAAGAAACTGGGAGGAGGATATAGAAAGCGAGAATGAGCGAGAAAGGGGAGGCTGATAAAGGGCGGGGGGGGGGTGAGAGACGAAAGGAGGAGGAGGACAGAGGGGGTGTGGGAGAGGAGGAGGATGCAGTAATCGATGTTCGAAAAACCCCCCGAGCCCTATATCAATCCACATCAAACTTTCCCCACACCCCGACACCATCTCTCAGAGAAGGGAGCCGGGATGAGGTGGGCTGGTTGGATATGAGCGGCGGCGCTTTCGGACACGAAAAAGGAACTATTCCCCTGTGGGAAGCGAGACAAGATATACAGAGCGAGAAAGTGGTGGGAGGGTGGGGGAAGTTGGGAGGGCAATGGGAGATTAAAAGTGGGGGGACTGTCGGGGGAGAGTGTGTGAGAGAGAAAGAGAGTGAGGAGAAGAACGTCTTTGAGACCGGAGAGTCGAAGGTGTGGGAACCAGGGCTACCAACTCTACCGGATTCTCTCGGATATTCCCGGAATAGGGAAAGGGTTTTCAACATCAACCGCCTTGATTCACCCCCGGATTGAGGCATATTCCTCCCGTTATAAGGTAGTACGAGCGAGACTTTTCTGTAGTCATAATAAAAACCACATTCGAACTTCATCTTAGCGTTAAACCGTTGCAAGAAACAGTAAAACCGTAAAGAAACAGTAATAGTATTAACGACACATAGACTCGATCATTCCTCACATCTAACTTGCCTACCTCAGTAACGACCGTGTAACATCCTCTCATGACGACCTGAGGAACCAAGATTCGTATTCTGCATTAACTGTTCTTCAACATGGTAAGTTTCGGCATTGATCTAAATGCAAAATAAATATGAAGTGATAGAGAAATTGCAGTTGCAATATTTTAAAGGCATTAATCTCCCTCTCATATCGTCTCACGCCGTACTCTGCTCGAGAATGCCTACATGAACCAAAAGGCATTTCGCAAGTTCATTAAAGCAAAATTTAGAGAACCAAAGAAGTACACAAATTAACATTTCTGTAGCAATATTGTCGTCAGACAGTTCTCAGAAGGACGCACCTTATTTTACGGAAAACGGCATCCATTTTTTGGGTAATATTTTGAAGTGTCGTGCGATAAGTAGATAATATTTCGGTACCATCACGTAAAATATACTTTTTGTTTAAGAATGAGACCAAATTCTTTTACTTTTTCGAGTAGTGATATCTCATTCAATTTACGTTAAGAATGCATAATTAAAATACTATTATTATCCACTACATCATCTGTTGCTGCGATATATTCACAGTAAAAAACATAAATATAAATATAAACATAAATAATGATTAATTCATTCACTCAGACCGCTCAGCGGTGTATACCTATATAAACTTCCAGCAGACAGAGGAAGAGAAAAAGTGGATAGGAAACACAAAATTAGACGAACGCAATGGTGGTGTGAAGTTGGTATGATGGCCGACTCCAATTGGAAAAATTTAGAGTGGGTCGGGAACCGAACCAAAGACCTACCAATGTCGCGTCGGATGCTCAGACCACCCAGCTATCCAGTCAACTAGAAAAAAACTTCTGCAATTGGCAAGGCGTTTATATGAACAAACACCCCCAAGGCTTGACCCACAGAAGCGGCCCCAAGATTAATCAGGTGATTACCTTCTAGAATTCTGCAGAAGGAGGTTGTGTTGAGCCGCCGAAATATTAAAAAATCGGGTGTTTTTTTTCTTTTTTTAGTGTTTTACTGTGTGTTTGCCAGTCACCTGTGACATCCTTTTGCCCAACTGTACACCACGCATGTTACCTATATAATACTAATATGTGACATGAACCAAATAAAACGATATGTTAAAGAATCTCAACGTAAACTCACTTCAACATGTCCTCCGCTTGAGGAACTATCTGACCTTCAAAGTAATAAACTTTAACCTCATTTTATTATGCTTCGTTGTGTATCTACTATTATAAAATTTAACATGCTCGCGGTAACAATTCAGGCTTTCCCAGCGAATGCTTAGGATGTTGAGCTTCCGGGTTTCCAACCGAGTGATAGTTGCCTGTTTGATACGATCAAAATTAATATAATTGTCATGGTACAGATAAATACATTGTTATTTAATTTTCGTTTGCAGTGACATTTTTCCTTTCAGTAGACACCTAAAATAAATCTAAAGTCGGAAATTCTCAAGGATATGATTTAAGATTCAAGGAAACCATTGATCTTAGGTGATTTTTGCAGTTGCATATTAGTTCACTTACAGGTAAAATTTGAAAAATAATAAAAGCCAGCACATTCACACCGTCCATTAATGCGGGACAATCGTAGCTGTAAATACATGGTATTTTAGTAGTAATCTACGTAACCTCTGCATATGGAATAGGGAATGCGATTTCAATCAGTATTTTGAATTAGCTCTGGCGATGTAAATATTTAAATCCAGCACACTTTGAAGTTTCTTTTAAAGCACTAAATAAGGACTGAACACCGAAAAAGAGCTACCACAAGCATGAGTGACAACACTGAACGAACAATAAATACCTCAAGTATCACAGTTATAAGTTTCATATCTCTGCAATTTGTATTGGTTATCATTACAGGGAAAGTTTGAGGCAAGTAAAAAATTTAGGACAAAATGTTTTTGTAACCTCAGTAGGGAATTGTAACTCCGATGGACAAAGTATATTTAAAATCACCAAAATAAGCTACGCGGATTTCAATCCCGAAACACCCAGTACATTTTCTTTCAAGTTGGTTTCCCAAAATCTCCTGCTCTGGGAACGGAAAACTGGGGGAAGCAACAGTTCATGAGTTGGCAAGCCTAGTGGTGAAGGGGAAGGATTGTGTGAGGGATGAGGGAGGGGTTGAGAAGGCGTCCCAAGGCAATGTAAGGATGTGGATAAGGACGAAAAGGTGGAGATTGGCGGATGGAGAGGAATGGTGCAGAGTGTGGAGTTGACGCCGATAAAGAAGAGATTTTCATCCGAGGCATTTTTCGGGTCAGGTTTTATCGCTCGGGAGATATTCCACGAAACATGTCAAGAAAACCTTTCGATATCCCGCTTTTAACGCGAGCCTCAAGTATCTGATTCATATTGCAACCGATAAACACTGCGATGAGAGTGAGTGAGAGTGGGATGAACGAAGGAAGAGATGAGGTCGAAAGAAAAAACAACTGAGGCACTGCCGAGATATAAATTTTGATGTCTTCACACTATAAAAAATTGCAGCGTTTAATCCATAAACTCAGTGAGTTAAAATTACTATTCTATATTAATTTATTCAAAGACACGCTAAGATGCCTCGCGGCAGTTCATTCATATGATGACATCGGAGTAAAGCGGTTCAGGCTTCACTGCTCGGGAAGGATCCAATGAAACTTGCCTAGATAAACTTTCGATACTCCAATTTCAACACAATGTCGAAGAAATCTGATTCGTGTAACCATTGGTGCACTCTCTAAGCTTGAAATAAGATGCAAGAATGTCGAAGGAAAATATGAGGATGAGAGTAGACTCAAAAACACTGACACATACAATATTTTAAGTGATATCATAAAAATTACAATAAAAATAAATAGATTAATTTCCAATTCACCAGGAAATGAATTAAAACTTCTACTTACATTTATTTAAACAATGACAAATAAAAGTGCTCCACAACATTGCCATCATATGTAGCTGCAGGATTAATACAGGCCAAGTTTTAATCGTTAAGCAGGATCAATTGAACCTCGCAAAAATTACCTTGCGGTATCCCGCCTTTCCGCGCGCTGTAAATATCTTATCCATTAGCCTTCGATAAACACTCCCAGAAAAAACACAAACAAGATGAGGATAATTAAAGATGTGAAGCTTATGTAACAAAAATTGCTCACTTTAGATTGATTCCGTCTGTGAAATTACGAATCATTCTTTCCTCAATGTAAAAGAGTTAATAGACAAAAAACTTACAAAAATTTAATGGGAATCATTCAAGAGAGTAAGAGAAAAGGTAATTACTTGGTGAAAACATGGATGGTATCAATGCAAGGTAGGGTAATGCAGAAAAACCGGGTGGTTTTCTAGAAAATATGTTTTTAAATAGACTGCGTGAAAGTCATATAGTATTGAAGATTGAGAAAATGAAAACATCTGTTTAGCAACAAACTGTATGAAAGAGTTATTGGAAAGAAAATCGAAAATATGAAAATGCCCGTTTGTAAACGGAAGGTATGAGATATATAATGTAATGAAGATTGAAACGTTGAGGATTAGTACAAGTGAGCGGCAACATGTTCATACATGTAGAATTAAACATCTGCCAGGAGAAATTATAATAGATAAAAGCAGAAAAGTATTAGTATATTATGGCACACTTGATTTCCATTATGTGATAGACCTGGGGTTAATGTAAAAAGAAAGTACTTTTAAATCGCCCCGTTACGTCCATAGTTTGTAGGGGAAGAGCAACTCCCTTATCTTCATTAGGTCCTCCGTTAGCTTGGAATTTGTCTTGCGGAGGTAAGACAGAGCTCTGAGTCCCGAATATCCCTGATTTCATCAAGCGGTGCTCCTGCTTCAATTATGAAAGGGCTGAATTACTGAGCTTGAAAACAGTGCTTACAGCATTCTGGATAGTAAACAGATGTCTTTGTTCTCCATGAGACGCAAATGGCTTGTAAGGAATCCGTTTCACATACCTAACCACTTGCCGGCGGCAGCATTGTTCACAACGGTGACTACAAAACTGGGTGTAAAATAAGACTCCGTAAACAGCATCACAACGAGCTGAGAGAACGAATCTAAAGATAGGATTCAAAATAGAACCGTAACGACTTTCCAATCAGTAGTACGATTGAATTAACTGGAATAAGTCGAGATGGCAGAATTAAGACCCCTGTAACCTGGGAAATTTTCACACAAAATTTCGCCCAAGAACTCTTCGACAAGGGCCTCGAATGTAAATTGTGTAATGATCGCGGCCATGACTCAAATCGACTGAAATGCTTAACTATCCAAATAAATTCTCGTTTTGGGCCAACTCAACAACTTCTTGGGTGGAAGTGCTCATGAGATGCCTTTATCAATCATAACCGTCCTTACATTTGTGCTAAAATATGTAGAACATTATAATGGCAAGTCACCAAGGTGATTTTGGAAAATTGAGGAAAAAAGGCACTCATCATGGCTTTCAAAAAAGGCTACTCTTACAGAATTTATTTCTCCATAAGTAGATGTTGTCAATGCAGGGATTTAATTCTTGAAGCAGGACTGCACGAAATATATTCCTTCATTCAATATCTCTCATTAAAATTTATCGTCTAAGGTACTTATAATGGAGAAAAGGAGCAGGATTCAGTTGAGAGTTATGAAGTTACAAGAAGATAGCGAAAAAAGTCGGTTACCACCGGCAAGGGGGACCTTCAGTGATACATTTTCAAGAATTTTACTACCTCTAAAATCTACGATAGGGATTTTAAAAAGAAAATTTATATATTTCGAGATATTTTTTCGGAACCGTTAAAAAAAAAAAATTTGCTGCAGAAAATGCGGAGCGCGCACCGTGCTTCACATGCGATAGAAAGATTCGGAGGAGAGGGAAAAATAAGCAAAAAGGGGGAACAAAACTGAGAAGATGAGGGATTCCCAAGAGAAGAATGAGGATGAGAGAGGAGGACGAGAAGAGGAATCGAGGCAAAGGAACGAGATGGAACAAGAAGACGGGCTCGAAGGAGAGAAGGAAACAAAATTAAAACAGAGGAGTCGAGGGAGAGGAATGAAGCGAGGGAGGAGAAAAGAAGAGACTTAGTCGTTAGTTAACCAAAACTCATTCCCACCGCACACCCCTTCGAAGAAAAGTTGGGTGGGCAAAGCGAGAGAATATGGCACGGGTTCGAGGGAGGGAAGTCTGGGATAAAGAATGCTCCACCCTCTGGCGGATAATGCAGGAATTAGAGCGAGAGAGAGGAGGAACCAGGCTGGGAGAGAGACACAGAGAGAGAGAGAGAGAGAGAATGGAAGGAGAGGAGGCAGTGTATAAGGTAGCGAGACGCAGAGGAGAGTCTCGCGTTATAATCTGCGGATCCTCAAAGTCTTACCGGGGAAGCGTGAGTTTCAGCCGCCTTCCACGTGATTGAAGGAGGCCTCGGAACCGGGGACAAGAGAGCGGGAACGGGAGAATGAGGGAGATTACGTGAGCACAAGGGAACATAAGCTAAGGGAGTAGGTGGACTGGTGGGGAAGTCGGATGGGGCGGGGAAGGAATGCGGGGGCGTTAACGGGTGCGGGGTGGCGAGAAGAGAGGAAACAGAAGGAACTGTGGGTTGGTGAGTTACAGAGGAGTGGGACTCCCCGACTCTCGTGAAATAAGATGTTCAAATGTTTCCGCGAGAGACCCACACCAACCACCCGCCGCCGCCGTGAAGACAAGCGGGAAAGGATAAATTTTTCACCCGACTATTTGTTCTACATGTTTTGACTCAGGGAAACTTTCCGGGAGCTGAACTCCTGAAATCGAGATAAACCTTCCCCTTTCGCCAAATCTTTCCCTGGAGTCCGAGGAAAATATCAGTCGATGGTAAGATACACCGTTTGAAAAACTCTGTAAGGATGCCATAGAAACACGACCGTTATTTATTTAAAGCCACAATCCACTCCGTTAAAAGTACTCAACCAAAATTATGGGAACACAGCAGGAGAACGGATTCAATCTGAAAGCAGTCTCCGCTTACAGGAAAGACACTAGACTACGGAAATTCACAATGTAAACATAATTTTCCTCCTTTGAATTTCCTTACTCAAGTGTTTAATTTTGGCTCCCGTGCGCGTGATAGATAATCTACCACATCATCCGTGAGTTTTCCGTAATGCATACGGTTCGACCTTCCAGTTTTGAAAAATATAAGAGGTATCGATTGACATGTAAATCAGTTTACTTTCACGGCATTCTCCTCCAAAAGAATGAAGAATAAAATTGCATCACCAACCAATAAAAACATTCAATGCTGCCTCGATTAAAACTATGGAGGTAGAATATTTCAAAATATTACGCGAAAACCTTGGAAGCACAAGCACACGAATTGCATGGGCTAACAGTACTTTTTATGCTTTTGATTTACGTTTTTGACTTTTTATATTGTCCTCTAATAATAAAGTTGTAAAAAAAACACGAATTCATTTTATTTTTAATTTTCGATAGAGTTTGACTTAACAGAGTCCGTAATATAGGTTCATTTTCTCCATTTTTATAATTACCAAAATCGAAAACATGAAAAAATGAGTAAAATAATGGGCTGGCAGAGGTTTTTCTCGCAGTGATACTTGGCTATAAATAAAATTAGTATTTGAGGGTCAGAGAGTGGAAGTGAGTGCAATGTACAGCAGTACGAAAAAACTCAGGTCGCCAGGGAAGGCGAGTAAGAAACTATTTTGAGCTGCACGTGTGCGCAGAACAGGATTCACAAACTGCCTCAGCCTGCTACGGAGACGAATTATAATTCACAAGCTTGAGTGCACAGTCCGGAAAATGATAAGCCAGAGTAACGGTAATCTTAAAAATAGCGGCGGAACATTGGCTACGGTAGTATTCCTTCCAGTTGGGTAAAATAATTGTTCAACGGGTGAGCTCGCATGAACAGAAACCCGAACTCTCTGACGCTAAGGATACTCGACACGAAATCGGTTAACCTTTCGGGAAAACCAATCGCGCGCTCGACAGTGTGTGGGGTAGTTCGATGTAATCGATACAAACTATCGATTATCGCAAAGTATGAGCGTGCTGCACTCGAGCTCTTCGTCACCCGAGAAGAAAAGGGACGTCCTTGCCGCTCACCGCTCAATATCATGCCGGATTGTTCGACGCTTTACCAAGAAAAGCCTCAGATAGGACTGGACAGGCGATTGATGCGGGTTTCGGTTCGAGGCAGTTTTTACCCAACCGTCAGATGCATAATACTCAGCTCGACGTAAATGGGGATACACAATGCAAACTCTCAAGTCACAAGAAAGAGCTTCTCGCTTGATAAAATCTTAAAACAGAAACGTGTGCGTAATTCAATACCGAAAACAGTTTAAGTTTCATTCTATTGAAAATTATTTAGTTGGAATGCGGTAACGACAGTCACAATAGAGAATAAAGTTTCCACACATCCCTACAAACCACGAAGAAAATAACGCTATTCCTGAGCCCCTTAAAGAAGATGGCATATAATGAGGCAAGATGCAGAAGAGAAGGCAGGATTAAGATTCTAGAGGATTCATTAAACAATCAGGTGAAGCGAGAGCTCTGAAGGATGTGAATCCAATAGCAACGCAAGAAAATAGCTGCATTTGATGTAACTCTAACTAACCTATCACACTAGAATTATTACGTATGACAAATATTTCGGGTGATTGACATCGAAGCAAGTTATTCAAATAACTACTTTCGAGGTTTGAGAGATTTTACGATCAAATCATTTAAGAGTCAAAATTATAGGTAGATGGTGCTACACGAATAGCGAATTAAATAAATATGATGTCGAAGAAAATAAAAGGAATTGATATGGCGCTTATTTCATAATGCTTACAAGAATGAGCTGCCTTTAGGACCCAATAAGTAGAGAGGCATTCTTCTGCAGTTCAAACAAATATTAGGAGTGGAGCGTACACACTGAAAAATAAAGACGTGATAGCTATCCTTCTCAACATATTTTGCAGAAGAGGTCATTCTCACTCAAGAGATCGGAATTAGCCTGCAATGAGTCTCCTCCTCCTGTCGAATTTGCGTCGCTTGGTTCAAATCCATGTGCAAGGATTCAAACTGGGGTAAAGTTGCGGAAGACGGTTCGAGAATGAAGATCAGCAAATTAAACCGGAGAGAGGCATTATGGCGTGATCAGACCAGAGTTTTGTCGAGGACTCGCTACTTGCGAAGTTCCTCGTTCGGAATCCGACGGACCCTCTCCATTCTTTCATCGGCGAACTAACTACACCAACAAGCTTCTTAAACGCAGCCGCTAGCCCTCGGTCTAGAAGTGCAACTCGTTCATCTAATTCCGCTAATTCCAAGCTCCCAGGCCATTCATCCTAGTCCAGCACAAATCCGCGTCTTGTACTCCAGCGCGTACTTACGTAAGCCCGCCTTTCATCGGACTAAACCGTTAGGAGGAGAATCCTTACACGGTGGGTGGTCAGGATGGGCCCCATAGATCCAGCTTGCTTACACAGAAAGACTTCTCACCTGTAGTCACTTAATCACCAAGTTTGTCGCATTTTTTCCCATACAATGCCACTTGGAAACACATGGCGGGTTATGCAAGTCGCACTTACACGTAAATCTTTTTTGCGTTTTTGGGAACCTTCATGCACAGTCCAAGCGTATAAATAATAGTTAAACGTGCGGCATTACCCAGAAATATCCCCATTGGCCCTAGTGCTTGTGCTAGAGGAAATAATTCAGGTAGTAGATAGAAAATAATGAGAAGAAAGAGGATTACTACAACAATTAGGGTTGGAATTAACATTCCACCGCTCGTTCAATTTTACTACACCCTTTCAAAGAATTTTGAAGCTAACCTTTCAATCAGATAATGTCAAAAACATTTTGTAAACCCCAAAATACAAGAACTAATTCGATCATTAGAATAAAATTATAGAATCAACAACCGTAAGGACAAGTTCAGACGCCACCTTTTCGCAGAAAGAGGTCATAGTAATGAGCATTAAGAGAGGAGGTAAACTTTTTGACGTGTACACAAGTTTGATGGTTTTTCGTATAAAGCTCATTTTATTTATATGCTGACAGCACTTAGAGCATGTCTTACATGTCCGCTCCAACTGCTTATTTTGGTGTTAACTTAATCTCAACTAAACACTTCAGAGATGGATTTCAGGGTAATATGTAGATGTAGATAATCCTTATAACTACTTTCAAGATGATCAAAATTGCACTCATGCTGTTTATCTGACAAAAACATTGGGAATAGGCAATTTTCTCCAAACTAAGCAAATGCATGAGTAGATAGGAATCAGGAGTGACGCTGTGGAATGGGAACGCTTAATGCCGCCCCTCAGTATCACTATCCTACTAAATCCATTTATTACGACCCACGTTTTAGCCCAAAAATATCACACTAAATCCAATTAGAGGGCAATTACTACTGCTATGTGATCATTTGTGAATTTTCTACAACAGAAACGGAAACATTCGGCCTGAATTCAATAACAAAACGATTTACATATTAGTTTAGGTTTTTCCTATCTTCAGCGTTTTTAATTACCGGTTTATTATTTTTATTCATTAATTTAAAAATGTATGCATTACAGCTCCGTCAGGGAATGCCAGTCGACGGGACTACTTCATCCTTGATATAATATTTGTACAAATTTCATTCCAAGCGCTCAGGCCCACTATTAATATAGACAAACCAGTAGTAAGGGGTAATGTAGAATTAGGATTGGATGGGTTATTTGGGGAGGCGAACGACGGCTTAGGTCATTTGTGCCATAGGGGATAGGTAAGGAGGAAGGGTGGATAGAAACCCGGCGTCGGCATTAGCCTGCTCTTAACGAAAGGCGCCAAGGGGACCATAACGTCTCATCCGACGGACGGAGTACTCCACTTGAAGTGCCCCCCACAAGGCACTCAAGTAGGGCTTGGGATTCCTCTGAAAAACATCCGCCTCTGCAGGGATTTGAACCCTGGCCGCCCGTGTGGTAGGCGAGTACTCTAGCCACCAAACCAACCCGATCCCCAAATATAGAATTACATTTGAGATAACATATCTCCCTGAAGCACTCTTTAAACAATATTTCTATAGCAATATATTTTATCTTTGCACATTTTTTCTGCCTTTTGAATAATTCATAAATACTTTTTGGAGAACATACATCATTTCCATTACACCATATAAATTTACGATTTCACAACTTAAACAAAAGGGACTTTTTGTTTCAGTAGTATCGATAGTCACTTTAAGTCGATGAATTTCCTGACTATCATTCATTTGTCCAAGTTCAAGAGCACTTACTCCAAATATATAATTGCAATTCATACCGAAATTTTGATTATGGCAGAGAATTACTTCTGACATAGTTAAAACAGCCGTAGAAATTATATCTACGGCGAGAAGAGTTTAGGTTTCTACGCAAATAATAACGCAATGGCAATTTGGTCGGATTCTTCATTCACTAAATGGGTTTCTTACCAGTGTGCAAGGTAATTTGCAAACGGTAAAGTCATACCGATTTCCAAATTTTATTGGACAGGATAGTTTGTAAAAGCTATTAATGATTGATATTAAAGGTTAATTGAGTGCTTATTTATATAATTGCAGTGAACATAGAGTATTCACAGCAACTTCAAGATTTCTGTGATATTATTCTCTTCTTTTAATCAACAACTCATTTTATGCTAGAAGTTTACTTAAATTTACATAGGATATCTCAAATACAACGCCTCTACTTGCTAAATTATAACGTTTAACTTCTAAGCACGAACAACAGCACCGATTATAAACGCTTTGATTATTAGAGGCCGGACTGTTTGCAAGCTATATCCTTGGATTTCAAATTTGTGAATAATCAAACACCTTAAATTAGCCAAATAAAATTCTTCATCATCACAGTACAATGATTATGAGTATTGTTACTTCATTAAAGTTAACAAAAATTAATTATCAGCAGTGAAAGGATAGCTACGTTATTCTATTACAGGTCAAAAACACCAAGAAACCATACAAACATTCCACGTCCCCACTCAATACCAGAGAACACAGCGGGAATGACTGAGAAACCATTGAAGGCACAGAAGCAAAAAAAAACTGTCAAGTAGCACAACTTGGAACAAGGCATGAGTTAAGCGTTAATTAGGAAGAACATTTTATTGGAGCTCTTTCGAGAAGTACACGGGTTCACTTGTGGTAATAGGAAGGAAACCGTGCAAGAACTTCTTTTTTAGTAAAAGCGTCTTGTAGTTTCGCGTTGCGTCTGAGACAATTATCACCTCCATATCTTAAGTTTCAGCTTTTAGCTATGCCAAAATGAAAACTTCTATGCTTCCCTTTCAGCTATTAACAACGCTCAGGTACGACTTTTAAGAGATACCTATAAAAGAAAAGCAGGTCATGTCCTTAGAATAAAAAAAACATTTAACGAATCCATTCGAGTGTACTTGACAAAGCTTTATCAAAATGCAGTTCAAACCTCATTCCAAAATCCAGACGCCATAAAAAAAATATCACTTAACTATATGGATTAGTGTTGTTAGGAACATGGGCGCGTTAACGAAATGAGAAAGAATGGTTGGTAAAAGTCAGACAAACCAGTACAAATCTTGGGCGGGGAGGAGACAAAGTAACATTTAAGAGATCAATACGAGGCTAAAGACGAGGACAGTGGTGAGGAAAAATGGGTTCGTAGAATACTGTATGAAGATTTCAATGATATGAAGAAAAGCGGTAATTTAAATACCTTATAGGAAGCAGTGCCAGGAAAGAGACCCACGTATATCCAATGGGGGATGGGAAATAATCCATAAAACACTCATTGGACCAGTAAAACTCACAATTACAATACCATTGAGATATAGAAGTATTTCCTAATTTTTCAAGATATTTATTTACAGCACACTCGATTAAGACAATATTGAGACGAAAATCAACTATATAACACATTTGTTTCCTTCTTTTTTCTTCCCAAATTCCTTTCTCATATATTCTGCTTTTCCAAAGCCCTTTCTTAAACTTCCAACCTTAAACGAATCGCAAAACCTTAAACCACATGCCACAGCGGTAGCTTGCGGTAGAGTATGAAGATGTTAACCTGAACGAGGAAAAATGATTGGTGCAAAGGTTATTCGGTTCCCCTATCAAACTCTTCACCCTTAAATGAAAATCTCTGATTAGGACACCCATGTCCCATTAAAAGGAAATAAGACAAACATGCAAACATATTTCCATCTCTGAATTCCCGCCTGGCCACGCCAGGACATGAGAAAAATAGAACGATCGAATTTTGTGGACAAACGGTCAACGGCTCGGGTAGCCGCGGACGAAATCACACGCGGGGGGATTCAACCTAGGCGGCGGGGCAAACTATCGAAATTGTTTGTTTTTTCGCACGAATCGCGAGTGTTTTGTGCACGACGGCCGGAAATTCATGGACAGAGACGAAAGGGCCTGAGGCAAAAGTTTGCCTTCCGCGGGTTCCGTCGCATTTGGGGTCGGGAGGTGATTTCTGCCCCCGCGAGAGAGGCGGTCCGCGAAGGGTCGAACACGGACGACATCCACAATACGTGCCGGTGAACCCCAGCGGGACTCACGCGCCAAAGGGCACCCGTGAGTGGGCGAGAGGCATGGTTTGACTACGACAGAGGACACGGAAGTAGAGGGAATGGTATGGTCAAGTCACGAAAAATGGCCGAGTTTCAGCGTGCACGTGATAGTAGCAACGGATATTTATAGCGAAACAGTTGCACCTGATGTGTGAAATTCTCTCGGGATTCACACCGGGTTAAATTTTTGGCTGCTGCCAACGTTTCGATGGATAACACCTTCATCGTCATCAGGATAATGCCCGAGCCGCCTGTGCTCTCCCTTACATAAGGTCTTGGACGGTTACGTCTGACTGACCATTTTTGTTACTTCTTTCCGTCATAATTTTTTAAATTAACGGTTTCCACTCTTGATTCGAGTACCCCGAGTCCCGATTTAAGTTATTGGGCTGAAAATGTATATCTATGGGTTCCTTAAGTAGCCTTTCCCAATTACGATTGGCCTCGCATATGACTTCCGCATCACTGAAGGAGATAAGATGGTCCTCCTTTAGGCTATGCTCCGCCACGGCGTCACCGTCAACTTATTCCGAGGAAAAATGACATATTTGCAATGGTTGAAAGACTAATGCTAATTGAAATAAAGTTTAATTTGGAAGCAAAAGCGAAGCGTATCGCAAATTAATTTGAAATATTTAAATTAAACTGAAGTCTTACTAAAAGTAGCTTATACTAAACCATCGTAAATACATCTATTATGCAAAAGCAGTTTATAACGCATAGAAAAAGATAAGGTTAAGATACAAAAGAAATTTCATAATTATTACATGTTTTATTTTCATTATTTTACTAAATACAACCCACGAGAAGTCCAGAAAAAATATGCCGTTCAAATCCATAAACTCAATTGGAAGAATTACATTTACCTTAGCCATCCGATAATTGAACATTCAATACTACATCTCTAAAGCAAGTATTTTTAAAAAGCAAAACTAAAAACCTCTGCACTGATTCCAATGCTATTCTCATGGGATTGAAAATCATGGCCCAAAGGGCCCATGGGCCTAAGGGCCCTGAGGATACTTGAATATTACCTATGTTCGTCACCGTGCAAAAATTAGCACACGAGCATAATTTCAAGTCAATCGGTCGAGGCGTTTGAAAGCAATACTCGAATATACATACAAGCATATAGACACACATTCAATTTATATACATAGTTTGACAAACTATTTTAACATAATGTTCACTATTTCAAGAGTGGTATATTTAATTTCTCAGACAGTCTCAGTCTCAGATGTATGTGGATGTTTTCCTACTCTGTTTTTTGCACGCTAAAAAGTCTCGTCAAATCACACCGTTTTTGATTGTCACTTATTTTGGGTAATCTATTCTGGTATAGGTATGATAAGATGGGAAAAGGGTTACCTCGACCAGGCATTGAGAGCCGAAACCTTCATACACGCAACCTCACACGATTTTACTTCTTCAGCTCAAATTACCTCCGACTTCTCCTTATTCCACTCTTCTCCATTTTCGTCCATTGCAATCCCTACATTTCAAATGCCTAGCTAAGTACTCTAATCCTCTTTCATAAGAGCTCAGGTTCATGTACCATACAACGCTGAGGATATTTTTGTAGCAATGCATTGTATAATTGAAACAGTTTTCGCTAGACATGTTTGGGAGGACTCACACTGACGTTTAATTTAGACAGGGAATTAGAGGTTACTATCATGTTCTCAATACATGCTCAAAAGAGTCAGATGTGTTTGCATTATCTTTCTTAACAATTATGCTCAGGAATAATAGTACTGGCTAAAATAGTTAGTGATTGCAGCATTTACTTCACAACTTAAGGGTTAAAGCTGAAATTCGATGTCACTCGGATAATGCGTCGGACCAATGACCAAGTTTAACTAGTTTAGCTAGGTATTTTGGGATTAAAACATTGTGCCTTATAATGATATAACGTCATGTTAAGTAAGATAACTGAGCACGGAAGTAATCCCGGTCGAACCTTTCAAAACTCAAGTCCATCACTGTGAGAGAGTGGAGAAAAATATCTTAAGATCAAAAGGCGGGAGAAGTAATGATCACCAACAAACATATTAAATTGATGGCTACAACAAATTGTAGTTAACGATATCTTAAATGACCCTTTCTTTAATTGCATATAAATATAATTTTTTAACTAGAATTATCTGTATTTTACCCATGCGCTTATTACATCAGCCACTTAGCAAACATTCAGTTTAATACTAACAATTAGGTCCAATACTAACATGAACTAACTTATGTTTCGCAAATGACGACTATTGTATTATCTGTAAAAAATAACCATAAGATTACTTCGCAGACAGTTACAACGCTCCTTGAATATGTGATGCATTCTTGGCCACTTAAGAAAGTCGATGCCGCGGAACAACTCATCACGTTGAAATATTCCCCAGTTCTCTCAAGTCTTCGAAGTTGCTCGTAATTCGCCGCAAATACGTGCGTTCTCAACTTAGAGTTTCCCGTAGGTCACGATGGGTCTGGTTTTGGAATAGGATAGAGCGAAAAACGATAGCACAAACGGAACACAAGGCGCAGTAATATGGACGAGTCGTGGGCTCAGGAATCGCCGAGGGACAAAAGCTAAGGGCAGAATCCTACCATTTTCTAGCTCTAACTACATGAGCAATTCCTCCAAATGCCTTTCAATCCAATAAATGGAGGAGTCAAGCGCTTCACCTCAATACCATTATGGAAAATAAAAATCTGCATTACTTAAGGCTTAAGTTATACATCATTAAACTCACAATTAAAGCCAGTATCAATGGCGCATCTGGTAGTTTTCACGATGAGAGAATTTATAAATTGCAACATGAGTGAAATTTTTCACATTTTTTAACATTTTAAAATTGTAATTAACAATTGTTAACAGAAAAAAGTCAAATATCAACTTCAAAGTTGAAATGTGTCCATTTGCACCATTAAATTTCGTGGAATTTGAGTGGGCAAATTTGAAAATACTGCGGCTTTGGTCGAGGTGACGTATAATGGCTCATTCTAAACCACTTATAAATGGTTCAGAAACTTCAGTGAATTTTGAAACACAAAATATTAAAAATAATGCACACATGGCAATATGTTAAGTGTTATCATTTACTCACGAAGGAGGAGTGACTACTGCAAACATATTTCGTTCACGGGATGCAAAAGAAAGTTTTCCAAAAACTACGAGATCAAAGACCTTAATTTAATACCTGTGAAAAACGCAACAGCATATTGCCAAATCATCAAAATATCTTTAAAACCAATGCGGAATAAAAAATGGTACTTCACCCGAAAAAACAATTCACACAACAGGTCAATGAAATCGCGCCTCACACACCGAAGCAGTAGGCGTTGCCAATAACAGATATTTGCACTTTCATTAAATATTTAATCATTTAAAAATTATTTAAGTACAAATAACCGCGTGACAAGTTAACCTCTATTTGCGGGGAAATCATGTGCGGTGGTATCATTCAAGCGGAAACATCAAATACGGAATATCATCGCGCGCGCAGTTATGAAAACATTTCTAATTAATGAAAGCGATACTTTTTGCGGAAACGTTTTTACGAAGGTTTCAGCATTCAAGTCTGATAGTCATTCCATATGAACTGAAACCTGCAAGCTGAAAGAAAAATTATGCAATTTAAGAAATTGCTTCGAAATGAGAATAATTTACCCTGGAAAATTTGGAAATAATAGCGCTACACTGCTGACAATGACTGAAAAGTTCCTCTGACCTTGAAAATACTACGATAAAAACATACTTTGACATGCTTGTTGAAATATTTTTGGAGAGAAAATCATCTCGCAGGAGATAACTCACGACGTATGGTCCACTTCACGTCTATATTAAGAGGTGGTATCCAGCAAACGTAAAATATATGTAACCAACCAACATAAAATGACTCCTCGAAAAATCACTATGCAGTCTCAGTTTCACCACTGGTAAGGGAGGATAATTACATTAAGAACCCGACTAGATAATTTCGTGCGATGCATCTGAAAAGCGTCGATACGCTCTCTTTTCCTTCTCTCTCCTACTCTCGCATGAAATATTTCGCGTCCACGTCATTTTCAAGACCACTGAAAAAGGACGAGGAGTGTCAACCTCTCTTCCATTTTATTTCAAAGCTTTGACACTCAGTCGCAGTGTCGATGCATGCAAAACAAAACGGATGAAAAAAATGCGAGAAAACAAAGGCCGAAGTGACACGAGGACACCAGCGAAAACAGACCACTCAAAAGAGCACGCGGAGACCGTAGTGTGGAGATGGGAAATATTGTGACAAAATTCAACTAGAACACTTTAGCATCGAGGCGTTCCTTGGAAAAAAAACCTTCTGCAGACAACAGGGGACTACATTTTAGAGGTTTATTCAAGGGATGTTATTTATCATGTGACTCTGCACACTAATATTTGAAGTCACTCTCATTACCTGTATTTCAAGGAAATAATTATGGCCGTGCGGAAGGCATTTAAAAAAGGAATAGATACACTGATGGCATGCAATTTCAATTAAAAAATAATAGAGCTACATGTAAAGTTTTTTCAGTAGCTCTGCTGAATACATTAATAATATACGTAAAATACTCTCGATAGTTAAATCATAAAAAATAGGTTAGTCTAAAGACGATCCCATTTAATTATTTAAAGCTACAAATGCACAAAATTATTAAGTGGGAAAGAGAGTATGGCAGGCGCAGAGTTAATAAGGTAAACTGAATTATAAGAAAACAATTCTGTTACTTACAATTACTATCTCCTAAGACAACATTAATCTATTTTCATTTCATGTGTAATAAATCGATCAATGCCAAATTCCCAAGGAAGATGGAGCCTTGACTGGCCCGAGGCAAATTTTAATATTAAATTTTTATCTGGGCGAAATTAGTGATCTCCGCCTGTTTAAACCCACTTTGTCGTTCTTACGATTATTCTTGAATTATCAGTGAAGGTCGATTAGAAATTAAATTCATTCCAGAACTAAAAATATCCATTTTCAGAGAAAAAGACCCAAGCATAAGAAATATGCAGGCTATATAGGTAAAAATAAACGCTATTCCTTGAGCAATACTCAGGAAAAACACAGACTTTTTTGTAATTTGGATAAGAAGAATTCATTCAAATAAATTTGACATGAAACAGGATTCGGGAAACCACAATGAAATTTGTAAATAGTTACGAAATAAATTTTGATAGTAAGGACATCGAAGTTGTCCCAGAAGTAAATACATATCTAGTTTACTGCTCTAGGTATCTGGCTCTTATCACGAACAAGGAAGTTCCGTTAATTCCAAGTTCTCTCCTCCTACAATAAGGATAAGCCAATTATAGACCTTTCGGTATCTCAGGGGGCACTGAAACAGCAAGCAGCGTCAGGCATACAAACAAATGACTGCCCTCACTTGTTTCCCAGGGAGAGAGGCTTCGCCCGATTCCAAAAACAGAGAGCGAGGAACAAATTCACCACTTCTACCCTTAGTCAACCATCGCCACAGTTCAGAACCACGGGGAGCAAAAACCAGATTACACCTGATGCACCCTGAACAGCGAAAATAATTTTGCGGGACACAATTTCACCCCATGGGCGTATCTTTGATAACATGAACCGCACCGCATAACTAATCCACGCCCGCCATCACATTAGCATAAAGATAGGAACACGCGGGTGGGGGTCAAGAAGGTATTTCGGCGGATATTTCGCCGAGGTCGGGGCCGAAGAAAAGGGGTGAGGGTGGACTGGTGGAAAAATTAGATCGCCATGCATCACGCGTGATTATTCCGAGAGGATGCACCGAACCCGCAGTCATCCTGAAGTTTATCTTGTGAGTGGGAATGGCTTTCCAGAGATGAATGAATTTATGCATGGCAGAGCGAGAGGGGCCGTGCCCTGATGAAAACAGCGGAGCACCGCCATTGAATCCATATGGGGCCCACAGCATTCTTTTCGTCATGCACCCACGACGCCGAACACGAATAACAATAGAGGGGTTTCACTGTGACGTCAATGCCCTCACCCACAGCCCTTGCCCTCTTTTAAAATTCATTTCTCGTCCAATCCATCAGTTCTCCACTCTTTCTTATTGTAGACTCGCTCGCCCGTAGTCGGCAGCGGGGCCTTCCCAGCAGCCCCTTCGCCCCCCGTGATTTATTCACCGATTTAATTTTCCCTTCTTTCCCCTAATGTAGTCCCCGATCTCCATCGTTAACCCATTATTCCCGTAAAAAACGCAGTTTCTCAAGGAGAAGGACTTCAATGTATATTCCCCTGCGCTCATCAAAAACATAATTTTTCACTGCCCACCGGGCGTTTCCCGTGGCTTACTTTGCACTTTTCTCCCGTGTCTCATTCGATGATGAAAGGCCGGAAGAAAATGAGTAACGAGGCATTACCGCCAAATAAATGTGCTAAACGGACATAAAATATAAGCGGGGAGGTTTAATGCTAGGCAAACTAAGGTAGTTTTAGCGAGATGCCATTTAGCATAAAATTCAATACATTTGTTCGCAGCATAAAGAAAAACATCTCCATTTTCCAAAGATATGAATACAACAACAACAACAAACCGCGCACCTTTACCAGAAGTCTGCCGAACAAATATCAGCCGTTTTCTTAGAAAAGGTACAGGTACATGCACTCCAGAGATACTTTATATAAAAAGGAGTAATTGCAGACACAGATCTCTAAGAAATTTATAAGTGGCTAGTATGCATTATTTTCAACATTATTAAAAAGTAATGCAACCGCCGCAGTAATTCTCAAGGAATAGCAAAACAATCTTGCGTGGTGAGAACGCTTTCAGCGTACGGCATGAAAAAATTCAGTAGAGCTAATGTTGTTAGTGCGAGATTTTTCGTGAGAATCAGTCGTGATAGAGGCCACATTCAAATTTTTTTCAGCAGTTATACGAAGTGTACCTACAGAAAAAATTGTAAAATTAATGGAGCACAGTGGTTTTTAAGGGACAAGAATTTACTGAAATTGACTAAATATGCATACGTGAGTCTTCAACCCTTGAAGGAACAAGGGGGGAGGTTAAAAGACAGGAACAGCTGCCATCAATGGTTACTCAATTTTCACCGTAAATTTTCGTGGGTGGTATTGGAATATTGGTAATAGTAACCAACCACGACTGTATTTACAGGAATTTGGCCTTGAACTTTGTTTTGACGGAACGAAAATGCATTTGTAGTAGGTGTACTGAAAACCAAGTCTAATATAATGAGAGCGGTAAATATTAAAAGTTTCGCAGGGAAAACAGAGTGACTGACATTTTGAGCTCAAAGGACCAAAAGACGATTTTAGGGTAAAGACTACAGGCAGTGTCTTCCAAAACCTACCAACACACTAATAGGAAACATTTAAGATGCTTAAATACAGCACGTCAATGAGTCCACTGTAAATGGCAATGCTGAGGTAGAGATTCATGAATGACTCTCACTGAAACGATATGCAAAAAGTCACAATGGTCAAGGCAAGGCACTACAGTTTCAACGTAGAGTTCGGAGAAGTCAACCCGGACTAAAGAAAACTGAGCCAACATAATAAAAGGGTGATTTGCTAATCAAAGGATATGCCAGGAGCAGAAAAAAATCTGAGAGAAATCCTGTGAGGACATGAGCGTGCCCATAAGAAATAGCGCCCAGGATTTAACAGTCGAGTATGCTATCTTACAACCGGATTATCATCGTTGAAGCTTTCAGCGGCCACCATTCAGTTACAAGTTATTTTCCATTAAAATCAATTTTTCACGAGACTCAATAATATGGATTATCTTCCGCCTACCTTCCACTCATTGCCCTATTTTGCATACGAAACTATTCCTAATATTATTTCTCCTATCAGTCTGACGACATGGGCCATTGCGCGCGAGCCCTTCTCCCACGCCAAGGTTTTGCGTAGACACAGAACAGAATATTTAAAAGATGAAAAGTAGAGGGAACACATCATATCTTTTTTCCTTCACACCAGCATGGCAACATCGAATCATTAAAATGCATTGACACGGGGACGCCCTAGAGAAGCAAATTCTGAAAATAAAGAGGAAAGCGTTGAAACTATGGCCCCAGCCGATTACAATTTTCGTGACCAAACAGTAGGAGAGGCGCTTAGATAAGGAAACATGGGACACGGTCCACGAATTTGCCCTTGACCTGGGCATGGGGAGATGTAGGGTCAATCCCTTGTTTTCCCTCGTAACCCTCATCCACACTTCAACCACCGTCCATCTCTCTTCCTGTGTACACATGTGTATCCAAAGCTTGCTTCAACCAGCCTCCCACTCACCAACCCCCTTTCATCCTTCTCCATACGTGATCTCAATATCTGCTTTCTGGTTCCCCTTTGCCCACTTCTGCCTAGCTGTCCGTACCCCTCGGTCCATACTAACCCGCCGGAAAGTGTGGAGTACACGCGGGGAAACGGGGACTTAGAAAATGAAAAACATCTGCCTTCCGAAGCAACTGATGACGATATGCCACACTTACTTACCACTCCTTTCTCCTCCCTTTTCAAGCCATTCTATCCATAATTCTCGTCCCTTCCCGCAAGGCCGCGCCTCATTCTTTTGTTTTCATAACTCTATGGAGATATTGTACCGAATTTGAATCACAAGTCATCGTCATTCCGATGTAATCATGCCCAGTACAGATCAATTTAAAGTTGGAAATTCCTAATTATACTGTAGTCTCGTCGTGTTTATTACCAGATTTAATTAGCAACTATTGTCTACGGTTTTATATTCCCAACAGTCATTGATAATAAACATGTTTATACGTTTATTTATTATAATGGAGTAACTCTCATTCTTTTTCCACTAAAAATTATTTTTTATTTGAATTGAGCTCTTACTTGTAATCATGAGTCAACACAGCACAGGAAAGCATTGGAAAGGGAGAAGTACCATACTAACAAAGACATCCAAGATTCAGATGGTAAACTGTCATGAATTGTAGCAAAACAACCAACAGAAAACGAGGGCTATAATCATAGCAATTACTTTGTTGTTAACTTTACCTGAAACTCATTATTTGGTCAAATCCTGTAAACAAAACAAATGTTAACAAATCATTCAAAATTCTACGAAACGTCTATAGCGGTTTTCAGACATATAGTTTTCGCAAAAGAGACAAATTCTTCTCACCATGATTAATATAAAATCAAGATCCCTTAAATTTGATACTTTTAACAGTCCAGTAAAATTACTGTAAAATATCTAAATTACATATTTAAAATATTGGTGGCATTAAGTGCTTGATATCCAAAACTCAAAAGAAAGAGAGCTGTGAAATTAGAGCGACTGCCTCACGGGAGAAATGCACTTAGCCAAGATAAAACATAATTAAACTAAATCTCTAGTGCTGGAAATTTTAGAAAAAAAACTCAGCTTGTGCGCAGTCACAAAATGACGAAGCTCACTCTCATGATAACGAAATCGGTCAAATTCTTGAGCTTTTTCCAGAGGTAGTACTTTTGACACGGCATATGCCATGTCCGTAGAATCCGGCATGAAAGAATGGACTGATAAAAAAAACCTCCCGTGAGGTTCAATGTTGGGTCGCTATCCACCCTTCTTCCAACCCTCAGCATCATTCATACCTTCAAATTACATCAGCCATCGACTCTAATGGCCTCCGCAATCGGCCACCTTCCGTATCATTCACTATCGGTGGGGTTTCTCCTCACTCACCTCTCGCGGGTAATTTACGCAGCAGCAGAGTCTAACTCACGCGACAGCCCACTCCAACACCTGCCTCGAGGAATATAATTGACGGGGAGTGATTCCGATCTCTAATCAATTGATTGGAATAAGCACAGCCGTGATATAGCCTCAGACAGAAACCTCGCGTTTTGCGTGTCTACATTCGGTACGCTAACCAGCTAGATCCTAAGCTAAAAGGCAAAATTATACGACAGGTAATAATAGCTGAGGCTACCTACGGTAGTTTTATTGAGTGGAAAACGATCAACCACATGAAATCACCCTTTCTGCGTTGAGATGTGAATCATACTCTTATCTTCATCTCTACGAATGAGATCTGCATAACTGACCACGGTTGCATTGGGGCATAAAGCCATGAACTTGATAACCTAATTGAAAACACATCAAATCGTAAGTCAATAATAAGTTCAATAAAGGTAATTTTAAAAAGTTTGGCTAATACCTAATGGTCATGCAGAAAACAGTGACATTTGCAAAATATACCTCTTAGTTACGAGGTAAACGCAGGTTTAACGAGAAAAATGAACTTTTGGAAAAAGAATGGCTTTCCCCGGATTAATTATAGCATCAAAGAAAACAAAATATGTAACGTAGAATCTATTAAATACTTAGGCGTCACCATCACTGAAGACATGTCATGGGGGAAACACATCAGGGAAAAAACTAGTGTAGCAAACCGTAGATTAGCATTCGTAAAAAGGGTTCTAGGCAAATGCAATGAGAGAGTACGTGACAGAAGCTATTTTATACTTGTCAGGCCTCATTTAGAATATGCTGCTAGTATATGGGATCCGTACGAGGAAGGTATGATAAAGAATTAGAGCGTGTGGAAAGGAGATCCGCTAGGTTTTTTAAAGGCCGTTATGATAATTATATAAGTGTGACGAGTTTAGTAGAAGAACTAGAATGGGAATTACTATCAGAACGCAGGTTAAAATTTAGTTTAAACCTTTTAAGTAAATTCGAAACCGATTTGTTCACAGATGACGTTAGATATATATTAAGAATCCCTGCGTATCATGCTAGGTTTGATCATATTAACAAGATTAGAGAGATAGATTGTCGTACCGATAGATTTAAAATGTCATTTTTCCCGCGCACCATATGAGAGAACAATAGGCAGCGTAGCAAAGGGATAGGTAGGTGAAATATAGTTAGAGTAGTCTGTAGTGCATGATGCATGTAATAATAACCAATAATCCCTTTATAATTATGTAGATACTAACCATCTAGCTGCATGTGACCCTGTTCTCTAGCATGTCTCCCTTAAATATCCTAGTTGCTTGGCAATAGTGCATGTTTGGTGATCTTCACCCCCTGCCACACACCCTCGTGGTGGCTTTCAGGGTATTACGTAGATGTAGATGTAAATAGATCTCTTCGTGGATGCTTCCCAAGCTGGAGAAATTCTACTAATTACGTCCTTCGTATCATTTCCATTTTCACCATATTCACGTTCTAGCCAATTAATCTAACCTAGCTATGCAAACCTTTCTATCAAATCTACTTCCCATTTTCACAATCATATCAGTCTTGAATTAAAATTTACTCCTTTGGAAATATTATACATTTCACAAATATCCTCGTCTACATTTATTCTTGGAAGTCTTAACTAACCCGCCACACATTCCAGTGGCGGCTTTCGGCGCATAATGTGGACGCCTACATACATCACTCTCCCTCGAAGCATTGTGCTTCCCCCAGCTCTCTCCCCATCACTCCGCTGTATGCATCCGCCATCGCAGAGGAAATTCTCGCCAACTCAACATCGCACACCCGCCCAACCGCCCATCACCCAACTACCAAGCCTCCCACCTCTTTCGCGAGCAAGGAAAACTAGGCCTTCCTCGAAGTGCTTCGGCTTGGCTTTCTCCCGAACGAGCGCTCAAAACTCGTGCTTCTTATGCCTTTCCAACCCCGAACCCATTTCGCCTCGCAGCCATTTTTTCCCCCAAGGCTCCCCACACACTCATGAGCGCTTACTGTTTCATCACCGGCTTCCCTTCGCCCCCCCTTAATATTCCCGCCTCCACCTACTATTCCGTCTCTCGGGTGTAGTCACATCTACATATCACCACGCGAGCCACCAATAGAGCGTGCGGCAGGGGGTGTCAGAAATCCGGCCATTAAGGAGGTTCCACCGTGACTCCTCATTGGTCGTTCAGTCCTAAGATTGGTACACTGCAGACTTCCCTATCAAATGCTAGTTCCATTTACCTCCTGCTTCTCTTTATTTGGTCCATGAAATTATTCCTGGGTCTTCCTCTGCAGACTTTTCCCTCTATTTTACCTTCAATTATATTCCTCACAAACCCATTGTGTCTCACGGTGTATCCAATCCATTTTGTCCTTATTTTTTGTACGCTGTTTCATATGGTCCTTTCCTCATCTACTCCTCTACATACTTCATCATTTCTTAGTTTTTCCGTTCATTTTATCATTAGAATCCTCCTCCAGCACCAGTTTTCGCTGGCTTCTGGTCTTATCTGATCAGCTTCTCCAATGGTTCCACCGTGACTACAGGAGTCGAAACAAATATTCAAACTCGCCTATGTGATTATTTGGCTCAACAACTCTGTTTACGGCGACGACTTACGTTACTAATTGAAACCACATTAATGGTGCAAAATATGAAGATAACTCCGCCTATATATTTTAAATTAGCACTTTTATTCCCACCATAGCGGTCGACGGTAACGCCGTTTCTAAAATGGCTATGACCTTATAAAATAAGGCAGTAAGATGCAAATATTTGTTTTTTTTTCATGTTCTCCGAAGATTTCCCTTCTCTCACACAAATTTCCGGGAAAATGGCACTTGTACTGTATGAAAAAAATAACGTTTTTCCCCGTGTATCTCCCATTGAACACCGTGTTATTTCGAGAATGATTTACAAGGAAAACAGCATATGAATGTAACATTTTGTTCTTCTTAACAAATAAAAGACAAGTTTTTACGGAAAAAAGTACAAAATATATGAGAAAAATTATATTTAAGTCATTTTAAACCTGAAATTATCCTACCTTTCTATCCATGCCATTTCCGATTATCTTTGAATCCGTGCGAGTGTTTGAAATTCTATGCCACAGAGACCTAGTCGCTTTCTTCGGCTAGCTAGATGTTGTGGGACGTCAAAAAAAATCCTCCATTCTGCCCTGACACTCGCGAGGTATTAATTTTTTAAAGTAAACTCCGCCAAGCGTGTGACCTTCGAGTCTCAAACCGCTTCCCACTCAGTCCGTCAACCATCTGCACTACACTATCTGTTCGCATCGAGAAGACACATGGTCTCCGTGGCGAAGTAGGGCGCTGCCGGGTAAAAACCAAACCGACAGTTAGTTGGAGGGAGAGGGGGGTCAGCCATCCATCACCGCCAGAATCGATCCCAAAAATATTGGATTCTCTCGGAGTCATTAATCGATTCCGAATGAATTTTCGCCCTAAGGAGTCCATTAGAGGGAAAGACAAGAGGGAAGTTGAGGAAGCGAGGGATTATTATTGGTTTTCGACTGATTCGAGAAAAAAATCTTCCGATGGAATATTCAAAAAAGAAACTATTCCTGAATGCAGCGATTTACCTGCAAAATCCGACTGAATAACGCCGTGTCATTTCTTTTAGCTCGGCATACTTCCCACATTTCTCCATCCCACAATTTCTTACATTTTTTAAAATCTTTATCTTCTTCTCCTTAGCTACATCGTTCGTATAATTGCGGCTTATAACATTCCAATTCTTCGTATTGCTCTTCCACCCAACTTTTCTGTCTCCAATGAATTTTCTGCCTCTTCTATGTATGAATAATTTTTTACTTCCGTACATTCACATTATCAAGCTCTTCTCCATAGACATTTCTGCAGTAGCTCCCAATTAAAAAAGAAATTATGATGTAAATTATAACATACGAAATCAAAGAGTGAGAAAGAAACAAAATGGGGGATGTAGAGCATTTTAATTATTTTGGTAGAACGCTAGAAGAAAATAAACACAGTACCAAATACATGAGTAAGTGAATAGAGTTAATGAGGCGTTTAGTGATAGAAGGGAGCTGATTGCGGGCACCTTGGGTAAGGATGAAAACTTGACGTAGAACGAAGCGTTGTATGGTACTGAAACAGGTGCCCTAAAAAAGAAACGAATGCTCGATGGATGAAGGATGGATGTAAGGTAGGCGCGGAAGGGGAAGAAAGAGAATAGCTTTTATGGACGGGATGAAGAAAGAAAGATCGTAAAATAAGGTGAAAAGGAAATATTAGAGGTAATTAGGACCCGGAAAGTTTAGATAATCGGGAGGAGTTTCTCTGAAATTCAAAAACCTACCTTCTACCAGAAGAAAATTTGAAAAAAATATATTTTTGTGTTAGCTAAAACTACACTTTTATCTCAACTTTCTGTGGCTACAGAAGGAAGTGCGACTTCAAAGTTATAACTAACTTTTAAATCGTACTTTAGTCTTAACTCTGAATATGAAATCTCGAGGATTTTATCGGAATCCAGGAAGTAGTACAATGTATGTATTTTTTCTAGCGAAATTAATCGCTAGGCGTGTCTTCATTTCAATTAAAAACAGAAAAATTGACTGATTGCATTAAAAGTGTCATCATTTTTCGGAAACTACTCCCTGCGAAGTTGTAAATGCACTAAAATATGATTTAGTTCTTTCCCGGCGTATTATACCGATGAAGTCTTCTCGGGTTTTCCACCGGGTCAGGTCGTCATGGGCCCATAACGACCTGACCCGGTGGAAAACCCGAGAAGACTTCATTTGTAAATGCACTCTGTGCTCAGCTGTTGCATACCTAGTCCTACATTTACTTACATACCTAGGCCTACATGAGTTAATTCTGAATAAGTATCGTGACATTGACAATAATAGTGATGACTACACATGATTTTGACTAAAAAATGAAAACTTTCGCAAGATAAGTTAAACTAACCCTTAATGCAAATTTTAAATTTACAATACAATCTTTTAATTAAAAATTGAATTTTAATTAACTAACAACAAGCCCACAACTTTAAATAAACATGCAACTGAAATCCCGAAAGCCACAATTGTCATAAACATGCGGACACAATACTGCAAGAAATACGTGCTCTTGAACTAGAATACTCGATACAATCAAGAAGTCAGAGCAAAGATTTGAACATTTTATAGATGGTACTACTAAAAAATTAAAATCACTGCAGTAAAGCTATCCATTTACATCAACATAAATGGCAAAAATTGCCTTCGTAAGATAACAGGAATGAAGAGATACATATCCTCATATTACGTTTCATCACCCACCCACCCCATCATCACCCACACAATCTTAATAAAGCATGAGAGCGAAAAATCCAATAAAAATTGCAAGGTTCATTTCAAGCGGCAGCCCTTTAAGCAAAAGTTTCAGCGTTCCTAATGCCATAGGATATTTTCCCCGTCCCTTGCCTGAGAAATGGAATGTAATAGCATGCCTGCATGGAAAGTAATAGGTGGAAAGAGCATTGACATCGTCAAGTTCTCGTTATTTAACCCAGCCTTTGAGAGCTGCTCGCTTATGAAAATACGACTTCCTCTTCGATAAATAATACAAAGCAATGAACGATTTTCGACGTAATCCCGTCGGCGGACTGGTCCAATGCCCGGACGAAAAAATAATGAAAGGGACATTAATTTTTTATTTTCCCCTTCTTCATTCTATCGCAAGGAAAGCAAACACGTAGCTAATAAAAAAAAGGGCTACCTGATACATCGCAAAGCCTTTTCGGATAAAATAAACCGCAGGACATAAGGGAGAGAAGGAGAGGAAGAGAAAGGAACAAAGGCAAACGGATACAAAGAAAGAGATAGAAAAACTCCAGTCCACGAAAAAGAGAGACGTATATTTTTCAGAGAAGCGCGACATGCGAGTGGGACACAGAAGAGACCTCGGCTCACACGGAGAATTCAACGCATACACTCACACCAAGAGATGCCTTTCTCGTACAATCTTTTGTCGGGCGCAACCCATAGTCCTTTCACACGTTGTCGTCATCAACAAAGGGGTGAAAGAAACAATTTTTTCATTAAAGAAAGATTTATTTGTGACTAAAGCGAGACGGAAGGAGGAGTCGTGGGCTGATGCGGCTTTCGATGAGGTGATAACGCTAAGACTTATGGGATACTATTCGGGAGGATGATGTACGGTGCGCCAAAAAAAAAGGCACAGAAGCAAGCATGCACCATCTAAGAGGTGGATACGGTTCTCCTAAGTCGAGCAGGACTTATCCCAACGAAAGACTGTACATGGTATCCTTGATGTGTTAGGGTTACTTCCTGGTACCAAGAATTTGAGTGCTCTAAGAATAAGCCTATTTGGAAAGGCCATGGGGCCCTCGCTCTAGCATTTATAGGCAATGACACGATAATTACTGCTCAAGTTACACTTTGATTCCCAGAAGACGACCAATAAATGGTAAAAGAGAACGCTCCACTAACACTCTTACTAGAAGCGCAATTGCCACATTTCATCACGAATTCACCCTACTTTCGAGGGCATAAAGCTTAATATAAGCAGATAATGTTTTTAGTAAAAAAGATATATCATAGTGAGTTCGCTCAGACGAGTCTTGCTAAGGATACCTTGGTAGTCTGCAAATTTTGCGGAAAATTTGAGGGGTAAAATATTATTTCTATAATTGTATATTCAATAATAATCTAATTCCTATTTTCGCTTAACGGAACCATTGCTGTACTTGAAAGATATTCACTCACAAACGATGGAAAAATAACTCAGCGGCAGCTGTAAAGCAACTATACCCGCGAGCGCGTAAACGTGAAAAAACGGCGATTACACTCAAAAAGAGATAAATAAATGATAAAATAACAACTTACGAGCTATTCCCACGAGGAAAAAATTTTCCGCTCAATCTGGATTGAAATCAGAATGAACAAAATGCCGGTCAGGCAGGTATAAGCAAAAAATTCGCAATCGAAATGTTGAACAAATTAAGTGGATTCGAGTGAAATGTCTCACCTCGTTGCTAAATCATGATGCTAAAATCATGCAGGGATAGCATGACGAGTTTGCGAGTAAGACAGACACACATTGGAACAGAGCAGCACACGGCGAGGCACTCGCAAGCGAACCGGCTACTCTTTGGCTACGTAGCGGAGCAGCTACGTAGCCAAAGCTACGGCTACGTCATTTCCGGCTACGAGATAAAAAGAAAGGTTGAAAGCGTATCTTTACCGGTCCATTCCGGTCACCACCTACGCCCTACACTTTTATATACGTGAGTGCGTGGAAATGCTAAAGGTAGCGCGCACACTGAGCCGTGCAAACAAAGCACATGGAAAGGTCTTCTCTCGGGTCGGATCTTCCAAATACTCCTATCTTGCCCAACGTTTCTCAATACTTCAATCCTCCCTTGCTTCGCGCATCTACTTGGTCACCGAAGAAAATACCCCCCTCCCCCCGAGCTGGAGGGGAAAAGCCCCTATAGACATTCCATAGGTCAACTTGACCTGAGACCGTCCCACAAAAGAGGATCGAATTCCCCAGCACGCCTGATAATTTTCTTTTAATTATCTTTCGGGTTGCCGGTAGATCCAACCACTCCCAAGTGAGTAGTTCGTGAGGATTATTTTCCGGCAAATTGGGTCTTCCCAGAAAAGATCTATTTGCGAGAAGACAAATTGACCATTTTATTACAAATTATAGAGAAAAATTAGTGACAGAAGCAAGCGTATATAAGACAATTAATCAGCTATTAAATTCTCGCAGCGAATATAAAAAATTCACTGCTCTTGACCCATACTTTAAAAATTTTTCAACAACGCAAGGCAACGGAAGGAATACTGAGGTAATTATTTTAAATATCGTATGTAGTTCGTTATTTCGTAATCACATATCAACAACTTCTGTTGGTGTTTCACCGATTTACTATGAGGTTCTATGGACATTCTCCATAAATACTGGGTTATATTTTTTACGTTTCTACGCCAGCATATCTATCTGTCTAAACAAGCATGTTAGACATTTAAAACGGTTTTAATCAACATTTTCTCTGCCGTATAAATTTCACAGAATGCTTCAAAATAAATAAATCTTCATTTCCTTCAACAGGATATCTCTACAAAATCATCCAATGAATGAATCTTATGTGTGTTAAATCGGGATTTTGTGGGTTAACCCACCGAAGAAAAGTAAAATTAAGATTATATTTTAATAAACTTGGTCTCTAAGCCATTGCATAAGAATACTGTGAAGTCTCATTCAGGATGTTCACTCCATACGGATATTTTGGATTAATATCTCAATTAACCGGATTTGGGTCGATAGCAATTGGTTTGATAAAGATGACAACAAAACCCCAACTAAATACGATATTTACAGCAGATCATAAAATGTCAACGTGACGAATGTTTTGAAACAAAAAATAAAAAAGCAATTAATTTAATTTCATGCGGATTATATAGAAATGGAGGTCGCGCGGTTATAATTAGCCTGTCACTTCAGGTCACACCAGAGATTACTCACTCCATGAATAATTATCGAATTAAATGCAAAACTTGTCCTTTTGAGACAGAAAATATTTTCCAAATATTATTTTCAGAAACAAATATGCCCAAACATGAAGGACTTGAAACCACAAGGCAAAATGTAACACCGTAGTCGAGCAATTGAAACTCTACCGAGAATCGTCAAATATAAATATGTTTTACACCAATAAAATAAGATGAACACAAGAACATACATATTTTAATTAAATGTGGGTGTGCAAGAAGATTGAATTGTGACCACTGTTTACATGCAGCAAACTAAAACGGGATAGGCAATATAAACTTGCGTTTCTGACAGTAAGTACACATAAGGAGTACTTAAGGATTAGGCTCAATACACTACGCAATGCTAGCCAGGGACGCGGGACCGTTGATTATTCGCCTACATGGCGATATGATTCGAGTATAACGTTAGAGCAACCTCTATTTAAATGATCATATATGGAGGGAAATCTTGCGTATTGATCCTTCTCAACAGAGGGGACCACGGTGAGTTCAAAGCATTTCACTCACTCCATCAGAAGGTAAGGTAGAATTTTGGAAGAGATAGGACTGGATGCTGCGACATCAAATACAGACTCGCAACGCTCAAAATACCAATACTTCCAATGGACAGAAAGATTAACCAGCTCAAAAACACCTTATTCTATTCTCTGAAGAGCATATTTATTAATTAAGAACTAAGAGAAACCTTATCTTGTAAGTCATGCGATGCAATCGACTTTTTTCCTATCAGATAAGTAACTACGTTCATATGATTTTCGTCATCGTTGATAATACATTGAGAGAAAATAGTAACCTATAAATTGCTAAGATTAAAAGTATGTGAACATACGAGGACAGTAGAACAGTTTACCTTTACGCTTTTTCCATTTTCAACCGTAAATAATGGAAATTTAACTAACAATGTCACATTTGATGAGCATTTACAACGGCCTTTGTCAATGATGGCCATTGTATTGAAGGAGGGAGGTAAGAAGAGGGAAGGTAGAAAACGAGAAAGTTCATTACTTACGATGGAACTCTCAAAATATCAAGCATTTGTTCAGCTGATGGGAGTATGATTTCATGAAGGAACTCAGATGAACACACAATTCTAAAACACCGTGAGAAAATACATGCAAACAGTTAATTCGCCTCGAGTGAGTTAGGAAAAACTTTCTTTACCTCTTCGTAACTCGAATGAGCACTGCCTAGACATAATAATGTTTACCTTAAACGATATGCCATCAAAAGAGAAAAATATTCAGTTTACGGAGACGAAATTTCTCAAAGCTGAATGGAGTGAGGGTGTATTATCCTTTACTTCTGTGAGTGTGGTGATACCTTAACGTACACGATTGAGGGTGGTGTTTATAGCTTACCGCTAGCAGCGGAAAGGTCATCCGATTGGGATCGGGAAGGCAGATTACTTACCTGAAAAAATAAAATTTGACATTAATAAAACTTTCAAGAATGAACTTATGCAAACATTAGAATTAACAAGGAATATCTTGAAAACAGTTATTTGCAGGCTGCACAAGTATTATACATGTCTCTTTCAATTATACAAAAAACATGCAAATAAAATCATAAATATATTACAGAAATATACGCGTGAAAAAATGGAAAAATAAATTTGAATCCTAATTAATTTATACTCTTTTCTAGTTATTTCCCAGAAACACTTATACTATGGTGGAATTCCATTTATATGAGGAACACCCTTGCCTCATGGAACTCAAAATAACTTTTAGCATTTCATACTAATTACCATACTTCCATTTTAAGCCAAGGTTTTCATCAATATTAAATTATGCGGAGAAAAGAAAGAGCACTCAATGCTAATTCATAGATTGTGCAGTAATTAATCAAAGAAGAAATAACCTGTAAAATTCGATGAAACTGGCATATGATGGAAGTTAGCCACTGGCCCATGAAATGGCTACAAGAGTACAAAGAAAAAATATGCTAAACATATGAATTGAAAATTTTCACTTCGGTTGTAAGGTAAACATTCAATTTATTTTGGATGTCAAAAGCACATTTTAGCTTCGTCGAAAAATTTATTTTTTAAAATCATAAGCTGTGAGTGAGAGAGCATTTGCAATGGAATTCTTTTATTATGTAAATATACCACAGAATTTAAAAGTTGAATTTCGTGGACAGAGCGAAAAGATTTTTTAAAAATTAACTATAGATATAACGATGCATATTTCGGCGACGTTCACATATGCCATTACGTTCTGTTTTAAATAGTAATCCAAATTTTTTAACATTACAGATTTCATGATTCAATATAATCTGGGGATGGCACAGGTTCCATTTACTCGGATTACCGAGATTTTAAATGCAATCATTACAAGGCACGCCAGATTAAAATGATGGAAATACACAAAATTAACGGATCACGTTAGGCAAGCCTGTTTCAAATAATCAATATGCATATCCACCAAAGTTCTAGTCATTCACGATGACTTTCGCTCTTTTAAATGAGCGGTATATTTCAGGTATCGAGATCACCAGAAAACTTCGTAACAGTAATTGCACAATATAGTAATTACTGTTTTACATAGTTTTGAACGATCACCAAAGAGAATAGTTAGTAATAAGAATGATGAAAGTAGCAATAGTGCTGTCAATGAAAGACATGAATTTCTAGAAGAGTTTTTGAAAAATTCTTCAGGTACTCTTTAGCTCACCCTCGGAATCGACAGGATGGAAATAAACCGCTGTCAGGAATTGAAAATAAATGTGGAGGAATCCCGAGACCTTCACATATTCTTCAAAAAATAGGTCGTAAAATTATGCAGTCTCCAAAATCTTAATAAACATTTAGTAACTACCAATAAAAACGAAAGAGGTGAATATGGCAAACAAAAAAATAACGGGGTAGAAGGTTCTCTACGACGCGGATCAATCTTCATGAAAAATAGCATTAAATGAAAGATTCTATGGGATTGGCTACGATTTCTATGTCCTTAAGAGAAACTTCAATCGTTGAAGAGATAAGAATGAGATACTTAATAGGCGGCGAATAGGATGTTGAGACAATGGAAAAATATGCACTTTTTACGTTTAAGTATAGTACCAATTGCTTAGTAGAGGGTGAGGGAATATATAAAAGTATAAAATCACCCAAACAGATCCACGCAACATAATAAAGCATTATTAGTATTTCTTATGCACAAAATAACTTATTTACCAAGACAAATGCACAAAAAAACGGCTTGTCCGCCGTTACACCTCCTATAAAACTCTCCCTGCAGCTTTCAGTGAATAATGTAATTGCGAAAAAGGAACTGATCACCAAACTGCCCTATTACTACAGATAGCGACAAGACTAATTGGTCGACAGAGGAAGCACTTACAGGCAAAAGAGGCCTTTCACACCCATAATATTGAGGGTAACGATTATGGCGTAGTTTAGAAGAAAAAGTCAGGCTATGGTAGGGTAAAACATGAAATGAAATAGCTCGGAAGATAAGAGCTGGAGCTGAGGTGAAAAAAAGACTTTTCGATTGTTGAAATATCCGCACTACATAAAAATGCAAAATATATATCGCGGGTGGACGTGGAACGTGTTGGAATCATCGCGAGCGGTTATGTCGATTCCACAGAGGGAATCGAGGACCGAAAATTGAAATTAAAAGTTCGAGGATCAGTATTCACGAGGGGAAAGTGGATGGAAATAATAGAGAAGATGAAAACAATCAGGTTCACAACTGCCATTACCAAAGAGCGTAAGATCTATGAACGTAAATTAACACTAAAAGTAACGGAGGGGCCAATCCGACCCTTTTTCAAGTAACGGAGGGATCATTACGACCCTTTGTTATCATTGACCATCCATAATTTCTGACTGAATAATGCAGGCTCTTGCATACTTCTAGGCTTTTATTGTATTGAAAGAAAAATATCGTCTGAAAATAAGAACCTAAGAGCAGTAATAAATTTTAATGCTCATTACTTTTTACCTATTTTTACCAGAGGGTTCATTTTATCACTGACAATCCATTACCATTGACATTTTATCATTGACAATCAAATTCTGCTCTCTCCTGCTTCATTCAAGTTTTGACATTACATAATCGAGTTTTACTGTCATTAGTTCAAATATTATAGACAGTTTTGCAGCCAGACGTGAATACCCAACTGTAATTCGTCGCACGAAGACCCGACAGACCCAGACTTTGCATGAGAACTACGACAAGGGACAGAATTCCCGAGTTCAAATCATGATGCGCCACACTCTGATTGTTATTGCTATTGTGGAGTGATGCAAGCTGTTGTACGCTGATACGAACCTTCATTCTCGCAAAATAATGGCCAAAAATAAAAAATATATATTTAAACCAATGGGCATGTTATTTAAATTAAAATTTCTATTTTTTCGTTAGAAATAAATCAGTTCTAAGGGATCAAATTGACCCTTGTCGGTACTAATAGGTATTTCGCAATGTCCGGTACTTCCAGTGTTTACAAAATAACGTATCAACATGCAAAAAGCCACATCTCTACCAGTTATAGACCCGCACTTCATCAACTTAGAGCCAATTTCAAGGCTGGCTAACATTGAACGTAAGAAAACTTAACACCATACCATAAGACGATTGAATACGTAGGTTCGTCCAGTCACTTTGGTGCACCTGACAAAGAAGAGCGAGGGAAAACCATAAAACGATAACAGGAGAGTAACTTTCGATACATTTGGGCAGAAAGAGCGATTCACCGTTGAAATAACTAGGTAATGTTTATACAATTAGGAAATTTGACGGATATTTGAATCAAATTTGCACACTCAAACGTTAATCAGTCAGATATCCCTCGGATTTTAGAAAAGGAAAGCGTTTTTCCAAGAATGTCCTCCCTTAGAGTTGTTCACTGTTAATAAATTCAGGACACATGAAACAGATGAGTTGAGCGGTGAAGTGTATAAAAAAGGAAATATTTATTTATATTTTAAGTTTAGCGTATAACCTTTCTGCTTTTCATTTGCATGGTAGAGTAGTAATTAATACAAATATAATACCAGAAATTATCCCCCTGATCAACTTGAGGAAAGTGAGATTATTCACGATAGACAAAGTGACCGTAAGTTACGCTATGTTCTCTACATCTCAGAAAATCTCATTGTTGTCTGGACAGAAATGTGCCACACAAAAATAACAAAAAAATAATATCTAAAAAGAACCATTGAAGGCCAAACTTGGGACCCCAGGGTGGATGGAAAAAATTAATAAAAGAAAAAAATGAACTCCGTAAACAAACGACGATCCCAGAAACTCAGTTTTTAAATCCTTAAACGCCACGCCACTGTGGCGAATCCACGAGACACGAGAGTAAATTAAACGACAACCCTTTTTTTCCAACGGCGACAACAACATATTTGCACATAGAAGGGAAAGAACGAGAGAGAATAAAAACTAAAACAAGCGAAGAACGAAACTCGATATTTAGAGCAACGCCGCGCGCGCCACCGCATTTTCCTTTTTCCGGCGCCGAAAATCATATTTCGTTATTTACAACGGTGCTAACGCGACAACTCGGTGGCCCACCCTTTTTCGCAACGGCCGCTCTGGTTGCTCTCTCACACACGCGATATAATAAATAAAATACACGCATGCTCGGGGGAGAGGAAAAAAACCAAGCGAGAGGCCAAAAGGGGGAGAGGAACACACAATCAAGTTTTATCTCGCGAGCTCAAAGAGAAGACGCATTGGCGAGCAAAGGAGATTGCGTACGTGGAAAAGGCGGGCGTGGGAATGGAAAGAGTGGGAGAAAAAATGGATAGGGAGGAGACACAAACGATGCGGAGAACTGGCATAAAAGACGACCCATTAAAAGGATTGGGACGATGGCTAGGGCGAGAAAACGGGTAAAGGAATCCAGATCAAAGTAGCTTGAGAGCACGAACCAAAAGTCTTCCTTGAAGGTAGAGTTTCCGAATTCCTGGCATTTTGGAATCTTCGGGAATCAAGACCGATAAACAGGGAAAATGCACGAATGGCAAACGCTAGTCAGTACAGCGTTTTTATCTTGAGTTCTCACGGGTGACTCAACATAAGTTCTTGGTTCAGCTACTAGTCCCGTGAACGCTATTGGGAGGATGCACCATCAACGACGCGCAAGGGGTGATATACTTTATCTCCATACGCATCAGCACTAGCATGTATAGCTTCATATCACTTGAGTCGGAAAGGAAAGAAAAATACCGACAATTTTCACGTATAATGAATGGCACAGTTAAATCTTCTTTTTTTAACACATAATTTACAACCTTTAAAAGCACACGAACTTTCAATCGTCTTTTATTTACTCCTAGATAAGTTAGGCAACGACTTTCCTTTTTACTTTTTTTTCCAAACGAAAGTATTACGATCAGATTTACCACTGGGCAATTCGTTCCCAAAGTCTCTAAATTTGGAACCATTGGGAATCGAAAACAAGAAATAGTATTTACAAGTATCCCAGAAATTCCCAAATAGAAATTTTTATTTGATTTTCATACCACGAGATTATCGTGCCTTTAACACGACTAAACTGTTCACACCAGAGTGATTAATGGTAACGAGTCAACCGGATGCCATTACTAGGATATGGGCACTACCAGAAGGTCGGAACAATTCCATTAAATTCTGATGCAAAATAATGCGTGGTAATACAAATTTATTTTACACAGATATCGACCAGAATATCATGAAAAGTGCAACTTTTACACAGGAAGGACAGAATCCCGACAATGCTGTGGTCGTGGGGCTTGAAGTCTTGATCAGCATCGACTTATAAATGCCTTTGTTTGAATTGTTTGGTGCTAAGCTCAACCGATCTAACTCTTCTCTAAATGCTAAAAGGAGTTGGCTCCAGCAAACGACGTCATTTTGAAAAATCAAAATGCTTCAGTAGTTTATCATACATTTTTACTTTCTACGACCGATTTACCGGTTGAAAACCTCAAGATGTCGCTCATGCGATGAAATATTTTTCAAAGTTTCATTTAGTACGACATTTAGCTATTTGGACTTTTCTATGGAATTTTAATTTTTCATAATGAATGTTCACCGAATATAGCCCGAAATCATCGAGTTGAACGTAATTTTGACTTGATTTCGGTTTAATTTGAGATCTCCAGGAGATATAATTAAATAAATTGTCATAATTGGGTTCTTAGACCACTAATATCGAATTTCCGGCAAACTTTCTTCGAGACTCGATAACCAGAATTGGCGAAGATTTTACGGGAAGCAAGGCTGGGAGGAATATTCCGCCCCCGAAAACACTGGCTTTAGGGAATCAGGCAATTGGATGGATGGGGAGAGGGGAAAGGGGGGGAATCCACAGATTTATACATGGAGACGAATAAACACGTTGCCCTATAAAGCGAATGGTAGCGGAGGGATGGAAAAATAAATAAATAAAAGATTGCGATGGGGTGAGTAGGGGTGGGTTGAATGGGGTTTGAGGCCGCAAAAAAGGGTAAAGGACTAGGATGTGTGGGATGAGAGAGAGTCCTTAAAGGGCGGAAGAAGGGGTTGGGTTGGGTTAGAAAGATGAGAAAGGGGTTTGGGCGGCAGGGAAAGGATACTTGGGGATAGAGGGGCCGTGCCGTAGGACCGAGCGGGACGGATAAATGGAAAGAGCTGCGACGATAAAACGTAACTTATTGAAAATGAGGATTTATCGGAAGGAGGGATCGCGAGGGTCAATCCCCATAGGGAAAGTCCAGCTGAGGGCGTATTGGGCGGCGGGGAGAGAGGGAGAAGGGAAGAGAGAGGGATGAAGGAGAGGATATAGCTTAGGAGAGCAGTGGGAGGATGATGGAAGAGGGCGAAGAGGAAAGGGAACGAAGAGGATGTTGCACGGAATATATATCGCACGCTCAGTAAGTGGAAACGCAGGACATTGAATGGGAAATATATTAAAGAGACAAAAGAGGAACGCGTGTTAAAACAAATTGCGTACAGGGGATCCGTGGAGAGGAGATGGATAGAAACACAAGCAAAAGGCGCCGTGGGCCATCGAAGAGTTAAAGGCCCAACTCCCATGAACCCATTACGGCCGGGGAAATAAGATATTCGCCAATAAAACAGTCGAAAATTGGACTAAATTGGTAACGCAGTTCATTGCAATGACAATGACTACATGGCGAGAGAAAAAAACTGGAAATTAAATCTTAGTCGGATTGGGACTTTAGGGATTGGATCCAGCGGAGAGTCATAACAAAACGTACGAAAACAGTTTGAATGAGAGGTTTGCATGAATTCAGCCGCAACACAGAAATAAAAAAGCATAAAAAAACTTTACAAGCCAGACAAAAATTGAAACATGAATTCGCCTACAGAGGCTGACTTTAGGCAAAAAAATGGCAATTTTTCACAATACATACCTCGAGTTCTAGAAAACACAAGTGCCAAAGAGTACACAAAACCTCATTCACGAGGATCGTGAAATGTCGTCATGCATTGAAGAAAAATAAAAGCTTCACTTGGAAGAACCTCACCACAATCACTTGCAAACCACCAACTGCGGAAAAATTTCTCAGGGCGCCTATCAAAGTTAATAACTTATGCAATTAAAAAATACTGATGATTCACGATATTAAAATTTTATTTAGTTTGATCCTATCTGAAAATAAATATGCCAATGAAATTAATACATTCTAAGCTATTAAGTTTAATATAGGAATAATCATTGATCAACTATTTACATTCGCACTCCTTTTGACATTCTGGAGAGTGGTTCCCGTATTTTGCAGATAAATAAACAATAGAAATATCAAAGAGCTCCATGAAAACAAATACTCCGTCTCCGTCATTGATATTTTTTTCGTACAAAATTACACAAACATCTAAGACTATTATTGACACCTTGGTAGATCTGGAGGGTGAATAAATTACAGCCAAAGAAAAGTACTTCCTCGGAAAAATATTTTTGAGAGGAAAGATCACGTAGGCGATATCTCTATTTCGAGGAAATGAACCAAGCAAATAGATATGCGGAATTCTCTGTCGTCAAGAAAACAACTGGCAAAGTTCCACGAGCCTGAAAACTTCTCAAGCGAGCAGGATGAATGATGAAGATGTAAACTGAGCACACAAATTTGTCTCCGACCGCAAACAAGAGGTGCACTGGAGACTAGTGGCATGAGTTCCTTTACCCTAGAAGAATAAGTTATGGCCCGCCCTGAATCCATTACGACGAAAATACTAGACGCAGGAGTTTAATTATGATGATTCCTAAACCACACTTTGAAAAGGGATAAAATTCCTGGCCAAAGGGCTAGAAATTAAGAGTCTACTTTCTTTCGAGTGGTGAGAAAATACCGCAAATGATATTAGCCATGAGAGATGAGGGTCATAAAAACTTGAACTCTGATGACCGTATTCACACTTTTTTACCTAAGATCTAAGTCAGATCTCAGTAATTACCAATGCATTCATAATTTATAATATGTCTGCGTTAATACCAGTATTCACAGCATCGTTTTAGAGTTAAAAAGCGTATGCCTCGGCAGCTGTTGTCCGGAGGAAGTTCAAAATGCGTCATTGATGCTTAACATTAAACCTTCAGAGTTTTGGAGAAGAACCTTAAAACGTGTACTACTATTCGTATTTCCACTAAGGTAAAAATTAAATGAAACATCCTCATCCCAGGTTCAACTTGAAACAGAAAAATACGGTCCAAAATGCATTTCATAAGTTTTTCTCGACCCAACAACCATCATTTCATTCTCCTACCTTTGCCTTCCATTTTTCATAACCATTTTGCTATATACGCTGATATCCTCAGGGATATATGATAACGGTTGACGTAGGTAGTTACGGTAGGTAGTAAGTCTGTTGTCTACGCATTATGTTTCAATGTTGGAATGATGTCAGACAGCGACTGAGAGAGAGATTTAACGAAGTAATTCATATCCTTGTCCCGCTTATTCTATTCATCCATCAAGGGCTTACCCTTATTCCTCTTGGCACACGATCACAAGCAGAAACCATGAAGAACAACGATATTCCCCACCCATATGTATTTTGGAGGCATTTGGAGAGAATGGAACCAACAAAATCTTCATATTTTTCAGACAGAATAAAAAGTGAGTCCTCTTAAGAAAAAGTCAAATGATGACCAAAAAAACACAATGATTCCAGAGAGATATGGACGATTCCAATTCATTCTCCCCGTTCAAAGCGCCCCCAAGCCGTTAACCAGGGTGACACTGCGAAACATATGGTGCCAGAGGTCAACAAGTGATCATTTCTTGATGGGATAAATGCGCAGAGGAGGGTATTTCCATTACCCCAAGTGACATTTATATCAGTGGACAAACTTATCAACAAAATCTCTAATGCATTAGAAAATCAATGTCACCGGGAGCAAAAAGCATCAAAATGACTCATATATCATTGGTAATGTATCTACGAGTGCCATCGATTTCCATTCAGCTTACCTGCCTACTGTGGACAAACAAGCACAGAGGCGAACATGACACGCAGAAAAAATTAGCTAACGAAAGATGGAAAACTTTTAGGAAACTAGTGGCTATCTGGTATTCTCGTCCTAGGAATGATGAATTCCTAAATTCCTAAATTTCACTTCCTAAATTCCACTCCTAAATTCTTCACTTTCTTTTTTTTGTCGACCATGGATTCGGCATATATAAATTTGAGCCCGCAGCATTTAGTAGTATTCCTAGTCGTATTCCGCGGGATGTTAGGCAATCTAAACTTGCGTAACTCTACGGTAATAAACCACATGAAAAAGTGTCAGAGCAGAAAAAACACTTTTACCGCATATTCCATTGTTGTGGCTGCACTAGGTAGGCACTAAATTAACAGCTGAAGTACTTTATTGGACGCTTTGTACATGAATTTTGTTTTCCAGAAAAAAACAAAATATTTTTTCTAAAAGTCATAAGGTTCACTCGGAGGTCTTCCTTCATATAGCAGTGAACTACGAAATATCATTTGAAAAACACAAGAGCTTTCGTCTACTGCATCTAACGTGCCATCAAAGATCACAAGGAAACAATCATGTTCTAAAGGGTACCTTTTATTATTCTAGAGGAAATTTGATCTGTATGTACATCGTATTCTCTAGTTCATGGGTCATGAATTATTAGAATTTCACCCACTACTTTAGACCTGCGTACTACACCTAATAAACCTTATTTTGGCCCAAGGGCTCAAGAGGGATAGTTACAATGGGCTATAAGTCCCAAAATCACAGCTTTCTGTTAAGCCAGGAAATTAATCAAGTAATAAGCTGATTATCTTGAATTTTTCGTGAAGACACATGTTGATTATATATAGTACAATATAAAAATGTAGTGGTATCTGTCGGTGAGTACGTTCGTTACACTTCTCGAAATTCTGCATGATTCTATCGCTTATACTAAGAAGTGAACTGGAACTCTTGTCGTTTCAAAATGTTTGATCGATTCAACCCGAAAAGGGTCAAAGCATTCCCATGGAAATACATCAAAATTTTACTTACACAGCTTTTAGACTTTGTTTTGCAAATTTCAACTAATGAATAACCATCGCACAATTTAAACCGCTAATTATAATTTTACCAATTTATGAAAAAATGATTTGATTGTACCTAAATGGGCACTTTCCACTTATTAAAAAATATTATTTGAAATGGGAAGTAAATTTTTCGTAGTACGAAGATAGAAAAATATAATAATATACAGTGAGGTAGAGATAGTACGACTACATTATTCCTAACTTTTATCCCTCCCGTAGCGAACCAAAGAACGACTCCACTGGTTTCAAATAATTTGACTGCCGCACGACCCCGATCCACTCGACCATTTACACCAGTATTTCCGTATCATAGATATATGAAGCAATAACTTTACACTAATTAGTCGTGCTTAATAGTTAAGGGGGTACACAAAAATTGCAGAAAGTTCACATCTTGTCCAGCAGTTACAGATTTTTAGCTGGTTACAGCTCGGTGTGATTCCAAATTCAAACAAGTACTGACATATTTTTGCCGAAGTATAAATATTAGTCTTTTAACTAATTTATTGGAGAAAAAATGCCGTTCATTTTGGTGAACTCTTACCCATTTCATGCACCCTTACGGTGACTAGCAGGATATTATGTTGAAGTAGATGAAAAAAATAAAAAAGTCGGATTTGAGATTGAAATATGGGTTATAGTAGGGTATTATCATTTCGCCAGTTTTTGCCCGATAGTCGCCAAATTTAGGATTTATCACTTACTTCAAATTATAAACAATACTAGATATGGACGAAAGCGCTGCAACGACAATTAAAATATAATAAATACGGTACTTATCCTGATTACGGATGGGTACCTCGTTCGCTACGGGAGCCATAGCAGGCGACAATAGACGATCGAATCAACAAGCGGCTGGGCGACAAGAATTCCCCCTTCTATTTTAAATTATTTTGCTTCATTTAGATGAGAAAAACTTACTGCTTGTTTATAGTTAGTTGTGCAACTAATTGAGATGTCAGCTAGCCGCTTGTTGATTTGTTCGTCTATTGTCATCTGTTATGGCTGTTGAAGCAGACAAGGCACCCATCCGCAAACAAGAGAAGTACCTTATTTATTAGATTTTAATTGTCATCGCAGCGATTTCGTCCATATCTAGTATTGTTTAGAATGTAAGAATAAGAGATAAATCCTAAATTTGGTGACCATCGGACAAAAACTGGCGAAGTGATATTACCCTTCTATAACCGAAATATGTAGGAGTGCAAATAATTGAAAATTTTCTGATAAAGTGGAAATATGTTTTGGAAAAGAGCGACTGAATGGTAAGTAAATGAAAGACTGAGAGGAACTGGTGGCTCAAATGAAAAACTCCTCACGGCATACACGACGAGTCAAATGATTCCGGAGAGAGGATGATTGTCCTCGGAGCATAAACCACGGGACTACGTAGAACACGCTGTCAGGTGTTCGAGCGACGGACACGCGGGAGACGGAGGGATGACTTCGACGCATAAAACACGCCGGAGGGGTGGAAGAATTCAGAGGGGGGTGGGAGTATGCGTGGGTCGTGAGGGGGGTGGAAGGCAGGGATGGGGGCTTGAAGGGCGGAATAAGGGTCGCGCGCGCATACAGAGGGAAGGTTCTGGTGCAAACACGGGACCGATGCCAAACGGACTTCGAGGCCTATGAAGTGAGTGGCGAACCATTAAGGGGATTGGCACACCATTTGGAAAATGAATATTCACACAAAAGGTGGTGGCGGCTTTGGGGGATTACTGGGGTAGGAAGGCCGACGCGTATAGGGCTGGGAGGAGGAGGCGGTATCAGAGAGAGTCGGGGTATGTGGCATTAGGCTGGGCGAGTGAGCCGTCGGATTGGCTGAAGGAGATGAGATGGTGGAGGGGGAGGGTGTGTAACGGGAAAGGGTTGTTTGTGACGCAAGGAGTGGGATAATGGACTTACACACAGCGGGGCATATGCACGCAATTGCGTGCAGAACACTGACGGCGACGGGGAACGGCCGCCGGATTACGAGCCGTCTTCAAAGCGGGAGAAAGTATCCGTACACGACGCTTAATTACCCCCGCGCACAAAGCAACTCGCTTCGCAGCGTTATTTCGACTCCGCGCACATTTTAATGCGTTTTAATTACTGCAAGGACGAACTGAATTTTCCCTCTCGATTCTACCTCCCATCCTTCGTTTTCGGGAATAACGCCCCTCGCCCCCCCCCCTTCACCCCCGAACCCGACCCCCCGTGAAATTCGGATTATGCGACCCCCCCTTCCGGTCATTCAAAGTCGGAATTATGACTCCTTTGAAACAGTCGTCCGTCGTTGTGAATTAGACTGGATGGGTGTCTCGATTGATAACACGTCAAGTGCGAAGAGACACGCTTTAGTCACATTTACTCATTTTCATACCAGGACGGGGACTAACCGCGACAAGGACCAAAGAGGTAAAAGGTAGCTTAAGCCGGTGCAAGCCATTAAAGTCTGTTGCGCAAAAAATATGGCAAAAGAGCTCAGGGAAAGAGACTGTGATGAATGATCCTTCACCGGCTATAATGTAATTCATACTTACGTAGTTTCCAACACAAATTAAAGAAAAAGCATTAATAGTAATAGCCGCATATGTAGCGAAAAGAATGTTATTAATGAATGAATGATAGAACTAAAACATTAAAAGGTGAGAAAATTATGGAAAATATAATAATAATTTGTTGAAAGCTTGCGGTGTATATCAAGGGATATAAATAGATAAAAAGCAAAGACGGAAAAGCCAACGCGACGAGAGGAAAAATAAGGTAAGACAATTAGGAGAATGGCAGTCGAAGGCATTTCAAAATAAAAGTTGTATTGAGATAGGAGCATTCAAAGAGAGATTTTTAAGGAATATACAACTGAGAAAGAGGTTTAAGACAGTTACAGCGGTGGCGTAGAGTATAAAAATTAAAAAAGGAATGTATTTAATAGCCATAACCGAATTCCTGCATTTTTTCAGGTATTCACCGCGATGAAGATATCTGCTGACAACTGGTTACCATGTATAACTACCTGAAAATATGCAAGAATTCTCGCTTTAAAGTCGCGAAAATCAACGATTAATCATAACTAAAATTTTATTCTTAGAATGGAAATTGATAGAGGATATGAATAGATTCTTATAAAAAATGTTCCATAACGAATCAAATACCCCACCTATTGCAACATCACGGAATCTCAAAACAGTAACAAAAAAGCCTGCATTTGTTTTTCAAGTACCCTACGACAATACTATCATATTAGCCATGGATTAGCGAGCTAATCTCAAGTAGCAGCACAGATAACTCGTGTACCTATCATCTTAAGCAAATATATTCAACAAACCACTTAATAGCCTCATTTTCATGATCAATTACTATTGCAAGCGTTTTATTTAAGTTTCTTTTATGATCTCCCAACTTTAAACCCATCAACTAAAGTCTCGGTTGAAAGAAGACTGTTAAACGAGCACAATGTGAGTGAATTATTGCTTAACCAAATAATTTTCTTCACAAATCTTCCCTCGCTGGTTTGCAGAATGGCTACCGTAGATATACATATAGTTTCATAATGAACTCAAATTCAAATTTAGAACTTACACAACATAGGCAAGAAAGAAGTGCCTAAGGCCATAATACAACGGGTTATTTCGTGAATTTGATCTCTTTTGAATACAAATAGCGACAGAACATTCCCATTTTTTAAGTAATGTTCAACATATTCCAAGTATCAATTTTACACTCTGTCATATAAATTTACTTCATATTTCTGTACATCAAAAACAAATAATTTAATGCAAAAAAATTCATAAAATATTAAACATCGCTGTCGGTGCTGATGGGGCGAGAAGCTACCAAAGAGAGCATTGTAAAAACATGTATAGTTCACTGAAGAAAATGTTATATTCGGCGCCGGTGGCGGTGGGGTAAAGTCCTCGCCTGCTAAACCGAGGGTCGCGGGTTCGAGTCCCGCCTGGGTAGAATATTATCTGCCCAGGACATGGGTGTGTGTGTTCGTCTTTGTTAAACCTAACTTCAAGTTTGTTAAACTTAAAACACCCGATGTACAAGGCCTTTGTTGTGCTGTTTTCGGGGTTGTGAGTAAAAATAAATAAATAAACATCAGTAAGACCTTTTAAAGGAATAGAAGAGTAAACTGCTGCATTGACGTTATTCGTATTGTATGTCGTTGACTCTTTCTCAAAGGACTCCAGACAAGGGAAAACTGTCAGATGATCCCTGATTAGGAGTGAGTCTTTCGCGCTTTTTCGAAAGGGATAAAATGGTGTATAGGTTTCGAGAACTTTTTCTCTGAACTGGAGGAAGAATTCACTCTATCGATCGATTCTTTCCCCTTTCCGTGTTCAACGGCTCGGAAATCATTTTGCATATTTTTCCGGGTACCAGGAAAAGAGGAAAAACTTCAACGCACAAGCTGGGCTGAATAATTCAGATACGCACAGCGTCGTCCGATTCGGGGGCATACTGTACCGGCGATATAGAGAGTAAGGAAGCAATGAAAATGGAGTCGAAAAGAAGAGGAGTGCGAGAAGGAGAAGGCATTCGACACGGTTCCTCACAAAAAACTCATATATAAATTGCAATCATGCGGAGTTAATAGATAAACAGTGAATTGGATAAGTGACTTTCTCAGTGATCGAAAACAAAAAGTAGTTATTGATGGTTTTAGCTCTGATAGGGTCGATATCACACCCGGTGTTCCGAGAAGTGTGATCGGCCCTCTTTTATTCATTATTATATTAATGACCTAAGTTCTAGAGTTAGCAGTAAATTAAGATTATTTGCAGACGATACAGTAATCTACCGTGAAATGAGCGAAGACGCGGACTTTGAAGCTCTGCCATCGGACCTCAACTAAGTTCATTCGTGGTGCCAAGAGTGGGGGTTAGAATAAAATATCAGCCAATGCACCACAGTTCACTTCCTGCGAAAGTCATCACACAAGTGCCATACCTATACTGTGAGTGGAGCAAACATAAAATCTTCAGATACAGTAAAATATCTTGGCATTACCTTAACATCTGATATATCGTGGGGATTACACATACAGACCATATGTGGCACAGCATTAAAGAAACTAAGTTTTGCTAAACGTATAATAGGAAGGTCCTCGGATGAAAGAGTCAAGGAGAGATGCTACTTCACTCTGATTAGGCCACACCTCGAATATGCTGCGAGAATTTGGGACCCTGGTCAAATAGATCTGACCAAAAAAATAAATAAAATGCAAAGGAAAGCAGCGCCCTGCCATAAAAACTGCTACAAGCGTACATATAGTGTCCCACAACTTATAGAGAAATTAAGGAGGGAGCCCCTAGAGACTCGGAGGCTACAGGCTAGGCTTAGTTTGCTTGATAAATTCAGAACTGATATTCAGAACTGATGAGAACAGATAGAACTGATTCAGAACTGATTTTCAGAGCGACATAGAGAATATTATCATGTCTCCTCACTACATTCCTAGGTCTGACAGATGCGATAAAATAAGAGAGATACTCTGCCAAAGAGACAGGTACAAAAACTCGTTCTTTACGCGAACAATAAGCGGCCACAATAAATACTGAGCTCCACTAAATACACTCCTATAATACATGTCACCATTTCATCTCCAAACAAACGTAACCTTTACACAGCTGGTGACCTAACACCCCCTGCCACACGCCCAAGCGGCGGCTTGCGGGGAATTGTGTAGATGTAGATGTAGAAGGAATGCAGCCCAAGGGTATAAGAGATGGGAGTGGAGTCTACAACTTCGTTTCACCACAGAAATCCTCACAAAGACGTGTGATTGTTGAGTTAAAACACCAGAAATTTCTATGTTAGTCCGCAGAATGAAGGGGCTCGATACCCTTTGACCTTAACGAAGACACGAATGACCAATAGGTTGGAATCAGTGGAGAGGGAAATTCTGAGAAAGATACTAGGACCTCGACGACCTGAAAACGTCTCACACAGACGACGAGGAAACCAGGAAATGTATAATGGTGATGACAAAAATTCCACTAATACCAATAAAAGATCTGTTTTCCGGGTATATTTACCGGATGAGTCGAGGAGTATTAACCATTACAACACAATTTCTTTGATAAATCGAATACCACTACACGCTGATTTCTAACATTGTCAATGAAAGAGCATAGTAGCTTTTGTATTCAAACCGTGAAACTATTTGAACAGAGATAACAAAACTGGGCCTAAGTGACTCTCTTCGACAAATACGGGAATGGGCCCTGTGGAAAAAGGCTCCCTGGCAAAACACATTAGACCCCAATCCACCCCAAACGCCCCCTTATCATATATTTAGGACCGCTTTGGGAAAAAAGAAAGGCGATAGATATACGGAGGAGTCCTCCCTTTTGTTTTAAGTGCCGATGGCGGAATGGGCGAGCGAATGAGAAAGGGATCTGAAAAAACACGCTCGAGGTGCGAGGCTGCGGAAGAAGGAGCCGGGCTTGTGTGTGTGTGTGTGTGTGCAAGGAGAAAGGAAAAAATCCCAATTTATCCATCCAGCAAACTACTTTCCCGCCATTTTCTCCAGCCCATTCCCTTACTGTAACTTCGACCTCTTCCCTCCTGCTTGAGAAAACCCTTATGTACAAGGAGAAGGGAAGCCCAACGGAATTTCTCGCGCCTGTAACCATCGTTTCCTTTCGCAGGGCGCGGCACCGTAGCCGCCGTGCGTTGCCATTGGAAACCAAACAAGACGACGGGTAGGAGGAGGAGTCAATGGAAATGATGGGCGATAAGTACTCGATATGAGCCTGTATCGATATTTTTCATTAGATAATCACGGTATGATCATTGCACAGCAGAGTAAACTAATTTTAAAGCAACCGTAAGGATAATTTTCTATTGGCATTTACTATTATTAATATAGAATTTTCTATGGATAAATTCCTATGAAATAACTCTATTTGATTTACTATAAACAATAAATCATACTATTTTGTCACTGCGACTATATTTCATTTCTCTCGAATGATTACTAAGCTCAACGATAATATTTATTACGCGTTAGACACGCTCGAGAAATTTGGCGAATATATAAAGTATTTTTTATTGAAAATTTCAGATAAGGCGAGTTTTAGCATGATTATGAGGATATTACTTTGACCCATCTCAATAACTCTGCACGTGATTGGAGAGTCAAAATGAGAGAGATACGCTTCCAGACTGATAGATTCATTTTGCACCATTCATGAATATAACGATAATAGAGCGAGACATTGCAAACTATGATATTTATTATAAAGTAGGTCACCTCGCGAGAATGCAGGTGCAATAGATATTTTATAACCTTGATAACCGACGACAATGTCATACCCCTTCCTCGGAGGTATGCAGCGCAGACAGTGGCAACCCTCAGTAAGGGTACCACAGACCACTCCACAGACACAGACACAGAGAGGAGGCAGTCATTGCCTCCTCTCGACCAACTCCACTTCGATTTTGCAAAATACTTCACTATTCTGAAGATTTTGCATTTGTATGTTCGAAAACATATGCACTCCCATTGAAATAACTGACAGGATATGATGTCGCACACCATCCGTCTACGAATTTCCCGGTACATGATAGAAACTATATAGTACGTATTTTTTTATATTCAAATATACAAGATTAGCAGAAGTGAAGGGCCATTTACGATCTAAACTTACCTCAAAGAGGAGGGTAAGAAACTTTCGCTTACCACAATTTTTGAAAATTTTAAAGATGTATTTATTGAAAACTGTTTTCGCTACGCCACAGCGTCTATTCATAACGTGATGATAATAGAGCGTGGCGAAACTAGTCGTCAATAAATAATTTTTTGAAGTTTTCACAGAGACGAAAGCTAGAGCTGCTCATCAATGGACGTCAACAATTAATAAGGCCCATCCACTACGTAAACCTACCTAAACCAGTGGATCACCTTCGATAATAATGCTAACTTATCACCGTATCGAAGGACTTTGGACATTTGGATAGAGGCATATCGATACATACGATTTGATTGTCCACCCATAATAGTCGATGGAGGTGGAGAAGTAGAGGTAGAACGGAAAAGGAGGATTGGAGAGGGTTGGTTTGGGGAGAAATGGAGAGGGATTCAGCAGCAAGCCACGTCGCCAAGGAGGTGTGCGGAGGCCGGGGAGGAGAGGCTTTTGTGGCGAAAGGATGACAGGGTGTGCACACGGAGGGTGGGGAGCGGGTAGCGCTATATATACGTTAGTGGGGAGGGATGTGGGGGGGAAGGAGGGAGTGGTAGGGCCTTATTCCTTTCATGCCGCCCACACTTATCCCGCTCACCCACAACTCCTGCTCGACGACGAGGCTCACAACAACATCCCCTGGCCGCTCCCTTTTCGCCCCCACTCTCCCAAATCCTCCTCGCTCCTTCCGAGGAAACTCCGGGGAGAGAACATACTCGAGGTCCCACGCGGATGCGTAGGGCGAGAGAGAGAGAGAGACGCACAGAAGCAGAAGGGCAGAGGCAGGAGGCAGAGGAGAGGAGCTAGGGCGCGGGCGTTTGAGAGCCGGTGCGAAGAGGGGCCTCAAGCAGCAGCTTGGGGAATTGGGGAGAATAGGGAGAGAGAGAGGGAGGGAGAGAAGTCGGAAGGTATGGAAAGGAATCGGCGAGGAAGAAGATGTGAGAGGAGAGGATAACGTGGTCAGGGTAGGGAGTGCGACACCACTAACAGTGGACGACACATTCGAATCATTACTCCTCATGAAGAAATTGCCATGAGAAAAATTCGGCCTGGACCGGGAATCGAACCACGGACCTTTAGTTTGCCGGACCAATGCGCAGACCACTACGCTATACAGGCTTCCTAATTCCCATGGCAATTTTTGGTGGATACAAGGCAACTAGATCTTTCACTTAGTGGTAGCGTAACATGTTAATAAATTTTCAAAATTCTTGAACCACGCTGCAACTTAGAACATCTTCGCTTGAGTGAAACTAACAATACGCCGGAAATAAACATGCATGTTGCGATTAAACGTCGCAACTACTACATTTTACAATTTTCGTCCTACAAAGGCATTGTTGTGACATGCGCTTACGACGCGAGATTCGAAATATTAGCGAAAATAGTATGGTAATATGGTTTTTATTCGGTATGACATGTTGATATCAATTGGAAATCATTGAAAAAATTTGAAACGCTTGTTTTTGCGTTTATGAGAAAATCTGTTCGTATAACATGGAACTATTTCGAAATATATGTCATAGGCTATGAGGCTACGTGTTAATATAGCATTAAATTGCCAAGAAAACCAATCAGTAGCATGCAATCATTTTCCTTTTCAACTATGAAAGTTACTTATAAATACAAGTATTAAAAGTTTCACGAATATTTATACATAGAAGAAAATCGCTCGACTACCTTAAAGCAGAGTCAGTTCTCCAGGCTTAGCACCGAAAACCAAGTTCTTTGACAGTGTCCACCCCTGACGAGGACGGAATGACGCATATTTATGCAATTCTAATGCCCAAATACATCCTACTAAATACTCTGAGGCTACAATGGCAAGGTAGCTATACACGGGAGTGGGAGTTGTGGAGACAGAATGAGCAGGAGATAAAAAGTGTCATATGTCACTTATTATTCACCCAAAAAATATACTACCAATGACTTTTTTCAGGAGATGAAAGCACAATAAAAACTATTACGATGGTACTTCCGGGATAGGAGAGTTAAGCGCGCCAATCCAGCAAAAGACAAAAGTCGTCGCAAGGCGCATAACACAAGCAGCGCGCACATAAAGTGAGGGGTGTTCGTAAACATTTAAGAATTCAGTTTTCAAGAACTAAGTATTGCGAAGTTGAACGTAAGTCATTAGCTTTCATCCAAGCATCACATTTATATTTGCTTAAAGCACACGGAAATTAATATTCTTCTGACGAATGCTTGAGTTGAGAATGAATTTGAGAGAAGTCGGAGAGAAGTTCTTTTCAAGTGATCGCATAAAACTTTTTCGCCATTAGGCAGAGTTTGTACTTGATGTAAAACTCCTTTCGACAGGAAAATCATACGAATAAGTGGACGAACACCGAAAAAATAAAAAGCTGCTTTACCTACAGAGATGAAACGGAACTTTGAAAGCGATACGTACAAACTTCCTAGAACTTAAAAGATTGAGTCAATATGCCAATGACGAAAATGTTTAGATGGGCAGCAAATATGTGCGGAGGATGAAGAAAGCTCTGAGAAGACCAAAGAAAATCATGCGACTACAATTACCTTCTTACAGCGCAGGTAAAAACGAAATGGTTACTCAGCCCTAGTTTGGCCGATATACCGTATTTCTCCGAATATAAGCCTCACTTTTTTCCCGATTTTGGGGCCTCAAAATCGTGGTGCGGCTTATATTCGAGGGGCGGCTTAAATTCGGGAACTTTCTTAAAAAATCGTAAAAATGACAGATTTGAGCGAACTAGCCATTCGGATTCACGCGGACGCCAGCTAAACTTGCCTAAGCACGGGGAAAGTAAGAAATAACGCAAAAAAGGTCAAATTGGTGCACAATTTATTCATATATGAAAGGATAATATAGGGAAAATTGTGTCACAGTTACATAGTTAATGTAAAAATAGGTATAAAATTCTGGCGCTGATTTCGGCCGTCTGCCATTCCGCCCAGCATCATGGTCACTCGCATCTTCTCATAGCCGCACGTCTTCAGTAGAACTTGCTTGGAACCCGACGCCTCCAGTCTAATTCATTGGCATGTCGAGGCAAACAGGTGTTTCGTCGGTGTTACCGATTTGTCCGAGAAGGTACTCTTTTTGCTTTCAGCGCTCGGTGACGAACTTCTGGAAATTTTTCAGTTGAGTTTCGAAGTTGGCGGGTAGCTTTTGGCACACCGTCGTGCAACATCGCAAACTTAAGCCTCATGAAACGCGCCACCCAGCCAAGGCTAGCTTTAAATTTAGTCCTTGGTATGTCCTTAGACCGGGCCAAACGGTTTGCTTCAAGGCGCATCATGTCGTAGGTAACTGGCAGGGCATCCTTGCGACGGTCCTTCACAAACTTGAGGACAATATCATCGATTTCTGGATGACGCCCTTGTTTTGGACCCGAGAACATACGTCGCAGGGGTTCACAACGGACGAGCACATCCTTTTGCTTACGCCATCGGCGCAACAAGGTTTCATCCACGCCGAAATGTTGGGCTGCAGCACGATTTGAGAAGTAGTTCTGACCAGCGTTCCGAATCACCTAATTCTTAAATTTCGCCGAGTATTCTATCCTCTTCCGTACTGTTTTATCATTGCATTCAACGATTTAGCGGAGTTCCTCCGCATCTACTCGCTCCTCATTCATTGTTTCAGTTCACAAACTTGTCACTGATCACCCATACCACACACCACAAACCAGAACCTGTCGAATCAGCTAAAGCATCAGCTAATAAATATCAACCCCAACAAATCCCCCGGTCCAGATCAAATACCTGCTCGCGTATATAAAACATTGGCATCAGACATAGCGCCTTACTTAGAATTAATATTTACCAAATCTTTAGTAGATCACGTAGTGCCTAAGGACTGGAGAGTAGCAAATGTCACACCTATATTCAAAAGCGGCGACAGGGAAGACCCTAGTAACTACAGGCCTATTTCTCTCACATCCATTTCCTGTAAGGTAATTGAACACATAATCGTAAGCTCCATTATGAGTCATTTAGATAGGGAGGAAATATTAATAAATAACCAACACGGATTTCGAAAGGGTAGATCTTGCGAAACCCAATTTGCCCTCTTCGTTCATGACATCTTGCTCTCGGGTGAAAATAATGTTCAAGTTGACGCGATATTCCTCGATTTTAAGAAAGCTTTCGATAAGGTACCTCACGGTAAGTTGCTCTCAAAACTAGAAGCATATGGAATAGATAAAAACATTATTAGTTGGATTAATCAATTCTTACATGGGCGGGAACAAAGGGTTGTCATAGACGGTATCATGTCAAACACAGTTAGGGTTACATTGGGTGTTCCTCAGGGAAGTGTCATTGGTCCACTTTTCTTTCTCTTGTACATAAATGATATTAGCAACGTCGTTAAAAGTAAGCTTAGACTCTTCGCAGACGACGCGGTTGTGTATAGGGATATTAACAATTCCGAAGATAGCGACTCGTTAACAATCGACCTACTTGCTATTCATGCTTGGTGCGAAAAGTGGCAGATGGAACAAAACATAAAAAAGGGCAATAGCAGTCAGCTTTTGGAAAAAGAAAAATAGGCCAGGTAGGGCTTACAGAATTAAAAATACGGAAATTATTCACGCCGAGTCTGTTAAGTACTTAGGGGTCACAATTACTCACGACCTATCTTGGGGAAAACATATTAGGGAAATATGCGGTCAAGCATATAGGAAGCTAGGCTTTATCAAGAGAGTACTCGGAAAATGTGATGAGAAAGTGAAAGAACGTTGTTATTTTTCAATCGTTAGGCCTCATCTGGAATATACTGTTAGTGTATGGGATCCATACGAAACGGGGTTGATATCAGAGTTAGATCGCGTACAGCGAAGAGGAGCCAGGTTTGTGAAACGATGCTACGATAAGTTGGTTAGTGTGTCTGGACTGTTAGAAGAATTAGGATGGGAATCGCTATCACAGCGTAGATTAAATTATAGGCTTAACCTCCTAAATAAATTTCAGGAAAATCATTTTACTGACGACGTAAAAAACGTACTATTAACCCCTTCGTACTACGGCAGATTAGATCGCGCCAATAAAATTAGAGCGCTAGATTGTAGAACCGATAGGTATAAAATGTTATTTTTTACGCGTACCATTCGGGACCATAGCAGCTGTGATCGTCGTCATGAATAGTTCGAGTATTGACAATAGGCAGGCAGTAAATCTTTCTCATTATATTCTCTACTCTCTTATTTATGCATGGTGTAAATATTAATGTTCTTATTTATGCATGGTATTTTAAATCTGTAATAGTAGTCTTTGTATCCCTTGCATGTTGGAACGATTGAAGATAGAATGTTTCTTGGGTATTAGATTTTGAATTGGCGCTTTGCATGTGTGGTACGCGGGTTTTAATGTAATGTCGGTGTTCTACCATATCATTCATGCATGCCTGGTGCAAAAGCACCCCCTGCCACACACCCTTTGGGTGGCTTGCAGGGTATGACGTAGATGTAGATGTAGATGAATCTTGTCTCTTGTTACGCGAGAGCAGAGCGGACTAACCGAGTGGGATTGTTGCAGCGCGGCAGGAGCGAGCCGAGCGGGACGGGGAACGTAGGGGTGCGGACGGACGTCGGACGTAGTGCCGGAGTAGGTCTGCAATGGGTGGGTGCAGGAGAACGGGAGGGGGCAAGGTAGCAGTGTGTCGTATATCTAGGGCGGCTCGCGGCGCGATCCGAATGGCTGTAAACAATTCGCAACACTGACGGCACGAATAAGACCCTCTTTTGCCGTCTGTTAGTTGATTTTTACACTCTGACGGGATGCACTGAAAAGGGTGCGGCTTATATTCGCGTATGAACTTTTTTCCCTGTTTGAGACCCCAAAAAAAAGGGGTGCGGCATATATTAGGAGAAATACGGTAGTCAACGACAACGGTCATAAAAGGCTCAGGGTAGGATAGGTAAGAAAAACGTGAGAGCGCACGAGGAAAAATTCAACGGAAAGGGACTACTCGCAACACAGCTACATATTCTGCAAATTCGTGGTATGGGAAACGGCTAACTGAAACAACAATGGCAATACTTCATGCGAGATCCCTCACTTTACTCCCACTAGGAAAACTAAACGGGGTACAAATGATTAAACATTTCAAGTCATCACAACTTACACCTTTCCGCGCATAGTTGAGCTCTTCGCAAGAATCACTATCCTAGAATCTTAAAAAGTTAAATTTAACTTTAAGACCTTAAATCATAAATTAGAACCTTAAAATGTGCATCGATTGTGAGCATATTTTCTAACCCTTCAAAGCTAAATCTTCTCTTGTATGATGTAGTCTGGCACCTGTCCTCACTTTCTAGCTGGAGCTGACCGGGCATGGCCGGGTGAGGTTATGGGTTTAACCTCGAACTGGAATAAATATTGCATGCCTAGTGAGTAATGTCCACGCATCACACACTATACAGGTGGATTTCGTAGTACTTCGAAAATGTTGGTGAACACAATACGCATGATCGGGTGAACGCGACGCAAATAAAGGCAATGCGCGAAAAATTTCACCAAACTCCAAAGCGAAACTCGATTATGAGTAAATTAATAAATAGCCACGAGAAGAGACAGGAAAAGAAATTGGGCAGAGATACCACCATGGTGGTTGCAAATGAAGTAGAGGCACCAGGAGGTCAAGTTTGTTATGTGGTCCAAGAAGTAGCTTCCAATACCGGGTAAGGAAATCGGCTATGAAGATTCCTAATCCGGGAATTGATGCCAAGAGGAGAACACTCCAAGTTTAGTTCCCCCAAACCACCTTTTTTTTGGAAATTGGAATATTGGATTCATGTATCGCCACTTTTACCCCATTATACAGACAATCCTTTTACAACGAACCTCGCCAACCTGTCCCCCAAGGCGCAAATGAACTCAGTTTTCAGTAGCCCCTCGATGAAGAGCATGAACAGATCGAAAGAAAAGACAAAGAATTGGATACCTACCAGAGGAAGTATTTTATAGGGATGAGAAGACGTGGAGCGAAGCTGGGAGAAGAGAATTAATCTGCAAGGTGAGAGAACTGGAAGAGATTTAGTTGCAGGAACCGTGACAGAAGACATCAGGATCAGCGTGAGAGTTGGATGATGACGTGGGATAACAATGGAAACCAAACAGGCGAGGCGATTTCTCTCGAGAGCAGCCCTTTCAGGCGAAGGGGCGGAGAAATTCAGAAGGCGCGAGAGGAGGGAGGAATTTCAGAAAGGCTGAGTGAGGAACCTTTTCCACCGACCCTCGCAAACTTCATCTCAGGGTCGGTCAGCTGGCTTCAAAGGGCTACCACGGAACGCCTCCCGGGAAACTACGGGATGCTCCGCGACCTTTTTTTAAAGGTGAGCCCGAGGTGGGCAATGTCTAGAGGTACAAAAGGATTCACCGACGGTGCGAAAGGAAGGGGTGAGGGAGGGCGGAGGATGAAGTCGGGGCCAGGCGAGGCCATCGGGGGTAGAATGGGACGTACGGGGAGGCCCCATGACGTCGGCAATGAATGCCCCCGTCTCTTCCGCACCCTTAAGCCTCAACGACCTGTCTCCATGCCCTCCCCATCTGCCCGCCCACCGAAGTCTCATCCTTTCCGCGCCGCTAATGCGAATGCCCATCCGACGCTTGTTCTCCGCCCTGTGAAATCGCGATCCACTACTCCCGCTTTGATATCCCGGTCGAGTGGGAAAAAAACTGCACGGGTGAGCGTACGTCTGAATGGGTAATGGGTGAGCCCTCTCCTCTCGAAACTACGCAGAAGTCCACCTTGCGTCTCTTTCCCTGGATCGTTTCGACTCATCATGGGCTGTGACGAGCCGTGGCCGTCCTGATTAAAGGACTTCCTCTACGGTAAATTTCATCTTTCCTTCACGCACGGACAGAGGTGGAGGCATTTGGATTCAATGATCTGCGATAACTCTCCGGGGGATTTTGACGCATTGGAAATGAAACTATTTTTTAATATCTAACATAATAACAACATAATAACAAAAAAATAACAACAGAGGTAGTAGAGGATGGTCGAATGTTTTTAGCACTGGCGCAGAGACCTGTTTTCGTCCTGAGCGAGTCTTATTTTGATAAATTGCAGCTGAAAGAGAGAGCGAATGAGAGCGGTCATCTTCCTGGCAAACTTCAATCAAAACACTTGTGATCACTGACAAACTCACTGATTTTCTTTCTTGTTTTCATCGTACAGAAGTGCCAAGAACTTTGAACCGAGCTATATCTCTCACTAATAAAACCTCCGGTCGAGGGAGAAAAATATTCACAGCGTATAATACTAGGCACTCCTTTCAATTTCAATAGGGACATTTTACTAAGAATAATTACCGCAATCGACCGGCCATGATGGCTTTGGCACTTACATGCTAATCATGAGTCGCGGTTTCGCAGCTACCCTGAGCTGGAATTTCACATTCCCAACAGACTAATAAGTCTGTCTAAATATATTACATGGGCCCTAATAGACGTGAAAGGTACGGAAGGCACACACAACAATAGTTACTCAAATATTATTACGATGAAATAATCCAAGATGGATAAAATAAGCGAAGATGCTATATCCTTGCCACACACGCTATGCCAATATGGTGACCAAACAACCGTAATGTTGTCATTATTTCATATAATGAAGGTATAGCTCAAAGTTCAGATATGTGTCTTCAGTCGCGCAGTAGACTGAAAAATGGATTATGGCATCCAGCTAGAAAAATGATTGCTAAGCTAGACGTGAGGTAGCAGATCACTACACATATTTATGAAGCCAAAGGGGAGGCATCTTCCGATCCTTTTGCATATCATAGAAAATTACAGTATTCAAGACATATAAATAATCTAATGGAGAGCAACAGATATGGATACGCACGGAGAATGAGAGACGAGATTTCACAAAGGGCACTTCCGAATCTTCACGAGACATTTCTTTCTATAAATAGATGCTAATCATGTCCAGTGGTCAGCTCAGTGGTCCAGTGGTCAGATGCTAATTAGTCCAGTGGTCAGCAGTGGCAAGGCATACACAAACGAAGGGATGGAGACATCAGTTCCTAGTTAAGACAGAATCTATTCTTCAGGAGGGTTTACAGAATTACCCCGCCTAGGTGCTCGGCACGTTTAAATCATCTTGTGGGCGGGAATAGCGCGGCATAGGCACAGAGAAGAGAGGAAAACATCAGGTTTCTCTGATAGTTTGAACAGGCATCACCTTCGGGATGCTCACAAACCCTTTTGAAAATTAACGCACAGACGTACCCAGCGCGGATAAGTCTCCAGCTGGGCGACGGTAGAGCGAGATGGGCTAACTAGAGGCACGATGGCATCAGTTCTTTGCGAAGCCTCTGGGAGGTCTTCCTGAGAATGCTGAACATTGCCGTGCATGGGTGTTCCTTGCACTTCAATGACTCGACAAAAGGCGGTGGGAATGCTTAGGCAATGATAAATGAAGGTGAGATGAGACATCTATATGGTGAGGTCATTAGGGGCATCACCTACCGGCTTCATAGTGAAGGGAGGGAGACTAAAGCTGTTACTGAAGGCGACAAGGGGCACCACCTTCTGACACATACTGTTTATAAGTGCCCAAAAAGGATTAGTCGTCCAGAGGGCGTTTCTATTGAGCGGCGCAAGTAAACAAAATAGAAGTAAGCATCAGTTCTTTGTGAAGTCACATGGGGCATCATTTTCCGATTCTTGAAAATTACCGCGCATGGGTGTTCTGTACGCTTCAATCATTCAAAGGGGGGAGGTGAGAAGGGTGCTCGGAAATGTAGAAGAGGAAGGGAGGAGACGAGTTCTTTGTGATGTCTCTCCCACACCGCCTTGGGCCGTCTAAGGGCAGAGCTGAGGGCACCCCGCATGTCTCTCACAACATCCAACACTCGCGCGGAGTTCACGCTCGAATCAACACCGCGGAGAATCGTTTAGAGCGGCGGTTTTTAAAAAGGACGGAACGTGGAGGACGAGGCAATGGGATCACCACTCCCACCTTCTTCTTCTTCTTCTCGGTTTATTTTTTTTGCGGCGGAATCGAAAGCGCTCACGGGATTAGGCGAAAAAGAATCCAATTCCCCAAAGTCCTCGCATCGGTATTTTTCACCCGTCTCTCTTTTACCACTCCAGCGCTTTGGTAAAAGGGGTTACCAGGGACCTAATTATGGCGGCTTGGCGTGCCGGCTCACAGCTGAAAACACAGCACATCTGATCTGGCAAAGAGTCAAAGGGAGACGGATGGGGAACTCATGCAAGAGAAAATATTTGGCTCCACGCCAAAGCAAGAAAAATGGAAACAGAGACACCTCTCGCCGAAACAGAATATACTATTTACATCTGGATGATTATTTTAAACCCATCCAAGGTAAGCAATAAAGACGATCGGAAATGTTACAAATACGACCTAAGCATCGTTAGTAGTAGTAACCAATTGGAAGACTGATTTCTCTACAGCTCTCTACTCCACTCTCATATCAGCCGAACCACTTCATTCCAACGCGCCTCTTCTACTTTGCCGTAACTAGCCTGATTTAATTCTACATTTGGTCTCACCCGCTAATTCTTCCCACTTATGTCTCAATTTATTACCGTCTTCAACCCGTCTTCGTTGTGTCACAAAATGAGCACAAATTAGTCTCCTCCTCTCCTAAAAATTTTCATCGTATTATAAGCAAACGTTTTTAAGAAAATAAGCAAACATTACTCACGAGTATCGATATTCTATAATATTTTGTTTGATTATAATTATTTCGCTCACTAAAATCTTGTTACGTGAGAAGTTGATTTTTGATGCACGACTTAAGTCGAATTTTGGTGACAACCTATACATATGAGAACCTCACACAAACCAACTAGGGGCATTTCCTCTATGTTAATATACACTTCCTCCATGCCTTAGTGAGGCATAAAATGCATAAAGTGCAGTAATAAAAAAGAGTCGCCGAGGCATTAGTGCTACGATAAGTTGGTAAGTGGACATTTTATCACAAATGGTTCATAATTCACGTTCTATTTTTGCTTATTGTACCTTGTATCAGGTATGACTTTAAGGGCACTGTGGAGAAGATGCCTATTGATTTATTTTCTTTTCAAATAACCTCGTTGAGTACGTATGAAAGCACCCAATTTTTTCTTACGCCAGAAAAGGTAAAAATACTAGGAAATTTACTTCAAATATCAGTTTACTAATCTCTGGATCAAAGTAGAGCCTTCTTTTAAGAATATGCGGAATGGGGGTCAAAATCGAAATAATGATTTATTGTAACAAGCATAGAAAATATAACTCTCTTGGGAGTCACAGACGATTCGGTCAAAAGGCAACGTAATTAAAGCAATCAAGTGACATTCGACGCACATTTTTCATTTTGAGTCAATTAAAATTGGCTTTCATACTTGGACTCTGGACATGCAGAGATAGTAAAGATAGAAAATTCAATAATTCAAAATTCAACGCTGCACACGGTCGAATCAGGAGTCTGAGAATAAGTCCATGCCATAACCCAAGATAAAGATGAATACGGGAAAAAACCGTCCAATGCACGGGGTCAATACCTACACGCACAAAAAAAGATTTATCCCACACAAAGCCAAGATAATTTTTTTAAATATTTCTCGGCGGTGAAGACATCTAGAACTTCGTCGCTCAACCGCGCACTAAAAGTCATCAACCAACGTGGCTGCATTTTACACCCATACGACGAAGTCACCTGGATGAGACCGCATCCCCTATTTGGGACGATTGGGCATTACGAAGAGTAAAGCGGGAGATAAAGCGGGGGACTTTGCTAAGATCGACCCGGGGAAGAAGTGAGACGAAGCAGCCAGCACCGCGTCCTTGGGACCGGTGCGCGAGCGGAGTAAGAGAAGCGGAGACGAAAGGAGGGAAGCCATAACCGCACACCCGCTCGGAGAACTTTAGAACGCTTACGCGATTCGAGGAGACGAAAACTTTCGTCACGGTGTGGATGTCTGCAAGCGAGTAGAACGCCCTCCTCTTCGCTGAGATGGCACGGTCTCAAGAGTTCCACCCGAGGAATGGGAGGGAGGAGCTGGAGGGACGAAATGCTGGAGGGATTTGGACTCGTCTTCACCCGCGTATGAGGACTCCGAGTCGGCAGGAAACATCTCCAGCCCTCCCACGATCGGCCCGGGGGACGATAAACGAATCGCCGCCTGACGACATAAGAGTTTGCCGATCCACTCCCGCATTCAAAATAGTTAAACTGTTCAAACCCCGCCAGAAACCACTCCCCCCGGAGGACTAATTCAACGCGGAGCACCGACGCAGATCCATACATGAGCTCTTTCCTGCAACCGTCCTTCCCGGTCATATTCACACAAGCGCAACCAGAGTGTCAACTTCTGGTCCGGCCATAAAGTTCCTACGGAGGCTTTATATTTCCGTGGAGCGGTGAAGGGTGTCGCAGGGGAAACTGACACCAGCTCAAAACTGCCAAGCGCAAGAGAGATTTCCGCATGGCACACAATATTATATTACGACCAAGAAGGTCGCTGCAATAGCCTGACAGGGCTGAATGAAAATCCGTGGCGACGAAATGAAGCAAGATGCATGCGGCATCGGTCTCATACGGCATCGGTCTCACTACCATATGCACTCTTTCTTCCATATTGCCAGATATATGACGGCTGATTTAGATTCCCGTAAGATCAGGTAGTTTTACCAGGATCTTTCCTTTATCAAGCTCCAAGCATCATTTTATTATCGCGCCACACCCGGAAAAAATCCTAAAAACTTATTTGCAACCTGATGACAAGAATGTAAACCCTTTACATTTACGTAATTCCATATCAAGAAGAGAAAATTAGAACCCAATTACAATGCGGGACAATATTTATTCCTACCATCGGAATTAACATTAAATCATTCCGCCTACATCGTCAGATGTAACAAAAATTGACGGATATTATTTGGCGTAATATACAAATAAATAATAACAAAATATGGAACAAATAAAAAAACTTGGAACTAATTGCCAAACAAAGAACATTATAAACTAACATTATCGAAGCATCTATTCTTCATTTTCTCCGATTCAATTAAATATTTAGTTTTCTCCTTTCTCTTTAACGTATTTTCAGTACGCACAAAAAAATTTCTAAATAAAAAATATTAAAATTAATATAAAAATATTTCTCTTCCCGCAGCTTTCTTGAAATGACATATACATGTAACATAACTCCGTAAGCAGGTCCTTCTACGAAGGAGTTTCTTAACAATTTCTCAAGGAAAGAAGAAACATTAAGTCATCACAACGATTATCTCAGATACAAAGCAACTTTAATAACATTTTAAGAGCTGAATTTTAAGTACCGCCTAAGTAATTATCTATGAATAATGCAACTTCCCATAACAATTACCCTTAACTGACGATGACCAATACCAAATCCTAATAACTTCAGTTCGATTAATCAGCTGTACTATACTGACATGAGCTATAACTGTACTATAACAAAATTTTCAAATGACGCTACAATTTCCTTTGTTTTTCTTCTAGGTAATTATTTTCAATAGTTTTTCTCCGTTTGCATTTTTTAATAGAGGGCACATATATTGGCCACTCAGGCCTTCCATTATAATAATTTACTTTTCAACGCCAGGTATGCTGAAACTTGCCAACGATTAGCCCGTAAAGGAAAAAGCATGTGGAGTTCCATGATCTAGCCTCTCAGAAGCATCAGATACACTTTCATGTTTTGTTCGTGCCAAAACGCCACAATAAACATATTCCTAATACCGAATACGGTAATATTGTCCTTATTTGTCACTTATCGTCACAACTGTAACAAAGAAATTCATAAAGATGAAACTTAAGAAGACAGGTTTAATCCAGGGTAAAGTCAATGACACAAGGGCGCGAAGAGATTAACTGCTCATGCTTGCAATTAGTAATTGATTGAGGTCATATGATAACTCAAAGTCAAAGTTACTATCGTAGCAATAATTTTGCAACCAATAGTAATTTGTTACTTTAATTCATGAAAAAATAAGCCGGCCAATATTTGTCCGCCAATACCAGAGACGTGGCCATCAACTGGACCAATGTGCAAGTTTTGACCCAAAGTCCAAAATTATTTTTAACCAAAATTCTTTATGTAGTTACTTTACAATAGTCAAAAAGGAAATAACTGCGGTTTTCACAGAGGTTGAGTCCATTTGATTTCAATTTGTTGTGATTTTTATAACCCTTAAAACACAAAATTTCTTTAAGTGGCCAGTAATAGTACGCTTATCGTAATTTATAAGGGGCGGAAAAGTAAAAAAAATATTAGAGTAAAATCCCCAGCACCTGATTTCCGCCTCAATAAGTTTATACGCTCAAAAAGACAAATAATTATTGAATCAAGGCAGCTGAAGAGATTTCACCGAGGCACACTTAGGTGAGTGAAGAGAATTCAAACCCGGTTTCCCCTACGAATTTCGACAATATCATCGACCAACTTCCTCCTTCCCCTGAAATTAGCTGGGAAGCTCAAGAAGAAGGAGATCGGGATAAAGAGTGACGCCGTGGAATTAACGGGCACTCCGTTAAGAACACGGAGGAGACGCCTAAATAATTGAGTGGCCCCGCACTTTTCCGCCGGAGTCCAAGGTAATCTCCTTCAGACGCCGACCTTCCGTCGTTTTAATGCCTGTTAAAACCAGTGCCGGAGTCTTACACCCTTTATACGACACTCACCCTTCCAGCCACCCTAGGGCACCGCCAGAAACGACCTGCTTCGAGGGAAAGGCAGAGCTTCCCCGCGAGAGAGCAACGGTAACCGCGATACGTCATAGGGGTTGACGCAGGCAATTAGTCGTTGGCGAGGAAGAGGGGGGAGTGAGAGGGAGGAAATTGGAACCCTGAGGAAGAGGATACGGCGAGGGAGGAGATGGGGAGGTGCGAGGGTAGAGAGGTGACCGTAATGCCTCAGAGACGCCTGCCACGTCACTTTCAAACCACTTCCACTCCTTATTCCCCCCTCCTTATTCCCCCCTCCCCCCCATCTCATGGCGAAAAGCGTGCTTGTGCAACTGAGATGGATACATACGATCCTGCGTGCCGCCGCAGAGGCTTGTGGCAGAGCTTGTTTGGATGTCGGCCATTAATAGGAAAGGGAATAGCGAAACGGAATCGGGGAGAACGAAAGTGAATCGCACATAAATTTAGGATAAAAATAATTATGGGAATATAAAACAGTATGATTAGTTATGAAATGTATTTTTCCCCACGAACGATATGAGATTATAAATGTCGCTATACACGGTGTATTTTATTACACAAACGAACGTATCGCGGTATGTACTGGGAAATGAATGGAATCAGAGAAGGTTCTATTTCCTGTTCAGATATTCAGACAATCGCACAAGTGTTCGTACAATTTGCCCCCTAACAAAGTACAGTATTCCTAATGAAAGAGTTTATGAATTCGTTGGTCCAAAAGATTTACCGCGTAAAGCGGCCTTAAAAGCAGCCAATACGACATTTGACTAGGTAAGCCGAGAGGTAGCGAAACATTTCATTTGCTCCCTATTACTCTTCTCTTAATCTGCAACATAGTATTACCATCTCGTTTCGCATGCTTAAATCATATATAATACTGTACTTAACCCGTATAATTCACGTATCTCTGTGCGAGTCTGTAGTTGAAAAGTACATCGATACAAATAGTTTCTGTAACATCCGCAGCCTACCTATAGCATAGGGCGAGCAGGTGCAATTTCACCTGCTGAAGAGTATTTGCAGGTTTTTGCTTATGCATAAATATTTGTCATTGCGTTGACTTAATTATCATTTTTGTGCATTTTGGTGATAACTCACCCCCCACAAAACACACTATAGTAGGCTCGCAGGATATCATGTCGATAAAAATAAACGAATGGCCTCAGATTCTCACTCATTTAATCACGTGGTGGGCGGGAAGAAGAATTTTCGTGCCTACCAGTGCAGCAATCTACCTATCTATCTATTTTTGGAGGCTTACGTCGGTTCTACAGATATAGAGCTGGGAAGCAGAAAGTATCCGAGTCATCTAGGAACTCACCTAATTTGAAGTTTTCAAGAAAATAAAACCTGGCACGTTGCCTCTGAGTATTAAGAGGCCAGAAACTTGCATGTTTAGAATAAGCTCTAAGTCGAACTATTTTCCAACGACGTCCAAAACAATACGTCAAACGCATAAATTCATGTACGCAAGATTAGGCATATATACGGTGTAACAGATAGATTTAAAAAGTATTTTTTCCGATAAAAATAGTAGATATAGTGACATCTGTATTTAAGAATGGGCCATTATGGTGTAGGACAGGTGGCCAACTGAACACTCGAGGTTCCTGTTGATTTTGCAGGGTATTGAAGCAGCGGCGTATATTCCGGTGAATTTTCACCTCCTGACACGTTCATTTCAGGTAGCTTACTTGGCAACATCAACATAAGTCAACTTACGATACTCTGTCCACGTGGAGCTGAGGCTGCGGGAATGAGCAATCTAAAAACAAAATTATGCAATTTTTGTGGCTTGAAGCAGTGGTGCACGTTTTGGGGAAAATTATCCTCTCCCACACACCCTCTGGGCGACTTGCAGGACACCATGTAGATTGAGGCGCCATGTGTACCCGTATCACGTTGATGAATGCATGTGCAGCGGCGTAAGGAGAGCGCGCACGCAATTTGCTTCGGTGGTTTTCAGCGGACGGGACAGAGAATAAGGTAGGAAGCTTTGAGTTTGAGTCGAGAGATAAGGAGGCACGGGATAGAAAGAGAGGCTTGGGAAGGCTTAGCGGAGATGAAGAGAAGAAGTGCGGTAGAAGTGTCCGTACTTCCTACTCCAGTCCTATCTCAAGCGTTTTAAAACCTTAAAAAATCATGACCTACTTCCTAAACATCAAACATTACGTTCATAGAAGAGCTAAAAATCCCAGCGAGGTGGAAAAGTTAAAAACATTTCAAAATTCTCCTACTTCTAGCGTACACGATGGAATGGATTAAAACTGGACCGACAGAGTTTTCAAAACTTCAAATGATTCTTGCTAAATAACAGAACTTCAGGGGACCAGGTTGGTGAAAAGACAAACATCAGTTACTCCCAAGAGTACTACTTTTCCATTTCAAGCTCAAGTTCAGGCAGATGCAGAGTTAGGTCAGTGGAGTCTCGATTCCTACCAGTGCGAAATAGTGAAAGCAATTCATGTGCAGCATTTCACCCAATGGCATGCAAAACGGTTAACTCCATGATGCCGTTCAATAATCGCACGCTAATCAACGAAGGATTCCTGTACATTACCCCTCAATTTCCTAGCTAACCCCACCTTACTATCCCAAATATCTATTTTTCTGATGGCGCAAATGATCGCAGTCGTCAATCACATTCGGCAAATAATCAAACACCAGTACTTCACCAATAAAAAGAGAAAATACGAAAGGCAATACAGCACTCGCGATGGAAGCCAAAAAGGCAAAATATTTGGCAACATGCATGGTAGACATACGGAATGAAACACGCGGACTATGCGTTCAGACGACGAAAAGAGGATAGCAAGAAGGCATGAGCCATTCTTTTCAAAAATGTCTAAGAAATAATTATAAAGTTCACAGTAAAAGCCTCAATGGCTGGTATTACGAGATATGTGGTTGAGCTATTAGAATGGGCCAAAAAAACAACTGTAGAGAAATAACAAGTTGCTCTGAAAAATAATGAGAAGCATACAACGAGAAATAAGAATATATTTGATTAGAAAGATTATTCACGGACTATTTATTTGGCATCGCACCCTTTAAGGGGATTAACAAAACTAAATAGCAAGAAAGAAAGTGGTAAAATAAACCTGATATATTTTCCTTCAGGCCAATCTCAACTCCTTAAACCCCCTTCTGCAAAATATATATGCAAAAAGTTTCGTTCACTTCTAGCCTTCATCACATGTTAAAAACGGAAACTCGATAATGGGTTATAAATTAAATGTCTCTTGTAGTAGCAATTCACACATCAAGCAGGGATATTATTAGAATAAATGAAGACTTTCGTTGGTCGGTGCGTTGACAGTCGCGGCCATTTGCATCGTACATAATGTCCAAAGTCACCGGTAAGAACAAGAAAAAAATGAGCAGCAAAACAGACTTAAATAGGAAAGGTGTTCCACATTAATAAAATCCAGATTCAAGGAAAACCTGCCATAGATTTTCTAGACCAAGAGCGGTCTACTGAAACCTCTTCTTATCAATTCTACCCACTTAAGCATATACTAGTCTTTTTCATCTCAATTCGTTACACATATTTCGCTTTCCTTCATACAGTCCCAGATTTTTCTTCTTCTCTTCCCCCTCACACATTCCTGCAACATCCATCTCTCCATTCTCCTTTCAGCAAGCTGTTACTCCCTCAACACTTCCTCCATTCGCTATCGCTGCCTCCTGCGACTCTCTCTTATCGGGTTCCTATTCTCATGTCCCACATATTAGAAAGTGCTTCCCGATTAGCTTTCCTTTCATCTACATCTACATCTACGTAATACCCTGCGAGCCACCACGAGGGTGTGTGGCAGGGGGTGAAGATCACCAAACATGCACTATTGCCATGCCTTTCCTTTCCTTTCTATCCTTCTTATTCTTCTATTCGTTTCCACACCCGCAATAGACAAATCTCCTGTCCATATTCATTTTATATTCACACCTCGAATACGCCGCGAGCATTTTGGACCCTTGAGGGAAGATTTAGCCAGTACAATAAATATAATAAAAGAAAAGCGGAGCGATTTGTTAAAAAATGATATTAACGAACATGTTTAAACACAAAGTGTTTCACAGCTTTTGGAGGGGTTAGGTTGGGAGCCACTAGAGACTCGGAGGCTACAAGCTAGGCTTAATTTAGGCTAGGGAAATTCAGAGCAGCAGTGTTCTAGAGCGACACTGAGAATATTATTTTGAAGCGATTCTACATTTATATGCTCGAAAGAAGCAAAAACATAAGACGGATACCTTGCGGAACACTTATGCACAAAATTCGTTCTTTCCACGCTCAATGATGACTAAAATAAAACCGGAACTCCTCTCGAAATACTTCCGTAATACACTTCACCAATAAACCTCCCAAAACCTTTTCTTTAACACAGATGGTTTTCTAACACCCCCTGCCACACGCCTAAACGGTGGCTCGCACGGTAATATGTAGATCTGGATCTTCCTTCCTTAGTTTCAGAACCACACAATACTACATCTACGTTATACCCTGAGAGCCACCCAAAGGGTGTGTGGCAGGGGGTGCTTCCACACCAGGCATGCGTATCATCACTATCACAGCGTAGATTAAATTATAGGCTTAACCTCCCGACTAAATTTCAGGAAAAACATTTCTCTGACGACGTGAAAAACATACTATTAACCCCCTCGTACTATGGCAGATTAGATTGCGCCAATAAAATTAGAGAGCTAGATTGTAGAACCGATAGGTAAGGAAATGTCATTTTTTCCGCGTACCATTTGGGACCATAAATGTAGAATCAATGTAAGCGTAGCATCGTTTTACAAACCTAGCTCCTCATCGCTGCACGCGATCTAATTCCGATATCAACCCCGCTTCTTAAGGATTGCATGCACTGGCAGCGTATTCCAGATGAGGCCTAACGATTGAAAAATAACAACGTTCTTTCACTTTCTCATCACATTTTCCGAGTATTCTCTTGACAAAGCCTAGCTAATAGCATAATAGAGTTATCTCTCTTATTTCTCCTCAGATTTTAGCTCGGGTTTTTTTCCTTAATTCCTACCTTTTTGCCGGAAGTACATCTCTGGCTAAGGTACTACGTCGTGGTAAGGAAAACTTGAGAGCAAGAGAGAGGTGAGAAGGAGTGCGTTTGAACGCAGCCTCGTCCTCTTTTCCTTCGAGCCCATCTCGAACCCTTAAAAACCTCCGCCCATCACACAAAACACCCTCCACCCTCCTCCCAAGCTCAAGTCCCGCCTCTTACCTTGCAGAATCCGTCTTCTTCCTCCGCCTGTGAGGCTCCCCTCTTCCCACCGCCTTGAGTGGAACCTTGAGACTCCCGGGCGCGATGGGAGCTCGTTCAATCTCCCGAGACGCCTGCATCAATCAGGGCGCGTTTTATCCCGGCTCCACCACCACACACCCTCCCCGCACACCCGACGTCTTCCCGCCCCGAAACCCTGAAGACTCCTTGGGAGCCGCCGCCTCCTCGCGGGGAGCGATTTTGCATCCGTCGAAAGGAAGTTGGGAAAGAGGTCGTACTCGTGTTATGTGAAGAGCCCATAAGTAATCGGACTTGATGTGCGAGTATGTGAGCGGCGAGATGACTCTGAGTGGGTACAACGTATGAGAGAACAGAAAATGCTTCCGATGCTTTACATGCAAGCGGTCTGAGTGAGGTGGGAATGTCATCGTCGTGTAATTCAAGCCTGTTCTGCAAAAATCATTGCCCCAAACTAGAGAAAAAAGTAAGACAAAAACTGCAGAGCGATAAAGATACGGTAATGTGGAGCCATAGAAGAATGATATGGACTATGGGAAAGGAGCGGATCTATACTAAAGAAGTCTTAGGGAGGCCCAAAGAGAAAAAATGTTTATAAAATACAATTCAAAATAGAAGATACCAACACAAAGGTTAAATTTCGCGATACAATAAGCTCTAATGAAGTGTAATAAGAGGGAAAACGACAGGGGAGAACTATCAGGGATGGGCAAGAAAGGAATGCGTCATCAAAAAACAATGATGAACGTAAATGATGGGAGAAAGGAGAGCTGCAGAAAATCACTCTTCCAAATGATGATTGCTGTTGATGACAGACCAGGAAGAGAAGAATAAGAAGAGTAATTATAGATATTGTGAGCTGGAGAAGAGAAGCTCACCGCCGGCATCAGCTTTGTCTTTGCCACGAGGGTAATTTGGTTCCATGTCTCATCAAAAGTTATGAGAATAGCTCCCGCAAACGTTCCTGGCACATACCAGAACGGAAAGGAGGGGAAGTAAATTGTAGGAGGTGACGGAAAGAGATGGATGCAACTAGAGGGGCTATGCCAGGGGAATCAAGCAATTTCACGAAAAAGACATGAAGCACACGTATCCGCAAGGCAGGAATAGCTCCTGCAAAAGTTCCTGGCGCAGACCTGCGCGGTAAGGGGGTGAGATAGAAGCGGAGGGGGTGACGGGAACGGGCGGAGGGGAAGAGAAGGAGGCTTTGTAAGAGAGCAAGACGGGAACCAAACTACTTCGCGAAATAAACTAGAGTGTAAGGCTATTAGGCTGGTGGATAAATCAACCATCGTCGAGACCCAATGTTGAAATCTCATTGCGAGACCAGTCAAAATCAAAACGTGACGGCAGGTAGTTGTGAGCAATCGCACCTCTCTTACCGTTTATGCTGGCAGCTATACTACACTCGTAGAGCTGTTCTCATGACAATCAAGAAGGAACCGAATAGACACTAAAAAATGTGCCATCTCTGGACATTAAACTCGAGTCCTCCGCGAGAGGAGCCCACACCCCATTTCTTAGGGAGATTTTTGACTAAGGTGCGTATTAATATGGATGCTTTTCTTTCTAGTTCCCGCGAGTCTAGAATACCAACGACAGGTTTCATTCACCTTCGGAACTGGATTTCACTTTGAAACCCGCAAAATTCATTTAACTTCCTTTCTATTCTCCATTTTTCTTCGGATGTTAAATCCAAGCTCCTACCGAATGGTTCGGCGCTTCAGAACGAGAGGAAAGGTATTAGAATAATTGAAGAATTCATCTCCACCGTATGGAAAAATCAGTACCCTATGAAAACCTTACGAAGGGATCGGCCTCGGATCAATTTGCGTTGGAAAAGAGGAAGTGGTTGTGTTATGCGAGACCGCACGTGCATTTGGACTGGATGTTTGTGAATGTGCGAGATGTAGGAAAGGCCTTGAAAGGGTGCCTTCGCATGGAGAAACGAAAAGCTTCAGCCGTTTTACATGTTCGTGACCGAAGGCATGTAGGGACGGATGCCAAGCACAGGATGTGTGATTGGAAAGAGTAGGGCGGGAAAGGACGAGTGTCGGGGACAGGGATTCTGAGCAAGGGAACCTTGAGTGGGAGGTGCCGTCACGGGACGTGGACGTCTCTGCCCCTTCCATCTGCCTCGTTATTTCTCCATTTCGAAAATGGCTCCATATGTCCGTGGAACGGGGTCCAAAGTCCCTATCCTTCCGCCAACCCCATCACATCACGCCAGAATCTTTCCAACCCCCACCCCCCCCCTTCCACTTTCTGAGCGACGGGCGATTTTCACCGAGGAGAGAAAGGGGTTTCTGGAATCGTTTGAATTGCCCGCCCGTCAAGGTGTCTTGCATCTCTTTCTCTGGGCCCCCACACGGATTTGTTTCCCGGTGTGGAAAAAAAATGCGCCGGATATTTCGCCAAGGTTCTATTTCCTCTCTCAATTGGAGCTCGGAACTCCTCGGAAGAGAGCAGAGCGGTCAGCAGACGCAATATAACAACGTTATCCTCGACACATTGCACCGAAACACTAACAAGCTGAATAAAATGTGGGCCCAGAATACATCCCACACGATGAATTGCACATTGCTTTTGATGAAAAGAAAATGAAAGATTTCAAATTAAATTAGCGCAGTAAATAGTTGTTGATTTAATTAGTTGAACCTAAATAAATTTTGAAACGAGAAAGAAACTAAGCAGACCCGGCGCAGAACATCTCCTTTTCTCAGGAAAACGGGGTGGAAGAAATTAAAAGAGAGACGGCGGATCCAAATTACATAGCCAGGTTTGATCACCCTCATAAAATAAATCAAAGAACGTGAAAGACCATCGCAGCCAAGCACTCATCCTAATCGGGGCATAAAATATAGGCACCAGCTACCTGATAAACATTTTGAGCTCTTTCCTAAATCTCTAAAATCTTTTAGGATATATTTACAACACCTGAGACATGATTAATCCTTCAAGTGTGATTAAATGTGTCAATTCAAACTTATGAGTTTAATATTACGACGAGTAAATGGGTGCTTGCTGTTAGCAAGTAAGGGGGGTTTGTACATTATTTTACACTTTAAGTATCGAAAAATGAATGCATCATTCTCACAAAAGCAATGAAAGCTCTCAAGTATATGTGCTACATGCAGGCAAAGAAAAATATTATGGAATTCTCGAAATAAATTTCACGGTCCATGAGGTACCTGACAGTTCTAGTACAAATCATATTAAATCTCATCCGGTAATTAACGACATTTCAAAATACTATAGTCAGTGAAATGAAAGGAACGTGGAACCATTGGAAGTTCAACATAACTTTATTTGATGGCCTTTCTACGTTAGATATTCCTTTCAGTACAGCATAAAAATAAGGTCTAACATGAAAACTTTATAATAGAACTTCGATCCGAATCGACCATTTTAATATGGTAAATTTTATGTTAAATTTTTCTTTTTCAATCTTCTACATGAATTGCAACTGGTTTAGAATGAAAACTAAAATATCATGAAGATTGGTTGGTTAAAGTTGGTCATCAAACCTACGGTAGAGGTTAGAAAAAGTTGAAGAAATTATACCCAAGACTTAGCAGCAATGTATTAATAGCACCTGTCCATTTAATGATGCCTATATGGGTGCTTGCGATTTGCAAGCAAGGGTGGGGGGAGCGCTGGACGATGATACTCTTTAAATAAGGAAAAAAAATGAAAGCTCTCAAGTCTGCGGGCTACATGCAAGCAAAGAATAATATAATTCTCGAAAATGAAATACGCGCCTCATGAGGTATGGATACCAGACAGTTCTAGTACAAACTTATGTTGTATGTCATCCGATAATTAACGACTTTTCAAAATACTATAATCAGTACACCGAAACGAACGTGAAACCACTGAAAGATTATCATAACCTCATTTGACGGCAAATAAGACGTTGTTCTACGTTAGATATTTCATTTCAGTACAGTATACTTAATTAGAGCTCACATGAAGAATTTTACTATATAAGTTCGATCGGAATCGAGATTTTTAATATACTAATTTTCATGTTCAATTTTTTTTTCTCTTCCAATCTTCTACATGGACTGCACGTTTTTTTTAATGAAAACGACAATATCATGAAGCTTGGTTGGTGGAAATTGGTCATCAAAGGTACGGTAGAGGCCAGGAAAAATTTGAAGAAATTATACCCAGTATTTAGCAGTGCGAAAAATGGCATAGAGAAGAGTAAATTACATGCATTTAGGATACCTAACTCATAAATGTAAAGCTATCGATTGCAATATCTCGAAGCCGAATCGACTTTTTTAACTTTTCCGATTTTACCCAAAATCAACACATAAATATAACCCTCCCCTGAAACTGGCCCGCCTAGCTTAGTTCCAAACCTGAATCGACAATCGGCTAGACGACAATGGAATAAATCCATAGCAACGAAAGTGAAAAAATTTCTAAAATCCCAAATAAAAGTTTAAAAATATCATTTTTACCGTAGGTAGGAAAAAATCGACTGCAAGAATAAGATTTTTCAAGCATTTAGCCTCATACTTGTGAAAGAATTAGTCTTTTAGCTCAATTATTTCATATTTTAATGAACGAAAGAAAAAAGGTCTACACTAAAATTTTTCGTTTTTCCCGTATAATCGCATGTAAAGCTATCGATTGCAATAAATCGAAGCGTAATCGACTTTTTTAACTTTTTCGATTTTTTCCCAACTCGATACATGGTTCCAACTCTATCCTGAAAATTTCACCCACCCAGCTTGCTTAGAAATACCCTAGAGGTTTTGATGAGTCAGTCAGTCAGTCAGTCAGTCAGTCAGTCAGTTTTGTAGCTTTATATATATAAACGAGTAAATGGGTGCTTGCTGTTAGCAAGCAAGGGGGGTTTGTACAATATTTTACCCTTTAAGTATCGAAAAATGAATGCATGATCCTTACAAAACCAATGAAAGCTCTCAAGTATATGTGCTACATGCAGGCAAAGAAAAATTTTATGGAATTCTCGGAATGAATTTCACGGACCATGAGGTATGGACACCTGACAGTTCTAGTACAAATCATATTATATCTCATCCGGTAATTAACGACATTTCAAAATACTATAGTCAGTGAAATGAAAGGAACGTGGAACCATTGGAAGTTCAACATAACTTTATTTGATGGCCTTTCTACGTTAGATATTCCTTTCAGTACAGCATAAAAATAAGGTCTAACATGAAAACTTTATAATAGAACTTCGATCCGAATCGACCATTTTAATATGGTAAATTTTATGTTAAATTTTTCTTTTTCAATCTTCTACATGAATTGCAACTGGTTTAGAATGAAAACTAAAATATCATGAAGATTGGTTGGTTAAAGTTGGTCATCAAACCTACGGTAGAGGTTAGAAAAAGTTGAAGAAATTATACCCAAGACTTAGCAGCAATGTATTAATAGCACCTGTCCATTTAATGATGCCTATATGGGTGCTTGCAATTTGCAAGCAGAAGGGGGGGGGAGTGCTAGACGATGATACTCTTTAAATGAGGAAAAAAATGAAAGCTCTCAAATCTGCGTGCTACATGCAAGCAAAGAAAAATCTAATTCTCGAAAATGAAATATGCGCCTCATGAGGTATGGATACCAGACAGTTCTACTACAAACTTATATTGCATGTCATCCGGTCATTATCGACTTTTCAAAATACTATAGTCAGTATACCGAAACGAACGTGGAACCACTGAAAGATTATCCTAACCTCATTTGACGGCATATAAGACGTTCTTCTACGTAAGAAATTTTAGCTCAGTACAGCATACTTAATTAGAGCTCACATGAAGAATTTTACTATATAAGTTCGATCGGAATCGAGATTTTTAATAAACTAATTTTCATGTTCAATTTTTTTTTCTCTTCCAATCTTCTGCATGGACTGCATATTTTTTTAATGAAAACGACAATATCATGAAGCTTGGTTGATGGAAATTGGCCATCAAAGGTATGGTAGAGGCCAGGAAAAGTTTGAAGAAATTATACCCAGTATTTAGCAGTGCGAAAAATGGCATAGAGAAGAGTAAATTACATGCATTTAGGATACCTAACTCATATATGTAAAGCTATCGATTGCAATATCTCGAAGCCGAATCGACTTTTTTAACTTTTCCGATTTTACCCAAAATCAACACATAAATATAACCCTCCCCTGAAACTGGCCCGCCTAGCTTAGTTCCAAACCTGAGTCGACACTCGGCTAGGCGACAATGGAATAAATCCATAGCAACGAAAGTGAAAAAATTTCTAAAATCCCAAATAAAAGTTTAAAAATATCAGTTTTACGGTAGGTAGGAAAGAATCGATTGAAAGAATTAGATTCTTCAAGCATTCAGCCTCATATTTGTGAAAGAATCAGTCTGTTAGCTCAATTATTTCATATTTTAATGAACGAAAGAAAAAAGGTCTACACTAAAATTTTTCGTTTTTCCCGTATAATCGCATGTAAAGCTATCGATTGCAATAAATCGAAGCCTAATCGACTTTTTTAACTTTTTCGATTTTTTCCCAACTCGACTCATGACTCCAACTCTATCCTGAAAATTTCACCCACCTAGCTCGTTTAGAAATGCCCAGGAATTTTGATGAGTCAGTCAGTCAGTCAGTCAGTCAGTCAGTCAGTCAGTCAGTCAGTCAGTCAGTCAGTCAGTCAGTCAGTCAGTTTTGTAGCTTTATATATATTAATATTCTTATTTTTGCTGCCACCTGGCAAAAGCCTATTGGTAATGCACCCTTGAAAAAAATAAATAATCTAGTCACCCGCTAGAGCCATATCTTAAAGTTTCCTCCGAGAATAAATAGATTTTTCTTATGTAAAGATCCATTATACTTTCATCGATAGCGATCCTAACAATCTTCGTCTTCTGCACTTTTCACGATTTTCTCCAACTCAAATTATAGCTATTTTTAAGAAATCTGTTCATCTATTTAAGCCGCCTTCTCCTTATTTTTTCTCATCAGCTCCCTTCTTCCCCTGATCTATCAAACTCCCTCATTTTTTTTTTTCCTTTATTCTCAGTTGTCAGTATTCATGATTCCTCTTTAAAATATCCTCATTTAACAATGGAAAAAAGTAACGTAAAGGTAAAGTAAAGTAAATGAGTCGAGGAGGCAAGGTAAGTGGATGAAGTACATAAAAAGGGGTGAATAAATGTTGCAGTTAGCGAGTGAGAGGAGGGTGTTGGGAAGTCAGGAGTGGGGAGAAGGATAGGCTTTGTCGAACGGATTTGAAGGTCAGAAAATAAGTTGGTTTAAAGACTGAAATATTGATAGAAGTGGGTGCAACGTCAGCAAAAGAGCAAGCACAGATACTTTAAGACCGATAACCTACATTGGTAGATAACTTCAATAAAAATATATATCATCCGACGCATGAAGATTTCCCCTTCCATTCATTTAATCACGTCCTTTTAGCACAGCAATGAATGTAGTGGCACAAGAAAATTTCATGGAAAGCAAAAAAATGTATACATAAAAACACAGCTTTTGAGCTACGCAAGAACATGAGAGACATTTTCCGTCAGTAAACATTACATTAGCATACAATGTATTTACTTGGTCGGTTGTTATAATAGTACACCTTAGGTAAAACTTTTCCATCTGAAGTCATATTGACGAAAGGGATAGGACTTTGAACAAACAAGCAGAGCCGGAGGAAAGCAGATGACTTGAGCACCACGACAAACACGGTGAGGCGCAGCGCTCTTAACTCAAACTTCCTCAAACCGGAGCATTCCCAAGCGCGGTGCCCCACACATCCCATTCCACAGGGAGAGAGAGAGAGCTTTCACTAATTTTTCTCTGCCAACAAAAGCGAAGCAAACGGCAAAGGCGCGTGACAGAACTTGAAGCGCGAGGAAAGGATCACCGAGATCGCACTGTAGCAATCCAACTAAAGGTGTGCGCTTTCAAATGTGATCACAAGAGAGGCGTATCGCTGACGGTGGATGGCAAGGAGATAGACTCATGGTCGTCACGCCGCTAATGCTGCCCAGCAAATGGACGGTTGGAATAAAAAAAATGACCGTACAATTACATCCGCGACAATTGTTACCCACTCGCTAATCCATACATATACTGGCATGGGGTGTCAGAACTCCAGCCACGTTTTACGTTTCCGAGAATGGAAAGAATTCGATAACTTTTCGATTGGGACACAATATGCAAATTTATGTTTTTGTTGTTTAGCGTGTGTTAACGAAGCGTGTAAAGGGGAAATATGTCTGAATCTACGATACCGTTCTTCCATAATATAATCTACATACGTCAATACTGCAATTGTAGCGTCGGAATCTGATAATCTCGCCAGTCAGAATTGAACCTGAATCCCCTGAAGGATTCTTTAATTCTTATTCCCCCATGCTCCAGCTGATTTTCCTGTGTCTCCATTTCTATTTAATTCAGGAAATTAGTTATGGCAATTTTCAAAAAACTACGGAACTAGCCACGCAGTAACTCTAACGGAGTCACCCGCAAGTGTTCACACAAGTTATGGCGAGCTTTTTAACCAAAGAGTTTTTTACAAACACCATTAATATTATTCTTCCTTTATCACTCAGGTAGGTGGTTTTGACAGTCGACCAAAAGAAGTCATTTGCCCAATCGAGGACAGGTAGGTGTTGTCATGGGGAAAGGGTTATCTTCGATGAAGGGAAAACTGGCGTACGCATCATCCTGCTGTTTAAAAGAGGTGCCAAAGGATTTACAGTTAGACATCCGATACAACAGGCGGGTACAACACGCAAAATACCTCCGCAGAACTAACAAGCACCAATTGGGACTCCATTGAAAAGCCTCCACCACTGCAGGGATTCAAACCCGAGTCCTCGGTATGAGAGTACTCCCGCCATTGCAACATCCCGATCTCTATCTTTATGTATTTTCTCTCATGTGTGCGAACGGAGGAAGCACGGCAAATGAAGACGACAATGACGAGATGAGGCGTAGTAAGGCGCGGAGAAAGAGATGAAACTGGTGGGTGTGGTGCGTGGTTTAAAGAAAGCGTGGCTGAGTTATACAGAGGTGACTATTATTAGCATGATGAGAGGTAGACTGATATTACAGGCAGAGATATAGGGAACTATCTTGTTTAAAAGACGGAGAGGAAAGCAAAAGACAATAAAGACAGCAAGTAGGGTAAGAGCCATTAAGGTGCAGACGTACGACAATGGAATTTTAAGGCGCTGAGGAAGACTTCGAACACATTTGATAAATTCATACCATAGTGGATTATTTAGACCAGAAGACTAGGCTATCACTCCAAGTATGTTGTCTTTATTCAACGGAAACATGTAATTCTGTCTTGGGCTGGCTTTTTCACTCATTAGACATGTAGTCTTTTCCTGTCGTTTTTAAAAGCCACATTAAAATTCCTTCTCTAGCGCAATAACTAAAAGCTATTGCTGCTTCCGCTCAATGCTGCTTTAAGTTTGTTCACAGGTTATCTCGAGGAATGGAAGCTAAGAAATGACGAGGAGACAGAATTCAACCCAGAAAACGACTCAGCAAGAGACGGGACCTGGCTGTCAGGAGGGAGGAAGAACGAAGTCCCAGCTGTGTACCTAACGGCGCACGTCACAAAAAGTAGTCCGAAGACGGCACAACGCTCTCATTCACCCCTTCTATAGTCTCAATTCAAGCACTTCCTTAGCTATGAGTATTTGAAACCCATTATTGCACATGTGAATGACAACGCCAATAAGCTGGATATTTTTCTGAACGACAATCTCATATGTCTCCTCAAAACTACATTCCGATACTGTTACCCTCCTAGATGAGATAGCTTAAGGGCGTTGAGCATTCTCTTTCCAAAATTACTTACTCCAACTCTCCCTTCCTCCGACCAACTACCAAACGCGTGTATATGAGGCTTGAGGCTAAGCTCGTGTGGAAATAAAAAAAGTTTTCTTACGTTTTATTCCCTAACTAACAGTCAACTAACCTCACCTAAATAGCGCGAGTTGTCGGTAGCTCCCCCTTAACTGCTAACTACAGCTGATAACGACTCCTTAGTAACGGCATGCCATGTTTAATGACTAGACAATCAGGTGCAACAGCCATTAGACATGGATGGAGAGTTTCGAATCCTTAGGAAACGTTACAAGGATCTCTAACTGGTTCCCAAGTATTTTATCCATCACAGGAGCGATTCAAGAGTCAATCCGTACCAAGCTTAGCATGCAAGACGATGACACGTGGTCACGTAGCTCTTGTCAAAGCTCAGGTGCTTGCGAGCGCGCCATGCAACGCAGGTATGCACTCCCGCGCCAGCACAGACACGATATCGCGCTGTTAGCGCTCAGGTAAGACAGGGAGGTAAACTTCACCACAAGCGACGCTGAAGCGAACGAAAATGCAAAAAAAGGTAAATAGTATTCGGCCTTTCCACGTAAAACCAATACACTCTCGAAACCGATGGATGAGTCTTTTTATTTTCCCTTTTTCCTTTCAGAAAAATTTTAAAAACAAAAAGTAAAAATAGATTGAACCGTTGTAACGACGACGCTCTCTCACCGACTTCACATACATATATATTTTTTGCGGAGCGCTTGGCAGGAGAAGAGGAGAAAAAAAATCCCATAACCTTTTATGAATATTCGTTCAAGCGAACACACTTTTCCAGCTGGGTTTCGAAGAGCTTTGGCTGGGTTTGTGTGGGAGGAAATAACGTGCTTGAACGAAAGAGATGAATCCATACGTGTACTAGCATGTGAATGTACAACATAATACACCTGTGTGCACCTAAGTACATGGTCATGTGAATAATTTAATTCGCGTTGGAAAGGAGGGAGAGGGGGAGGGACTGGCAGAATGGAGTTGGCGTTGAGGGGCTGGGCGTGCTTGAATGAAGGGTGCCGGTTAATGGTGCCGAAAGGGGTGCAGTAAGGTTAACAATGGACTCGGGAGCAGGGCGGCGGCAGTCTTCTTTTGTCTCCCCGCATCGTCCGGCAATGCGACGCTCGTTCCTCTGCTTTTCACGCGCCGCAGATCGATGCTCAGTTTTTTCTCTTTCCCGGCATTCCGCGGAGGGAACAGGCGGGGGCGAAAGAGGAGGAACAAAAATATGACGTCACGCTCGCCCATTGACAGCACGTTCAGTCTCTCTCTCCCCAACCTCCCATTCACCCCACCAGAGCGACGCGTGCATTTTTTTATATTTCTCAATTGAAAAGGCATTTTGCACGCGCCAGAACATCACCGCTCATCGGGTTTGCCTTGCATAGAGCCAGGGCACATCGGTGAGGGAGGACTGCAGGCCCGAGATTAAATGCTCACAGAGGTATTTCGCATGTTTTATACCTCCCAAAGTTGAAAAGAGAATAATTTCACGGGCCGCTCCAATTTTTAAGCGACCTACTTGAAAGCGAACTACTCGAATATCTTGCCCTTGATGGATAAATAAAAAAAACAAAAAACTATCCAGTTTCGTTCTCTACGGCCAAAGGTTTCCGTCGAAAACATTTTGCATGGGGTGTGACCTACCTCACACGTTTTGCACAGGCACATATTTGACGCCCCGTGTAAATTTTTGATCTAGAGGGAGCAAAATAACTGAAGAAATCTGCGAAAAACCGTCCCTGCGTTTTGTGTTTACCGTCTATGTACTTTGGAATCCATTAATGTTGTCGCTGGCCGATTGAAATCACACCTCATTTAAACCTACTCTCACTGAAATCGAAATATTTCTCTGAGGGCCCGAGAAATATCTTACTACCGGAAAATTATATCTTTATGATTGCCTTTATGTCATCGTACGTTCTTAAGGTTTCCCATAACTCTCGGCATTCTTAGCTCTTCAAATTCCAAGAGAAATATGTCCCCTTTCTTCTTCACGTCGATTACCTTCGACGGTAGCAGACTTCTCATTATCTCCCTATGACTGACCTTCCTAAATTCGCTCTAAACAGGATTATACTTGACAATCTCCTTGTATCTATGCTATCCTTATCCTCTTCTGGTCTAATAAGTTAATTAGTAGCATTCACTCCAATATACTCCGTAATATTTCAGTAATTCATTAGTTAATGTTAATTAATCCACTCCAATTACACAAGCTAAGCCTCCCTTTTTTCCAAAAAATCATTACCAGTAAACACGATGCTTGTTATGAGGCGGTTTATAATAAATTATCACACATTTGCTAAACTTTTATGCATTCTATACCTTAATGAAACGACCTATATACGATGTACTAATAAAACCTCCAAGGCAGCTGCTTCATCACCATCATTACGGCTATTCCATCTCTTCATAGACCCTGTATAGCAACATATGCTTGCACCACAAGCTGCTTTTCGAGTTCACTACACCGAATATATCGTAGCACCCTCCAAATTAAAAATTTCCCGTGCAGGAGACTTTCCATCAATCCAAACAATAGATCTAGTCCACCCAAGCACTCAACCATAAACACGAGAATAATGATGAACAAGCTAAATATCCATTCCTTGAGAGTTGGGCAGATTTTCCCACCGCAATCCTACTAACGTCAAATTTGAGGATGGTAAATTCCTCCGCTTCGTTGATTTTATGGAACAAATGAGCGGGAATAAACCACACAGCCGCATGCATGAGGATGTGCTTAGTAGCGCTAGTAACTCAGAAGCTACTGAATTCGATTATGTTGAAGAATCTACTAGCGAGTCACGTCCAGTGTTTTCATATCGGAAGCCGATCACAATAACACAAGCGAATAATAGAGGGACCCCTAGTACGGCATAAGGACGATCCCGTGGTTACGGTATCTAAGGGCATGGGAGTCTATTGTTTGCATAATGATTTCATAGGAATTCGAACAAGGGCCATTTCCATCAATAGGATAGCCATAGATGGCTTGTGTATGATGATCGGAGATTTTACCGCTGTCTACATACTGGGATTTCGAGAGAGGGAGAAGACATTAAAAGCTACAACGAGTTTACAGAAGCTAATGCTGTTCTACAGAAAGCAAAGAAAGACATGTCCCACAGCAAACATAGTTGGATTAGTTAATGGGTATTTTTCTACTCAAAGTAGAAATGTAGTGCGTGAAACACATGTGAAATCTAAAAATCTTTCCTGGATAATCCCTCTTGGAAGCACATATTACCATTTGTAGGAATGTGTAGCTTCCATTATAGCAAGACTAGATAGTTTTGAAATAATTCTATATATTAAAGACCTACGCATTGTAGACTTCGTTTTAATTTCAAGGATCAAGAACAGGTAATAGAAAGTGCGGTGTCTCTATTTTACCTGGTGACTATTGTGTTACGACGGACAAACCGAGAGGAACTGTACGATGAGATGTGAAGAGCACAGGTGGAGCGCAGTGAACATAGGCCAATGCTCTACGTAAAAATTATAAATAGATACAAGCCACAAAATTTATTCCAAACGTATGAATCCACATTTATTTGAGAAAGGCGAAAAATTGGATATTTACAACAATTATCTATTTTCACTGAGCCATCTTTCTAGATATAACCGTCCTAAATGCCTTATCACTGTTAGACCTTAACCGCTGTTGACCTTGCTTTTCCCTTCAAAGCCTCAATTCACCTGAAAACGATATTGCATTTCCCATTGCCAACTGCCCTTAACGTCCCTTTTCACTTTTACCCTCCTTGAATACGTACGTATACACGTGTCGTGAAGTTGAAAAATACTGTCCTGAATATAATTTTTCAACGTTGAACCAGCAGTTGATTCAATACATAATCGTGTTGGCACGCGAAACACTAACCACAAACTAACGGAAGGGCTAACGGAAGAAGTAATTCTGAGAAAGACAGAGGCCATGGAACGCCAGTATCAGGTTAATTCCGCGCTCAGATTATGATTTTCACCTGCCTTCGGAGTTTTACTGCAATATGTTAAAAGTTCCTGATGGATTTTTTCGATAGTTACGCCATTGAGAGACTGCATATGAGAGCTTAAGAGCAGGGCTAGAATAAAACAAGACGTAAGAGAGGGAAGAAACACGGGCTGTATTTCTTTTTTTACACATTCTCGTTACCCTTTCGTCGTAATTCGATTCAAAGCATTTATCAAAATTTCATCAATGAGGTTATAAACAACTCGTCAAGTTTTAACAGGTGCGCAAATAGAAGAAAGAGAAAAAAATCAAGTTAAAAAGTTAGCCATTCCAGATGTGACGCAGGATTTCGATGAAATAGAGAAAATTTAATGCTTGCTAAAAAGTAGTCCATAGCGCTGCGAGATCATAGCACAAATAAGAACGTCAATTACTAAACCTGAGTTAAGCAAAAAAAGGACTTTTTTAACTTATAAGAATTGTCTTTTCCACTGTCTCGTACACTACATAAGACTACACTTGGTATCAAATACTCTATTAGATTTACCAACCGCTTTTTAATAAATGAATGATGCACGAACAGAATCACTAATCTATGAAACGTATATCTACTACTAGAATTTAAATCCCTTAACATTCATTGTACATTCGTATTCCTGACGGCTGACGTAATTTGCCGCCATCAAAAACGCAAATCTACATATGTAGCTCTACAAAACCCTTAGGCACCACTGCGAGCTAGCAGGGGTAATAAGAAAAGCTTTCCTAGGGTTAGTTAACACTGCATAAACCTCCGCGTTGATGCCATCGATATCCTAGACCCGTCACGCAGTGCGCCCGTGATATATTGCCGGATATATCACGTAAATGCAAACATGCATCCACGGAATTTTCGAGCGAGAAAACGCGGAAATTTGACGTGGAGCCAGAGAGATTGACGGCAGGATTTGAAATTCGCATTCTGGAAACTATTCCTTCCTTGAATCTTGCAAACCGCTGCAGCAAAAACGGACCATTACGATACGGAAGAGAATATTAAACGCTAGCTAGAGCAGTTACCCGCAGGAAGTGGGGGGGAAACGGCTACCGGTGAGGTGGCTTATGGGTCGAAAAAAAGCATAAAAGTGAATGGGGAACATGTAGGAGAACTCTCGATGCCTAAAAATGTTTTTTATTTTATTTTCTAATCAAAAATGTTTTTAGCCAAAAGCATGACCATTTGAAGCATTTGATGGAGCTGGAAAACCTAAGAGTACGTAAACACTCTGTATAGCCCAGGTAAGTAATCAAAGAACGGTTTTAAGTAATTAAAAATCGATCAAGGTTTTTTAAAATATTTGTGGGCTATAAGGAGAGTATCCATATCTACGAAAGAGTCATTAATTCTTCTATACAAGACTTATCTGATCAACTGTTTTTAATATGAATCAATCCAAACGCTAAGGCTAAGATTAGGAAGCGTGGAAACTCATCAAAACATGGAATAACGTAAGGAATCAAATAAGGTTTGGTGGCACATTAATTGTCGTATGTAGTAGACCACATACATGAAAATAGAATAGCTAGCACCTCTAGACGTATTATATTATCGAAATGATTAATTGCATTTATTCCTGATTATAGAGAGTGTTTTAACTCAAATTTCTCTATAAAGATATCTTAGAGTTACTTCTTACTTCGAGTTAAATCTCCTTCATGTTTTCACTGTAGTGTACATTTCGCTTCCCTGCTCACTTATATCTTTTCATCCTTTTCTGGTCCGTCTTTTCAAAGTTGAGCATTTCGATAGAGGTTCTGGATGTTTTCCCGATCTTCTTAGCGGTCTACCGTCATGTATGCGTGTTTGTGGCCTTCATGCACTCCTTTTATATTTGTTTTCCCTTTGCAAGAGTAGATAACTGCGAGAATCTGCCTTGAAATTGTTCATCATGTCTATGTACCCATTCACTTTCACCTGCATAAAGGCACTCGAATTTGTCAAAAAAATTCAATACTTAGTTGTGACTTACAAGATGCCCAACAAAATAACCGCGATCGCGGTTTGCTACAATTACTATATTTTTACGCATGTGTGCCCGGGTCTACAGAAGGGGATCGGGAACATCGAAGGTGTACATTTCCCGTCACAAGTTAAGTTCAAAAAATGACTCTCTGGAACCTTCATTGAACATTAGAAAATGAAAAAAAAGCCTCAGAGCGTTCTTTCTTTAAACTCAGTGCTATGTTTTGGAACTGGATAAGACGCTGCGACACATTAACTTCATTAAAACTTTATTCGTTGTAAAATTTATGAAATCAAAATATTCGAAAAAAATATGCATGAAAAATATTTTTCATTAAAATAATGCTCTATAGAAAAATCAAAAAAGAATAATTTCGTAAGGTAATTGTTTAAGAGAAAATTTGTGTTCACTCAAAATGTTTTAAAAGTGACAAAAACCTGAGAGTTCCTTTTTTAACTCACGGCTATTTTTTGGAACTCCCTAGGACGGATTTACACATTTACTTCCATTTTTACACATTTTGTATGATCGATAGAATATGTATTTTAGGCACCTTCGCAAGCGGAACTCAGGAGGACCTTAAGGAGTTTCTTATGGTTCTTTTCTGTTTCATTTATGTACTCCTGTTTCTTTCTTTCCCCTTGTTGACAGTTGTATTTTTTTCAAAATTTATCATTCTCAGTTCATTTCATGTATTCTGTATTTACTTTATAATAATTTTTTTCGTTGAAAATTTTGAGGAAAAATCAGTTTTGAAAAAAATGCATGAAAAAGGTTTTTCATAAAAATAATTCTGTAGAGAAAAATGAAGAAAGGATAATTTAGTAAAATTATGGTTAACGAGAAAGTTTGATTTAATGTAAAATGTCTTTAAGGTGAAAATCGTCAGGAAAATGGAAAATGGTTGAAACGGGATTCTTTTCCCAGCTACCCCTCTCTCAGGAGGACTTGACGATGGAGTGGGGCGGAAGGCAGAGATAGGAGGTGGAAGTGGGGAGATAAGGGGTGGGGCGTGAGAGGGGTTGGAGTGGGAGGAGAGAGTGAGGGAGGGAGAATGAGCGGCGGAAGGGATACCCTCGGGTGAGGACAGTTACACGAGGTGCCGCTCACGGGAGGAGGGGTGTGGCGGGCGCTGCCGCTGGCCTGTCGGGCCGACGTGACGCCAGGTGAAGGAAGGGCTGAGGGCGACAGAGTCGAGGAGGCGGCGACGTTGGCAGGGCGGCGAAGAGAGAAGGACCCTGAATGACGGGGGAAGGGTTGGGTCGGGAGCGTTCGGATGTGCCAGAAGGGCGGAAAACAAGGCTGCGTGCGCGACACGTTACCTTGGCACATCGGCACGGGTGGGCCGAGCCGAGGCTGTCAGAGCGACGGAAGGGAGGCTGAAGCAGATCGTACGTACGTTCAACGAGGAGAGGGTGCTCACTGAACCGAGGGAGGGTCAAGGCAGATTTATAGGAGAAAAGTTAAGCAAAATTAACCTAAGTGCGAAGCGCGAAATTGACCTAACGACTAGAGAGCCTTCGATGAAAAAGATTACGCAGATTGGACGCCGTCTGTTTGCACATAGCGTGAGAATTTATTACAAAAGCATATCGTCGCATGATAACAAACAAAAAAACCTAGAGTGCAAAATGCTGGTCAATAATTCAGTTTATTTGAAAATTGTACAACAAAGCTATCCATTTTCTTTTAAATAATGATATTCCATCCCTTCAGTCTCGACGGATATGGTTACTTGCATTCGTGTTGCTGTCGAGGGTTTTTTTCGTTAAGGATGCCGGCCTGTGTTCCTAAACTTTTTTTCCCTCTTGGGAGTATATCCTTCACAACCTTCACTTGATAGCATTCTGTATATACACAAATGTCTTGTGCAATACGTCCTTCAAAAGTTACAGTTTTTTAATAACTGTAACTTTGACTTGAGGATCCTTCAATACGGTATTAAACTCAAATATTAATCTACATTTGTTTTTCCAAAACTAAAATAATTTTTAAGCTGCTTCAATTTCGACCAAATCCTATGCTAATTATTGTCGCTCGGTGATATAATAACGCGAGTTTCACGCTAAGTTGCCACAGTAGCCCAGTCACTGCTGAGAGTTCTTTGAAAAAAAAAACACGCCGAGTCTACGTTAACGTTGATTTGGCGTCAATTCTTCCCATACTCCGGCCTCAAATGGGGAAGAAAGGTGGAAAGAAGCAGTCCACAGGTGGGCTCCCAGCATGGAAAGGGCCTAGGGGTGCGGAAGGGATAGGAAAGGCTGGGTGTGGGAGCGGGTAAAGGGGTGGGAAAGAACCGGGTGCGGTCAGGGCCGACGAACATGGGGAGAGAGATGGTGCGGCGGTCTCGGCCGCACAATCGTTTTAATTATGACGAAATTGAGTACAGCAAGTGATTCACTGTCCACGAATTGGCGGCCGCAGGCTTTTGAACGAGCCGTGGTGGTCATGCGGTAGTAATGAAGGGAGAGCCGCTTGAAGAGTTGCCCACCCAGCACGTGAAGCCCCGGCAGCGGCCTCGCCATTCCCCCCATCGCCTCCCGCATCGGAAAGGAAAAAGAAAACTCAACGGCTTCGCGGTACAAACGTTTCGCCCGAAACAATGGCCACGCGCTCCCCGGAATGCAACAACCGTCCTTAGTGGATATTTATTTAAGGACTGCCTGGCCTGGGCAATGGTGGCGGTGTTGAATCATGGCTCGTGGCTGACCGTCTCCATTAGGAGAGAGATCAACTGACTAGAGTAGATTCCTTGTCTTCACATCGACAGGGTAGACGACCCAAGCGAAGTAATGGAATCATCAGAGCAGATGGATCTGATCACTCCGTTTCCTGTAACCGTAGCCCGTTTCACTAGTTACTTAATAAAGCACAAGTTGCTCGCTAGTATGACATTCCGTGAGGCTTAAGAAATAACAAAATCTCCGTAAATTTTACGTAATTTAAAAAAATAAAAATTACAAAGTTTTTCTTTCAATTCCTAAGCATAATGGAGAAATTTTACAAATTAAAGGCTGACACTATAAAATTTGTCTGATTTCGTGAGATTACAGACTATCGTGTGATATTGAGCCAGCACAATGGCGAACAAGCACGTTCGCCAGCATACTCGCTGAGCTATTTGATATCATAATTGACGCGCTACCACCAATAGTTTGCTACTAGCCGTAAGATACTATAATTCAGCCAGACCAAAAAATCTAAAAGGAGTTTTTGTAAGGAACCCACAGCAAGAAAGCAGTGAAACCAGCACAAATTGAGTTTTATAGGACAATTAATTTCGGGTTTTGTCTGAGTTTTACGGTTTTCGCCGGTCCGTTTTTTTTACTTTCACTTTTGGATCATACAGTCACGGTGTTTTTTATTAAAATTTCCCTATGTTATTACTTGTTTAGTGGCGAATACACAATATTTTGGGTTGTGATATGCCAAGTAGTCTTTAGCTAACGTCTTTGGTAAACTTCCAAAATCAGCAACATCAAAACTCAAAAAATAATTCGCGTAGAAATGCGAAAACAGATAAGAATACAGGAGAATTGAAATTAGCATTTCACCATTGGCTTAATCCGACAAAATAACTAAAAGGTTTACCAGTTCTAATAAAAATAACATATAATTTTAAAAACAACAAAGCACATGAAACATCCAAACAAAACAGTGGAATGGTTTATTATTTCTTTAACAACGGTTTTTTTCACCAAACCTAGCACCCACCAGCGACACTGCCATGTGGGGCTTAAGAGGGATGTAGAAGTGTGCTTAGTCACAGTCACCCTTATAGGAATATGAACTTTCGCAGCTGGAGATGAATTCTGGGATGATGAACTTTACCATTCGATTCCATACGTGGATTAAACTGAAATTATTGTACATCACATCATAATCGCTCCAGCTAAGCGGGAAAGGAATTAGTTCTTACGCGTAACAAGTCAGCCTGTATCTCTTAATACGAGGGCTATGCAGGAGATGAATAAGGACACGCATTAGTTCACTTGCGGTGAACGCAAAACGCTCACATCGACAGAGGAGCGATGAATGACGCGGATCTCAGCGCGAGCTAACATGAGAGCTCAATGGGCTCCAAATCGGATGTGGGGGATCTATTTCCACGCCAACATCCGGCAGCACGAAGGCTCATGGAAACGTCACCGATATTATATCAAAACGCCCGTAAAATCTCCCCAAAATAATTTCCATCCATCGCCTTGCGTCGCAATTAGCTCGCTTTTCATTTCCCTAGTTACGACCGGAACATATGTGCGCCCGGGTTGAGAGCCCACAGGATACGTGACAGCAACGCAGAATCACGTGTTTAATAGCTCTCTACACAATCGATATAGCGGACGTTGTTTGTTCTCAACGTTCTACAGCAGATAAGCTAATTTCGCGCGATGTCTCCCCGCAGTTAGGAGTTTGAACGACTACGCACAATAGGCTCCGATTGCATAGACGGAAGCTGCAACGACAGGCTTTTAGACTTCGGTAGAGGCATTCGTCTTCTCCGATTTTTTAATGAAAATATTATCATCAGTTCTTTACATAAATAAAAAAAAATTTATTGAAAAAACGGACAATACCTTTGAAAAACGTTTTAGCTAAACCATAACGCTTGTGAATGTAATGCCCAGCTTCTTGAAGACGAACTAGCAATGCCAAACCCTATTTTGGAGCAAAATAAAAGGAAACAAATATCATTGCACAATTTTGATTCATTACAAAACCTATATTTCACAAAACAGCGCAAATCATTAAGCAATTAAGATTTCGAAGATGGGCAATAAAATCCGATTGAGCTGTTGGTCGTTGAAGGTGACCAACAACTGACGCCAGGTATGTCATGAAGTACAGGAGGTAAGAATTGTAAGGAAAGGCCTAATTGAAAATTGGAGGAATATTGGAGAAGAATTCATTGGTACCATTGTTCAACCTTTAAAGAAGGACGCCAACATGTTTAACCTCGCAACTGACGGACAAAGTCCAACATTGGATTGTCTCAACATGAACCGGAGTAGGCATAAGCATGTAGCTAAAATGTTTTGAAAAGTATCAAAAGATTACCTCAGTGACTGATGAGAAGTTTTGTTCGAAAGAATAACACTAGGTATTGGGCCACGCTATGTTTTAATGCACTGACCAGGGTTGATACGCAAAGTACCATCACCGGGATCAAAACACTTAATAGAAAGTAACTTTTTACTATGATGATGATGAGGAAAAAAATTAAAAATTGTCAGAGATTACAACCATCGTTAAACATAAACAAGAATTACTTTTTTTAACGTATCTTACTTATTCAAATTTACTCCGATCCACATCACGCTGATGAGGAGTATTTTAACTTTAAACTGCTTGTCTTTAATATATCTATCTATCTAAGCAAACCATTAAGTTTAAAGGCAAACTTTCCTCAATTTTGCGCCTTGTAAACGTAATCACGTACTTTTGACGTACATAAGGCATGCAGTGAAAACGACGGTGAATTGATTGGAAATGTAAAAGTGCGAATTCTACCATATGCGGATGATGTTGTTTTGATCTCAAAGAGCCAAGAGGGATTACAGAAGCTTCTAGATAAGTTTTGTGAATCAACAGAGAGAATGGAATTGAGGGTAAATCCGTGCAAGACTAAAGTAGTAGTTTTTGATAAGGGGAATGGTGAAGTAATTGAACAGGTGGATGATTTTGTATACATAAGTAAGATGTTTGCGAAAGATGGATGAATAGATGAGAAGATAAACGATCCTTCTTTTCGGTCGTACCGATAGATTTAAAATGTCATTTTCCCGCGTACTATAAGAGAGAACAATAGGCAGCGTAGCAAAGGGATAGGTAGATGAAATATAGTTAGAGTAGTCTGTAGTGCATGATGCATGTAATAACAACCAATAATCCCTTCCTTATTATGTAGATACTAACCATCTAGCTCCATGTGACCCTATTATCTAGCATATCTCCCTTAAATATCCTTACTTGCATGTCAATAGTGCATGTTTGGTGATCTTCACCCCCTGCCACACACCCTCGTGGTGGCTCGCAGGGTATCACGTAGATGTAGATGTAGATAAAGAGACGTGCGAATGCTAAAAGGAAAGTGGTAGGTGGCATGTGGAGCATATCAAGGAAAGAGTACCTGTCTAAGGAAGCGAAAATCGCCGAGTACAAAAGTGTACATTTCCCCACTTTGTTGTATGGTAGTGAAACATGGATATGTCAGGATGGACATAAGAGTAGACTAAACCCTGTGGGTAGGCGATATCTGAGGAGTGTTTGCTGCAAAAGTAGGATGGATAGGGTCAGGAATGAGTGTGTAATAAATGAATGTGGATTAGATGCTCCAGTAATGGACGTGTATGAAAGGAGTGTGCTTCGTTGGTTTGGCCATGTCGAGAGAATGGATGAGAGTCGAATAACAACACAGATATATAAGAGTGAAATGAATGGTGCGAGAGTTAGAGGTAGGCCGAGAAAGTTGTGGTTGAATGTGGTTGAGGAAATTCTTAGGAAGAGGAATATTAGGAGTCTTAAAAACATGAGGGCGTGTATGAAGCAGTGCATGGAGTAAATGAGCAAAAGAGGTTTGCAAGGATAGATCAGTACGGAGGAAACTATTGAAGCAGAGTTAGGTGTACAATTATGTATTTATGAGTGAAGCTTTGTGACTGTGCCTACCCCGGAAGGGAACGGCGTGATTGGTATGAATGTATGTATAATTTCATACGGGCGGCAGTTCTTCCAATATGAGAGACAGGATTGCGTAATTGTGAGGAGGACCTAAACCAGTTCGTTCACCCAAAACATCAAGCCAAGAGTGCTAGACTTTTACAACCTCTAAAGCAAGGTGAACGCCCGGAATAGGATTTGTATTCCTTCGGTCTTCGAGGAGGCGAGAAGCAACAGGATAGTGGCAAAATGTTTTACACAGACCAACGAAAGCTTAGGATTGCGTATAAAAAAAACCGAACAAAACTAAAGTAATTTTACGGAAGACCATGGAGAGCTCATCCTGGGAGAAAGCACTGAAAGAATGATGACGCCGTTTGAGAATTTTTAGTCAAGCTCCCTCGTCGATAACAGACTCGGTCCACAGACTAGATGTTGTGAGAAAACAGGAGGTTGTGAAAGTTTATCTTTAGTTCACGGATTTACTGAAGATAACCAAAGGTGAATGGCATATAAAAGATACGGGAGAAGGTTTCCTAAATAAACTACCCTTAAGACATTATGCGTTACGTTAGCCTCCATACTCACTAGAAGAGAAAACGCAAGGTTAACTCAGTATATGTATGTGCCTATATCGTCCGTTATCGTTTCCAATACGAGTCGGAGACTGCAGTGGGGATGATCCAAATAATGCTAATGGCAGAACGGATATATAGATACGACTCGATGCGACTTCAACGACTTTTCTAACCACCTTTCACTAGCAAGCCAACACTCTGCCGAGAAGCTAAAAGAGAGAAATTACTCATACTTATGCCTTAGAATGAGATAGTACGCATAAGGTTATTTCAATAGCAGTCGTAAACATTCATCCATGAACGTCTCACTTCGTGGCATTTATTTTGAATACCAACATTCATGAAATCACACTTGCATCGGTCACCAAATTTCATCGGCATTTTCACAAAAGTAATAGTATCTCAGTGAAAGAATTTCCTTATACATTAGGTAGTAGCTCATTATTATCCAATAGGGCTCGCCGCGCCGATTCATACATATTTTCTGGAGTCAAAATATTTTTCATTTATATGATGTTTCAAGAATTACTGGTATCGACTACCACAGCGTACCAATTTACTATTTCATATTTCCATTTAAGATTACACACATTTATTTCTTGCAATCCATGTTCTATGTTTCAAATAACAATTAATAAATGAACTCTGTCTGTTCCCAATGCAAAGAAATTTTAAATTTTTTGGAAAATCATTCAATGGATAATATTAAGTAACAAATGACGAATAGCATTGCTGAAACAGCGATTCTGAAGCAGCAATCAAAGTACAATACGAAACAAATCCCGTAGACACATTTTACTACCACTGATATTCCTCCATTTAGTCAAGAGGCAATATATCCTTCTCGGTTGGCAAAGCCTGAGCTCAGAAAAAAAGAGACTGTTTTTTACGGGAATTTAAAAAATTCTCCAAAGATTAATACTCTATCGAGAAAAAATATACATACCTTCTCTATAAAATATGAGACCTAAATTGATGACTTATATATTTATATATGGTGGCCCTCTTAAGTACATAAAACTGCAAATGCGATAAAAAATATCACACTTAAAACAATAATTTTTCTCCAAATATATATCAAGTACCGCTCCTCAGAAAATCAAACATCTGCAATTTCACCGAGCAGTAGACTGCACTGTTACGCTATGTTGTGCTCTTCAAAAACGATCTTCTAGCATTTTCTTTAATTTAATCACCCCTTTTACGAGTTTATCCTAGTATTTTCAACCTCGCTGAGCCCACGAGAGAAAAGGAATATACGATACAAGAGCATTCCCGGTCCCATTCAACCAAGATGGCGAAAAGTGCTCGGGAACGGTACTCGAAAAAGGAGAGAAAAACAAATGATAGGGAGGATTTTACGCGCACACCCTAGCATATGCTAATCAAAGCACCGAAGTGAGCACCTGCGCGAGAATCAAGAACCCTCGGCTCACTCCATCGCCGAGTTCACCCAGACGTCCGTATTTTAAGGAAAAAGTTTCATAATTGACATAACAGGGACCGGAATACACTTGCAACCCCCGAGGAGGGACGCAATTGGAGTGGATCGGGTTGAATACGCGAAAACGCAGGGGTGGCCAGTTGAGCTACTAAATACATAAGAGAACTCATACTTCAAGAATTATCTGTTATATGAAAAGGAACTACGGATATATCACGCTCAATGTCAATTAAATACACAAATCAATTAAAATTCCTCGTTAACATGTAAATATGCTATTTTATCACCATCAAATTAGGCCTTCCCAAAAGAGATGGAATATGGGATGATATCAAAAACTAAATAATCGGAAATAGTAGCATGAGTATTAACAGCTACAAATACTAGAGCACAATTGCAAATAACTAGGCTCAAGTATACAACAAATATTAGGTTATTCTGCGACACCGCTGGCATTTTATAGTCTGAGGAAATACTCTTCTTTCAACGAAACTTCAGTAATTTTTTTAAGTTTGAAAAATAAACAAACAACCATAAGAGCTATTAACAAATCACTGGTGATACATAGTTTCTCTGAAAATATTGAGATAAACAATAAATATTTCGAAACCTTACAAATTTGTCACTGCAGACAAAAACAAGAAAAATTTCAGTACACACATAACATAAAAACACTTAAATCTGAAAGTAACAATAGATTGACACCTCCAAGAGAAGCAGATAAATTTATGGTACGGATAATAAAATTTGATTCACGATAACTGAATATTAAAAAGAATGTGCTATCAAAAAAATGAGATGCAGGTATTACGTGATATTCCAACTTGGCGGTAAAAAATATGAGAAAATTATAAATACAACCAAGCGATGACAACGGTAAATATATTTTATTCAATTATAATTGAATTTAAAAGCAGGGAAGACACGAACCAACCCGGGAGGTGGGTTTTAAAGTATTCTTGCCCGATTTCGGGAGACTCCGGGAGATTAGGCAACAACATTGGCCAGAGTGCTCGATATGAAAAGTACTACAGGAAGAAGAGAGAGGTTCTTTTCGCCCCCTCGCGAGAATGGCGTGAGGCAGTTGAGATAGAGAGGAAAAGATAGGAAAGCGAGGGCGAGGGCGGATACGGAAAGAAAAGAGGAGAAAGGCGGAGGCGGAGGAATTCGAGAACTTGATCGCTGTCTGATGCACTCGTGCCCGCCATGCGACATCGTTACGGAATCCGAGGCGGCGTCAGGTGTCCCGGAAAGGGCTCGCCGAATTTTTTATGGAAAGGCTTTTTTTTAAGGGAAAGGACATTTTTTTCTGAAGGCTCCGAGGGTCGAGGAGAGGACAGGGGGGGAGGGAAAAGGGTGAAGGGACGGCTGGAAGGATGACTGACGTAGGTTAATAGCTTTGGGTATGGAATAGCGGCAATATGAAGCGGATTGAGCGGAACTTGGGATTTAAAGAAAATTCCACGACTCTCGAAAAATAAACTGGAATAAAAGGAAAATCACAGAGAAATTTCGCGAGAGAAGGAAGTTTCGGGTGCCCAGAAAATGGTCGAAGGACTCAAATTCGAATTCGCCTGAAGAAAAAGCGTCTTCTTATTTTATGCAACATCTTGAACGACACACAGCCACATGAAACAGTTATTTTTGAGAAAAACAAGCATTAGACTTTTATGCTAGATGCACATAAAAACATACGATTTCGGCAATGAATAACTGTGATAACATAACAGAGTCCTCTTTCTCCCAGGTAAAGAGACAAATCATTTTGCCACAAAAATGATGAATACCATGAGAATAACTGACCTAAAATTGTAACTTCAATTCAATCGGCAATTAAAATGCAACGACACATGTATCGAAGAAGAATTGCCGGAATTATTTTAACTGCCGAGTGTTAGCAAACAAGAATGGGTAATTCATTTAAGATATGCAATTTATGCTGCCGTTATTATTAATATTCGATTATTCGAAGGAGGACAGCTGAGGTCATGCGCTAAGTTAATAACTGACAAGCACACTAGTGAAGGGATGGTTTATAGGGGAATGGAGAAAGTTTGGAGGAAAACGCGGCGTCAGCATAGGCCTAATCTTATAGCACAAAGGGGATCACAGTCTCATCCGGCGGATGGAAAACTACACTTGAGAAGATCTCCAAATTGGATCCGACAGAACTGAGATCCTATTGTCAATTCCGTCAAGGCTGAACTTAGAAACAGAGCTTAAGTCAAAACGAGACGTTTTGATACCTTTTAAATGTTCAGAGCTCTTCAGTTCAGTTTTTTTCTGTATTAATCAAACATTGAACACCATGGAGCATTATTTACTTGATTAAAAATATTTAGGCAATTACACCCTGAAGTAGATGCCAAATTACAAGCTAAAACATTACAATATCGAGTTCTCGGAAAATAAAAAGCTCCTAAATAACGCAAATAGTTTCTTTTAAACCAGTGAATAATGTTATTCTTTCCTTCTTTTCTCGCGAAATAAAAGTAATGAAAGGTGCAACTCTTAGGATGACTATGGACAGTATCAGCATTATTCATGTTCATAAAATAACAAAGCGAATTATTTATTTTATAATGGGGGAGCAAACAGCTGGAAGCCATTGAAAAGAAAACCTTTAATTTTTTTCGATAAGGGAATATACTACTAATACATTCAATAACTTCTTACTCACTGAATTGGAATAATCCAAAATGGCTTGAAAATTTTGAAGTGATTATTTAAAATTTCATGCTGACATTTACATTGGTCAATGGACTTCAATTGAAATTTCACGTTAGGTTTTACGTCATATACCAACACTACATGATTCTAGGTCATCAATGAAAGTGACTTACACTCATATTTTCCTAATCATGATAAATTACACACATGCGCCAGTATATACTTGCGACCATTGTTTCATAATCCATCGACGTTGACAAGGCTTAAAAAAGCCCTGCATTGTTTATAATACACCTCACATTCACCTTTACTTTGTCCTTTCATTTCGTTTACCAGGCGCCGTATTTTACTTCTACCGGTTCTAGCTTTCATTTCCAATGGCATTACAGGTATATCGCTGAAAGAATGTACGAAAAACCATCTTGAAGTGTTCATAGAAAAATTATTTACAGCGCCGATATTAATTTAAGAACAGAGAAATGTTCAAAGAAGATAAAGCCCTCGTAAATTAAAATCACACAATCTAGCCAATAGCAAAAAGGGCTGTCCAGTCAGAATCGCTCATAGAAAGAGGTTTCCAGATCCTGAGGTAAGGGTTTCCACAGTTTTTTATAAAAAAAGAAATGAGACTTCCAACTCACACAATAGAGATAGTCCAACCTACAAACTAACACTCGGTAGCCACTCCCATTTTATTTGTTTTAGCGGGAATGAAACGATTATCTTAGCTGAAGCTGGGCCAGGCTGATGGGCTGTGAAAAATAAATCCGTAACGAATGATTACCGTTTACATAGGTGTATTAAAAATACACCGAGCAACTTTATTTTCGGATTTAATTTAGACCATCCAACCTACTCATACAATGTCAGCTCCCCGTTTCTCTCTCGCCCTCCTCCCACATCCCCCCGGTACTCTGGAGCGGGATGTGATGGGGTGAGAGGTGGTATATAGGGAGGAAACGGCCGGAAATGGAGGCGAGGCTTAAAAACTAGGAATAACAGGAAACATTATGGACTCCTTTTTATACAGCCCACGCATTCTCTCTTCCTCCCATCCCTCATACATTTGGAGATTTATTTCCAGTTCCGTCCAAAAATTGGCCAGGCGAGAGTTTGTTTACAAATATTCACATTCGCGTCTGGAATGACGTGGCAACTGTAAAACAGAGTTGGAGGCGAAGTTACAACAATTACAGCACGCCAAATTATGTATCACCCTGGGGCACCATGAAAATTTCAACAACAGCTTAAGAATTTGTTCCGAGAAATGCGGCGACTTCTGCATTGCTACCGAATGCGAATATGCGAACGTAAATTACTGCCCTTTTCTTTTTACTTGGAGTGACCTCGAGTCTTCACTCAGCCACAAAAACTAGCTTTAATTTAAAATAGTGACTCCGGGTAAGCAAAGAAATGAATACAATGCTACTGTGCGCCTAACAATACCAAGAGGGAAAAGAAGCTTCCTTGCCTCCGATAAAAAAACCACGCACGATTTTTGTCCCATCATAATATTTCCCCTACGACTCATAAACTCTCGTTCTGCAATCCAAACCAAGTAAATTTTTACCGGCACGAACTAGAAACAATCACAAAGTTACGGAAGTTTTTTGTTCATTCTTCCTTTTTAGCATCCAACAAATTTGTTACTCACAGAGCATATCCTTGCTTTAGGTATTTTAGTTGAAAATGTCGATGGAATAAGCGACCACAAGGTATTGCACGTAAAATTTTCCCTCAATGCTGAAAAAAATTTTAAATTAAAAAGAAAGATTTACCTTTTCAGTACAGCAGATTTTAAAGGATTTAGGCGTGACTTCTTTTGAAAAATTCTTGAACATTAGCAAAAAATAGTGATACAGACAATACATGGAAAGAGTTCCTCCAAATTTCGCGGTCACTTGTCAACAGATATATACCTCAAAAGTATAAGAGTAAGAATAGGGAATCAAGATGGTACAACGCGGAGGTTAGAAAATGTTTAAAACGCCAACAAGTTATCCACGCGAAACTAAGAATAATGAAGAAAAAAGTAGCTAATAGCGACCTAAAAAATATTATTGAACATTATAAAATTTGTAAAGCAGCCGCAAAAACAGCCCTTAGAAAAGCGTATAGAGAATTCAAGAGAAAAGTGCTCGGAGACTGGACTGGAGGGAAATCCGAAAGCATTTTGGTCATATGTTAGGGAAGTACAGGGAACTAAGAAGTCAACGGTTAATTCCATGAAAAACAATAATGGCGAAATAGTAACTTCCAGTTTAGATAAGGCTAATTTGTTGAATTATTTTTTTCAGAGCGTTTTTAATCAATCTAATCATAGTTTGCGCGAAACCATACCAGACCGATTTCAAAAACCAATGCCCCCGATCGATATATCTTGTAGCGGCATCGTATCGCTACTAAGTAACATTAGCCCGAACAAGTCCTCAGATCCTGATGAAATTCCAGCTCGTGTGTATAAAGAATTATCTCTGGAAATGGCTCCGTATCTTAAAGTAGTATTTAAAAAATCCCTCGAAGAACAGGCGGTTTCCAAAGACTGGAAGATAGCCAACGTGACCCCAATTTATAAAAGCGGAGATAGGGAACAGCCATGTAATTATAGACCAATATCATTAAATATCATGTAAAATTATAGAGCATATAATGGTTACAACAATAATGGGACACCTCGACAGCCAGGATTTGTTGATAACAAACCAGCATGGGTTCAGAAAGGGACGGTCTTGCGAAACTCAATTAGGTCTTTTTGTTCACGATATTTTAGTTTCCGGTGAAGGTAATGTACAGGTAGACGCAGCGTTTCTTGACTTTAGAAAAGCTTTTGACAAGGTTCCCCACTGTAAGTTACTCGCGAAGTTAGCATCATACGGGATAGACAGTAATTTAGTAGGCTGGATAGGAGACTTCTTACATGAACGCGTTCAAAGGGTGGTATTAGATGGTCTCAGCTCAGGCGAAGTAAAAGTTTCATCGGGTGTTCCCCAGGGAAGCGTGATAGGCCCAATTTTATTTCTTCAGTACGTAAAATACTTGAATACAGCAGTAAAAAACAGCAAGCTCCGTCTTTTTGCCGATGATGCAGTAGTGTACAAGGAAATTAGAAATGAAGAGGACAGTCAGTCTTAAGCTAAGGATTTTGAAGCGACTGATGATTGGTGTGATAGTTGGCAGCTAGAATTAAATTTGAAGAAATGCGCGATAATGGACTTTTGGAAAAAGAATGGCTTTCCCCGGAAAAACTATTGCATCAAAGAAAAGAAAATATCTAACGTAGAATCTATTAAATACTTAGGCGTCACCATCACTGAAGACATGTCATGGGAGAAACACATCAGGGAAAAAACTAGTGTAGCAAACCGTAGATTAGCATTCGTAAAAAGGGTTCTAGGCAAATGCAATGAGAGAGTACGTGACAGAAGCTATTTTATACTTGTCAGGCCTCATTTAGAATATGCCGCTAGTATATGGGATCCGTACGAGGAAGGTATGATAAAAGAATTAGAGCGTGTGCAAAGGAGATCCGCTAGGTTTTTTAAAGGCCGTTATGATAATTATATAAGTGTGACGAGTTTAGTAGAAGAACTAGAATGGGAATTACTATGAGAACGCAGGTTAAAATTTAGTTTAAACCTTTTAAGTAAATTCGAAACCGATTTGTTCACAGATGACGTTAGATATATATTGAGAATATATAGATAGAGAGATATAGTTAGAGTAGTCTGTAGTGCATGATGCATGTAATAACAACCAATAATCCCTTTCTTATTATGTAGATACTAACCATCTAGCTGCATGTGACCCTATTATGTCTCCACTAAATATCCTAGTTGCTTGGCAATAGTGCATGTTTGGTGATCTTCACCCCCTGAAATACACCCTCGTGGTGGCTCGCAGGGTATTACGTAGACGTAGTAACTGACTGAGGTTGAAATGTTTTTTCCACGGTTTAACGTATCTATTGATATGCAATATCTTCGACATGTTTAGGAAAGTTGAAGATCAGATTTGAAGTATTCATTTAACTTTTCTAAAAATTTCAAGTCCTATCCTATAGCTACTATTAATTCACCCTCGCAATGGTTAATTACAATAACACAATAATGATTTCAATTAATAGTGACATCGCGATTTGGAAATCTTTTTTTAAATTTCATATTCAAAAAAATTAAGGAATTAGCTTTTTTCCAAGATATCATTCTTACAAGAATTCCTCAAAATAAGCAAATTTCCATGCCCTGCCATATTTTATGTGTGATAATTGGTTGGCGATAGTAGTTGCTCGTGTTAGACTGTAGAATGGAACTGTCTGAATCACTCTATGCAGATTGGTATCTCCAGTCTGCACAGGGTAACTCAAATTCCCTTTTGCCCCACTAACTTCTTTCCCAATATATTCGGCTAACTTCTTGACATATTTCGCACAGCGATCTCACTGAAGCAAAACGAAACCCATTCTTAACTTTATCAATCAATTTACCAGCACCGCACCCATCATTACGCACAATATTTTTTCTAGAGAATCATTTCGGTAAGGAAAAAAAGTCAGAGGAGGGTAAGAATTTCCTCCTTGGAAAGGGGCGACATCAAGCATGGGCTCAACATACCCATAGACATCAGCAGCGAATGACTAAAGGCTTTCATCCACCGGGCGAGAATTTTGAGTGCCAAGACATATCGATTGGTGGCCTTAAGACTCCGCCAAGGAAGTTTTAGGAAGGCCGAAGGATGGAATCAGTCGCAGGTTGTGCCCACGACATAACCATCGCTGTAAATTGTATGAAACATCATCAAGAAATTCGGTGATTCGCCTGAGTAATTGAAATGTAACATTTTCCTACATACGTAACATATATCCTACTTACATGGCAATAGTGCATGTTTGGTGATCTTCACCCCCTGCCACACACCCTCGTGGTGGCTCGCAGGGTATTACGTAGATGTAGATGTAGATGTAGATGTAGATTTTGAAATGGTTTTTATGCATTGCAGTAAATGCTTACTCGGTGGTCGATTTCAATATCTGACACACTACAAATGTTCTTTTCAGAATTTTCAAAAGCTTAGTATGCGATGCTCCTTCATCTTTTAACCCCCTATTGTTGGAATATACTTTCTCAAAAAGGAGATATGTAGAAAATTTCTCAGATATAAAAAGTTGTTTTTTGACACCTCACGTTCCTCAAACATGTTAAGCCAGAATTTAATGTATTTGATGTTTTACTCTAACCCCTTTGAACGATGTGAATGATTTCAACTGAAATCAAACAAGAACTTCTCGTACGATTCGATATCGAGTAAGATCAATTTAAGTTGCAAGCGACACCTGATTTTATGCCAATACCTGGCATCCATTTCCTTTCACATTATGACGTCATCAAACCAAGTTTTCCCGTTAATTTACACCCTTTTCACTTGTCACTTTCAAATGACACATCATTCCTCGACTATATCCTTAACTTTCTGTAAAATAGGGGAATAATCGGTCTACAAAATATTGCTGCGTCCCAACCACTATTAGAGCCCACCCGTTTCAAGCCGAAAGGGTATACCAAAGTAAGGACGTTGTTATCTTTCCACTGATCGCACTAGGGTTCGATTTTTGCCACAACTAGATAAGACCCAACTTCTGAAAGGGTTACGGTACTGTAACTATGCTACTATAACTATGACTAACGGTAGCCGGCGCATGTCCAGTTTGGACCTCAAAGCAAGGGATGCGACGTATGACCGTTCCGGGACAAGGTCCAGGAAGCTTCCGCCGAGTTTGCCAATATTCCACCTCCCGCCGTCCTCCCTCAGAGAACTCTAGCAGAGATGGGCTGGGTTTCCAAGAAACTTCCTTGCCCCGCACTACAGAGACGGTACTTGCAAAAGAATGGAGCAAACAGGATTCCGCCGAGTTTGGGGAGAAATCCGTTACTAATTAGAGTCCTGCCTTATTCTGGGAGCTACAGCGGGGAGCTACCCCCAAGGCGCATACTCTCGACAAGTTTGTCCACAACTGACTCGCGAGACACTCCATTGTGGACTATGTTGTGTTCCCAAGTCAGAGTAAGAAAACTGCGTAAAGCTCGTAATGCTATGACGATAAGCCAGAAACCAAAGTTAAATGTTTGAAAAAAATGGATATAGCAGCTTTGGACGCAGAGATGATTTCTCATAAATGATCGCGTAATGTAAAAAGCAAATTATCTAAAAACAGCAAGAGCTCCAGCTATACCGATACGCTAAGAGCTATAAAGGTATAAAATTATTGTGGACGTACATGAAAAACGATATTTATCTAGAGAGGTTGATTATGTCATTACAATCGATTCCCCACGCATTACAAAAATATGAATCAATCCGAATATTCCAAAACAGTCAATTGACAACGATATCCGGGAGTATCCGGGAGAGATATAATTGTTTTATTTTACCTCTTCCACCATCGAAATTTAAAAAAACGTTTGCGGTCGCTCGATGCAAACCAAGGCTGTAAAAAATAAATGCAATTCTAACATAACTTGGTATATTTGGTACGCTATGAAATATGCAGATTACCTATAAGAGCAAATAGGAAAAATCCCAGTAAAATATGAGAAATTTAAAGACAATGTGCGAAAATTATTGAGCAACGATCGATTTTGAATCAGTGCAAAACACTGGATAACGACAAGAACGAACCGATGGTGACACTGTTGACAGTGACGTAGGGTTAAGTTGCGGAGCTTGTCATTACAATCCCCCAGAGAATATTTTAAAACTTCAAGTACAATGGTTTACAGAGCACTCGGTGCGACATCGAGGTATACTGGTCAAAGTTCCAGTCAAGGCGGGTGAATTCTACTTTAAATCCACGCTTATTTGCGAAGGTTTATTGTAATTTTAAAATCAGCATCAATGAGATTTGCAGGCATAAAAACTTTCTCGGACTTATTTATATTGGATGAAATATACTAAAATCTCCCTAAGTAAGTTATTAGCCATTAAGTGAAGTTTTTTTATAATTCACGGTCGGCCCATTATACTTTGATGATTACTGACTAAATAACAGGAATTGATTGTCCATCAAACTATTAGCTCATACATATAACCACACATAATCCACAGTTTGACACTATAGGATAGGATAATAGGATATTAAACGAAATAGATAATTTAATAAAAATAATTAAAATACGATCTCCGCAAAACGATAGCCCATTATAATTTCCTATTCACATACAATTTGGAAACGACAGTCTAGTTCTTCAAGGCGAACAAACTGATTACATTATCAGAATTTAACAAGCAAGCTGTTCTCTCAATAATTCAAGTCCATTCAAATTAAATTGATTAACTTACATTTTCGGGTGTTGACGCATGAAATCACAGTCTATTGGAGGAAAACTATTCTTTCTTAGTTACTTAACAGAAAAAAGTGATGGTTTCTCATAATTATGACAATCCCAAGATTAAATGCTGAGATACTAAGTAAAATAAAAACAATTACGTAGCACCATTATGAATCATACTAAGAGTAAAAACTGGTTAACATTATAAACATATAAAAGCTTGCTGAGAATATTATGTAACAGATTTGGTTAAAATCAGTTCATGTGCTCTCCAATGATTTTTAAAATATCGGAAACAAATCACACCGATATAAAAAGACTTGAATTTCTCTCTGAGCTTCAGAATGGGAATCTGTAGAAGTTCATACTTTTACGTCTTATACCATATCGACACTGTTATCGACGACTCGGAGGAAGTCAAGTTTGATCCAGTTCCATCCTCGGAAATAGCTCCATTACATTCTCATGCAGCACGATCCACTCCCGGGAAACAGCGCACACGGGAACTTTTCTCTCCTTGCGGCATAATTTTCAAATATACGCGGATGGTACGACAAGTTCGACGTCGGAATAAATAGCGCATATCTTTACCGACAGAGATAACGCGGAAAGCATGACGTTGATCCGCAGGCATGCGATCACCGCTGAAAACGGTCGATCATTCCGGAACGACAAATATATACATGGGATGCTGGGAGCGCGAAAGGATCTCTTTAGGAATTGCTTCGCGGAACTTAAACCCGGGCTCCCGGCGGGAGGGAAGTTATACGACCCGGGACGGAGGCTGCGGCGGGAAGGGGAATAAACGAGGGCGCAGTTTGAACAGAGCTTTGAGCCGTAATGGTCGAACGTTTCGACTCATTGCCACGTCCGCGCAGTACGCGGTGGGAAGGCGAAACTGCATCCGCACACCGTCGCGTATTCCTACTGGTCGACGATCAGACGAAGGCGGGAGACCCAAGGGCAAGGCAAGCGATGCTGGAAATAAGAAATGAGGGCGAATTACTCCGAAGGTGTAAAAAGGAAGTTTTAGATCCTCCCAACCTCGTCTATCTCTCTGTCTTCCTCTCCCTACTTTGAGATATCCTTCGTCCGGGTGACCCCAGACCAGATACAGCAACGATAAAGAAAGAAAAATAAACGGATATCGCCAAATCAAGTCTCGTTTCTTTTCCAGCCATTACTTCCTCCTTTCCCGTGAGCCGATTCTATGACAGCCTGCAGAGGGCGTCAGAACACCAACACTGTCGTGTCATCACGTGCAAACGAAAAAAAAAGAGCTTAAGATGCCTCTGACTTGACTAAGGGCGTCAAGACAAATACTGAGTTATACAACTTAATTTATTCTGTTTAAAAAATGCTGCTTTCACTCCAGGAATATACTTTTAATGACTGCATTTTTCCAGGCACATGAGGCGACTGCAGCGCTATTTGCATGGAACTTCCGCACTTTGACTTCCATTACGGCAGTACTTTGCTAATATCTTCTGATAAATAAAATAAAATAGGTGATATGCCTATGATTTAATTTTATACATTTTCTCATGGTCTTTTGCTTCTTATAAATAGTTTTGATTAAAAGCTTGAATATGCTTTCTCGTTCAAATTGACGTTTTGCTACTGTAATCTGAACAATCTCCATCCCCTGTTAAAATCTTCACCTCATGGCTGAATTACGGAAATATTAGCCGGGAAACCCTATTATATTTTCATCTCAGATATAAAATTCACTTCAAAGACGATAATCAAGGCTTAAGTAAATATGGGATTAGGGACCCTGAGGCCAGAGCAACATTAACGTTTTCTTTATACATTGTTCCTGACTCATGGGAGTTTCGTCTTGGTTTTCGCAATACCGCATGCTGCGACAGGGTAAGAAGAATCTATCTACCCTGATATGTTATTCTCTAGAAACCTACAAAATACATGGTCAAGTCTATGGAGTGAAGGGGGGTTTCGAAATCAGAAATATTTGTTTATTCGTCCATGGAAAAAGGATTTAATACATGCCACCATGATGTGCAAACTTGTGGGTGCTTTGTTTTGTTACCGTCGATAAATTGTGACTGAGAAATAAGAATAATACAAAATATCAGTCTTAGTCCTTCATTTCACTTTCCCAAACCTGAAGAATATCCTGAAAACGTACCTAATTGTTATTATTTATAAATATAAAATCCATTTTTTTCATCTTTCTCTAGTTCCAAACCTTTGGCTCTCTCAAAATTGTATTAAATTCACAGTGGAAAAATCATTCGCCTGGACTGGGAATCGAACTAGCGGCTAGTTCCGTGCTTCTTTTAAAACTTTGGCTTTCTTCAATTTGATCAAAATGTCTACTTACATTACTCCTCTTCCACCCATACCCAATATTCTGCTGTCCATCCCCATCTTTATCGTCTCCTGCACTTATATGAGTGCTCAAATACTAATTTGGCTACTACGCCAAATATTTTCTTAAGAGACTGAGTGAACTCAGGTCCCCATCACTCATATATATTTATCTGACTAATTTAAATTAATATTTGTCTTGCCAGTTTTTTTCGTGTTTGGCGGAGTTTCCGTACAAATCCACCCATAAACGAAATCAGCACTACCATTTCTAATTTCTTTCACTAATACGACGGATCTTGTATGACATTTTCCAGATTTCTAATTAAAGTCTTTCACTTATGGACAAAATAATTGTCAATCACTTTGATTCAGAGAAGCACTAGTAATTCTAGTAAAACAACATCAAGCCCTAACTTTCTTACCATCTCTCCGCGAAGCAGAACCGGCTTCAGCAACGTGATGACAGGTTGAAAGGGAAAAAACTACGGGAAATCAAGATTTGTTCCATTTACCGCCCGCTATTTTTCCAGCCATCACCCTCCACGAATAGGACGGAGCATAAGAAACGAGGGGACATCAAGGCGTGTGGACGAATAGCACAATCCTCTTTTCCGCTTCCCTTGGAGTTACAACAATTTTCGTTGACCGACAGATATGGCGGTTGCCGCAATGAGACTCGGACAACATCAGGCATGAGCACCGCAGGCAGGTCGAATCATTGCGACATGGGGATATGTTTACCATCATAAAATCTAGGCGCTCTGATGACAAAAGATAGGCCTTTGAACAATCCTACGAAATCACCGCAGCACGCCGTGAGAATACCGGGACGTTTTATTTGATTTCACCCACAACTGCAACAACAATAATGCCCAGATATAACGTCCAGGACAGAGTTACTAAGCTTGGCTTAGAATACGAAGTGCCTTTCATTGCATAACACATCGGTGAAATTTGAAATTTTATGCGTCGCAATGAGTGATTGTGTTATCCGAGATATCCTAATGCATTGAGGTCTGTTTATATTATTTTTATCCCTCATTAATATCTACAGAGGACGGCGAGCTTGTGCTCTAAAATATATTAATTAATTTGTCGCCTTTAGTACGACAGTCCTGTAGCAATCATTTCTAAAATATGAATCGCGCATAAACAACGTATTAAATATCATTCACCTAACCCTTTCAATTCTAAGCAGAGCTTCTTCCGGTTCCCAAGAAATACCCATGTATACTTTTCAAAATTAAGGACAGTTGAGGTTTTAGGACTATCAAGCAATTAACTAAGCCTTAATGTAAGGATATTCTCCGATCATGTCCGTAAATAAACATACGAAAACCAGATTTGTTTCTGAGATCAATACTTCGCGAGAAGACTTTTTGTCGATTATTTAGTTTAATAGTAGGTACTCACGGCTCCAATGCGTACTGATGAAATAAATGAATCCCATGTGCTCACAGTCTTTATTTCACAGCAAAAAGGTAAGGCTAGGGAAAACCTAAAATTCAAGTTTTTCTACTACCAATGAAAGCGGGGAATACTGCGTCTTGTGGTAAAAGTAAATAAGTATAGACACAAGCGATTTGATTTGTAGGTTCGGACAAAACGCCCTATAATGCTACGTATCGCGCAGTTAGGAAAGCTACAATAGCCCTTCGTTCAGTTTCCTTTCCATTTATTGAATGGCCTGAGTAAGCCAATACAAATACCTTCACCGACAATGTTTTCACTTCTCCCTTGGCAGTGGTTTGAGTATTTCTCCGGGACATAAGGTGTGAAAGGTTAAATTTTCACTTTCGGTTCCGTCTTACCAGACACATTCGCATGCAAAGCGGCATTCACCAGGTGAATGCTAATCTTGAGCTAGGGAATTAGCATTTCGTTAATTATATCACCAGACAAAAGCGAATTCCAGCAACATGGGAATTTCAGATAACAGGCTCAGTGGGAGGCGTGGTAATCTCTCTCGGGGGAATTCTCAACGACCCTTCAGGAAAGCTTTTATGTTGTTACGCTCGCAATCTTCATGGAATTCAAATGTGAGAATATCTATTTGGGCGACCTCTTGACACTTCAAGAATGAATTCGATATTTTCAGGCCCAACTAGGTAGGAATTCACCCTCACTGAAATGAAGGAAATATAAATCTTTCCGCATTATTTACTTTAAATTACAATATTTACAAAATTCCTTACGTAACAACAACACTATGGGGAGAAAAGAATGGAGTAATCCTTCAAGTAAGAAGTGCCTACCCACTGAGAAATTCACTGTGGAAGATTAATCAACACCCACAAATAAACACTAAGTACCTCGAAAGCCACCACAGGGGGTGTTAGAACACCTGCCATGCGAGACATATTGGAAGAGGGTAGAGAACAAAAGTGGATGTTAAGCCAAAAGGTGTTGCGTTGTCATGTCGTAATTTCCCGTGGCCATTTATTAGGCGTGGGCTGAGGGAGTCATAGTACCTATCCGCCTTCGTGCATCCACAATTTACGCCGTTAGCAAATCTAAAGTAATAAGAAGCCACCGGAGAAGAGTTGATCAAAGAACTTGACATTTTTCCGAGAAAATGTAGAAAAATAGAGTATCAAACAAAAAGGTCAAATTTATCCAACGAAATTGAAAAAGAATGAAGATGAAAGCCTCGTCTCAACTGCTTCATACATAAGGAATTAGCCATGGTTTATACGCCATCGAAGGTAAAAAAAAATCCTCGGAGCCTTACACTTCAATTGTGTGGGCAGGTAATGTTATTGAAGTCTAATTTTATAAAAATGGCTAACCAAATCTACCAATTACGGTTGAATTATGTCATCCGAGTCATGTTTCACTCTACCACCCGAGACTTTTAGAAGGGTGTAAAATGAAAGACCGTAATTCACATCTGTAAACGTTGGGATTAGTTTGACCTGTCTATACACTGTCTTGTAAGTCCATCAAAATGAAAAAACGAGATATAAAGCTGAGCTATTCTGCAAATAAACTCATTCTCATATAAAATATCGCCTAAACATAGCCATGGAAAGTTCTCAATACAAAACAATCAAACTGACTTCCAACTATAATACTTCACGAGGCCAACACAATTATGACCTGCTTGGATAAATCTAAATGAATTATAAACAACTGTCATTTTCGCATAAATTCACATCCAAGTGTCGGTGGGATAGGTGAGGTAGGAGTTCACCATGACCTACGCCTGTGGTTATGTGATTCACTCCCCTTCAAATTTTGCCCACCATTGGTTTTTTATGAAGTTCTGGAACCTATGAAAGCCTTGGATTTTAAGCCACGGGTATCCAAATGAGCTTGGATAAGATTCGACGAGGGATGGCGGCCATATGTTCTAACCTATGGCCCATGTGCATTCAAGTATTCTTGAATTACATTTTTTGTTATATACAGCACTGAGCACGCGAGACGGAAAGTAATAAAAGGTAAAGCTGGTCCAGTCCCTAAATACAAAGAGTGTACAGTACTTGGTTCGGCAGTTATTTTCTCTTTCAACCCGATATAAGATGTTTCACCCTAAAAATGAGCAGGAAGACTTCGAGAACGGTATGTTGAACAGTCTTTCCAATCTGTTTGTCATGAAACATTCTCTCTCAATCAGCAAGAGATTGTTAGAGGCTAACAATGAAGAGTCAAATATAAATTCATTCCTCAGTCAATACGTATTATCTTCATCATCCATTGAATCACGCACCCCCTGCTCATGTCATCTTCATCACAGACGTATGGCAGCGAGATAACGTCAACGCACGGACGGCTGGCGAAGCAGGAAACTGTACGATCCAGGTAAGCCTAAGAGAAGTATTTTTCCGTATTATTTTCCCAACTCTTACGTATTTTTTTCGGCACCAAGTCCCTCATGAATCAGTTGTTGACCCCCTAAGGCTTCATTCTTTCACTTTTTCCGATGAGGGGCAGAAGGGTCCTACGAAGGATTTGGATGATGGGTCGCACGGTGAGGGGAAAAGGGTGGAGATAGGACGGCATAAAAAGTTAGGTAGGGGGAGAAAAGGGATCGAGGAAAGATAGGAGATTCCTTCCTCAAGGACGGAGGCAGAAAATAGAGCGGGGGTCAGGTGAGGGATCATTATTGAGTCGTGCGGGAGGTTGGGAGGGATTGTATGAGGGAGGGAGGTAAAGGTAAGAGATAAAATATTGAAATTAATATTGAAAGCTATACAGAAGACCCCTGAGGCGGTGAAAATGCATGCACCATAAAGCGTGCGCAAGAGGAAAGTTGTCTTCATATGAGGACAACTTTCACATGAGCCTTTCTTTCTTCTTGCTGGTAACGAAAGGAATTCACTGATCACGAGGAATTCCAACGCAAAACTTTGTTTCATGAAAACAATGCGTCAAGGGTAGGAGCATATGCTCCCGAGCACACAAAACGGTGATAGTAAAATTTTGCACCGCGAACATTGACCTTAAGAAGTTAAGGGACTAAGAGAGAGAATAGCATGTCAATGAAGAGAAAACATTAGCTTAATTTCGATCACAAGTGGAAAAAATCAACAATTAGTACTCACATTGGTCATGGAATATAACGAATATTTTTGGAAGTCAATCCATGGAATTCATTGAAAGCAATGGTTGAGAGCACTGAAGTGGAGTATAAAAGAATTAACGCACTTTTTCCTACATATTTTACCCCCTGTATGAATAAATTTAGTAGTTGGAACAAAATTGAGGATCAGTAATAGTTACGACTTTATATGAGTATCGAATAAAATTACACCATCTCCCAGAAAGACATGCAGTTTTTCAGGTGGATGATTTGGATGAAATCTTCACGGGCGTGGCACTGAGTTAGGCTTTCTAAGTCAATATTTCAAGGAAAAACTCATCTTCCTCAAGGAAAAGCTTAGGAAAATGAACAAGTGCCATACGCTATGTAAAGCCTAACCCAGTATCATGCCCGAGAAGACTATATCCAAGCCATCTCCAAGAAAATCATTATTGCAATGCAGAATTCTCAAATAATAAGAAACAAATACTGGTTCACCTACAAGCGCCATTTCATTTTAGGTAGGCGTGCCTTTTATCTAAAATTTACAACAGAATAGAACATATAATTCATTTAAGGGTGGCCGGGTAGGCCCAGGAGTAGCTTGTTCGACTTAAAATTCGAGGTTTGCAGGTTCGAGACCAAGTACGAGAACTTTCCACACCCCATCCAAACTATCAGGCTGCAGAATTAGCAGAAGGCAGTGATGGCGTAGATCAATAGGATCGGTCCAGTATCAGCAGCCATAGCTTCAGGCGAGAGTGAAGTTCACGGAATTGGCCCGATAACATCGGGCAAAATGGATGGCAAAAGGAAACCACCGCAGTAGCCAATGGCCTAACATTCATTTGACATGCTAGCATTTCTACCGGAAAAATATTCCGGAGGTAAAATAACCTCCCAGTCGAATCTAGTTTCCTTCCTAGTCGGAAGTAGCCTAGTAGTGGGGGGCGGGGGGGAATAGGAAGGAATCATCAGTCAGAGCGGGTACCACATATTAGAGACAATTGTGATGGTTACACTTATAAAATGTCATTTCTCCTTCACAATTCTGCAGAAAAAGACAAATTTTCGTTGCGTAATGTAAAAGATATGTAAATGGCAATGACATAAAGCATTATCAGCATCAATTAACATACTAGCTTAACGCAGCTAGTAATATACTTAAAAGGTCACCTATTCATTGCCTATTACTTACCTTTCAGGTATATATTTATCTCGTTCATCTACCCACATAAGGCGTATTTTTCTGCCACTTTTAAAAACCACCACAACTATCATTATCAATCAATCTAGCCATTAGCAAATAAACGTCCTAATACGGAGGTAAAACGTTTTGTAATGACCTACGATGAACTACCAACCACCAAAAATTATAAATATGAAATTCCTTCTCCTTAAAAAAATGCCTCTAGCGTATTTAATTTGATAGGATAAGACTATATTAGTCAATGAACCGGTACAACACATCTTCTGCTAATGTTTGGAATTATTTTTAATGAATTTTATAAATATTAAACTATTTACCTCCTGTGACTAGACATACTCAGTTTTTTATATCAAGCAGGACCTAATTTAGTATCAATTGTACATTGAAACATAAACATTAGAGAGGAAAATGTTGTTAAAACTTAGGAGGAATTTTAACTTACAAAGGCAAAAGAATAAGCAAAATGGGATTTAGCGTCTGAGGCGTTTGTAAAGCAAACATGGGATATGATAGAATCCAAAAAGTTTTAAAAGTAATCACTGAAAAAAATATTTACTTCATACACCATTATCAGTCAAGTAACCCTTATTTTTCTTTATCATACGATGCAAGATAGGCCTTCGATCTTTCCCCTTACACATCAGTTAGACCTCTTGAGTTTTGATGGCATCTCAACGCTGAAGTACCAATATAACGGAATAATACAGCACTTTTTGAAGAGTTACAGCGGATAAGGTATGGTTTATTCTTCGACTGCAACCCCACAAAGTTTCTACAACAATCAATAGTTTCGCTAATTGCCACAAGTAACCACCGATCACACATATAGATCCAATTCTTCTATTCGTCTACACAGTAAGGGACATTCTTATAAGGTTGCATTCCCAAATTGACCGTTAGACCTCCCTGCCTATCACGAACTGACCCTCATAGTCTCCTGGTTGAAAGGCTCTTGATGATGCCACAGCAATTCATCCGGAAACCATCATTTCATGGATATGTATTCAATCACGCTAAGCAAAACTTTCCTGATATAATAATATAGAAAAGGAAAATACAACTTCACGGACACAAGCAAAACTGGTAATTTAAAGAGATGTAAGAAGTAAAAATGGAGTACTTATGCTAGTGGTGCCTTTCAGCTTCTCAAAGTGAACTTAGACCAATTGCCTGAGGATGAACATCGATACTAAGCTCACGAGAAATTATTCCTGGGGCTACTCATCAAATGCAGGCAATGAGAAGCAGATGCCTGGATTAGAGTTCAACGAAGCAATCTCTATTAGGTGAATTTCAAATCAATAGAATAGGATCAAGTCAAATGTCAGGGGCTGTACTTTATGGAATCAATTGACATTGGTCGTGGATACAAAACTGTAATACTCTGTTCAATCTAAGCACCAAACTATTTAGCTAAGCATAAGCTATTTAGGTGTAACCTTCACAGACCAAAAAAATAGGTCAATTATCATCACAATTTTAAATAAAAGCAATACTTCATACAAAATATACATGGAATTTATTTTCCGTATGGCAGTTTGGGCATGGCAATAACGCTTGAATGAAATAGATGACTACGGCCCACGAGACAATGTCACAGAAAAATCATGAAAATCAAATGAACGGAGAGAATCAGTCACGAAACAGCCGATCGGAAAATAGTAATTTGAGGAAACAAAGACGAAAAGATGTTACAAGAATACTCAATGATATAATCGACAAATAAAACCAGTGAATCTGTAAAAATAGAGAATTTTGAAGGAATAAGCCTGTAAGATCAAAGAAGGATGGAGCGGCTTCAGCAACAAACGAATTTTCAGCTAAATGACTGCTGATTACTACCCATCTAATTATAAAAAAAAACAAGGTAAACTTGTGAATGTATCATAGGACTGAATAATGTTGCATAAGTGATTTAATGCGGAGTGTATGGAACATGAAAATTAGTAACTTTTCAATGCATACCCAGTTTGTTACGGTAATGACAGAAACTTCACAGCCTACAAGGTACTAAATGCGATGCTGAACATAAAATCTGGCATTGTGTACGGCGTCCAAACGTGAAGCAGGAAGCCGCTTGCGCTGAGAGCACCTTCGGCGTGAGCTCACGAAGCGGACTGCACCCATTTTCCTCGCGACCCAAATGGCTGGGAATAAACCATCGAACGAGCGAGTGAAAAAAGACCACTCCCCAATCCGCTCGACAGCTGAGAGATCGCATGAATTGGAATCCGTTCCGTCAGACGAATTCGAAAACGAATCCCAAACCCACTCACAAGGGCCGAAGATATAACAGGCAGGGGCGACCGAACTAGGGAGAACCGATCTGTGATATTTCACGGCGCGGAGGAGAGTAGTCGCTGGGGAAGGAAATGATAGGAGGGGGGACTAGCGACGCTTTGAGGCGATGGAGGACGCGGAATATACTCTGAGCCGGTACCTTCATATAGGTGAGATGCGCACGGGAGGCGAAAATGCCTGAAAACCGCTCGACAAACGCGAGAGGATAAATGAACTTGGTCATACGCATCGAGGGAGGGGATCTTAGCATACGATCCAGGGCGATGCCTGAGGTGCTGGAAACGGAAGATGAAACCGATATTTTCAGTCGGATTCCCATTTTTCTCCACTCCCTACGAGGAAGGGATCCGAGAAAGGGCCGGTGGAAGGTTGCCGAAGGGGGGGAGAGCTCTTTGCTTTCGGCGTAAAAGGACAAAAAGCAGAGTTCTTGAGTTCTGACATCTCCTCAGCGATCACAATATTAGTTCTCATGTATCACATAACGGGGGATGGAGTCGGGTGAGGGAGTGGATATTGGAGAAACGGCAGAAAAATAGACCCCGGGACCGCACGGGGAAGAAATGGAGACAATTGCCCCACCATCGCATTTACAGCCTTTCCTCGCGGCCGTAATGAGTAACGCAATGCAACGGCTGCTATCATATACATGTAAAAGATTGATCACTTATTTATTCATCTAAGCAGCTACACCGAGCCTACACAAGGGCGTAAGGCAGTGCACTATCATTTTATTTACTTTACATTACCCTGAGCTTATGAAAATATACATCATACAGGATGCGGAGAAAAACACTCCCATGGGAGATACTAGGCACCATTTAAAATCTGAATCGAGTAATATAAATCGATTGTTGATGAATAGAAGTTCGTAACCTCCATGGAAAACAATGAAAGCTTTACTGGCATTAAGATATAAAACATCCCGATCGCAGATATCAATTAGTAATCCAAAACTGAGCGGCGGGTGAGTTACGGTTTCAAATTACGCGTAAAGCACGGGGTAGAGTTACGGGTTTGAGTCCTCCAGGAAGGGCTTAAACCCGGGACTCCCAGAATGACCGGCAAAGACCTTAGGGCATCACCACCTAGGCAGGGAATTAGAATGTGTTAGGATGATATGAAATCACATGTGAAGGATATGGAAGTGAAAAAAGTGTTCCACGCATATGTTTCCACGACTCAATCACGTTTAATTGTAATTTCTCGTATTTGAGAGGAAAAAACTATTCTTCCGGGCGATCTGCCATTGCGGGTGGAGAAAAATTCACACTGAAGGAAGACTTATGACGCGACCCGGGGAAAATGTTTTGAATAGAGTACTTCGTCTGGATCGTTTACCAGTGGTCTCCATAGCTTATTTCACATAAAGCAGGCTAATTTCTGCGTCATGTTTCGCTCACTCTCAACACCTAGCCCTATCCTCATGTTCACACTCCCGATTATTGAGAACTATACTTGCAAGATACACTTGATCAAAATGATGAATAACTATACTATATTTTCCGGGAGTTAACGGCCAAGCACACAGATATATGTACACAAATAATAAAAAAGAAATAAAAAGAGGTATTAGATACAATCATTGTAACGGTTAGCGCATTAAAAAACGATCAATTCGAAATAAAATAATTTAACAGTCAAATAACCTAACCAATCAGCCTTAACGAAGTGCAGTACCATCTCTGAGCGTTGGAAAACATTTTCTCAGCGCGATTCCAAAAGAATATTATTCCTACCACATTCCATTTTCTTCCTTACTTATACGCTGCCGAAAAGATTACAAGGTCTTCCACACCGTATCCGGAGATTTGATCACCCAGATAAAGTTGAGTAAATTGACATCGGCGCCGAAAAAAATTTAGCACTCAATTTCCTCGCGGAGAGTTTACGATCACAATATGGCAAAGATTATGAATCTCTAGGGATAACGAAATGGAATTGAACGGAGGTTGTCACCCTATGGAGCAAGGACCACCAACGTTTACGGTTTATTTCATGAATAATGGATAGCTCAGAGAAACTATTGACGTGAAATAGTTAGGGCTGTACTCGTGAGAAAAATACATATTCCAAGGGGAAAGAGAAAAGACATTATTAACCGCTAAAAATGAAAAAGTGCACAATACACGGCTATTACTCTATCAAAATTTAAAAACAGAAAGGAATTCCTACTATAACCTTGTAGGTACTGAAAATGTGCCCACGTTTACACATCTACATCTACATCTACACCTATGGCTATTTCTATTTCTGGAATTCTCTAATTATGTGCGCTCTTGAAAAGTAAAACATGATGCTTGTTTGAGCTAATTATTTCTTTAGAAATAAAAGATAAATTCCCATAAAAATCCTGATTCCAAGAGAGGTAACTGAAATGACTCCAGGAGATTCTGCTTTCTCTTAGGAAATATGTCTGGGGGACTATTTCTCGTTTCAAATGCACCACCTCCACTTACACTTCTGCAATTAAAGATACGGCCAGCTGGAGATAGGTACATCTTTAGAAAAGCTGTAAAAACTACTCTCAATTATATCCTTTTCTCCCAGGAAATACTGAATTGACGCCAGTGCATTCAGCTGATTTTCATGACCACATCAGGTTCTTCACCAACTTACCAATTAAGGGCTGGTTTCACAGCATGTGTCTTGCCGAGTGGCTCTACTTAATGACTTAGATGTACCTTTAAATCAGCCTTTTCATTGGTGCCCAGTGGGAGGGAGTGGAGGAGAGACCTTACTGGTCTTCGATTCTTTCGTGACCCTCCCACCAACCCTAACCTTTCATTTCCCACACTACACATTCCCTTTTCCTCCGATACGAGTACCCTACGACGCCCCCACAGGGCAAAACTGTCAGTGACGAATGAGGGGACAGCGGACTTGGAGTGGTTTTCAACCCTCATCCGACCGATACACCACTCCACTCTTTCGACCCAGAGGAAAAGCCCCCAGGCAAGGCCGGCCCATTCGTCCACGCGAACGGACCCCACACTTCCACGAGTTCCCGCCGAGGAAATCTCTCGTAGGTAGCCCGTAACTTTTCTTCTTCCAGCGAAACGCTCGCAGCTACCCATCCTTTCCCACCTCGTCTCGCCCTAGTTATTAAGGTGTTATTTCAATGTTAAAATTTAAAAGAAATGTTGAAATTGCGTTCAAGGCGATCTTATTCGTACATCAATTTTGGCGCTCAGGCTAATAAAAAATGGCAGTTACTTGGACGGTCCAGCAAATGGTAATGGTGAGATCACTATCTTTAAGTCATAACTATCTTTAAGTCGCTGATAACTAACTTTAAGCCACTACACGGTCTATTTCGCAATTCTTAGAATTGACAAAATATTTATTAGATTGATTTTTTTTAACGAATGAAAAACATTTTTACAATTCTTACACTCAATTATATCAGCAGCATACAAAGTGTGAAATAAATTCCGAACGGATGGTTTTAAAATGCCCTTTTTTGTGCCAATAGTTAGACACTGCACGCCAAAGAACATTTACGGCTGAATAAATAATTCGTTCTGCAAGAGCTTAAATCTAGTTGTGTTGCTAAAATCAATCAATAAATGAAAAATTAAGTCTATTTTACGTTGTCCCAAATTAGTCATTGCCTCGCTACCACTCTCTCGAACTTCGAACATCTCCCCATCCACAAAGCAAAGCCAACCCTATCCCTCCACTTCCCTCTTCCCCCACACACCACGTCGATCCCTTTCCCCACATTCACTAATCCCGTCAACTTTTTCTCCATTCTCCTCACTCGAACCCTTTAACCACTCCCGCTCGCTGTCCTCCCGCCCAAACACTGAGAAGGGACGCAACACGGCTCCGAGTAAATCTTTTGGATTGCGCCCCGGGAAAGGGTTGAGAAGCGTCTTAAGTCCCGCATTCTAGCGTAGGAGGAGTTGGGTCTCTAAGTAAAGCACTACGTAATTTGGTGCCTCCATAGTAAATCCCCCCTTGCCCCTCGTCGCGCGGAAAGAACTTGCTCACGAACGGCAGTTTCGAAAGCATATAGCTTCACCACTTGAGCGCAAAATCTTATAGCAACTATTCTCTTCATCAAAAATGTTGTTTTTGGCCAACCATTGTTTTCGCTGGTACCTTAATACATAATCGCTGCCAACCATAGTAAAATTATTTGATTTATGGGCTTTCCTGAGTACTGACCGAGTACTGGTAAAGCGATCCTAACCAAAATTTTTACTGAGCAAAATGAAATTATTATACTATTTATTATTACTATTTATGAGCATAATTTACCACCAGGACACTTACCGACATCACATGAGCGAGTGTTGGGGTAACCACATGCCACTGATAGTTCCATGTACTTACCTGAAATAAAAAGATATTGTTAGTGTACATAGTACAATGTTATGCAATACCTTACGCAAAAAGTTTATTAAATTACTAAGAGTATAAAAAAACGTCACAGTCTCCCCAGAAAACATTAAAAAGCCGGATACATAAAGAAAATCCAACTAATTGGTACAAGAAATACAGAGATCAATGATTTATCCGTTAGATATATTGGCAATCATTGAAATTAAGATCACAAGTAAACAGTATTAAAAAAAATCAGTAAATAATAACACTGACACTGAAGAGGGCCGATACCTAAGGGTGGTATTGAAGATAATACTTTAAGCAGACAACAGTTGCTGAAATTAGTACCTCAGCTGGCTACTGAAACGATCCAGTTGTGTCATTCAAAACATTTTCCGATTCGGAAAAAAGAAAATCGTTCCTAAATCAATCAAATACAAAACATTATTACAGCAGAAGTAATTATAAGTGATATTAAGGTTAAAGTAAAAGAATACACGAAGATATACCAAATCTAAACTGCCAAAGGCGAGGGCACTTATCATTTTCCATTTGTTCACGGAAATTACGCAGACAAGTAAACTCCTACTTTTAGGATCTGCCTAGCATTCCTCAGATCTGTCTTCTTCCGGTAGATCTCCGTTCCCTATTTCTCACATAGGTTTTTAAATCCATCATTACCTTAATTTGGTATTCTATTTGGCTGCTATTTTTCCAATGGTAGGCTTTCTGAAGTCTGGTTGTCAGGGAATCCAACGGACATTATCAGCTGCCCTACTTTTCTGTACCGCTGTATTCTAAATCTTCTCTTCCCTAGTCTCTATACTCGTATTATTGGTATAAAGTTAAGAATCAGCATTCTCTTTCTGGTTCTAATCTTCTTCAGAAGTTTCCTCTTTACAACCAACATAATATTTACCCCATTTATTTGTTCAATTTTTCTTTCTGTCCATCGCACCTTTTCTATTCTCCTTCCAACAAACATTTCAAACGCCTTATCCTTATATTTTCGAAGTTTATCCTCATACTCTTTCCTCCATGAGTCCATATATGGACACCAAACAAAGCTACACTCCATATTAGTGTCTTAGACAGCCAGTTTATATTCGTACAAAAGGTTCTCATCATTTATTCTCTCATGCTCCGGGATAGATTCACTCCTTCTGTCTCTCTTTCACTTTCAATCTCTCTGTCCCCTTCGACAGCTTCACTCCTCGTAATACCTTGACTAGTTATCCTATTTTCCTCAACAATACCATTAAATGTTTGTCCTGCTCTGGTGACATCAGCATCGCATTCTTTGCCTTATAAAGTCATGTACGTCATGCAAATTTTGTATGCTGGCAACTGTTTATCCATTTCATTTTTCCTTATTTTCCGAGAAAATTGCGATAAAAACTATTAGAAACGAGCGTTGCCATCAAATGATAATGCCAATCATTTTGAGGAAAAATGATATACTGTCAGGCACGCGTTGTAATTTTCTTAATGCCTACGATGAGTTCTTAGATATGAGAGATGAGATCAAAGGGGACGAAAATCAGTCTGATTAAAGAATTAGTTCGGGTAAACGAACATGACTCAAAAGAAGCTGAAAAAAATTGACGCCTTAATAAGGATGAGTGGGTACATTTCCCATTAGTCAGGTCCTTGTATAAATTTAGCTCGGCATTTTAACATACGATACCCACGCCTTCCCTCCCTCGGAAGAACATCTCATTTCGCTGCGGGTTTAATGACTGCTGGAGATATCAAATTCCTCGCCTGTGTATCATTCTTCGGCCTGAGTGAGAGAGACTCTCAACAACGTTCTCCCTTTACAAAGGCAGCCCCCAGAGTGGGGTGTTTCATACAAACAAACAGTGGGGAACGATCATGTGCAGACAGCGTAACACATCATCTACTCGAACGAGCCACTGTGAGAGCGGCAGAAAATTCTCTCTCGTTCAAAACATAAACGAAGGGGGTGGGAGGAACTCGGTAGGAAGAGCGTGTTTTTCTTCCTTCGAGGACGTGATAATTCGATGAAATTCGTTCCCTGAGCTCCTCACAAGATTGGATTCCATTACGGATGAGTCGAACGGCATCTCGCACTATTAAAAACCGTGTTCCAGCTCTCTAGTGAGGAAGACTGCTCTCTTTATTTCCGAGTAATTCGACACCATCGCCACCGCGCGGCAAGATCCGGAACATCTTCTCTCCCCCTCCACTCTTGCAAAGAGACATTGACAAAAAAAATATATGAAAAAACACACGCCGGGGAGAAACGGCGATGGAAGACGTCAAAACTCATACTGAGGCAGTCCGTTTCAAGGAGACGGATGGGTTGGGAAACGTGAGGTTCGGGGGAGGAGAAGGGGGAAAAGAAAGAGGAGGAGGCGTAAGATGCGAGAATAGATGGGGGAGGGGTGATTTATCAAGCAGCCAAGGAGGGATGAAAAAAATAAACGTTGGGCCTGGAGATGGAACAGGAGGGAAGAAGTGAATGAGAGGAGTGAATCGGTAGACAGCCGAGGAAGGAGTGAACGGGAGACATCAAGTGTGGCGGAGAGGTTTGACGCTCCGGTTGATCGCTATGATATTGCACTTCACCACATCCGTATACCTTTTGTGGCACTGAACAAGAATTGCAGGGAATCTGAGGGCGGAGATGCGTCGCTTCATTTATTCAATTACGCTGCCAACTTAAAGACAAATGCGCATGGTATCAGACTGTGAGAGTAAAATGTCAAGATGTTTGAAGTGAGGTTAGATATTCCGCTTTATTGCTGAGATATTGTATTCCACAGTATCAATATATTTCCTAAGATATTTAACAAAATGCTCACCGATGCTGAATTCGTAACTGTGTCGCTACATTCACTCATCTATGAAACCAAATTCAAGACAAATGTACGAGATGTCAGAATATGACTTTTGAATGATGTCAGAATATGAATTTTGATACAGGCATAAGTCATAATAGTTTGTAGTTTATAGTTTGATTTAAGTAGTTAGTACTCAACTGAGGTCATCACATCCTTAGATCGTAATAGTTCCAAAACACCAGCTTGATGACAGACAATTCAATAATAAATGCGCAAATTTAACTTATTACCAAATAAACATCCAAATTCCCTGCATCCCACGTCCTATGAATAGGGGACCTCTGTCATTCACATTCCAGTTAAATTGTAGGCTTCATCCATTACCTTGGCATGAGTACACTAAAAATATCTTAATGTTGAACAGATAATATTTATTACCTTTTAAAAGCATCAGTGAAATCATCCGCGTCCAAAATGTAAATCACAGACTGACTAATTTCCATACAAACACGAACTGTTTACTAGAATAGTCCGTCAACAAGTGACCTGGTTGAACTCACATAGAGATATAAAATAATTGTGCTTCGTGCACAAAAAAAGGGTACAAACAGCTAAGCTTCGATCATCTACGAATTTCTGAATAACACTTAGGTTGAGCATAAAGATTTAAGATAATTTATGCATAGATCATAGCCTCGGTTAACATGAAGGAAATCATTATGTCGCAGCTTGGTATTCATAGTATTCTCAGAACATTAACGGATGATGGGCTCGGCGAGACATGGTGTGGAAGGAACTCCATTGAATCAGTTGAAGGAAAATAAGGTGTATAGCCAGTTTTACTAGCACCGGTTACACCAGGCGCGCATCCATATGGTATTGATCCTACGGATCTTTTCAGGTAAAAAATTGCTCGCACATTACAGAATCCGTGACTAGTTTTTTTATCCGCGTGCCTCTAACAATTCCATCATATGTCTACACTTCGCGGTCATTGTGAGAAAGAATATCCTTTCACAAAGAAAACCCAGCCAGCGGCGAGGAGAATAGATGCGGAACTATCTAGGAGGAAGGATTCCTAAACGAACGGAAATGTGCCAAGTGCAAAGATCCTTGCGAGTGCCCGCAATCGAAGCTGGGATCTTTGCGGGTGCGAATTAGAATTCCTCCGACGAGCATGCACGAGGCCTCAAAACCACCGTCATTTTCCCGAACGAGAGCAACTCGTCCAAACTGGGATTATATTCATTTATCCCGCAATGCAACGCATGCCCGCGTCACTCGTGCCCTCCTAGCGGATCTGCAAGCTGACACTTTTGGAGGGGTGCACCGAAGTGCACTCGAATAGCATTTTCCCGGGGAAATTTAAAAAAAAATCCGATAAAGGGAATCGCCGAATGAGGAACTGACTGACATCGTCGCCGGATTACGTCCTCTTTCTTCTCTGAAAAGACATTCCATGGAACAAATGTCATCCTTTAATTCATCTCCACCGAACGAAGCTTTTTGACAATCAGAAGTGGCAGCGGCGATTGAGGCGTCCGAAGCATACGCGATATACGTTCCCCGCTGACCGTTTACGAACTTTCATGAAGAGCGAATAAGGGATCTGACATGAGCTCAGCTCATAATTAGGAATGGAAGTTTGGATAGCCACGCTGCGGTCCGCAGCGCAACACTTCAGAGGAACCATCCTCGTCAAACTCAATTCCGTATCACACATTTTCATACAAAGCTGATTAATCAATTGAGAATGATAGAGCATCAATCACATTAAGTTTTGCCTTGCATTGCAAATTTTCTCTCATTTCACAGCAAAATTAGTACAATATCCTCAATAATGCCTTGGTCATAAAGACTGTAGTTGAAATTTTGAAATAGTGAAATTTTAAAACATTTTACCTAGTTCCCGCGGCAGAACTCAACTTATTCTTTCAATCATTACGCCATTTTCACTGAACACCTGCCCCTGTCACCATGAACTAGCTAACACTAAATTGAGATCTTTAAGAAATCAAGTACACTGCCTTGGAACTTAGAGGAAGTCTCTGAATATGATTAATAAATGAAGAGTAAAGATAAACGAAACTTGATGGTCAACCCTGAAATATTCTAATTATAGAAAGAATTGGAAAATGCCGCAATTACGTAAAAAGGAGTTGGATATTTGACTCCTCTCGTACCAAATCATTAGGTGTAAACTTTTGGCATATAATTCAAAGAAATCACTCATTGTTTAAAAACTCCGACTCCAACATGATTTAACAATCAGGGATAGGCTAGGCAAGGAAGTGAAAAGAAAAAAAGCAAGATTAGCATTTTTGTACATTCATGGTGGGCATAAACTTAGAGACAAAGTATAAGTACATGGAAAACTTCTGCATTTATTTAGTCTAACGAAAATTAGCCTACCCATTATACCTTTTACATCGTCGCACGCAAGTGGACTGAAGTGTGAAAATTCAAGAGGAAAAAACTCATCGGCTTTCACCAGGAATTCCGGGTGGTTTTTGCCCAGAGATTCCAGTACTTCGGAAATTCTCTGAAATAGGGTGGAGTAGAGACCAAAACATTCCTAAATTAGGGAGGATAAACTCTTTTAAAAAGTATGATAAAACGTGAGTTTCGAAACGTATAAACGTTCAGGAATTACATTTTGATAGAAGACTATGTAGCGATAAAATAATCAAGGGAGCTTCTGCATAAATTATTTTATTCTTGATGCGTCTCAATTCCCTTTGTTTAGGAATCTCTTCACTTCAGCGGTAGTTAGGGGAGAGCAAAAGCAATTCCTTCATCACATTTATAAAACAGGATATTAATTCTTCCTTCCATTCTTATCAAGATTGCGAGAGAGAGAGAGAGAAGTGAACCACTAGGGCTTAATACATGGATATTAATTAAATAGAAGACATATATATTTAGCATGAGACAAGTGCTTTGTTTCTAATATAAACTCATAAAACCGAAATGCAATTAGTTTTCTTGAATTCATTTGAGGAGAGATAATCAAGAGTGAAATGGAGTGTCTTGAAGCGTTGGGAAACTTCCATCACATTAAGCATTTAATTACCGGACGGTATAAATTCCACTTCACTTACTTTATGAATAATAAATGCGGACAGAAGGGGAAATTGTGTATTCTGAGGAAAGAAAGAGCTCCAGGAAAACTGTCTCCTTAAGTGACCTGGAACACTAAGTCACCATATTACACGGCGACAAAAACGACCAGGAAATTATTTCCATAGCGAACGAAAGAAGGAAGATATGTAATTAACTTCAACGGAAGTTGGTGAACATAATAGCCCGCGTATGATAAAAATATTTGAAAAATTATTCATTTTATTTTTATTCAAACACTGAGTCCCAAGGAGATAAGGCCGATTAAATGACTACCTGTAGCTTATCACTATTGTGACATTTTACGAATTCCAGAAGCTTCTCAACATGGGAATATTTTTGTCACAACAAATAAACTGCGATCAATTCCTATAAGTCGCAGAGGGTGGCACAATAACGATAATATTGATGCTGTAAAGACATTTTTCATACATTGGGCATACAGTTAGACGACGACTACCTTTCGCTCGCAAAAAAATATTCCCATAAATAATGCCAATATATATTCTACACCTGAAGCATACCCAGACATCATTCTGAGAATGATCACACTCAACTTTGTTCACTCGAACTCAAACAGGAACGCATATGTAACATGCCAGTTGATCAAGAGATACATAAAAAAATACTTGGAAATCCCAGACGAAGCATTTGGTTGACGGCTCCTCAGTATTCGCTCGCCTGCCACCTTTCATGAGGCATTCTATCATGAGCACGGGGGGGTTGGAAAAAACCGAAACTAGGACGTGGCGACGTGAACTCGCCGAAAAATAAACCCGGAGCCTAGAGAGATATTTCCCGGAGCAGAACTTTCATCCACCAAATGGAGAGCATATACATACATTCGTGGGCCATATGAGATATGGCACCGAAAAATTATTACGTGCGTTTTTCCACGCCGTCACGTGACTTTAGCGCCACCCACTCGAAGCAAAACTTGCGGGAGAGTGATATTACGATAATGCTGCAAGCAGATACGCTTGAACAACCCCAAACAACCCTTTCAACCCGTATCTTTTGCCTTCCGTCGCCGAGCGGAGAAGACAAGAGAAGTGCTGGAATAATAAAAAAAATGGAGGAGAAATGAAACAGAGAAGAACAGAACGCACTCCCACGCATCTTCTCCGAATGCCTGGGCGATACGAGTTAAGACGACTGCCTTTAGCTGCAGGGTAAAGTGCGAGGAAGATATCGGCTTGGTGAGATGGCTGGAGAGCAGTATTCCCACCCCGAGGGCCCGGAATTGTATCCAGGATGCGGCGGAGATTTTTCTGAGAAATCCCAAACTCTATGCGAATTCTATATGGATTTTAACACAAGTTCAGTGCTTTGTTCAGTTGGATGGGACGTGAAAGTTTAGACACCTTTCGTATAATCAAGGCTACTGCTGATAGTTTGTGAACCTTCATATCTTAAATAATTCTTTCAACTTCAACTCATCCACCAATACTATTATCTAGCCTGACATAGCGACGGGCATAAAAGAGGGAGAATTGGATCCTTACATTTCGGTAGGATAGTCATCACTACGGATTTCTCTCCATCCATCCCTCATTCCCCGAATGATATTTCCCCCACAACCAACTGCCCAACTCTCCGCTTAAATAAGCTCGGTCTCCCCGAAATAACCGTCGAACCGAGATACGAGAAACAGACACACTCGCCGAACAATCATATTTGCGTTGCCTCGGAGACGAGATGGAATAAAACAAAAAAATCACTGTTTATCTTCCATTTTGCTCAAAAACTCGTCCTCGAATCGTTCATGGATTCGTAACTTCTTCCCCGCTTTCTTTCCCCAGACCTTTTTTTTTTTTTTTAAATCCATAACTTCCACGAATCTCATTCCGCCATCGAAATTTTTCTTATTCCGTTTAGGGAGAGAGGGCGACAGAGAGAAAGGAAAAACGCAGCGGAGGGAAAAAGAATAATAAACAAGGGAGCGGAAAAATTAGACGGGGCGGGGGGAGCTAGGAGGAAGATTTAACAGAATTTTCACGTATCGCCCTCCAGCGTCCCCATTCCTCTCCCTCGCCGTCACTCGTTTAAAGATTCTGGGAAACAATTTTCCCTCGCATTAACCCTCCCTTCTCCCCCCCCCCGGTCATAGCCTCCATGCATTGCGCCCTTCTGTGCCCCACCACCGTAGAGCCAGAGAGGGAGGGAGGGAGCCGGAAGAATCATTTCACAAACGCCACTCATCGTCAATTTCCCACCCTATCCTTGGAGATTAATGAGTTGATATTTTCTTCCTACCCTCGGTTACCGTCCTATCCCTCTCAACCTCCGCTCCCTCTCTTTCTTTTCCTTTTAACTCACCCGCTAACCCTAGGGTGCTCCAAGCTCTTTTTCCCCTCACTCCTCCCGAGCCCACCACTCTTCCAAAAATCGGTTCTCGGAGCGTTGGTCGACTGAATCAACTCTTACCTCAGAGGTAAACGATTAAGAGACGAGAAAGCGAGAGAGGTGGAGAGCAAGAGAGGGGTAGAAGTGGATGGGATGTCTCGTTTTATTAAGGGTTCTCCACTGGAATGTGTATCCGGCTGTGGTGGGACGGAGGGAGAGTCATTAAAAAATATTCGTGCCGAAAATTCACCGTAATTGCTGTTTTTATTCCATCTTGACGATGAAGCCCGCGATTTTTTTCCCTCCGTTTTGCGATTCTTCACTTTTATCGAAAAAATGGGGAAAGGATGACGCTCCACCTAATCGGTGACAGCAGTGAATGAGAGAAGTGAGAGAAGTAGGAAAATAATAAATAAACGATGCAAAACAATACTTTTCTATGAGGTGCTCCACTCATCCAAATAAGAAATTCGTCACAAGAGAAGACAAGGTGCAGAAAAATTGTTTAGATTAATATTGGACTACTCTTTGAAAAAAGTGAACTTCATTTCTGAGGGGCACGATTTTAGGCATGAAACAAATATTTGCGAGGCAATTTTTAACCCTTAAACTTAATCGTTTATTTCATATCATGCAAGTCAAAAGCATAGTTGATGCAAAACACAGTATCTATGCGATAATGAATTAAAGCAACTCGCCAAATGAAAATCGGTGGGGGTCAGATCTATTTTTTTGAGGACGGCTATGACTGAATGTGTAATGCAAATCGACATAGTCCTGAGGATTAAAAATCGGTGAAAGGTATGACATCATTCGTAAAAACGCAATTACAATAAGTAGTAAGACAAATTTCTTAAGTAGTAAGACAAATTTCTTAAGTAGTATGACAAATTTCTTAAGTAGTAAGTGGTAAGACAAATCGTTCTGAAAGGGAATATTAAAACAAGGGGTTACGTAGGAGTCTCATCAACACGTTAACCTCGATATTCACAACGCGCTCTCAAAGCCAAACAAGAAGTAAACCATGAAACCTTTCCACTCCGCGTTTAACCCGCACGCAGTAACGGAATGAGCCAACAGTTTATGGGTTTGAAGGAGGAAGAGTTAGATCACGGAAGCGCCCAAAAGACGGCAGGAAGTAGGTACTTGATGACAAAAGAGTGACAGCGATGGAAAGAAACGACTCACATACTTATATTACCCAGCATGTCGAGAAGTCATCTCCAACTACATATTAATAGTGACAAGGAAGAGGTAGTGAATCACCAGCGTTGGACTCAGGAAAGGAGTACAAATCCACTCATTAGTGCGAGAATGGGCAGCCTTTTCGAGAGAGCGTAACCGAATCGGCCAAATCATCCACAATACTCTTCCACGAGCCAGCCAACGTTTTTAAGAACATATTATTGACATCTTGATATTTGATGAGTGAGTGAATATTTAAACCGTGTATAGCTGGCTGATTAAAAAATAAGAATCCAACTGACCGCTTCCGGTTCATGCAGTCGCTTATAAAGCCTAATGAGATAATGACTTTTTTTCCAAAGTAGGCTGGATCGCACACGCCGGGACTGTCCCTACTGTTGAAAGGTGGCTCCTAAAAACTGAAAATAAATTTGGCAAGAGTTTGTTTCGCGTGCTAGAAATAAGTCATATGAGTGCCAAATTTGGCACGTGTGCCAAGGGTTGCCCACTCCTGCACTAACCATAACAACATATCTCATTTTTTTCTCTCCAAAATCAGTTTTCAACTCCCTCGTTTCCCAAAGGCTGGTGTTCAAACATGTTTCGCCACAAATCCTTGATATCCTGAAACTCGCGAGCCTTTTACAATACTATAACAGCAATCGTTGATTGTAACCTCGGAGTAGCACAGCTTTATATCCAGCACTAAACAATAGCTGTGTTCCATTAATGTCTCTAGTTTTCTTTCTCCTAGCGCAATAATTTTTTCATATTTTTTCCGCGTATTGCATCTTTTCTACAACGCAGATGCAGATGTGGGCATAGATGAGAGAGGCGAAGGAAGAAGAGGTCAACGTCGCAGGAAGCGGGCAAGAGAAATAGGGACGGAGACCCGTCTCCGGAAGAGGTCATTACAAGCGGAGACCCCTGGTCTCGGATCTCCAGGGAACCACCCCTGAAAAGGGTGGCGGGAGGTTAGAGGAGACGTAACCTGAAAAAAGAAAAGACCAGCGGAGAGAATGTGGCAATGGACGAAGGTTCTCGGATAGGCGGGGATGCAGAAGGCAAGAGAAGTGCGGGGAGGGGACCGAGGGGATAGGGAATCAGTGTGGATTGTAGGAAATCCCTCAGGGATGAGTGTGGAAGGATGAAAAGGGGGACATGGGGGGGGGGGAGTGGAGTACACCAGGAGGAGGGATAGAGGTATTCCCGCGGGAGGTGTGTTATCACAGCAAGGGGATGGCACCGCGGGGAAGTCATGAGTGAGGATGAGGTGGTATTCGGGACGAGGTGGCTTGAAAGGAAAGGAAGAGACGAGGAAGGAAAGTGGAGATCGAGAGGAGGGAAAAAAGGGAAAGAGGAAATATACAAAAAGGAAAAGGAAAAAGTGTGTAGAGCGCATGGGTGGGCGTCGTAGGAAGTGAGAACCGAGACAGTGGAAAGGCGGCGTCTCTAGGGTTTGCAGATGAGATTGAGGAGGACGTCTTCGGAGGCAATATGACTCAGGCAGCAGCGTCGACGGCGTAGGCGTCATTCATTTGCGTCCACGTGTAAGTTGAACGGAGAGGCATTTGGGGATCATTTGAGTGCTGTGGCGACGAGGACTACCCAAACTCATTGGGATAACATTTGCGTCATATTTTTCTTTCTCTTGGAAATATCAACACCTTAGTTTTTAGAAGATTTATATCTTCAATTTCATGTTTTATTCTAAACTTAGCGTCGAAAAAAATGCTATATATATGCTGCGCTGTTATACTTGCGAAAATTATTTTCGCAAGTATAACAGCGCCTAAGAGCATGGTTTAGAATGTTTACAAATGACCAAAAGTAAAAAAATTCACTACCTTTTAAAATTCTTAATCAGAAGCTTAAGTTAATAACTTTGAAATCAGCGCTGGGGAGAAGAAACAATTTTAGGTAACCATTATAATAACAATTCCGTATTCGTCGGGGACAACTGTGATAATGAAATCAGGGTGAGAATTGTAAATAGAAATGACGCTTTCCTATAGAACATGGGTTCATGAATATTAAGGATCATTTTGAGAACGTCTGTCGTTTCCTATTTACAAATTCGGGTTGTGAATGTTAAATGGTAACACAAAATATCTTTCCTGCAGCGTCCAAGCGGCAACGGCACACCTTTCTACTCTCAGCAGAAACAAGGGTTAGTACTTGCAGAAACACAATAAATTTAATTTATAAAAAAAGGAAAAGATGAAATATTTTCAACAAGGAGCAATATATTGATATAATTGATGAGCAGTCATTAAAACGTAATAGAAATTTCAGCAGATCAGCTAAAATCTGACATTTCAAGGAGTTAAAATTAAACGGCGAAATCAATCTGACTACAGTCCCAGAACCATCGCCATCGACTTCCTAGACAGTTGTTGCGGCCATTCAATAAATGGAAGGATCAAGTCACACCGTTAGGCCAAGTTCACATGCATGCGTTTCGTTTGATGAGTGCGCCCAGTTTCACGCGAAATAAGCGCGAAAGTTTCACATGTGACCGTTTCACGATAGCGACATCGTCGATCGCGACCACTCAGCTTATTGATATCCATCGGCAAATGATTATAATTGTGACAAAGTATGGGTCTCTGTGTACACATGGCTTACACTTGCACACTATTTACTTCGCGGACACCATGTGAGAGAGTCGCATTCTTTCATAATGAAGAAATATAAATTACGACTCAGACGGTAGACGACTACAACGTTAATTTAAGTTTTCTAACCCGGCGTCGAGATCCATTTCCACGCTCCATTTGGAATTTATCTCTCATTGCTATGATCTCTACTGAACTCGTCAACAAACAGGTTGCTTAGAAAGTAATTCGAAAATTGAGCTATAAAAATTTTCCCCTTAGCAATCTTAGCTTAGGTAAAAATTCCTGGCTCATATCGTGTTAAAATAATATGTTGTAGAAAATTTAGAAGATGTAGAAAATTGGAGAAAACGTCCACAGTGGGGTTCGATCTCTTCTCTTACCGTGAAGAGTATAATTTACAAATCAATGCAAAGATTGAGCTGGAAAAATAATTTCTATCAAGATACCTTTCGAGTATATTAACGCCTTCTAGGGCAATCAAATGAAAAAATTATTTAGGAGGAGCGGTATTGAAATAATCAATTTAATCACCTCTTACCACTGTTTTGCACTTAAATTTCTACATCATCAGGAGTTGAGGTTAAACTATTGTCATGGTTTCATGGACAGAGGAGGCTAAATGCGATGCACTTACATTCTGCCTCCTCTGTCTGACTGCGAAACTGCGAAACGATGGCAAGAGGTGATTTAATTGATTATTTCAACACCAACCTTTCAAAACAATTTTAGTATATAAAAATAGTAAAAAAGTCAGTTTTCATTGAATTTAAATCAATACATTTCCACATGTTTGATGTTGGCAGAGGAGAAATACTAAGTGTAGCAATGTTCAAAGTGACGGCACCTACGCGCAAAAGCAGCGAGTGCCAATACAATCAGAGAGATCACTTTATACGCAGATAAAGAACAATAATGATGGATGAGAATCACTGACATGTATCTGAGTTTCACACGTCGCAACATACGCAGGAGGCCACCAAAAGACTAGAAAAAAAATAATTCTTTTGAAATTCATACTTACTGCTGTATGCTAAAAAACGTCTCTTAATCCTTAGAACTGTGTCGGAAGCAAATGAATTTCTTACTCATTTTATTTCTCCATACTCTCACTTTGCAAGGTATTCTTACTTTGTCTCTCAGGGTTTCCATTTAGATCCCGGATCTTATTCGCGGGGAACATATCAATTGGTTATGAGTACCGTAGTACACAATACAGTAGGAGGGCGAGTAGGAGAATTCGCGAATGCCGTAGGTTTGAGTCTGTCCGCCTAAGTATTGGACGGGAAGTTTTGGACCCAGCGGGGTAGAGAGAGTTCTCAAAGGAAAACATGAATCGACGTGATCACCACCCGGACTCAATCCTTTTCGGCGCGTCGCAACTTTTTTCTCGAGCGTCGACAAATATCAAAATCACAAGTTTCCCGCTCGCTCGCCCGGCCGAACCCTCCCACCGGAGACCGGAAAGGCAGCGAGGAAAATTTGATTAACACCCTGCCATTGATGAATCGTTAAGGGCCCATTGAGAAAGGTCTCACGGTCAAAGGAAACGTATAATTTTCGGACCTTTCCAAGTCAGCTCGAAGAGTGTCCGGCTACTCAGCGGTTCGACCTCGAAGGAGTTAAACACCACGATATAAGAGGAAAAAATCGAGGGACCTCCGACATAACTATCTCCTAACAAACATTTTTTTTTTTCCGGATATCATCATTATTTGTCATTTCAATGGAACAGCTGCCTACGTGTTTCCCATTTGGGGTCACGGATTGATTTTGGCTCTCTTCACTGCGTCATTAGTGGTTTCAAAGATCCAAGGACCCTTCCCACGCTATACAGAATAATGTATTAATCCACATCATACAGGTTAGATGAAGTTCTTTAAGTTAAATGGAGTTCCAAGAGTGACAAAGAGCGGATGGATACCAATCCGATCGCCTACTGCAGGGTCCGTCCGCATTGACGTCTAATTAAAGAGAACTATTTTATGCCTTTTCATGAATACATACCTCCAATAGTGATATCGCCACAGCAAACATCGGCCCACATTAGCATGGAGAACGCTTCATCAGGCGCTTTCGCTTTATTCTCGTTAATTTACAAGTTTCCCTAAATCACTGACATCTATCTGAGTTTCACACGTCGCAACATACGCAGGAAGCCACCAAAAGACTAGAAAAAATATAATTCTTTCGAAAGTCATACTTACTGCTGTATGATAAAAAACGTCTCTTAATCCTTAGAACTGTGTCAGAAGCAAATGAATTTCTTACTCATTTTATTTCTCCATACTCTCACTTTGCAAGGTATTCTTACTTTGTCTCTAAGGGTTTCCATTTAGATCCCGGAAACATTTCAGATCTTAAAACACAATACAGTACTATAAAACGTACTACAAAGTGCTCAAAATGACATCACATAAAACTTCCTTACCTAGACACTAATTAATGGTGATTCAACTGCAGAAAAAATTCAATGATGGAGCAGAGGTATAACTCTGTAACACCAAATACCATTAATTAAAATATTAGTAAAAAAAGTGTAAATTCACGATTCAAAAAGCGGGTGAAATACATAAGCAATTTTGTCTCATCAAATATGAAGAATTGAGCCTCCCAGGGAAAAGACTAAGATACTGAGAATTCAATTAATTCAAATCATCACAATGTAATTTTTTTATCAGCATCTCAGGTTGAGGCAATGTAATCAAATAGCCATCCTCACTCTTTGTTACAGGAAAAACCAGCAATAGCAACTTAGAATCTGTAAATTTGTTAGTAAAACTATATAATGGATCTGCGACTATCTTGAAGAATTCCCCAGATATTGTGTTACTTACAGGTATTTATTGTTTTTATCAACTCAGATAAACATTCGTATCTGAGAGCGCTTGCCTAAGAATATTTACAGTTGAATACACTACCTTAGTCATAATAAAAACTACCACAAAACCAACGGACTAAATCATGCATTATGGAGAATTCACACAGAACTCCAACATCACAAAAGATCAGCAATTTATTCTTAAAACCACCAATATAAGACTGCCAACCTTATAGATAAGACAGATCGATTTTTATGATAAAATAAATCAATAAATCATTTTGTGTGATGCTGTTTTGAATGAATTCGTATGAGCTACCCAAAGTAAATTCATGAGAACAGTAGGGAATAAAAGATAAAAGGAGATTAGTACTTTCCACTCTAACTCACCCTTGCCCGTTGTCGCCGCTGCTTTTCAACATTTATGCTGAGGAAATGGTAAGACAGGAATGGGAAGAACTTGAGGTTAGAATCAAAGTAGGAGGGCATCTGATGAAGTCAGTTAGATTCGCGGACGATCAGGCATTGGTTAGTGGATCTTTTAAGGGACTGAAGCTTTGGTAGATGCTTTAGAAATGCAGTGTGGGGTATTCGGAATGAAGATAAATCATATTAATTACGTGCGTCAAAAATTTTACGTTTATAAGTCTTTTCCAAGACATTTCCCCAAATGCATGATATGCTACGTAGAAATGATTCCATTAGAGCCACCGAGGGACGAAATTACAAAGGCTTCACAATGATAAGCATTGTGAATACAACACTAAGTGGCCATATTTTAAAATTCACTCTCCCTATTAAATGTTTTATTACAGCGAGAAGAAAGCCGATTAATTTTCCTTTAGAGGGATAGTTTAACTCTCAAAGATGAACAGACCTTCCGAAATGGAAATAAGTCATTCGAAAAAGGAAGCAGAGTCCCCTTTGTAGCCTTTCGAGAAATTTGTTTTTCCCAGCCTTTAATGTCCTTCTTTCAGCAACCTCTTCCTACATTACATTAATCGGATCAACGTCGTTCCAATGCGAAGGCCGGAAGCCAAATATATTCTGATGATGATGGTGAGAAATTAGACAGGCAAAATCAAAATTATATTGATCGCAGCGTTCTCAGAGACATCAGCGGAGAACAGTTAAACTTGAATAATTACTTTCCTCCTAAAGAGCCGGTCTGGATGTAGAGTTTTATTTATGCACCGTAAAAACACTAACGTTAATGGAAAGTGGTTTTAACTACGATAATGATAGCATTTCCTCTCTCAGTAACGCAAACCACCGGAATTTAGCGATGCTATTGCATGAGCTATTGATTGTATTATAATATAATATTGAATACATAGAAGGTAGAAATTTATGAAATGAAAAGTGGAAAGAGCACAAACCAAAGGAACGAATGTGAAGAAAATATTTACGATTCACGGGAAATGGCAACGATGAGGTTCTTTCGTCGGGCTAAGAATTGCTCAGTACAGGTTTTTCCGCTAATCCAAATGAACTTGCAAAATTTAGTATTCAAATAGGATTGCAGGTAAATAATAGCTTGTTTCTCCTCATTTGTTCCGGTGGATTAAAAAAGTCACCAGATTAATCCAAATATCAGATCGTGACATCAATTAGCTGCGGATTATCGGCTCTGATTGCTGAAGTATCTACAGTTATGGTAACGTAAAGGTAATGTAGGAGTTTTAATCATGGAATTGGGGAAATCCAGTAAAATGCTTGAATTACATCATAGACTTATGGCTTCCATTAAACGCTTGTCATTGGTACTGGTACAACAGCTGCAAAAATACCTATAAAAGAAACTTTACACCAGTTGAGACCAACAACAAGAGGACAAAAATGGAAGTAAACTAAAGAAATATTGAGACAGCAAAATCACAAAAATTGCAACGGCACAGTTTTTTCTCATTGCTCATTCATGACTAAACTTTTGGCCGCACTATTCCGACTTCCGGCAGTTCACCTAAGAATAAGTTCCATATTTGAATACTAAAGAATGAGAAAAATCAGATAATAGGAAGCCACGGAGAGTTGAAACAGACTAAATGTATTGGGATTATAGCATGAGAGAATAGATAGGACGGCCGGGGATGTAATAGGGAGACAAAGCGGCAAAAAGATGAAAGCCGAGAAAGAAGGGAAACGAGAACTTGGATTTGGGGTCCATTGGTGGGGCAGGGAACGCAGATTGGAGGATTTTGGGAGGCAGGAGAGGAAAAAATGGGAAAAATAACCTGGATACAGAAGAAGGAAAACGAAGTAGTGTTATACACTGCCGGGAGAAAGATGAAGCTGGCATGAGAAACCCAGAGAAGGGATATATAGAGGATTGTGGGGGAGGAAGTGAGATGTTGAAGGACACAACAGAAAGGAAAAGTTGAGGTAAGTCGGGGAAGCGGTAGCCATTTTTCACAGATTGAGTGAGGATAATAACAACGAGAGGATGAAGAAAAGAAATAAGCATGAAAAGAAATAGAAACTGAGCTCCTCCAAATACACTCTCATAGGACACGTCACCATTTCACTTCCAAAACTTTTACATCTTTACACGGCTGGTGACCTACCACCCCCTGCCACACGCCCAAACGGCGGCTCGCAGGGTAGTATGTAGATGTGGATGTAGAAGTATGAAAAGATAAGTCTGAGCAGGGTAGAGCTGAAACAAAGATTCACAAATTTAAAGGTGAAGGGAAATATAATGGAAACGAATGAGTTTTTTCAACCCGTGCACTCCAAATAAACTGCAATAAAAAGTGATCAATGATAGCTAGCAATCGATAAATGTCATAATTTCATCTCAGAACAATATCGGTTTTCAAATACTGCGGAAGCATCAGTAATATAATGTTTGCACTAAAAAATATGACAAAATCAAAATGCCGCCACTGCGAAAGCCTCCAGCAGATATAGTTTCATGATTGGGGTCTTATCAATCTCTCCCGAGCGAGAGGAATCACCCTGGGGCACAGAGAATAGGGTAACAGATTACATTACCATTTTTATAATGGATGAATAATGCCAATTACTCGAGCTACCATGCTACATTACTGCCTTTTCAATTGAATCAGTCATGCTATTTTCAAATTTCGTCAATTATTTTAGGATTGTTACCCCTACAAATCAGTCAATACATCATAAAAAATACCTAAAACATGAGGGTGAAACTTTTATTATTTAAAATATTTACAGTCAAAAGGGCAATAATGTTCTCTCCTTACAAACACATTCCCATTTTCAACCTGAGCTTATGAATTGATTACAACATTAGTTAAATTTTCGAATGACCTACTTATAGTATAGCACTTCTATTTTCGAAAACCTCTCTCCAAATTTCTCTACAATCATGTTCTTGGGACTTATTCAGTTCGGTAGCAAACCACTGTTTTATAAACAAAAAGCAATTTTTCAGCACTTATCTCAACAAGCGAAGTGAAATTTTGTTACACTGGAGACCTCTAACCTCAATTAGTTTCACAAATGAGTTTTTGTAATATTGACCATTTTTATCGATTTGCGTATTTTCCATAGCAAAAAATTTGCGAAATCTCATTTATTCGTTATTTTCCGACTAAGTTGCAGTTTCTAACGATTTCGCACAAGAAACAGAACCAGAAAATAGTGAATTTTTATCTCTATGCGCCATCATGTATGAAAATATATATGGATACTAGCGTTCAATTTTGTATGACTTAAATGCATTTTTACTGGGGAACTAAACAAGTTCTCGAGCGTGCAGAGCAATATAAATTCTCACTTACGAGACGTATTTTTCTTATTGTGTCTTAAGGATAAGATAAAAAGCATCATACACCGAAGTGGAGAAACATTACCAACGGAGAAATGTAAATAGCTGGAAAATACTATGTAGAGGAAGCGTTCAAACACATGCCAAAATTGGGCAGTTATTGGTAAGACTGCCCATAAAATCAACCTATTTCTTGGTATCATACCAAGAGAAATGAATGAGGGACACAGTTAGTGCAATTGTCAATAAAATATGGGTTAGGCGGATGCATCACCGTTTCACGGATCGAATGCGCAACATGATGGTACCAATGCCCCCAGACGGCAGTCACCGAAGAGCATAAGAAACGTACCTCTGTATCCTATTATTGTTCTACTTCCGCGGCGTCCAGGAAAGGAAGGAAGGATAGAGGATGAGAATTTCGTGTGATTTCCGAGGGATCAAGGCGAAATACTCATACCAGTCTCCATCCCGGGAGAAGGGTTTATCTCACGGAGGGTCAGGCCAAATCGCTTCCTTTCCACTGATAAGTAGGGAGGAAGAAGAGACGAGAGGGGGCGGGGGCTGGCGAGAGGTGGTGATGGCAAGTTCAAGAGATGAGGAAAGCCGTGAGCGGATGGGTAGAATGGGGGTCTCGAGCGATGGGGGAAATGAGGACGGGTGAATGGCTAGAATGAGGAGGAGGAGGAGAGAAGCCGCGCGAAATGAGAAAGGTCACAGCTCATTTCAGAAACGGACAAAGCGACGCCCCTCGTCAGGCACCAGGATTAAAAAAAAAAAATAATTTCGTGTTATTAATTGAAACATCCGTATAGTGGGAGGAAGACCCGACGATGATTAAAAATCCACCTACCAATCAGGATTTTAATAAAAACGGATGAGACTATATGAGAAATGTTTGATTTATGAGTTCCGAAATAAATTTCAAGGCTCGAGAATCAGATTTCTCATAGCTACGGTGACTAATTTCCCCGCACTCTGCACCTCAGGAAAAAAATGAAAAGTTGAGTCAGTTTTAAATGAATAATAGTCATACGTTTCACTTGCTGTTGTCGGGTTTCAGTCGCCAAAATGTGGATGTCTTCATTTCACTGCTGAGATGAAGCATGTAGTGCAAACAAAATAAAAGAGCAATGGATGGTGTCAAAGACAGTACCAACACTGATCAGAGGCGACGTGGTTTTCAACAATCAGACCTCTTGTTAGGTTTTTGTGATGAGTCATGGGTACCTATATTATCTTTTTTTTCAGTAATACCTATCCACGTGGAGTAGTGATTATTAGCCACGGAATAGCCAGCAAAATATTCGAAGGGTCATCTCCTAAAGTACAGAGAAATGATAAATTCCAGTGTATTGTAATGGATACGCAATTGAAAACTCTTCAGTGTTTATATCTGGTTTAAAATACGCGACATTTAGTTTTATTTAATTTTTAAAGAGAAATTAAGGACAAGCGCGAGAAACATGACTTGAATTTCGAAAGAAAAGAATGGAAAAATGTGATGGCTGCTGAAGGACTCAATACGTAAGTTCCAATATCTCGAATGTAGGGGACGAAAACAGCTCGTCGTATTGCTGAAAATGCACCGAAGAGAAATGAAAAAATATTCTGCAACACATAAAATTATGAGTTAGGGCTTAGATGCTGTAGTAATTGGTTTATTTGTTTCAAACTGCGCCAGCACGAAAATATTTGCAGTCCTAAATCGGTCCACATAGTAGTTATCATGCGAAACTTACCGATTACTGTTTAAGTGAAAAATTCGTGGAGAAAAGGAAGTATAAATAGCAGTGACTATGAAAAGAGTAATAATGTGAGACAGATTGAACTAATGAGCTACTGGGAGAATACAAGCCACTGAGAAATTGATTGAACCATTTTCACATTCGCGAATTTAAGACATAGTCATGAGTCTGATGAATGATAGAGAAAGAGGTTAAAACAAATATATACTTTCAAAGGATTCAGACGGCTGCATTCGAAGCAAAGAAAAAGAACAAGATCCACTCAAAGGCTGGAAGGCAGAAAAAACTAGAATAGTGACGGATACTGGAGAGTGAAAATTTATCTACCAGCCTTTTAAATTATTCACAAAATTCTCCTCAAACGATCCTTATTTCCGAGCCGGGGGAGAAAATTATAATATACCGAGACACAAGAGGGTAAATTTGAAAAGAAATTTACTTAGGTCTTAGATCTAAGAACAGGTTTCACGCAGTGAAACGTAAAGGTTGAGAAGTTACCTTTCCCGTTTAAATTTTCCATGAGCACTTATGTCAAGTAATATGTTTTTAACATCCCGCACGTGTGAAACTGAAGGCTACGTGCGAGCATACAGCAGAGGGCTACTTGAGGAAAACGGATAAATCCCCGAACATCCCCATTCGCGGAATTCTACTCCCTTTCAGTCCATCGCGTAAACACCTGCCAATCCCTCTCTGTTCCATCCCTCGTCCTAACGCCCACGAAACGACTTTTGAGCCACCGGACTCTCCACGTGGAACGAGCGGGTGAGGTAAGGGATAGGGACAAGGGGTGGGAGGAGGAAGAAAAACAACGCGACGTGGGGAGATGGTTCCGATGCCGCCGGACGTGGGGATGCTGATGGCCGGGGAGAAGATTGGAGTGGCGCGGATGGGTATTTAAAAGGAAGAGATTATGAGAGGGTTTGAGAGCCAAGAGGAAGGGCCAGTCATCTCCTTGGACGGAGTCCTTGATGGATGTTGAAGGAAGGAGAAGCGACGAGTGGGTGAGAGGAAATCAAGGGAGGAATTTCCGTGAGATGGATCACGCTTCTCGGTCCGAAGTGATGATCGTTTGGGGAGTTACGCAGTCTTTAATGTAGACTACATTGTAGAGGAAAGAAATCGTGGAAAACACGGACGCCTCCTGGATAGTCTAAAGACGATAAAGGTTACGATAAGTTGCGATGCTTTAGACAAAATCAGTCTTGGACATTTGCACGAGTGATCATTAACAAATAAAACATCGCGATCTATCGGCATCTACTTCACGAAATCTTATTCCACAGCACGTGAACACCACCCGTTCAGACGTCAACAATTGAAATTTTATAAATCGTTGAATTTCACTAAGTCCACTCAATCTCATATTTACCGTCTGACCATGAATTACATTAGATACGTGCATTTAATGCATCTTAGTCCTCAAGTAGAGTGAAAACATTTCACGTGATTGTTTATCTAATCACGTATGATCGCGCATCAGTTGAATGATAGAAGCCGTATTGTCATTGAAATCTACATCCACACACGTTACTTAAGCAGCGTTTAGACTATGTAGCAAAACCTGCTATATAACTTTTGCTATATGTAGCAGTGTAACATGTAATTAAAGTTAAAAAGCAAATGCTATATTTTACAGTTTTTCCAAATTGAACCATGCTACATTTAGCAAAAATAATCCAGCAAAATAGTTTCATATAAGATGTCGAGGAGGAAGGATCAAGTAATAGCGGCAGCCATTACAGTAATTTTGGCGGCTCACAGAAGAAAACGAAGGTTTTGGGTGCGGCCATTGCTACAAGCCAGGAAAAAGTGCGAGTGACTTGTTAGAAGGCTTGAATGCTGTTGATTATGCCGTAGAATCGTTATTGTGTTATGAAATCAGATGTGGCGGTAGTTTTAAAAACTTTTTATGGATGACAAGTGAGGATCTTGAGTATCTCCTACGTATGATTCACCAAAGAATGGAGAAAAACAATACTGACTGACAGAAAGTGCTACATGTAGCAGATGCTAGTAACAAAACTCGCGTATAACATTTGCTCTTTGTAGCAAATGTCAAATGTAGCCAAAATTCCCCTTGATCTTACTGACTCCGAATAGATAACATAATTTTTGCTACATATAGCAGAAAAAGTTACAAATAGAATCCAAAACTGCTAAATATAACATTTCTCCATTTTGAGTTTTTCTATAAGTTGCATATATTATATAACTTTTGCTACATAGCAGGTTTTGCTACACAGTGTAAACGCGGCTTTAATAGAATATTTAGAATGATAGCTCATACAATGATACCAGGGCTTATCACGTAGTGGTCCGCCACGAGCTGCACAACCATGAGGTGACTGGCATGGCACCACGCACTCGCCATCATAAAAGAAAGAGAAGCAATGAGACTAAAATAGGCTAAATGGATGAAAGTTAAGAGTTAATCCTCCATATAGTCACAAACCTCCATGATATAATATATTCACTACATAACTAACGGGGACTCGGTAGGTGAGGAGTCTTCAGGATACTGCCTCACAATTTTGATGGAGTTCGAATTCCGGTAAAGGTAAAGATTTTAGTGGATTCAGATACCAATTTGTTCATGAATGTTTAATTGAGAGCACTAAATGATACAACAAGTACTCCATTTTTCGAAAGAGATGCAACACATGAAGCTTATTAGCCAATTCCATGTTGAGTACGGTTCCCTTTCAATTCCCCAACGACCACAAACGAGGTAAATCTCCGTAGTATTTCGGTATATGATACAACATATAACTAACCATACAGCCATAAGAAAATAGTAACCATTTTACTAAGTCTTCAACATGGAGAGTTAGACTGAAGAAAAGAGTACTTTTAACGGAATAACAGCCGACAATAAGAGAGTAAAGAGCGGCAAGGAAAATACAATGCTTAATGTGGAAGATTTATGCACCTTTGATTAACCCAAATCCAAGATCTAAATACTTTTGGCCATAGAAAATATAAGATATAGTAACATTCAAATAGTCACAGAATAAGGAGAAATCATCAATGATGATTTCAAAGGTTGGTCAGGCAAAAGAAAACTACATCAACATTCACTCAAGTTTCGAAGTGGAATAGCGTCATCAAGGGTTGAAGATTTTACAATTCGAAAAAAACAAAAGGGTGTTTTTCCTCGTAATCTTTATGATATGAAGTCATCACATGCCTATTGCTAGATCGTCACTTTTTCCCAGGTAGTTTTCCGAGGAGATGAATGATAAGCCAAGAAAATAATTCAACATGTACTGACTAATCATCTTTTAAAGGTATAACGCCCCACTGCATTTCACTCTTCAATTTCATCACTAGCAAGAAAGCAAACACTAGCGCCCAAAATATTTTATTTCAAGGGCTTTATTAGGTCTTAACCTTGCTCTGCCATCGCTACCATATTTATCACCTATTCCATAACCCACATAAACTTAGTCAATTCTTGGTATACTACCACCAAATAGATTCTGCAATTCGTGTCAAATCACTCGTATTACATTACGGGCAGTGATATGCAGATAAACCAGCGCTAAATCTCATTCACTTAACCATCTTTTTGCACACTCATTATCCTACATTATTTTCCACAAGAATATGATCGTAGAAGTCACAGCAACGAAGAGATCTGAAAGAAACAACTAAGTAATTGATGCATTAGTTTGGCATTTTCGAGTGTCCAGAAATTAGGTACCTACGGGCGGACATATGGCGTACAGCACCCGAGGCTATTGGCGAAGGGCCTCGAGTAATTTTCTTGACAGAGAGAAACCTGAGAAACCACAAGCTTACGGCACAAGGTGAGGAAATCCAACCAACCGGATAATTCTCTGATTGAATGAAATTACACGCCACCCTGGGCGGCTCAGTGCTAGGTGAGCTCTGCCCTACCGCACGAAACCCACCGTTAGAAACCGAACCGATATCTGGGTTATTGGGCAAATCTCATCATCTATGGATCTATCAACTTAATTACTCGACGGATGATATCTAATACCGTACCAACACGGAAGCATATCCGGGTGATTTTGCGGACTAATTGTATTGACCTTTGGCCTACCGCGGTTGCAAATTAACAGGGGAAATATTTAGGGACAAAAATGCCATTTCCATTGCGTATGAATAAAAATTATCGCATAACAACTGCAGAATAGTAAAGAATTAAAACAAAGGCAATGTAATGATATAGACGAATGATGAGGAGTAAAGGGATCCGAGAAAATATGAACGAAGAATAACTACGGAAAACTAGAGGAAAAAGTTACTTGAAACGAAAAGCGAATAAGATGAAGCAATTAATCGAAAAAAGAGCCACAAAAAAACTGAGGATGGAAATCGTCCAGCAAAACATGAGCAATATTATAATAGGGGATGATAAATTCGTAAAAGTTAAAAGTGAAGTGGGCAGTAAGTCTGAATGAAACCAATTTTCCTACTATGGAATTTCGAAGAAACTGTTCTTAACACGAAATACTACGGTATTGAATTATCTAACGAGCACGTCAAATGGAATTTTTCTCGAAGCAAAGCATAATAGATATAATAAAAGCAAGATAAATATGATGATTGATTGGTGTTCTGGCTGACTGATTCGCTAAATAAATATTTCTACTAGCATGAAAACCGATACGAAAATCACGTGCAGCTGTTCTTTAAATAGGCGAAACTTACACTAACCATATCATTTAAAATTCGAAAGATTATACTAACCATATCATTTAAAATTCGAAAGATTCTTTAAATCCAAGTAGTATTTTGTGAATAGTACGTTTTGTGCCATGTAATCCTCCTCCCTGTCATAAATCTGTGATGTAGCTTGCATTATACCGGCTACAGCGTAACCCCTGAGATACACAAGCATATCTCTCTATCTAAATCGCTCCAAACTTGGTGGTGTGCAGAAAACTATCCCCAAACCCCCAAGGACCGACCTCGGCGATAATTTTGTGGAGTCTAGGGGAGAAACGGAAGTGAGTTATAACATAATACTTTTTTTCTTTCGTCCGAGGGTTTCAGAGCGACGGGACAAGTGTTAATAAGAGCGACTCGGGGAGAAGACACGGAGAGGATTCCGTCACCTCTGACTCGCAATGCTTGGAGGAAAAAGCAAGCGGCAAAAGTTTCTCGCAAGTTCATCAAAAGGACGCGGAGGTGGGATGCCAACCGGGTGGGAGGACAGAAGGAGATGAAAGGGGATTGGAGGAGAGATATGACGAGAGAAGGGTAAGAGAAGCAAGGATGGAGAGACAGATGTGATACGGGGAAAAGTGGAGAGGCGACACGGTTGCGTGGGAGGGGAGAAAATAGAGGCGACTGCCGTTTCAAAAGACGTTCCCCGGATAGGATGCGACAGGGAAACTCCGTGAGTGAAGACAGCAGCAGGAGAGTATCCTTGGGGATGACCCGTTCCACCTCGCAGGCCACGATCTGTGAGGCGACGTACTGGAATAATGCCATGAAACAGGTTCTCGGGAAGGTCTAACAGCGGGAACATAGTCATACCCGTCCAAGCTACAAACATCGATTGGAAAGTAGTCATGCCCAGCAGCTGACAATTATGAAGGCCACCAAATTGTGCTTGCGAAAGATTCTCGAGAAGTAAAGCTTTAAAGAATTGATGATGTGGGAGGGAAGAACATCACACGATGCAATAAGAAATCGGATTGTTTCTTAAGGCGACGCATCACACCCGCTATATTGGGGGAATATTTCATGCTTTCCCCACCCAATCAAACGTAAAAAACTTAAGCAATCAAGTAGAAATTTTCAGAATAAAAATGATAGACCTCTACCGAGGAAGACTTGTATTTTAAATATAACAATTTTATTTCGGGTTCATAAATAAACCACCGGGTAATCAGCAAGATATCATATCATATTATAAAAAATAATAAAAGTATTGAAAAATCTTAAACATACAGGGATTAATTAATGCTTCTTCTATCAGAATTCTGAGCAATACCCATCATGGATGATGTTAATCTCACATTTCTCCTTCACAATAAGTTGCCAGAATGGTTTTCAGCAATGAAATGCACCAGATGTGCCGATTACCTTAAGCGAGAGTTATCCTGAAGTGAAAGACTCCTGATGTCAAAAGACCTCGATCGGTGGCGAGTGTCACCATCTGGAGAATTTTCTGCAGCACCGAAGAATAACATGCGACCTTTCATTCCTATCCAATGAATTATTACCAATACCTCCTCTCATAATGACTTAAAGGGGCCACCTTTGACCGTAAACTCACCTCGTCCCGCACCGCAGCAAAGTAAAATCTACGGCCATCTTTATCAAGGGTAAGTTATACAGATCCGTAGGCATCAAAAGCCCCAAAGCCCTCAAAACCATATTCACAGGCTGCGTTCCTCCTGTTTCAAAATTCTGCATCGCTACCTGCTCCAATTACCATTCCTAAACATTTGAGCACTCCTTTCTCATTTCCTCCTGCAAGCTAAGGAATTGTTTACCTAAAAATGTTAGAACCTCTTCTACAATTTACACTTTCAAGAGTAATATGACTGATCATTTATATAACTTAGCTGAATCTTTTCATATCAATTCGATGTGATCAATTCTTGAAATGTGATTCCATATCTGTGCATTGCAATGTTGAATGAGATTCGTCTTGCTCTATCGTATTATCATAATGTTTGGTGTTGGGTCGGTTATTTTATATTCCATTATGCTTAATGCATAATGTTTAAGTAATACGATTTGTTATATATGCTGTCTGTTTTAATTTCTCAATTCCTAATGTTTGATCTTAAATCTGTGTTCTGTTACCCTGATTTTCACGCTATGTATAATCTTATTCACTGATTATTTTTGGCTTATATATGATGCTCTTTAATGAACTTAGTATGTATTGCTGTCATCATTGACTCCATCTGCTGTGGAATGTAATTATGTTTCAATGTTCCAGGGGGAGTCCCAGAACAATTAAGACTGTTTACAATACTCCACTGGAACACATACTTAATTACTTCATTTTCGTAGTCCACCGCGTATCAAACCTCCGTAGTTCTTCCCGAACTGTGGATATGTATGCCCTATCATTGCCCCCGCTATCCATCCGTTTGAGTATCACTGACCTCTCACTCCATGACACTTCAACAAAGGGTCAGTTCCGTCCGACAGAAATACTCCCGTACATTTCTTTTCAAATCCCCGCCAGTACCTTGCGCAACGATGACCTCCTACACCTACCTAAGTTCTGTTCTTATCTCTACCGATAATCCTTTACTTTTATGACTGCCCGAGTTGTCCAATACCATTTCATTTGCCAATCCTTTCTCTGAACAGCCTTTGGACTGCATAAAAACTCTCTGAATAAGATATTTTCCTCCTTATAACTCCTTTTTCGTATAACTCCCTTTGGCTTATTAATGCCGATATTTTGTAAATTATTATTGATAAAATTATTTGTAAGCCATGCATTTTATTTTCTTTTTGCTTATTTTGCGAAATTAATGCTTAAAATTTTCACTGTAAAGGCCAACTCTGGCTGTGTGAGAATTTTTTTTTCACCATCATGCTCTTAAGGCAGTGCCTTGTCGTAACAGCCACGAGTCCCTGTTCTTCGCTGTTTCTTTCAGCTGGGCGTATGATGTCATTCCCATCTCGCGTGCAACGCTCTTTAAGTATGCTGTCCTGGGTCGACCTCTTGTTTTCTTCCCCACCACTTTGCCTTCGAATATGTTGGTCAGGAACTGATTATTCCTAATTATATGTCCAATCAGTTTTGCTCTCCTTTGTCCAATTGTTTTTAAAAGGCATCTGTTTTCATTTACTTCTTCTAGCACCTCCTGTTGATTGCTTTTTCTATCTTCCCACCTTGTTTTTGTTAATTTACTCCAGGCCCACATTTCCATTGCTTCAAGCCTGATTCTTTCCATTTTCCTGATTGTCCACGTTTCAAATCTATATAACAAAACGCTCCAAACAAATATTTTTATGAACTTTTTTCGAGTCTCAAAAATAATGTGGGTATTATGTAATAAGTTATTCTTGTTTTGGAACGCTTGTTTAGCCAAGGCTATTCTTCTCCTAATCTTAGTATCACATGTATAATCATTGTTTATAATACTCCCTAGGTAGCAGGAGGAGTCAACCTGTTCCAGAATTTCATTTCCTAAATTAATATTCGTTATGGCATTTCCCTTCCTCTTGCTTATTACCATTATCTTGGTCTTCTTCTTGTTTATATTTAACTTATACTCTTCTAAGATTTTGGAGAGTGTATGGAAAATTTTATTCATGTTCTTTTCGGAGTCGGCAAACTACTATATCATCCGCAAAGCGGATACTGTGGATGCTTTTCCCGTTCACTTTAATTCCCTTGGTCTTTTCTTTCATTCTTTCAATTACTTCTTCTATGAATATGTTAAATAGATATGGTGATAGAGGGCATCCTTGTCTTACTTCTTTTCTTATTTTGGCCTCTTTTCAGCATCCATTTATGTCTATTTCTGTTTTCGGAGACTTGTACATATTTAAAATTACTCTTCTATCTTTCCAATCTAGGTCGATTTTCGTCAATTTATAAAAGAGAAGTCTCCAGTCGACTTTATCAAAGGCCTTTTTCAGGTCTATAAAAGCCACATATGTCTTTATATTTATTTCTATCCTTCTCTCTGATTTTGTCGTTATGCTAAAATTGCTTCTCCGGTTCCTTTTCCGGCCCTGAATCCAAACTGTTTTTCTCCAAAATGCTGTTCAATTTTCCCTTTTAGCCGGTTTTTCATTCTATTCAGCAGAATTTTTTATGTGTGAGAAAGAATGGAAATGGTTCTATAGTTTGAGCATTCGTTTTCATCCCCTGTCTTAGGGATTGTAATTGTTTTGCTCTTCGTAAAATCCCCATGTATATTTCCTGTTTCATAACATTCGCCAATCACCTTGAACAGCCCTTCCTTAGCCTTCTCTCCCAATTACTTCAATACCTCTCCAGGTATATTATCTAGTCCTGCTGCTTTATTGTCTTTCAAATTTTTCAGAGCAAAATTAAATTCTTCGAGGGATATTGAAGGGCCTAATCTGCCTAATTTTTTTTAAGTAAATCAAATTAAATAAGCAGCAACTAACTAGAGGACATAATATATTGATAGTATTACGATTAGAAGAGTAAGATTTTAAAGTAACCATTACTATTTATTAAGAAACAAAATACTATTTGCAAATTGACGTCAAAAATGAACAGAGGGTTATTTTGCAACCTTTGCATCGGTCCTTTCAAGGGTTAACGCACAGCTATGCGCTAAACTCGAGCAAACTCCCATATTATGTAACCTCTGGCGATAAATTTTACAACACTTCCGCTTAAAGTTCCGAAATCCCCTTCGTTAGTAACTGAGACTGATTTTCCATTGGAATTTCAACAGGAAAAGTCACATGATAAAACCTAAGGTCATCGCAAGAACTGTATGATCAAGAGAAAAGCATGGCAATTAAGAGTCAGTGCGGCTATGTTCATACGGAAGTGATAACTACTAGCCACTCACAGGACTGCCGGGTAAAGAAAGGAGTTTTAGGGAAATGAAGGACGCGTAGAGAGAAATATGGCATCGACAACAGTTTGCTCTTCACAAAAGATGCCAAAAAGACTACAGGTTAACGTCCCACCTGACGTCCTGAATTATGCATTTGAAGCGCTCTCTGGAGCTCTCCACATCGCAGTGAGCACTTCCAGAGCAGTAATACTTAGTGAGGGTAAGGATTCTTCTTTAAAATATCCGTCACTGCAAAAACCGATGCACAATGCATGGTAAGAAAAATGATTGAAAATACATTTTGTGGCACCGGGATGAACAAAGTGGTATCCCGAGTTACAAAATTAAAAAACTATAATATTATATAAGTGATACTTTGATGATGATGATTTGTATGCATACACACATACTGCTACATCTTTTCAGAGAATAAATTATCCCCAATAAACAAAATGCTAATTGTTGAAATAGAAAATAAAACATTTGACACTAGATTATTTCATTTCACTGACCAGCGGGTATTCCAACGGCAGTAGCGACTCATGTCCTATTTTTCGGATAATCAGCTTGAAGTAGCCGTAGAAAACTTGTTATATGCTTCTTCACTGAATCCAAATATCGACAGGGACCGCCCAAAAGTATTTTATTTTCAAGCATTTATTCACCAAAAAAGAAAATGTTAAATCGAAAATTATAAAACACAGCCAATATCACCACCAGAATTAAATATCTCATGACTTTGACGGCACTTAAAAAACGCCAAAGGGACAGAGAAATTGGTATTTATTAGGTATTATTCCAAGGTTTGATTGTAGATCGCTTCATAAAATTCATTTTCAAATTAAATGGAGGAAAATATTGTGAATACATTTTTTAAAATTCATCGTTATTTCAAGTCGTTTATACTTGACAGAAAAAATACATTGATAAATGTTTCCCAGCCCGAGGCTGTACCAGTAAGCATTAAGCCAAGGCTCGGCTCAATTGGATACTTTTACGATTAAATAATCACAGAGCATATATATAAAAAAACACTCCGGGATATGAGAGAGATTTTGAGTGCCTCTACTAAAAAAATAAATCATTGGAAAAGACAAATAAATGAAATCCCGCCTTATCCGGATGACTAACTCGCAAGGAAAACTTCAAGGTTATATTACTGAGCAAAAAAGCATAACATTTAGATAAATCAAACCTTAATTTTTCAGGTTGCAAAAAGACGCTATAATCATGAGGATAAAACTTATGCTAACCAATTACGGGAGATTTAATACTATAGAGACTGTTATACCTGGTTTGATACTAAAAGCACTCGTACGAGTCAATAGCAGAAAAGTTTTGGCAAGTTTAACTAGTTTCTAAACGGAGACCGATGGTGACCGTTTGGTATGCCAATTCTGGGACAAACTCATGTAGCCCTCGTGGTTTTATCACAGCAGGAAAATTCAAATAATGGAGCACGAGTGTGCAAGGAACGGTCGCCAGCGATTGATGGGACGGATTTCATGAAAAATATTCCAAAGAACTTGTCGAGTAACATTAAATGCGTGAATAAATTTACATTATTTTTCGGAAGTCTACGATTCATCTACGTTCATACTGGAGGACTGAATACGGAAGCAGTTAGAAGTATGTGAGTTGCTACGAATTTATAAATTACTATGGAAGTGTTCGACCATACCAGCCTATAAAGTCTATCGGTAGTTAGGAAAGAAGACATAGAACATAACAGAGTTAGCAACATTAAATTCACTAAATTATGATGAGACTACAAGACACACTTATGAGCTATGCATGAGATAGTTTACATAAACACACAGCCATGAGATAGATCACACAAAGGCAAGTTAAACTACGATTTATATTGGCCATTTCAGACTGATAAAAGTCATTGGAAAATGATCGATTCAGTGGCGAAGGGCGAATTCAATCATGATATAACAGTTTAAAATTCCAATAATTTTAAATAATGATGAGAGTAAGCATAATACATTCTTTGACAATCCGGACGTCAAGCTTTATAAAGTCAACCGTACCATGAAATATACAAATTAATGACATGATCCCAGCTTCCATAAGCATTGAAAACGAAGAAAATCAGAGGAAGTGCAACAAAATGCAATATTATATATTATACATTACCTTAATATTCCCTGAACTATACATATAATACATTTTAAATCCAAATCATAATTTTTGACCAGCAAAAGACTCTATATGACTCCATTTAATCCAATTATTGTTACAAGTCAGGTATGTTAACGTTAAATTGAGGCCATTGACCAATAAAAAACAACAATTCTATAATGCGATATAAAATAAATAAATGGACTTCTTTTAGGCTAATTTTTTTAATATAAAAAGATAATATGAAACAGAGGTAGGAGGGAGCTTTGGGGAAATCAATGATACCACGGTGTAACATAAATTGAAACTTGGTTGGGACCTCGCAAGAATTATTCTCGTAAACTACGCCATTAAAAAGGGCAAGAGGAGAGATGCGCCATTAAAAGCACAGAGGGGAAGGTGAAAGATACAAAATGAAAACCACTTCAAAATGATACTTATGTGCCGACGTTAAAACATCAGGAGAGGGCCTTCATTAGCAAGAGTTCCACTAGCGTAGGGATAAATTCAATTGAAAAAGAAAGGAAATATCATAAATTATATGTAAAACGTGGAGCGTGGACACCAGGGATAACGGGGATGAGAAATTAAACCGAAAAGTCATTTTTTTGGGCACAAAGAAAAACGACCGACATTGAGGAGAGCATCATAAGAGGAGGAGATCCGTACAGTGGACGTTTTATGAAAATGACAGATTTTCTTTTTGCCCATCCGAGAAGCAAGAATTATATTTAAACACAATGAAGCAATTGAGGTAAGAGCCGGAGAAGTGCCCGGAGGGAGCGCATTTTTGCGCAGACTAAATGGATGACAGCTTCACTGCTGAGGATTATTCGGATGTAATAGGCGTTTCATTTTTTTCTCGTAGGAACCATTGCTTTCAAAAAATGTTTCACTGAATCAGCGAGAGCCAAAATACATCTTTCTTCATTCCTTCGCCCTCCCTTCGCCCGCGCGGCAGCTTCTTTTTTATTGGAAGGAGATATAAATTAGGAGGGCAAATGAAGCGGACCAAACAGAAAGGAGTAAGTACCTCGACGTGAGATTAAGGGATTGGACCAAGGCGGGGATACAACTTTCGAAAGTGGTGGGACCCGGATGAGTAGTGGGAAGGAGGGGGGGGAGTGCAATGAGATTGGTCATCACGGCGCCCAGAAATAGTCCGGTTGCCTCGGCAAAGCAGAGGGATTACCGAGCGACGGACCAGCTCGTAATGCAAGTGGATCACTCAGGGACAACTCCGGGACGGGGAACAAAAGAGTGAAGTCTTGCAGTTTTCTCTCCCTTTACTTTCCCGGAATCCAGCCTTCCTCTTTGTATGCTTAAGTAGAAAGCGTACAAGGAACAATTTTCTTAATTACCAGAGAGGAACAATGGCCTCTCGAAGAGCAAGAACAAGGCCGTCCTAATATGGGATCTCCTCAAACCGGTAAAAAACCCTTTCTTGAAAATAACAATAAAATAGGGAAAAATAATTATTTTGAATTTAATTTAAGCCCCTTTACGCTTCCAATGCATAATGAAAAAAAGAAAACCCGGAACGAACGACAGTCAAAAGAGGTATAAGCGTTCATCAGTGGTAAAATCCACATAAATGTTTTACAGCGGGGACAGGAACAGTAATTAATAATGAGTTAACGACACAATGCGCCCACGAAAATCTAATTTAATGACCATACTGTGGGCATTAAAACGACTCATCCCAGATGGCTATTGTGTGAATGAAAGTTACATTTATGGACGCAACTAATCTATTTTTACGGGAGGGATTTTTTTCCAAACTGGGGAAAGGAAATGAGAATTATTTTTGAAATTTTACTTAATTGTTTCACCGACAAATTTGAACGATGGCAATAACAATTAGGTGGAAGTTGTGGACTTAAAAACCGGGGAGAATTGTATGAGGACGATGGTAATGTGAAACGACAGAATGCGTGAATAGAGCACGATAAAAATGATCAAATTGCATGATTTTTCATACCAATGCACAGAAATTACAGATTCGCTCCAATGGAACGTATTCACAAAATTCTTGCTGCGGTTTTTTTACCGCACTCCATTTTTGAAAAACCACATTGTTTTTTAACACCACAGTTCGTCCGTCGAGCTCTTTTTAATTATTGAATTCACCCAAAAATTTCCTCCACGGATCTGGATTCCTCAAAGAAATTTATTTATCAGGTTAACTAATAAGCAAAAATGTATTTCCAATTGCTTGGGTGACAAATGACGTCGTTCAAATAATTGAGCAGCTGGTAGCGTAGAAATAAGATGGAAGCAAACGAATCACTTCCACTCGAAAAACTGCCACCCCAAAAGTACGTACCGAGATGTGGAATGACAAAAATGTAAAAAGGAAACAATTCCATGCATACTACGTAGCCAGCCAAATTTCAATTTAAGGCTTCGGCTATTCAAAGGCTTTTTCTGTGAGGATCTTGATTGCATTCTCAAAAACTTCCTACTAGGCCAAAGGATAATATGTACCAACGAAACTCTCTCACAGTTCTTTATTTTCAACTCGTTCATCGTTGAACTCAAACCACGTTTCCAAGATGAGGTACTTGAGGAGGTCATGAACAGAAAAATGAGGTAAATTTGTACAATAAATCCGTCCCTTGTGCAATTCATGTCGACAGATTTCTCTAAAATTATTTGTTTCGAAGGCAGCTACAATAACTTTTGTGGATACCGCGGAAAAACCTTTTATGGCGTCATCAGTACGGGCGCATATTCGAAATTCCACGAAGGAAAATGCATTTGCCTTAACCGGGCGGTCGCCCAGAAGCTTCCGTTTTCCCAGGGCTCACCATTACAAAAAATTCATGAGAGCCAGGGTAAAATGACCACATCTTCAATTTACATGTTATAATGGATGTTTAAAAAGCATAAGCATAAACCCGCCAAAATTCGGCAACATAAACTCAATGTTAAAATCTTTGGCGGATATAAAGGCACAAATTCGTAGTTAAAAACATTTTCTTCCAACTGACCTTTTCCTCAACAAACTTCTACGCGACAGCTACTACTGACAAACACTTATTGTACAAGCAATAAATAAAGATAGTAAAAAAATCCATAAATTTCTAGGATGACCCATGAAGCTTGGGAAACGGACAAGTCCATAACAATCTTTATCGTACAAAAGAGTATTACTTGAAAACATGCAATGCCAATGATCCGCACATTCATCTCTCTGATTGAACATCAAACGATGAGTAAAGAAAATGATTGCATTCACCGTAAAAGTACAATAGATTAGTCGGCTATAAATGTAGATGTGCCAAAAATTCATCAAGCCTCTACTAGAATCATTTTTACGGGTAGTTTAGCGACCGAAAGCAATCTTGAAATGAGCAAAGCAAAATTACACTAGGTCGCGAGACCTCCATACTAAAAAATGCTTTTCGGTTCAACGCGATGCTATTCTTCGTCACCGTATATTTCCGAATTAATATTCTCTACCTCTTAAAAATTCGCCATCCTTTCTCTCCGGGCCATTTTAAAACTCCACAACTTCTTAATCAATGCAACCTTCAATTACTCGTTTGATTAGAAGTTCTTAAAATACTATCTTGACTTCCATCTGCTTATAAAACCTATTTAATTCTCACTAAGCCATGGAGAACCAATACTTAATAACCACTGCCAATAAAAACATTATATTTTCGTATGAATCGCTCTGAATGGTCCAATGCACATTTGTCTAATTTTGAGCCGTGATTATAAGTCCACTGACTACAACAAAAAATTCGTCCAGTATTTCCAAATCACTTATTTACCACAATTACCCCGACTGACTTACCAAGTAGAACATCTTTATCCGAAAAAATAAACGAAAATGCGCAATATGTTAAGCACTTTCCATGAGGCTAAAGAATAACAAAGGAAGACTAACATGATGAAAAGAAACTTATGTACCAGCTGAAAGAATGGGGGCGGAAGATGAGTATATATCACGACTACCTTTTTTTGGTTCATATACTCACACCAACCTGACTATCAGGGACCAGCCAGGAGAAACCATTATTGGACCAACCAGTCCGGCGCTAGGGAGTCGCAGGAACATGCAAGTTCTTTCCACCGCGTCAAGATAGCATTCCAGGAAATGGGGTTCACCGAATTGTAAGACTTAAAAAATACAAGAACACTCAATGAAGGGGTGTAGGAGACTAGCGAAATGCCATGCAGAAGGGTTTATACATATCCGAAGCGAGGAAAATGGTGGAAGAGAGAAAAGAAACCACCTTGGCTAACCACCCGTTACTGTCAAATCGACTTGCCCTGTGGGGAGCAGGTGAGGGCAGGGCTGGAGATATATTCGGGGGTATGGAGAAAAGAGAGAGTCTTACGCAAAGGGGATGTGGGTTCCGTCATGGGATAGATGGGAGAAAGGGTGAGGGCAGAAGGACCGGGGGAAATAAGAAGCGCTCTGATGATTAGCGGCTGGGTTCGCCCTCTTGAGGGAGGGCGAAAGGGGTGCTAGGAGTTGCTCCATCGACTGAAGGGCGAAGTATTGGACATTCTCCATTCTCCCTCAGTGAAGGAGAACAAAATAAAGCACAAAGATACAGAGGAAGAGGAAAAAAGAGTGCCAAAAAGCATGAGCAAAAGGGCTTATCAAGAAAAGATTTACAGGGGGCCGGTTACAAACCAGAGGACAAATCCAAATTGAATTAGAAGAAAACGGGCTGAAAAGGCTCTTTTTACGTCTGATGAAGAGGTCTAAACGCTCGTATACCTGCTTACACTCCCTTGCTCTTCCCTGAATGATATAGAAGTTGAAGAACTACGGACGTCTCTCAAAAAGTTGAAGTTGGTGTATCAAGTATGCTAGAACATCATAAAGGAGCATAAGACGCTTGAAAGAGGCTAATAATACATGCTTCTGGAAGGTGTTAGGAATTTTCCTTCAGAACGAAAGTCTGTTATCAAAGAAATATTACAGTAGGAATGTTTGATATCGATTGCAATTTAGACATTACCACCGCAACACAATAATTATAACAGCGATACAATCATGAAATGTAAATGGAAATGAAACACAAATGAAAACAGTGTTGAAACTTGAATATTAAGATTGCTGACCACCAGTGGTTTTATTTTTGACATAATACCTTCGATCATGTTTACTACAAATTAAACATAATTTAAAAAATATTTTTACAAACAATAACACAAACGAGTTGCTTAATCGATAAGATCACTAGCAAAGAAAATTAGCATATTATCTTAGATTCTAAGTTAAAATAAGCAGCGAGTTTTACAAATTAGGTTTCATAAGATTTCAAAAGAGTGCTCTTACGCCGGATATCCTCAATTTATATTACTGGAAATCAATTCTTATCATGAATTAAAACTTTATAAATTGGTGGGTCTGGCCGAAATACATTATTCATTTAATGGGTATCAGAAGGATCCCAATAGATTACTTCGGCCAACTAGTCAAGTCGTCACAGTGAAAATGCGACGAATGCGTATTCCAAGAGGGTAAATACGTCTAAGACGGCCAGCGTCTCCATTCATCACCAAAACACGGCCACTGAGCTAAAATCTGCCAGCAAGGAACAGCTTTATAAAGCCCCATGCTGGACGGAATCAAAGACGGAGGAGGGGATAGAATTGGGGTCCCTTCAAGGATACGGGGAAGACTGGTTTGGCGTAGCAGATGAAGGGTAGGACCAAGGCAGGGGGTGCCTAAAACTCCGAAGCAACCCCCTCCCCCCGTCTCCTTTCCTATCTCACGACACAATCCATTCGTCGGAAAGGGCAAGGAGTTCCACACGTCCAATAGGATTGAATGGGTTCCGGAAATTGAAAGATGTACGGAGAGGAGGGTAAGACGGGGTCGTGGGGAAGAGAGGAGACGGGATCGTGGGGTTGAAGGGAATGGGAAAGGGAAATTGGAAAAAGAAACTCCACCCTCTATCCCCCTCTCGCAAGTGACAGGCTACGAACCCGTCGTTAGTACTGCCCCTCCGAACGTCCTCTCTGGTGAATCCTTTCACGGAACACATCAAAAATATGGAGACCTCCTCCCTCCCCATCAAAAGTGACCATTGAGTCGGGGTGAATAGGTATGAATCCGTAATGCGAAGCGATTGTCCGGATTGATAAACGACCGCGTCTTTCTCGTTTCGGATTTTTTCAACCCCCTTACACCAGAGCCACATGACGTATTCAGGATGGATTTCAGGCAGCCATTCCAGCTCGACGCTCCATGTTTTTAAAAAATGTATTCTCCGCAGAATCAATCCAATGGAAAATTGTATACGGGAGGCCAACGTCTAAGTGAATATGTTTAATGTGCGCAGCTAAGGATAGATTCGTGTAGAGAACAGCAGCTAGTTTTGATCGATATCTAATTTTTATTTTGCCGAGATTTTAGCACCACTAGGGTGGATTGATATCAATGGCAATCATTTCATTTTATATGCACCCTGAGGACAGAAGTATTATTTTTGATGCTTGACTCTATATGAGATCACCTACGTTCACGCAAAACAAGCATTAATCTGATATACCAGGGTATCCGGAATACACGCTTATGCCTTTGATTTTAAAGAGCAATTCGGTGTGACAGAAAATTTCATTCACTGCACTGACCAAAAACTAAGACTTGTGCTGCAATATTTAAGCAGTTGCATATGATCGCGCACCTCCTTGCTAGTTAGGAGCTGGAATCGAAATCGAAGGAAAAATTGAAGGAGTTCAGAACGTGTAATGCATATGCGACCGCACAAGGCTGCCTAAAAGACTTACTAAGGATTACAAGGACTTTGGCGCGAGAGTGATATAAGGTCCCAGTAGGCTTCATTGGTTTCTCAAAAAAAAACAACTGTAGCCAAGGGAGGAAACAAATTATCAGCGAAACCGTTTACTAACATTGGTTTGAATATTACACAGGGAGTAATTACATCACAAGATTTCATTACATACATCCAGAAGAGAGATAAATCAAGATAAAACAACGAAATAGGGAGGGAGGGACCAAGGGAGGAATCAATTTAGAAATAAAAGGCACTGACCAGCAGCTCCGAGGAGACCCCGACAACTTACAAAACAAAACGGGATTCTTTCGAGAAGAGACCGCTGGTAATCAAAAGAAGATAATTTTTAAGTCACCTAGCACGACACGGTCAGATCGCTGAGGTATTTTCATTCTTAATTAGATGATAAAAATAAGCATTCAAGATTTGCGAAATACAGTGACCAGCCGAATCAAGAGCAATGTATCCCATATTTTTTTATTTCTACCGAGAAAAAAGTCTATGCAAGACTGGGATATCTTATATTAATGCAGTAATGCCGGATTAATGTCGCTGCAGGATCCATAATACATTGTATCTCAACTGTGGCATTAAAAATTTGTAACAAAGCGTCTCTCGCAATCAGTAGTAAAACATGTAGCTGAACCAACGTGAATCGATGCATAAGAGCACATTTTACTCAGATCGACATAACGCTCTCCGCTTGAGGCGAAATAAATCATTTTCGGCATTCAATGAGATGGATAAAAATACCGCGCGGGGTAGGGAAAATACATTACGGAGTGGGTGGGTGGGATAGCGAAGGGAGGTTTCGCAAGGGTGGGAGAGGGAATAATCGAAAATAATCACGATCCACCTCCACTCCAAGGTGAAGAGTCGCCGACGTCATTTTCTGCGGATCGATACTCGGAGGATAATGAAGAGGAGTCTTGTGGGGCGGGAACGAAAAGAGGGGACGATTTTGATCACGTGACGATTGAGGGAGGAGGATTAGAAGAAGAGATGAAGGTTGGTTTCGCCGTGGAGGCGGGTAAAATAACCTGCATCTACATACTACTGAACCTCTCTTTCCCATACTCAAACCTCTCTTTCCCATCGTTAGCAGCATCATTGAATATACGATAACTAATCATGCTCTACGTAACGCAATTGCTGAATCTATGACCATTTAAGTATTTATTAGTGGTATTTGGTGACCTTTAATTTTTGCATGGAACACGCCGCAGCGTAAAATTCATTTAAATATCCAGCGCCTCCGTGGAATTAATATTGGAGCATAAATGTTTTAATCGAGTCAAGCTTAGCTGGTGGCTTTGTGTAATGCAAGTAATACTGTTACGCTTCGCTATAATTCGCAATCAAATACTTCCAATTGGTTACCTTTGCTCCAATTAATAACTTACGTTACTTTAATTGGCTTCATTATGCAATTTTTGTAGTTATGCTAACCTCCACCGAAGCAGGCCTTTCCTTTATCAGTGCGCAAAGTTGCCTGTGAGAGCAATAACAATAATTTTTTATTAGATTCTACTGCCTCAAAAGCTGCATCGCGAGGAGGTAAGAGTAGGTTTAAGAATAATAATCACTAACAAGTGGGATTATAGAGAAAGGAATAGTAAGATGGAAATGATAGAAACGTATGTGTAGAGATTAGTGATACCTTCTGTTTCAGTCAATGATGGCACGCGAGAGGACAGGATATAGGTCTTCTTCTAAAACTGTTCTAATGCTTCTTTCTTCTGTTAATGCTATGGCCAGTGATAGGCAGTAATAAAACTTCAAAAGGGGCTAAAATAATACTCCCATAGCCAAAGTGAAGCTCAAGAGGGAGAATGTTCTCAACGCGCGTTGTTAACGCTTTCCTAACTTACAAGCTTCAGTTAAAACTATTTTAGTTAACTTCTCACGTTACGTTCTTATGTTACAATAGAACTGGCCTTAGAGAATCCTTGTTTCAAATGTCTAAGTAAAATAAAACGTAGAAGTAGCTAATTCCCAGGTAAAAAACGGGAGAGACGGAAAATGTTAAAAACTTTTAATTTTTGAGGGAATGGAGTCCAGCCTTCCCTCTACTTTCCAATTCTTTCTATTTTCACCGAATACCTTAAAATATTCCTTTCTCATACCTCAACAAAGAAAATATCCCCACCACTACTAGTGCCAAATAAGTTACGGCATTAAATACTTTGCGAGTTGCAATTGTGCTAGAGCTGTCTGAGGAATTCTATCACGTTGCTTATTGTTCTTGTAGTTCATATATTACACACTTATTTTCCCGAACATGATTTCTACAAACATTATCATTATCAAGGAACCATTTATCCACCGCCATATTATTCTCGATTATGGCAATAATTGTCAAACCATAGTCGGAAACACCGGAGTATGAAATATACAAAGCACAAATTCATTTGCAGACTTGTATTAGTGTCATTTAGTTAAGCCAGTAGCACTATTCGATCACATTAATGATCGACTCTAATGAACGCATTTTCCATAAAGTTGGTTATTTTTCCAAAATTTTTTCCTATAATGCTAACTTATTTCTTTAAACAGTAACAAATAGAAAAGTGTAAAAATCTAGAGAGAAAAAGAATTTCATCAAGAATTTATCAATTAACGGAGCTACTACATAAAACACTAACTTAAGTAGAATTAAACCGATTGTAATTCATCTGCAACTTCTTTCTGCAAAATCCCTCCTTTTTACGACAAGGTAGCGCCAATTTCTATAAGTTAGATAGGATGCATTCAAATTTCTAGCGGTACTCAGGCGCTCTTCTTAATGACTTTCAATTCGCAGTGTTCTGCATCTCTAGGTGATATTAGTAAGGGTCTGATTCGTCCCCATTCGCGAAGCGGGTGGTAGGGTGACGTGGATTCCTTCAAACCTTCAAATATTTCCATGGAATACTACCCGACAACGGTTCCTTCAAACTGTCCCCGTGGAGCCGCGCAATCGAAGTTTCAAAAGCGCCCGCGGTGATTCTCCCTTGATAACGGGTTCGCTCCTCTCTGAATGAATCGGCCTCCTCTTGCCTTACTTACCCTCCCTCCCCACGCTAGCAGCGTTACAATGAGAACTCCAGATTTGTGTTGACTCGCTCAGTTTTTTTTTATGGAGGCGTGAATTACTTGCCAAGAGTCCCACTCCGAATCAGAACTTTGCCTTGGCTCGGGTGACGCTCATCTACGCATGTCACCCGTCCAAATCTCATTCATCGTTGTAAATCACTAACTACATTAAAGCGATCGCCCTTAATGGAGAGTTCGAGACTCCCGAGTGATCGCATTCAGCAGAAGTTTCAAAACCGAGACTAAGCTGGTCTCATTTCGATTCGTGAAGTAGGTGGAGATAAGTACACAGAATCTTATAAAAAAACTAGATAACTTCTGGCATTCTTTTATCAACTTTAACTCAACAATTGCAGTATCAAGTATTTTTTCTCGATTCAGACGAACGGATGATTGAAACGGTGAGAGAGAAACAAGATTTGGGAAAATACGGAAAAAAAAACTTCTTTATCATAATACTCATTGGTCATCCAATCCTAATATCGGTTGGCAGCAGCCCTTCACCCTTACCTATCTAATGCAAGTTTTTTTACCTCCTGGTATCTCTTCCTATGTTTTTTATTTGGTCCATGCTATCAAAATGAGAGTTTTTATTTTTCCATGCTGATTTTCGCAACTTTCAAGCGCTTTTTAAAAGCGCTTATGATACCACTGAATCGACGCTTTCAACTGAATTCGTCGCTTCAAATGAGAGTCACATGAGAAAGCTATTATTAAGCGCACGGCGTAAATATGTGACCCGAAGGCGGTGAAATAGATGTCAAATGACAACCACCACTCATTTCACGCCACAAAAAGTACCAGAAACTACCCTTTCTACTGCTAAATATCCGGTAATAATTTTACCGTATGATGAAACGTATTAAAACCAGCTCTGAAGAGTTGGGTCGGGCTTAATATACGAGATTAAAACAGCAAAAGGGACTTATACGCAAAGCTCAGCCTGAAATATATCTTTGAGCCATTGACACAAAAATGGGATTTCTCCTTTCGCATGATCCAATTGAAGACCTAATTTAATAAAACCAACAGAAAAAAGGATCACCGTCGTTTCTCATTTAAGGAAAGGCCAACAGATAATCCAATTATAGTAACACAGAGATGAAAAATTCATATACTTTGCCTTTAAGCCATAACAAATAGATGAAAAATATTTTAACAGTGAAGGCAACCGAGAAGATACAAAAGCAGAAAAACAACTCATATTTGATAGTTTTTTCATCTAATATCTCAAATAAACATTATAACATCGAACACCTACCAAGAAACAATCACTAACTCGACGAAAATCACGTTAGAAGCTGACGAGCAATTATCCATTTTCCCAGTGTTAACTGTCTTTAATGCGTCATCATAGCAGTAAACCGCATAAACTTAAGAAACAAAATCTAAAGCTATGCGTGAGAAAAAGAGAAATTTGAAAAAGCTTTTTTCCAAAACATACTTTTTACATGGAGTCAGGAGAAAAAATATAAATAATTCAACTGCTATGCTTCCATAAATAATATATGAAATAATATCCTAAATGAGAGAGCCTTAAGAAGTAATATTTACTATCGAAAAACTGATTTGGTAGTTCTAAGAATACAAAATTGCATACTAGTGAAACATGGAAAGCACAAATCAATAATTAAAAGTACCATGTGGCAGTCCAGGTGTTTTATTTTAGTTATAACAGTAATTCATTAATAATGGGATGTCAGAAGATCGTAAAGAAATTAGGTAACCTAGGCATTATTAGAAAAAGGCGTAAAAAGTCACGTTAAAGGAATAACATATGAGTTAGTCCGTCAACGAGAATATCAGTCATACAACATAGAGCTAGTTTTGAAGTAGACTCTTAGTATTTTTCCAGAGGCTTATTTTAAAATGGTACGACTCGTTTCAACGCTAAGGCGTCATCTTCAGGGACTGGTTGAAACTAGTTGTTCTTCCTTGAAATAAAAAGTTCATTTCGTAATAACCATGCATTTTCACGAAGTCGCGCCTGAACACTCCGCATTAATAAAAACAACATAGAGCTTTTTCTCAGTGATCCTAGTATTAGAATCGGGTGTCCGTTGAGACTCAAAGGAGAAAAAAATAAATTTTTTCACAGGATGACGAGAACCTCAATGGCCCGATGTGTGAAATTGGTATACAACACAGGATACCATACAGCATGCATTGCTGCCCCAACCCCAACTAAAATCTAAGCGTAATTATCATAATGACCACATAAATAAAGCAATAAAGGCCTAGGTATTTACTTATAACGTCTTTCATTATGCTTAAAATTGTAAGTTTTGAAATATTTAATTATGATATTCTCACCCCGGTTTAGTTTAACGGAATTTAATTTAATATAAAGAAAAATAGCCAGCATTTTACAATAAACATATTTTATATTGATGAGAAACTTGCCATAAATATCAAAGAGATGATTAATATTTTCGCTTTCAATCCAATAAGTCGTCCATTTTGTGCTGGCATCCATAGGAAAGTAAGGAAAGAGTAGGGTAAAACAAATGATTGTTATTTCGGTCGTCAGGCTTCAGTTTGATGACGTAGTGCTCTCTCCATACACCTCAATGGGTAATTCTGTAAAAATATGGCAGCAGTCAGCGTCTACGGCAAACAAGTGTTCAGAAAAATTTAGTCGTGAAATATTGGAAATAGTTCGTGCTCTAGTTTTGTTTTTCAACAGCTAACGCATTCCATCAGCGTAAGAGGGATTTTTAAAAATCTATTTTAAAAAGTTTTTTAAATTCAGTATTTCTTTGGACTCACACGGTTACAGTGAAACCCCCTTAATAACATCCAGGTCACAAATGCAACAGGTAAGCACACCAAATAAACTACGTAGATATATTAGCAGTTATTGAAGATCTACAAAACAAATTCTGCATCAATAGTCTCTCACCTACCATTTAAAAAGAATCAAAGCTAATACATTCTACAAACAAATTTTATCAGTATTCACTGATTAAATGTATAGCATTTGGATTTATTTAATATTTATTGCATAAATAAATGAAGACTACTTCTTCAACACATTAAGCAATATGTTGTTTATATAGGAGTACGTAATCCGCTCAAATAAAATACCGTTTATTTATTAAGCCGTAGATATCGAGTCAAATAATTTTTGGGGGTTAGGTCACGATTAACTAATTCGGCAGCAAAAATAACAATCAAACATTTCGCGTATTAATTACTGGAGCTCAATCACAAAGCCCATAGCAGCGTTGCAGACGGATATACCACGGAAATTATAGAGATAGATATTTATTCACTAATGCTTATAAGTACTGTTTGAGTTTTAGCATAACAATCGATTAAACAATGGTCTCTATCATTGCTTTACAAAAACCTCGAACAAACTAAGCTGATCATATCGGAATTGTTAACCAAAATAATTGTTATGTACCACTGTTAATAATTAAAAAATGATCCACCTAAAAAATTCATTCCAAGCGATATTGAAGCCGGTTAGTATGACATACAAGGGTACTCCATTATTTTTGTCCAGAGGCATCGCACGGAAAAGCAAGCGGCGCCGACCCAAGGGAGAGGGAAAGAGATAAAACACGTAAATTCGCGCGTAATCCCAGCCCTGAGGCACCACTCGACGGTCTCGCCTCGGTCAGTCCGTCCGGCCATTGGGGGCATCACATACTTGGCATCATCGACGACGAACGAAAAAGCAAACAATTAAAAAAAGAAGACAAAAAAGTCACGCGAGTACCCGACGCTTCACTAACGACAATTTTGACGTCAGGTCCGTTTTTTTTTGTCACAGCATCACTCGCTGGCGTGGAACCGTGTAATGCCCGAACTATCCCATGTTTCCACTCCACCCGAATCGCAACCACCACCAAACCATTCCATTCCCCGCCTTATTCTAAATTCCGTTTTCCACAAGCCTAGAGCCATTTTCATTGATACATCAATGCAACGCGAGATAATGACAATGAATAAAGAAAATAATCTTAATTAACTCATTCAACAGGTATTCTTAACAAATCCCATTGGCTTTATGCAAATGTTCCCCAATTAGACGTGGGAAAACCACCATTAGACCGTAAGTTGGCTGCTTTTAACTGAATATTTCATTCACGCCTGTTTCTCATCTGATGATGTGAAAAACATTATACTCTTTTAATAAGGCAGGTAAATTTTTGTTCGCCCAAGCACCAATAATGACATTAGCAGCAGATGGTAACAATACTTCAGTTATCTTGAATTTTCTCTCCCATCTTCACGACTGGAATCCTAATTTAAATAAACAGACTTTGCGGGCCCCGATTAACAGTAGTCGACTACATCATGGGCATATTTTAGGGAAGTAGCTTTAAAATCAGTCTTACATAGCGATTATATTCCCGAAAAAACAGTAGCCACGTTCGCAATCATTGAAGCATCATAATTTGGCTCCTGAATAAGTAGCCAAGTCACGTTCGCTAAATAAAGCCCTTTTATCAACACGCTAACCGGCGATAAATGTACGCCATGAATGATCACTTTAATCTACGGACCATTATATCTCAATGCAAGTATTTGCATAATCCATCAACATCCGCAGCTGCAAATGCATTTGCAGCATGAGGAGTAGGGGACGTTTTGGTGCAAAACCATCCCTAGCCACGCATACTATAGGTGGTCTGGCTCGTAGATTTAGATGGAAAAAAGATTTGTAAATATTTTTTCAAATTATTCACAAATAAAATTATCAATCTTGCATTTAGAAATATCACAAATGTTGAAAACAATTAATATCATGATAGAGTATAGCACGTTTTGGTGAAAAATCACCCTCTGCTACGCACTCTCGAGGGGATTCGCAGTGCTTTTTTTAGAAGTGGACGATCCAGCCGCTTCGCGTTTCCCGAGGCACAGGGAGATTACTGGAGGTGGGAGTAAGCAAGAGAATGGGGTGAGGGGCAAGCACTTGCGGATCTCACGATCGCGCGCCTATCCCTATAGGCCAGGGTTCATGTCAATTGAGAACGCTTTCGGGCAATTCTGAACGAGGGAGCGACAGAATACCTCAAGTTGAGGGCAATAGCGAGCCTCCCCATCACAGGAGGAGGGGGAAGGTATGGGGGTGGAACAGAGGAAAGGGCAGAACTTGGGCACGAAATGGAATCGACAGCCTTTGAAATATAAAAGGAAGAAAAAGAGAAAACATCAGTAGGATTTATATTTAATCTATCTCCAAGTTCTACCAACTAAAAGGTAAATACACGATCATTTCAGTTATATTATCGTTCAATAACGATTAAACATACCTTCGCGGAGTAACACCTCTTTAAAATAATCAATTAATTAACGAAAGCACTCAGTATTCAGCTAGTGTGGGAGTTAGGAACAAGACTCAGGAATACATACATTAATTACACACGTACTCATCACGCCATTTGCTTTCAGAGTAGGCCAAAATAATTTCGTCGCTGCTTAGGCCTAGAAAATGTCAACAAGGTGCAACACTAAATATATTTTATAAAAATTGTTGCTCTCTTAGAAAAAAGAGAAAATAGTAGAGAGTTTTAGGCCCGATCACTGCAATGAAATGATTTTCTCTTAAATTAAGAATGCTTAAGCTATATCTTGCCTTAAAACTTTGTAGTGAAATGGATCTAAGAAACAAGGGCTAATGTAAAAATAGGTTAGCGAGTTTGCAAAACAGAAGCAACATTCTTTTATGTTCCCTCATGTCCTTAAAGTCTTGTGTTAATGATTTCTGGATGGGAGATCTTCGCCAGAGGATAGCAAAATGTTTTATTAAAAGTAAAGTAAAATATCTTTAGTGGCGAATGATAGTATGAGAAAATGTCTGACAATCAGTTTACTAAGAGACAGCAACATCAATGAGAATGCAATTGAAACTAGCAACTGGAAACCAGGACTTTTGAAAATTAGCCAAAGATCAGGGCAGTTTGGAAAATTATTTTTATATCAGAAATCATTAACCGGCGGAATTACTATTCACCAGAAGGGAAGAAAAGACTTGAATTATACAGTCTGCGAATAAAAATTCACCACTTTATTATCCTTGCACCGATCCTCTATTTAGATAGAGCACAATGTGCATTGATAAAGTAATTAAACTCGGGAAAATTTCCGTGAGAAACCTCATATCCGGGAACAGTTTTCAACAGAAAAATGGGAAACACAATTTTGGTCTACATAGGTAATCTCAATTTGAAAACGATTTCACAGAAATCAATTAAAATATTATTACCCATGAACAAATGAAATGGAAAAATCAAATTATTCAAGAAAACTGAGGAACATTTACCCGAGAAGTAATATAAAAACCATTCCCTACCTTGTGCACGGAAATTTGAAATTAAATCAATAACGTCTATTTTAACCAATCATTATCAAACAACATTTACATTGACAACATGGTAGCTTTTTTATCATATTTTTAGCCTCTAAAAGGCCGATTGGTAACATTAAATGGCCCTTCATCGGTAGCGACGAATTTATGAAGCCACCCTTGAGCACTCATTAAAAATTGCGTAAGCATTCAGCCACCTAATTCCGTGAAAATTCCAGCCCTTGGATCTTCCTGTCACTTTGATTCATAACAAGCTCTCGTATTGCATTACAAGCCATTGACTGATTTAAAAGTTTTTATCACGCTCATCACGCCAAATATCTGTGATATCTACTATGCCGCAAATCGATTTACTGTACATCTAATGGTGAACAAAATGCAATATTACACCGTCTGTATTTCTTGTCCACATTTAGTCTCATTCCACAAGCTCAAACATTTTACTGCCAGCTATTTTCCATAGATCTGGTTGAGAGCGATCCGTGGGAGCAATTTCAGCTTGGCGGGGAAAAAGCCACCGGCATAATGGGACTGAAAGGCCCCATACGGAGCGAGGCCAACACCTCCTGACATAAAAATCAGAAAACGAACCTCAAAGGCGAAAAAAATCCCTAGAAAAAAAACTTGGGAAAGAACAGCGAGTGTCATTTTTATTAAACATAAAAAAGCACCCCATGGTAGAACAAAAGAAAGAAAAAAGCCATCGGCGACTTCAATGTAAAAAGGACGCATCGCGGCGACAAAGCTCGAATGGGTGTCGAACATGCGGGAGTGACCAATCGGGAGGCGCCGGCCGGGGGTTGGAGTCTTGAAAAAGCGGCACCACCACTAAGGGAGGAGTAGGGAAGTGTCAAAGGTCGTCATAGGAAAGAGTGTGCGTGCCCCCTACGTGTAAGAGGAAGGGAGAGAGGCGGACTTTGAAGAGGATGACAAAAAGTTTTGTATTTTTCGAAGAGCCGTATGCTTCACGTGGAGCGTGGACGGAGGGGCGGGGAGACATTGAGAGTCGCAAAGGTGCAGAGGTGGGATCTCTTGGCTAGACATAGACTGGAAAAGGTCGGAAAAGGACAAGGGAAGAGGATGTGCGGTCTGGAGTCCAATTTCCTTGCTCCCCGCGGCTATTGATGCTGGCCGTCGGTGCGAATAGATGGAGGAAGGCTGCGGCGATATGAACGGCCAAAGGGGAGGCTGAGGCGAGGAGGTGAACGAATGAAGGCCAGCAAGGCGCATCTACACTCGCCTCTGCTCGAAAACTAAAATCCCATACACTGCCATATCAGTGTAAATTTAACGAAGCCGGATGAGCTCAATGTTCTCATATTCGACGTCATGCGTAAAAAAACATGGTTATTCTGAGACATTGTATTATAGTGATGAAGAATAATGACAAAAATGAACTTTTGCTTGAAAGTGATGAAAATTATTCTATAATTAAAATTCCATCTCACTGGAAATAAGATTTCTCTCTCTCATTACTGTAGAAATCACAATGATTGTCAATTATGAGACAATATAGAGTATCGTGATGAAAAATTTTGATGATAGAAATGTAATATAGCTTCATAGTGACATTAATTTTTCTTGAAATAAAAATAAATCAGTGAGTGATTAACATTGGTTATTTTCTCACGCCTCACTTTTTTCTCTGTAATGCACAAATACAAAGATTCTTCACTACGTGGAGATGACTGGAATGAGAGCAACAATGCTCACAATTATTTCCCATAAAATATAACTTTGTGACAAAACCAAAATACTACTTCCCAAGAGCACAGATTTATAAATTACCATTTCTGAGGGAGCTTTTCGCCTTACCGAGGTGAATGACAAAAGATACTTCCCTGATATTTTCATGAGAAATTAGCTGGCAGGAATTTATGTAAACATGGGGTTTGTGGACATAGAAAATTCCAGAAGAGCAATTGGTATTTCATTCGATAAGAGATTTAAGATATCATGTCAACCAGTAAATATTGTTAAAAGCTTCAAAGGTTAAATCGATACTTCCATTACAAATTTAGAATAAAACTTTATATTCCCACCTCGGTATTTCTCTGATTATCGTCCGAATATTAAAGATTACAGAGTAAAAATCAGCACCAGAAAAAAATATTATTCTGCTCTCTTTTTCCTTCAAAGCCCGACGCAGAAGATTCATTACGAGCCAATTTAAATTAAATAAAACACTGAACGATAAAATAACAAGAAAAACAAAATGAATCAGAGATATAAAATTTAAGACTGTTAAGGAGTAAGATTAAGATAGAAGTTAGCACCATAATTATGACCGCAGCATAATTAGACCGCCGAGAAAAAGTTTAATCGGATAGATATTTCATTTGTGGTATTCCTTGAGCACAGGGGAATATTCAGTTCCCCAGCGATTGTTTTGCGTGAAGTTTGGCGAGTAACTTTGGATGCATTCTCTCGGGGGAAAAACGGGAGAGGCCATATCGAGGACACAGATTGTCTAAATATCTCATTAAGAGGGAAATTGGCATCATACGAGATAGTTTGAGAAGAAAGGGCACGAGTTTTGACACACGGAAGAGAAGACTGATACAAATCGGCTCTGCGGGCGGACAAAAGTCCTCGAATTTCCGCGTCTCGGCTCGGAGGAAGGGTCGTATTCGTCCACGAGTGAGACGAGTTAGGCAGGCCGTAGCTCCACCAATCAGCGCTCCGGGAGCCAGCGGAGACGCTGGCTTAAGTCTCTTTGTGTCATTCACGTAAGGAACAAGTCATTTTCATCCGGAGCTTCGATCGCAGGAAATGGGCAAGGAGCCGAGCTTCCATTTAACAGCAACGAGCCTTTGACGGCAGAGGCCACGGTGACCTCGTTCGGGCACGTTGCCGACCCAGGTAAGTGAAATGTTGGGCTTTGTTCGACTCCTATGATGTAAAATGTCGACTTGGGGAGCAGCCGCCCACGAACACGTTCCACGAATGGCACAAGGATGCCAGGTCACAGGGGGAAAGCGTTGTCTAGAGGAAGAGACTGAGAAGATTCCAAATGAAGTCCCTTAACATGAATTTGACCAATTGCTTTATGCAGTTCATTATGAAGAGGAAAGCAACAAAATTTTAGAATATTTGTAAGAAAAAACTAAGATAAAACTTTATTACTACCATACAAGCGGTATAAATCTGCTGCATAGAGAGGGTAACACCTGCACTACAAATCATCCCAATTACATGACGGTCTTTCATTGAGATTCCATTTAATCGTCTCATCCGCAAAAAACGATCCATGGATCAAATATTTTTGCATAAAGCGATGTAGGGGAGGAGACGATGAGGAGACGTCGGCATAGAAAAATAGCCGGTAAACGGCATTCGATGTTAATTCGCTACTCAATCTTTACGCCTGACTGTTTACGCGTCAATTAGCCAGGAAAAATTATCCTTTGGTATACTGGATGGTTGGTTACAATGTGAAATGATGGTTAGTATATTACGGGACGAAAATGGTTTAAATTTAACTATTTCTCTCTGAGCTCAAAGCGGATGGATTGCTAATATTCAAACGTGAAGCAATTAGTTGATAGATTAAGTCTCTGCAGTACTCATTTTGTTGGAAAATAGAACAAACAGTAGTGAAGAACCTAAAAATCCTGAAAAACAGTATCGTCTTTACTCCGGTTTACACTATCATTCTTCCCCTTCTCCGCTTAACCACTGAATATAAGCGCTTTTATTTCAAAAAATACACACAGCACGTCATTACAGATACTTAAAAAATTGATCTGAGAGCCAGAATACTATGGATAAAGACTAAAATTGTTGTTTACTCGGTGGCCTCCAATCGGAACGGATGCTTGAAACTCGGGGATAGAGCGAGTTCGGGGACGGAATCACAAGTCTAGCCAACCGCAGGAGTGCTAAGCACATAGCGCGGCCTCGATAGAAAGGCATGGATAAATTTAAAAAATCCACGGAGACTACAAGGACAGCCCATGAAGTTGTCCCGAAATTGCACGGTAGTGCCACTGACATTTCTCTCCGGACATCACACCGCGACGACAAAATGACAAATAGCGACAGGGGAAATGGAAGAGAGGAAAAAAGAGAGAAAAAATCAGAATAAGATAGAGGGAGAAATAAAATAAAAAAGAGGAGACCCCTGATGGATATAAAAAAGAGGCCGAAAATAAACCTAACCCGACGTCGAAGGAGACAAAACGGGAAGCCATTACGGTGCCTTCGAGAGGAGAATAATTTGAAATAATTCGTCGGAGAGGGCAAAATGGAAAAATTAAAACGAGCACCCAATCAGCCCGCAAGACGATTCATACTTGGCTCCCCTACAACAATTCCACCCCCTGCGACACCCAGCCATCTCCTCTCCTCCAAACTATTCCAGTAGAACCTCAACGAATGTAAGAGAAAAGATAAAAATGCCTCAACTCTTGCCCTGGAGGTGGGATGAGAGGTTGACGGGTGATTTCAGCGGCTTATTTTCCATAAATTTCATACTGGGGTCCTAGATTTGCATCAAGACCATAGAGAATAGTCGGGGCAATTCCGATGCCTACTTGGGCACCATTTGGTGGGTACCTAACCTCATCCTTAGTTTGTGGGATTTGACTAGTTGATGCCTGGTTTCTCTCAACTCACTCTCTATATATTCCTCATTGTACCACCCTGCCTACTCGCAAATGACCTCTGCCCCCGGACACCTATCCAAATAACCAACCGAGATAAGCAGCGAAAAATTGCCTATCGGAAGAGAAATTGATTGATTGGTATGTCTACGGGTATAGCGGTTAAAATGGTGCACAACAATCATGTAATTACGAGATCAATACCAGTTGACCACAACCTTCCTATCCTGTGTGTTTCTGTTTATTTTATCAATTTCAAGAATTTTCAGGATTAATCATCACCTACTTTTCAATAACACTAAAGTTGGTAAAGCTATATACACAAAGAACTAAGTGATACATTGGTCAAAGAAATAAATTCTTGGATAAACTGGGCGAGAATTGGATAAAAATGAAGAGCTGTATTTCACTGATTATAGGGTTGAAAGACCCATATGATACTGTTTGAGTCTGTTGAAGTAGAGAGGGCAAACAAGGGCTGAAAACCCACATACACCACCCAAATGTTACAAGGTACAGCAGTAAATAGTAGGGGAGGGACAACCCAGGTCTACCAACGGTACAAGGACGCAGAAGGGAGCGAATACACACAGACCATCACAGTCACATGCGGCCAGATATTCGTCTTTAACCTCCCCTCCCAAGCCTCAACCGCTCCGCCACCGCTTGCTGCAAATCTCGACTGGAGAACTTCGAAGCGGAGTTCGGCCCTACCTACATCGTTTGACAGATGGGACCGCTTACGTTTCTCTCACATCCACCCCACCTATCCTGTGGCACTCCCTCCCACCACCGATCCCCCTTCCCCAACGCGTGACACCCCTATAACCCGTTCGCATCCCCACTTCGTCATTCCGTCCTTCTTCTTCCGGTTGAGGTGGGGGGGGGGTCGCAAACGCAAAGGGCTCGGAAGCGAAGGAGGTACGACGGAGGGATTTGAAGGATCGGGAACAATCCATTGCATCGGAGGGGCGATGGGGTTTAAGCCTCCAGGCCACCAGAAGGGTGAGACGAGTGCGAGGGTGAATGAGGCTGATAACGCTTGTGGGGGCGGGGAGGGACGGAGGCAAGCCCTGGGAAATGGAAGAAATCCGCCGTGGACGAACAACTGGAACAATACAGAGGGCATAAAGAAATAGAATCCACCCAAAAGCGGCGATAATGAATTTGTTCGATGGAATAAACGATACACTAAAACTCAAATAGCTGGACACACACAGCAGCAAGAGCCGCTGACAAGAAACAGTCCCGAACTGTTCCCCGCCTACTTCACTCAAATTTAGCAGGATATAGCATAATACATTTTATTGTACTTAAATACCATTCAACCAAATTGGAACGAATTTGGCAGGGGCCACTTCTTGAGAGAAAACGATTTTAGGGCAGATAGGTAAAGGAAGGATTACTAAGGTTGACATTACTCTACTGCAATTGAAAGACCCTTAGGGCCAAGTTTGGCGTCCAATCCGACGTATGGAGTTATAACCATGAAGGACTCATAACTTAACAAACAAGCGGAATCGGAATTCCTTAAAATATCTTCGCCATCTCAGGGAGTCGTCAACCTGAGTCCTCGGAATCGTAAATCAATACATATGAGACAATAAAAATACTTTAAAACCCACCCAAATATTAAGGATATTTTAATATTCTACCAATTCACTAGTTTCTTAAAACACCATAATTCAATCCGTGGCTCCACCTTTGCACTTCCTCTACGGTACCTAAGAAACCTAATTCAAATTTCTTCACGTACTTGTCCAGCCGCGTACTTGCACGGGTTGATACTGTGTGTACACGCCTAAGGGAGAGATTTCATCCTACAGTTTAAAGTACCCGCACGTATTACATGTATAGGGTGTTGCCTGCATTCACGGAACTTACGGATTCCTAGAGAAAATACGGGGTACTACATAATGAATATATTCTTTTCTTCAGCTAAAATCAATTATCATAAATTAAAACAAACAAATAAAATGGTTAAATAAATTTTTATAATTTAGAAGCAAAGTTTTTTGTTTGAATGCCCCATGTTCGAAATCTTCGAACGAAAAAGTAAGTGAGGGTAAGCACTTCAAACGATAAACAGAGCCAACGCTTATAATAAAACTACAACTTTTAAACCCCCTAAAGTTATTTAATGCCCTCATATAAGTGTGAAAAAAAAGTTTACCCAGCCGTAGAAAATACAATAACCTGTCAACCACGCAGATTTTTCCTCTCCTTTTCCCGCAGATTTTGTCTCATGTGCTGTCAGAGGACTGGGGCAAGCAGGAGTGTCTTCACCGTCAAAAACCTCACTCCACCAGCCAAGGAGAAAAGACAGCCGATTAATCATTCTTTGACACAAGCTGTTCGGCAAGGGCGACACCTGAAATGCTTCTGCTTTAAAGTAAACGTCGATTTTTAGTATTGGTAAAGTTGTCAGAACATCATCTGGCAGGAATTTCTTTGCAGGCAAAATCTGGCAGGAAAAATTATTTGAGCTGTTGGACTACCCTAATGATTGTCTTGAAAAAAAAAAACAGAAGTACAGCGCAGTAGAATGTTGGGAGGCAAATAAATGGGGTCTGGATAGCAAAAATGACAAGTTAACCAAAAACAGCCATAAGCAACACAGATAGTGACCGGAGACAAGTATAAAAAAACCAACGTCCAACGTTCATGTGAATATTATTTTTATTCAAAATTGAAACATGTTTTGAATATTTGTTTATTCAATGCCTTTCGTGTAAGCAAGTCAAAAAATATAAGGAGAGCCTATAATTGAGCCTGGAAGTAATTACGACAGATGTGTGACAACGATGAAAAACATCTGGCTTTCATTACGACCATCCCGTAAAACTGACTAGATCACAGACAGCTTAAAGAAATCGCAAATTCGGTACATTCATAGAACGATATATTTCAATGATCCTGACAAAAATACAAGAAATAAAAACAATAAGTACGACAAATTAATAATATCCTACGGGAAAGAGAAAATTTATTAGCTTTGAAGGGACAATGACAAGCAATAAACAGGCCGATGACAGGCGGTCCAAGGAAATGGAGATGCGACGTCGATGACGGACAAGGCAGACCAGAAAAGGATGGAAATGACTTGAGAAAAATGAGGAAATTAAAAAAAAAGTGCGTTAGACGTGAGGGAAGCGACCAAAGTGAAGTGGAGGAAAAGGGGTACGGAGGGAGGAAGAGAACGTCGAGCGAAAATAGGAGAAAAGGAGCGAATGAGGGAAGGAGAGGAGAGGAGATAAGGAGAACAAATGAGGGGCGGAGAGCGTCGGTCGTTTGTCAGGGACAACGACGTCAGGGGCGGTAAAAGAGTCCGAACCGTGCCTACTACCCCCAGCTGCCTTCTCAGGATTGCACCGAATAACGGAACGGCAGCGGAACTAGAGGAGAGGGCAGAGGACAGCAGTCCGGACCGAAAAATAGTCGAAAGCAGAGGGGTCAAGGGGTTGGAGGGACGGAGAGAAGAGGGGTGGAATTGGAAGGGAGAGAGTATGGAGGGGGTATGTGGAGATGAAAACCTTTGCGAGGGGGAAGATAATATAAGGAGTGGCACTGGCGAAGCGTAAGCTCTTTCGTGCTGCGGACGGCCAATTGTCATGCAGATTTCTCCCACCCTACACTCCTTACTCTCTGCATATCCCGTTCTTTGGTGCGATAGGGGTAGGTGACAAAGTTAGAAGTTATTCATAACGTGGGATTACTAACCACTCCAATAATAAAGAAGGGATAGCAGACAATATATATTTGGAGGGCAAGGATGATGATGTTACCTTTAACGATATACAAGAGGATTTGTGATAATGCTGAATTGATACTCTTCCATTTTCTACGACAGCATAGATTTTACACATATTCTCAGGAAGCCATGCATAAAATTAGAAAATATCTGAGATATAATTCAAGATAACAAACAAGTATATATTGGATGGTAAAAAATCTTGCAGGTATGCAATATCACTGAATACCAATCATCATTTGAATTGGATTCTATTCATTCAGCATTCAAAATAAAGTGAGGAGTTGAGATTTCTATTTAGAAAATATAAGTTGGCATTTTTTCGTGCATTAAATAATGTTTATTTATTTTAAAAACTAAAAAGGTTATTCATTAAGATAATTAACCATAATACAAGAGGGTTTTTAGATACCTATCTAAATTTTCTCTATAAAAGGTTCTTACTCAAATTTTCCAAACGCTACTATTTCTCTCACGACAAGTCCCGCACCGTCTCCTCATGCAGTCTACTTCCCCATAACGTCTTCAAAAAATCCTATTCCCTCCCCTCTTCTAAGACTGTCCCAATTCACACCATCGATCACCCTCCACAGTATGCTCTGCTCCATCTATGCATCCTTCCCTCATGTCCATTGCTTTCACTTCTATATTCTTCTCGGAACCTCTGCCGATAATTATCTTTCCACTCCCCGCCACCAATACTAACATTTCATCGAAAACCTCTCTTTCAATCTAGTATATCCACCAATTGAACTACCAGCTAAACAAGGAAATCGAGTACTAGCATTATGTCACCCATATTTAGCGCTATAGTATTCGAGTAATATCTCGACATCTAACAATTTCAAAACCCTCTGTAGTACGACTTCATGGACTTGCCGCACCAAACTGCGATTAGAATTAACTGCAGATGATTTAACAAGATACTAAAACGAATTGTCATACATTAAATCTGCGGAAAAGCAGGAAAGTTTAAAATTTATTCTTAATATACGCAAGTAAAAAATGGCAATTTTTAAAGGCAAAGGCAAAACATGTAAAGTTTGAAGACTTCTTTTCCAAACGAAAAAAACGAATAAAGTGAACAAAAACATTTAAAAAAATATTTTTGGAAATACTAGATAGAGTTCATAGGTAATCTGAGCTATTTACGTAATAAACCTAGTTCACTGAAATTGTACTGCTTTTAAAAGACACTATTAGATTTTTTTCAACTTAAAACTCTAATCGGCTACAATAATTTTCTTCTTAATCGACATTTATTTTTCATTGTATGAGCTTTACGTATACAGCTTTACTGGTTTTAAAGTGTCAGAATATTAACTAAGAACTGAATGTGATATTTTCCTCTTAAATCTCAAGTTCAATAGACTACTCACCCATGAAATCAGTGTAAGTCAATCGCGATCGTAGTAAGCAATTTCATCTCAAAGGAGCCGCAACCTAGCCGTCTGCGCGACTTTTGAGAGATCCCAGCCCGCCTAGTACAGTCTTTTATTTGAATTGAGAGAAAAGTAGCCTCGTTACCATCCCCAAAGCCGACCTTGGGCACCGCGGACGGAGGAAAACCCCGGCCATACCCTCCCAACTCGCTTGCAAACCACTCCTGCCCTACGAATCTTCCCTCGGCACAAATTGTCCCTCCCTCCACGACCTCGCCTCCCATCCGCCATCGACGTCTGCCCATCCCCATCCTCATCCATCCCCCTCCTCCGCCTTCCTCCATTAAGCCGGGCCGTGACCTCGAGACGAGAAGACTCCATTACACACTCCGGAAGGAGAGAAAGAGACCTTTTCGGACGGAATCCCACGGTCCTCCCCATCTACGACGACGGGGACAGTCTAGGCCTCGAAGGCTTGCGCGTTCATTCATTTTCCCGAATGACGAAACGTCTGACCCCCGGACCGGGCGCATTTCGCTGCCCATTTGTTTTTTATTTGGCTTCTGAGTAGGAAAGGGTGGGAGACTGTCCTACGCGGGGCGAAGGCGGTGATTTGACTGAAGATCGAGGCGAGCGAGTATTTCACAATGGACGAGGGCGAGGAACACATGTTTCAGGAAAGGAGTAGAAAAAGAGAAAAAGCGTGAGAAGGGATGGGTGCAAGTCAGTGCAAGCTGACACACACAGCTGTTCATAAATCAGTGGACTTATCACGTCCAAAAAAGAATTGGCAGCAGTTCCAGGCGATGTTTCTGGAATCCTATGACGCCACATGACATGATCGAGTACAAGCCTAAGTTTCATCCACTACCAAAGATACTAAAGGTGCCACTCAGTACTAGGTAGTAGAGATTTATACACGCAAAAGTTGAACTTCAAACCCATGAGAAATTTGTTTATGTGGAAATAGGCCTCGCTTATTCTGGCCATCTTATTGCTTGTATAATGGAAATGAAAAATTGAGTTCGTTCCAATTTTCACGAATTCTATACGAGTGTTAAAGGAATATAAACAATTTAAAAAATTAGAATCCAATTAATGACTAGAGAAGTGGTAATTAGTGGCGAATGTTGTTACAACTACCCTCACTGTAAACTTGACATAATTCGAGGGTTGGTCACCACTATTTAGTAATAAGTCTTATTATGTGCCGCGCTTAATTGGGGTCAATGTCCATGGTTTGTCCAATAAAATATCCTAAAATAATAACTTTTGTCGTCTAACTAACAGTTTGTCGTCCAGTAGTAGTATACCGAGTGACAGTAGAGAAACAAAGAGTCCGTATGTGATATATTATACTCCTATAAATGTAGTAGATGTCCACCATTAGCCGATTCCAATTCATGTTTTTCATTTGAATCTCTTTAGCCAGTGGTGAGGTTAACGTTAAATACCACCGCACTGCTCTCAGCATTGAACCATTAAAGACAAACAACACCCACTTCAGCTACGCTAAACTTCACGACCTAAAGGGATCACTAAAGTTTATAATATGCCCTTTGGAAATATCACTCGACGCCAAAATATGTAACGCAACTTAAATGAAACCTATAGCTGTTGTTTTTTCCAACTCAAAGACCGATCTTCTCTTGGTAATGAACAACCTCTATAACAGAGTGGTTGTACGAATATGGAAGAAGAGAAAGTGATAATAGCAGCGGGGTGCAATATGCAACACGGACAGCAGCAACGCTTGACTATACTCGCGTCCGCGGCTTCCATCTTAACGCTAGAATGCCAGCGTGTCGCAACACGCTAGGAGGGAGGGGTGGAAATGACCCTTGTAACGCCCTTCCCATGACAAACGATACGGTGCACCATTTACTGTCCGCAACTCATGTGCTCCAGGCGTTGTACGCGCGTTTGACCCCGTGGACTGCTTATGCGTACGACACTGCCCATTGCCAAGGAATTACCACCGCGGACTACTGGCCCAGACCGACCGTCGACGGGTGGCAAGGTGGAGCCCGTGGCTTCCTTCGACGGCCGGCATGTGCACAGGGGGACGAACCGCTACGTAGAAAACATCCATGAAGGGGGTGATTCCACGTGAGTTCCGACCACAGAGCCGGAATTTGCGTGAGGAGAATTAATTGCTTATATCCGTAAGTTTATTACTGACTTGGCTCCCCACCGCCTTCCTCCATAGTATATTCTATGCATTACCACAAAAACATGCCGTGTCTCAGCGGTCAGACGCCTGTTTGCAGCCACCTCATGATTCACACACAATGCGCGGAATATCATTCGTTCGTCTCCTAACCAACAAGAACTGATCCGGAATAGACAGTTTAATGACAGATAAGGTAGAAATTATTTTATGCGGCGACGGAAATGATGCGATGGCTTTCCATAGACCAATAATTCATATGGTAACATACCTATGATGATAGGCGTGGTAAAAATGAGGTGAATTCATCAAGTGTGGTGTAAAAGGCAAGGCTTACTGAGATGTTAGGTTTTTCTAAGAAATAAAACATGGTGGCTGCACTAAAGAACACTATTTACTTCATTTTATGAGTATAAATCCGGAGTATTCGAGGAGTAGCACTGTTTCTGGCTACACTGGAGGAGTATGGGGACATTAGGCTCATACAGATCAAACAAGAATATGCTAAATGTTAAGATTTAAGCATGTCATAAAATTGTTTGCGTTATACTATTACCAATAAACATGAAACGTTATTTTTTTAATTACGTAATTTTCTGCGACTAAAAAGAGAATTAACGAGCACAAAAAATATTCCTTGGATAAATATATGGAGAAAGGTAGTTCTCGAAATTGATGAGGTTAAATTCAAGAACTCACTAACGACGAAGAAAATAGGGTGATAGATTAAATTCTGAGCAATGTATAAATTAAACAGGAGAAAAAGTGAGGAAAGGGTATTAAAGAAATTAGCGCGAATCAGGAAACAAAGTTCATAAAATTTAATTTCAAAAATGGCATTCTCATAAATTAAAAGTTTGGCGAGCCATGCACGAATGAAAACGGTGCGAAGGACAATCAGGTGCACCTGCTTTTGAATTTAAAAAAGTATTTGTTCATATATGTTGGTTCACGAGTCACGCATGCTCACGAGTCATGCACCTTTAATGCTTCACGTTGAAACGATATTCACATATGCTTAAAAATTGATTTAAAAAGGCTATTTATTTTATACGTGCAGTGATCAATCGACCGTGAAAATAAATTGTTCCATAGAATTTTCATTTCATGCTCGATAATATGACCGCCAAGCGGCGGGCTATAAAGACTCCAGGCCTTAATTAATTTTGTTTGATAGCACAAAGCCGTCCAACAATGTATGCCAGAGGATAGGAGGTGAGCCCAATGTCTCTGACATGAGAGATATAATCATTTTCAATGCAATTTACCTCCCAATTTTTGGAATTTCAAAATTCGCAATTACCTCGTCAGCTTTGAAGTGGATGCACTGTAATATGTATAAAATTCTAAGAACGCCTCATTGCCTCTTTAATGATCTTAAATCCTTCTATTGCAGACTGAATGGAGCAATGGCATTTCTCGAAAATAGAAAAAGAACTTCACTACTCATCAACTTCTTCAAACTTCTTCTAGAACTTCAAAAGTCATCGCATACCGAAGGGGAGCTATCGAAATGATTGCGAGAAAACGAGAAACGTTGAATGTATTTCAATATAGATAAGAATTTAGAGAGTAACGAAGAAAGTGCGGCATAGTTCCATGAGATAAAATTCTCAGTGTATCACGCAGAGTAATATGATGGCAGTAAATGAAAGGATGAACCGAGATATTTTCAGGGTGTGGATGATAGTTTAAAGTTGTCGACCTGAATTTATCGCAGATTGACAGGAAATATTTTTACTCCACGGATAGTAGAGTAAGTTTGAATATCTTCTTCATTCCATTATCGGAAGTTTATTGAAAAAAAAAGTTTTGTTGAGAAAACCCATAAGAATAGATGAATTAATACGTAATTACGCAAATAAAAGGTCTTAAATACCGTTTTTATAAAAAAAATTAGGAAATATTCATGTGATAATCGTTAATTTCTCCTTTCCTTTTGTTCATACGACTTATAAATTCATAAAAAAATTTCGGAGAATCATTAATCACAGAAATTCCTATCAGAAAAATGAAAAAACATTATTTTCCAAAGCATCCCAAAAAAAGGACAATCAAATAGCAGAAATGAGATAAGATATTCAATTGAGGATGGGTATTAAGGTGAATCTCTTATTAGATTATCATCCTCGAGAGAGATAATGTTTATTTGAAATCTGATAAAATTATTATTGGATCGAGTAAATCATTGAAGGTCTGTAATTAGAAATTTGCTGCAACTACGATACAATCACCCCATTTCTACTTTTGGTAGCAGCCGCACTTCCACAGTAGTTTTTCCTCAGAATAGCCTGAGATTTTTCGTGGAAGTTAAAGTTCGCAGTTTGCCTAATCCGATACTTCGCTGATGTCATTCCTTTGTTTCAACGATTAAGATAACGATTTTCCACGCATAGTTCCCTTAGTAATACTTGATATTTTAATGTATTTTAATCAAGAGTAGATAGGTAGGTACCCCAATGTCACTTACCGACATCATGTGAGAGTGGACTCCTTGAGTAGCATATCCCTCATACTTCACTGTACTTACCTGAAAAAATAAAGAACAATTATTTAGTAATTTATTTAACATATATTTATTTACATTAAAATGCGTCAAAGACGACATATAATTATTTATTAGGCATATTGATGTCTCTAAAAAAGTAAGAAAAGGCCAAACACATCGAGAAAATATATTTCTATGGGATACCAGAATTACTGACCAAGGCATGAAATTGTTGATTTTCAGTTAACCAAGGATATACAACGTGATTTTATAAAACTCTTCATTAATAAAACAAATATGTACCTCCAACAAATATTTAGGAGGCAAAATATTTAACATTCTAAATTTGCTGCCTTGTTACGCACAGGAGCCTCGACGCTTAACTGACGTTTGCGAAACTAATAAGAGCTCCAAACATCAACACAACCCTATCGTGCCACTCTATATTCCCTATCCGACAGAAAAAAACAGTTACCTTTAGCAGACGCAAGAGGGCGGCTGAACGTCACGTGTGCTTCTGAAGTATATCACACGTTAAAGAATCAGTACCCCGGGCGAACTTGTCAAGCGAAGATACTCTTCATGGCACAATATAGTTCACTGAGCCTCGCATCGCAGATATGTGAAGCGAGGACCGCTCTTTATGATGAGAGCAGAGTAAGGGTTTCTTGAGAGAGGGAACGGGAGTTTGCGACATGAATCAGTCTAAGGCGTGGAATCCGAAGGAATGACAAAAGCCCCCTCAGGTGAACGCCTGCGTGATACTGCCAAAATGAAACAATAGCTGAATCATTTCAAGAGTAGGAGATATCAAATTATGGCGAACATTCATTAAGGAACAGCCAAATTACAGAGTTGATATAGCAGTTTCTCACATGCCAGGCACACATTGGAATATACATCCTTCATTCGTAAGATATACGGGATGATACATCTACATCTAAAAATACCCCGCGAACCGCCGCATGGGCGAGTGGCAGGGGGTGTTAGGTCACCAGCCGTGTACAGGTGAAACTTTGGAGATGAAATGGTGACATGAATTATAGGAGTGTATTTAGTGAGCTTAATTTTTATTGTGATCGCTTATTGTTCGCGGAAAGAACGAGTTCGTGTACCTATCTGTTTGGCAGAGTATCTTTCTTATTTTATGTCTGTCAGACGTAGAGATGTAGTGAAGAGTCATTATAATATTCTCTATGTCGCTCTGAAAAATATCAGTTCTGAAAAATATCAGTTCAAGGAAACACACCGGAAAATTCAAATTTTCGATTAATTAGTCGACATATAAATGCGAAGATAAAAGAGCCAAAAAAACACTGCAATCCACCTCCACCAATGGGATAAAATTCGCCATGAAAATATGATTTGACTTCACCGGGACGAAAGTGGCTTGGAGGTGTAACTGGCTAACACACCTGACCGGCGATTTTCCTTGAATGGCTTGGTGGTGTAACTAACTGGCTAACACACCAGACGGACAATGGGGAGATCTAGGTTCGAATCCCTGGCATGAAAATGATTTTTTCCATGGCGAATTTCGCCCCATTTTTGTACTTGAGCAAGTGTCTGCATAACACATCATTTGTTCATATACATACATACCAATCACGCCGTTCCCTTCCGGGGTAGGCAGAGTCACTTAGTTCCACTCATAAATACATATTTGTACAACTAAATCTGATTCAATAATTTCCTCCATACTGATCTATCCTGGCAAACCTCTTTTGCCTCATTTACTCCCATACATTGCTTCATACACGCCCTCCTGTTTTTAAGACTCCTAATATTCCTCCTCCTAAGAATTTCCTCAACCACATTCAACCACAACTTTCTCGGCCTACCTCTACCTCTCCCACCATTCATTTCACCCTCATATATTTATTTCTTTATTCCACTCTCATCCATTCTCTCAACATGGCCAAACCAACGAAGCCCACTCCTTTCATATATGTCCATTACTGGAGCATCTAATCCACATTCATTTATTACACACTCATTCCTGACCCTATCCATCCTACTTTTGCAGCAAACACTCCTCAGATAACGCCTACCCACGGCGTTTAGTCTATAATTATTTTTTCATATAACGTTGTAAAACTGCAGTTACACATAAAATTTTATTGAAAAGGCCACATTTCGTCGTTTTGAGGAGAATAAGCACTATTGTACACATAAATACACAAAGTTTGTCAAAGACAGTGAAAAGATCAAGCACAGGTGTACTGAGTGATCCTATTTGAGAATCCTGTAACGAAGCAAAACAAATATTGCATCATTATGTTCAATGTGGTATCACAGTGTTTTAGTTCGTGTTTTGGTCTTTCAAACGAATTAAATCTCTGCTGTTTACGTCGAAAATTGCTCCTCATGCATTTCAACCATACACACTCAAACGATATCACTGCTTGAGCCTCAAAAATCCATTACAGAGGTTAAATACCATAAATTACATGAATGCGTATGACAGACGGGTGAGGTCGTTTCTGTGTAATAAATATTGCAATGAAAATATTAGCTGCCCTTATTTCAAACACACAAACACAAAAAACAATTATGCTCATTCATTTTAGAAAAACAATAACAGGAACTAACATTCAGTCTTCCCATACCGTCGGGCGAAATGGAATAAGCGCGGATCATGTATAAAGACGAATGTGGTCGCAGGAATAAGAAGAAAGGAGACTCCATTTCGGCTTAGCGCGGTGGACGGTTGGAATCAAAAACATCGGAACTCACTAATGGATTCGCAGCCGATATCAATGGCGACCCTCCTCGCGATCGCTTCCTTCCCATTTTCTTTTCGAGATTCTTTTTTATTTGCACACCTACCGGCAGATCTCTCGCTCTTCCCCCTCTCTCCATAGCAATCACCACCACTCAACGCTCACTCCATTACTTACAGGAAGCCCGCGGACGCGACCAGCTCCCTGCAAAATAGACAACCCCGAATCCGCTCAGGATGGAGGAGGAGGTGGGGAGTCATTAAAGAAGATGCGAGAAGAATGAGGCATAACGCTTCCTAAAGGAATACATATATTGAAGGCGTTGTCTCTTCGTTGCATTAGGACATCTCCATTCCTAAAACCAAAACTTTGTAATGTTTCACTTATACCTTTTATTTTTCGATCGGTTTCTACAATGTATTCGTTCTTAAGATACACACGGAGTGCCTACTTGCGCGTTAAGATTGTAGAAAATGTCAGGACTGGACGTCAAATAAAAATTACACGTTTAATATGATTTAGTTGTATAGCCAGAAGTTTTCAACAAAATGTTCGGAAAAATTAATCCATCAATGTGGCGTATGCGTTGAAATCAAATGTAACTAAATACAAAAATCCAATGAAAAATACTGAGTTGTAAGAGAGAGAGACTCGGTAATTTTCCTTCCACACCTATTCCATCGTGTGTTGCAGTTTTGCCACCCCCCTTACATTCCACCTGCTTCCGGAGAGCTCTCTCGCCTCAGCCAACACCTAGAGTCAGCACGGACTATGTACCGTCGCATGATCGAACATCGAGAGCTCTCTCGCCTCATCCAACACCTAGAGTCAGCACGGACTATGTACCGTCGCATGATCGAACATGCGGCGTTTACGAGCCAATAAGGTGGCCAGGTAAAGTCACGAGGTGACGCTAAGGTGTACAAGTGGAAGGAGACGGCGTTGCTGCGTGGTCAGTTGTACGCGAGATGTAACGGAGTCAACACAATAAAGGTCTGGTCTCTACCTCGCTCTTGTTCTGTTCCCTGTACTCCCTCTGACGGACCCCAAATCCCTTCGCGGGTTAACAATTGGTGTCAGAAGTGGGATTTGGTCAACATCTGTCCCCTCAGAGGCGAATATATATCAGAACAGGTAAGACCATGGCATCTCGTGTTAGTTTTGGAGGTCGGGAAGTGGAGCTCCAACAAGCCGTTAATGAGCTGAGTACGCGCCTCCAGGAAGTCGAGGAGGAGAATCGGAGGATGAAAGAGTCGGGCGCGGCGGCCGTGGATAGGTCAAGACCGCAGTTCTCATTCTTTACCGCCGTAAGTGAGTTCGGGGGTAGGGCGGAGGAGGATATTGACTCCTTCTTCTCAAAATTAGAGGGGATAGCGGAGCTGAGTGGGTGGTCCGAGGGAGAAAAGCTGAGAGTCGCGAAGCTACGAATGTGCGGGGATGCGGCCGTTTTTATTCGCACGAAAGACCTGTGTCGCGAGACCGAATCGTACTTAGAATTCAAAAATGAACTCACCTCGCGTTATCGATCTAAGAAAACAGCCAGATTTTTCCGGGAAGTGCTTTCGACTCTCAGAATAAATCCGGGTGAAGGGATCGAGCCGTTCGCGGATCGAGTGAGAGCCATAAACGCGCGAACGTACTCAATGGAAGGAACCGCGGAGCAGGTCGCGGAAAGACGAGCAGAGGCGGATCAAAGGGCGCTCGACACGTTCTTGCGCGGGCTATCCGGAGAGATAGGGCACCAGTGCCGATTGACCGCCCCGGAGACCTTCGATGCCGCCATCAGCACTGCCATCCGCATCCAGGAAGCGGAGAGCAGACCGAGGGAGAACCCGCCAACCCGTCGGGTATTCCAGACCACTGGGCAGCGCACCTGCTTTTCCTGCGGACAGCCCGGACACATGGCGAGGGATTGCAGCGGGGGAAGGAAATGCTTTGCCTGTGGCAGGGAGGGCCATTTCGCTCGCGATTGCCGGAACCGCCAGCGAACTCCTGCGACTGGGGGTTTAAACGGAAACGGGGTCGGAGAAGCCGCCGTATCCGACCCCTGGTAAGTGTGGTGCTTCCTCGCATTGGACGAGGAGGAGAGGATCAAGATTTGGTGGCAGTAGTGAACATTTTTGGGAGGGAGTGTAGAATGCTCGTAGACACGGGTGCCCAAATTTCCCTTGTTCTACGCAGCGTGTGTGGGACAAATGGGATTAAATCGTCTTCCGTTAGAGTGTTAGGGATAACGGGCGATAGGATGTGGAATCATGGGGAGAAATTAGTAAACTTTCGTGTGGGAAACACTAGGTACGACTTGCCGATGCAAGTAGTAGATCATCTTTCGGGTATCGAGGGTATATTAGGCTTAGATTTTTTGAGGAAATACGGGGCGGTTATCAATGTGTGCGCCAAAGAACTCAACGTGGGAAACCAGAGGTGGTCGTTGGGTCGTGACGTTGGAACGACTGAACGTGTGAAGGGGAAGGAAACTCATATTTGCGCTGAAGGTGTAGAAGTAAGACTTGATCGCGCAGAAGTAGTCCCTCCGCGCAGCGAGAAACGCGTGTGTGTAGCGATTTCGAGTGATAAGCTTTTTGGGGGGCTCGAGGTCATTACAGAGCCAGCACTGGAAAGTGTCGAGGGGTGTGCTGTGGCGCGAGGATTGTGTAAGATAGACTGTAGTAATCGAATTGTCGTACAGGTGGCGAATTTTGGGAGGGAAGAGGTAGTCCTCCGCAAGGGCACTGTATTGGCCACATTGGGTGACGTGTATCGGGACGAGGCCGCGGTTGAAGGAAGGGAGTGCCACATTAGGGCGGTGGAGGATGTCGCGAGCGACGTCGATTTCGAAGAAAAATTGCGCCACCTCGGCGACAAGGAGAGGAATGCCTTGATACCGGTGCTCGAGGAGTATAAGAACTTGTTCTGCTCGAAGGGTAGTTTACCAGCCACTGACATTGCTTACCATCACATCCCCACGGGGGACGCCAAGCCAATTTACCGACGCCCGTATAGGACCCCACATCACCAAAAACCTCTCGTGGAGGAATTTGTACGAGAGCAATTAGAAGCGGGGATCATCACGCCGAGTGAAAGTCCGTGGGCATCTCCGGTGGTTATAGTCCCAAAAAAGTCGTTGGATGGGAGGCCTAATTTCCGTTTTTGCGTTGACTTCCGCCAATTAAATGCCGTGACGACCCCTGATGTGTACCCTATTCCAAATATAGTGGACACTCTCGATCATTTGGGCGGTTGCGATTATTTCACCACGATCGATCTAACGAGTTCGTACCATCAAATCCCGATGCATCCTAAATCGCAGCAAAAGACTGGCTTCCTAGTAGAAAGTGGGCATTACGAGTATAAGCGTATGCCATTCGGCTTACGAAACGCCCCCGCCACATTCCAAAGAATGATGGACGGCGTGCTCCGCGGGTTAAAGCCAACTCAATGTATGGTTTACCTCGATGATGTAATCGTTTTTAGTAAAGGGATCGAAGAGCACGCTGAGAGACTAAGGCGGGTTTTGGAGAAGTTGAACGGTGCAAAATTGTCCCTAAAGTTTGAGAAGTGTCAGTTCGCACTCGCTGAAGTAAAGTATTTGGGCCACATCATCTCGCGAACGGGTCTCCACCCAGACCCCGAAAAGCTTGAAGCCGTGCAAAAGTTTCCTGTGCCGACAAGTGTGAAGGAATTGCAATCGTTTCTTGGGCTCGCAAACTATTATCGGCGATTCGTCGATCAGTATGCGGAAATAGCCAGGCCCTTGACTAGATTATTGAAAAAGGGAACATCGTTTACCTGGACGCCGGATTGCGAGGGGGCAATGAATTCCCTAAAGAATTCTCTGACGGCAAGCCCCGTGCTTGTTTACCCCGATTTTCAAAAACCCTTCATCTTGTCTACTGATGCTAGCAATATCGCCGTTGGGGCCGTTCTATCACAAGAGGTTGATGGAGAGGAGCATCCGATTGCTTTCGCTTCCCGGCAGCTGAATTCCGCGGAGATGAATTATGGGACCACTGAACGGGAATTGTTAGCAGTGGTTTGGGGAGTGGGTCACTTTCGATGCTATTTATATGGGCAAAAATTTAAAATCATAACAGATCATGCCGCACTGAAATGGCTCTTCAGCATGAAGGACCCGAGTAGTAGACTGATGAGATGGACCTTAAAGTTGGGTGAATATAACTATACGGTAGAGCATAAACCGGGGAAACAGCATTTAAATGCTGATGGGTTAAGCAGGAAGGTAAGGCGGGTGGAGACCACGGAGACTGTTTGGGAAAATGATGTCGGAAAGGCGCAAAAGGGGGATTCCCAGTGCGAGGTGTGGCGTACACAACGAGGTTTTGTGATGAAAGGGGAAATCTTGTATCGAGAGACGGGGAGGGGATTAAGAATTGTGGTCCCTGAGGGTATGAAGACGCAAATTCTATGGCAGTATCACGAACATCCCTTATCTGCTCATACAGGGGTGCCATCTACCTTGAACCGTATTGAGCCTTTATACTGGTGGCCTACCTTGCATTCCGATGTGAAACGATTCGTGAGGGATTGCGTGTCATGCAGTCGTCGCAGCCCATACGGGAGGACGCGGGCACCACTGCAGGAGTTGCCTGAGGCAAGGGCGCCGTTTGAATTAGTGGCCCTTGACATTGTAGGACCTATGCCCTTGACAGACAGTGGTCATAAATATATACTTTCCATCCTAGATCACTTTTCGCGGTATTTGGTGATGGTTCCGTTGAGTGACCAAACAGCAATGACAGTGGCAGAGGCGTTCGTAAAGCGGTGGGTTTTAAGATTTGGGGTTCCTAACACACTACTGAGTGATCAGGGGACAAACTTTACATCAGAGTTGTTTACGAACGTGTGCAAATTGCTTAATATTAAGAAGCTTCGCACGTCACCTTTTCATCCGGAAGGCAACGGGAGAGTGGAGAGGGTACATAGGACGGTGGCGGTGATGATAAGCCACTACATAAACTCAAAAAATTCTGATTGGGATGCGTGGCTGGCCTTTGCCGTGTCGGCCTATAATACAAGTGTGCACACTAGTACCAAAGCCTCCCCCCATGAAGTAATCTTTGGCTTCCCTATGCGGTCCCCTTTCGAGTGCTTCGATCCAAGGGATAAGGAAATCAAGGGAGATTACGTGGTCGGGCTACGCGAGAGGTTAAAGGAGATTTGGGGAAAATGCCGCGCAAGCGGTAGGAAGGCTCAACGGGAGAGTAAAAGACAATACGATAAGAGGAGCAAAGCCGTTCATTACCGCTGCGGGGAGTACGCGTACTTGAGTGACCCCCAAATAAAATCTGGCCGAGTAAAGAAATTTCACTCCCCGTGGGCTGGACCTTTTCGAGTGATTGAGGTAGTGTCGGACGTGAATGTGCGGTTGGAGCTCCCCTTCCGTGAATTGTTGGTACATAAAAATAGGTTAAAACCATACTTTGGTCCTATCCCCCCACCCTCAACCGGCAGATACAGAGAGAGACGCCGAGGCCGCCCAAGGAAGACCTCGACGGTAGTGGATGAAGCGACCAGCTGTGCACCCGTTCCTAGTGTTGTGACGCCTCCCACTTTCTTCCCGCCCATACAGAGTGCTTCAAACCCCTCCAGCCCTCCCCTCATTGAGTCCTCGACGCCCGACGTACCTCCGTCTAGTTTTCCCCTCGACGAGACCCTCACCTTGACGACGGAGGCACATTCCGAGGAAGGACGCAGGCCATCGGAGAGCATCACAACAAACCATATCAGCAGCCCGTCTCCCTCTTCGAGTGCCCCCTCCCCGAACTTCCCTCCCAGATCGCCTTACCCCCTGCGTTCGAGGCAGGCCGCCCAGCAGACGTCATCGGCAGAGACCACGGACAAGGAGCTTCCTCGTGGGAAAGAGGAGGAAGACGCGGCTCAGCCAACTGAACGCCCGTATAACCTGAGACCCAGATAGTGTTAAAAAAAAAAGAAGAAAAAACAGCATGTGTGGGGTAGCGCTGAGTGTAGTGGTCGTGTTTTGGGTGTTTGCGATTGCTTGGTATTATTGGTATGACAGCCCGGGCGCCATATGTGAGGTTGTAGAGGAAATACAATGATCATGGGGTGGGCTAGGGTTTCATTGGGTCTGCTGAGGGTCGCAGAAAATGGATTGGAGGGTGTTCTATTTTGTTTTATTTTGTTTTGTTTGGGGTATTTCTGTTGCGACAAATTGAGTATATGTCCGTGAAGTGAATTGATGATTACATTGTGGTGAAGGGTTTTACTTATTTAACCTCATGATGAATTTTATTGCTTAATCAAATAAATTGTTGCATTAATGGGAAGGGGCTGTTCTGTACGTATGACTTATTGAAACTTTATTGAACACCATGTTCTCGGGAAAATGACATTGTATGTATTGGGTTCTGGAATGTACAATAATTGTAATTGTGTTACTGAAGAATTTGAAGTGGACGTAATTGTTTTGAATGTAATTGTTTAAAATTGTCTGTAAGCCAATTTTAAATTGTGAGGGGGAGTGGTGTAAGAGAGAGAGACTCGGTAATTTTCCTTCCACACCTATTCCATCGTGTGTTGCAGTTTTGCCACCCCCCTTACATTCCACCTGCTTCCGGAGAGCTCTCTCGCCTCAGCCAACACCTAGAGTCAGCACGGACTATGTACCGTCGCATGATCGAACATCGAGAGCTCTCTCGCCTCATCCAACACCTAGAGTCAGCACGGACTATGTACCGTCGCATGATCGAACATGCGGCGTTTACGAGCCAATAAGGTGGCCAGGTAAAGTCACGAGGTGACGCTAAGGTGTACAAGTGGAAGGAGACGGCGTTGCTGCGTGGTCAGTTGTACGCGAGATGTAACGGAGTCAACACAATAAAGGTCTGGTCTCTACCTCGCTCTTGTTCTGTTCCCTGTACTCCCTCTGACGGACCCCAAATCCCTTCGCGGGTTAACAGAGTGTCCTTTCTTTTCATTTTTTTAAACTACTCCTTTAGTCGAGAGAGACTTCAAACTTTACAAAGGTAGATCTATGTGTGTGATAATGTCAGCGCTAGATTTCCCTACGGTCACTATTGCCTCTTTAAACATCAGAAGCGTCATATCATTCATTCGTCAGTGATTCACATAATGAATAATAAATGAATTACAAATTATTACTTCCCCAACGACTCGAGAAAAGATGTTCTCCAAATTGAACCAGCCAAACTTGGTGCAACCAACCAAACCTTACAGCTACAGTTACAGACCTGAACCTTATAGGAACAGGACAAAACACCAGCAGTTGTAAGAGACTTATTTATTGCACTATACCCAATGAACGTGCACACGATGAAAATACGCTTATATATATATATATATATATATATATATATATATATATATATATATATATATATATATATATATATATATATATATATATATATATATATATATATATATATATATATATATATTAATTTGCATAAAGCCGATACAATTTTATAGGATAAAAGTGTGCATTTATCAATGGAATCTTGCCTGTAATACCACTAAATCGCAAAGACCACTTATTTTTTAGGTATACATAGGCAGTCAAACCTTGAATTGCAAATTATATTCAATTCAAGATAGGCTTTGACCATCTATTGACGTAATCATGATATTAATGTGATATTAACTGATCCAGCCAGTATATCGTAGAGTACACCTCTCTGTGAGTTACGTGATTCAAGCATATTTGATCAGAAAGCAGTCATGGATTATCAATATCGGATGCCATACTGAGGATACATTCATTTATAGATTATAAAACTGACCCTTAAGTTCAAATATGGTAGCTAAGCACACTTTTTTCCAAGTCACGAGTCTTCAAGACAAGTTGAGCTGAATGAAAGAAATTTAGCTTCACGATGTGGTTTCTGAGGAGCAACGAAAAACAAAACGATGATGATAAAACGAAATGACTGAAAAGGAGAGAGAAAGGAGTAAACCTCTTGGCCGGGCGCTTTGGTCATTCTTCGCCTTCCATCCGTACTCGCAAAGCATCAACCCTTGACGCGCGAGGGTGCAGAGAGAGAGAGTCGGGTGATGCTTGTGCTCAGGGAAGCGCGAGAGATAGAAGTGGAAGGGAGCAGAAACATAAAAAAGAACCGATGCGAGTTCTGAAAAAACCAATCTCAGTGCTCCATCGAGAGAGAGAGAGAGAGGGATCATGTAGGCAGATGGGAGAGTGGGAATTTTGGAGGCTCTGGAATCGAGCTATTGGAACGGGGGAGGAGATCGAGTGCATTTTATTCCGTTGGCCGCAACGCGGCGCTCTCGACCTCCCTTCCTACAAACCCCTCTGATTCTATTTCCCTCTCCTATCACCCAATCCCCTCCTCCACTCCCAAACTCCTCCCCGAGCCCATTCACACATACATGCACGTCGATTCACATACGCTCTATGGAGAAATGACCCGTGAAAAGGGCGTTTATGAATGGGGTGCAAATAGTTTGCTTCGGATCCTAACGGACAATTAACGCCACTACGGGTGGAAAGGGGGGCGCGTGAAATGGTGAGGGGAGATAAATAGCTTTGGCATCGTATGGTGGCTCCACACCGCGTAAAGTTTAGCACGGAATATACATTGATGACTGCACCGTATGAAAACAATGCGAGAGGGGGAAGGAACAAGGAAAAAAGTAAGTTACCGTTTTGGCTGGGACTGATGCGCTTTTACGCTTAGAAAAGAATGAGGATTACCATTGAAGTTCATTTCCTACAACTGCTTTTACTTAACTGATTACCAGTCAATGGTTTTTCAATCAAAGAAAACCATAACTTTTCACGAAAGGACTAAGGTAATAGCTGCTTTGCATCGTATAAATCTGCATCGATAAGAATGAGAGCATCAAATCCGCGATGAAGTTCTTAATTAGTATTTGATGTTAAGCAGAGGACTCAAAAACTATTATCCAAGGATTCCCTAAGAATAAATAGAACAGCTAGTACATGTTTTCCTCGGTTAAAGGGTATGTGATGGTATATGAGCCCCCATTGCTGGATTTTTGAACGGATTTACCGAAAAATATTCGCGACGTTATCAATACTAATGTATGACGAACGCACACAAATAGCTATAAATAGTTGAAAGTTCACAGTAGTTATGTGCGAATTTCCACAGAGAAAAAAAACATCCGCCTCTACCGGGAGCCGAACCCGGATCCCTCGATTTCCGGCCAAGTGCTTTAGCCAGTTAAGCTGCCGAGACCTCCTCTTCCCATGTGGATTTTTGTGACCTTTACGGGACTAGATGTTCTCGACTGCCGGACATACAATGTAACAATCGGTCGCTACTGAGCGCTTAGCGCCAATGCCCACGAGGATTAACAAGGCGGATGATTTTTTCTCTGTGGAAATTCACACATTTGTGCATTGCGGGTGACTCCGTAAAGTGGAACTCCGTGGCTAGTCCCGGTTAGCTTAAAATTTGTCACAGTAGTTAATTTAAACATGATTTTTATTAGTACGATCGATCGATTCATCATTTTCTAAACCAGTCAAAATAAAATTGAAACTGGAGACAAAAAATCAAAGGGAAAGACTACTTAGATAAATGAAACTTTCATTAGTTACTGGGAATTCATTGGTCACTTGTGATGATTGTATACACTATTAGATGACAAGATTACAAAAATTAATGAAAAGGTTCAGTAAATTTGCGATTAAAACACGAGGACGAACACGAGCATTAAACAACGCATCAGATCATAAATCATAAAATCTGTTTTACGCGAAACAGTAGCGCGAGCTATGTGATATGTTTTTGAACAATCCCTATATATGATAGCTAAAATCTCACTGCACATAAAGTTCTGAATTTTTGATTTTTCATTATAAGCAATTATCATAAAATATATTGCGCAAGGAGTTCACTAGTAGACGAAGTAGATGTGATAGGGGCAGAATAATGAATCTGATGACGAAAAATTTGGGCTAAGCAGGAAGGGTAAAAAAACGAGGACGCGGGAGCGGACTCATTAGACCGCAAATACCAGGAGACGGGCCTCCAACGACTCCGACTAGCATTACTGCCCTCTGCCCGGTCCTTCAATAATTCTCCTTCAAGGAGACCTGCAAGACCTCGGCATTTCAACGACCAACCTTGACTGAAATTTCCTCCCAGCCCATCACCCAACCGTTCCCACAGCGTCCCCAATATTCTACCGTCGCTGGCCATTATCCCGGGTATACCTGTCACTGATGGGCCTAAAAAGACTCCGTATTAAAAGATCCCTCAGTACGTTAGGTCCAGCCAAATTCTCTCCCACAAATAATGGGCATTATTTTGCACGTGAAAAAGATTTTTCTCATTACGCTCAATTCAGGTACTCTGGGATATTCTGTTCGATTCACGCGCGTCTTCGTTGGGCTGGTATTCCACTTCTAACAGCATCGGATAACGATGGAGAAAAGTATAAAAAACATAAATTTTCGATCAGATACACCGACTAAGTTTAATTTGTCTCCCGTTTGTACTTTGGTTCTATTACATTTCAAAAAACAATTCGCACGTTCCTTCATAATCATATTTGAACATAGCGTTGTTCCCAATGTTTGGAAATCTTTAAAATGATACTTATATAATCTTGGGCGATATGATAAAAGGTATTAGGTAAGTTTATGCTTATTTAAATTCTTGCCAATGAAAAACAAATCCGCTCCGAAAAAAGCACTACTAAACTCCCGAAAAAGAAGGAAAGTCCTTTAAAACTAAGTGTGCTTGATCTACATGATTGCAGTAAACAACTGATCGAAAACAAGAGAGCGATCGATAAAAACCTTCATTCTTCAAAAAAAAAGTTTCATAAAAATTGTGATAGTGTCAGGGGTTTCCAACTCATTGGCGCCAACAAATAGCATATTGAGAAAATAGGGCAACACAGATGCCGCACGATGTTAATCTTTGATGGAATCCCGTGGCAGTGCATGCGGCACTAGAATACCACTCGCCCAGCTTTCATCTCGACGACTGAAGCACACGAATGCACCAAGGTTGGAACGCTGCATCAGCAACGCCCGACTATCTTATCGGGCAACACAATTCTCATCTGGAATAATGAACCAGACTTGGTGTACATCCAACATCCAGACCGATCTAACGTAAGCAGGCTGAAGAGGCGCAAACGTCTCTTTCAGATACACCGCATAAACTGTCTTTTAAATCATGACGGCTGTTAGCGATTCAAGAAACCCATTTAAAATACCACATGTATGAGGGACGAATAGTTTTCTCTAAAAGTAAACAAATATTTTGAAACTTATTTCAACATTGATTTCGATGAACACAATTGACTATTCTACATTTGATAAAGCCAATATGACTATTTGCGATAAAGACAAATAAATAAGAGAGAGACGATAATTAAATACTGTCCAGGCGGGCTTCCATGCGACTATGGATGATTTTGGTTCCGTCCTATCTACGAACTATCCTTAGTATCTGGTCCATTGATATCAATTTTCACAAAAAGGGATCCACAGAGTAATCTTTGGAACTCATGATTTAACACAACAAAATAGTTCATATTGGGACAATTAGTAAACGCTGGTGGTCCCAACGTTTTACATATGGAATACTGCCAAAGGGTAAAATCAATTCAGTCTGCGAACTCAAGCATAGTTAATAATTAAATGCAAAAACGATTTGTATTGATTTTGATTCACAGTGGATCCACTTATTTTAATGAAACGCATGTACAAGGAGCTTCACTTAGCATGGTACAAACTATCGGAAATAAAACCACACGTATTTATGAACTGATTTCATTGAAATTCCAAATCGATACATTCATTGAATTGAAAATCAAAAGAGATGCAACCATGAATATGTTCTCTTTCCATTTGGTCTCCAAGAATATTTTATTTTAATTAACAAAATCACTTTGTAAACAAAAATAAACAAATTTTAAACTTTGACATGAGTCAACGAGAGCAATAAGTAGACAACTCGCTTCCATTTCTTTTCATTTCAAGGACGCGAAAATGGAATGAAACATGATTAACAAATTGAATTTGTTTTAAAATAGACTATGTGAAATTGGTATACCACTTATCCCAGCAAAAGAAAGTAAAATCCCAGTTTACACCAACCCATACGTCTAGTTACGCTTAAATTACAATAATAATATTAAATACTAGATTACTATAATGCAATGTGTTACATGCTCATAAAAATGTAGTCATAGCTAGCCTTAGAGGTCGCCACTTTAAAAATTAATTTAATGATTTATGTTCCAGACCATATTTTTTATGATCTCAAACAATGTATTCCTCTAACTTATTATCAAGTTTTCATGGCCGGTGGCATCGTAATTTACTTAGAAAACAAATGTGTTTCATTTTTCAGAAAAAAAACAAAAGCGGAAACAATTTCCTGAGTTTCCACTGACAGAGAGATACTTTTAAAGCGCATTGCAATGAAAAATTTTGCATCACATTTTTTATCAAGCAGATTTATTAACAATTTCTTTTGTTTAACAAAATTTGCTCATACTCGATAATTTATGCGACACAACCTGAAGGAACATTAAAAACCTTCAGTCCAGTGGATGGGAATGATCTCTCATATGAAATAAGATTGGGTTTGAGAAGCGTACTATGCATTTTCTAGCCATTTGCTGGAAGACACGCATAGTGGGTTTGCAAAATGGTGGCACAGATGCACGCCGATATATATTGGCGTCTCTCCGATGTCCTTAACAAGAGAGCGAGAGGGTGCAATCAGTCATCGGATCCGGACACCGCGGACCAATGGGAGGGCTCCCCGGAGCATCTATCAAGGGAACGGGGAAGCACGACTATCTGAACGTGTCAGCAGCAGTGCAGCCGATCCGGAGAGGGAGCCAGCAGGTGCGACCGGCGCCTACTGCTCCAGCAATAGAGTTTCGGCATGACGCGGCGGGTTTGTAAAGACGGCAATCCATCTGAATCCACAAGCGGAGACCATTTCTATAACTACAGCCATAACGAAGGAACTGGATTAGAGCGGGAACATTCCTTATTTTTAGAGTTCAGATCGATCCCAATACGTCCACAGAGTTAGTATTTTTCCAATATTTTTTTATGGCGATCCATAACCATATTTCATGGCGGCAGAGGTTTATTTCGGAAAGATTTTGCTCACAATATCCTACATGGCGAGCCATCCGCTCAATTGGTTTAATGTATCAATTAAAAGAAAGCTTTCAGTACAAAAATATTCATGAGCGGCCTAATTTCGGGTTAAGTTAGTTTAACTAATCAATTCTCAATACAATAAACTACAAACTTCCACTTCTAGCCACGAATTATATAATCTTATAAATACAAAAATATGTAAAAATATAATATTTTATATCCATCCTTTTTCCAATCACTATTCCTCAGAGAACTTTTAAACACAAAGCCACATAAAGGCAAGAAATACTGAGAGTCATGCTCCACGCCCTCTCGTAAAATATTTATCCACATAAGCCGTTAAAAATTGATAAGAAAACAATTCTTAACGGTGCTCATTTAATATTTTTACATAGAAAGCAAACAAAATTACTATTTTTTATAGCAAACAATTAAGCAGGATAAAAATAACCATTTCATGAGTCTCTTTTTAGCTTTTAATATTGTTACGAGAAAAATACTGGCGCAATTTTGAAATCGCCTATGTTATTTTTAACTTTGAAAAGCAATAAGTGAGCGAACATGATTGAAATACACCTCACTGAACATCCACGACGATAAGACTGGCAAGGAGAAAAAATAAATATTAAAAATATTATCTCATTTTTTCTATCAGATTACTATAAGCATCTACGCTACGATGATCCCGAATTTTCTCCCGCCATTGTGAGGAAGACAGTCTAACTAATGAAGCATAAATAAAAAAATGAACAAATCACACCAGATAATCAATCACCACGGGAGCAAATTCGACAGTCGCTTCCAGTCATTAGACACTCAGGACGTTCGCAGCTTGGGAATAATTCCAGTACAACGGATCTCCATTCTGCGGCCGCAGCCATACAGCAGAGCCCCTCCCCCCTTAAGATTGTCAAAGGGATGAATTCACCGCAAGGATACGCGTATAATTCAGTGTAGGGGTTTATTGGGGTGAGGCACGTTGGAGTAGGTATTCAGTAGAATGTTTAAGCGCTCGCATATTGCCGATGTGACAGCTTGCCCGTGAGATTATAGCCATAGAGCCTTTGAGTACAAGGGATCGGGAAGGAGGGGCAGCAGTTTGGACGTGGGGAAAGGGAAATGGGGGAAGGATATTCCTAATGGAGCGAGAGGGTGAGGAGGGAGTCGACCTGAGGCGACACTAGCCTAGCATGGCGTCTAGGCGTACTATTGTCGGCGAATAGAGACGACTGTGGAAAGGCATGGGGGGTGGGGAAAGCTATGAGGGGACAATGCGTAGGAGGAGTGAGCACGAAGGGGACGGTTATGGCCAACGCAGCGACACCGTGGGTCATAGACGGCCGAGAACAGAACTAATAAGCGATCGGAGAAGAGAAGTGAGGGATTTTTTTCGCAGGCCAGAAGCGTTTCGGCGAAGTACAAAAAATAAATAGAAAAGGAAGCAAAAATATCAGTGCATAAAAATGTATAACTCACCACTCTATTGTACGGAAGTAAAACTTGAGTATATCCGGTAAAGTATAAGTGTAGGTTAAATTCTTAAGATATCGGTTATCTGATGGGTGGATTAGGTGAGAAAGATCCAGCAATGAATAGGAAATAAATAACGCACAGATAAGCTCCAATGTGGACATAAATGAGATGAGTTAGCTTCGCTGGTTCAATCACGTTCAGAAAGAATTAGAGTAAATGACTAAACACTTTTGTGATAGGAGAGACAACGGTGGGAAAAGGCGAGTAAACAGGATGGACTGATTATGGAGTAAGACACCCGTGTAAGGAGGAATATTAGAAATTTTTGGAGAAGAATATTGAGTGATGCGAAGGATTTATACTAGGGTAGGGCAAAGTGGAAGAAAATAATTATGAAAACAGAACCGATTTTCTGGGACAAAAATCAATGACTAAGCTTATCTGACATTTCCTGGTCTAGAGGGGAGCATCATGACAGGCACTTATAAAAAATTACCATGGCATTCCAATACTACCAAAAGACATCCATCCAGAAAAATCCTTATCTCTTAATACATAACCATCAACAGTTATCAATAAGAGAAATGGTTTTCAACTGTTTTCCATTCAAATTTCCTATCTCCTTACAGCCTCATTCCTACAAAAGTCTCTTCTTTGTACTCACAATAAATTTTTTCGATGTATTCCATATCCTAGGTCTCCTTCATAATTATTTTGCGAGATGATAATGGTCCCGAAATGAGCCCAAAAGGTTCGCGTTTTCTAATTTCCCCAACATAACGAGCGAAATTCAGTCATGAGTCAAATAATGATATCGGAGTGCGGTATGAAGCAGATACAATAGACAGGAACTCTCAGATGTAGACTTTAAGGAAGGTTTCTAAGAAAGATCCAGTGATCCAAAAAAGGTGAGAAAATAAGTCCATGCATTACAAGAGATAAAACCATAACTAATAAGAATTATAATGAAACATTAATATCACGATCAAGAAAAGGTAAATGAGTTCACATTTCCGAGAAAAATGTAAAAAAATAAATACTAACTAAATAAAAACTACTAAATAAACTTTAAAAAATATATTACGATCTGAAGAAATGCTGGTACAGAGAAGAAGATTTGGAAAAATGAAAATAGTCTGTCCACAATATGCTTATCAAGGAATTATCGCACAGAGTATTTGCAGGAAGCTTAAGGTTTCATCATCCGCCGCGATTTTTTCCTCCTTTCTTACCTTTCATAAAATGCAATCATGATACATACGCCATGCATTTTAGTTTTCTTTCACTCACATGGTGCTAATAAATATCTCGTTTGTAATTTATGCGCCATCTATCACTGTCAGTTATTATCAACCAGATGATCGGCTTTTAGCAGCTTCTCAACACTAGAACGCCCGCAGGCTTTTTATTATATTCCGCTTTTATACACCGTGTAAATAGTTGAAACCACCGAGGACTACACACACAAGTTCCACAATGTTCATATTATTTACAGATTCACCAAGAAAAAAGGGCAAACAATATGTAAAGGATAAATGCCAGATTGTCAAGAAGCAGACTGCCTGTAAAGAGAACTAATACAATTAATCATAAATGTAGCAATATAAATGATACAAAAATTACATTTTAAAAGTTCCGTCAAGTTAAAAGCATTTTTCACACGGGGTCACGACGTTGAATTAGAAATATAAGCGGAAATCGGACTTAAATGCGCGTTTTTTACTCGACAGGATACCTTAACATTTTTCAGCAACTATAATAAAAAAACATTTAACACACATTTCACCTTCACGAGAACGACGATCTAATAACCAAGAAACAAAATCGTTAATATTTATTTTTTCATTTAAATAAATACATATTTCTAATAAGTACACGATTGCAGAGCATTGCATTCACGCAAATCTGCATATGAACGAAAATCGGTACAACCACCTCATTTAAATATATAAAATAAAAAGGGACGAAATTGTATGTGCTATGGGAGTCGATCAAGAATGGCGTTCGCATTCAAAAATCGGTTACGGTCTGCGGGTTAGAGTAGGAGGGAGCACGCAAGATTTGGAATAGGGGAATGCACTGTACCTATATACATACATGGGCGCACGTGGGCGAGTCCGGTGATATTCCCCAAGGGGACGCATTACACATTGGGCTCTAAAATCCGCGCTCGAGGGTAAAGGAGCAGGGGAAGACAGGGATCTAGGCGGAGATGCCGCAGCGGATGGGGAGGGAACTAAAACGAAGCATCGTTGCGGACGATGAGAGAGTTAAAAACGGCGCCATACTTACGGCGTCCGTGACGCAAGTGGTCAAGATTACAACTCCGCATGTCTCAGGTGCCAAGAAGAAGGGTGCATGGGCAGGAGTCGGTTGGGAAAGAACAACAGAGACATTTTAACGTATTATCGAAGGAATAAAATGGATAATCACAACCGAAATCAAAATCTGAAAATAACTTCACAGCAGAATAATATAAATCACATAGTTTAGGAGAGAGTACATTATGGATTACATCAATAGTTTATATTACACCAAGAGAAATTTTTTCGAGATTTCTTTCGGAAAGTTACGTGGGATGCATTTAATAGTTTTTATCCTCTGATTTCACATAATTTATAATTTGTGAAGTCATTGACTAATGCATTTAGCAATATAATTTCATATATTGTTGTATTAATAACATTATATCTTGAATTTGTAAAGGAACATGTACTTTCCCTTTATGAAACTGAAAGTTTGTACCCAGTCAAACCATCAGGATCTACTACTTAACGTCGACAGAATTTGCACGTGAATAAATGCTTAAGGGGAGGACACCGAAGAGCAGAAGTCAGAAAAGCAGTCAAGGGATAGGAAATGAAGTAAACGTTATCAATAAGCCCTTCAAAATGTTCTCATGCTACAAAAAATATTTATCGGAACCAGAATTACCAAAAAAACACTATACCATAAATAAAAGGCTGATCAGCACTACAAGGGCCTACTTAATAGTAGAAACTTTATGTGTTTGATCGAGTGTCCTCTCATCAAATTATTCTTCCTTATTATTTACAAATGTTTCGTCGACAAGTGAATTTCTTCTCTTATGGCCAGTTGCAGGAACGTAACATATTTATTCCATAAAGTTATGGGACCCATAAGCCATGGCAACCATTCAATAAGTGTTGCAGAAGCATTCAATAATTCTCTCTCATTCATTCATTGGTCTCATAACTTATAGCATGGAGTTATGAGTTCCATAAGTAGCCAAGATGGCGGATGCGGAATAAACCGCTTGGAGACTTATTACCACTTGGAGATTACTTGATAAAAGAGTTGTTTTGAGACAAGTGGCCAGTTTGTTTACTCTTACTGACTAATTATAATGTGCATTATCAATTATGCATAGGCTAAACTTTCGTAAATTTTATCCGGCGGTGGAAGATTAGATCAAATATTCGAAGCTAGTAACTATTGGTAAATAAGTTAAGTAACTAATAGATGTGTTCATGCAACCCGAATATATTTATGAGTTCTATAACTTTATGGATCTCATAACTATCGATTCCATAACTAAATTTTCTTGCAACCGGCCATTAATGTCCCTATTTCTAAACCCATATACACACTAAATGCTCAAACGGCACGTCAACAGTTCCACTAGTTTATGCCCAGGCCTGCTCTCATAAAATTAACTCTATCCTTCTGAACAATTGGTAACAGCTCCCGTTAAGAGGCAAAAGATTTCATGAGCGACGAGATTCAGTATCCGTACAAAGGTATACAGTGTAATGCACAGTCAAACACACAGGCAATTAGATAGTTTCATCATCATTATCAGCAGCCATTGATCAGAATATTGGTTTGTTGCAGAAATCCATTCGGCTCTCTAACACATACATCTTCAACATGGCGTTCTTCATACACTTCCCAAAGTTTTAAATCTTCATTTTCCACGATGATCAATTTTTCTTTTTTCTCAATGGGGCGATTTTTCACTTAATGTGCCCTTTAACTTTATCTCCTCTTCTTTCCAGAATTTTCAATAGATTCACTCGAGCTATTTTAAAGACTTATCTCCACTGGTTTGGTTTTCATTAATAAGGTAAATAATTATATTTGAATGGCTTATGGCTTTCTACTTTCTGCAGCTGTTGCTCCCGAAAATTCACTCTCAAGAGCACACTCCGATTATGTGTATTATAGAAGTGTTCCCGCACTTCCAATCCCCTCTTTTTGACCGTTAGTGTACTATTCTTCCGGTATAACTATTAATATCTTCGAATAACCTCTTAATATATTTCCTGCTTCTTTCACTAGTGACCTTATTTCCCAAATAACAAAACTATTCCCAAGTTTTCCAAATAGTTTTCATCCAAAGTTGACGACGACTTGTCCTTGATTCATCAAAAATGACTGACCAAATAAGGAAGGACGGATATAAAATAAATATTGAAGGATAAATATTGAAGGATAAATATCGAGGAAAGATCATATAGAATGCATATCACCAATCCATCTTTCGCAAACTGGGCGAACAGAGAACCGAGGGCGAGGGATAAATCCACAAAATCCTCGTGTTTTTGGTAAGGTGAAGGAGCGGCGTTAAACTTTCAAGTTCCCCAACCCTTAGGCATAAAATGTTAAAAAAAGAGAAAATAATGAATCTTTCTGGAATGACGATTGGACTATCCGCAGTAAAATGCACGCGGGAGGATGCACAGGTGGCAGGAGAATATAAATGAAACGGAGGGATGGCGGAAACGAGAGATATCCGAAGTTAATCCCTCCCATTTGACTTCGGGGACGCTGGAATAAAAGAGAGCCGTGAGGGAAAAAGAGGGGGAAGTGAGGGTAGGGGGGGGGGAAGAAGAGAAGGGATGGAAGGATAACAGAACGCGTCAAACACAGCCGAGATTGCATTGTACGCCCGCTGGGAGTCGCGACCGTAATTGACCAATTTTTTTTTAGCAGTAAAAAAAACCCTCGCGGCCGTCGCAAATCCAATTTGGCATATTGAAAATACACATAAATATATAAAAAACAATTCTGTAGTCCGACTAGAAAGGCAACTCAAAGGTGTGACGACACTAACGAATCTTTGAATTCTTCATGAAAGGTTAAGCGGTATTTGATGGAGTACTAAATTTGTAACAAAAATAAGTGTTATAATGGTTTCACTGAAAACGGAATCATCATGACAAGTCGGCTTTCCTTTGCGAGTTCTTTGACCCTCTCAGCACAGTATTATCGACTTCAACGCAAAACATTCACTAAAACCTTTCACTTCGAGGGGTAAGATTGAAAAAATATTTTCATCCAATTTCTCAAAAAAATGAAAAGTTTAATTCCTGATTCTACTATCCTATTTACGTTTCTCGCACACATTATGCGGTTATTGACGCAAACACGCCCATGGATTTTTGCCCGGTCATTCACATATATCCTAAAAATATCTGTTTTGATTTCCAGTCTCATTTTTTATTCTGTTCATTAGGTTTTTGATATGTTATTAACACAAAGGTAAATTCAAATAGATTATATCAACGTTTGTGCATGAAAAAAGTAAGCATTGTATGATCGTATGAAAAAACGTATAGATAAACAGTTTTAATGGCTAAGTTTAGCAAATAAAGCAGTTACACTAACTTTTGTTAATTACATATTTTAGGGATAAAGACGTATTTTTTTAAGCAGAAAGACATAGTAGAGGCTCAAAGACCACATAGTGTAATAATAAACCTTATTCTTAACACTTGCTGTAAACCTGGGGAATTAATCCAACACTTCATCATAAAAATGCCACAGCTTATGTTAAGTCCATGCAGTACCTATTTGAGTACTGATCTTATGCGTATAGAGACGACGAAGTCCTCAATTAGATCCTTACTTCTCTTTCATATGATATTAGGCTCATAGAAAAATAATTTCCCAAAATAGATACCATCCCATTACAAAACCGTAAAAATTCTGAATGCAATATTCCATAGAGCTATTCCGGGAGGCCATTAAGCCACGAAATTACAAAACGGGAAAAAATTATTGAAGGATAAATACGTGTTACTCAAAATCACGCAAGATCATCGACGGGACTTCCAGCAAAGTAATCGAAATCCTATCAATCAAATCTAAAGGAAAAGAATGAGGAAAATTAATAGGCTGCGCAGACAAAAAAACCGTGCAATCAATAAAGAAGAGCGCAAGAAGAATCCAGAGAAATACCTTTTCCAGGCCACGATGAGATTTAAAGGAGAAAAAAAATATCAGGATGGCAGAAAATTTTTTAAAAACCTTTCCTCCGTCTCAGCATTTCCGAGGAGTATCACAAGACGCTGTGAGAGGAAATAGGGGAAGCGGTAGGAGAACTTTTCAGGAGGGAAAAAAATAATTTTTGGAAGAGGGAGACAGGTATCAGGGGGTCGCCTTTTCCCCCTGCACGGCTGCTACCCTCTCCCGGGAAACCGACCAACCACCCACTTCCCTACGCCCCACCTCATTATTTGTCGCGGGCCGCAGCAGCCGAGTGGGGGGGGAGTGGTACGGGTAGGAGAAGGGGAGAGAAAGGGGTGGTGTCGGTGGGGGAAGAAAACGGCCGAAGGCATAAGATTAAGAAAGGAAATGCGAGGGTAGGGTAGCAGGGAACGTAGGAGAGTGTTGAGTCCTCAAAGATTCATTACAGCTCGTCGACGGAGAAAGGTTGAATGTTTAAGCACCTTTCGAAAATTTGATTCGGGGAGCACGAGAAGCCAAAACAAGAACACAGAAGCGCTAGGTGCATAGGCGCTTTACGGTCTCCGATACAAAGGGAGATTATCAGATGATAACGATTGTGCTAGCGAGGCTTGGAAGGGATTTTAGTCATAGATGAGCTCATTGCAAGGTTGATGTGAGATTCCAGGAACGAAAGGTAAATTATAAGTACGCAGGTGAAATTAAAAAAGAAGTATTAATGCTAAGCAGAGTAATTACCGAAAAAAGTATGTAAGATAAAGGATCAGTTCATACAGCCACTGAAACGGTTGTTTAGAAGAAAATGGCCTAGTCTCTAAAATGTACAACATTTGGGAGGGAACAAAGAATTCTTCAAAAGAGGATAAGTACACAGGCACTTTAGGCAAACATAGTTAAAGACTACTAAATACACATAAAAGGTGTGAACCGTGGATTTCAAAATCTATATTCTTACAGAGGTTTCCCAAAAGCCGAGGCCGCTGGAAGAAAGCCTAATAAAAGACGACAGCGAGGTTGACGAGGAAGATAAGGGGCCACTAATACTGAATAGTAAATTCGATAAAACAGTAGATCTCAAGAAAAACAAATCACCTCAAGAACACGACAACAACAGAGAAATCATCAAAGCGCTCAGAAGAAAAGCAAAGAAACACCTGCACGGATCAATCAAGAGTAGTTACGAAAGCGGAAAACTTCCAGTGGACATTAATATGAAAGTAATGATTCCGATTCCGCAAGTGTAAAAAACTGAGTAATGTGCGGAGCACTGAACCATGAGTCCCGGGTCACATTCGTCAAAACTACATAGCGATTAGTATGCGGAAGCGTGGAAAGGAAAATTGAAGACAACCCCACAGAAAACAAATTTGGATTTAGCAAGAACAGAGGACCCGGTAGGCCATACTTAGCCTGAGGATAATGGCAGAGAAAACAACACACATTAACACGTAATTGTAAGTCGCATTTGTGCGATTGGAGGAAACACTTTACAATGTAGAGAGGACAAGATGTTCCGACTGCAGGTAATACTCGGAATGGATTACAACGACCGAAGAATAATCTACCAACTAATCATAATAAGGTACACGGAGATGAAATATATGCTTCCCTTCACAGACGGCATCACAGTCACAGCATGAAAGTCGCGATTATCTTCAACGGTCACAAAACGCAACTGACCAAGTTCTCAGAGAATGCAATATGAAAGAATATGAAAGTAAATAAGACAATGACTAAAACCAAAGTATACGGAAGGGATACGCTATATGCAGATTTCACAATGAGAGGAGAGAAATTAGAGCAAGTAGCTTCCTTCCCCTATCTCCGAAGAGCCATTACGTTAGACTTGAGAAGTACAACGGGTATCAAGCGAAGAATAGCCAAAGCAAAGAAAGCGTTGCAAAAAACAACTGCTGTGTTAAAAAAAGATAGGACTAAAAACGAGGTAACAGTTTGTGAAAACATTCGTGAGGAGCGTGGCTCTAGGGGGACGTGAGGATGGAAGCATGGACCACTGCAAAAACAGACCAGAGAAGACTAGAGACAAAATAGATTTTTGAATAACATAATTGACGTAAAAGTAGAGGTAAAGGTCCCCAGAGGAACACCGAGGAATAAGCTCATGGACTAAATAAAGAGGAAAGTACATAGGAATAGATACCAAGCGGTAAGGGAACTAGCATTGGATAGGGAAGGGTGAAGGGCTGCAGTCAACTTATCTTAGGATTGAATGACCCATGAAGATGACATAGAGACACTTTTTCAGAGGAAAATGAGCGCCAACTGTTGACTATTGAGAAACAAGAGCAACATCGAGCGGATTGAATAGTTAACATAATTAACAATACTGACAGACAAGTGCATCATAATGTTCACACCGAGGAAAAATAGGACAGTTTCATAATCTCGACATACCCTCAAAATTACTGATGAATTTCAAAGATAAGAGTAAATTGCTTCTAAAATCTTCCAGTTAAAATCAAATATTAAATAGGGCAAAATGGAAAACTCCTTAAATGGAAGAGTAAGCTAACATTATCAAATGGTTAGAAAGACCCTCTCTGGCGGTAAATCTGAAGTTTTAAAAGAAGATTAGCAGAAGACAGCAGGGCGGGAAGAATAAAAACATCAAACTAAATGAAAGAATAAGGAGAATCACGAAATTGAAAAAACCACCACGTGATAACAGAAATTATAGCACAGTTCTTAGGTAGATGAACAAATCTGGGTATCGCTATGGACTCGGAGCCCACATACTACTGCAAGATAGCTTTAACAATTCAGATAAAACGAATATATTCTAGTCAGAAATGGTATTATTTTACCCATCCTCTACAACAAATAAGGGAAAAAACCGACATGGACGATCTATACACACTAAGATGAAGTGATAGGTAACTTCTTCCCATGAAATTTGAATGATGACAAAACATGATTATGACTGCAATCCGACACACACCATCTACCTTACATACCTCCCCTCTGCCAATCACTGATTTCAACTCTATCTTTTATTCACGCTTGGTGTCCTAGCAACCCCCAACTAATATCATCGCGGCAGTTTGCAGAACATGGATGGAGCGCAGCGAATACGTGACTCCAGGCCCCGCCAAGACCGTCTTAGGAGATCAAAAAGAGTTGCTGATGATTTTGAATGAGAGCTACAAGAAGGATACGGAGGGATCCAAAACAAGAGGACGTCTTCAGGGGACGCGGAGTAAGTGAATTCACTGTGTCCACGCGAAGTAAAAAGACTGAGGGAGCGCTGTAGTTCATTAGCACTAATGAGAAACCGGTGGTGATGCAACGTGGGAGAGTGGGTTGGGTTCCAGAACATTACGGTCCTTTTTTTAAGGGCTCGGAGCGGGGTAGGAGAGAAGAAGGTCGAGACGGTTTCGGTTAGAGGGATATAGGGGGTGAGTTCTCGAACGATCGTGAGATTCAGCACCGCGCGACGGGGGAGGAATCCGGAAAAAATCTCAAGGAGGCTGTCCTCGGGAGGCTGTCGGTAGTTAAGTCTGGGAAAAAAGAGAGAAAATAGGAAGCCAAAAAGGAAGAAAAGCGTTCAGAGACTAGGAAGATTGGCGGGCGCTCCTTACCTCGCTCCCCACGTCTCCGCTTGCTTAGATAATGAGAGCGCTGAAAAGATAGGCTTGGTAAGGTTTCTGTCACTATTTATGACCGACATAATGTCTCCCGTCTCCTCTTAATTCTTCCTTCCTTCCTCCTTTCCGCACCCTATGCGCTTTTCAACAGTCTCCCGCTGGAAAATTCCCTTCATCTTCTTGCTTCGCAGGTCAGCCTCCCCAACTCTTTTTTCCTTCCTCCCCCTCCTTCAATTTTGCTGCGAAGCATCTCTTTTTCCACGGATCCCTTTTTCTCCCTCCCAAACTCGTCTTACTTCCTTACGCTCATCTTCCAACAAAATTCTCGCCACCCTTGCTGAAACATTGGAAATATCTAATTTCTTACGCAGCTACTTTAGTGTAGTGATTTTGAGACGCCCCTCTTAAGTCGTCACTCTCCCAAATCCGTCCTTATGCCTCAAGAAAGTATGACGTTGGCTCTAAAAGGCAGCGTTCTGTCGATACCATCCGAAATCATGAGCTACTTGATTCACACGACATCTCTGTTTTCATAATTTATTATTAAAATGAACGGATGAAGCACGAGATAATGGGAGAGTTTTGTCCAACTTACAATATTTAGGGAATAAGAGCGTTGATACTACTAAAACAAAAACTTCTATAAACTTACAGAACCACACAAAGGGCATAAAAATGAAAGATATTCCCATTGGGTCTCAGTTCATTGATGTTACCGAAATCTTTGAGCGTACTTCACCAAGGACGCTGGAATAGTCTTTTAGAACGTCGATCAACTCATTTGAATAGACGTCTCAAAATATTCACATTTATTGTAAGCTTACTTACAGATAATTACTTGAAAGTAAGTACCGGGGCAGAAACTTGAATCGTGAAAGGATAATGAATTACGGGAATTATTTTTGATGATAATTCGGCAGTAATTATAATTTATCAAATTGACAATAAATTAAGTTTTCCTGCCGATATCTCCTACTAATACGATTAAAGTGCTTACGGACAGCGATTCGATGATACACATAATGAATACGGGATACATAAAGTACGGACGATCCATCGTTTGGACCTGATTACCAAAATTAAACGATAGAATATAACTTCAGCGCAGTCGAAGAAATCAATTAATGAAATTTATATGATACCGGGGTACAATTCATAAACATCTTATGTACGAATCCTTCAGACACACGAGGTTAAACTTAGGAGGCTGAGAAACGAAAAATTGCACAAGAATCCAAAGGTTCATGTGTAAAAGAGTTGGCATCAAACAAGTCAAGGGAGTTTAAAAATTCAGAGGATCCTTAAATTAAGAATGAGCCGGCGGAGAACGTCTTAATTGCCAGGAGAGGCGGAAAGGGGACCGCCAAACGTCACACACGAGAGTGACACCATCTCCCTGCATTTTCTCCCTTAGCTACAGCCTCACGGGAGCTTCACGGCCTCATGCATGGTGAATGTCTCCCGCAGTCTCAAGGGGACCCGAGAGCTAAGAGCTGGAGTAGGAGATGGAATTTAGAGGGAGGCTACCACACCGCTTGCTACACAAGCCTCAAATTAAGACACTCCTTCGAAAGACTGATGACTGGGGGATGCGAGGGGAGGTAATCACAGCGGGCCGCGGGGGGAAGAGGTGGAGGAAAACGCCGCGTCTCCTGCTTCACTTGCTTGAATGAGGGAGGGCCGGTTTGATATCTCGCGAGGATTGTAATCGTCAGCGACGGAAGGAATGCGGTGAGTTCAGGTGCGAGACGACCACTTCTCGCATATGGCTTGATGAGAGGAGCGTTCTCGCGTCTAGTTTGGCGTCGAGAGGGAGAGCGGAATGGGACGAGTGGAAGAGAAAGGGGTTTCCCGACGTGGTTGGATCGAGGATTTGGAACATACATCCCGAGGTATGAAGGGGGAGAAAGAGCGCTGTAACTAGATCGACTTAGAACAGAATAGAGCTTTATTGTTCTAGGACTGGTGTCCTATGGAACAGTATATAATGAGTCACGTAATATTTTGGTACTCTTACAAATAAATAACTAAAGCGAGATCAGACTATACATTAGAAACTATGAAATATTGAAATGTTGATTTACATTAATAATTTAAATAAATTGGGATATATATGTCCTCACACAAAGGTATACATATAAGCTCTAACAAAATATACAAATATACACTCGTACAAAAGTGCATATATACACTTGTACAAAAAATATAAATATACACATAATTACACACCGAAAAATAGGTGAGACAGATCATTTTCCATTCAGGTTCGCACAAGAAATTTTTTTACAAAGATGTTTTACACATGTGAGCTGACATGAGCCTTTTAAATTGATATGTATTTTTTGCATCGACAATTTGATCAGGGATATCATTCAAAATTCTCATTGCAGTATTTAAAGGTAGTTGCTGGAATGAGTTTGTTCTACATTTAGTTATTTTGAACCGTCTTTGTGCCCTAACAACCCTGTCGGAATTGCTTAAGTTGACTATAATTATTTCATATAAAATCTCAGGAGCCTTGCTGAACTTAGGGCAGAAAAGTGAGTGAACAATATGAATACGTGCGGGATTCACATGTCTAAATCGCAGAGCAATTTTCTTTTTGCATAAAAAAACGAGTTTCATCGCACTGCATGACACTAAACGTAGACCATACTTTGCTTCACGTTACCTTGCATTACAAAGCACGCATCGCATCCAATGGTACATATTGCATTTCACCATACTGCATCTCACATCCATGGGTTAAGATAACACTTTGCTTTACGCTACATCACTTGTTACATCGCATTGCACGACAAAGCAAGAATTGCATCACATCACAATTATCACATTTCACCGTATTGCATCTCGAGGGGATAAGAGTTAACTTACCTATAATATTGTCTTAATAGTGTCTCTTGCATCGCAAATAACGATTACTATCGGATTGTGTAGCATTCTATCTCAGACCGCATGGCATCATAAATATTACTAGTTTAAATACATAGCATCAGATAGCAAGCATCGCATTAGATCTTATTCATAGAATTTAGATACACTCCCTGACATCGCATTTAGCATTGCAGGAAAATGCATAGAAAATGTACTACCCTCCATCGCGCTACATCATTTTCTACAATTCATCGCATTTTATGCCATAAAACACATTGCGTTGCATATACTGTATTTCCACGTATTACATGAAATATCATATCATATTGTATTGCATCGCATATTACATACCATTTCAAAATGCTTATGCACATGCACTGTAATATCAATGCGCTAAGTAAGGTCTGACGTTTAGTCACAAGAAAGCAACATTCATCAGACTTTCTCCGTTTAACAAGGAAGGCTAGTGATAAAAGTGAAAACAAGAAGGTGCAAACTGGAGCAAGAAGAACATTTTAATAACTTGGGCTGCTAGTTGGAGGAAAATGGGCATTTTTGCCCGGACAGGAGAATTGCGCTCGAGAAAGGAGGGTTCAGTGCTTTAGAAGGAGCAGATGATTGGGACTAGAAGGAATTTGAGGAAAGGTTGCCGAAGAGTTAAAAGGAGTTGTAGATCCAAAACTAAGTCTTAGAGGAGAAGACACAAGCAAAGGTTGCAGGCGTTTGAGATGTGGAGGGTGATGAAATAAGTGAGGCAAACAGAAAGAAAGACGAACGAGGAAGAGCTTTGAGGGAGGATAGAAAACTTAAGGAAGACACTAGGGGGAGAGAAGCAGGTGGTTGGAACGGGTTACGACGGGCAAAGGTACACTCAAGACTGTTACAGGGAGGACGATGGATAAACGACGTAGGGGAAGACATAGTATTGAAACAGTGACCAGCATCCGAAGCAATCAAGCTGAAGTGAACAACAATGCAAATAATGAGTAAAAACCGAAAAAAAATGTGGACTTCAGATGCTAATGTGCATTAGAATCATCATATTTCAAATGGGTGTGGAGATTAATAAAATAATAACAAAAAAATAATGAAATAGAAAGCCGAATAGGAAATTTAAAAAGATACAGAGAAGACGGCATTAGTAGAGAGGTGTCCATCGAAGATATACATCTAGTCCTCAAGTATGTACAAAGATATTCCAAGAAAACGGAAATAATATGCACACTAAAACTCAAAGGGGAAAATAATTATCCGGAGGTGCATAAAGTAAATCAGTAACGGCTAAATATAAGACAGAAAATCCATCAGTTTACTCCAAAAGTTATTAGGCATGAACACAGTACAAGGAGGATATTTACGTGTTAAAAAGATATCGAGACACGATAGAGCCATATAGATGAGAAATGAGATTTACCATAGAAAAGAAGCATCGGCAAAGACAGGGAAATATGAAACAGAGAAGATTTCAGTAGTTGTGCGATATAACACGATGAATTCAACGCTAGCCATAGATGGAGTTTTAGGAAAGACGACGAGATTAAAATGCAGGCATATTACATGTACTGTGTATGAGAGCGTGAACATATATCAAACGAAAGAGCGCCGCGATTGAAGGAGATGATACAGGTGAATATTTCATGAAAATAAAGAAAAATTTGGGAAAAGGAGTAGTAGCAAGCTGTTGATGGCTGTGGCAGATATATGGGACATAAAGTGGGATAAATATGGAGAGATGATGAGCGTTCTTCGCAGAAAGAAGGTAGATGAGAGTATTTGATTTAAGTTAAAGAGAAAAGAAGTATTAGAGAAGCAATGCTAAAGATAAATAATCAATAACGATTTCTTTTTAGGTATTCTACAGGTTAAGGTAGGTTTTGATGAAAGTCAGAGAATCTCCTTATAGTTTTCTGAAATTTCAGGGGCTTAACTACCTCTAGCATTTCATTTTTCGCCACTGCTTACGATCTACCACGGTAAAAAGTGCAAATTCTGGTGAGCTACCAAAAATAAATTAAATACAAAACCTCTGGCCAATATCCTGTAAAAATTATTTCATTACAATCGATACGTGCTTATTCTGGAAAAATAAATTTGAGCAGAACATTTCACATCTGCATTTAATCAGGAAAATAGCTCCTGAGAGCAGTTTTAAAACCAAAAAGATCTCATTTAAACTTCTGAATTCACTTCTCCAGAAGTGCACGTCATCGTGGAATACTCTATGGAAGTTCAACGCATAATATTGGACTCATCGCGGTAATTTATCATGGATGACGAGAGAGGGCCATTCGGCAACAGAAAAATGTAACATTCATCCGGCATTTTGAGGAGAAACCCAGCAGGAAAAATTTTTACCTCCGTACTCGTTCCACTGGGAGCCACGTCAGCAGGGAGATATTATCTTTCGTCGAGAAAATCGTCATCCCAAGTGTAAAAAAAAATAGTATTGGAGTGGCAAGGGTTGAAATGGCTCCCAGGGTCATAATACAAACAGTTCCTTAGAGGAATGAGAAGCGTCCTACTAAGTAAGACGAGGAGAGAGATATGGTAAAGTGCAAGAGAGGGACTGTAAAGCACTCTAACGTCAGCGGTAGAAAATGAGTCGATTCCTTGCCGTGGTTAATGAGATGTTTAAAGATGAGTTTCCATGGGGATCCGTCATTAAGGAGCACGGGGCCGTGATGGGGTTGCGTTTAAGTTACGGTGAGAGATGATGGAAGCTTTTGAAGACGACGCTACGCGGCCCGGCGAAGGAGACGATGGTTCTCGGATGAGAGTGGGCTCAAATATGACTGTTTCTGACTATAGGGTTGGTTACTTGGTGAAATAAGCGATGAGCCTGTGCATACGTACATCTTCCTCCCTTGAAGACGCCCACGGGGATTGTGTGGGAGGACATCTCTTGATCAATGGAACAATTACTTCGTGACAGACAGCGGGACAAAGACGACTCCATGGAAAGGGGGTCATCATCATGTTTAATTATTAACGGGAGAAGACGGAAGACTTGGAAATCCTTTCTCTGGGTCTACACTTCCTGGAATACTCGGCGGATGCTTGTTTTACAGCTACCGCGGATTAAACGGCCATTTTCAGCATCTATGGAGTAACATCTGAAACGGTGAGGGGACAAGATGTTTGGGAAGTACCACCCACATGCTGTTTGAGGAACAGGTATCTGTATAAGCGTAAAATTACGCGCGTGCGTATCGTCATTGATAGATCTACATCTACATCTATGTCATACCCTGCAAGCCACCCAAAGGGTGTGTGGCAGGGGGTGCTTCCACACCAGGCATGCCTGAATGATACGGTAGAACACCGAAATTACATTGAAACCCGCGTACCACACATGCAAAGCGCCAATTAAAAATCTAAACTATAAAATAGATGGCGTTGTGTGTGCGACGTACATTACTAGATATCATGGATATTTACTTGGTCTGAAAGAGTATGATGGCTATAAAAAGTACGTAAAAAGCTAAATACATTTGGTGAACAATGGAAGGCAGATCTCGTTGGGTGAATACGATATCAAAATGAGACTACGGGACGGGATTCCATATAACAGACCCCAGTCAATTTGAAGTTCAATCTCTATGTATTGTGGATTGAATTCAAAAAGACAAACTTTGACAAAAGCTTGCAAACAGCAAGGCATCCAACATTCATTCTTCAAAAGAATTTCCTAAAAAAGACAATTGCTACGACAACAAAATCTGATGGAACACGAACAGCAAAATCTTATTTAAATACATTGGCCGAAGTAAATGGATACTCTTCACTAGAATGAAACTTATTTCTAAAGATATTAAATAACAAACGTAAAAGAAGCGAAGTGTAGGATTGATTTAAATTCATCACATTAGATGGGCAATTTTGCAAGGTAAAATAGGATTGAATGTTCTACTAATGAATGGAATGAGAAGGCAGGATTTGGGAAACAATCACAATGAAGCTCACCCGCTCGGGGGAAAATACTTAAAAGCAAGAGCATAAATAATTTATTCCCAAGAAATTGGAATAACACTAAACGGAAATATCCACTTAAGCAAAATCAAACAACGACCATAATACCAGAGAACCACTTCAAGTGATTCCCGTAGGTAAGCCGGAAATATGGCTTGATATTCCTCGCACGCAATTTCGAGAGAAACTCACTCAAAAACCACACGCGGGAACAACCATCATATCCCGCGCAGGGTGACATGCTTTAAACCTAGAGAGTCTCCGACCTAACTCTATTCAACGGGATGCCGCGCTAAATTACACCTCAAGGTTAACGGGGAGGACGTAAAATTCCGCTCTTATGCCATTGGGGGACCTAAATTTGAATTCCACCGGCCCACTCAACCACCCGCACCCACATCCGGCGCAGAAACTTTCTTCGCCCGTTCTTTTCCTCTCGTGGAGTGGGCTGAGAATGCATGGTAAGAGGAATGGGGGATATTCAAGCGGGAGGGATATACCCCTAGGAATGCCACCTTCGCATGCTCATGTCTCCAGACACTATTTCCGACTCCATTTTCTCCACTCCACCCCAGGGACTCTCAAACTCCCCCCCCCCCGCCCCATGAACCCGTCCTCCCGCCTGGAGTGTCCAAAATAAAGTCATCAAGACTCAAACCTCAATTACAGCCTCTCGAGGAATCGGCCCCCCCACTCAAGCACTCCACACAAACCTTCCCCTCTCACCTCATTAATCCTGACCTATTACGAACGCCTTGTTCAACCCTTTGCCAAAACACACCGTCGTTCCTTCCTTCCCAGCCAAAACCTACATCTATGCTCCCAACAAGCCGTCCGTTTTCTCATTGTTTTCTCTGGAACCCCACCTCACTCACCACTCATCAACCCACAGTGTTTTATCAATAAATGGTCCGGTTTTAGGGACAACACTGGAATGATGACCCCATGGCAGGATCGTCAATTCAATTTCAAATATTGTCTTCCTACCTACCAAGAAATAAGTTTTCTCAAGTTCACTACACTTTATGTCTCTCGTGATTCTGTCTAAATTCCTAGACCTCTGCTCCTTCCTCTTCTCCGCTACTCAACACTACCACATCTATAACCCTCTTGTGGGTCTTCACCCTACCATCCTACTCTACCCACCAAGGTCCATTAAGCTTATTTGCTTCAGCATCTATACTTCCAATACTAATTTCTTTTCCGCTAACAACATTTCTTAAAGCAATTTCCTCACGGTGGTATAATGCTCACGATATTATGCACATGCTGTCATCTACTGTACGTTAAATTAAGAACACTATGATGGACTAATATTGAGTTTTATTTAAAAGGCCGCGATTGCTCAATATTACCAACGCTATTACTATCTTCTCATTTCTCATATTCTTATTTATCCTGGGTTAGATGGGACAGAACCGTCCCCTCTTCCCCCAACCCAGTTTACATACACAGACACCCATGTCCTAGGCATATTCTACCAAGTCGGGACTCGAACCCGCGACCCTCGGGTTAGCAGGCGAGGACTTTACCCCGCCGCCACCGGGGCCGACAATAGTCAGTCTTAGTCAGATTAATAAAAAAAACACCATGATTCATCCAGTGATCGCTCTAAACTTTTGGACATAATGCAACTGATATCGTAATTTTTATTTCGTTTCAGCCAGCAGGTTTTTATCAACAACACTAACCAACTAAGCCGAGTCCAAAAAACGTGAATATTATACAGGACATTTTAGAATAGCGGAACCAATTTAAATCCGCTCATTACTTTACCTCCCCTATAAATTAAACCGCCACAAAATATATCCTCTATTCTTTCCTTATCTCGTCTCACTCAATGTTATCTAAAATCCCTTCCACTAGCCTTTGATTCACTCTGCTATCCTGATTTACCACTTAATTTGCATATCCCCAAACTTTTGTTTGTGTTGTCCCAGCCGGAGAAATCTATCTATTTCTTTTCCAACCCTTCATATTTACTCACACTTTCGTCCATTCCACTTCTCGATAGCTTCAAACCGAATTTCACTCTCTTTTCTTATAATTGAAGGTTTCAGAACTAAAAAGAGGCACACGTATATAAAATTTCAACACCTCCCATTTACGTCCACCACCCAGAGTTTGAAGCGGTCGACTGAGGACGGGATAATGACCGGGGAATGTGTAGGCGTTTAAGGGACTCCAACCTTTCAGACTGAGTAGGGGCTGGGAAGAAGAGGGTGAAAAGGTGAGTTTTTAACGCCGGGGCCAATTAAGGGGTACAAATGAAGGGCGTAGCTCGGCGACAACTCCATGAAGTTGATTAAGCAGGGGCTTTTATGAGTAGATACGGAAAGACAGGGCAACCTCAGTCTTACGCTTTTACTGACGACAGCATTCAAATATATTAAGACATCTAGAATTAACGCAGGAATATGAAAATAACACCATTAGTCAAGCGAAGCCGGTTTTCGAATAAAATTCACTTCTTGGATCAACTCCATATCACAGTAGAACGATGTGTATAATCCTCTTGACATTCGCGCTTCATTTCAAGCTCCGCTTATATAGTGCATGAACTAGTGCGATTAGTCGCGAAGAAACTTTCAAGAGCGAACGCTTATAATTCGTGTAATATATAACAGGAAGTTATTTACTGTCATGAGTTGACGCAACAGACCTAGTTGGAATGCATAGACGGTATCCATTGGAAGGAACACATTTACGAGTATCTACTCGCTATGAACATGCCACGGGTTATCTGGATTTTACTAAATACCTCGTCTTTAGTAATTGCCTTTTCTGCATCGACCAGTAAGATCAGTAAGTACATACATTTTTCACTTTATATTCTAAAAACCATCAAAGCATACTACGCTCAATTGAAATACGAATGCTAATTCGTAACGCATTATCGCCAGCAAAGTGGCGAAGACATTCACGAGTAAGAAATTGTAAAATCGCCGAGACCTTGCATCTAAAAGTTAAGCAATGTGACGTAATTTGTACGTCAAAGCAGCATCAAAGGCGATACCTAAAAAAATCACCTAAATAAGCTTTTCTATCCTAAACGCTACCATCAGTATATACAACAGTATAGCCTGAGGATAAAAATAGCTAGAGAAAATAAATGTTAGAGCCAAAACACAGACCGCAAGTAGGGAAAATAGATACTAAATAATATAAAATGATTAGAAGGTTTTGAGTGTTATGTCGGATGAATTCGCCTCGATCATGTAATTGGTACACACGCTGATTGGGACTTCTCCCCACAGAAAGACTGGCTCTACCACTTATTTAACTTTATTCAGACTGCACTGACAAACGGAGAGATATTTAAAAAACAAACTCCAATCGCACAAACAAAAAGACACCGTCGATATATGTACTTAAGCGGTAATATTCGACAAAGCTAGGATAAAAAGACAACTGCTCCATCGTAGCTGAAGAAATACGGTTAAATATCTGTTTTTACAAGACTTAAACGTGGCTAATGAAGAGAGCAACTTTGACCTTAATGATGCTAAATATTACCTTGAATCGCCTTTGTTGGAGAACCTAGGAGTTTTTAAAATTCACTATCACCTTCACGGACGTATCATTTAGATGGCATAGAGCCACTGGCTGTAATATCAATATTCGCATGTTAATACACATTTTGGCAAAAAAGAAACGGAAATGCGTTAAATTTAGGAAAACCTACAAAAATAATTCATTAAAGCATCATGATAATTCATTATTTGATTGTAATAGTAAATGGTTAAACCTAATATAAATAAATTTCCAAACATTGCATGTAACAAATGATGTGGTACGAAGTCACTCGCACGGGTGCATATACACCAGGGTTGAATCCGGTTCCGGGTTGATTCCGGGTTCGAATCCCGGTCAGGTCAAATGATTTTCTCATAGCAAACTTAAACCCTGGTGTCTAATATAAATACTTTGACATTAATTGAAAATGAAATAACCTGAATGCTAAAGAACCTTGGCAGCAACCTCGCCGAAAGTTCAATCAGATGGGAATTTTATAATCGTGGGTCTCAGGCACGGGCTTGTCTTCGCATCCACTGAAGAAAGCTCCAGTTTAATAAGAAGTTACACGGAAAAGAATGAAGGAAGTTGGGAGGATTGTTACTAGACTAGGGGACGCTGTGGCAGGCACGCCGTCTGAAATTACACTGAGCCAAGGCTCCGCTAATGATCGCACATTCGTTGGGGAAAATTAAGAATGGAGGAGGAATAAAGAGAGAGCCAGGTGGCACTGAGCGAGGGTTATTGGAGGAGATAAAGGCATTCCGGACGCCTCACAGAGACCGGTATACTGTCAATTACGCAGGGTTAAGAACTTGGAAGACTTTTCTTCTCTTAATCAGGTAAGCGGAGGAGTTAAACTGGAGTGTGTAAGCAATTGAAAAAAAATCACTCGATCCATCATGGTAGCTACAAGATATCTATTTTTAAAACCATTGTAATTCGGGTTCTTCCGAATAAAGTAAATTTTTCCAAGGTGATTCCATGTAAATTGGAGTCCATTAGGCGACATGATGCTGGCCAACGATTCCAACTCGCGAAAACACCATGGGTAAATTAGTAACAATCAAATCAACATCACGTCCAGACATAGTTATAATGCAAAATAAATTACAACAGAAAATAAATAAAATACCGTAAATCTAGAGTAAATTAGGCTAATTCATTGAACAGTGCCAACCTCCTTCACGTGGGTAGATTGCTGGTTTATGTTAATAATTTTCTTCACGTAAGAACCTCTCTAAAACACAATGATTATGAAGCACTGTTTTCATCCAACTAAATATAAAGTGGACACTAAGAAATACGACAAAAGTAGTACTCTATAAATCAACACCACAGGAATTTGGAAGCAGCTTTGAAACACTGCCTGGCCTTGCAAATATATAAATTGCTTTAGCATAATGGGCTGCCTCTGTGTGGTACACTGTGAAGTAATTTTCTTTAGTAAGAAGCTGAGATAATTTGACGGATCAAACGGGAGATTGCAACGAAGGAAAAGCTAAGAACAGAGGAACGAATATTTTTGATGCTTCAATAGCGTCAGTTTTATCAAAGAATATAGGTTTTAATCAACATGTAGGAACCTAAGAGGATATAAATAGAGAAATGAATTCAGTCAAAGAGACTACCCGCTACAATAGTGTCATTTATAGTTCCCTGCCAGCTTCTCATTTTGCCAAATTTTGTATAGCAAAAATATTAATTCATAACAATAAGTAGCTCCGGTAGTTACATGAGGAATTGTCGCCAATAAGTAGAAAGGATATCATTATGAATAAAAATCACAGGCTTACAATATCCTTACATCTTTAAAATCCATACATACCCATCACGCCGTTCCCTTTCGGGATAGGCACAGTCAAATTGTTTCACTTAAAATCCATTACAATATATTTTCAATATCATAAATTATGCCTAACTTATGAATTGAATAAATATTCATTTAGTTTAAGCAACATTATTTCCGCTTTCGTGATTCTAACGGAAGCAAAGAAAACTTGCGGACTTCAGTTCATTTCAGTACTCATGAAAAAATAGTCCCCAAGAGATTCTGGAAGATCAACGTTGAATGTTATGCTTTCTAGATTCTATATCCAACGAGGGGATTATTTTTCCTCTCAGTATTTTCGCTCAAAAATGCTCCCATGAAAGAAATCTGAAAATGAAAATAAAATCAAAGGAGGACAGGAGTGAAAAAGAATTACGTTTGCACAAAGGGGAGAATAATTAAAATCTCCATATTCGAAAGGAAAAATAAAAATAACAGTTTTTGGGGGTAAAAATACCACCTTTCAACGACAAATTCACCATTGAATGAAGGAATGACCTCCTCAGAGACAGAAAAGGTTAATACGCCTTAACAGAACCGTCTGATATGAAAAATTATTATCACATTAATAAAAAACTTTCTGAAATGAATAGACTCAGTGTCAACTGAATCAAGGTCGACAGGTATTTCTAACCACGAAAGAAATGACAATATAACAGGAAAAATATTTTACAGCTCGGTGTAAACGGGCTTAGTTGCGCGTCGAAGAGATATTTTCTACCCGAGCCGAGTTTTTGAGAAAAAATGATATCCAAAAAATACAACTTCTTGGTGTGAAAGCCGTGGAGAGGCTCATAGAGTTAGCTCACAAAAGATATTTTTCCAGTGCGCTATCTACGCCCATACTAAAAATAAGCGTAAAAAGTGTAGCGATGTAAAAATATACTAACACGATAAAAGGGCGGGCAACACCGTAGACCGTTGACGTACAATGGTAGAGTGAGACTTCATCTGTGACTGGCCGTCGTCAGGTTTTTTATAAATTTTAGCCAAGTCCAACTTTTTCAACACCTATAAATACCACCCGGAAAGAAAACCTAACTGAACAAAAATAATGGTAAAATAAATAGCTGAAGTAAATCTCTCGACCAAATAAAATATTTTAGAGGCTTCTAATGTATAATATATTCATTACATGGAGATATTGGGAACCCTGGAGAAAATAAATATGTACTGTGTCTAACCAAACTGAAAATAAATTAACTAACAGGAAATTCATTTTTTTGTTTAATAGATGATCAAAAATATCGGAAACAGCCGATAAATGCAGATGAGTAGAGGTAAATACTGATGCCGAGTGCTGGAGCGAAAACAAGTAAGGAGAACAGGTCTAACAGCTAATAAATATAGTACAAGCATCTTTTTATCTCAAACTACCTTCACCGACATTTAACATTTCCTCAGTTGCCGAAGTTTTAAAATCAAGACTCAATGAGTCACTCAAGAGTTTCCTTTCCGAATTCACGTTTACACCAAGCATACCACTCAATACATAATTCAAATCTCGCTAGAAACCATTTTGCTATTTACTTTTTTTGCGCGTTACGAGTAAATTGATCAATCACATAATGTAAAGTCTCAAAATGGATGCGAATTGAGTACAAGGGAAATACGATTACATTGGAGGGATTTCACCCAAGTAATGACAGTTCGCTCGTCATCGGGGAAGCAACGGACAGGTTCCACAAAGAGACTACCTTCTTGATGTTAATGGCGTTAAAGCGCCATCAGGAAGGTAGTCTGTTAATATAAGATTTTTTGTAGAGCGTGGAAAGTATGAAGAGAAACACGGCGTCACAATTAGCCTCATCTCAACTAAAGGTGCCAGAATGATCACACATCAACAGCCCATCCGACGGCCGGAATACTACACTCGAAGCATTCTCTCCACAAGACTCTTAAGGCCGCTTTACACGGTACATTTTACTGTACAAACGAATGTACGGATTCCTTCATGAAGGAAATTGTACCGTGTAAAGCGGCAAACTGTAAGATTGTCTGAATTACTAAACGGGAAATAGAACCTGCTCTAATTCCATTCAGTTTCATGTAAATTCTATGATACATTCGTTTGTACAATAAAATGTACCGTGTAAAGCGGCCTTTAGACTGGGATTCCCCAAATAAATCACAGCCATCACTGCAATTCAAACCAGGGATTTGGGATGGTAGGCCAACATTTCTTCTTTCCCCTTAATAACGACATTTAACGCAACTACCAAGAAGACTGATCAATCAATAATATTACTCCATATCTAATGATGCTTTTAGTAATTCGATCAATTAGTTATAATGAAAATCTCAGAACGCATGAAGTAATCTTCAATGTAATACTTGCTCAAAAAGCAAGTTCCAAAAGTGTTACTCCCCATAATAATACGTTTCTTTCACCTTAAAACAAAGCAATCTTCCATTTGTTGAATAGCGATCAAAGCCTTGCTACGTCGGAAGAGGGAGTAATGAACAATCTAGGGCAACATATTTTGAAATTTTTCCCGAGAGAGGATATCGACCACATCAAAAGCAGAAGAGAGTTTACTTTAAAAGCTTTGACGAACACACACACACGTATACACATGTATGGATAGGTATGAGCGCACACACGTTGCTGCACGGACGGAAAACGCCCAAAAACTCTTCCGACCGAATATGATGTTAACTTTGAAGCATAAAGCTGCCGTCAGTTACTTCCTCCATCAAAACATGTGGCGAAAAAATATGTACACAGACAAGTGTGCTTACATTCTCACACATGCAAAGGATTAGGACCGCGACGGATACATGCAGCGCACTAAACCGTTCCCTATCGCATTGAAACGGGAAAAAAGAGACGGCCCGTTCCCTTTTTGCGCGGGAAAAAACATTTGAGAGGAGATCAAACGCAACCATGCGGTCCGGCCAAGGAGGTGGAGGAATGTTAAAGGTGAAAACAAAAGCCGGACGAAAAAACCGACGGACGAAAGGGGGTGGAACACAAAAGGCAGGCAGGGAGGCGAAGAGCTGTACGAGACGGTTCTCAACAATGAAACGGCTACTTTCACGGGGGAAGGTGGGCAGATACTCAACCGAACTGAAGGAGAAGAGAGAAGGGTGGGCTGTTGTGTGAGGTATAAGGTTCGCAGTGGAGAGAGCCAAGGTGAAGAAGGGCTACGGAGGGACCGTGTTCAAGACAGACAGGGAGGCGGGGGCGTGGAACGAGAAGTACAGAGAAAAATTATCATTCCTCATTTAATATATACGACCTCGTGCGAAAACGAAATTACGAAAAAAGCGGACCACTGGCGAGAGGGGATGAGGCAAAGAGGAGGAGGAAGAGGATGAAGATTTCGCCTTATCCACCAGAAAAAAAATCCACACCCCCTTCCCACCTCACCCCTCGTCTTCCTACAGCTTCTTTTTTCCTCGAAAAATACAAAGCAAGGAACTAATGACCGTTGGAAATGTTAAAAAAGGAGAAAATATGTAAATATAATGAAGGGAAACGGGAGACGTGAGTGGGGAGGGGAAAGGAAAGAGAAAGAAGAAATTAATGCCTCGGGGAGTGGAATGAGATGGAAGCAATTGAGGGGGGGAGGAGGAAGAGAGGGAGGCGGAAAAGGTAGTGTGTCTAGCAGGAGGAGGAGTAGAGCATTATGGGAAGGCTGTAAGAACGGCGCTGAGACGGAGAAGAATGGTCCTGGATCTTCTTTTGCAGTGGGAGGAGAGGAAGAAGATGGAAGAGCGAGAAGGGACCCACGGTTGCTAATTGCTCTCGAGCCCTTCGTCCACTCCCCACCGCTGAAAACTCACCGCGCTCCTAAGGGTACCTACTCCCAACCCTCCCCTGCCACTCTCCCTCCCCCCCAACGCGAGGCCACCCTACCTTCCCTTCCGCAAGTACACCACACGCCCCACTTGGGAATGGGCGAAATGCATCCGATAAGAAAAATAGGAGAGAAGAAGGAATGGTACCAAATGTCTAGTCAGCGCCCCACTCTCTTCCAATTTTCTCCAATTATTTTCAACTCCACTTTAGCATTTTTATGTTTATTGTCAGCATTAATTGGCTAAATAAATAGTTGCTTGTTAAAAAATTAAGAAAATAGAAAATTAAATGCTCCTTCTTGGCAAAATTTGCATGCGATATGATATCAATTCTAGCATTTCCTAATGCCACAAACCCCGCTCCTTCTTTGTAGTCTTAGGTCGCACCGATGGTCCACTCGTCATCTCATTCATCTCCAGCCAAGTCCTACTCTTGGTCTTTATTTTTCTTACGGTAATATCTCTCGTCGAACCCAATTATTTTGTGATTTTTACAAATATTTTTCTTTCCTGTCCCACAGGTAGCGTTTCATAATATACCCGTCCTTTTTAAGAGTTCATCCGTGTCGTGCCATTGAATAATTCTCTAAGTTTCGACTCGCGCACACTCCTCCAATCTGTGCGGTAACGTGTCTCCTATTCCGCATTATTTTCACCATAGTTTTATTGCTTACTCTTATTCGCGAATAATTCTCTTCTTTTCTCATCTGTTTTAAGAATTATCTGACAATTCCGTATCATTCGAGAGAGTTGGTTAGTAAGGAACCGAAAAATTGAGATCATTCGCTCCATAGCAGATAAGTGGGTGGCTTTGAGAGGAAATCGTTTCATGGTCAGATACAATGAATATGTAATCACTAGTGATATGGGATCTACAAGTGAAAAAATTAGCAGAACATGCATAGTAAAAACATTCGATAAACTCATCGATTTCATACTTGGTCTCTTTACTGATTAGGCTTTATGGAGTGGAGTTTAATACTATTGAGGTTCATGAGTAATTAAATTGCGAAGGAGCAATATACTACTCGGAAACTTTCACATTTGACTTCATTAGTGAATAATGCAAATCATTGCTTAGGTTGATTATACTGTTCTGATTAATAATTTGATACAAAATGTTACCTAACATGATATCCGCTGGCTAATACCAGAGTAAAATCTGATTTTTCATGAAAACTTTGGACGCTACGCAATATTGTTTGGCAAATATTAGAAACGTTGTAAACGCTCCATAGAAGAATTACTGCGAGACTGGTTATGGACTAGAACCGGAGGGACAGTTTATATATTTCGGGAGTACACTTGATTGAACATGTAGCTTAATAATAGGGACTCCAAACAAAGACATGAACTGGTCGGGGAGGGAGGATAAAATCAATGAAAGAGACACAAACAAAGGAGTACAGTGAATATGTCATTTTAAAACCAGATTTTTCAATACTGGCAAGCCATCCATCTAATACATTTTGGGATGCATAATTTTGGCAAGGCACTAATGTAAAGCATCGGCAGAGTAGTGAGATTTAGGTACAGCAATATCGATACTCATGACTGGACTGGACATCTCCAATACCAACCGAACCCTATCCACAGCCCAACCTACAGGCGGTATCCCTAGCTACTTAATTTCTCATCCAAGCACGGAGTCGTATAAAGAGTCCAGGCCTAAGAGAGATCACCTAGTGGAGATCACTACATCAATTAATTCGTTTCAAAACCCTCCCTCGCAATACTTCTCCAACCTGATTAACCGAGAAAACTCCCAAACTTACCCTTCTTTCGCGAACGAGGTTGGGAGCGATCCGAGACTCGGAAACTGCACGTTAAGTTAAGATGCATGAACGTATTCTTGTGAAATACGCAGATCCCTCTCGGGGTAGATACAGAAAAGAACTTTTTTATTGTTATAAAACCTAAGAATTTGGCACAATTTGAATAACATCCGCCATAATGCCCTGTTTATATATCCCTTTTACATCTCTGGTACGTTCATGCACTACTCCAGTTGCGTTCTCATGCTAGACTCCAAATATTCAACCAATTATACAGGGTGTGGCATAAGGGTACAGCTAAACTTTCTGGACACATTCAATGTGTGTTCTGCACACATTCAGTGTTGAATAAAAAAAATATGTTCGATGGATATTGGTCCGGAAACGTCGTATATCCACGTTAAAAATCATTTTCAAATAACAGAATCGGAGAAAGATGGATAGGTAGATGTGGACCGATTCCCTGACCACCAAACTCTCCTGTCCTAAACTCCCTTGATTTATATTTGTGGGAGCATTTGAAAAATCTTGAGTATTGATCCACGGTACAGGATGCTTAAAGCCTTCATGGAAGACTGAGAAAGGCTGCGGATTTCATAATATGGAACGCTGCAAAAACCATAACGCAGCACTCCAGGGATAAATCGGCGCATCCGGGATCCAACGCGAAGGCGGGTTGACGCACGTATCAATACTAAACGAGAGCGATTTGAACATTTCAAGTAAGAAAGAATTTCATGCAGAATGCTGGTCCGTTCTGTTCCCGTGTGTTACCATTGATTATGGTACTATGAGGAGTTGTAGAAAATGAGTTATGGCATGGAGGTAAAGCGTTTCTGGACCTAACATATAACACATTTTCTTCTTCTACGAGTGAGAAATGTGAGGAAGTTTTAACATACCTTTTTGTTACACCTAGTAAATTCCACTATGTAAACCCAGAACATTCCCGATCCACTATTTACTCCTACAACATTCACTTTTTTTCAAAAATCTGTTTCACTATCAACTCTCATCAATTTTTACAGTAAGGCCGAAATAATGAAGCACTTCATATTTATACCTTTAAATGCCAGATCAAGCCCAATCGGAAATTCAGAATTAATGACAAGATTAGACTGTAGATTATCATTGGATAAATTATGGTATAGTAGGCTTTCACTCATTTGGCTCCTCGAGCAAAATCAATATAGGTTGTGAATGTAGCTTGATTCTACCAATTAAACTATTCCTACAAAAGGGACAAATATATATATCCACAAGTGTGCCCGCACGTAAGTGTAACCTAGCGTAAAGATACACAAGGGGAGCTCATTTTCTCCGAGGGTCATCCATCCGTTGTTTTCCCAGCGAGGTGCGTGATCCTTTTCCGTGTGCCACTATCCTCCTCCTCGGGGTCGTCCCGTGGACCCTGAGACCCTCCGGAGCGACCAATCCTTTCCCTCCGTTTATTCCTACCACCATTTTAGGGACAACCCCTGTCGCCGCTTCTTCTACCCCTATGCATGCCCACGCACCTTGTCCCCTGGTATACCCACGCGACGGCGTTTCAACCCCCCGCTCCGAAAAAAACCCTCGCGAGGCTCCGCACGGTCACAGGGCTGAGGGCAACGTGGGAAGGCGCGTACAGCGTCAACCTCCGCGTCTCAAGTCTTGTCAACTACCTTGTATCATTCAGTTTTTATTTTCGACAATACACGCGCTTTCACAACGCTCATTCAAGCGAAAAAAAAGGTCTTCGTCACAACTCGGAGGTGGTGAAACTTGAGCAACAGACGGAAATTTTCAATCGATTGTGAAGGTGGCGACAATCTTTTAATCCTATTACACTGGATTGGAAATTCTTTTTATTATTCAAGCTCCCCTGCTGGCAGATTGAAAGAAGCCTTAAATAGAACTCTCCTCAGTAAATTACAAAGAAATAAAACTTCATTAAAGTGTTAAGTGAAAGAACATTTTAAGAAAATGCCACCGTCGGAAAAAGTTTTCTAAGCAGGGAATAAGGAATAAAGGTGGCGGAAAAGTAAGTATTTACCAGGAGATGAGTCCACCAACTGTCAGCGACTAAAGTTTGAATTGAGAAAGCATATGCGCGAGGAGTATGTTAACTAGCGGCGGCGAGGCATAGACAATCACACCTGCAGAACTAAGGATGGTAGCAATTGGAACTTGGTTGGAACTAAGGTAAGGTTAGCAATTGAAATGTGTGGATATCACAAACGAGTGAAGATCAAACGAACGGTGAGAATCACCATAGTAGAAGTTCAAGGACAAGTAGGAGTGAATAAGTATCTACTGAATACTCAGAGGAAAAAACAAATACACGTATGGGATTTTTAATCTGAGCGAGGTAGGTAACATTTTCTGCCGCAAGGAATAGTCGTAGAAATATTTATGAGACGCTGTACCAGTGACACATTGGAGAAGAACTTACTGATATTTAAACGAAACAGAATAAAATATGAACTATATATGAAAAAGGAATATTGAAAATACTTACCTCAAAAACAAAATATGCATTCCATTATAATATACACAAGTGTTATCGTTTCAAAATTTGATTCCAAAGGATATAGGTGATTCGAGTTGTAGGATATCATAAAAAATAAATTTTGAAATTTTCACGTACTTAAACGATTATCCAAAAAGTTACCAGCAAACATTGTTCAAATGTAAATTACAAACGTAGTTCTGCCACTGGAGAGATGTGGAGTACACAGAGCTATGTGCAACGAAAACTTGTTTAAAAATAAAAGAAATATCAAGGTTATTAATATTTATTTATTCAACATATCTCTTGGTCTAAAATCTAAGTTTTACATATTCCTTAGTTTGCAGACAAGCACACTGGCAACCAAACGGGCATTGTAAATTTTGGGTATTCACTGCTAACAATAGGAGGGACAGGAAACTTCGTTTGGATCAAATGAAATCATTATTCAAATTAACGGCAGACATTTTCAGTATATAAATACACTCAATTGGGGAGGTATGAAAAATTCAAAAGAAATGAACGGAACATTAAAACTCACAGACTCACAGAAAAAAAGCTTTGTGAAAGATTCTGCAATTCATAATTGAAGCATGGCTGAAAGATAATATAATTTTCTCAACAGCTCTATTGAAGCGTCCATAAAGGAGGAATATTTGAAAATCCGTTTTCCTAACCCAGGATATTTTCCATTATTAACTCTCCAGAATCGCCCGAATCATCGAAGACGCTTAGAGAGAGAAAGAAGCTGAATAAAAATTATTTTCTGCTTTTTAAAGCGGGCAGTATTGCGTATATAAAATGTTTAACACAATCACATGTTTTTGGTGAGTAGAGAAGATATTTACAATACAATATTTCCAGAATAACAAAAGAATAAAAACATAAGCATTCAAAAAGGTTACCATTCAGCAGAACCGGAATCAAATTCTAATTATTTAGAGAATAATAAAGAAATTACAGTAAAAGAAATCCAACTAAAAAATGGATTACCTGCATTGATGTTTCAGAAACCCTTTAGGGGAAGTTCATTAACGTAGCTATCTAATTTAGCCGCTACTAGAAAGGAGTATGTTTAAATGACTATAAAAATCCTTGTTCAACGCTCTAAAGTAGGCCCAGACACATCGGTGGAAAACAATGATTTAACCCAAATGGATCAACAATAGCACCTTGCATAAAAGGTTCACTCATACGCGGGCACAGCGATGGAATGATAAAGCACTGCGCAAAGTCTGGCAGCGAGTCGTTATCATCTGCATTAGATGAAAGAGAGCTCGAGGAAAAATGTTTTTATACAGCAAGACCCACGGGATGGAATAAATCACATAACGCTCACCCAAATTTCCTCATGGGAGATATATAAATTTGGAAAAAACGTATATTTTTTAATCGCCAGGGTACTCTTACGAGGGTAATTAATTCCGCCGGATACAGAAACGAATGAACGGAAAGAGTTGGGTAGAAAAAAACACGGAATTTTGATGGTTTCATGGCGAAGAATAAACTTAAAGTGAACAAATTAATACCCCACAAAGAGGGTAAGCATATTCAAAATAGCAAGTAGCAAGAGGGAAAAGGCGCCTTCAATAAGTTTTCAGCCATTCATTCTTGCCTCTCTTTTAAGTTTCCTTTCCCACGACACAATATTTATTACGTAAAATAAGCGAGCGACAATCAGTCAAGGATTAATAGAAAAAAGTTTGATCACTGGATCGATTAAACTAAAGCACCTACTTTCTTCTAGGGCACATTAACGGCAGAATTTACAACGAAGGTAAATAATGAAATGTTCAATTACCACAAATACTGAATCGTAATATCACACCCCGTGCAAGATACTAACGCAGCGGACAGAAATGCAGCCAATCAGTAAATATGTTCAGTGCCGCTTTTAGAAGGGTTTTACGTGACCGAAGACTCCATGATGATGGTCTTGGCGGCCCAAGTTTTAATCACGCAATCGGGAAAAAATTGTTTACTTTTCACTTCTAACTAACCCAAATTACAGTATTTCAGTTTCGCTATTATCTCGGACGGGCTCTAGCAAAATTTATAAGTGATAAAGGAAATGGTTCCAGGCTTGACTTCGTGGAAGTAATTCATATTAACTTAAATAAAACTTTGTATACTCCGCTTATAGGTTTAATAACACGACCCGGGTTTCGACACTTCGTGTCATCTCTGAAGATGACATGAAGTGTTGAAACCCGGGTCGTGTTATTAAACCTATAAGTGGAGTATACAAAGTATTATTTAAGTTAATTTATAGGTGATTTAAAAATGTGTAATTCCTACACACAGACGGACAGAATTTGCAAATTTTCCGAGTGCAAAGGGAATTGAATGAACGCCTTGGCTTGAGTTTTCCCTTCACTCACGGCATATATGTAATTTACATGTCGAGGAAAAAACAGCAAAAACATTTTCCTAAAGCTAAAGATACGTAAACGAGTTCTCTTTTTGAATTCTCGCTACAGCAATTTGTAGTCCTACCACGCTAAAAATAATACAGAACTATTTTGACTGGCATGGCTGACATAATTAGCGTTCTTTTTATCACGAATGAATCCTTCATATATCTAAAAGAATATACTTCAACTTGCTTATTCGCACATAGCATATACCTATTTTTTTGCGTACGATCTTTCATACATATTTCTCTAATGTCTTCTCCAAACTTCATCTCTGAATCTCTTCCCAAGTCTCAATATACTCAATAAAGAGTCGGATACTGAAGAAAAAGAGAAGACTAAATCTATTATTTTACTACAGTACCTCGAATCCATTATAAAACCGAGGTTGCTAGGCTAAAGCTGACCACATTCCGTAAATATTGGCGTTGAGCAATTACAAAGCACCGCAAGGTCAAGTTCTGATGAAGTCTAGATTAAAAATTCACCCAAGGATCCATTACAGAATTAAATACTACCAGTACGGTCATTCAAGAGCGCGTATTGTAGAATGGCTTGACGCTAGCTGATGTTTTCCCCTACCGCCGAAGAACGAATAGTTACAGCTGAACCAAATGATCTTGGACGCCCAACGACTGTCCATTCGTTTTCGGGGAGGAAATCGCAAACGGAGCACTTTACGAGTAAAGGGTTGGAAAAGCAAACCGACCAACCCCACCGGAATTCTCCCCTGCCACCTCCATTCTCTCATCTCACTTTCATCTCGATAAAACCCCGACCGTCGGCCAGATTCCCTTAACCAAACAACCCCTCTCGCCCACACGCACCTCATCCGAAACCCATTTCACCCCTCACGGTGAAGTAACATGCCCTGTTTCAACCCCTTGCTCTCTCTCTCTCTCTCTCTCGGGTAAACTAATCGCCGACCACCCCATAGGGTTTATCTTTCGAGCGACCCCCACCGTCATACGCGGGATCTTTTCTCGCGGCGACAGCTACAACAACTACCGCCACATTTTGATTTTATTCCACTGCTAGTCACCGTGTGGCGTTAATTAGCGCGGGCGGGTGGATTTTCGACTCGCCACTGCGAGAGAAGAGGGCAACGGAACGGGACCAAAGCCGAGGCACCGAATCAGAACATGGAGAGCAAAGCATGGGTAAGATAGGGAAAATGTACTTTCAGCCTACATAAATACTACAAAAAGCATACTATTACCATTGTGATAGGAATTACTTCCTCACCATCGGCTAAAAATTTGCGCTGAATAGTTTTGCAGGTTTCAATGCCGATCACTTTTCTTACAACGTCAAACTACATTTTGAACCCCGACGTGCAACGGTTGATAACGTTAATTCTCTTTTTTAAATTTTCATCAGATACTTTTCATACATAAATACAGCTAGTAACATAGCAGAAAATGAAAAAAATCCAATAAAGGGCATCGTAAGACGAAAGAGAAGTATGGAAGGAAATGGTCTGTAAAGTTTCCAACAATATTTAATGGACACTCAGGTAAAAAAACTTAAGCTCTGACGATTATGAGTAAGTGAGATACAGTATTCTGCTATCGACCTCTTGTTTTATAAATCCAATTAAATATCAAGTATAGGTCCGAGTTAGTTTAAGGAACAACAGTTTAAGGAATTAAGGAACATCATCCTGATGTGCATTGTCTAAAGTCTAATTAGGCAATGCACATCAGGATGATGTGGATTGAATTTTATTATTATTTTTATCCAAAGTTTTATGACCATGGCAGGTTTTACCTCAATATGCATTGTTAATGATTCTGTACCCTTACATAGAAATTCTGAGCCTTGAAGATGGAAATTATTAAATTCCAAAACTTTGGCGAAGGATGATTGTTTGAATCACTAACTCGGACCTATAATTGATATTTAATAGGATTTGTAAGTGAGATAACCACTAAAGACCCATTAAAATATACCGTGCTGAATACTACTAAATGACCTTCCTTCCACTTCGGCATCATAAAGTTACCACGTCTTCCATCAATTTCATCACAATAATTCATTCCTTCATTCACTAAACTACTCTACTAGCTCATTGGTAGGTTTTTGGACAGTGGTAATCATAATCCGTTTTCATTCCTATGGATGGCCCGCCCTAACACCTCTCTTGGATTCTCATACCGTCTCCTCTTCTCAATTTGTCGAAAATTCCTATCCTCTTCCTTCTTCACCACGATTATCCAGTGTTCTCTTCCTCTATTGCCCTCTTTAGCATTCCCTTCCCTTTCAATACGTCCTCCATCCATCTCTTCTGTCTCCTCCGAACCTCCTCTACTAGCTTCCTCTTCTCTCCAACCATATCCAATATATCTTCGTTCGTCCTCGCAACCCAGCTCACCCTGTCCATCCTTCTCCACACCCACATCTCAAACGTCTCAAGTCTGCGCACATCCTCCCTTCGGAATGACCAGGTCTCCGACCCATGTAGCGCCACGTTCCATGTTGGGATTTTCACCAGCATTTTCTTTACGTCTTTACTCAGACACCCCCTCATCATTTCCCTTCCCTTTGAAAATTCTCATTCCAATAATAAGAGTGCAAAAATATAAGAGGTAATCAGGAATGGGTTTGAAATTGGGGTTTACCCTCGTTTAGCATCGCACCGAATCTCAGCGCCGATGCGTAGGAGGGCAAACTCGAACGAGTGAAGAGAGGAGGGGTTGAACTACGTTGCTAAGTGACACCGTGTGGTCGGGAAGGCAGGCGTGCGGGAAAGGTCGCAGGATGGAGGGAGATTGCGGATGAAGAAGGAAGGAAGGCGCGCAAGGGAAGCCCTCGGATGATTCCAAGCAAATATTCGAAAACAAAATGGGGTCGACGAGGGAAAATTTACTGCAATTCCGCGATGCGGGAAGGTACGAAAATTTCCTCTCGCACTTGACTGTGGGATATACGCCCACGCGTGAGGCCTTGGAGCTTTCAAAACTGCGCTCTGAACATCAGATCTTGGAGCAAAGTTCAGTTTAATCAACAGGCTTCAATGCGGAGTACTTCCCAGAAACTTGATTCATATTATAGCCATGACGGTTACCTTGTAATAGCAAATTTTGTGCTCAAATTTTAGCCCAGTGGCATTTCACTCAATTCGGCACATCCAATATCTACATTCATGTAGGTTTTCAACTCCAGCCTGAATAATCCATTAATACTCATCAATACTCTCCATACATCACTAACGGAATGCTACAGAATTTAAACCTTATTTGTCCTTCTATTTAATTGGCAATTATGCAAATTAGTAGATAAAACAGCCTAAAAAATAAAATTTCCCCCTTGAGCAAACCACGTGCTTTTAGAGAAACTCTAAAGGGAAAATCCACATAAATGAAGGTTTCAAGTGAAAAAAATAATTGATTCATTCGTCAATAATGAATTCCTAGATTTAAAAAAAACGGAATAATTTAATAGGTTTTCATTCCTAAGTCGTATAGAAACTACGTCACAAACCAAAATTCCGAGCAACATTTGAAAATATAAATATTTAATTTTCAATTTTCTACAGTATAAACCGCTTCATAGACACCAGAGTTGAAATTCGCTATGAAAAAATCATTTGACTTGACCGGGATTCAAACCCAGATCTCCCAATTACCGGTCAGGTGTGTTAGCCAGTTACACCACCAAGCCATCTTCCTTCAAGGCGAATTTCGAGGAGGGTTTATGCGAACTAGATGTTCAGGCCTCAAGTCTACATTGTAGCACATGAGACGAAGTCGTGCTTACAAAGCCACTGTCGCGGTGGATAAACCCAACATTTTCGTTATTAAAACGACGAGATTGACAAATTTCCAAACACTGCATTTAACAAATGATGTGGTACGAAGTCACTCGCACGGGTGCATATACACCAGAGTTGAAATTGAATTGACTCTTATGTTTGTAGATCAAATACATTCGACTAAAAGTGCAGTTAGAGAGGTTGACATAAACAGAGGGAAAGCTAAGGAAACTGTAGGAAATCAGTGGGGGAACAATTAATGAAATCTTAGGTGAGTCAGTCAAGCGGTTTCCCACGCGTAAAAATTAGGATTCTTCAAATGTAGGTGCCGTAAATGAGACTAAACCAATTCATAAAGGAAGTTAAAGTAGGCTAATTGTATTTAATTATGATTTATATAAGCATGGGAGAAAAGGAAGACGAAATATGAACAGAAGGGTCTAAAATACCAGCCTCTGGAATAAAACAAGAGAGAAATATTTATATAGCGGTGCTACGTCTCGGAATTCAAGCTGCATTTATATTCTAGATCACGTGAGTCACCATTTAGGTGGGTTTTCTAAGCTATATTTTGCAAAATGTGCTTACATAATGAGGAGATGAGGGCGATAAAGATCGTAAAAAGGTATAATACATACACAGTGTTTAGCATCTCACTCATTTCATACTTCTGTACCACATCAGCTATCAGATAAAAAACTGTATCGCTCACGGCGTGCCTCCTTCACGATTACGCGGCATCATTACGAAGGCTACTAGTTTTAAAAACAAGCAGGAGAGAAAGTAGGTATGTAGAGTAGTTTCTCAAGGCGGAGATGGCCAAGGATGGCACAGGAATGGGATGGCGGAATGGAAAGCGACGGCAGGAGCGTTGGCGAGCGTTGGGACAAAGACGGGAAGGGAGACGCCAGGAGACCGCGTAGCAAGTCGGGCATCTCGAGGGCAATTCTCGGGAAAGAGTTCCGCTTTTATGTGAGTTTTCGTGAGTATGAAGCGAGCAGAGGAGGAACCGAGGAAGTCAAGACACATAGGGAGACTGAAAGATAGGGAGAGAGAGAGCTGGAAAAAGCGGAAAATGAGAGGGAATGGAGTCGCCCAAGAGTTGGTATTGTTGAGAAGAGCATAATGGAAGTGCTTGGCACTCCTTTTCTCCACTGATTATACTCCGGTGTATGTCTCGGAGGGGTTGAGAGAAGGAGGAGGAGTTTGAGCATCACAGAATTCCTCTAAAACGGTACGAGTCAGGAAATGAATTTGTTGCGAGTGACAACAAGGGGGTGGGTGTTAAATCGGGACACTATTCAGTCTCCGTGGTACGACTCACATGACCAGTATTTATTTTGTTCTGACCGTAATTATATGTCCAGAGTTCACGGGAGTTAGAATTTTTTTTGCTTCATCATTCTTCTTATTACAGTGCCCGGCGCATGTCGCATTGTGTAGTGCTGCATGCAGTCCCCAGCGGCGAATTGTACTACCTCTCGCAACAACGTCAAACCATGGCTAATTGCAATTACTGAGAATGATTTCCCCTGGTCTTCCAGCATCCCTTCAGTCCTATCTGACCCTAACAACCGACGTAGGTGTGTTCATGGCCGGAAACGACGGCGACTACCCTACGGGTTTGCTGCCCTATGGGTAAGCGACGAACAATAGCGATATTTAGCGCAATTAGGGGTAGCTATGAGGATTGGTACAGGTACGATAGTCAAAGATCATACGACGGGAAGGGAGGCAGCGCAGGTGGGCGTTATTTAAAGGGCCAATGTATTATCATCCTACTCCACGAATAAAGAGCTGACATTCAAATATTTTAAATTAGCAAGTCCAATAGAGACGTCCTGAAAAAATAGCGCAACTCCTCATTAAAAGGAAGCCAATAAAAACACCGAAGCTCTGCGCCCGGTCCCTGGTGTAGCTGCCTTAACCACTGCTGGGTCCTTCTTGAGTAATTTTGGGTATCCAACCAGCGTAAACTCATATAAATTTTATTAACTTCTAGGCTATAAATGCGGTAAAACTTCGCATCATATAATAATACCACAACAACTTTAACACACATAAAATTCCACATTGGCATAGAGTCATGCTTTTATGCCAAATTGCCTTTACAGCCTTAGAAACTTTGGAATGAACTAACCCTCAAGTTTGTTTTAACTTTTCCATCAACTCAACAAACAATTAGTACCTTGATAAATACGTTTTTCCTTCCACAAACATTATCACTCGTACATGCTAAGGTATTAGCTTTACGGTTGAATATAATATCAAAACATGTGTTGTTTGCTTTGAGGATTTACCCCGATTTTCCCTGTGTGGAAACTTATACACTTCCTTCACAACTTCCAAAACGTTACATCAACAGACAAAAACCTTCACAGTAATGTAACTTTACTGGCTACAACTTGCTTCTCCTTCGATGCCCTCCAAAATGGTGTATTTTATTAAAATCCTCAGTATTCTGTAAAAACATACGGTCTCCCATCCAAACTTTCTTCAAAAAGTTTTTACAATTCCATATTCCATTTCAAATTGCGGGCCAGCCCCTATTTTCTGCTTACTTTCCACTGAATTTCATGGAAGTCAATCCATCCTCTCAAGAGGCATTAAATTACTTTTGATGATCTTATTTTTCCCAAATAGTTCACTAGTGGCATTAACGAACTGAGAGAATAATTCATGCCCAAGTGCATTGCTACCATCGGTAGGGTATTTCTTACGAACAGTCTATAAAATATTCGAAGAGAATACATTGAAATAAGCTCTGAAAAATGCTTTTTAGATGATATTATACACTATCAATTTTTCGATTGGTTCATAGAATATTTTATAGAGCATACAATACCTAATGAAAAAACCGTATCAGCAAATATTTACCCGAATATATCGGCATGGTTTTATTATATTTCTAAGAAATTACGGCCCGCAACTGGATTCGAAGTTAAGTCTCGTGCACAATAATTTAAATTATGAAACGTCCCATATAACCACCAAAACATTCCTGTCATAAAAATCATTTCTGCACGATAAAAGAGGAAAAGATGAGCCATGAGCGTTGCTTTAGTAAATTAAAGCAAAAAGAAACTATTTCAAATGTAATAACATGGCGGTGAGGAACAAAAGACCTCTTTGAAATAACCTGAACAACTTATGAGAGAAAGCATAAAACAGAAGGGCAAACAAATAATGCATAACATAATCCTAGTTCATACTAGAGACAAGGTACTAAATAACGAAAGATACAAATATTTAAGGACTAGAAATGACGGGGATGAAAAAGCTGGGATGAACAGCAGTAGCATAATTAAGAGAAACCTTGGAATTAGGAAGCAAGTAAACGAGAAGACGCGATTAATGGACATGTAAACAGAGTTAGTACGTAATGAAAAACGTCATTCGAAGTAGGACGATGATTTGGGCTATCAGAGGAAATCCTACCGGGCTTCATGCTGCAATAAACTTCGCAGCATAAGATTAGTTACGTCAATCTAACTTACTCGTCCTTCTTCCCACGTTAGTTGAAGTAGGCCTATCCGCTATCTGTCACTTATGTATGTGGGGCATAGTGGCCTCGCCCACCCATATCTCTTTACGGAAGAGAAGATCAAACCTCAAAGATATTAGCGGCTCTGCCATGGCTGAGAAACATTGATTTACGGAGTCTGATAATAACCGCATTCCGTATGAACAATGTCGGGGACTTATATGAATACTAAAGTGGAAGATTTTCACAGTAAGTGCAGTTTCAGAAATTTATAAGGGCGTCTTCTTACATAAGAATAATATCACTACACAATGCGCTATAAACTTCTTTAAGACAGAAAAAGGCCATTGTCAATGTTTCTCACGCTCAGATTGAAATTAATAAGTTCCGAATATTATTTTGCTGAGTGTGACCTAAATCAACCTATTCCGCTGACGTATCTGAATGTAACCGACACCAATGTCGTGTTCTGACGTACGTATGGACGGGAATGTGAACGGGTTTTACGACCTTCCATACGACTTTGCTCACACTGAACTCTACAAGCAGGAATGGCTGGAAATAATATTTTTCAATTTAATGTACAAAGCATTTTTTGGAAAAACTGTCAACTAAAAGCGCGTCAATCCTTCTCAATATTCGAGTGATGACAAAAAAGCGTAGGAATAGAAGTTAAAATGCGCCAGTTAAATAAATTATGGCCCAACTGTCGGCTACTATGGCAGAAAAAAGTGTTTATTACAAACATATTCGTCGAATACCTCGATATTTGGCATATAAATTCTTTTTCCAATACTCAAGTCATATCATGCTAGAAAGCAGAATTTATTTCACAATCAGACGAAAAGGTGGGATTCAGAATTTGTTTCGACTCACGCAGTCGCGAAAGAACAACCCTAACACTCTCGTCGTAAAAGGTGGAATGCGGAGGAGAAAGAGGGTGGGGAGAACGGTGGGGCATAAACGATGATGACGTTAGGATGTGTGTGTCCGCGCTCCTGCTAATGAAATGCCTGTCTTCTTTTTGTCGGAAGAAAAAGAGGCGAGCGGGCGGCAGGGGAGAGAAAAAAATTAATAAAAATTAAGGGTTGAGATGGAACACTTCGCACGGGTATTTACATCACGCTCCGAGCAAGCAACCCGCCCGTTCCCTCCCTCGACTCCCGCGTCTTCATCATCTGTTTATTGTCCCGAAGGGGCCCGCCCAGCGCCTAGGAGAAATGATACTCTTTCTTCTAATTTCATCATGCAGAGAATATGCTGGATGCATATCATTTTCGCCCCGGATGGCCCCAGAATGTAAATGAGCCGTCCTATTTGCTCTTCCGTTTTACATGATGATGAGGATATAGCCGCTTTATTTGTTTCAAGAGCTAAATTTATTTAGAGCTCACTCAGCAATATATTCACTACTACCAGCCCAACCGCAGAGAGTGGAAAAAAAATTTGTTTGAATCACTCTGAAAACATTATAATGTCATGAAACCATAGAAAAACAGGCGCTTTCAGAGTTTATCTTTGAGTGCTCTCTGGTATTAGTTCTAAGCGCTGTTAAGAAATATACGCGTTAAGGCAATTGCATCTATTAAATACTATCTGGTGGAAATAAATTAATATTATGATTGCCTTATAATGCCAATACATTACAATTATCTTCTGATATGTAAGATACTTTAGTCTCTTTTTCTCCTCTGAGATCATTAAGTGATTTAATAAGGAATTTGTAACTACTAATTGGTCTCATGGACAGTCACAAAAGTAACTTAAGACATTTAATTTCAGTCCTTTTACGGCAAGTAAAAATAATTTAAAACCTAATTCACGCGCAAGCTGAAAATTTCATGAAATATAATTAATGGCAGGCTCAAGTATAATTTCTACGATAACAGTATAACAAAGTCAGGTATACGATCATTTCCTCAAATGTAAGGGTATAATACCACTGATGCAGTGAGAATACATCAATTTTTTAACAAACGATCTCCCCAATAAAAGAACGAATTTCTATTGCAAAATTAACTTAAAAGAATTAAAAATTACTAAAATAGCAATTTGATTACAATGGTCCTAAAAATCAACGATGTTCATCTTTCCCTGGAGTGGGTTCTTTAAAACTGGTTAATGGAAGAGCCATTTTCTTATCTAAGAAAAAACATAGAATCTCCGATCCAACAATAAAACTTCACGCAGAGTTAAATACGTTATACAGCGTCGTAAGGAGTCCCAAGACTGCAATTCGGATTCTGCTAACATTTATCAGTAGGAAAATATCATTCATGAGAACATTTACAACCACATTCATGACGATGTGAGCAAGAAAAAATACGAGCGACTGTTTCAAAGAGACGTTCTTTCATTCTATGGCAGAGGTGGGCAGATTTTTTGAGAGAGTATGCCAACATTGACCAAATTTTAAATACAAATGTTTTCACGTTCTAAACAAATTTCTTGAGAACATTTACTGATGTATTTAATTAGCCAGTGATTACTTTAATCACGTACAATTCAAACATCGATAACTACGCTGTAATGCTACGGAAATTGTTGTCAACGAAAATGGAACTATGCAGTCGAGATCTTGAAAAACATTCAGTACTATCACAGCGACTGAGCGGAAGCCTTCGTAACTGTATCATTTGAGACGAAAAAATTATGACAAGTTATAGTGAATAACTTCTTTTGGATATTTTTATTAGGCTGTACGTACAAATGTAACTGAGATGCACGTACACAAAATTTAAAAGTACATTTATAATATTATTTTCTTTTTGCATGGGCTTTTTTCGCGGGTTAGAAGCAAGTCATCATCGTGCCAAGTTTGGCACCCGTGCCTAGGGTTGCCCACTTTTGTTCTGGGATCAGGAAAAATAAAGGAACTATAATAAATATGGGTATATATGTTGCTGTCTTGTATCGTCGCCTTCCTGAATTCTTCGGGATAAACGAATTAAATGAGTACAAATCTATATTACGATCCAAAAAAATACTCGTAAATACTATATCAGGCACAGGTTAATTGCTCACAAATTTACCGCTTCGATTTCTCACTGGAGCAAGAGAGATGAGCAAAGTAGCTGCATACTTTAAAAAACACAGGATATTTGCCTTGCCATCCGTATTACGGCGGCACATTTTCATTTACGCGCCGTCAAATAATGAGGAAAAGCTCTTTCTCGTGACGACATTTTTGGAGAGATATGGGAATGAGACAGGAGAACGGCTTGACGCTGGAGACGTCCCGGTATTGAGTCATAAAGTGATTAAAAGGGCTGGTTGAGAGCTCCTCGGGTTTGAGAGCTAAGCTTATGCTATTACCCAGACCCTGACGGCTACAGATAACCCCACTTCCACCTCTTTCCCCAGGCTAATTCACTGGGGTCTCATCCAAATTCGATTACTCCTCCAAATACGACAAATATTCTTGCACAAATCGCTTCCTGGAGTTACCTTCCTCATCTTGGTGAGTTTATTCCTTTGACTGCTAAAAGTGTGACTCAGTAGCAATTAAAATAAGGAGACGAAACAAAATTTGATGATAGTAGGATTTGCGAAGTTACATTCATGACGACGAGCAAAGGGTTTTTATCCCAGTTTCCGATTTGATTGCGATATGAAGTCGAATCCCTCAAGAGTTAAAAGCTTCTGAACAGCCACGGCCGTCGTTCAGTTTCAGGAAAAACTATGTGCACGGTTTCAGTCGAGGAGTCCCCAGCTTAATGAAAATGTTTCGCCAAAACTGGATCGCAATTAAGCAGGAATTGGACGGCTTGCGCGTTTATCTCTCTCATGGTCGCGGTGCGCTGCGGAAAATAGACGCAAATCAATGGAATTTCAACGTAATTTGAAATGAAGCCTCGAAGACTCGCGTGGCTTAGTTTAATTCACGGCGCCAATTTCCAAAGCGGCCACAAGACACGACCACGGTGTCAATAAATTAGCCATTAAAAGCATTCAAAAAATAGGGTAATTACTATTTATCACATGTTAACCGGCACAAGGTAAATTTTACAGATAAAAAATATTCACGTACACAAAGAGAGTAATCATATATCGAGGTATTTGAAGCAAAAAATTCAAAAGACAATAAAAATCCTACTTAACCACGTATACCTTCCTCTTATTCCAAAAACAATGGCTAAAACTCAGTTACCGTGAGAAAATTTAATTTTATTTGAGTATTCTACCGGCTGATTGTTAGGTTTTCGGAAAGTTTTCATCCTATTAGCACATCTTTAAAAAAGCGTTATCTTGACCCTATTTTGATTAAGGTAAAAGCGAAGAATTCCGGCCGAACTTCACTGAACTGATAAACTTCCTTAACTCATTATCATTTAGTGATTTACGCTCTCATCTTTTCCGACAAAGATTTCCACAGAGGATGTCAACCTAAATCAAAACCAACCATGTTCGGGAATCTGCTGAGGCCATGGTCAGGATTTAAAAGGTATGGGAAAAGGGCTAAGGTATGGAGATCATTAGGATCTTTGACCGGGTAGGAATAAATAACGAACATAGCAATGAGAATTATATAATTATTTTTATTACTAATAACACGCAACATATCGATTACCACGTGTGAACAATAAAGGGGCCAGGTTGTATCAAAAAAGCAGCACGTTCCCTCGATGAATGATGCAGAAACATAAATTCACATTCATAATACACAAAACCGGGAAATTGTTTCCAATATCACATGAAACACATGGTACAAATAAATTTAACAATCATTTCTAAGAATGTCATGACTTCATTTCATATCCTTATACTACGCAAAATAATCCATATCACGAATCGTTGTCATGAGAAAATTATAAAAACAGAAATTATACATATTTAAAAACCGTTATTTTTTCATACATGACAGGAACAAAAAATTAAAAATCCATTTTATCTACACAGATTTTCATTTCCAAGTTGTCCGCTATTCCCAAACAGATGATAATGTAACGATTTTTCATCAAAAAAACCTCGAATTCGTTCACAAGAGGGATTTCGTAAAGGAAGAAGAAGCTAATATGTTCACGAAATCACAATAGCTCAGAAATTAGGAAAATCCGTGAGCTATCCCCATGCCGACCTAATTAACGAGCACGACTATCACCTATTTCCACAACTTTTGGAAGAGGAGGATCTTTTATGAGGTGCACTGCTTCAGTTGCCCTATCCGACCAAGAACTAGTGGATTTGGATGTCATCCAGCTGAGTCCGTAAATTATAATTAAATCTCCGCGTCTTTCCTTAGCTGTTTTCCAGCAAATTTTCGCAGAGTTTAAATTGATTCTACTAAGTGTTTGTCGAGGATTTTCTTTTCAGAGTTCTTCATGAGCAGAGACTTGAATATTGAACGCGCGTATCAAGTTGTAACTTATCCTATACAATGAACAGCAATGTAATAGGCGTAACTTTTCACAGTCACAAAATTAGTCGCTTTTAAAGCGAGCAATCATGATAATTGCGGAGCTGAACAAGTGTGCATTAAGTCCAGAGCTCACGGAGGCAAATAAGATTAATATTTGACACCAATGCCCATCCTAATTCGCTGCCAGTGGTCAAACGTATGCACTTAGCTTTTGAACACCACCACCTTCTCGAATATTCCTTTTGAAAGCATGGGTGTGCCTCACCTTCAGAGCGACGAGAAAACCGGAAAATACGTTTAATTTCGGAATGCACCAGCATTTTTGGGTTGTGTGATCACGAGCTCCCTGCACTTTAATCTGCCGGCTTTACGGTAGAGGGAGATGGAAAAAAAAGAAACTGACGCCGTCTAATATTTTGGTGAGAGCGCACGGAGTTAATTTCTCCACAAGGACGAGCACTGCGCAGCTAAGAACGATAATTTACCTCCGGCGGTAAAAAGGGGTGTGGGTGGTTTATGGAAAGGTTTGTTTTCCCGGAGCCGTGAGAAAATGGAGAAGGGTCGAATAACGGAGGGAGAAATGAACGCACAGGGAAAGGCAATAGGCAAGGTTCTTTTCTCTCTCTTTCACGCAAACACATACACAAGGGAGGGAGGGAGGGAGGAGGACAGACGAAGTGACTGCAGCCATACCGGCGGTCGGTCGCCTGGCCAGCTGACATCAAAGGAAAAGACTAACTTACAAAGGAATTCAAAAATAAAAGCCCATCGAGAGAAAAAGAGGATAGGGTGAGGAGGGGTGAATAGCTGCAAGGCGATTGATCTTTCTCCGTCGGAACACAATGAAGTAATGAAGTCCGGACTAAAGAGGGTTTGTTTTTTATTACCGTACCGAGACTACGTTTTTTACCCCATCCCCACGAGAAGGAGGGATAGGATGATAAATAGGAATAGGAAGTTTCGGGGACGCTAGTTACCTTGGCGGGACGAGATGTTTTAATACGCCGCATACAGCCATTAATAAAAAAAGATCTCCCCCATAAATAATAACCCAGTATTCATTACACCTTTTATTATTTTTCCGAGAGGGATGAATTCCCATTTTTATAACGTCGGCCCTATTGTTTGCCAACATTTTCTCTGGAAAACACTACCATGGGTGTCTCGACGGCGATGCAGATTAAACAGGGGGTACAGAATATATTTAAATTCATTGAGAAGGCTGCAGTAACGGGCCGAGCGCTCTCAGAAAGTCATCTGTTAAAAAAACAAATGTAGCAAACTGTGATGAACATAATGTCCAGTACAGCATCGGTCAGCACGTCAAACGATGTGATGAAATAAAACCTAGCAAACAAATTGGAACTGATAACGAATAGGCAAAGTAAAATCAAACAAAATTGATAGCTTTTCTAAAATAACATTTGGAGACATGAAGGTACCAAATACCAGGGAAGATGAACGCCAAAAAAGGGAAGTTGGAACAGCATTGATGGAAAAGACGCACACTAAATAGGGTTTGTTTTTTAAAACCCTATCAAGGCAACTCATTTTCCCATTCCCATGAAAGTGAGATAGGATGATTAATAAGATTAAGAAGTTTTACGGCATATAAGAAATCGAGTTACGGTCATAATTTAGGAGTTAATCATACTTCATCAAGTGCTTCTTAAGCCAAAATCAAACATAAAAACTATGATATTCTTAAATACACATCTAAAATTTACCGGGCAAAGAATTACAGCTGTCAGAGCTGCATGCTAAGTTATGAATTCTGAGAGAAGATTGATAATGTATGAAGAGCATGAGTCCATGAAGGTGCACTATGTCAAGTGGGACGACAATTTTCTTTTTTCTCCTTTTCAGAAAGTCATTTCGACCAGTTGTGAGCGTTTTATATAATTTTCTTTTTGTTATCTTATATTACAGAGCCCCAGGTACTGTTCTGAAGACGAAGTTTTCTGATCTCAACGGATAAAGCAAATTATGGCGAGAGCTATAGATGCCACTTACAAGAGAGAATGCGGAAAGTGGAAACTATGGCTTGGTTTCCCATCGGAGACTGCGGAAATGTGCCAGGAAAAGTACCAAGACGAAATAGCTCTTAAACCCAAGAAGAAACAAAAGAGAGAGAAGTTAACAATAAAAAATTAGAAGTTCCCGCCATATCCAAAATTCCATGAATATAACAAGACGTTTAACTTAATTAGCCTCTCCGGTCAATGGCTGGTTGCGGTACGTGTTTGAATATTCCTTATGGCTGAATGACGCTCGTTATTTCAACATAGATTGCAGCTAACGGTCAATAAATATAATGAAACTTATGAACGGAAGAAAATCACAGAAAATTGAAAGCCACAATGACGCAAAATAAAAGAGCGAAAAGTGTGTGCCACTTTCCACATAAAAATTATTTTACGAAACATGGGAGAGCTCCTTATATTCACAAAGAATCCAAAAAATATTATAAATGTAGCTCAACATTTATGGATAGTTTTCACAATGCAATTTGCACAATGCAATTTCACAAATTTCGATGCTTACAAGGTCTTAGTAAGAGTGTAAATATCAGCAAAACATCTGAGAATCGGATCATCAATAGGGAATTCGGTTCTTTCCACCTGATTATACTCTTAGGCTAAGGGAAAACACAAAATAGACAAAATATTACCATAAAATAGAAATACTTTACACTTTTCCGGAAATTCCTCATGCCATGGGGAACCTTCAAACATATATTGCAACGAAGAACAGCAACTAAAACGCCTACATGTCATCAGCTCTTATAAAAGAGACAAATCGTCATTACATTTGGCATATTTCAAATTGAACAAAACCATTTGATAAAAATATCGTTAAGTATTAACAAATGATTTTTAAAATTCAAAGTCGAGACGAATCACCCATTTCCCCTAGACATTTTGATTTAGGAAAATAAGAAAATTGCTGCTGCATACTTAATCATACCCACGTGATAACACATAACTTTTCAGTTCATTCTCGGACCAATTCAGTTGAAGTACTGAAAGGAAGGAAGGGATTAACAAAATGTTAACTTTTTTTGAGCTGACCAAAAATAAATAATTATTCGTGATGAAAATGTAGTACTCAAGCTCCTCTCAGGGAAAACAGGACATTTTCCTCCTCCAGCATAAAAAGTTCATTACCTGAATTATATTTTGCCTCGAAAAAAACGAACCGGAGTAAAAAAAATGGACTCCTCGTTCCCTGGCGCGGGCGAAAAGGAAGCAACCGCCTAACGTCGCGCGTAATGAAAATTGAGCTTCAGCGGCGGTTAAAAAGCATCATTTTTCACAATATACACACCTATGAGAGCCGGTGTGTAATGAGTTTACGAGTTTTCATCAGCGGACTGGGAGGATGTTGAGGGGGAGATGTAGGAAAGGTGAGAGGGAAAGGGAAGTGGCAGGAGATGAGAGAAATTAGGACCTCTCCTTCACATCATTTTTTCAAGCTCCGCAGAAAGCATCGACCCTGGATTTTTCAGCCGTCAAAAAACTAACTTTCCTGGGCGTGAGTAGGCGTTGAGGTTTCGACGGTGTAGGCAGGAAAGGGGACCAGGTAGGTTGGTAGGTATTCGAAGAGAAGAGAGACGGGTGGTTAAACACTCTCCCTCCAACCCTCCAAAAAAAACTCCCCTTTCTAACCGATTCCACCCAACTAATCCACGGAGGAGGTGGTTGGTAGTTTTCAACCCCCACTCGCCCTCTCCATCCCATCACTTGGTCACTAGAATTTCCGACTTTTTAGTCCCGGCGAGCCCACCGAAATTAAATCAAGACCGTTAAAATTTATGGAAAAACTCGTGAGAGCGCTAATTAGACGCGCATGAAATCCCATTATGAGAAGGAGGAGATAAAAAAATAAAGCGAGAAAAACTTTTCCGGCGGCGGGTATCGGCCCGACCTCGGCCGAGAGAGAGGAGCGACGGACAGACGTACTCTGGGGCGCCGAAATTAATTTGGCGCGATGGAAGTTTGAAAAGATTCGTTCGCCGTCATCGGCTGAGCGCAGAGAGAATGCAAGCGAGAAAAAAGCCTCAATTTATGCGTTTATCGCGGACATAAATCATTAAGTGAGCATTATTATCATTACTAACAGTGCTTTACCGATTAAGGGATGCTTTTATGGATCGCTCCGATTCATGGACTCATCTATTCCGCCATAAAAAGGTTTTCTTCCTCACACCTTTTCTGTCTTTAATAAATCAAATTGTCTACCTCTTTTTATTTCGCCTGACTTGCTTATCCTCTACCTCCCTCAGTTATGCCTTCTCAGTACTTCAACTTCATTAACGACCTTCAGCCTCTGATAATTTGTTCCATCAAACACCTCTACTTCGTTCTTATCTCCAGCGGTTACCTCTTTCGCTTCCCACACCTGGTAAGCGTATTCTAAGATGTCAGTCTGGTATGCATTGTAGTCCTCGTTTTGGGCTATTTCATACTTTTACTACTATCTATTTGCGTCCTCTATCCTAAATGTCCCCAGACTATTTGCTCCATGCTAACCTATGCTGCATTAAAAACCCTTCAATAATTTTTTAAACAATCAATTTATTATCTTTTTCTTCAAATCTCGCAAATTTTTCTCCATGGATTTTGTTGCTAACTCCATTTTCTTCCTAGCAGCCTTAATAATAAGACCAGTGTTTTCCTCCATGAATGAAAAATCAATACACATCTCCATATGTTAGAGTTCGTTATCAGCGACAAACATGTAGCTCATACATTTTACCTAATAAGCATTTCTCCAGAAAAATCTCATTGATATCGATTCACAAAAATTAATAATAATTTCAATTCTCATGTGTGAGCACATAAATTAAGGCATACTATGCTTAAATCGAAATAGTTTCTAAATCACTAATCTACATCAACTGTACATAGCGCATCTAATAATTGAACATGGGTTAAATGTATCCTAGATGCACCACGTGCGAATGTCTAAGCAGGATAAGCCGTGGTCCAATATTTAGCAAAAATACAATTGAAAGGATATGAGTGACAATCACGCGGCAAGCAGAATTTGAATACATGGGTAATTCAATTCCCAAAGTTGGACTGATTGATTGACTGATGACACGGAGTCAAATTGCATTTTCAAGCTCGGCCGGTCACACGATACCCAAACCTGCTTGGTCAAATCTTTCGCAAAATTTTTAACACGCGATATCACCTTCACATACACATGAGAAAGCTATAGTATAAACATTTTATGTCTTCTGAAAACCGTAAATATATTCCTTACAACCGCTAATAATTCACAAAAAAGGTAGAAATATAAGAAATATACCAATAAAAATCATTAACATTTCCATGAATGTGAAACTTGAAACTCAAAGAAGCATATCTCAAGGGTAAGAAATAACAAGGTAAATGGTTGCAGGATTTACTTTGTATAAGTTATCTTTTATGGACCAAATAAAATGACTTCATTTACTCCACTTGAGGTTTATTAGCACGACCCGAATTTCGACACTTCGTGTCATTTTCAGGAGACATCAGGTGAGGTCGTGCTAATAAACCTTAAGTGGAGTTAACAAAGTCATTTTATTTGGTCCATGTCCTCTTCCAGCTAAGAATTTCACGCATTATATCGAATCCCAATCTCCATAAATGCATCAATGAGATACAATAATGGTAAAAAATAGAATTAAGTCACAACGTTCATAGAATTACAAGAATAAAATACTGCCAAGCTCCAAATACTTAAATAAGGAACTCGCAAAAAGAGGAAGTATAAACTGAGGAAAAACAATTCATGAATGCAATGATCAATTCATTTTACGTAAATGATTCGACCAAACAAAAGATCATCACAGCACCTCCGAAGCAAAATAATGATCCTAGAATGAAGCGCTATTTCCCATGGCCACAATAACTGCATTTGTCCCGCATATGTCCAAGATTTTTCTCAACAAAATACCTAAACAACACTCTTTTAAATCAATAGCCATGAAAATTTGTAATTTAAAAAAAATTAAACGATCAAATATAAGGGGATATGCATAAAACTTCAATAATTCAATAACTCTGATTGATGAGTAAATCAATCGGGAATTTCCAAATAGCAAATTTTTGCGTCAGTTTTGCAAAGTTTTAAATTCAGCATAATATGCAAAGACAAAACACAAAGCCGACAAAAACGCAAAAACAAGTGAGGATAAGCCAAATAGAGAACAGGAATTGATTCGCTTTCTGGGGCCTTAGAGCCGGTAAAAGCGATGTGGGATCGCACAACCAGCGGAAAGATACAAATAATCCACAAGGAGGAAAATACGCCAAAGCATACGTATTACCAATACATAAATCCTCTAATTAAGCCACGCACATGCAAATTTCAGCGAGTACAAATTCCACCTAATGATGGGCTTGATTCTTGAATTATTCCCAGGAGCGTGGATACATTTTTAACGGAGCATCACTAATTATATGCGCCAGATTACGCGAGATCAGAAGGGTGACATCGAACTGCAGGATTGATGCACACGACTCGCTCTACGCCCATCCCTTTCAATATGAACGCACGAAATATTGTCTGCCAGAAAGTTGCATTAAACAAAGCGTTAGCCATAATCTTTAATCGCTAAAGGGATGGTGGTATATTAAAGCTAAAATTCCTACTTAGGGGATGGAATGTTCAACATACTATACAAATGTATTGACGGAAGCCATCTTCGTTTGTTGCCTACCTCATTTTGGCCTTATAATCCCCACGGGTGAATCTCTTTCGAGGCTTTGGATGAAATTTAAGCACAGCAAATTGATGACTAAAATTACGAAATTCTAATTCAAAGGAGAGTGGGGGATTATCTGCAACGTGCATTATCTCCCGGAAATTGAACTTCTCCGAGGCAGACTTAATGCACTTTGATATTAGGGCAGTCTGATTTAAGGAGAGGGAGAAATGTAAGGTAAACGGTTACCCAAATACCACCCAAAGTAAGAATCAGTTTCATTTTCATACATTTCCCTGCACTAGTTCGATGAAATATCTATTTCTTCACGTCATGTCTATCACAGATCTCGAGAAATATCAGAATGCCAAAGCAGAATATTTTATCAAAATCGTAACGTTCATCTGACAAAGGGGAAGTATACACAGAAATATGCGATGAATATAGTTGTGGTAAGAGACACATATTTCCCTGGGACATAGAAAAATACTTCTAATTCGAAGACACCGTTTTAGACTCACTAAATCAGAAAGTAACGAGTAGCTTCCTAGTTCTGGCATAGTATTCATATGAAAGACACGATTTTGGGCACTGAATAGTTTCTCAATCGTCAAGCATCACCCTCCACTGGGTTAATAAAACAGACAGGAAGGTGTAAATGGTCAGGGGCGTGTAGATATATACAGATATTTGGTATGATGGCTCAGGTCAATTTCAAGCCATTTGTATGCTGAACGGCCAATACAAAGGAAATGGATTTGTGCAGACAATACAAAGAAAACAGGAGTTCTAGTTAGAGAATTGTCTCGGTATCGTTATGATTTTTCTTAGTAAAATTAGGGAGATTCTAATTAACAAAAATTCAAATATGAAAGAACATAATCAACGATAATATATAAAAATATTATTGCAAAACACGATCCATAAATTGCTTCGCGATATAGAAATACAAGGTGGCTCATTTTTCGAAAAAAATTAGAACACTTTGATGTACCAAGAAACAAACTGATCTCCTTTCACATATACTTTGCGCAAACATATAATACCATGCAACTACCTATTGCGACAAGACGACAAGAAATTGACTTGTATTGGTTTCAAAGAGCATCTGATAATTGTCATTTCATTTGTGTACTGTGGCATGATGAAGAAAAACATGCGATGCGCAACGTTTCCTCCAGTAAAGATCGTCAAATGTTACGCGTCACCAGAACTTATGTTGAACGAAGCAAAGCAAGAAGTAGATCATAAAAAGGAACACAAGGAATGCGTTCTGAGAGACACTTAATTCGCGATTCAAAGGCAAAGAGTACCGCTGTAGACTAAGGTAAACTATAGTGTAAATAACCAGTAACGCGAGCCAAAATTATCGCGAGAGTCACTAGTAACGATGCCGTGGAGTTACTGCAAAACCGACCGCAATACTACTCGGCGTCGCTACCACACTCCCGCCATTGTCTCCCACTCAGCTTAGTGTTCCCATCTCTCCGTTTCCGGTTCTATGCCCAGCCACCCATTCTCCTGACCCTTTATTCTCTTCCGACGGGGCGAAAATCACGGAGGAAAAAAAACAACCAAGCTCCCGCGACGACACAGGAAAAAGAAAATCCACAACGAGCAAAGCTACACAAACAAAAACCCTATCTCTCCCTCCACTCAACCGCTAGCCTTTTAAAGATGAGATGCATAACGCCAACTTGACATTCTCCGGGCGAAATGACCGGAACATTTTAATCAGCGAAACCGCGCAATAGAAGGGAGATATATATGTAAATAAAACACGCGAATATCGAAAATAGAAGGTAAGGAGCGTGCTCGTGGTTTCGGAGGAAGGGTTCGTCCGTTGCTAAGGCGGGAAATGTACAACATGGCAACGGAGGAGGATGAAGAGAGGGAGAGAGAGAAAATCTGTGCAGCCGGAGTGTTTAGAGGAGAGACTGAAATGAGAGGATGAAAAATTTGCGAAGAGTTACCGACGCGGGCCTCACGGGGGTGGTAGAGGGGGCAGTCGGACTCGAGCGGCCAAAGCATCGGATCAGGGATATATTAAAAAGGATGACCTTTCCATCACGTTTAGTATGAGATACAATTGTATCTTCTTTTTACTCCAGCTACAAAAAGGAAATAAGCCTCGGCGTTGCATTGAGTGCATTCCCACACATTAAAGCCGTCCAATCACGGAAGGGATGAAATACGAGAGACGGGAAAAGGGCGAGAAGCCCAGGTAGAGATATCCCAGGATACGGCCGCAATGCAAATGAATAATTATCGGGGATGCCGAGAAGAAAAAAATGTTCGCGGACTTTCATGAGCCTAAATCTACTGTTAAGCCGGCGTAATGCAAAACGCGAAATGCCCAGGGCTAGGATGCAATTGTTTACCACCGCCATTATTACAGCAACTTGGAATGCAACAGGAGGCACTATATACTCCATATCTCGTGATTATTTCCCGCGTGGAGCTCCAGATTTGAGAATAGTTTTTGCAATATTCTGATAAGAGCATTGTCAGAGGAATAAATGGAACGCAATGAGTAAGAAATAAAATAATTAAATCCAAGGGAATCAAAAAGCAGGTATTATCTGTACTGAATATAATCTTCCAAAAATAAAAATGTTGGCTATTGGCGGAAATAACTCCGCAGCAATTGTGTTCCAATATGCCGCAAACTTTGCAGAGCCATTTTACGTGGTCATGGAATGTGGTGCACCATAATTAATGAAAAGCTTAAGATTGCACAAGAACAATTAATTACTGAAGCACAGAAATAATCAAAAAAAGATTGTGGCCAGTCGCTCGAAGATAATTAAGCTTCGGTGCAGAATTTAACTACCGAAAAGCATAACGAGCTAATCATGTTGGAGAACTTTTCTATCCAAAAAGAAACGATAACCACCACAGAGAAATATAATTATATTTTCCCTTTGGCCTTAAAGTCATAATTGTATGGTAGTTATACCATTGAAGAGCAACGAAATATTCTAATTCTATCATCAAGTTTCAGACTTAAGCCCATCAGGAAGTAATTTTCTATGGAAATGCCTCATGGATTAAACAAAAATCAATTCAGTTCCAAATTATATTGCACCAAAAGTAGCACAAATGTACAAATTACACTGCCAGATCCGCCAATCCAGGGATATCCAAGGCTACTTGGATCTATTTTTATTTCTTCCTTAAACAAATATATTGATTTACAGGCATATTTAAATCATGCAATAGAGTATATTTAGTTTAGATATAAGCTATTAGGTTCAGATATTTTTCAACCTCAACAGAACCTGTATTACGAGAGAAAGCGTTTATTGAGACCAATTCAGTAGAAAAAGAAGTCGTGGAGCAGAAAGAATCATTCCTGGTAGCTCTAAGGATTTTTTGCGGAGACACCTCAGATAACATTTTCTAATGCTGAGTTGGACACGATGGCAAATATGCATAAAACACAATATGAAAATTTTCTGAATTATCATTAAGCAACAGTAAAGAAAAATAACACCTGGTTCTATACATGAGAATCTAATCCCCAATCGCCCACAGGACTTCTATTTAGATTGAGGATCGTGAAAGCATCTCACTTTGAACGTAATAACTCACATTTTCCTATTTGCCTTTCATCAAAGAGCTTGACATGCAGTAATACCCTGGACACTTCTGACGAAAGATAGAGCAGCCGACGTAATTGAAAGCCAGATTAACCCTCCAAAGAGGCTTATTAACTTTCGTTTAACTCACACGAATGCGGTCAAAATTCAAAAGACGAAACAAAGGATGTCTTCAAAGGGAAAATAAGGATAAACATTTTCACTTCCATGCATTATCAGTTTAATTCTGAATGCTCGGGAGACCTCCCTTTTGTCAAGGGTAACAGCTAGCGTCTTTCAAATGGAATTATTAAACCACTTCCCTCCCAACGTTAATGCGATGTCAGGTACCTTTACAGGTTCAAGGGCGGAAAGAAAATAAGACTTTAACGCTCTGGAGCATTTGAAATCGTGCATCAGGAACAAATAAAAAGCCCTTTTGCGCAACACACAAACGGAGAGATGGAAAAGCAAAGATTTAGCCAAAGTCAAGGGTTGCGCCTCCAGCTGTAAGCTGTTTTCTCCGGAAATGACACGGACGACCGGCCCGGAAGACGGGTTTTAGGCAGTGAAAGGTTGCCAAAGGCAGTTTTTTGAGGTAATATACAGACAGCGTTGCTAGACTCATTTTAAAAGAAGGCAAGGAACTGATTACGCGTGTTGGGAACCGCTAAAACGAAAAGATGCGTCACAGACGGTGACAGCTGGTAGATATTTTGTTTGAACGGATCCAAGATAATTCAACATGTGTCAGCTACCATATTCCGCGTCAGCGTTTGGACATCCCTTATCTACTCACGAACATTGGTATTGGAAATAGGAAGGCCACTCAGGACTGTACCTATAATAATAAGTATTATAAGACTTCAGGTGAAAAAAAGAAATAATTAACTAAATAGAAGTAGGTTCCGCAATGGCTACTAATGAAATATGGAGGAAGCCTATGTAACACAATGCTATTTTAAAGATTTTTAGCGAAAGCGTTTGATTTTACTTATTACGCAATCATCTTTAATCTTGTAATATGAATCAATGCGTGTTTTGTACGGCGTCCGACTTAGTTTCTCAAAAGTTCCCTAAAAAGGAATTAATACTAATCAGGGTAAATTTATATATTGGATAATATAACCTTTTTACCACTGATGCCAACATACCATAGAACAATAAATTCTGTACTGTCTCGAAGGGGTTTCATTCTTGCACTAATTCTAGTTCCACTTTCTCAACATACTTGTCACATAAATAGGTGTGTTCTTTAGACTTCGTCTGTCAAAGAAGCGGGCACAGTATGCGGTCAAGAGTTTTCTCCTTCATAGAACGATACTTTAATTTTATAATTACTCACGTTTAGACCGTGTTGGGCAGACGAAGTACCACTAAAGAGGCATTTTGTGTATTTTATAGTTTGCAGGTTTGCTTTGAAGTTTCTGAGCGACCATAATTCTTTCTGAATAGGCCGAATTTTTTTCATCCAAGCAGGGGGTTCCGGTCCTCTTACGTTTTCCTGGTTCCATAGCCATCCAATCCCTACTTTTTCCGAAACATTTTTCTATCCTGGACCACTCGAGGCGCTATCTCTGCTTTTTTCTGGTCTCTTTTGTTCGCAGCAAAGTATTTCATTGCCTCACATTTTGCCTTGCTTCGGTTTTCATAAAATTGTGTACAGTATAACTTTTTTTATATTATAAAATTTAGATCTGTTACAAGATCCAAACGTAAACTAGAACAAAGACGCTAAGGGGCGCGAGAATTAGCCAATGTTAAAGCCCTCATAAAAGCTCTTGGGTGTTTGTTCTACAATTTTAACTAATGGGTAATTTTGTGCATAAAACATTATCTAAGGTCTAAATTTCTTTACCATATGTACGTTCATCGTTGAAAAATAGTTAGAAATATCGCCACCTACACGTGAAATAAAAAAAATGTAATTATTTTGAAAAGGAATTATTATTAAGCCAAATAGCTTACTAAAACGTATGTTGAGTCGTCAATCCTTTTACGCGATAAGGCTTTGCTAAAAAAACGTAAAAATGCTAAATACTAGACCGATTCTACCAGCTCAAGAAATTGGAACCGATAAGGGATTAACTATTTAAACAACGCGATAATTATAGCTCCAATTATTCGAACTGAGTATCGGAATCATGGGTCCAATGTTAGTGACCACGTTGGATTCTTTTAAGAGAATGGCTACTAATTTCTCGCAATAAAAAGAAAACTACCTAAACATAAATAGACCGGAGTCATTCCAGTTTAAAAATAGTCAAGGGGTGACTATAGTCAGCGTACTTTGAAGTCTACGATAATATCTATGGCAGCCTTACCGGTAAACATTTTTGTCGCCCCTTCATCTAATTTCTGGTGTACAGAGTTAAACGCTCAAAAGAGATTAAATGAAAACGGGTGAGGGCTCCTTTCGACGGAATTAATTAGTGGTCACTTAACAAAAGTAAGCATTCCATCGAAATATAAAATCACTTTTCGAGTAAAATGAATGACTAAGCTATAATTAGGACGGTGTAAAAGTGAATACGGCAACGAGATGATCAAAATAAAAGCTTTTTTTGTGAGCTCGCAAACTACAACATGCTCTAACCCATGAATAGCAACTTACAATTTGTAAATGGAAGGAAGAGCTATCAATTAGGATTTCACTTTTAATAGTTGAAATTCACGTAATAGCATTCGCTTGACAGCATTGAACGTCGTGCTATATTAATTTATACTTTCAAGGAGGACGACAATGAAAACTAACTTATCCATACAATATATTTTTACCATAGATAGATGGATTGAGTACTTACAGCTCATGCATATCCACTCTATTGTAAGGCAGGCTGAGACACATGATTACTTACCTAAAAAAAGCAAGAAACACAATGCATTAGATCATGAAATTAAGATAAATTACGCTTTCAGAATTCGAGAACTGATTCTTTATAAAAAAACATGAAATGTGCATAATATCAGAGTGTAAGTAAGTAGTCAAAATCATTATTTTTCACCTCGCTGGACAACGTAACCTTCAGGAATAATTAATTCTCATAACAACTCCCACGGACATTACACTGGATTAATTCAATTGAGAGGAATTCTATGACGGGAGGAAAAAATTTCAGACTCTTGAAGGAAACCCACGAGTGCTAGTCCAAAGCTTGGCGCGGGAAGTAATTCATCAAGAGGAGCATACATTTTATTTTTTTGTACATTTTCCTCCTCGCCGAAAGGGTACGACGTATTTTCGAGGAATAAAATGCGCATTTAGAGACGGGTAACACATAACGAAGCCTAAAAACAAGAAATGAGAAACGGAAAAAAATACTTTATCCCTCCCGGTGACACAGTAATGCTCGCCTTTCAGGAACATATTTTCAAATTACGCCCTGGTGGTCATGCTAGGCGCAACCGGGGCGAAGAGGAAAGGGTGCAATGGAGGGAAAAGGGGTAGGTTTCTGGGGCGAAACGAGGGGAGGGCGAGGTTTATTAGGGTACGAGGTGCAAAGGGGAGGGCAGGACAGCGACGGGCGTTGAAGGGAGGGTAGAATTTATGACGTGATGAGGCGGAGAAGACGGGGCTAGCGGGGCGGAGGAAATAGGAACCCCGGGAGAAAATGGAGACCCCTTGGACGGCAGATGAAGGAAGGATTTATTATGCAAAATCGGGGGGGGGGGGGGGGCGAGGGTGGGGAAGGAGGGTAAACGGGGACGACGGTTGAACGCGGGGAAAAACGACGTGATGGAAGATTAGCGGACGAGGCAATAATAATAATAATGATTGAAGTAACGACACCATTTACACAAAATGAAGGCCTGAACGAGAAGTCATTGCGGGGTGCCTACGGAGCCAGAAACAAGCGCAACTCTTCCAGCTATAATTCCTTTACTAAGCATTTTCTACGAATCACATCTTACCCTAAAAAATAATTTATTGATATATTCACCATAAAACTTGTCACACTGAATTTCCAGATCAGTTTACACATATTTATCAAGCCTGGGCGTAATATAGAGTTTATCACACTTAGCCCCTCCTGGGCCGCAGATATCCATCACCATTTCCCCCTTCAGCTTAGTACACCAAGTTGGGTCATCCGAGGATACGACTGATTAATAAGGTCATTTGCGCCATTGAGGGAAGGTGGGCAGGGCGACAAGAAGGACATTATTTGCGACATGGGTAGAGAGCGCCCCAGGGCCGGCACACTCTTACGAAGGTGCAGAGGGGTCCTCATTCAACGTATGAGTCGACGGCCAGAGTTATTCATGTGCTCTCCACACAGTACTCAAGAAGAAATCAGGATGCCACTTAAATTCTCTAATACCACCGCTATTTGACCCAAGATCCTCTGTATAGGAGGCCAATGTACAAAAATGCAAATCCATCACGGCCCATATTCAACCCTGCATATATCGCATCCGACCGCAAGGAGTCCTCTTTGCGTAACTTTATTACGCACACACATTTCTCCCAAAAACATTTTCTCCCCCAAAATCATACCCAAATTGTTGGCCATTAAGCATCATCAACAACATTAATTTTACATTTCAAAGACTGATTCACTGCATCCCTCTACTCTTCCGGTATCCAGCAATTTACCTCATACCGTGGTAACTCTTCTATTTCATACCCCATCGTAGCTGGTATTTGTTCCTCAGCCTTCCTAGCGCAGCTATTTATTCGAATTTCCTAAATTATACGTGCCTGACAAATTGGTTGAGACAATTTCTGTTTGTTCTTCTACTATTCTATACCTTTCCTAATTTCAGATCTTATTCGTCCATTTAATATTCAATATCTGCATCCAGCTCTAATTATTGAATTTCTATACTCCCTTGTGTTCCAGCTTACTAATGACCCATACCTCTGAGTCATGAAACACATCACTCCACAGGAATGTTTTCAGGTACTTCTCCTTTGCCCCCATCAAACACAAATATAACTATATCCTCTACTGTGAAATTATAGCAAGGGCATTGGATTGGAATGAAATTAGGCGGATAGAAAACTCGATGATTCACATTCAACGCTGCTAGAGCTCTAGTCAAATTCAGTCGGTGAATGGTTGGTGGAAAAAATAAATACAAAAACATAAAAATTCAAATCTCCCACTGGGGGTCAACTTATAACGAAAATGACAGGAGCAGAAATTATGTCAGTATAATTTATTCAGTAAAAAAAGCATTCGAAAAAATAACAATATAAACACAAATTAAAGGAAAAATTACTAGCACGTTGTTCTAAAGCCTGGAGTTCGGATAAATGTCAAGTAAAGGTTTGGATGATGACACAGAGAAGAGTGAAGAAGAATAAAGAATATAGGAGACAATCATAAGCAAGGAATGATGCTATGCAAATTAGCGGCACAACTCCGCTATGCCAGTCCCAAGCCTGGGGCCTCACCACGCAAGAGGTGAGTTCTCTAGCATGTCTCCCTTAAATATCCTACTTGCATGTCAATAGTGCGTGTTTGGTGATCTTCACCCCCTGCTACACCCTCGTGGTGGCTCGCAGGGAATTACGTAGATGTAGATGTGAAGGAGGGGGGATCGAGGAGTAACACCTCGAAAAAAAACCTGGGTTCAGCTGGCCCCAGCTGATAGAACCCTGTAAGGGCCCATTGTCCAGGGTTACGGACGAAGACCGCACCGGCGGTGAAGGCGGAGAAGAGATACTTCAGAACGGCAAACCCGGCGTAAGTGGCAACCATATAAACCTTGTAGATGCCTTGTAGATGGGCGATAGCTCGTCAAAGGCTAGAGGAAGAACACCTTGATCAAAAATTACCTGGTCCTCCAGGTTGGGGGTTGAGGCGATGGGTTTGCACCCCATCACTCGAAAAAAGTGAAACCCGCAAAAACTCCAAGCACAAAGCCGCGGGAACTGGACGGGAAAAACCGTAAACGACCTGGCAAACGTAATAGGCAAATGATTTTGGAACCTGGAACATAAAAGGCATCAAAGCCAAACAAAAAGAGGTCTTTAGGACTTTAGATCTCGTCTCAGTTGGTCACTTAAGAAGAATGCCGGAGGAACAATGGGCATCCAGGATATGGCATTGGGAACCTAACCAAAGGAGACGAAGAGGAAGACCCAAACTCTCTTTGGAGGACGGAGTTAAACGAGCCATGGATGACAGACACATGCAGGAAACAGATTGGCTGGATAAAGGAAGGTGGAGGCTTGGATGCGAGAGACGCCGGATGGTGTAATCCCACTCGCAAAAAAAATATATATTAGCGGCAGAAGAAAAATTTAAGCAAATAATGAAAGGATTTTTCATTCAAGATGTCAAAGCTAGCGCGGATCAGAATATAAAATCGATAAAATACGATGAACGGAGCGAAATGCGCTGTTGCAACGCACAGGGGCCTGACACCAGGTAGCATTCTGTAAACACATGTCATGGCCGAGTATTCTCCAAAATTAGCACGGAAACTATTAGCTTTGAAAGAAGTTTAAAAAATATTTCGCCATAAGTAATTGGAAACATTAGATTATTCGCGACGGAAACCCTTTACGAGAATAGATACAGTTAAAAACATGAGGCAGGCGAGTGTCATAGTTCATTTGTTCTCAAAAGCACTCCAGCGGAGATTAACTCTGCTCTCAATACGTTATGATGCGCACTGCCGAGATGGCAGTGCCTTCAACGAATAAAAAAACAAGACCGCTGTTGTCTTTCGAAGTGACCGACGAGGTTAACTGAAAGGTAATGAACCCTGAGGGTGGGAAACTAAATATATCACCGAAGAAAACATTTACAAAGCACAGAAAAACAAAAACTTCGCTAAAACCCACGCTTCAATGCATCAACATAATAATCAGCTGATTGGAAACTACACAACAGATACCTTAGAAACCAAGCAGGAAGTGTAAGTTAAGGGAGGAAATGGGGTAGAGATTTGTGGAGAGTAGGGAAACATTTATTCAGCAATAGAAGATGGAAAAGGGGAATTTGCGAGTAACAGACACTCATCAAGGAGAGCAACTCCAGTGTCAAAGGATATCAACTCCGGTGTAAAATTCCGATATCAATCCCGCTTCATATGGATCCCATGTGCTGGCAGCATATTCCAGATGTAGCCTAACGATTGAAAAATGACAATAGTTTCCCCGTGGGCAATTAAACGCGGAAAAGTAATTCAAAAACCAGCAAGAAGAGAAAACAAAGCCATTGGGTGGATTCGTACAAGACAGAAAAACTGGTTGGAAAAAACATAGTCACAAATGAAATTACCCAAGAATGTGCGATAGGCACCAAGAGATTCAGTTTTATGCCAAACAGTGCAGCTGAAGTACCTACTTTCCATAAAATATATGTAGGGGAAGTGAAGAGGCCGAAACATTGCCGCTAATACCAGTTTTCGTACCCAGAACTTTAACACGGGAAGCTTGTACTAATGATACGACACTAACCAGATTCCCTTTCAATAGAATAATCAGGTTTAATAATACTGGGACAATATTTCACATCATCTGCCAGAATGCCCTCCGAAAGCCAAATTGGTAAGGTGGCAAATGGGAACGACCAGCATTGTTATCTCTGATTCACCGAAAGATGTTAATTTTAGATGTATTAAGAATACGAGTGCGAACCCTTTCCGTTTTCCAATGAATACCTGTTGCCTGGAACAACTTTATAATCATTTCGTATAACGGAATAAGATTGCAAAAATAACAAGATGCAAAATGCAACATTTATTTTCCCATGTATTACCTAGCATAAATCACATTTGAGCTAACCTCTCCTTCTATCCGTTTTGCAGCAGAATTGTAATAGCTAAATCAATGCAACAGAGAAGAATTAGCCACTTGGGTTGTTTAATAGAGGCGCAGCGCTACATCAAAGTATTCCTAATCTTAGTGGGGGCAAAAAAAAATATATATATTATAGAAATATATATTTATTTATTTATTTATCCCCAGTAACAGCTAGGAATACATCTACATCTACGTGATACCCTGCGAGCCACCACGAGGATGTGTGGCAGGGGGTGAAGATCACCAAACATGCACTATTGACATGCAACTAGGATATTTAATGGAAACATGCTAGATAATATGGTCACATGCAGCTAGATGGTTAGTATCTACATAATATGAAATGGATTATTGGTTGTTATTACATGCATCATGCACTACAGACTACTCTAACTATATTTCACCTACCTATCCCTTTGTTACGCTGCCTATTGTTCTCTCTTATAGTGCGAGGGAAAAATGACATTTTAAATCTATCGGTACGATAATCTATCTCTCTAATTTTGTTAATATGATCAAACCTAGCATAATACGCAGGGGTTCTCAATATATATCTAACGTCATCTGTGAACAACTCTGTTTCGAATTTACTTAAAAGGTTTAACCTAAATTTTAACCTGCGTTCTGATAGTAATTCCCATCCTAGTTCTTCTATTAACCTCGTAACACTAATACAATTATCATAACGGCCTTTAACAAACCTAGCAGATCTCCTTTGCACGCGCTCTAATTCTTTTATCATACCTTCCTCGTAGGGATCCCATATACTAGCGGCATATTCTAAATGAGGCCTGACAAGTATAAAATAGCTTCTGTCACGTACTCTCTCATCGCATTTGCCTAGAACCCTTTTTACGAATGCTAATCTACGGTTTGCTACACTAGTTTTTTCCCTGATGTGTTTCTCCCATGACATGTCTTCAGTGATGGTGACGCCTAAGTATTTAATAGATTCTACGTTAGATATTTTCTTTTCTTTGATGCAATAGTTTTTCCGGGGAAAGCCATTCTTTTTCCAAAAGTCCATAATCGCGCATTTCTTCAAATTTAATTCTAGTTGCCATCTATCACACCAATCATCAATCGCATCTAAATCCTTAGCTAAAAACTGTCTGTCCTCTTCATTTCTAATTTCCTTATACACTACTGCATCATCGGCAAAAAGACGGAGTTTGCTATTTTTTACTACTGTATTTAAGTCGTTTACGTACAGAAGAAATAAAATTGGGCCTATCACGCTTCCCTGGGGAACACCTGATGTAACTTTTACTTCGCCGGAGCTGACACCATCTAATACCACCCTTTAAACGCGTTCATGTACGAAATCTCCTATCCAGCCTACTATATTACTGTCTATTCCGTATGATGCTAATTTCGCGAGTAACTTACAGTGGGTAACCTTGTCAAAAGCTTTTCTAAAGTCAAGAAACGCTGCATCTACCTGTACGTTACCTTCTCCGGAAACTAAAATATCGTGAACAAAAAGATTTAATTGAGTTTCGCAAGACCGTCCTTTTATGAACCCATGCTGGTTTGTTATCAATAAATCCTGGCTGTCGAGGTGTCCCATTATTGATGTAACTATTATATGCTCTATAATTTTACATGATAGTGACGTTAATGATATTGGTCTATAATTACATGGCTGTTCCCTATCTCCACTTTTATAAATTGGGGTCACGTTTGCTATCTTCCAGTCTTTGGGAACCGCGTGTTCTTCGAGGGATTTGTTAAATATTACTTTAAGATACGGAGCCATTTCGAGAGCTAATTCCTTATAAACACGAGCTGGAATTTCATCAGGACCTGAGGACTTGTGCGGGCTAATGTTACTTAGTAAGGATATGATTCCGCTACAAGATATATCGATCGGGGGCATTAGTTGTTGAAATCCGTCTGGTATGGTTTCGCGCAAATTATGCTTAGATTGATTAAAAACGCTCTGAAAAAATAATTCAACAAATTAGCCTTATCTAAACTGGAAGTTACTATTTCGCCTCTATCGTTTCTCTCTTCTCGAATAGTCAATGCTTAAGCTCTAAGATTTGAATTTTATGCCGCTAGTAAAACGCGGTCATCAACACAGCACAAAGAGCACAGGAACGCGAGCTTAACCTGCTAAAACAAGCAACAATACCGAGAGGACAGACGGAACAAACTCGGCCATTCACCTTGGCGCGATGACGGGGAACGAACGGTTGGCCTATCGGGAGCAAAAGAGATGAAGCGCTTTACGATGGAGGAGGCAGGGCATGGCAGGGAGTTGGAGAAGCCCAGAGCTATGGAGGGGGGGAGGGGAGGGTCAGTGGGAAAGCGCAGTGATTCGCACAACTGGCACAGGGGAAGCGGTAAAAAGGTAGGCTTTTGCGCGGACCCCAGCTCTGCTGTCGTAATGGCACGAGTGCTGGAGCGGGTGGGGACCCGGCAGGCGATGCTTCACAGACACGCGCACCTCCCATCCCCGCTTCGTTAAATAGAAAGGGTCTTTCCCCACAAAGCGTTCACGGCCATTGTTGCCTCGCTGAGAGGGAGAAGGGGGGAGGGTGGCTGTGTATGCTTGCGTAAGGGGAGGGAGGGGGGGCAAAGGCTGGAGGGTTGGACACTACCATAGAGCAACCGCTCTCCACTTCCAGCCTGGAAAGACCACGGGGGACACGAGAGTTCCCAAGTCGAAATGTGAACATATTCCTGCTTAGATTTACCTCGGATTATTCTATTCTTTCAAAGTTTCTCTTTAAACGGAAGCTTTTCATTTCAAGCTCGTAAATCATCACCATCGGTCGTTCAATCCTAAGATTATTTGACTGCAGCAGCACTTCATCATCACCATGTAATTTATCGAGTAAGTATGAGGAGGTTTGTGTAGAAGTCAGCGAAAAATCTCCAGTTCTATCGCCTGTTCATTCACTTCCAGATAGTTCTTATATACTCATACCTTAATCTTCTTCTTTGTTTCATCAATCTTACGTACTTAATTTGGTCAATGCATTTATCCCTTGGCCTACCCTTAGCGACCATTTTCCCTTTGAATATATTCTTCAGAAAACCATAATGCCTCAGGCTGTGCACACAACATCTGGTTCTTCTTTTCCGTATAGTGTTCCATATGGTCCCATTCTCTCCTACTCTTCTGCAAACTTCTACATGTCTTATTTTATCACTCCATTTCATCAGCAGTATCCTTCTATTAACCAGGTTACGAAGGCTTCTAATTTTTTCAGCTACATATTTCCAATGGTCGATACTTCCGACCCATTGAGTGCAATGTTCCACAAGAATGTTTATACGTACCGTTTCCTTGTTCATAGTCCGACCTTCTTTGAACTAAGTAGCTGTCTTTTCACCATGAACGATTGCCTGATAACTTTTCTTTGCCTGGAATATTCTACATCTGATGTCGCTTACATAAAGAAGTTCTTTATCACGTAAAACAAGACGAAGGCCACGGAAAAGAGGAAAAAAATAAGTAATAAAAGAAGTACTAGCGTAGTATTCTGAAAAACGGGTTCAATATTAAGGATACAAGACTCAGAATCATACTGCCTAGTAAAATAAACACTGCATACATATGGAACTGTTAAACAGTCTAATCATAAAGGCAAAAAACGATGGTTTAATCTTAAATGTACATTATTTTGGCTCCGAGACTCGTCTTTGATAATATAAGACTAGCATGTTGTACAAAGATTGAGAGGAAAGGAAGCTTATGGCATACATTCGAGAACATGATGATAGTGGAAGACGGACGTAATGATATGAGAGGGCATACTGAGGAGGGTAGTCTCTGTGAGAAACATTGGAAGAGAGAGGAGGAGAATTTTGGACTAAACGAGGAAAATGAGAGTGTATGACGAGCTGAATAGACAGCAAGAAGGGCAAGCAGTTAATATAGACAGGAAATTTTAATACGACCTTGACATGGAGTATATTAAGACTGATCGTCATATGACATACTCATTTTGCCGAAAGCTAATTAACAAAAAGCAAGGATTAATTTTGAGCTACAAATACCAATGCATTCCCTCCTATTGAGCAGAGGAGATGGGAGATTTCAGTAGTAGCACGGCAGTAAATACTGAGTGAGAAGAAGGAAAAGGGAGCACAATTTACGGTTTTCGTGAAAAAACTGCTCACCATTACAAAAACTCTTCAAGTGCATGATTGACTATCGGCGCAGCAATTCTAGTTAAAAAAGAAGTAGGAACAATTAAGTACCATCTGCTATCTTTTTAAAAGATTATGTCACTCCATTGATTAACTCCGTTAAAAAATTGTCACGAAGAAGTTTATTCACCGTTTGAGGTTGGAATTAGATAGAACATATAAATTACACTGTTCTCTTCCGATAGTGCATTTCCTCAGATGACGCGTCTATTATTCAGCAATCTTACTCCTTTCCTTCCATCAATCTGAAAATGCCTATCCTCTCTCTTTCTCCACATTCTACCTGAGAGTACAGTCTTCAATATCCCATTCATTTTGCTATTTGATCCATCCGCGAATCTTACCCCCTCTTAATTTAGACGATAAAATGAATACAATTTTATTAATATTATTATAATGTAAGATCTAACGATTAGGGTAAGTTTATATGAATGATAAAATACCTATATAAAACTTTCACAGCCACAGGCTCATGCCTCATTGTATAGCATTATTCTCAAGCTCGACGTATGCCATTCCGTTCTTCATCTCATCCATAAAGCGTGTTCTCTATCTTAACATCCACTTTTATCCAGCATCTTTCCCTCAATCTCGTCCTTCAGCATTCGTAAACGACCCATTTAAAAATAAAACGATTCATTCGGCCCCACTGATTATGGTACACATTGGAAAACTAAGAAATGTCAGAAATACTCGTATTGAGCTTTGCGAACTTTTAGTTAACCTGTACTAAAAACTGAAAACGAATTCGTCCACTCCGTAGCTCTTATGTTAATAAAAGAAAAAAAACCGCTTGGTTAGGTGGGGTTGGAAGGTTGAGCAAGAATATACGAGGGACGAGACGAGATGGATTAAACAGCAACATCCTGGGGTTGTGTGCGAGTGGTGGCGAAACATGTGAGCTAGCAGTAGGGCATCGCGGAGAGCTGTTGTGCGCGGTGTATTTCCTTCATGCAGAAAAGAGCGGGGAGTGAAGAGAGAAAGAATACCCCGATGCTCATATGGGCGTCCAAAGAGCTAGCTGTGAGTCCTCAGGGGGGGGGGGAGGAGGAGGAGTGAAATCAAAAGAAAGGGTGGGGGAAGAGGGCAACACGGGGATGCCGGCCGAGGGACACAAAATTTTAATACGCGACCAGCCCGAAGGGAGGTTTTTCCACTAATTAGGCGAAAAGGGTGTCGGATGGAGGGGAGTGGTAGGGCGCGTCACGGCGCTGTCGGGGTAATTCCTGAGCGTCGGATGGGAGACAAATGATATTCGCGGGGACATGTGGGGGGGGGGGGGGGGGGTTGGCAAGCCTCGGACGATCCCCCGACTCTTCCCCCTACTTCCCCCAGGGGGCGTCATCATCCATCCTGCTCTCGCAGTCCCCGAGGGTTGGGTGAGGACCACATAAGGCCACGCCATGGTGGTGTTTGGGATCAAAAACTCCCGTTGTCCACCACGAGGGAGTTAATACCACAGGATTTCTCTATCCTCCCATTGCAGCGGAGGCCATAATTGTCGGAACCTTCCCCATTCCTCAAAAGACCCAGCCCAGTGGTGGGAAGCCGGGGTATTCAAGTCGTAATAACGGAAGCTAGACAAAATGATTGTGGCCCCGCCCCATCCGCGAAATCACTGGGAGGACGCCATGCAGTTTGAATAGCGGCTCATCACAGCTTATGGGCAGAGGAAGTGGGCGAATGTATGTACTTCCGTGATGTAGAAGGAACTGCAGTCCAGATGCTTCGCTGTCCAGGCTAAACGTGGAGGTGATATGACAATATGTGCAGACTTAGGTCATTTTCTTGTAACTCGACTAGGCTAATATGGGCAATGTAAACGACTGAATGCAGAGTGAGCTCACGGATAGAGTAACATTATTTATTTACATTTACAATAAAATTTAAAAAATCGAACGATATGGTCATTTGTGATCTTGGACGATGTTGGCACAATTGCTATTTTGGACAGACAGAGTTGACACCTTTAGTCATCATGTTGGTAAATGAGATAAAGGGGATGAAAGTTGATGGTTTGTACAATCATTATTCCAGTAATAATCACCCACATGAAGGTTAGGGGCGATAGAGCCGATGTGGATGGCACGGTCACGATTACAGTGATATAATAGCCAAGTCGACAGGGATGATAATGCCTCTATTAGCAATTTGGACACAATTACGGTCATTTTAGTAGATGCGAAGACTCCCGAGAAAATAAGGTCACTATGTGTAACTGTCAGCATATTGCGTATACGTTAGTAAAAATATGTACCATATTACTGAAAAGGAGAATAAGATAAATCCCTGAAGTTGCAATGAACATAGGAAATACATACAATAGACATCAGAATGAAGACAACATCATCGATGGCATTCGATAAATACGATTCACCTGATGATAATCCAATCTCTGATTATTATCGTCATTCAGTAACAATGTCACAACCATTCTTGCTCTTGAACAAGTTTCATTCTACTGCAAAATATTGTCATTTCTTCCATGATTTAGGTTCAAAATATTATATAATGATGTTTTTGCCAACGCTTCGATGCAGCTCGAAACCATCATCAGGCCTAAAATGAAGAAACAAGTATACCATAGGCAGCTGGTTAAATATATACAAAAAAGGCTTGAAATATCCAAGCATTTATTTCCAAACAAATATCCTAAAAAAAAGAGTAGTGTATTAGGTAACTAGAGGGGAAGTAGGGCATTGCGACCCGCGTGCCATCCGAGCCAAAGGCGATGGTGGAAAAGCGCGAGTTACACGTTCCTGCTTCTAACCCGTGTAACGTATGCAATATTTTTGTCACAATTTGATAGAAAGTTGGTTTAAAATATTTTTTATTCACAGCTGTAATGTACAAGTATTCACTCTGAAAATACTTCACCTGTGACGGAAACAAAATACGGCAGTGTTTTGACAGGAACGGTATTTTTTTTCAATGAACGTATCTTAGTTGTTTTCCAAATTGCAACCAATTATTAACTTTAAAAATATTACTATGCCAATCTTATCGACCAAAACATTTTGTAGGCCAAAAATACACTGACAAATTTCGAACTCACAAACCAAAATTTCGGAATTATCCATTCTTCATTGGGTGGCTTGCAGGGTATGACGTATGTGTAGATTCTTCAGCGCCATCTCCAGAATGTTCCGATGAACTCATGTTTAGATCTCGTCCAATTTATTGATAATACTATTTTGGTTTTTCAATTAATCAATGTCGATAAAGTAAGACTTGCAGTAGAGATAATACGTCCCAAGCACGATGTAATGTGAATACAACAGGGAGGAAAAGTGCCACTTTCCCCCGAAAAACGGCAGAAAAACGAACATTCCGTTCAAATACGGCAAGCAATACTTTCTCATACACACATTTTGGTATACAAATCTCACGACCACGGTAGGTAATATAACGACGGCCGATAATGGGAGCGTAGAATCGCAAAGCCCTGGTCTGGTGGCGCACGCATTCCTGACAAGTGAGACAAGGCAGAGGGGAGAGGGGAGGGGGGGCGGGAAGAGCTTGTGGCGAGGACAAAGGAATCCAGCCAAAGCCATGAGAGTGTGGACGAGGGAGGCGATGATGCGCGAGGCGGGTTCAAATGAGTAAAAGTCGAAAGGCCGTTCGGGCACGAAGCGCACCAAGGGTCGGAGGGAGTGGTAGTATTCCATGCGGGCCGCGGGTAGGCTGTGGAGAGCCGTTCCTCGTTTTTCGGCCCTCTCCCAAGTCGCCCGTTCTATTAAGCGACGCATACGGGCACTCGCTTTGCACGCAGGGGGCAGTTGCGACTAATTGCGACGGCGGATCCCAGAATGAAAAAGATGAAAGAGAGAGGGGGAAAAACAAAAGAATTAGGGAGCGTACGCCCTTCGGAAAATGTCACAACACACCCTTCAAATGGAAATTGTTTCGAAAGCCGTGCATCTCCTTCCTGCCAATTACAAGATCTAAAACATCGCGGATTAGCCTCCGCCATTTTCATGTAACGCAAGTCACGCCACAGTCAACCGCTATGAAGCAACCTAACCTCACTGAGTTGATCACAATACCTTTGAAAGGAAAAGTACATTTCTAAGGCCCTAACAGATAAAAAACTTATGATAGGTGGTTTCCGGCATGACTTCATGGGATCAATCCTTACTGAAATGAAATTTATAACTTGTTGATTACACAGTATTTTATTCCGGTATGACTCAGATTTCGACGGAGACTGCCATCTTAGAGTAAATACTTTTCGAGACATTTCTCAGTATATATCGCACTCAGACTATGAGCAGGGAGGCGGGAAGTGGTGGATTATTGCACCCCACCACATTGTCCGATCCCAACTGAACGTTGAAACCCCGATCGTATCTGGATGAAACACAGTGGAATCACAAACCTGTAATTTTCATTTCAGATAACATCGAATTACTTAAGTATATTCACAGAAAACATAAGCACGATTCCGCCGAATCCATTCACAACAAATTTAAGCGGCACAGGTTAATGAAAAAAAATTGGAGATTTGCTTGGTAAATTGGTGACAAATTTGATGGGGGCGACAGACTGGCGATTTTGAACATTTTAAAAGAAAATTTACCATTAATTAAACCCACATGAAAGTTAGGTATCAGCTGTACTCTATCTGTAATTTTGAATTAGTGTATCAATCATTTAATGTCGAAGAATCGGCTGATGTATTCAATTCTAAGCCACTTTAGAGAAAGAAACATAGGGCAATGCAATTAAAAAACTACACAAAAGCTCATCTAAAGAAGCTGTAACAAAATTTATTTATTTATTCTCAAAATCCTGAAAACAGCACAATGAAGGCCTTTTACATTGGGTGATTAACATCAACAACACCCATGTCCTGAGTGGTGAAAAACCACTCAGGCAGGACTCGAACCCACGACCCTCAGACTGGCAAGCGAGGACTTAACCCCGCCGCCACTGGGGTCGACAATAATACTATAAGGACAAGTTTTCAAAGGTAGAAAAAAAGGCGGATAAAGTTTCGACATCACTTGAAAAAACCTGTCCAAATTTGATTTTACAACATCGGTACACTAAAAACCGGTGATGTCCTAATGATTAAATGGATGGATGATGATAATCGGCAATTTCTTACTTTATCGTTATAAAAAAACAGCAAGTTATAATACATCTTGCTGGAATCACCGCTCCCCCGTAGAACAAGAACAATTTATATGACCAAAGAACGTTAATGACAATCAATCATTTGAAATTTAGGACTATTAATTTTGGCATGTTAGTCAGCACGCCAGAGGTTCGTGTGAAATCAATGCCGATGAGCCGGATTTATGTTATGTTAAAAAGTGCTGTGGAACAATAATTACTTCACTGGACGGTGAAGTTCTAATACTTCCACATGGTATTTTCCACCATAGTATAAACATGGTTTTAAATGGCATTTAAAAGTAAAATCTTACCGCATTTTAACGCCTTTCAAACGATATTACGCCATCATTTAGATAAATAACTTGTCATTGTATTAATTTTTATTAGCATGATCCAATTCAGCCAATATTCGCTAATAACAAAAATAGAAGCGGTCAAAATATTGTTCTCTAAAATTACGATATCCAAAAAAAGTATGCCAAATTAAAAATTATGGAAGTATTTATTTCATAAACTATTTTTTACGCAACTCCTTTAAAATGATTATTTTACTTTTGTCGACCCTTTACCGGATGGAACTCTGAGTATATGATCGCTCCGATCAATATAGCTAGAAGATTTGCGGAATAAATTCCCTTTTTCCCTCCATCGGGTCCAAATACGAGGTCACCCTTCATTGACTTGTCGCCCTGGTCAAGCATATTTCTCCGGCCCGAATCATTGTAAAGCGAATTTTTCCTTTAATTTTGGGCGGAACCAACTGCTCAGCCAAGTGATTCTTAATTGATGTGGCGCTTTGGATGGAAATTCAGACGAATTATGACTCAATTCTAGCACCGAAAACTTCACAAGGTATCGTTGTTATGGAGTCACTAAAAACGGATGACTGTGGTGACTGCGGGATTCAATAGCCTGCGCGCCAGAGCAAAGATTAATGACGATGGATGGAAAATCAACAATGAAAAACCGTGGCTAGGCCCGGGCTCGGTTCGGTTCCAAAAGCGGGGATAATAGGGAAAAATTACTAACCATGGGCAAAAAAAATTCCATTTTAATAGGGGAATATGGCGATATCGAATAGGAGCTTGACCAGCATCATATGGTGAGAGGAGAGTAAATCAAAGCATGAGTTTGATTTACTCTCGCAAATAGTAGGTAGCGGAGCAAGTTTAAAACAAAAAGCAGATGAAAAAAGAAACTCGTGGATCAAAAACAAAAAACCATATCGAACGAGTTGGAATACTGAGAACGGAGCTACGAGTGGAACGAAAAACTCGTTTGAATTATAAACTCAAAAAAAGGCACTCAAAAAAACAGCTTACGTACACAGACTGGAGAATTTCTATTGAAGAGCAGACCTTACAGTACCTGCCTAAGTTTGCAGTGCAATTAGACATAATTGAATGCTTGCTGCATTGATTAACAATGGCGAAGGGACTTCGAAGGGTTTTCGATTGTGTTTCATTATAGCTTGCTTGCGAAACCACAAACAACCAGCAATAAAATTAGTTAAAATTAAACTTTCCCCACTATATTTTCCAATACGGCTTTATCAACATAATCCATCTTCGTAACGCAAACCATAATTGGTAAAAACTATATAAGCTACAACATATGAAGGGTGAAATGCACATTGAAAGACCTTTATCTTATGACGCCAAACTGACGGGTATTTTATAGCCTACGAGAGAGGCAAGGTAAAGGCTTCACTTCGTGGAAAAGTTCCGTAACAATGGAATAGATCTTAGTATTTGAGGGAAATTTTGGATCTGAGGGAGCCATACGCTCTCCAGTTCTTGCAGTAGCGACGAAATAAAAGGGATATACGGTACACTAGATAGACACAAAAATTCTTTTTCCCTTGCATCTGTATAGAATACAACAAAAATAGTGAGGGACATTAAAGTTTCATCGTAAGCATTCACATCAAATTCTCATTTCACCTCTCCAGAATCCTTTACTTCCTAATGGCCGGTGTCTTCATCTACCTAATACCCTTGAAGCCACTTCAAGGGTGGGAGGCAGAGAGTGAGCTGTTACCAACGTGCATTACAATATACCATATTATAGTTAATGTAACTACGACTACTGATGCATTTGCATAGATCTGAATGTACTCGTCAGGAGTGAAATTTCATCGGCATGTGCTAAACTATAGGTATGCCAACAGTGTTAGAGAAACTATTGGTATTTATGTACTGTGTAAATACATAAATGCATAATAGTTATATAGCTAACATACCTCGGCTACTGATAGTACAAGAAAACAAATAAGGATACAAGAATTAGGAATTTAATCGACTAATAAGCTACAGTAGCTACCAACATATACCTGGTGTCTCATTGGTGGCTATTATGGTCTCTCATCTTTCGCGGGAAAAATAATATTTTCAATTTATCTGTTCTGCAGTATATTTTCCTAATTTAACCTCATGACGTAATTCACCGTAGAATGTAGGCTTTAGCACGATTTTTTTAGCGTCGTCATAAAATAAGTCAGTTTGAGACTTGCATAGAACTGCCCTACTAAGCCAAAAGATGGTAAATGCGTCATTGATGGTTCAGAGTAATTGCATGATAAATTTTTCATCTTCGAATCTTCGATTCTTCACGTAGTCCACCTTCGAAGAGATTACAAGCTTTAGTTGATGCATATATTGTCAGTGAGGGAGATACGGAATGAAGGTACTATGTCAGATTAGTCGTACCACGGCAGATTAGATCGCGCCGATAAAATTGGAGAGATAGATTGTAGAACCAATAGGTATAAAATGCCATTTTTTCCGCGTACCATTCGGGACCATAACAGCTGTGATCGCTGTCATGAATAGTGTAAATAGTGACATTAGCTAGGTTGTAGATCTCTTTCTTTATATTCTCTACGTTCTTATTTATGCATGACGTAAATATTGATGTTCTTATTTATGCATGATATTTTGAATCTGTAGTAGAAGTAGTCTTTGTACCCCTTGCATGTTGGAACGATTGACGATAGAATGTTTCTTGGTTAGTAGATTTTAAATTGGCGCGTTGCATGTGTGGTATGCTGGTTTCAATGTAATTTCAGTGTTCTGCCGTATAATTCATGCATGCCTGGTGTGGAAACACCCCCTGTCACACACCCTTTTGGCGACTTGAAGAGAATGACGTATATGTAGATGTAGATGAATATAAATCATGAGGGAACAACGGTAATGAGAGTCTCAGGGGGAAATACTAGAAGTTAGCATTATCTGACCATTATTCTGTAGATACGGAGAGAGTATACCGTGATATCAGGCAAACCACTACACATATAGTTATTTGTTCAGTTTTTGAAATTCTCAAGGCTGAAAATAACAATGTCAATCAATCTACAATGTCGATGACAAAAGTTTATTATTATACTATTAAGTAAGATTTTTAATATTAAAAAGACTCATTGTGTTGTGAGAAGAAGAAGAAGAAATATATACTACAGTTTCAGATTCATCATGAAATTGTAGGGAATATATTCCCTAGACATTTTTTTAGCCACATACCCTCACACTCATAGTATGTGAGAAGGCAGCCCTAACCGCGGAGGATTAGCGCCAGTGGATAGGCAAGAGAATATCTGGAACGGGAAGATCGAAAGGGGCTGTTGAGTGATGAACGGCGGAGTTTTAGCAGGGGCGCTAATTAAGGCACCCGTAAGCATGCGATGAATCCATGTATGTGGCCGCATGAGAGCAGGATTTGCGTCGGATGCCACGGAGTTTGAAACGCCTAAAGCGGCGTCGGTGCCATCGCTCTCCCCCGGGAGACGACAGCGAGAAAAAAGAATTGGCACCCGAACTGGAATGTGGAGTGAGAAGGAAACTAAACGGGATATAAATGGAGATAATAAATGCAAAAGCTTAATGGTTCGGTGGCATCCTTGAATGGCTGGGAGAACTTATTACTAACCGCTCAGAAACGAAAAAGGATGAGCAAAATGGCTTATAACGTCCAATGATATTTAATTGGTCAAAAAATACGTTACATGCAGTCATTTTTCTAATTTATACGACTGTTTGAAACTCATCCGTAAAGAAGCAAACAACCCAGATGATATGAGCAACAACGGCTTTTCTCCGCTTCATTAATGCTTCAAATATTAAAAATAAAGGACACGATCAGAAATGGCAGTTCCTTACCCAAGGCTCACACACCCACCCTCGGCCTTAAACGATTTTGAGATTGATCGGAAGGAACTGATTGGCAGAGTTAGCATGGAGCAAATGTTTTTTTTTGGACTAGATCTAACTGTATAAACATAAAATCAAGCAAAATCGTCAGTTTATTGGCACCATACTTAAGCTTTCAAAGCGCAACCAAAGCGGCTGCACAGTGCAACCGCTTTGTATAGCGTAATGATTGCATATTACAAAAGGAACTAGGGAGTTAAGCCACGACCTGGCATTGCCCTGAAACTTCCAGTCAACATGAAGTTCATCAAGCAACTACCATTTGAAACAATGCATAAAGCTATGTGTCCTTTCAGCCGCAATCAGGTGAGTGTTGTCATAGCTTAACTACTCGGCGGCGGAGGTTGACGACGAGTAACTAAAAGCACTCTTTGAACTTCATGACAAATGCTTTCATCAAGTAGCATACCTCATTGCCAAAATGCGAGATGTGTATTATTAAACGCTCGGAGTGTTTGGAAGATTTTTTCACCATGAAATTTAGCTTAAATTCCGAACCACTCTAGTAAAATAAATGGATTTTTATGAACCTGATGAGGTATTTGCTAACGTAACCGAAAGAGAGCGAACAATTCCAATTCTAGAATCTGACTAATTTTATTTTTTTTATTGGATTTTACCAGGATGAATTCAACAATCAACGAGAAAGAGAGAGGGAAATAAACATTTCAAAAGATAAAAAAGAGAAATATTAACAAACGATTCAATAACGAGGAAGTTGACATGCTTTGAATCAGCAAGTAATGATTGAATGCTCTCGTGATCATTCCTTGTAATCCCAAAACTAACAATTGAAGTAAACACGGCACAGTAATATAATAGCCGCTACTTAGCGCGGGGGCTTGATTCACAAATTAATGCTCGGTCGGGTAAAAATAAATTAACGACTTAAAGGCTACCTACTGAGGGCATAACGAGCGGAAAGTGTTAGCAGTATAAAAAATAATTACGAAATTAAATGGTTTCCCTGTTTTTTCATCACTGATCACACCAACTAAAAACAAAATCTTCAGATTATGAATTGGACTTATACTGACGGATTGGATTTAGATTGCCAATGAGAATCGAAGAGGAGACATTCTAGGAATCGCTTGGAAATAAAAACCCGGACTAAAAGAAGGCAAAATCGTTGCTGGTTCCAATGAAAGGGGGAAGCGTTTGAGGGATCGAGCCCTAAAGGTTGGGGTTGGTTTTGGACGGGTTGTTGAGCAGAGGAGAACAAATTCATCGGGACACCGAGGAAGGAAATCGGAAGGGAGAAAGAATAAAAAAGAGAAGGCAAAAGAAAGATTCGAGAGCGAGGAAACCACCTCAACGGGTCGCTTTGGGGGGAAAAATAGAAGATGCAGGGAGTGGATAGATGGAGCAGATTTGCAGCGGATAAGTCGCATGTCCAAGGGCTAAGAGTGGGAAAAGCAAGGGAGGGACGGGACCAACCATGAAGGGAGGTAGGGAGCTGAATGACAAAATGAGTGGGGAACCCGGATGAATGCCCTCCGAATTTCCCGTGGCACTTCGGGAATTGGAATCCAAGCGACCCGCTCGTCCATCTATCAGAGCCCCGCGACCACTACTCCCCTCTATCGGTGTCGCACGCAAACTCTTCGTAGAGTACCAGGCAGCTTTCTCACCCCATTAATGGCTCACGTCTCCAAGTCCATGCCCTCCGACCAAAAACCAACGCCTAGCTCGTTCAAAAAACAATCATTTCTTTTCTCGGCGCAGCCTCGCTCAGTCACTACCGTCTTTCCTCCGAAAGCCCTCGCGAGGAACGTACTGCCCAGAAATCCGTTCTATATCCTGGAGAGCGAGCCGAAAAATCCACCATACCATTCCACACCAACGATTCAATCAACAATACTAACAGTAACTTCATCCGAGTTCTGAGGAAGACAATACACTTCTCTGTCTCATTTTCTGTTTTAATTCCGACTGCTGTTTAACTAGAGAATCAGATGCAAGAATATTGAGAGATATGATAACTACATAAAAACAAAACCTAAACCTTAATCATTTCAAAGAATATTTATACATAGATTTATACATACGCAACACGCAATTACCTTCCAGGGTAGACAGAGTTGAATATTTTACCTATTGCCATAAGCCCTATAAAACTGGCTCACTTTCGATGATTTCCTCATTGATGTCATCTCCTCATCACCACTTTTGCTGCTCTTGCAGTCATGCATTGCTTCATAATCTCTCTCCAGTTCTTAAAACTCCTTAATTCCTCCCCTTTAGATTCTCTTCATCCACATTTACCCAAGAAATTCCCAGTAACCCGTTCCCGGTTTACCCGTAACACATTCACTCTATTATAATACATATATCTGTCTCGTAATTTGACGATAGTCCATCGCCTTGACATGGCCAACTCTATGGAGCACACCAGAAAAAATGTCAACTATTGGATCATCTAAACCAATGTTTTCAAACTTTTTCGAGCCACCACCACTTTTTTATCCACAAACCTTTAACCAGCGCCCCCAACCATAAGCTTTAAAATCATGAATTACATGACCAAAGCAAGATGTTTATAAAAATAAAGCTAAAACAACTGTGATTAAAGTATTGTTTGTTTCTAATCAATGGGGAGATAGTTTACTCATCCCCGGACATGTAATATATTCGATTAAGGGCTCAGCCTCCAGGGCCCCCCCTGGTGCCCCCTTAGATGAAAGCTCCGCCCTCAAGGGGCGGTAGAGCCTACTTTGGGAACCACTAATCTAAACCATATTCTCTCATCCTATCATCTAACTCATTCCTAACCCTATACATCTAACTTTGTAGGCAAACAATGCGCAAGTACCCCATTCACACTGCGTTCAGCCTGATCTTAAGCTCATCCTTACACACCTAGAATTCACTGCCATGCAATAAACAGGAAAATAATTTTTTACACTGTAATTCTTGCTCGCTACCGACATTCTCACTCCTACTTATCTCTACATTCATCCTTTCAATTTTCACAAACAATGGGTCAAAATACCCTAAATCACAAACTTGTTCAATCACCTAACCTTTTTCCTTCATCATAAAGTCATTTTTATAACTTTCCTCATCAAAATCCACTGTTCAGGTCTACAACGTACTTATGCTCAAACTAATTCTTCTTGTATCTTAAAAAAAAATGAAATAATCAAAAATTAAAGAAAATGAACGCGGGTCAGACAACTTCTGGTGATACCATCGTCATTACGGTCAGAAAGAGTCAGGCCACCCACTGTGAATAAAATCGGATACTACAACCGTCAATTTAATCAGCCAACCTTTATCAATAGAAGGATACCCATATTTAACTGGCTGAGTACGCGTTCAAAATCGCCACGCCTCTAGGCATGATCATTACTTTGAAAGGGACTTCTAAATTGAGATGGCCCTTGAATGCAGATTGCGAGGACACGTATGCTCGCTTTCATGGGACGCTAGTCGATTATCCTAATGCGTTTGAAGGCGGCTCGGGTAAAAATAAAGCCATCGACAGCGTCCCACTAAAAATATAATATTAATTGACAACCGTACGTATCACGGTTTCCCGGGGATATACGACATTCCCTCATGTTGAATTGGATGACATTTACTCTACAAGATCAAAGAACGAACCACTTCCATCAAATTTTGGCAGTGATTACGAAATGGCAAAACCATACGTTGACAAACCAGCCTTTCTATTTGATTTATCGGCCGGTCGAAAACCACGATGAGTTACGACAGAGCCATTGGTATTCAATTCAATTTCGCTGCATTTTTAGTAAAAAAAATAAATCATTGGATTCTCAGCGTCACTGTGTACGCAGCAGAAGTCAATAATATGAAATATAACGAATCACGATTGTCACCCCATGTTATGGCCCATTAATAGAATTACGCATCGCATTACGCCAAAAAACGAGCACTTAGCCAAATGAAGGGTGTAATACCGAGGAATCCAAAATTCCGGGTTGGACGAATAAATCACACGACGCATGTCAATATTTCACTTCTGCAGTAAAAACGACCCGGATAGTAATGGCAGAACACGCTATCAATATCGAATTTACTTTCATACCACAGTTTTTGAGGAGCCAAACCAGGAAAATAAAATAAAATAGCAGAAGTTAATAGTAAATGTAATTAGTTAGGATCGTTGATCTGCATTAAGTATATTTAATTCTAAAAAAACAATATAAAAAATGTGGTTCACTAGAAAATTGAATAAATGTTTCCATAGCCATGAATTATCCTATTGAAACAATTACTTAGTCACAAATCGACCCTAAATAAAAGACCGACACTAAAATGTAATAAGTAATATTATGTTTAGCAGTGGTATACCTTGTGTACCATGATTAAATATTCTATTATTTAAAACACAATACGTTCGATATCTATCATAGCAGTGGATTTACGAGAGAAAAGTTCCAGCAAAAATGATAGTAATGAATTCAAGCAAGATATGAAGCAGAAATGCAATACTTCAGGATTTTCAACCGAACAATACCACCAGCGAAGATTATTATGCTGAAGTTTTACCGATAAAGAAAGAGATCACGCAACTATTGAAAATTGCGCCATAATTCAGCTCACTACTTTACTCCAAAGCTTGGAAAAGTTCTTCTCATGAACAGTATGTTAAAGATTCACTTTGGAGGGATGAAATTAAAAAGCAATGCTCCCTGAGGCGACGATACAGCGGCGGCTGTTTTCAAGTGTTAGTAGAGGAGGAAAAAAAACATGGAAAACCCAAATTAGAATAGGAAAGCATAAGGTAGAAGAGCATTCTTAAAGTCGCCGAGTTCGCCTAAGGTTTAACATAAAGGAAATTCCCATCTCCAGCTATATCCAAGACTCTACTACAAAGAGAGCGACGTAACACGCTCACACAAACACGCAGGTGATGTACCGAACCAGAGTTGCACGCCCGAGTTGAAATCAAATAGACCCCGAAGATGAACGCCAGTCCCTACAAAGGAATATCATTTGTCAACAAGGTGCCGGGAGCGGCACAATATCCCCATGATTGGATCCACTGCGCGGCGGCCTCCTCAAATTTCTCGAGTCCGCGGGAAAGGAGAGAGAGGCGACAAAAGGACTACCAATGGCGCGAGATTCACGCTTTGCTCGGCGAATCACGAAAGCTCCACGGAGAAGGAACGGAAGAATAACGGGAAAAGAGGAGCAATAAGGCTGGGCGACACAAGAATTTGAGAGCCTGGATTGTGATACATACCGTGTATTGAAACTGGGGCGATATAGCGATATCGCCTGGAATAAATCTAAGATGACTTATTTGACACCTCACTATCATATCCATTTCATACATACATCTCTCATTCATCGGAAGGCATATTTAGGGGAGGCTACAGTCGTGCCACCATCGCATTATCAATTTTGAGCGCTTAATACATAAATGTCTAACTAATACACATACGTTCTAATATTCTTACATATTTCAATCGCTGAAGAAAGCAATTGTAGAGCAGAGAACATTAAAGGTAGGGGAAATCAGACTTTTTAGAAGAAAGATAAAGACATACGGACGAGGAGAATCAGCATTTTAGAAGTCAATCAAAGTGTGGGTGAGACTAAAGGAAACATGGCGTTATAGAACAAACAAACTTCATGGGCACGCACTAAGATTTAAGCCTTCTTAAACTAACGGAAGAAAGATTGAGATAGAAGGTCAAAGGAGCTCACCACGGAAATGGTTATGGGTGTCAAACGTATAAAATCATGAGGGATTATGGATGTAACAAGCTAAGGGAAAGGAGACCAACAGCCTTAGGAACCATGACTGCTTGATAGGACGGACACGCCGAATTATAATGTACAAAACACATTTACGTTTTACGATTTAAAGTATCGAATGAAGGGTATATTTGAATATCAAAATTGGCTTACGTATTGATTACTTCTTGTGACAATAAAATATGCATTGAAACTTTCTACCTCAACACAATACAGCCTATAAATCCAGTATTGCAAGAAGTTAAAATCCAACAAAGCCATTAAAAAATTCACCGTGAACGAAATTTCTAGAGGATTTGACCGGAAAGTTGTTCTACACGGATGAAGCAAGCGTAGAGAAGTCTCAATGGTGTCGTTACTCGCAGGATACCATTCTGAAGACTCATAATTTCTGGTCTTTGTCCCAAACAAACAAATGGCAGAAAGAAACAATGAAAATGGCGACATTGGAAATAGCCAACTTTGGGTAATCAATTCATTTGTACCTCACACTCTTCCTGCTCCGCGGGCCTTCTCGAATTCATACATTCGTATTAATGACTCCAAATATACACCGATGTTCACCTACAAAGTTTATTATGCATGGTAATAATTTGATTTCTTGTTGTTCAACACTAGAACATTCCAAATGCTTACCGTTAAGTAATCTATAGCACCAAAATGTTCTAGGTCAACATAAAGAATGACATAAGAATTAGAAGTCTTCCCCTGGCATAATAGTTCTAAGTTCATATTTTAATCTAACGCTATCAGTCACGTAACAAGGCATTCAGGCAGCTGGTTGGCAATTAAACGACATCCACTGGGCAAAAAATCTCTAGAGAAGAATACACAGCTTAGAACTAATTACGTCTAGCTGTTAGGTTACTGTTTAAAGAATAAATATTCACATGTAAAGTCGCCTCCAGGCTATACTTCGCAAGCGACGGACCGAAAATACACATACAAAATGATGCACTGCAACTGATATATTGCGGACGATATTTCGTAAAAGATGCATCTCCGTTCCGTAAATCCTTACCAAAGAGGATGGGAGGCAGACGAGGGAGAGAAAACGGGAAGAGAAGGAGATCAGAGCGGAGGGCGGGCGGATGGGGTGTGGAGGAAAGGGAGGGAGAGGCAAATCGCTTGTGTCGCCCCCTTGGGATGGAAACCATTCCGCCGAATATCGTACTGGAAATTGCCGCCAGTGCGTCGGCGAAGAGGGTTGAGTTACGGTGGGGAGGGGGGGGGAAGCGCCTGCCGATTGCTTCTTGGGGGGTGATTCCTGAAGGCGACCGCAAAGTGAGAAATAAGACGATCGTGAGAGAGAAGGCGTCGAAATGGAAAGCCAAAGCCATCGGATGGCTAACGGCTCAGCCCCATTCCCCCACTCCGGCAAAAAAAGATGAAATAAAAAAGAACTAGAGAGGCATCCAGTCCCCTCAGCCCCACGAAACGACGATCGGAAGAGCCGGGTTGGGTTCCCGAACGACTAGGGATGATTATTCCCGCGCTTAAGCCTTTTTCGCGCTCTCTCTGTGCAAGCACGTCTCAGGTGCCGCCTTCTCGGAGGCGGTCCTTATCTGATGACATTTCCGCACGACCTGACGACCTCAAATATCGCACTTTTGGTGGTGTAGTGTTCCAAAATTTGTCGAACAAGCTTACGAATATTATATACTTTTATTTTTTAAGACCACTGAATACGCCATTAGCACATAGAAATGGAAATCATATATGAAGAAAGACTTCGCAATTTACCATAAAATGTACTGAAAATTATAAGGATAAGTGACAAATACAAAGCTGTCCCATTTTAAAGGAATTGAGTGCCAAACTTCAAGAGTAAGTCGATGACATCAGCTTGCACAAGGAAAATGATTCGTACATCCAACATACCTCTGATAACGATGTCATCTCTACATACCTCTATATCCGAAAACAGGGTAGGAATCAAGGCTAAATTGAAAACCCCTACCTTTTATAAAGTAGAATTCCATAGGTAGGAAATTCAAATACGATATATGAAAGGACCCACAACTTATTAGTAATGAAATGTCACATAATTTCCTACGAAGATAAGGAGGGGCAAGAGTGTACGAAAGGGGAATACAGAGGCATTGACTGGGACAATGAAGAAGAAGTATCAAGAGCAGGTTGATAAAATCATGGATAGATATCGGAGATCGACTGTAGAGGAAGATGAATGAAGAAACTTGAAAGAAGGCGTTGCATAAGTGGCGAATTATCTACTAAGTATATTCAACTACAATTAGAAAACCGTTGGTCACAAAGGAAATGTTATTAAAGATGTAGTATAGAAGGAACTGGAAGAGCGCAAAGCCAGATCTCGTCAGAAGGAAATACCGGGAATTAAACATAAGGAACCGAATAGAAACAAAGAAAGCAAGAGAAGCACGGTGGAGAGGACAAATCGAATCCTCGGAAATTATTCAAAAAGAGGGAAGGTCAGATGAACTGTATAAGAAAGTAAAGCGTCTGATGGGGGGTAGTAAGGAAAAAGGGAATTGCAACGATGAAAGAAAAGACATATATACCGATGGTAAATATGCATCCCAAAGTACTATTAACGCAAAAAACTACTGAGAAGGAAGCAATCTATATCACAATCTTCAAATACATATTAGTATGGTCTATATTTTTAAAAATCTCTCAATCCAGCAACAATTAGGGTTGGCAGTGTCACATTCAAAGATCAGGATTTTAAAATGGATAAATAATGTTACCGTATAAATTCGAATCGAGGAAAGTCAAAGACTTAAGTGCTATTTAGAGAGCTACCGAGGCCCTATATTTTAACAAGAAAAAGAAATATATATATTTATATCCGTTCAATGCGTGAGAATTACATGTGCCTAAACCTTGCCACTCGGATTAATAATAAATGCAGAATAAATAACCGCTTCAGAAATTAGAACACTTGAGAGTCATAGTAATATACTTTTAAAAATATCTGTATTTAAAATACATTGGAATGTACAAATACATATTGATGAATAATAAAGTCACATAGACGGCAATGTAGAAGAACGTCAAATTTAACGAATTAATCAAATACATCACATCTAAAATAAGCGATGTAGTTGATTTATGTGTCCAGGTTAATGCAGTATTCCTGTATAAAAGACTGTGTTCCTTACTCCACGAAAGCCTTTGCAGTCACTTAGTTTTCTCATTTTTGTAATAATAATTATGCTATTCAAGCGTTAATTTATGCATGAAGTACTCTGGTAGCTAAAATATGCAACATAAAATAAAAAGCATCCTAACTAAAACAAGTAACTTCATTGTGATAAGCAGGGGATATATATTGAAAAAAATCCAACTCCATAATGCAAAATGCTACCCGGGCTGCATCACAGTAACAAGAATAAAATGAATTGGAATTTATTTCAAAAGAGCAAATGAATATAGCACGCAGGATTCTTTATAACGATAGCTAATGAAATAGTTACTTTCAAAGAAGAATATTGAAAACGGTAATAAATTCTCCAAATGCGGAAGATTCGCCGTATTGCGTACTGAGATTCACGTACCATACGGTGTTCAGAGTGCTCAAAGAACCAACGACCCAAACACGCTGTTTAGCGGCCAGGCCCGCTGGTGGCCAGCATATGCATCCAAATGATATGAGTTACGACCGAAATGTTTCTGAATTATTTCAGTGCAGGCAAGAATTAAATAAAGTAATTAATTCTCAATTACTCGCGCCGGGCGAACAACCATGAAAATCAAGAGGACTGCACCGACTCCATCCAAATGAAAAGAAATACAATTCACAAAATAAAAGCAACTGGGAATCCAAATTTAAAATACTTTGGTGGTAATGTGGAGCACCGGAGAAAGACTTTTCTAATGATGATTTAAAAAAAAATAATATGCATAATTTACTGTTTCCGGGAAAAAGTTCGTAGGAATGAAATTAATCACATGGGAATGAAACATTGCATGATTTAGAATGGAAATTGTAATTTAAGGGGCTTTCATAAGGAAAATTGAGAAGATTACACTGCCTATTCGTCAACGTATTTGTAATAATGGTCATTTACAATGTGATGGAACTTGAAGCTCTGTGACCGCAAGATTGAAAAATGCATCAAAGAATGAATGTCACATTGAATTGAAAAAGACAAAAACATACTCGAATAGTCACCTCTGGAGTCAAAATTCAGCTTTTAGTTCAACCATTGATGAATCTAATTTAGATCTTCTTTCAAGGGTATAGCTCAATCTCTTAAACGACAGCCACAGGAGGTCGATACCACAACGTGAATGGATTTAAATTGGTAATTTTCAAAGAAGGAAACGGAAACGAAAGTATGAATACGTTGTGATGACTCCTGAAAAGTTGGTATTTTCACCATAAGGTAGCTTGTAATTTAGTTCAAGCATAAGGGAATGTATAAATGGATAATAACCAGGAATATTGGTAAACTTCCAAGAAATTTATTTTTTTAACTGGAAATTTTAAAAGACACGGAATTGTTTTGCATGAGACAAGACTGTGCCAGTAGATAAAGTTTCGTTATGAGTACATGAATAAAGAGCAAGAAAAAGAAATAAGCCTTTCAGGAAGAGCATGAAGCACTAAGAAGTATAGGAATAGTTAAAACTTACCCGATGTTTACGCTAATTTGAAAATATTTTTGCGTTTAAATTATTTCCATAAAAGTCCAAACCAATAGTACGCGATATGAACGATGAAGGATGAGTTTGACAGTGAGAGAATAACTAGATATTTTAATAATCAAGCCAACGTTCAAAGCTGTTGCTGTTGGGATGGGGTATTCGGGGTGGAGGGAGCAGTTAGATATTGCAAATGATAGTTATGCCTTCCCCTACGCGCTTTCCAGTTTACTACTAACCGCCGGGTTAAAAAACTAAAAAATAATATCCCTTATTTGAGTGTAAATTCAAAGGCCCCCTGCGACGCGGCTGTTTTGAGGTAAAATTAAATAAATACTACTCATCATTTTTAATATTTGTTGTTTTCAGGCTTAGCTAAGAGAAAATCCATTGCCATTGCGGTAAAGATACAATGCAATTTCCAAATCCCAATTTCAATTTTTCCATATAAAAAATCTTGGTCGAAAAATATACTGTCTTTGTAATAGCAAATTCATTTTTATCAACAAGGTACATGAAAATACTTAAGTAATCTATGCGTATCGAAGCTTAATTTTGGATATTGCAGGCATATAATCAAGGAAAATCCTAAACCATTTCATTAGAGTATGTAGGGCTATTGCAGTGATATTCAGACCATAAACTACAACACATGCATAATCAACTCCTCCCCCACCATACCATTTCCACCAACCAAAGAATCTTCTTAACGAACATTGGCCGGTATAATGAATGAGAAGTTCACAATATATCATGCGCTTCGGCGAAAAAACTTACACATTGACACAAGGGAGCTAGTTCCTTTCCTTACCTCACCGGTGGCATCGCAAAATAATCTGGTGCTAAAAAAAACACTCTGTAAAAGTTGAGAATGATGTATGAGTGGCACATTAGACATTAAGTCAACAACCACAAGAATTCCCCCTAGACTGAGGCATTACTCCGCAAAAATCGGATAGGTCATGAGTACTGGAAAGCTATTTCTTTTTATTCAGATTTGCGTTAGCTCTTTTACGTAGAAATTACCTGATATGAATTGATATTGATCAATTTTTATACATAAACACAATTACTCTGGAGGATTGGTCTCAGGAAACGAATACGCTCGTCTCCAACGTTTCGCACCTTTATTTCTGCATTATCAGGGCTTGAGAATAATTATAGATACGAATACATGAACGGGATGTTCATATTTAGAGTAGGCTGAGTACTATATTCATATCCCAAGTCAATCCTCTGGAAGATTTAGAAATTACCGAGAGCAAATACTTTTTTCTCTCGATGATTTCTCGGAATAAGAGATGTTTTTCTCAGGACAATTTCTACGAGATTCCTCGCCGTACTTTCGGCAGGAAAAATTTTACTCAAGCCTAAAAATTCAAATTTGAATACAATTCCATATTTTTCCGATACTTTTAAGGGAATCCTAGATATGATAAGAATGTGGAGACCGAGACATAAACCGTGTGAAATGGCCTTAGCTCATAAATGTGCTGCGCGATTTTGGACGAGGAAAGAAAATGAGCACGTGAAGGACAGATAGGAAATCAGTGGGCGGTGACCGGCGAGACACTTTCGAAAGAGATGGCAGGGAGTGGGTGAGCGCGCGGGTGGGGAGAGAGAGTGAAGGAAGGGGTTGGGTGGATGTGGATTGGATGGCCGAGGTGTCATGGGAGCGGCCGCAGTGGACGATGGAGACTGACAGTCACGGGAGCGAATCAGAGCAAGCTCTTCTTGGGGAAGACCATAAATCTTTCCGTTCAATCGAGGAGACCATCGCTAATAATTGAAAGGTGGCGACGTTACATGACACTTTAATGGCCAAAACTATGCTTTGCCTCCAAGCAATGAAAGGCGAGAGCGACGTATCGGCAATATACACTCGAAGGCAACCAAACTTGACCATCTTGAACGCGTACAATACATAGCGCTGGACTAAGGGTATCAAAGGCACATACGCATTAACAGGAGAACAGGAATTACGTAGACATAGAGAAGTAAGAGCAAAATACAATAAATGTGAATAATATGTTGGTGTCGGGGTAACATGCGGGCATTGACTTGAAAAAATGTGAAGACAAAAACTGGAGTCAAAAGAAGAAGATTGCAAAAGTGTACACATAGATGTAGGAATAATTTTAATGAAAACAAAAAATGTAGAATAGAATAGCCCATTACGGAACATCATATTTGAGAAATATCAAATATCATATATTCCCTTTTACCCTAACCGCCAGCCACGTGAGGAGCATTACAATAGCAATTGCTAACCACGGTTCAATGATCATAGATTGAAACGCATTTCTAATTCCATAGACAGGTTTCATGACCAAGGTCAGGCAAATACATTTTTATGCCATCAAAATAGGATTATAACAGGTTCCGATAGAGTACATACTCAGTGAATAATCAGAACACGGCCAATTAATATCAAATCCAAAAGACGTTAACGCTTATTACGTGATATTGTGCTAGTAATGTTAAATTATTTTCAATGCATTGGAAACTGCTGGTCTCTGGATAAACAACAGCTAACAACGACGAATCAGGCTGCATAGTTGTAGCATTGAATTAATAAGTGATCATCGAAAAGTTCAATGATACAAATTTTCCATTATATAAAACTTTAGGCATTATACGCTGCCAATGGAATCTGTTCAAAAATATTCAACGAATTTTGCTCAGACGAAAATTACGTGATTACCATAATCTATTTGATCAATAAATCCAGAAATTTCATTGAAATTAAGGTACTTGCTTTAATGATAGTAGTGACAGGCGATGAATACAGTAGTATTGACTGTAAGCAATTGGTAGATATTGAATCCTTTGTGAAACTTTCCACGCCATAAAATTTTGAACTTTAGTCTTTATATAATTTATCATACAGAGTAGATGTTAATGGAAAAAAATATACACGGATCGACTAATTATTTAGAGTTTATCCATAAACTCCAGTCCCATATTACCCTCTGATCAAATCCGACAATATTGAGAAACGAGTACCATAACGTGGTCAATTCGAGGCAAACAGTTAATATTACCGCTAAGAATCGCAAACATTTTCACGTATCTATACATAAATTAGCTAATAATGAGGTATGACAGAGAGGAATACAACAAAAATCAGACTAAGCATGAACCAATTTGTGGAACATGACTGAGGCAGATGGAGTAAGTCCGAATAGGGAATTAAACAGAGGTAAAAAGCAATTATCCCAAATATAAAAAAAAAATAAAAATTTAAATGAGCCTATCCTATGGGGCTAGAGGAAGTTAGAGATGGTCAGAGTATTTGGCTGGAAGAGATAATGAGAGGTGAAGAGATACTGAATGCCAAGGTTGAAGGATGATTTTAGGTACACAGGAAAGGTGAAGAAAGAAAAAAAACGCTTACAGATGGAAGAGGATAAGTAAATATACGGTGAAGAGAAGAAATAAATAGAGCAAGTATATAAGCAAATTTGGTTCCTAAATATTTTAAACGGTTAAAATTTTTCCCGGAACACCTAGCTAAAACGGCAGATAGCCTGGAGGATACAACGTATTCGTAGTGCATGTATTTATGAAAGACAGGGACAATTTTGGGGTGAGCGTCTTCAATGACCATCAAGAGTTTCCTAACGCTTCCTCAATAACTCTTGAAAGATCAGTAATCACTCTTCGCTCACCACTCCCCCGAGCAAAAGAGGAAGGGAAGAGTATGGAACGAAGGGGGGGAGGACGAAGAGAAGTGACGAGGGGGAGAGAATTAAGAGGAGCGAGATGACGGCAGCTGGGGGCGCTCATCGACGGGTCTCTGGAGTACAGGAGGAAGGCGCGTACCCTGGGAGAGGTAATCAGGGGCGGAAATTCTCCCACACAGGGGAGAGGCAAAGCGCAAAAAGAATGGGGGTAGCGAGCTGGCGAGGGAGCAAGGGATGGGACACAATTTCTCGGAGGATGACACTCCGAACCGCAGATCGGAGCACATCCACACATCCTGTTCTGCCACCCACGCATGGGTAGAAGACTAGAACCCTTCAAATATCTTGGGAGCTACATAATATGGACCGGAAGCAGCTCGACGGAGATTAATCATACGGCAGCTAAAGCCAAAAATGCATTGCATATAAAAAACCGGTGTTCTGTTCTCAGAAAATACGATTGCCAACAAGGAAGTAAAACAAAACCATTTGCGTGAAATGTTGTGTTAGAAGTATCGGGGACATAGACTGGTAGAAGATAGAATCAGAAGAGAACATAGGATTTTGAAACCTGGAGTTAGAAGCAGACATTCAAGATCAAATGGGTGGCTAATAATCAGGATCAAGAAAGTATACGGGAAATTATGTAAGGAAACAACCTCTGTTGGTGAGAGGGAATTTAGATGGATTGACCGCATTTTAAGACATTAGTAATAAGTCCCTAGGCAAAACATGGGGAAATAAATCGTTTTTAGTAGTATGTTTAAATAACAAGTACGCAGGTTTTCCATGGGAAGCAAAAATATGATCACAAAAAATTGCAATTGAGAGTTAGCGCAGATTATCTGACGTCAAAAATAAAATTTCCCATAATGAGGGTGGGGGGAGAAACTTCCACTGATATTAGATAAATAATCGGCAAAGTTGGCGATCTTATCATTGTTTCGTGAAAAAGCTTGTCGCTCCCAAAATAATTAATCGAAAGCAAAGTTGTAAAACATGCACAATTACCTCGGCATGATTTAAACTAACGAAAGTATGGGAAAATCTCGGAAAATTCCTAAATTAAGCCAGCACAAAGGTAAGTTTCCAGATTTTCTACGACTTAGTTATGTTTAAGATTTCTCGCGGTTATCAAGGAGTTACTCCGCATGCATAATATGATTTTTACCTAATTTTTCCCCGCTCCGTAGGGACCTGTGTCACCACTTCCGAAAACGGTCAACCCTGCGGCGACGGCTGCTTCTTGCACCCCGGGACGATGAGTGACGAGACGGGACGCGATGATGAGAAGATAGCAGGAGAGGTTGAGGAGGGTTTCGACGTGATCGAGAGACTGATATTTAACAGTGGTGATGAGAGGGCCAGAGGCTCCCGTTCCAAGTGCGAGAGATGAGGATACGTATACCTTATATCTCGTTGATGTGATAGTAGCGAACCGCAAGAGAGCGATTCTGCTGAGCTATGCATATGAAGAATGATGCTCATGCTGCGATAGGCGGGAGATTCATGCCCGCAAAGGGAATAAATTCCCACGATGAGCTCAATCACGCACATCAAATAGGAAAATGCGCCTCCAGGGACATGCTTAGTACTAGCTTAATGACGGCGGATATAACAATTAGAATTTTGTTAAAATGTTAACCGCGATATGATATTCACCGATTGAAGATATCCATATCAATATAACTTTTATCAAAACTGATATTTTGAAAGTACCTTATTTTTACCCAAGGGTGAGTTGAAAATAATAAAACATCTTACACTATCGGTACTTTCTATTATGCCATCCTCAGGTGTACAGGCATACAAAATTGAATATTACCGTGTTCTATACACCTGATAATGACAAAATAGCAGAAAAAGATTGTGTTCAATCTAATAAATCAGTGGAAAACGCAAATTTGTGTTATTATACTATGGAAAGATTCCATAATGTGAGACCTTCTTAATTCGAATTTATCAAGGGTGTGAATTAGTAGAGCCTCATATCTTAAATAATCTTCTTTTGCATGAAAATTACCAGTAAAAACATGCTATGAAAAGTTACTACAGAATCCTCATAAAATAAAAAGCAGACGAAAGTAAAAAATATTAAAATTATAATTGCTCACATAATAATTCCCAGTTTCGCAGACACCGCAAATGCGCGGGAGAAACAGGCACGCATAATGTATCATTGGTTGAATTTCTCTTCTTTTTAAGGGTGCTCTAATCTGGAACTTTGCCGCTTAAGTATTCACTGTTACCCTAGGGATGCTCGCCGACTCAATTATGAGAGGCTGGAAACATCAATAACAAATTTTGCCCTTAAAGTTTTCATTATACATTTCCTGGACAGGAAAGCAACATTTACGGTAAGCATCTTATATATTTCCCAGATTTGACAATTAATTCGACAATCATTTGGTTATAAAGAGTTTTCCATGTTCAAGCCTTTGAATGCCAGGGTTTACTGCTACAACTGGCCCCGTTGGTTTGGACCAATAGATTACTCATTCGGGTCGACTGCGACAGCGTTTAGGCTTATATATAAAACGATTGAATAAATTAACCCGTTCGAACGCCAAGGCGATCGAAAGCATTCATTGCTCTCGGATACCTAAAAAAATGATAGAGAGAATTATGGTTCAAGTGAAAAATCTTTCCAACGTCGGCAAGTGAACTCTGAGCGTACATGATTCCTTCGCAAATAATAATCAAATTGAGATCCTACTATCAGTTCGGTATCCTTCAATCAGGTCCATATTTCAAATAACTAAATTTGAAATTTAATCCTAAAAATGGTAGACAGTATTCCTCCATCTAACCCCTTCCTCATTAACGATTTTCTCTTTTTTCACATTTCGAGTTAACCAGCCAAAGTAACGGTGCTCGGTTTTCTTCTTAGGGCTTTCTTTCTTATTTTCTATACTTTACTGTTTCAAAATACTGATATTCTGGAAAGATGTTAATTTCACAGCAGACTAAGCATTCAATTTTGGGGAAAACTTCGGAAGCCAGAAGATTACCATATCCCAAGCCTTTCAGTAACTTGATCAGCAATTAGTCGACTCGTGAGGATAATCCACGAGCTCAAGGAGCTAATGCGACCCGCTATACCATATCCGTGAATCGTTCAAAGGCACTGATCGAGGGAAGCATTAGGGCTCGTCATAAAAAAGTCTAAAAAGAAAACCAGTGATCTGAATCTGCTCATCAATATGGCCTAACCATCTCTGATGAGCGAGATGGCTAGACCTCATCGAGCCAGGTACATACCCTCGCATGGTTGAAATCCAAAAATATAGTACAATAGGACGAAAATGGATTAATATGCGGCGTTGGATCCCAATCACGACAGAAACGTGAATTTTATAGAGCCTTGGGATTAAATTTTACCCACCCTGATGACTCAGACACTCAAAATGCAAGTAACTTCGTATTCAAGTAGTACATTAATACTTTATTTCTGAATAGATTCAATTTTATAGGGAAGCACCTGCCATTGGGAATATATCTCTACTTTAAAAAACGCGTTGTGCAGAGACTTTTGAATTTGAGCAGCCTATTACTAAGTTATTCCCAGGATAGGTGCGTAATCTTAACCATGTTCCCACTGAATAGAACATGCCCTTGATTGCCCTTAAAATTGGCCCTTAGAATTATTTGTACCCACACTATGCTGAAAGCCGAAATTTGATTCTTCTTATGTTTTCAACATCCTTTCTACGTCAACGCAATCATAGCACAACGGTACCTACGATCAGCTAAAATTCCCTTTTCTAGTGATGATCTTATCAAAAGACACTTGAATATCAAAGCACAATATGGTTGGAATGGATGTTTAAGCCAAAGCTCTTTTACCAGCAGTGAAACATTCACTTTGAGTCAATGAGTAAAATATTCCTCATTAGAGAATATATCGGTAGGAAGGTAATATCAGGTGATCTTTACATTCAATTATCCATGAACGATTAATTGCTTTTTGATTGAAAACGGGAGGCTTTGACTCAAGTGTGGAGAAATAATGAAAGTCAATACAAAGAGAGCAACATGATAATTTAATTTCCGTATGTCCAGATACCAGAATATTCCATCTCTCTTCCTCTCTCTCTCTCTCCATGGCGCTACAGCCCTTGGTGGGCCTTGGCCTCCTCCACAATTTGCCTCCAGTCTTTCTTATGCTTTACCTTACTCCTCCATCCCATCATGTTTATTATCTGCAGGTTTGCAGTAACGTCATCTATCCTTCTGATTCTTGGTCTGCCTTTCCTTCTGGTGTGGTAGAATTTGTCCTTCATAATTCTTTTGGGCATCCTTTCTTCCGCCATCCTCCCTCTACATGACCCAGCCACTCCATTCTCCGACCTTTCACGTATCTAACTATGTCTTGGCCTTCAATTAATTGAATTAATCCAGCTCTGCATTATACCTTATTCTCCATTAATCATTTTCCCTTACAGGTCTATATATCTTCCTTAATATTTGTCGCTCAAATACTCTAAGGGCATTTTCATCTGATCTCTTCACGGTCCATGTCTCTGAACCGTAGGTGACCACTGGTCGGACCAACGTCTTATATATTTTCATCTTTGTACTTCTTGTAATGAGTTGGCCCCTGAACAATTGTTTGTTTGCAAAATACGCTCGATTTCCCGCTTGTATTTTGTCCTATATTTCTCTGCTTATCTCATTATCATTATATACCATTACCCCAAGCAATCTGAAGCAAGACTCCTTCAAACTTCTTCTCCCCTATTGTCAGATCCTGTGCCACTCTCCTAGCCTCCTGTTTGGACGTTATCATATAATTAGTCTTCTTTTCATTAACCGTAAGTCCAATTTGTTCTGCTTATTTTCCCATTTGCTCATAGATTTGTTTAAGCCTGTGCGTTGTCCTTGTTATGATTGCAATATCATCGGCGTAGGCACATATCTGACTCGATTTCCCGAATATTGTAGCCTTCTGATCAATCACATTTATCACCTTGTGCAGAGCCATATCAAATAAAATGGCTGAGAGCCCATCTCCTTGCTTTACTCCTGTGTTAAATTCAAATTCTTCACTCAGCCTGTTTATTACTTTTACTTTTGCCTTGGTGTCTTTCATATTCATTCTTATTAATCTTATAATTTTTTGTGGTATTCCGGCTGACACTGTCAAAGGCTTGCCTAAAGTCTACAAATAAGATGTGTAAATCTACGTCATATTCATAAAATCTTTCCATTATTTGTCTCATAACAAATATCTGATCAGCAGTGCTTCTGCCCGGCTGGAATCCACACTGGTACTCTCCAAGTATTTCCTCTGCATAACATTTAACTCTTTCACAGATCAGTCCAGACAAGATCTTACATACTACACAAAGAAGTGTAATACCTCTAAGGTTACCACATACTAGTTTATCCCCCTTCTTGTATATTGGGCATATTATTCAAGATTTCCATTTGTGAGGCATGGTTTCAGTTTTCCATATCCTTGTAATAAGTCTATGTATTGTTGTTAAGAGATATTTACCACCCGCCTTGATCAATTCTATGATAAAGCCATCTTCCCTGGGTACTTTATTGTTGCTCATCTTTTTAATTACTGATTCAACCTCTTTTATCGTAGGTTCCGGTACCCATGCCTCTCCCTCATTATTTTCTTCTTCAGGCACATTACCCAATCTTCCTCGTCCTCTTTGTTCAATATCTCTTTAAAATGCTCTGCCCACCTACTCAGTACCACCTTTTCCTCCGTGATTACTTTCCCACTCTTATCCTTGCATCCTTCTACTCTTGGTTCACACCCTTTTCTCATTTAATCTATTTCTCGGTAAAATTTTCTTACTTCACTTTTTTGATGCAATTCCTCTATTTCTTGCATTTTATTTTCGTACATCTTTTTCTTCTTTTGTTTACATATCTTATGTGCCTTCTTTCTTGATTGTTTACACTTCTCGGTATTGCTCCGGGTTTCTCTTGGCAGCATTTTCTCTCTTGCTGTTTTTCTCTCTTTAATAGCTTCCCTGCATTCTTCATCTACCACTCTTCGTTTTTTTCCATCTTCTCTTCTCCAAACGTTTCATGTGCAGCCTCTTTTATCACTTCTTCTATCATTTCCCACTCTTCATCGATACCTCTCTGCCTTTTAATTTCTTTTCCTTTCAGTTTGTTCCGTATTCTTGAACGATATTCTTCCTCTGCTTCTTCATCTTTCATTTTAGTTATATTCCACTCCTTTCTCTTGGTACTCCTTTCACTTAGTGCACTTATTAGCCTTTCCCTTATTACAGATTTCACTAGGTAATGGTCGCTATCACAATTCGGTACCCTGCAGGCTCTTACATCCATGACTGATGATGCATGACGCGCCATAACCGATACATGGTCAATCTGGTTAACAGTTCCATTAGGAGCTTTCCTTGTGCCTAAGTGTATTCTTTTATGGTCAAAACATGTACTTTTTATTAGCATGTTGTTATTTTCTGCAAACTGACAGGGAAGATTTCCGTTTTCATTTGTGTCCTCATGTAGAGTGTATCTACCTGCAACCACTCTTTGATATTCCTCCTTTCCCACATGAGCATTAAAATCTCCTATAACCATTAACGCATCATACTTCTGTATCTTATCACATACACGCTCCAGCTTGTCATAAAACTCTTCTTTCTCTCTCATCTCTTTCTCTTCTGTTGATGCATGGGCCGTCACAATGGCCATATTCCTATATCTTCCTCTCAATCTTATTCTACACATCCTTTCACTTATTGTCTCAAATTCAACTACACTTTTCCTTATTCTTTAAGTTATTATGAACCCTACTCCATGTCTACCAGATCTTCTCTCTGAGCCACTATAAAACGATGTGTATTCCGACTTGTCTATTCTTCCTTTCCCTTGCCATCTTATTTCTTGACGTACTACCACATCGTTTGAATTTTACTATTTCATTTGCTACTTCATTGCTTCTACCAGGTCTTAATAAAGTCCCTACATTCCATGTTGCAACCAATAAATCGTCATTCCGTGTCGGTTGCAAAGGTCGTCTTCCATAATTTCCATCCATTATTTGAGGCTTTTGTTTTGGTTCCATAACGTATTGTTATTTTTCCGGGATCGGGTAGTCAGCCCTATGGCTAACCCCCAACCTGGAGGACCAGGTAATTTTTTTATCTAGGCTCTTCCTTTAGCCATTGTAGATCCAACTACTAACTGCAAGGCAGCAGGTGCTAGTTTTGGTCCACCCTGGGTATTTTATTTCCCCAGTACCCTCCATATCTGGTGGGCATTACCCTATCTGCCACCTGGGGAGGCGCCCGATGGGAGACTAGAAACTCCTCACGTTCCATCCTCTATTACACGTCTGAAATATATTTCATACCAATTTGCCTTCGTAACACCGTGTCAATTTACACTTTATTTGTCCTAGCGGCAAAACAGATCACTCATAACTGAATTTAAACAACCAAAGAACAAAGGTGAATCAATATTACGGCTATAATTTTACTCATAAATGTAGAATTAAAAACTTATTACCAATACATAAACCTATACTCGCGTTTATAAAGGTTTCTGTGGTTTCCAACTAATTCAGAAAGAAAGCAGCTGTCTAATTTATTCGGGAGGAATCACGAGAAAACATAATTAACATCGTTCTCTAGGTGACCACCAAAGCCTTAAACCTATGCCCTGTATAAAGAAAGGACAAAAGAGTAACCAGTGAAATCCTACCTTTACTTATACTCTATCATTTACTTCAACTTTAAGAGGTATCACTACACCCTGAGTAAAAATTTTGATAGCTAGGGTAACAACGAAAATTTGTAAATCTCCTACACCTCAATTTAACAGGAAAATAAATCCTATTTGAATTGAATCAAAAACCAGTCACCCAACGAGGATGGTAAAGCACTTCATTGCCATTTTAACAACAATTATTCGCACCACTGAAACATAATTTCTGTTGCAAGAAGGACATATTTTCAAACTTGAGCTCAAAAAGCCGATTTTTACGGAAATACATCATGAAGGCACTCCGAAACTGTACCACAGCACTAACTTTCCACGCCTCTAATCGCATAGTTTCTGTAATTCGCATCACTATCGTGCTCCAGGATCATCGATGACATTCCTTCGGACGGGTCGAGGATGATCCAGCTCTTGAGGAGCAAGGTGGAGGGACAAACGACCAAGTACCGAGGGGAAAGTTAATAACTCATCAGCTGTGGAAGGGTAATCACGGAAATCGGAAAGAAATCTGGAGAAGGAGATAAGAAAATGCGAGAGCTGAGAGATGGAGGTGAGCTGAAATCTCTTTCTCTAGTCAGAGAGATCTCTCTTCAGGAGGTTCGCTCGGAATAGTCGTAATCAACTCTCAACGCTGCTTTACACGAGGCATTTTACTACGCAGTTTGATACCTAGAGATAACGAGACCGTAGGAAAGGAATATGAACAGGGACTATTATCATATCTCTCGTTCACAAATTTGTACAGTCATTCCAGCAATTCGCCAGATAACATCAAGTATTTTTTACAGAATATTCATCAATGAGAAAATGCATTTTAGTGCCATAGGCACGTCGGCCTTAAGATGAAACTCCAAAATTATTATTATACATATTAACTGATACGGAAGATTTCAATGGTCGATGAACTTTGATTTCATATTTTAATGGTTTTCATAATTTCATTTTCAAGCCCAAGCAGCCTACAAGACCGCGATTATTTAACGTAAGCTCTGTGCTATTAATACATGCGACGATTAGACAATAACTGAAAAAGGAGTAGAGCTGATCAAATAGATTGATGAAGATAGGAGACGGCGTATCGACACACGAAAGTGTAGCCTCTTTATGGCAAAGAAATATCCAACTAACAAGGCTATTAGGCGAGGGATGGAAGATATATATTTTTCTATAACTTTAATTAATAATGCACCCTGAAACTTATTTGTTTTGTATTTTTCGAGATAAAATCAACCGTAAAGAGACAATTCCGTTACTCTAACCCATGTCTTCGGCGAGTAAACACCATAACTGATAAAGTCGATAGGGCCAATCGGGCATTTTAATAGCCAAAATACTCTGCCATGCAGTCGTACCGTATCATTCCATCCTTTTTCGACTATGATCTCACAAATTTTCTCTTTAACACTATAATTTCATAGAAATTCCTCGTCACTCTTCCCTAAAATGACATCCGTATAATATAAAAATCATATATATCATTCGTTTCGCCCATCTGCCAATATTAAGTGCAGGTTATTTCATGATCAATTCGAGAGAAAGGCGCCGAGTTTGGTAGAAATCATAAGGTAGAGCGTACATCCATATACATTAATTTTGTATCGTGTCAGTCATTCTTTATCCGTTTTGTTTCTTTCTCTGTCAATTTTTGACCTGGAAGAGTGAGGTTTGGTGCGTTGAATGTGAAATCTCTGCCTTCATGATTTGGTCGTAGTTTTTGATTTTAATAGCTTGGGCGTGTGGCAGGGGGTGTTAGGTCACCATTCGTGCAAAGGTGTAAGATATTTGGAGAAGAAACAAGTGCAGAGGTCTCTCTTTTTGCATATTTTAATTAGTTCTTGTAAAGATAGAAGGTTATAGTTTTCCCCACTAGATGAATAAAAGATTGCAGTTTCTTATTTTTTTATTCAATTTTCTTATACGAATAAAATTTTCCTAGAAATCGCGTTTTTAATGTCAAAATCATGAATTTTATACTTCTGTAAACAATAGGATATTTCCTTGGTAACCGTGGAATTAGCATTAGCTTTAGAAGGGAAATGGGACCTTTACATAGGCGGCTAGGTTTTATACTTAGAGATAGGTAATACAGTGAAAATCTAGGTCGTGTACTGAAATGTAGCTGATTACGATATTTTCAGGGATATTTTTGCCTAAAATTGGCAAAATTCATTTCAAGTGGACTAATTAAAGTTGGACCTCTGTAAAACACGAGAATGCCACGATGTTATATTAATGCGGAAAGCCTCTGAAATGCCAATGTCCTTTAGATTAGTTTCCATATGTTACTGCAAATGAATGTCGAAACTCGGTAAACATAGTGTTATGCGGTTTTCATCTACTGAATTAAAAAATAAAACTAAAATTATAGCTGAGTAAAACAGGAGAATGCCACGATGTTATTATATATTAATTTTGCAGCGTGTCAGTCATTCTGTATCCGTTTTGTTTCTTTCTCTGTCAATTTTGAGCTAGTATATAAAGGTTTGGTGCGTTGAATGTGGAACCTATGTCTTCATGATTTGGTAGTAGTTTTGGATTTTTATTGGGCGTGTGGCAGGGGGTGTTACGTCACCAGCCGTGCAAAGGTGTAAGATATTTGGAGATGAAATGGAGACATGAATTAAAAGGAGTGTATTTAGTCAGTTTAAATAATATCCAAAAGAGCGGCTGCTTGGGCGTATGGCAGGGGGTGTTAGATTACCAGCCGTTCAAAGGTGTAAGATATTTGGAGATGAAATGGATCATTTTTCGGTTGTGGTTGCAACAACCAGATGCTGGGAAACAGTGGCAAAGGAGGAAGGCCAAAAGGGAGAGTGGAAGAGTGTTAAGGTTGAAACAAAAGAAACCACATTGCTCTCCTAATCAAATGGCTTTAAAAACGACAAAAGAGAACAGCTGAGCAGGCTAGCTACTTGCTAGTCTATTTTTCAAGGAAGAAGGATTTGAAAAATATTTAGCGAATTAAAAGCTTCAAAAAATTAACCAATCAATTCACTTTAAGGTGAAGCCACCCATCTTAGGCAAGGCGTTCATCCTAGCCCACTCATCTCACATCAAAATCTTCCCATCATGCCAATCGGTCGCGGGATGAAGTGGAGTATGTGGAAAGGGGAGGAGAGGAAGGAGTGCCAAGGGTGGGAGGAGATCCGCCGGCGAAATTTCATTCTCCACACGCGATCCGAAAAAAGTGGAGACAAATCGCCATGCTGTGCGGTCGGTGGCGCCATGGCGCGGAAATGGGAGGAAGTTAAGCGCGGGAGGAAGAGGAAATGACGTAAGGGAGGGGCGGATAAGGGGGAGGGGAAAGAGGCGGAGCGAAGGAGTTGCAGAGGGGGAGGAGGCAACGAAACTTTGGTTTGATGGGAAGAGAATACTCCGTATTTCCATTTCAGCATTTAAAAAAAAAAAAAACGAGGCGGGGAGGGAACAAAATGGATTCATGCATATGCAAAAGGATAGCGGCGGGACAGGATGAGTGAGGAAATAAAGTGGAAAAAATATGAAGAAATGTATTGATATACATGAACGTGCATGCCTAATACATTTCAGCATGAACGAAAGAGAATGGTCTCCTGCAGATTAATGATCTTATGGAATAAGGACGCTGGATTTTGCAGGAGCAGCTCAAAAGGCGCCAATTTATCAAAGCGGGCAGGAGAGCGCGGAGCCCACAGCGGTTGGAGCAACAAAGAGCAGGGTGGGGACGCGAGAAACTCGGGACAAATCACCTGATTAGATCAAATTACCATGGAGGACGGTCAAGAACGCTCCGAAAGAAGAAATGTTCATTTATAGCTCTCGAGATTTCATTGATATTCCGCCCTCAAACATATCGCGATGAAAAGGCCTTCATTATTGACCACATAGCTAGAATAATTATTGCCAGAAGACTACTTTTTCCAACTGGTAATGTCAAAAGGCGAATATGAACAAGTCATGCTTGCATTTGAATCATTCAAGAGATATCAGGCAAATTTCATTCATGGAAGTACCAAACTTCAGGGGTTTTGGAGTATTTATCCTCAGCAGTGCACTATTATTCGCACGCTATCGAGAAAAATACGGCGATACAAAGACAAATAACTTCGAAGGATTTATCCATTTAAAAAAATAAAAATGCAGCGGAGTCTGTATGATGGTTATTCTCCTCTTGGAAAAAAATAAATCGATTGGCCATATCTATGTGAGCCCCTATATTTCACTCCCAAATAGAAGAACTGAAATGGGAGCACAGGTTTCTTTTTTAATTTTTTTCATCAAGATAAAAGGTTAAATTTTCACAACTGGATTGTATAAAAAATGAGTATTCCACTCTTATAACTGAGTTTCTAAAACGCTTCGTTTTTTCTTAAATATTACGTTAACAATTAAATATTTCAATCAAATTTTCTCAGATTTCAGCAATAGCATATTTCCTTTCCACATGAGCTCTGGGTATGACCGAGAAATTTTGCCCACATCTTTCAAGGCTTACATTAAATTAAATTACCTTTACTAGCAAATATCAGTGAGATTTCAATTGGGGTATTATGTTATCCAACTTCTCCATTTGAGCTAAGCGGGTTTTACAGAGCGGGTTTTACATCTGCATTTAACACATCACATTAATTCTTATAATTCAGACACATCGGCTTGAGTAATATATTGCTTACTATGTAGAATTTTGAGTTCTGCTAGAGACCTGCGCTCTACAGCTCTTACTCCAAATACAGTCCGGGAACTCAAGTGGGAAATTTGGGGTTCCACCAGTTCCGAAATCATAGCTTTCTTTCTAGCTTCAGAATGAAAGAAATACTGAGCCGTTTAACGTGTAAAAAAAAACTATGACTATACACGGGAAGTTAGATTCTCTTCTGTATTGATAGAATTAGCGTATAACTTCTGATTCTTATCGGTCCCATTGACAGTCAACATTCATTTCCACTAGTTTTCTCTATAATCACAATGCCACCAGTTGTGGCGAGAAAATATTATTCTTGACAACTAAGGTAGCATTTGATGGAGTTATAAGATGATAATCAATTAAGTTACATTTCGCATTTTTACTCCTATCGTTGATAATTCACAGAAGTCACATCGGGATCAGCCGATGCTTTCTTGATGAAACAGTACACCAAATCTTCTGTTCCCCGCAAACCCATGATGCCTTTTCAAAGGGGAAAATGTAATTTCAAAACAAGAGATGTCCATGAATGTACGCGAGATAACCAACATAGACCATTGGCTGTGAAGCTCACCAAAACAAAATCACCAGGGCGCGCTATCATTTCCTCAAAGCGCTTACTTTTATACCTAAGCGAAGAAACAACTAAAAAGTGACTTCATTAGATCCATACAACGCTAACAAATAAGAAGTGCACGTTCAATAACTCAAAGTTGTGTGCGAAAATGTAGAACACCAGTGAGAGTAAAAAAATATTTTTATTTACGAGTCAAAATAGACCATGAACTCCTTTTCATTATGCCGTCTCGCGCGCTTATTACATTTAATTCATTTTAAATAATTATACAAGACCCATATCTGATGAGCAAGCATCACTCTCAGCATTCTGACTGCATAGATTAACTTGATTCCAAAAATTCATAGAATGGGCAATATTTTAAAAATTTAGCAAAGACGATGCATGAGTGAATTTTAGTGCATTATAAAACTGTAAATTATATTTTCCGTGCATTTTTTAGTCACACACAAACTAGGTACAAAGCTGTCACCTAAATTTAAACGCTGGGACAATATTACGCCATGGCTTATGTTTCAGCCCTTGCATTGAAATTATCTTGAGCGCATGCATACCCATAAGTATGGCTTCGTGCACTTTCCGGACAACAAAAATTAAGAATTTTTATACAAACACTCGACATTTGTCTTTGATACATCATATTATCAGCTATTTGACAAATTCCAGTAAGGCGATAGGGCAGGAGAAAAACGATTTATAAGTGAAAATGAAATGCAACTGCTTACATCGCCACGATACCGCAATCGATAAGGAAAGCGGTATTCGCTGCCATTTCATTTTTTATTACTTACACAAGCACAAAAATATCTAAATTGGTTGAATTAGCAACCATTTAAAATCTATTAGCAAAACAAAACCACTCCGCAGTTTATTCTAGCATGTAGTAGGTATTAAAGCCTACTATTCTGAAAAAATCAAATACAAACACCTTGTGTAAAAATTAATTTACATTTAAATCCATAGCAAAATTAATAAATCTTTCACATTTTGAATGATCAATGGAAAAATGTCTTTGAAATTCCCTATTAAGACGATCTTTCAGAATATCATTTTGAGGCCTTTTTACATCCAAAGTCCGACAGATGCAATAAAATAAGAAAGATACATTGCCGAGGAGAAAAAGCTCACCCATTTCACGCCAAATGAGAGACCATATGAAAACCGGAGCTCCACTTCAAACACACCCATAAAACACTTCACCATTTCACCCTCCAAAACCTCTTTATGCACCTTTACACGGTTGGTGTCCCAACAGCCCCTGCCACACGCCCATTCGGCAGCTCGCAGGTATGTAGATGTGAATTAAGAGGAAACCCTCATCCGATAACGTCGAGAGTCAAGCCTCACGAACCCTTAATAAGACCATGCTCACATAAATATTATAATATAAGCAGGTAAGTAGTGATTGATTTTAGCATTAATTCATAACTAAGTAACTCACATATACACAAAATAAAAATTCTAGAAATAATCAAGAAGTTGCAATCATTTAGCTTGACGAAAGAAAACCACTTATTGATTGCAGATAACAACTGAAAGAGGAAATACGACATATAAAACTGTAATAAGAGGGGTTATAATGAAAATCAATAAAAATGACTTTTTGTGCGTATAACTCAGGCCAAACCTTGTAAATATAACAACGACAAACTTAACCTATCAACCCCAACGACAAACAAGTTCAAAACATTGAGTTACTAAGATAGTTACTCATGAAAATCCAATATTTTTAAGAGTAAGTAAATCCAACATCGACTTTACACAATTAATTCCCTATAAAAGTTAATAACCCGTGTAATTGGCGTCGCTGGAGTAAGAAAGAGGCCAAGCACTTTACTCGATCGACGGTAAATGCCATCGAGGAAGAATTACTCGACTTGAGTAAGTTTGTGCGGATAAGCTGGCGAAAGAAATGAATCATTTTTTGGGCGAAGAACCTTCTCTTCGGCGCGGAAACGGAAGGCGGTCTTACAAACATTGCCGTAATGGGTCCCATATAATGGCTCTAAATTAGTGCCGTTCCCGTCGGGCCGATGGGAGGAGATTGTGAAAGCCATTGGCGGGGGGGCGAGGCGGAGGGATGCTCGTTCTTTGCCCGCGCGCACTCCGTTTAATGGACGGAAGCCTCTTACGGCGGAGGATCGCAGATTTGCCATCCGCCGCCACCGGGGAGGCCGACACACACATCCACATAGGAAAGCAAACGAGGAGGGAAAACGAACGACTCTGCGCAAAATGAAGAAATTAACCAAAGGCTAAAAGAAAGTATCTTGGCCAAAATATTAATATTATTAATGTGGAATTAACTGATAAGGGTAGGTATAAATGAAGTCAGTAAAATTCTTCTGGAATAAAAAAAACGGAAGACCCTATCAATGAACAATTTTGCTTTATTCATCTCAGAGCAAGCCCAACCCGTTTTCATCCCGTCCATAAAATCTATTCTCTTTACTCCCCTTCCCCATTTACCCAACATCCTTCCCTCCATCACGGCATTAAGCAATTCCCCCCTCATCACCGCTATCGACCACTTGCTTTGCTCCTTCCTAATCTCATTCAGAAGTTTCTTTTTTCTCAGCAACTACGCCAAGTACTGCCACAATTACCTCCCTTTCCGTCCACTATACCTTTTCCCACCCTCCTTTACACCCAACTCTCGAATGCCTACAGTCTCTTCTCGCCTTCTTTTCCCACAACTACGTCTCTGCCCCCTCCAACGATACACTCCAAATCAAACTTTTCACCAGCTGCTTCTTGGTTTACTAACCCAAGGTCCCCGTCATCAGCTCCCTCCTTTTGTTGAACGCTTCTTTCGCTAGTGCTCTTCTGCTCCCACTGCATTAGCTACCACACCCATTTTCTTCTAGTGTAATAAGAACTTGTTCGAGATACATAATTAAAATACGTTTCCTTACATCTATGAGCTAACCCGCAGGCCGCCTATAGGACGGGTGGCTGGTGATGTGAGGAGATCAGCTATAAAGAGGAGGAGATAGTAAAAAGGAACAGAGGGAGGAAAGAGTTGATTAGTGAAGGGTGCTGCCAAAGAATAAATATCCCAACAGGCTCCTGCTTTAGGCTGCGGTGAACGGTGCCGCAGATGAAAAATTTATGAACCCTAAAGTTGAATATCTCTAATTTGGCCGCATTCACCTATCACACAGTTGAAGTTCCGAGTTAAAATAATGTCCTTCAAGTTGACTTTAAACTCATAAGGTGTACATTTGTCCAGGAACATACCCCACCGAGTAGTAATATAGTATGTACAAGCTAACAACCAATCCAGAAGTTGATATATCGCAAATTGTCCCATCAGTGCAGTTACGTTATCTGTACCATCACGTTTGCTGATTCGCAGCTATTTTTATAATGTTGAAAAGTAAACATAAAAACATTATCACTTTCGAGGATATCTGCACTGTTCAGCTCCGAACCCCAGAGCACAAACGATATTCCGTACCCCAGTGCAACCAAACCATATTTTCGGACACAGAACCGTTACCTATACAAAAATGAAGGAGGTGAAGCGATTTGTCATTCATCATTATTGTGAGCATATCAAGAGTTTAACTGAACACTGAGATTAAGTGACAATTCAAGACGAAGTGAGGCCCACTCTCACAAATTAGATCATTCTCAACGTTGAAAATAGCTACTTAAATTTTTCACGTCTATTTTATCACAATATGAACTTTAAGCTCGTATATAAATTTCAATTGCTTAGTAATATACGGTTACTTATAAATCACTTTAATTCCTGCTTTTATATCTCCTAGGAATAAAGCCATTTAAATTTGAAATTAAATCTTGAAACAATACTGAAATAGTTAAGTGATATTCATAATATTTCCCCTACCTTATATGGCAGATCCAGCCATGGCTTCTCCATAAATTCATCATAGTCACTGTATTTAATTTGGCAAGGTGCATCATAAATTTTCTGTTCCTTCCGTTACTGCTGTAGATTTACGGCTCTATTACAGTGTGTGTGCGACTGAAATTCATAAAAATCACGCCGCAGTCTGTAGTAAGATGATTAACGGTTGAGCAAAACTAATAGTCACATTATAAATCCAACAGAGGCTAATATCAAACAACAGTATTTTCTCCAACTCAACGGAGCATAGCGAACCACAAAACCTCATTAGCGCTCGACAACTTTAACACAAGATTGTGAAACGTCCATCTCCGAGTAAAAAAAGACATAACGCAGTAATTTCGCGAGAAGGATGTAGAGATAGAGCGGAGGAGTAGTTACAGCCGCTACCAAACGACGAATATTATTTGTTGATTCTAATCACGCAGTTGAGGAGCTAATTTCGAGCCCGCCAAACGCCGTGGCACACGGAGGTTACGTACTTGTACACTCACCCCATTCCCACCAGTTCCCAACCACATAGAAACGCTGCGGATTCAATAACTGGAAAACCAAAAAGCAATTTAATGGGAAGGCAAATAAAGGGGGGGGTTGTGTGGAGGGTTTGACAGAGTGGAGAGGATGCCGGTAAATGGAGGTGAGGGACAGGGATATGTTTTTAAGGGAACCAACGGGAAGGAGGCTAGGAAAATTGGGGATAGGGGCAATCCGCAAGATAGGCTCCCGAACACAAACACCAACTGTTGCTTCCTACAAACCCTCCTAAGTACCTACGGCAAGAAGGACGCTTCACCTTTCATGGAATGGGGAGGACGAGCTCCCCCAGGGATCAACTTGTGCCCTTCAAACTCGATGTTTTCTCATCAGGAGCACTGCCCCCACACACCCCCACATCTCATAACCCGAGTCCTTCCTACGTTCCTAGATGCGTTGCCCGTTCCTGATCAACAACAGGCCGGGTAACGCAAAGAAAACAACGGGCACGCCGAGCCAAAGCTGCCGCCTATGGAAGCGTTTCCAAGCAGTGGTGGAGGCATGGCGTTTCAGGTGGTGCAATTTTTGTGTCCCTAAACGCCTGCTCCCAGTAAATTAGACGTTTTGCACGGGATAAATCACTATTCCGGGTTCCACCCTCCCTAGAGAAAATAATATTCCCCGCGGAAGCTCGCTGTAAAAACTCGGTTCGCCCACACCTCATCACGTTGGCAATAATTAACCGGAAGAGATCCGCTGGAGAAGTCCCAGGAGAGCGCAGAAAAATAGCGGAAACGCGTAGAAAAATAATGGAAAACACACGAAAAAATAACAATGCATCAATTTAGGTGAAAAAAGAATGCTGAAATTGGAAGCCCTTTGTAAAGAATGCAACGCAAAAATGCGATAGCATTAGCAATATATAGATGGCTACTTTTACGAAACCGCATGCTGAATGCGAGATGATTTAAACAATTTTTATGAAGTAAAATTGTTTTGGATTACGTCAGCCAGGAAATATTTTAGAAAACGATAAAAATGTCATCAAAATGTTAATGTAAAGTCACTAATCTCCCGAAAAAGATTCTAATTCAGAAACAAACACAACTGAAAAATGTTAATGACGAAAAATGATGCATCACGATGGTATTGTGCACATTGAAGCAGAAAATTAAATTACGTGGTCCTGTGGCATTACTTTTTTTTACCTACAATACAAAAATTAACTTTACGTTTAAATAATAACGCTTTAAAAATCAATTCACTTGAAACAGGCAAATGCTCAAAGCGCTATTAAAACAATAACATATCGATGGAATTCAACTTGTCCATAACTTTTGACCCTATTAACTTAAAGTGTAACGTAAATATACTTATTTTACTTTGGACTAAAAGCAATCCCTCTAGTTCTCCACTACATAAATTATAAAGGAAAAAATACTACCTAAGCAAATGGTATCAAACTTCTCATTTTTAGATTAAAACATTTTCTCAAATTTTGCTTCAAGCATCTCACACAAACATCTCAATTTTTTTCCCATTTTTTAAACAAATTCCTAAAAAAATAAGACTTTCCATAGATATAGTCGGGAATCAGGAAAATGAAGAAAAGAAAAAAATTACAATTAATTTTAGATCAAATTCGGAAATAACCACTCGAAAAAGATGTGTATCCTTAGAACATTGAAAATAATGACCACAGTATAAAAACAAAGGAAAATTTAGGAGAATAAAGATTTTACTACACCACGCAATTGATCAGATGATGAAGAAAAAGGGCATTTGTTCTGAAGGGCAGCAAACTGCAAGGTTTTGCCGTATCATATTATCACAAATAAGTACTAATTTCTTACGTTTTACAAGTAGAAATGATAATATCAATAGCAGACCAATTTGAAATCTTTTGACGGGAGGTGAAACCAGTGCGAAAATAAGAGCAAGTTTAATAATTATTTATCGTATAAGTAGCCTCATTCGAAGTAAGAAACGAGTAAGAAATGTAGTGCTGGAAAGTATGTTATTCTATAGATGAAAATTGAGCTTAAATATGAAATAAAGTATGAAATAGAGCTATCGGTTTCCAACCGGGTGATGGAGGTTTTTGGCACCAACGTTTCGAAGGTGTAGTCTACCATCGTCCTCAGGGGGAAAGTTCGCCGAGAAGCATTATCCGGGAAAGCATGAAATTTTACATGAAATAAACCCTTCCACGAGATTACGTGATACATTCATTTCCCGGCCCAACGCTAGAAAATAGTATACTTGTAATAGTTTGTCTTGCATCGCTATATTTCAACTACTAACTACTAACGAACTCCAGACTAAAATTTCCACCTCAACCTGCGTACTCCCAGATTATGCAAAACCTTCAAAGTAAATGCAGAGTTTTTATAAGCGAAATTTGGAAAATTGTATTCGTAAAATGTAACTGCAGCAACATAGATCTTTATCGCAAAGAAAAGTGGAAACGTTAGCATTTTCTAAATGAAAAAATTAACTCATTCGCTGATGTGGCATAAGTTTCTCGTCAAAAGTGTCCAAAACAGTTTAACGCATAAAAATAAAATATTGGGACGCTGGAAGTAAATGGAAACTTTCTCACAGACGACGCTGTAACTTGCCGAACACTCCACAAATCTTTCATATCTCCGAATTCATTAATTAATGCATAATATTATAATATTAAAGATTATTTCTTACGCCATAGAAATAATAGAGGTGGTACAATAATATCCAGGGCAAGCATGCTTCATGACCTACTTAATGATATGCTGCAGAGCTAATTTCTCTGATCGTTACCATGATATTTATTCCAAAATTTCAACATCAACTGTAGATATACAATTACACTTAATCTCAACAGAGGGGAATGATAATAATATGAAGGCGTTTCAGGAGTAATTTAGAGGAAAATTATATCTCCATATTATTGAGAATCAAATACTGCAGCAAAATTCCACACACATTTATAAGTTGACCACTTTTTGAAAATCACACTCAGTGTCGGAACCAAGGTCAAAACGAATTACATGTACTTGGAAACTTACGAGTTTTACTCTCACAATTACCGTTAATTATGACTATACCCTCGATGAAAAAGAGAAGACATAAAGCTGACGGACATCAAACTCACAGCGCATGAAAAGATGGCTTCCATGAAGTAGAATCTACCTAGTTCAGAGAGAAAAAAATCATCGAGTGAAAAATAAGCGGCGGAATTAAAACTTTTGAGGCCAAAAGGATCATGGATTAAAAATATAGGCCCTGGAAAAGAGTAATAGAGCATGCTTACCTTTGGTACCAGCTTTGAGTACTTTCAAAATGAAATACATATGTAAGTATGCAAGAGAGGCGAAAATATACCTCGGAACGACAAACAAGAAGAACCAGAGCAATTAGGCAGACGTCTCATGAGTGGAAAACAAGCTAATTCTTCCAACAAAACACGCTATAATACTCTTAAACTTTGTATATGACGTCAGGATGAAAAATGTATGAGTTGTTGAGAATGAAGACCCGAGATTCGAAACAGAAATCTCGGCACACCTTTGGTTCCCCAGCTAGCTAATCTACGCTTCCCTACCCTCTTTGACCAGAAGCTCCTTTCGGACATACACATGCCGGCAATAACAACACACATAAGTACTTATGAATCTAAACCATAGATGTAGAAGTAATTATTTGGGAGCTAATCGACATCTGAAGTCATCTGCTTCTTCAAAGACAAGGTTGTAACTATGAGGAATGGTAGAGGAATCAAAGCAGCTTTAGGCCACATCCAATACATCGATCGCTGAGCACGTAGGTACTATCAACATAGTACTGAAGTAGGGTCAAACTAAAAGTTTCCACTTGAAGGGAACTCTCAACCTGGCAAGAACATACATTTAGCATGCAGTCCGCTTTTGTCCTCTCTTATCCAAATTACTTTTCTTTATTTACTCCTTTTCGCCGCTTAAGCTTATCCAAGATAATAGTACAGTGTTTCGACAAAGGCTTCTAGTCTGACCAGAATAGACTAGAAGCCTTCGAAACCTGGTACTGGAGGAGGATGCTGAAGATAAAATGGACGAACACAATAAGAAATGATGAAGTGCAGAGAAGAGTAGGAAAGGAAAGGACCATAAGAAACTCCATACAAAAAGAAGAGCCCGATGGAATGGATACACCCTGAGACACAAAGGGTTTGTGACGAACACTATTGAAAGAAAAATAGATGGAAAAGTCCCCAGAGGAAGACCCAGGAATAAGTTCATGGACCAAATAAAGAGGAAAGTACATAGGATGAGATACCAGGAGGTAAGGGAACGAGCATTAGATAGGAAAGTATGGAGGGCTGCAGTCTACCAATCTTAGGATTGAACGACCGATGAGTACAGTTTACAGAAATGCAACCGATCAGTTAGCATGTACAATGCCCGTTCGGGGAATGGAATCACATGATCGGAGAATCCATGATGGTGGACTTTGTTTAAATCGTATGACTGAGTAACATTTGCTTACTTTTCATTACTTTCTAAGCCAAATCAGAATATTTCAACTGCGCAATTATCTTGGCTGGACCTAAGTGTCCTCATATAACCTGCTACACGCTCCAGTGAGTAGGGCAGGTCGCTAAAAACCGATGGAAGGACAACAAACCGTGTACTACAACCCAGCGAGCCGCTTCAGAGGCAACTCCTAGCATCTAGGCGTAGATGTACTGAGACAAAACGGGTCTTTCAATAAAAAATCCGGAATAAAACGATATTACAATGGACTGCTGCCGGAATCAACCCCTCATGGGTTGGCTACCGTTATCAAGAGACCAACACCACCACTCCACTTCCAAAACCCCTTCTTCTTCCCACACGAATATTACGACGCCAGGGTTCGCTCCGGAGAAATAGAGAGAGTGAGAGGGGCACTTTATATGCTAAGTAGGCAACGGTGGCGTTATTAGGAGATATCGCACTAATTTCATTGAACACGGCCCGAAGACTTCCCGCACAAACCCCTCCGACCAATCTTCCGCTCCACCCACGCCAGATCTACTTCCTCCACCTCCCACTTCATGACACTTCGTCCCAAAGTCTGCCCCCCTCTTCCAAATAGATCGGCACGATATTAGAGGTTTAATATCGGACATCGATATCAATTTTGCATCGAAAACGACGCTTTATAAAATCGCAATTAGAGTCAGACGTTGCATAATTTCACTTTATATCGAATAACACGTTAAATCCCACATCGCTACATCGCATTATCACTCCATTGCAATGCATTGAGCGTCGCGTCGAATAGCATTATATCGCATTTAGCAAAGGCCACCTCGCGTACCGAATAACATTTATTATCGCAGTACATCGCACCATGCACTGTACTCCATTTAATCGAAACTCGCATAGCATCGTTGCATATCACATCACGTCGTGTAAAGCAATGACTCCCTTTATGTCACAACGCATAATATTACATTTAGCATGTCACAAAACATCGCGTAACATTACAGGTCGATTCATAGCCAGAAACATTATCGCAGCTATGTGATACCTCCGACTTATCGCCGTCGATGCATCGCAGTATCGAGTATCCCTTACCGAGCCACTCCTCTTTCCCTTTCCTCTTCCACGGGCGTCTTTCAAGAGTCGAGACCGTGACTGAAGACTTGATTCCACCCCACCTGAACTCTTCATCCCTTAATGCGACCTCGCCGGGACGGTAATTTGGAGGAAAAAGAGAAGTAGTTTAAAAAAAAAGAAGAAACAAGATGAAACTATCTACGCGCCTAAAAAGGTGGGGTGAAAAATGATTAACCAGTCAATCACAGAGGGGTCTGAGATACGTTCCTCCGGGGAATGCGATGGAAAATGGAACATTTCACCTCCTGAAGTATACGGGAAAATTAGGGGCCTTTCACGAGTTATGTACGTTGCTTTCGGGTGCTGGGGGATAGGACTCTCCTCACTCTCTCGTTAATCTGTCTTATCTAGAGAAAGAGCAGTCTGTGATAGACTTGCCTAAGATTGCCGTTACTAATTACATCTCTCTTATAATACCGGTTAGATTATTCTAAAGCTAAAAATATGAGTTAGTAGCCCAGCAAATAGCACTGATATCATAAAGTTTTACCTCGGTAAAGAACAACCGCTATGTTCATCAGCGTAAACAACAAAAATAATTATCGTCTACTTCTCTTCACGTACTAGCTCTAGCCAGTTAAGGTACCCGTCTTTGATGAGGTCTCCATCCAATTCTTCAATCTATGCAGTTATAATTTAAAGCTTCATCTGGTAATCTAGCTCTATAACTTGGAACTGTTATTTCCACGAGTACGTATATTTTAATTGTTACTCTGGTAACACATATTCTGATAATGATTCCCAGAAAGCATCATATATTGAAGTTTTTGTTTAGGAAAAAGTATAATAAAGATCGATATACATATATACAAATAGGTTTCAATTACAGCTTAGACAGCGAATATCTATAGCAGAAACTTATAGATCTAAAATGGTAATCGACCTTGTACCCCAATTCTAAGTATTTCATATTTACCTCAACTTGTGCATAACATATTATTATCGAAACATTATCTTAAACATCCATCGAAGAGTGTTATACCTATAAAAAGATTAAGAAGGAAGAAAGGCTCTCAAAACGTCTTACCTGGCTGAAGACGGATCAAAAATTGGTGAAAATCGCCTGAAGCCACGAGAAAAACGCCTCAGTAAGTTACATATAACGTCACAGAAAAGAAATGTGAGGGTAGAAAGTGTTGGCTATAGGGAAGAAAATTAACCCTCTATTGAATATAGCTCACTCTTTTTGAAGAATTTGTGTCAGCATCTATTCAAAAATTTCACAACGGCTAAGTTCGGGGCTCTGGATGGCGACTACCTCTGTAAAAGGAACTTAGGAAGGAAATCCAGGCCAAAGTTTTAAGAGTAACCCTCACCGCAAAAACAAATCGCCCAGGGGGAAATAAAAGGCACTGAGCCATAAATTAATTACAAGAAAAAAATAGAATTTACAGGAATTCTAACAAAAAAGGGGGAGGGGCCGGAAAAAGTAATTTATGATTCTGGATTAAGACTTGAATGTACGAACATAGAGTTAAATAAAACCTCGGCCACTTAAATGGAGAGTGGTAACCCACAAATATCGTGGTAACAAAAATCTAGGTCGCGATGAGAAAATTAACAACTCCCACCGACGAAGCACGCTTATTTGCGGCAACATGCAATAAATTACGTCACCCGGCGTGAGGCGAGAAAAGTAACATTTCTGGTGCTGATTTTTCGACGAAGACAGCCAGCAGTAAATACGATCCCAATAAAGTATGTGGCAAAGTCACTAACGGAACTAGATAAACGGCTTGGCTCTATAAAATGTAAAATACTCCCATTAACTCTATCTTTCCCTTCAGTGTGCACAGAAATCCATTAGTTCTCCATTCGCTACATTTAAAATCCAAATCTTTTTGTATACTCGTGCGAATTATGCAAGAACGGCATTTACTGTAGCTTTCCGACAGAATTCCAAGCCATCCATTCGATGAAGAAGATATGTTTATCGAACTAAGTATGTCTTCTGTTTCCCTCAAAAGGTAAAATACGTGTTCCACGGTATTTTGAACGGCTACAGGGAACTGTATTCCAAATACTAAGCATTACTTCCAATAAATTTTCGGAATGTGTCCGTTATTTAATAAACAAGCTATGGTTACTCTGTTCAGTTGAAATCCAGGAACCAGGAAAAAAGCCTGAAATAAGGAGTTATTTACATGAATATTACATACCCATCCCATCCTATGCTCGTATTCAGTCAAAAGAATTTTGATTTTCACCTAACCATAGCAATGATAAAATATTTTTTACGCTTCATATATAAAAATCTATTTCTGGGGATTCTAGCACTAAAAAATTTATAATATTTAAAGTAACTCTCAGTGAATATAACCTCTTTCGCTCATAATGGATGTAACTGAGGAAACTAATAAAATTTTCATTTTGCCATCTAAGAATGCTATCTTCTTTAGATATGATAATTTTAGAGAGATTGGGTTTGTATGGCGGCCAGAGTGCTTGATACTCATACCGAGTTCCAAGTTCAGAGCTCAGAGGGTGGTGGAGAATTTTTGTTGGAATACCGACCCCAAATTGAGTGCCAAACAGTTGACATTAAACATATAGCACACCGCCCGCTGGATACGTTGTGACACTGTGGTCCCCTCGGCGCCATTTGGTAAGAGCAGACTGGTGCCGACGCCGGGTTTCTTTCCATTCTTCCCCAATTATACAAACAATCCTCACATCACCAAACTACCAACATGTCGTAAATGGCGAATCTGGCATAGTCATCGGTCGCCTTCCTAAATAACCCACCGACCCGCACGGAAAGTTAAGAAAATACGAAACCCACAACACGCTGTATCCCGCCGAGGAAACACGACCCAAGGGCTTTACCGAGATGCTTCGATGAATGGTGAGGAAAAGAATAACGTTTCAAGTGTTGGAGCGGCAAGGAAATGCGAGAGATGATGCAAGAGAAAACTCGAGGGTTGTGTTGAAGCGGGGAGCAGGGGTGGAAGCGATGAGTTCGACACATAATTGATGGGAATCCGGCAGAGGGGCAGCTGCGAGATTTCCTCCCTGGAACACGTGACGACGTTCTCAGAGGTGGGCGAGGCCCGCTGGGTGGCGGCGGGCGCGAAGGGGGATTTCTCCGTGGAAGTCCATTAGCGTCCGAAGAAAGGAGCGGAAAAAAGGAGCTAGCCGGAAGGATGGGGTGCGGAGGAGGATGTTTGGAGGGTGGGGGGAGGCAAGGTGGAGGGAATACAAAGGGCAGAGATGCGGAGCGAGGCAGGCCGATCGGTTCAGGTAAATAATAAGAGGGAGAGGCGGCGGGGGTAACAGAGAGAGGGAGAGTAGAGAGGAAACTTCTATCACAAACTTTGTCGCCGGGAAATTATTCCCTCACGGTAGGAGAGAGAGAGAGAGGGGGGAGGAGAGAAATCGAACCGAGACCTTAGATGGGAAGAAATTTTGGGTAAAAATGCAAAAACAGTATTTCCAATAGTAACCGTTGCATCAATTCATGGCGGGAAGGTACATACGTGGGGGATCGGACAGGCAAGGCGGAAAGAGTACTGGATTCCCATCTCAAGGGTCTCGAGCAATAACTTATTTGTAGGGTGGAATCCAGATTCATTCTTCGGTTCAGCCAGGATACCACTTCAAGTAATGCATTCCGTCAGTCACATGACACGTTGAACTTAGGGCCCATATGCGCCTCATTATAACAATAGGCTAATGCCGACACTGGACTTCTCATAACCTTTTATCTCACTTCCATGTCCTCCAACTATTATTACAGCTCGAATGATAGCTGATGGTTTCAACCTCTCATAGCAAACAATCCAACCAAGTTGAGTAAACTCCACCTTCTTAAGTCCACTTCTTAATGAAAAAGATAAAGTTAGTGAAATATCCCACAAATAGACCTCTCTTCACTCCCAATGCTATGCAGATGCAACAGAATCAGCATTTATAAATTAAACGACAAGAGGTATCATGGGCGCAAAGGAGGTTCCCTGGCGACAATGCCAGTCAATTGAAAGTTGCAAGGATGATGATGTCCACCTATGGCATCAGACAACAGCCGTAAATGATGGAAAAGGAAAATGAATTATAAGTGGGAATAAAGAGAAATTGAGATTAAATTTGATAAATTTAGATTCGAAATTTCGCTTTCCGTTCCAATCTTGTAGTTAATGGATATGAGAAAGAAGTAATTCATGCAAGAATTTGTTTGACAGCATATCTCTCGTATTTTACAGCTTTTTTTGACCTATGGATGTTAGTAAAAGGAAAATAACAACTTACGGTGGCATAACCCACAGCAATATGATCAAGGACTATTTTACCTATGTCGTTGGGCCTATTCTACCCTAAATGTACTATTTGAAAGAGTGAAAAAATAGAACTTCTCTTTACGCCTAGGAAGCTTATTTTGAGGAAGGGTTACAGGAAATAAGTTACTTTTATTGTCATAGTTAGGTGGTTAAAGAGAGCTTTTGTCACAATTTTGTAACAGCCAAGTACATCCAATTACCATATTGACTGGGACCATCGGGACAATGCTTGATATACTCCAAGAAAAGGTACTTACTTGTCCGCAAATGAAAATACATTTTTAAGGCCTAAAAAACAAACATTATGAAGCTGTTTTGAAAAATTTTAGACCATCTGAGTGAGAACAATATTACATTCAAAGAAACGGGTAAGCAATTTGCCAAAGAGTTTCTGTGAGACAATGAAAAAATTTAATCTAAAGACGAGTGACATTAGTTTAATTTAGCACCATCATGGGTTACGTAAGACATTTTGAAGGTAACAATCTGGAAGGCCTTTAGTGAGTGAACATTGCTCACACGCGGAGGGGGCGGGGCTTTTGGCCAAGGTATGGGTGGGGAGGGCGGTGAGAGAAAATTGATGGGATGGGAGGATGCTATCTCAAACTTTGTCGCTGGCAAATTATTCCCTCACGACGAGAGAGGGCGAGAAAAAAGAAATCGAAACGCAAAAACTTTACATTTTTTCCTTTCCATGGCGAGGGACGCAGGAGAGAGAGAGAATAAGGGAGTTGGGAACACCTTCCACCACCCCCACTGTTCCCAACCAGTCCCGTACCCCTACTTAACTCATTTTCTGCGTCTTATAAAGAAATCAGCTTTGACTCTTATATCTTCTTTATTTCCCTGTTATCTCCTCCCACTCTACTACGGGAAACTTTCGCACGGAAGAAAGAAGAAGTGGAAGAAGGAAAAAACCGAGAGGAAGGGAGAGAAAGGTTGGCCCTATCGCAGAGACGCCTGAAATTGCTGTCGGAAGGAGGGATTATGACTTCGGGGGGCGGGGGAGGGAAGACGCCGGGGCCAATAAATACTGGGACGAGAAATCAATTGTCGGGAGAGAGCAAAAGAAAAACTCTTTCCGTCATTTTTTTCTTCTTGAGAGGACCTACCTACTTCTTTCAGCTGCTGGAAAAATAACAGTTCTGGTATTTCTCTCACCCTCTAATAGAGCGACTGACGGCTTCTTGAGATACAGGTAATGCGCAAGAGAGAGAAATTTTTGCACATAAACCAATCTTCGATTTTACCAATCTTCGAACACACATCTAAAAATTACTCCTTGGGATAATTGTCACGTAAGGTAGACTCATCCTCAACTTCGTACGCCGCTGGCATATGTTACCCTTACGAAGTACTTAGGACTAGTTTCAGATATAGATAAAAAAACAGCGGAGAGTAGCAAGAAATGTTAAAAAATGTTGCTTTAAACATACCAACTTAACTGAAACGTTGAATGAATTGCGATGGGAACCTCTATCTGATTTAAGAAAAAAATATACATTCAATCTTTTAGGAATTTTTGAAGTAGACTACTTTTTGCCGGACGTTCAACATAATTTGCTGGAGCCAAACTATTACAGTAGAAATGATCATAGGTCTAAGATAAAGGAAAGAGATTGCAGAACCGATAAACTTCGAATTTCATTTTTTTCACGCACAATAAGAGTCCTAATAGTTGCGATTGATCTCTTCTAGGTTACTTTAACATTCGCTACGTAAAGTAGGTTTTGCACTTGTGCTTAATATCTTATCATCGTTATTAGCTACTATCCCCGAATGAAATTTCCAGCATGAGATAGCTCTTGCATGATTGCGTAACTTGCAGTACTATTTATCAGTGGCATTAATAATGCTAAACAGTAGTGGCATCTTAAATACTTTAACGCATGGTAGCATGTTAGTCTACGTAACACTCTCCTAGTTTCTGGCCTGAGCGCGTATTGTTATCTTTACTGCTTTAACTTGCGCCTAGCGGCCGAGAAATGCGCGCGGTTCTGATTTGAGCAGGAATGAGTGCTGCATGCCTGGTGTGGAGGCCTGGTGTGGAGTCACCCCGTGCCAAACACCCAAGTGGTGGCTTGCACGGTATTTCGTAGGAGTAGATGCAGATCACTGGTCAATTCGACTATCTCCAACAGCCGTCATTAATACAAACATTGCCTCGCAAAAATCTCCAATTTTGAGTAGGTAGCATTCTCCTTTATACCAACCGCAGGCCCTCTCCTTTCAACAAAACATAAAAGTCATCAACAGTCATATCGATTCCTGGGAAGGATTATGTGGAAATATTCCCATCTATAAGACACACTACTGCACGAGAGTCGCGGTAACTATTTCATGGTCGCGAGGGAACAAACCAATAGAGAGCCTTTGAACTCCGGAGCCAATAACTAATCACCAACGCTGGTAATAAAAATTACACCAACCATGTGGTGCGTAGTTTCCTTCGCAGATGCATAGATGCGTCAGTTTTTTTGTCTACAGTAACTAAAATTTCCAGGTTTCTATCCCTGTAAAGTCGTCTCATTTTCAACACCATATCTTCTCTCTTTACTTTATGCATACATCCACAAACATGACTGCGTCACCATTTTTTACAAACAATATGGACATAGGAAATACCGGTTCATATTTACAATAATTAGGTACATCACTTAATGAGACTAAAATGAGTAAGTTTCAGAGATGGAGCGTTTGCAATGTGTTTAGAAAACAAAACTAAACGTTCCTCTTTTGGTGTCGGTAACCAAGAAAAAGAGTAATAGCTTAAGACGACCAAGCACCATACATGTTGGCGAGCAAAAATGTCACAACTATTAAATGAAATACATTAAGCAGAAGCAAACAGGAATACTAAGTGGCTTCTCATTCGATAGCGACCATTTTGTACAACTGATAGTTGATAAAAACTCTAAAATTATAGCCGATAACTTTGAACTGGAACCATTCCATGACATTTCATGAAATTTAATTATGACAAATGGTCTCGGAAAAACGAAGAAAAAAGTAAAAAGTTCCACTGTCGAGTTGAAGAGTTGCCTACCGAAAAAACTGACATTAGGAGAGACAAAACTTTTCGCACGCATTCGCACAAAGCAGCAACCTGAAATGACTATTGGGAGAATTACTGATTAAAAACAATCGCCTGAAAATACCGCGGGTGGAATACACGGAATAGTCACCACGGAAGTCGAAATAAAGATTTATGCTTGAATTAGGGTTAAATGTAAAGGAAACTGCGAGGAGAAATTTAGCAAAACAGTCTTCGAATGACGACTGCTGAATTAACGGCACGGTTGAATGCAAGCTGAGCTTAAGTTACGCTATATCCTCGCGTTCAATTTGCACTGTCCTTCAGGAACTTCTTCAGTAGGCTTCTTATCTGGGGGCACGGGATAGAAGACTTCCCAGACTTGCTTAACGTCTATCTTTACTCCTCCTCCCAACTAAGCGTGGATGGCTCTCGGGGCGCCCAAGAAGGCGTAATCACTTCCAGAAACTACGTTTAAAACCACTTAACTTTACTAACTGCACGAGCCGGGACGGAGATAATACAACAACCGACCCGGCCGACTATAAGGGGCCGCTTACAAGTTGTCCCACAACTTCTGCTACGAATGCACTCCCCGCCCCCTTGACCCGAACTGCCCACATCACTTCCACCCCCGCTCACATGCAAAACTCACATGTTTTCGCCCTGCAAAGCCCCAGTAGGGAACAACATCCGCGTTTTACTGCACCCGTTTTATGCGTCTTGGGACGGGTGCGAATGATCGGCAGCGCGGGATATTACTCCCGCCGAACCGGACGCGGCGACGGCTTCGAAGTTTTGGGGTCATCACCTGTCCCCATCCAAACAATGATGATGAACGTGTATGTTATATCATTTGCCAAGAAAGGGACCCCGTTTACGCTGTATTGATCGCACTCTGCTCCCCTCGCCATCCAGTAATGGAGCCGCGCACCGCCACAAAACAGGCGACGGTAAAAATTACTACGGAGCGGTTGACTCGAGAGAAAACTAATATCCATTTCACCGAGAGGAATCATGCTGATGAGAACGGCTTATTTCAGAAAATTTCGCCATATTACCCTCAGACAGACAATAACATTTCCTCCAAGAAATAATTCATGCAATTCTCCTAAGGACAGTTCTGGTTCATTTCCGGGTAACAATATATTACACAATGAAAAAGTATTTACATTAACATCAATCAAATTGTATTTCACATAAACTATGATTGTTGTGAAAATGACACAAGGGATAAAAAATTATCAAATCACGCATATAAGTCCAAAGGATTGCACAAAAGGAGGGAAATTCAAACAAAATTTTCGGAGTATCACACACGAGATTTGGAACTAGATTTTCAATTGCATATAGCACGTTTTAGCCATCGACGTCCGTGATAGTTCAATACCGATACAAATATCAATAAAAAGTTAGCATGTACATTTATGCGGATTAGATGCTGCATTTTATGCGCAAAAACAATTCATAAAATCTGTCTATCAATTACCGTCGTCAAGTCAAAGAGTCTAGCACCACAGCAAAATTGGCGGCCGTGAAGTTTGTGACTGGGGGATGTTATCAAATGAGCAATGCCTTTCGGTTGAGGAGAAATCAAGTTTATTAGACTGGCTGTCCAAGATAGTCCGTACCCAATCAAACTAAAGCAATATAATATATTTTATGACTATGAATTCGTGAATACAGACTTAGCGAATAAACGGTCACACGACAGGAGCCAGCTTTCATCAAATGCCTTGACCGATGTAAGCCCAATAACTGTAAAGAAGTAGCCCGATACTTTACACGGAGGTGGAAATGATAAAGTACACAGTTTTGGGGAAAGATGGTCATGATAATTACTAGAACGAAATCCAACAATGTTTTTCAAATAATTCAAAGTTGCTTCATGTACATAGTTATAAACCCATTTAACTACTCTTTCCATTACATCACAAGTTATTTAAATTTTAACTTTTACTAGCTTACTGGAAGAAGAAGGAGAAATTACAAGTCAAGTAATTTTCCAGAGCCAAGAAAGGCTGAAACTCAGAGCAACTGCAGGCACGAAATAGAAAGATAAGTGTCGCGCTGACTTGCTAAATATTCAGGACGATTTCTGCCACTAACGGCATAGACATATATTCTGGTTTTTCAGAGCATAAAGGTCGTAAAACACTCAAATTTCTCCCCAATATAGCTAATAAAAGACCTAGGGATAGGTTTTTAAGTGCGCCATAATATTGGTCAAAATCACAGTCGATCACAATTCAGGCAATCAAGTATAATATTTAATTCTTCATTTTGACTATTTTTACTTTACTGTCCCTTCTTGGACACATTAAGGCTTCCATAGAACTCAAAATTTACGGTAAGGATTTAACGACTACAAAAATCCTACCAACAAAATGACTGGTTTAACTTGGAACAATGTTTTTGTGTAAGAGTAACCTTTTTTAAAATTTCACTTCCATGCCACAATTCTAATTTAAATATGCCCCACTAGCTTCGAAGAGATGAAAAAGGGAACTTCTGTAGGTATTAATGTGATATAAGTTTCACGGCTGGGCCGGAGTAAAAATTAACCACACTTAATGATGCGGTAACTATGGTGAAGACTCGCTAAGAATGCAAGCGAGATAGCTATTAAATTAAGCACCTCCTTTAAACCAGCAATAATAGTTTATCTTCCAGCCACCTGCTACGATTCTCTTCCACTTGGTCTAGGAAAGGGTTCTTAAGAATACACCGCAATAAGACTCCTTTCCTCCCGACAAATAATCCATAATCCCTAAGAATGATGAGAGAAAATTTAAAAAGAGGTTTCCGTGCAGCTTGGGAGACTAAAATGAAAATCTCTTTACCTCCTTCCTCATAATGAAAACAGAAATTCTTGCGGAAAGAAACCGGAGGATAGACCTCAAAAACGACCCTCTTTTTAATCCCACAAGCAATTAAAAATAAAAAAAGCCCTCATAACATCCACATGCATTAACTTTTAATAAATATAAATCAGATTTCGTACGGACATCGGTAAATTTACTGCGTAGGACCGAAAAGCACCTGACCAGGGGGTCGGCATCACCTCGTAATCTTACTAATATATAAAAATCTTGTGGTGTCTGTCTGTCTGTCTGTTACTCAATCACTCATAAACCACAGAATCGATTGAAACAAAATTTGGCAGGAAAATACTTGATGTATCTGGTTCATGCATAGGCTACAGACCAAGGGCCTCGGGGCCCCCTATGAAATTAGCGATGAAGGCCCCCAAGTGGGCCCTTTCATCGCCAAAAATTGACCCCGGAAGAAAATTCTTGCCTGTGTTAGAAACACGTAACATATACCAATACTGAATGTACAACAACCATCGGGTCGTAAGTCACGCTGGGGCCCAAGTTCCAAAAGAATGCTTTCTTAAAAGCCTCATAAGTATTGAACAAGGGAACCGATTTTAGTGAAATCTTCACACATGGGATCAGTAAAGCTTTTTTAAGGAAATTGGGACTATAAGGAAGGCCCCTGGGCTCCAAGGACAGCGTATTGGGCCGTCTGTTTTCTTATGTGTTTGAGAAACTCAAGTCTAAACATTTACGTTCAAGTGCAGAGATTTCTCTTTTTGCATATTTTTATTAGTTCTACTAAAGTTAGAAGGTTATAGTTTTCGCCATTAGATGAATAAAAGATTGCAGTTTCTTATTTTTTCATTCAATTTTCTTATACGAATAAAATTTTCCTAGAAATCGCGTTTTTAATGTCAAAATCATGAATTTTACTTCCGTCAACAGTAGGATATTTCCTTGGTAACCGTGGAATTAGCATTAGCTTTAGAATGAAAATGGGACCTTTACAATGGCGGCTGAGTTTTATATCTAGAGATAGGTATTACAGTGGAAATCTAGGCCGTATACTGAAATGTTGCTGATTACGATATTTTCAGGGATATTTTTGCCTAAAATTGGCAAAATTAATTTCAAGTGGACTAATTTACGTTAGACCCATGTAAAACACGAGAATGCCACGATGTTATATTAATGCGAATAGCCTCTGGAATGCAAATGGCCAATAGTTTAGTTTCCATAGGTTCCTGCAAAAGAATGTCGAAGCACGGAAAACATGATGTAGTGCGGTTTTCATCTGCTGAATTAAAAAAATAAAACTAAAATTGTAGCTGAGTAAAACAGGAGAATGCCACGATGTTATAATAATGCGACTAGCCTCTGGAATGCAAATGGCCTGTAGTTTAATTTCTATATGTTACTGCAAAAGAATTTCGAAACTCGGTAAGCATATTATAATGCGGTTTTCATCTGCTGATTTAAAAAAACCTAAAATTATAGCCGATTTGCCAAGAAAAAAATACACCTCATAAGCGATTCGAACCCACAACCTTGGTATCAGCATTAATCAACTCTAACCACTAGCCCTGTTTTTATTTCATCCCCCGTTGAATTTTCACGGGTACCTTTGCTAGTGGTAAATAAAGAAAATATGCCCACCTAAAATCAGTAGGGTATTAAAAACATAAAGAGCCATAAAGCAATTGGGAACACTTCAACACGCAATACGAATACAAATTCTTATATACTCTTAAGTGTATCAATTGAAAAACAAACACGTAACTGAAGCCTACGAAGCATTAGTAACGGCATCGCAGGTGCAGTATCCTGATAAGAAAGTCCCAGGCATTTCCCGCAAAAATATTTGTCGTGCAGAAAGTATAAAAAATGTCACTGACACCCCAGACATTATGGCGCATCCTGCAACCCAATTTCCTCCTCGTTCCTCACCAACTTCCTAAAAAAATTATTTCCCGTTTCGCAGCCCCCAACCCGCATAAACTCTCGTATATTGGCAGATCCTCAGCGGAAAAAAATGTGAGACTAAAGGTATAATTTATCAGGAAAAACCCGCGGATTAATCCGTAGTTACGGCACTCCCGAGAAGGTCATGGGGGAAAAAACCTCAAACATGGAGAACGGAGAGAGAAATTTTTTTGCTTGGGGTTAGGTAGGATGAAGCGGAATGAGGTGAAGAGGCAAGGATCGCAGAGGGAGAGGTCACGAGCTGCACAAAGCAGAGTTTACAGCGCGGAGCGCAACATTTTCAGGTTTCATTACCCGCTCCTCGTAAATAACGCCGAAAGGGGTTGAAGGGAGGGAGAATTCTGGGATAGCCAGGGTGGCGCGAGTGCCTGTTTCCGGACATGTGTGCTCTCGCATGAGTCCTCATGTGTGGGCGACGGAGGAAGGGGAGCAGATGACCAGAGATATGCAAGGGAGCAAGGACCGGGAGAATTTTCGGCAGGGGAGGCGGAGAGGAGGAAAGTTTTCGAAACTAATTAGCTCCACCACGATTCGAACTGGGAAAGCAGTCGTAAAATATCAATTTAAGACTCCGAGAGCTTCATCTACATCCATTTATTTCCACGCGAGTCGCAGTGTTTCAGGGGGAGTAAAGTAACCACTCATATGAAGGAAGTGTATGCATGGGACAGCGGCTACATAAGTTTTTAGACAAGTGCGTGCCTTACCATCACATTACTCTCATTTATACTCGTAATACAACAGAGATGCTAGTAATTCATTATCATCCAATAATCTTTAACGTGGTTAGACATTTATCTACGCTTTTCGCTCACCCTTGGTATCCCTTGATCACAAAGCACGTACTTGCAGGGTACTGGACTCCTAGGTAGGCAATAGAAGGAATACGAGAAAGAAATTAATCAGGCAAAGCGATGATTTGCGACGTTTATTTCGGTAGAATTAACTTTTGGATCTTCTCTCATAGCAGCAATTAATGTAGAGCGAGTTGAAAGGATTCTCGAAAGAAATCTGCTTGACAAACATACCGAGGGTGTAAAAGCATGCACCGCATCTAACTGAAGCTCATAATATCAAAATTTTCCACTCTCCTAAGGTTATGCTCCGGAGTTTATACTTATAATTTATACTTTTGTCGCTTTCTCCAATCACTCGTTGCAGTTTCTGACATGATCAGCAGTTTTCTTCCGTATTTTTTGACCTTGACGACTGGACTTTTCTGTCTTTGGTTATAAATGCTTAAAGTTACTCAGGATATAAGCTCCTTTTAGAATGATTTGTTTTTCTTCCTTCCAAAGTCATACCAAATCATCGCTTGTGAAATATAGTCATGAATCCAGGTAAAACTATCACGGGAATGGCCCTGGTGAAGGCGTCATGGAAATTAGTCGGATGAAATCAAGCATGTACATTTTAAATGCTTGGTTTCATGGGGTGACGACCAAAAAGCGAGGTCATATGCGTCATTAAAGATCGTGGGTACGCTATTGAGGGAAAGGATATTTTGGGGAAATAGCAAAAGATTTCAAAAAAACCGTCTAAGGCATTACTAAAGAGGATAATCAAATTCATGCTAGGCAATTCACCATCGCCATGAGGAGTATAAATATGATTTGGTTTTTTCCGGCGTATGATACTAATAAAGTCTTCTCGGGTTTTCCACCAGGTTAGGTAATTGTTGACTGACGTTTCGATGGCGGAGGTAGCCATCGAAACGTCGACTAACAATTACCTAACCTGAAGGGAAACACGAGAAGACTTTATAAGGGGTATAAATGTTAACATCACTTAGTTTAGGGGTTTTTAATAGCATAACGGCAATAAAAATTTGATATGCAATAATTTCTCAATGGCATGTCACATGAAGAATGTGAAATACGTCATCTAGTGTCAAATACTTTCCCAAAATCGAAGGGAAAGTTTAGGAATCCTCAAAGTAAAAACGATGTTTTAAATTTAATTTAAAAACCTAATAAACCTTTAGCTTCTCACTAAAGATTCTTTCAACTCCACAATAAAGCCGATTCATCCATGCATCCATAACAACATAAAATAAGAAATTTAAAATAATAAAATATGAAAATCTGAATGAACTTAAGCACAGAGGCGGATACAAAATTTGTACATTAGCATCTACAAAGCTCTCACTGTCAAAACTGCATTCCTAAATATGAGAATGTAACCGCATATGAGTTTCGATAAAACATGATAAGACAAAGAAAGTTGCAACACGTCTTTCTAATTTTATTTTAAAAAATGAAACATAAAAGCTGGGCCACCGAAACAAATTAATGCGACCCTCACCGAAATAAGGAAGGCATTATTCAGAGAAGATAATTACAAGAAATAGATTCACATTCATGCAACTCTAAATTATAACTACTAATTTACCCTACTGCAGTGTTCCATATAATTCTGGCAGCAGCGAAGCACAGTAATTAATGAAAATGTTTTTTATGAACGTGAAGCCTGTGATCTATGATTCATAAATAGCAGCAAATGGGAATATTTGGTTGTTTACGAGGTGGTATTCCCGGAGTACAAGCATAATATTTTACCCCGGAGGCACAAGGGAGGCATAGGATGGAGTCTGTTCCCTTGCTTTGAGGAAGAGTTACGGGCATTCATATACTTGGCTGTTTTTACCCAATTGGTTTTCATAAAGTGATGATATCTGGTATAAGAAATATGCTGACCTAATAGTAGGCATCCGCACATTGAAGAAATAAGTTGAACTTAGAGAAAATATTGTTCTACTAACACAAGAGGAGGGAGGATCCAATGTCTACCAGCCTAATTAAGAAAATCGGGTCAAATAAAAAAAATCACAGCTAACTGAAGGGAAAAATTAAACGTGATATACAATCGATTGCTCGCTGGAGTGATCATAGTCACTAAAACTTTATTAAGATTATTTCCAAAATTATTTAATCTCCGCTAGACATAAACGAAAACGACAAGGATAAAAAATTAACAATTTTATATGGATCTATATGCGAAGCAACAACTGCATTCGAAGAGAAACTATCAGCTGAAAGAAAAACTTGTAAACCTAAATTCTGATGATTAAAAGCAATTACTTTTCCACCTCCAGATTTTTTATGCCATCAGGGACGAACATAAATCATTCAAATAGTTCTCAAAAATTGTAATGTAGGCTTAATTTTAGGCTTAAATATTATTTTATCGTCTAGACTGCAGGATTGATATCTGCATATGATAAACGATTGGGACAAAAACTGAATTTTAAACAATGGAGAACTTACAATGTAAATTTTCCTCAAATAAAATGTATCATGAGCAGATGTAAGAAAAGTATAACGTCAGCCAAGGACCAGGGGAGGAAATTTTCCCATTACTCCTTTAAAATATTACTTAGACTGTAATATCTTTTTAGGCACAACTATGCCTATTTTAAAACCAATACGTCGCTTAAAAATGACTATTATAGATTCACATCCAGAAATTCTTACTAGATAAGATAATGTATACGGTAGCCCACTCGAGAAGCGTAAATCAGGAAAGGAACAAATTAGAGGAGATAATAATCGTGATACAAGAGTCTTTGAAAATAGATGGCACTCTTTTTTTAAGCATGCGGTCTTTCTTATTCTCGTATTTTATCGGCATAGGCCAAGGAGTCACAATACAAATAGTCACGAACACCATCACATTCTAATGCATCACTAATATGCGCCAAGCATAGAGAAGTAAGGTGGATGATGAGAAACACGCGACAAGAAAGGAAGAACAAGCTTGATTATCTAAAAACGAATCAATTCCCCCATTCGGAGTTTTCTCAGCATATTTATCCTGAAAGACAGTTTCTGAAAAACGACCGGAAGGTGATTCACCGAAATTTTCTCTTCGTGATATATCACAAGACCACGAGGAGCCACAGTATAAAGGATGAGAATTCCACTCTTCATGATGCAGGAGGAATAATGGAGACCAAAACATTCCTGAAATCCGCCCGGATGAACATCCTCTGTTTTTCGCCCATGGGTAATGCTTATTCTCCTTTCAGCGATAACAGAATGCGGAACATTAAGCTGCTCGGTCTATACTCCCCGGACCTTATCCTCGATCACAACGACACGAGATTATAGTCGAGATCATCGCTGTCGGTTGGCACCGCGAGGGATGCGAGCAGACCTGAAATATTTCCCACCATTGCAGACAAGGAAATCGAAGGAAGCCTTAGTACAACACCATCAGGAGAGATTTTTCTGACGCGCGAGAGAGAAACAAAGGAATGTTATGATATGGATCAAGTTCGTGGAATTTTTCGCAAGCAGAACACGGAAAAAATACATCATGTTCATGGTGAAAAAAGCAGGCTATGGAAGAGAAGTTACATCATCATTCCTTATGATTCGACAAAATAAAAGGAAAGTTGTAGACCCCACGACAGACGAGGATTTAAATGATGCGGTAGCTGCATTTTGCTTGCTTCCCACCGACAAGATACCGCCATCAAATTCTAGAGACTAATTATTCAGCAGTATGCTGACATCTTCATAGTCATTCCGTAGAGAGAAATTTAATCTCAGCACTCAACTAGTAAAAACCTCTGGACCCTTCGGTGCCATAATACCGATATAAGGTTTCGCTTCACTTTTTCCAGCTATATCATAAAAGCCGTAATGAAATGAACCGACTGGAGTTTAAATGGCAAAAATTACCTCAGATCTCAATTTCCTCCTAATTAACGTTGTACTCGATTTAGCACTATTTCCTCATTCGTCAGATTTTATCTGGTCCGCAAATATGCGTATCCGACGCTCGCCCTCGTTCGATCCAGTGTGTGTTTTTTGACTACGCTCTTTTTGAGTGAGTTTCTCCCATAAGTATGGCCCATATGTTTGTGTGAGTGAGTGATTTTGAGTGCTGTTATTATTGTTATTATTTTTGTTTATTTATCCTGGGTTGGATGAGACGGAACCATCCCCTCTTCCCCCGACCCAGTCTATACACAAACACCCATGCCCTGGGCAGATAATATTCTACCCAGGCGGGGCTCGAACCCGCGACCCTCGGGTTAGCAGGCGAGGACTTACCCCGTCGCCACCGGGGCCGACAATGAAGACATCGATAGTACTACTACCAACAAACTAATATTCAGATAATATCTTTGTACGGCGGTCTGCGTGATGTTCTACCGATTTTCCTCACGCCTTAGGGCAAATTCCAGGCCATATGCCACTCCGGAACAAAATCAAAATAAAAAATCATCAGTAAGTAAAACATTCTTATTAAGTGAGATTCTCCCAGAAGTTGGGCCCATTTGTTTGTGTGAGTGAGTGATTTTGAGTGCTAGAGAGTGTGATTGTGTTAATAACCAGACATCTTTAGTAGGGTCCCATTAGCCCTGTGAAGGATCCCACGTTATGACCCAGGCATCCTTAGCGGGGTCCCATTAGCCCTTGCAAAGGACCCCAATTGGGTTGAGTGTGCGTGTGTGTCTGCGGTAGTCACTGGCGAGGAAGTAACATTCCCCTAAACCACCACAGGATATTCTGGCTGAGAGGTCGTGGTTGGTCTCTGTTGTGGAATTCCAATTCTCGCAAACCAACACAACAATTGTTATGTTTAATTGACGAGTCGTGCCAATTTTTACGGCCATTGGAGACTCTTTTTATGTTGTGACCTAAAGAGGTCGTAGAGCTCAATTTTCCTTGATTTCGTTATTGGTAAGCCAATCAAGCCCATGCAGGCAGAGGCAAGGGGAGAAGCATTTATTCCGTGGAATAAGAAATTAACATACTCAGGCCTACGAAACAGTGTCATACAAAGCTCGAAATGTAATCCTTCAATTACGTAAATAATTTCTATGGATAATGCACTGATCTCCAAAGTACTTGCGGGCCAGATAAATTAACGAGAAAAGACGTAATAAATGGATGATGAAATATTTCCTTATCATTACGCATTTCTAAGAGTATTTAACATTTCTACATTACAAGAGGAACATGAAGAGATTGGAGACTTAGGAAACCTTATACTGGAGGAAAATGCTGAAGATTAAATGCAGAAATAGAAACAGACGCGAAGAAGGGTACCGATTACAAGAAATTGATAATAACATAATGATGATGATAAAATGAAGCACTGTTAGAAACATAATATCCAGAAGGATTAACTCAGGGGTGACTTAGTGGAATTTGAAAAACACCGTAAAATTCGCGTTAATGGTGTCAGAATTTCATCTTTGACTCGGAATTTCCACAATCAATTCAGTCTTCCTTGATTAACAATGTAAATTTTTCTATAAGTGTACTGAGAAGTGCTAACGAGCGAATGAGATATCATTAATACAGCACGTCCATAAATCATATCATTACGTCTGCCAGAGCACCGTACAGGGTTCTCACATGTTGGTTAACGAGAGTATCGTTAATCGCTCAGCTTCCAGAGCACGAATCCAAAGGGATGATCACTCGCATAAACACGAAAATCTCCCGGAGAAATCACGACGCTCCATGACTCTCATATGACCGATGGCTAGTCACGCCCGCCCCAGATATCCCCGCCTAGTTGCACCCGCGCTACGGAGGAAGCTTCGACACCGGAAAAACGATGTACGGGATACCGATTTGGGGTGAGATAAGAGGAAAGAGAAGGATGAGACCAGATAATGGATTAAAAACTGGGAAGGTAATAGATTAGGTAAGGTAAATGCGGTGGCTTCCCATCCCGAAAGCCTCGGGTTCGGTTAACATCAGTGGTGGATGGTATTCATTGGAATCCTGTTCATAATTATGGATGTTAAACGAAAAGCAGATCAAGTACAGCACTGCGACCATCAAATGGAGCGATGAGTACTGGATTCAGGGGTGCATTTTGCGAGAACGGGGTACATACAGCGCCGGATTATCTTCAACCATCCTCGGTTTTTATATGGACTTTTCCTTAACATACCACCTAACTAATTTCACATTAATTTAGATTCACAGTATGCCGGAGTTAAAATTCAATTCATACAGCGCCAACCTATAAATTTTATTTGAAAACATACGGTTTATACGATACGATATACGGTTTATACGATACGATACACCATCAAAACTATGTACATCTCACATTAGATCTGTATAAACTAAAATTGAAACTCTCAATGCACCCGGGACCAAGCTGTAAATTATATTCGACGACAGATGCCTCATAATTAAATAATATGATTATAATTGTTGGTTTTCACAATAAAATCTTACGGTGCCTTTATATAACGTCATATAACGAAATTATGCTTAATTTTCATCCGTAACCAGGCACTTATAGTGCAAAAATTTTACCCAAAAGATTGACTATGTTGATTCCAGAGATGCAATTTACACTACCTCATTTTTAGCGCATATTCTATTGGAGGCGAACGTTTTTTCAACAAGGTTCCAAGATTACTTCTCCCGCAACAATGTGAATTGTAATAACTGGAACATTTTATATTTTCTTCCTCCTTCACTGGCTCGAATGACATCAGTTGTCAGTCTCCTCCCCAGAAAACAATCCGACCAAAAAAACCGGGGGAGCAAGTCGGAAGGGGAGAGAGTGGGGGGAAGAGAATGGAGGGAAGAGAGTGGAGAGGGGAGTGCGACCAAAGAGATTCATGAGTGAGCAGGACGCTAGTTTTTCTGACCGATCGCCAGCCAGGGGGGCGGAGTGGGAGGGAGAAGGGGATGAGATAACACAGGGGCTATTCGGAGGAGCTGCTATTTCCCCGTATTCACTCATCGAACCTTCATTCTTCTTCATTTACCACCGGCAGCGGAATTCTCTGCCGGTCGTGCTCTCTCGTCGAGACTCGTACTCAACTCGTGAGGGCTAAGGGAATAGTAATAAAAAAGAAGCAGAAAAAAATAAGCAACACGAAGAGAAACTCACATCATTCTTTTTTATTTTCCTGAACAGCGTCCGGCATTTCCAACTTCGTTAAGGCCACTTCCACGGTCATCTCCGCGAGGCTTTTAGTCCAGTCGCGATGAGTCCCCCCCTCCGAACCCATAAATAACATCTGACAAGGGGATGAAATGGATGGATGGAAGGGGGAGAAAAACGGGAGGATGCGTGGGATAGGGGAGGGATATGGGAAGAGGGGGATGGAGAAGAAGGTGTGAGATTTAAATTAGATTCCAGCGGTTGCAAAACTCCAACGACTGAATCGAAGCCTCACACACGGTCGCCTGATTGCTGATATTGTTAGAGATCCGGAATCTTCTAAGGTGGATTCTTCCGGAAGGATACGATGTGGATGCTGGCGGCAGGAATGGATACGCACAGCGAGAACGCAGCTCACCACTTAACTCTTTACATAGGTTTAGCAGTGGTGTTCATATTCATGGTTCCTATTAACTGCCACGTATTTATAAACGAACACGTGGGAGGTCATAAAGCAGGGTATGATCTAATGGGTGAGGCGTGCGAATAGAGAAAGGTGGCCAAAAAGGATCACCCAACTTTAAGATTTTACAGCTGTAATTAGAATAGTCCAAGTAATTACAGAGAGAGAGCACTACAAGGCAATGCGATAAAAGCCTTTCACCATCGGTCAATATACTTACCGGCAGATTAATGTCTCGTAGGTTATAACCAGTATTTAGAGGTAATGCATATCTATACAAAAAATTTGTAACTTAAGAATTAAAGTGCTACTTTTGGGCCAAAAAATTGCCGAGGGTGGCTGTCACCCGCCGTTATTTTCTAGGTGTAACAACCCGAATCTACCCCGCCCATACGTCACGATTCCAGTGAACTTTGAGTTTCGATAAATTTGAGAGAACATAGCAAGCAACGCACAACATTCGAATAGCAAATACATTCCAAAGGGGCGGATAAGCCAGATGGGCGATTCCACACTCAAATATCCCAACTGCTGGCAGCTCGGAATCCTTCCAAAGTAATCGGCATATCTTATTTCTGGATACCGGAATGAGTGACCGTGAAAGTCCTAAGTACGGCCTCAATAGTTGACTGTATAGGACAGTTTCCACCTATTATACATAAATTTCCTTGTTATATGAATTCTGGGTCTCAGGAAATCGTTCAGATAAGGGGGGTGCGTTCCTAATGGCATGTTTTGAAGCACTGATCATTGTGAAAAGGAAACCCTGAGGGCAATGGATACACAAAACTATATCAGCACAAGAGGTATCTACATTGCTCTATTGATCCATATGGAACAGACTGCCATAAAAACTACATACATTGTTTCAATAAAAAAAATTATCCATCATTTTAAAAAAACTCTAAGGAGAAAAACTGAAATATGACGCAAAATTAGAACGTACGGCCACATTCCAGAGATAATGCATCATACAATACTAAAAAAATCATTTTAAATAGATAAAAAGCTCTTAACAAGGCTCGATGGAGGATTAATGCCTAGTGAGCACATTGCAAATGCAGCTCTAATGAAAAAATATACGAGACGTCGGAATCCAAAACTATTGAACCCAACTCTAAAAAACCAAAACTATTCGCCGAAAGGTGAAAACAACAGCACTCATTGCTACTCACTAAAATTGCCACTCGACAACGAGGCATTCCTGCATTTGCGACGGAAATAATATACGACACACACACACGTGAACGTGCCGATATAAATGGAGTTCATCCTTCAGCGAAATGGAGAGTTAAATTAATGGCCTCAGTAAGAGTCCCATCCTCAGGCACGGAACTGACAAGCGGAAGAGAGGAGGGTAATTAAACTCGAATTAAAGGAAACAAATTAAAAGCCAGGGTTTGGGGGGGGGGGATATAAAAAATGAGAGCGTGCGGGGACAGGGGTAGAAAATGAAAAGTCGAGCGAGAAGATAGAAGTCCATGGGAGGCGCATTCGCAAATTGACGCGTATTACGCGCATCGAAGAGCACGTGGTATGGAGAGCCTTCAGAAGAACGTGGGGGCTGCCGCGGTCCCCAAAGATCACGGCGAGAATATCCAGGGCCGGCAACGGTGTGAGAAACGGAGTGAGGTGGCAAATATGGGGGATTATTGGCAGTAGAGGAGGATGGTGAATACCACACCCTACGCCTACAGGGTATGCCGATATGGCAACATCGAACTATAATAATGTGAACTAAATTTCACAGATGAGAACACACATCTAAATCACTACGCAAAAGAAAACCTCGCGTCCCACTTAAAGTTCATGGCCATAAATTGCCGCATTTATATGCCAACGCTGTAGAATGGTTGGAAAACCAAATTTCTGGCTCCAAAACGGAAAAGAGGCTTCATAAAAATAAACTATATCGTTTATTTAATTTCTAGCTAACGATTTTAACTGCCTCTTTGCAAATCATGCACACTTTTTATTCAAACAGTGAGGAAAAGATTTTTCACGCCACAAGATATTCCACACAACGTCAATTACACACAAGACATCACTATCCAATTTCAGCGCTGAATACTCCCTTTCACCATGAGCGTATTTACAGGAGGGTGACGAACATGATGGGGGTACCAACAAGGATGTAAACAAATATGATAATAAAAATATTTTTTTTAATGCCAAGAAAATGCAGTTTGGTTGCTATAATTATGAAAAATCTCCCAGACTCGCAATACTTCACCTATTAAAAGTATTTTGGAGTCCATCAGAGTCAAATTTTAGATACGCCACTGCCTTACGCGTCGGTAATATGGTCACGTTGTCCTTCATAATATCTTCAAATGCTCAATAAAATTGCCTCATTTGATAATGCTCTCATTTGTACACCAGCACCGTACGTTTTGACAACTTATGTCACAGAACACAGAGATCCAAATCTATCTTAATTTATACAAAAGTCCAGTGTTTTTGACATTAACTAACGGTAGCCCGCTTCTCTAAAGTTACAAAAAATATTTGCAACGCCACATTAGTGAGTTTGCACTAGCATAGCAAATTTTTGGGATTTATTTTACTGGACACCAAATATATGACAAGCACAAAAATTTTCTCAGATACATGGGATATGGCTATTTCCCCAAAACCCTGTGCCTCTAGTCGATGATAAACCGTAAAACATCTTGTAGAAGAAAATAAAATCCTTCAACTACCGTCACTGAAGTTTAATTGATATGTATCCCTAAATTACAAATAACCTTTGAAAGGAAATGAACTCAGTTACAAAAAGATTCATTGCGTAAGAGAATGTTACATTTAATTTCGGGTCACAACTTCTGTAACCCGTAGCAAATGAGCGAACAAAGAATTGTTAGCTACTGGTTTTTATGCGGAGGATGGCGTTTGGTTATTTTTTAAAACCTGGATGGGCTAAAGAAGCGAATTTATTGGAGCGAAATGAACACCACCGCTGCCGGGTTCCACGTTGGACTCCTAATCATTCGTGATGAAAATTACGCGTCGCGGGAGAGAGTTGGAATAAAAAAATAGAGCAGGATGCACCGCCGCGTCGGGGGAAAGTAATCAATAGCAAACACGAGGAGGTAATTTAACAAAAAAAATATTCCTGAAAATTTCTCTTTTATGCCGTAAGATAAATCACCTTGGAAAATCACAAACTAAGGCATTATGAAGAGGTGTGTGGAAGTTACTCAGATGAGATATACTTTTTTTAGCGCACCAAGAAATTTTTACGCCCACGAACAATGACAGATATACCAATATATCGTACTCTAACTGAATAGGGGAACAACCCTTTCTTTAACGGCTACATAATTAAAGGATAATTTTTCCTCCGTCCATGCCTTGAAATGTGAAAGGCAACGGGAATATTTGAATGAGAGGCCAAAATTACGGTTACAGTTCCCCTGAATTCAATTATTTGTTATTTTAATCAACTATTGAGGCCTGAAAGCTCTCGCATAATTCCAGTACGTTTTCACACTAGCCTATGGAAACATTAATGCTTCATCAAAAGCAGAAAAAAACTTATCTATAAAGCAATAACCTCACTTTTGATTTCAAATCAGACTTCGAGTGGGGAAAACAACTGAAAAGAGGCACAGCAAAAGAGTAGTTATTTGAAACTTTAAATTCCCAATTTCTCATTTGGCGTGGTTAAAGAGACATTAAAGGTAAAATGTGGGAAATTAAAATAATACGAAATGATTCTGAATTGGTACTTTATATGGTAAAAAACTCAGTTTTTATCACAGCAGATTAAACCAACCAATTGTGCTCTTTTAGAACAATGGCTAAAATCAAATTTTAAAAATAAATTTTTTATAAATTTAGCCAAGGAATTTCAGAATGACGGAGTAAACCGAGACGCAATTCGTTGCCCAGGAAACAAGTGAGAAACGCGAGAGACAACGTTCATTCTGACATCAAGACTTGGAACTGGAGTGTACGTGAGCAGTAGACCATCAAGCAAACGTCCGAGTGGCATAAATTAAAACCCATTTGAGGGCTTAGCGCACATTTTTCCCATCCCAGAATTACTGTCGCGGTGATGAAATCCATGGAGGCAAAGTGGGAGGAGGTGAGAGAGGAGAGAAATTAGGATGCGACGACCGTAGCCGTTCGACTGGCAGCAATAACTCTAGAAGAGAACATGTGGAAAGGAGCCGAAGAGATGTTTGATGGAGAAATTGCAGGTGAGTGGAGGAAGGGAAAGGCTGGGCGGGACACGAGAGGCTTGGAGGAAAGGACAGCCATGATGGCTACGTGGGCGAGTGATGACTGATTCAATATCTCAAACAACGTCCCCGTCCAGAGCATTCCCCGACATCGACAAAAACTTGTTCATATCGGAACCTCACGCGCTCCTCTCCCCGCTGTCTGTCCCACCGCGACCACACTTTACAGCCCCACTCCAACGCACGTTGGTGACAAAAATCTTCCGCTCCCCATCTCGCCGTCAAAAAAGGTTGGAAATTTACGGCAATGTCCATTTAACCGCTCAACTTTTCCTCGTTTGAGAGAGGGGGGAAAAAATAAGACCCAGGGTGGAATTCGTTGAATGAGAGGGTTGAAAAAAATATCATCTTTCCACGAACCACCAACTACCATTCTTTCACGCCGTAAACGTGATATGGCAACATATGTACACCTTTTTGGTCGCGGGAGTCGAGTTTTTTTCGCCACGCGCTGGCTACGACCTGAAAAGTCACATTTCCTTATGCAGCAGATAACCATTCAAAGTTATTCCACGATGATTAGAAGCACGCTTCATGATTTATTCCAATCCTATCTCAATTTTACGGGCTGACGATAATATAAATGGAGCATTATTTGCTCTTGCAAAATAATATGAGAAACTTGAAATTATGAGACAAACTCTTAAGGCGTTCTCAACAATTGGAATAGGGTGGAGTAAAATGTCAACTCTTCATCAATTTTTCATGCCAAATTTCGTAAAAGTGCGATAGGAGCAATTAACTATCTATTACGCCCTTGCGGTAGTCACGACCGAATTATTAACGCCGAATATCATGCAGAAAAGGTAAAGGAACTTTTCCTGACCTAGATGGGTAAATGTCACGAACCGTTGAGCGTGGTCGTATATGGTAACCTTCACGTTCAATAATCAAAATTACGGGACAAGGGCTCTTATATTAACCCTTAACTGCTATCGTGGATATTGGCCACGTACAACACTACCATCGGGTCATTTTGACCCGATTTTTCGAATTCTTCGTAAGCAACAACCGTCACCCGCACTGTCTTAAGTTAAAATGGCTCGCTCCCCCTTATCCTCTAAGATTACATTGTAGCCAAGGTGGCTGCGAGCGGCCGTTTTATCACTACAAAAAAAAGAAAAAACGTCAGGTCAAAAAAGACCAGACGATAGTAGTTAAGGGCTAATATGAAAAAAAGGTTCTAGTTATGGGTCTCATGGTAAAGGTCTGGCCAGCCAAACTTAATTCTTAACAATGAGGAGAGATTACAAAGAAAATGGAAGTTGAAACGATGATGGATGGATTAGTTATTTCAAGTCAGGTACAAAAGGAGGAGTCTTGACTAAGCCACAACAGAATCAAAATACAAGGCAGGAAAATGCGAGAAATCAAGAAGGTACAATGCTGTCAATAGAAAAATGATGACTTATTTAGAGCTCAGCACTAACCAAAACCATTATTTTTATTTCCTAATTCTTTGTATTATTGCCATAACATTAAAAACGCAGTTTTTAAGCTAAAATTGTTAGAAATTTAAGTTTCTCTGTGCTTAGCAATCAAATAAACGATCACGGTGACAATGAAATTTTAACTCCGGTGAAGTAAATGAATGCAAATGTAACATCGGCAATGATAATTTGAGCAGCTTAGTTTGATAGGCCAACAATTTACTTTTTGTGTTCGCACCTTTTTACATCGCACTGCCATACAGCAGTGGAGACAAACGGTGGCTCATGGACACTCAGTAATCGGACGATATGTGCACGAAAATCGTGGGTCGGCAACCATATTACGGAGCCATGATAATGAAACGGAGATCGGGGAATGTAGATGGACGACAGAGGAGGTATGGGCGTAGATCCTGGGCGAAGTTTACGCCAGAGCAATTAAACGAAATCACACCACGCGGGAATGGTTCTGTCCTCGTTTGGATCCGGTTTGTCTCCCCCGTGCCTCCCCCCCCGTCGCCCAACTCCCCTCCCCCAAGGAGGTAAGAAGAGAAGCAGGATAGCGAGTGCTGGGGAAGTGCCGATTCGCGTCGTGAGGAAAGTGAGCGAGGGTCCCTCAGGGGGGGTGGGTGGGGGACATGAACCCCCCCGTCACCGTTTTGCAATTCCTCGCGTAGCATTCGAGGAGTCACGTAAGAGGAACCCGCCCTCAAAGGACTCCTCCCGTAAGATTAGCACCCTCAGACCTCAAGTCGGTGGCAAGCAAGCGCGTGCTGCATATGGAAATCTCATCACGGAGAGAAGGGAACTTCGGATCCACAGCCCGTCTGCAACGGCGTGCTCCCGACGAAGTCATTTGAATCGCACAGCATTGGAAAGCAACGGAATAAAGGAACAGTGAAATGTTTTCTCCTCAGTTTGGAGAAGAAAAACAATAAAGACGTAAGAAATTTGCAGTCAATGATAATACTAAGAAAAAGGCAAATGGTTTAACGAACATATCCAAAAGAAACAAGGGGGAAAAATAAAATATCATTGTCATGTACTGGGGATTACTGAAGCAATGTGAGAGTGTGGTAGAAAGTGGTAGAAAACTTGGGAGTAAAAGTCTTCAATCATCACTGAGATATTTAGGTCTAAAGTAAGAATTAATTGTAGTTATTTATTATACAAACACAGGGAAATAGGAAAATGAACACAGAAAAAACATGGGAATAATTAAGGAAATATATTTTCAACATGTTCACAAAGAAAACCATTTTTCTCAAGAATATGAATAGAAAAATAAAATTCATATCAATAAATTAAGCGAATAGAAATGCTACTACTTCATTGGAATATAGGAAAAGGCAAAATGGCCACCAAATTAAGAAAAACACCAAGGGTTAATTAATCCAAATAATTAGAAGATTGTCGGCAAGCCGCCATTTTTTCCCCGATAGGCATAGCAATCCATTTAAACAAGCATTTAACGGGTGTGATAATAAATCTAATGATGGTTATTGGTCCATACGCATTTACGATAATAAATATTGTTATCTTTTAAAGGCTTGAAAAGATATTTCTAGCATTATCTTTTATAGAGTACATTATCAGAAATTTAATCAACGGTGGATCCAACTTTAAAGTTTACAATCAAAAATGGATCACAAGGTTTCTTTGTTTGACGGAATCCATCAATAATAACCGCATTCCAGAAATCATAAAGGAAATGACGCGTCATATGCTCCCACTAATTGGAAGGCTTCTTTAGCTAATCAAATCGGCAAGGTAAACTGCCAGAGAAATATCTCTCCGCTCGAATAGTCTGCACACGAACAGACGAGAAGTCTTACACGTGCACTCGAGAACACTCATATTAATGCCACTTTACGTTTGTGCAACGAAGACTAAAGATTAATTTTCCGAACGGAATCACATCCTTACATGCCCGACTCATTGAGCAGAAGATGAGCCCGATGCGAGGCTCGGTGCACGTCACGTGGTGTATTTCTTAGAATTAGGGAGCAAACATGCGGTAAAATTGACCTGTTTTGAGGCGGCACCGTCGTAGAGGGTGTAATAATTTCTGTATTGTTTCGGAGGCAACAGCACATGCTATTTAACATCGCCGAATGCAACAGACGCTCCAATATTAAGGATTTCCGCACACTGAGCTGAAATCGAGTGCCCTTCATACGAATGATCTTTTTTTAGGATACTGCAAGCAGCGTGGAAGGAGCCCTTACTAATCTCGACCACCCCTTAAGGCGGAGTACGGCCTCGCTTTCACGGCCATGTGCCCGCCTAACATCTTCCACGGTGTTACACACGGTGAAGTGAGGAATTCTCTGTGAAGCTCCACAGTCGCAATGCCTGAATGGAGCAATCTGCCATGAAGGGAAATTTGATTGGACGAGTCGGCACTCGATGGTGGCTCCTCACAACGTCGGGCAGCTGAATCAGACCGAAGTCGGCGACTTAATTAGGAAAATCGAGGGGTGCGGCCTAGGGCGACGTCCACGACGCCGACGCCCACGGGCTTATTAAGGCTGGGGACCGTTAAGACGCTTTCGGTCGCGGGAGCTGAAGGGACGCAGCGTCACGAGGACAGAAGGTGCGAATTACCATTGCGAAGTGGCGATGATATGATATGCACCACGAGAGGGCAGACATGCTTTCTAAAAGTATACAGCGGTGAGTTCATTGACAGACATCATAGGTATTTTCTTCGGAAATTTGATACGGTTCAATTAATCTTTATAATTTTGAATGTGCATTGTACACACTCCGAGTGCGCATGACACACTTACTCGGGGCTCTATTCTGGGATGACTAAATACACTATACGTATAACTATCAGATAAAAATATTATACATAAATTATCATTACACAAAGCATATCCTTCATCAGAAATTTACATTTTGTTGTTCAAACGGTGCCAAAATAAGTTTTAATGAATGAACCGTTAATCGTTTTGTGTTTCCATCCCTTGTGTTTTCATTCCCATTGGCATAAACAACAAACAAAAGTTACGTAAAGTATGGATAATCTTCAGGTGGAAAGTGGATCAAATTAAACGCATAAACAGAAATTAAATTTGGAGAAAATGCTCTAGATGCCAAACTTATAAGCTCATCCTTTTGACGGAACTCCTATATGACAGACAACGCTTTATGTATGACCTATGAGAGACAGCAACTTGATGGTCATCCATTTCTAAATGAAACAAACATGGCATAGTCCACAAAACAATACTTGATATTCACTTCTTAAGTCAAAACGTTGGTCGACAAGTATAATAAAATTTATTCAAGGGATACACAAAGTCTCTTTCACTTAATCCTCTATGAGAAGCACCTATCAGATAATCAGTTTTCCTCGTTCATTTGAATTGTAATTTTACTGCAATTTAGAAGCTTCGTCTCGATTCCCGTAAAAATGAGAAAGATGAAGGAGCATGTAAGAATGTTTATGGATTTCACTCCCCACATACATTTTTTTGTGTTTTCTTGGAAATTAATCACGATAATTTTGGGAAAAGCAGCATATTTTACATTCTAAGTTTTTAAGTGACCAAGATATCCATGAGAAGTTTAGACTATCAGCTGAAAATATACTTAGTGCTAGCTTATACGGAATTGCCATATAAATGGAACTCTTTGCCACTGCCAATATGCGGTAGTTGACGGAAACAATTTCTCACAAACTAATTGGTAATGAATCATTTGTCTTTAGCGTAAACAAAATTGAACAAAATGGCCTAATTGAGCCACAAAGCAATTGCCATGATTATCATTCTAGAAAACCCGAGGAAAATTATAAAATTTTACCCACTATTTTGGCAAAAACTACATAAATTGCGGAGCTTAACAGTGGAATATAAAAGAAAGTGATTTACCGAGGTTACATAGGTTCATAATACGGTTAGGTTAAATAATGCCTGACAAAATAAGTTAGTCAATAGAAAGTCTTATTTTCTATTACCGGGAGTGTTGTAGAAAAATACCGCCATGTAAATTAAATACCGCAATTCAGGAGGAAAACAATTGATGAAAGATATTAATTTGAACTTCAGTTACATTTTAATTTTCGGCAAGCGGCACTTCGAAGAAGTTGTTGATGTGAAAATCCAAAATAAAGAGAAATACTCAGTACTTTTCTAGAAAAATAATTTTGTGGAAAAGTACAACGTATCCGTACGAATTCTGATTGCGTACTTCGGTGATGTAGTCAGCCAATAAATAAATTCGCGCATCAGCTAACTCAAATACAAAATATTCTTCTATATTTATAAAACAAAGAGTTTCGTTCTTTATCGACCCATTTGGCGATTGGAGTGCTAAGGAAAATATATTTTGCTGACTAGAATGCCAATATAGTAAGAGGCTGCAATTTCGGCATCAGCAGCCCCAGCGAATCTTTTCTCTAATTTGATATCGGGTTCCTGCGTGGATTCTTTCATCTCTTAATGAAATTACTAGCCTACGAAGCAAAAAGATTACTCTCTACAAAGCCGCAGCCTGGCCGTTAAAGGGGAGCTTTCTTGGGAGAATATAAGAGAAATTTCAAGTAAATAAATGAACCGTCAAGTTCTCTACTAGCAGGTAAAAGGGATGGCTTTCTTTCGGGTACTGTATTCCTCAGCACAGGCTTCCATCACATTGGTCCTCAAATAAAGGGTACTGTTACACCGTTCGGAGTATTACTGAAACTGAAAATACTGAAACTGAAAATTAATTACAAGCGCCACCACAGCTTTTTCATTAAATTAGCGAGATAATATACAATTCAGATACAACGGTTTCGTAAACTGGGACAAGTTGCAAGGTTATTCAACACTAAAACGTACACCAATTTAGTATTTACATGGAAAGAGAATGAAATGGCAATAACCACCGATAGAAAGTAATCAGAAATTGATGGGTGTTCTTTTTTCTCAATTACTTCATCAATTCTAATTAAAACTCCTTAAAAGATGCACGATGTATTGGAACAGCGTTAAGTAATGAAAAATTGGCTTTTTATGCCAACATTCGGATAATTTACCGACATTAACTAAGCTTCTGCGGCACCCATATTAAATAACGGTTTCTTTCACACAAGTTTTTGATGAAAATTATTGCTCACCACAAGCCAGAGCCCATGAGGGTATTCATCGGGTGATTATAGAGGCATTTCAAAAATATATGATGATTTAAATATCATTTTCATTGCATACCTCATCGTGAACATGGGTGTCACAGTTCAACTGGTGCTGGGTTAAATTACGTTCTGCCGAATTATTTTATCTAAAAAATGAAGTTTTAATGGAAGTTTTCAAAATTGTGATTACGCCAACTCGTATTCCTCACAAAATTTTACAATGATATCAAGGGTACATTCTTGTCACTTGATCATATATTCGCAAAAATGCAAACAAAATAAATAATCCCACACCTCTTGGAGCAAAGGAAAACAAAGGGAACCAGCATCTATTTTCAGGACCGTGACTCGTAGATTCCATACATCTCCTAGCTTTAATGATCGAAATATAATTTCCGCAATTACTTCACATCAACATCATTTAAAATACAGCCTTAACTCATTAAAGATGCAATAGTCCCCGTTAATGGAAGTTATGACGAGCACTTGACCAATGGCTCATCGCCTGTCTGCCGCCTGAGAATTGAATTTAAGATCGAAGAAGTGGAAGAGATAATGAAGGGAACCGTGAATAATGGCTGAAGGAGTAGTTATCCCTACCCATTCCTCATCTTTAGGGTTGTAAAACAATTGCCCGGGAACGGGCTATTTTCCGTTTAATATACTCCCTAGACTCTTTCCCCGGCAAATATATTTTTATGGCTGCTTCCACTCCATGCGTCAATTGGAAAAGGGAAGGGCCCGTAAAAAATAATTGCTGGCATTCCTTGGTTTCCCCGATGAACACCGGAATAAGCGAACTGCGAGCGGGCGCACGGGAACACACAAACGCGAGCGTGTCGATAAAAACGGAGAACAAAAAAGAGAATCCACGGGAAGTGCAAAAGTTAGTATTAAGAAATTATCCCCAGAAGAGGCACTAAGTAAAGGCCAATAATGGCTAGGATCATCTATTACGCTAAATAATTAGAAGCACAGACACAAATCAGTCCTTTGTTCTGAACAAAAACTTAAAATTTCTCTCACATATTTTGCAATAGAGAAAACGAGGTTACTTATGAAAAAATGAGGGCACACTCCTCAGAAGGCAGAACGATTTAAAAAGCTTGGTAACGTCGAGGAGGAAAATAAGAATAGTATCAGAGAGATTGCCTGACGGCAGGAGCCTCTGGTAAGGTATTAATACAAGGCTGGTGAACTTCAAAATGTATAATTCAAATTTACTACCTCCAGAACTAAAGTAATATGTCAGGGCAGAGCACGGTAGAGGGTTTATGGTACATAACACCAGGGCACCAATGAAGGAGAATATATCGGAGTCATCTTGGAAATGGATGAGGAGAATGGAGAAGTGGTGATAGATGAAAAGGAGGACAAACGAGGAAGTTCTATGCATGGTGGGTGAGGCCAGAAAGCCAGTGATGGTCCGCCAAGGGTAGAGAATGGGAAAAGATAGAATATGCGGTTAGCACAGTTTTTGATAGGATAATGTTACCGTTATACAAGGAATTTTGCCGGCAAAGCGAAGGTGACGAGAATGAAAACGCCAAATGGATGGCCTGAAGATACGTCGCACTCATGCCAAGCCTAAGAAAGAACTCGAGTCAGGAGGTGGACCGTGGACTTCTGTAGTTAATTAAAAGATGATAGGCATTCTAATCTCCATTAAAGCCTAAATTAATCCGCAAAATATCAATAATATTAAAATCAATGTCTAAATTTTTCTCCACTGACGTAAGTATAGCGATATGAAGCTAGATCACCAGATGCCACAACGTACTTCCAGACCACAATAGCTAACATCACAACTTGTCTAATGATAGTCTAGCAGTTCATATTATTATTAAATACTTCAATTTGACAATTTTTCATACGGCAAAGATCAAGCATGTATGAAGCTACGATTTTAGTCGCTGTAATTAGAGCAGAGCCAATTAGAATAATAAAATATTTTAGTTGGATGTGATGACTGGATTATGACTAATGACTGGATAAGGAAGGACTGATAAGAATGATCTCACTTCGTACATTTACTTTCCAAAACAAAACCAAGTACTTTTGAATAATCCTACATAGATTTTTAAAGTCTTAAACAGTCATGGAATAGACAATCTAGGAGGCAATATTTGCATATCAATTTTAAAATCTTTCGCTAAATTATCAGCAATGATATCGCTGACACGAACATTTTAGCCTATACCAAATGTGAATTAAAGCATTTCAGTAATCCTCGATAATCTTTGAAAGGATGAGATATAAATTAGCCTCAAGATATCGTGAGGGAAATTGCTCTTGGGCTCTCACCGAAGCCCCAAATAGGCGAAGGGAACACTAGTCGGAAAATGGCACCCGTCATCGGCCCGGATACGTAATTATCCGATAATAATTCCTTTTGAGTGCCTACTGCAGGTCCCTCTAGCTTTTGGCGATGTAAATGTGCCAAGCAGATGGGTGTTGAATGGTAAAAGGACTTATGGCCATAAGTCTGTACTCACATAATTAAGGGCGAGATCCGGGTGGTTGGTCTGGATTCCGTCGTCCAATATGGACACGACGACGCCCTTCCCCGTGTAACCACGCTGCCAGGCCGGAACAACGTTCATGTCGAAACCATCCTTAGCGCCGCCGTTCTGCAATGAGGCAAATAAAATGAATTATTAATAAAAGCATTTGATGTGTCGATTAATTATTGAAAACTAATTAATGCTGATCATCATAACTGAATCATCATTAATCATTTAAAATTAAATATTCATCATTAATTTATATCACGTTAGAAAGGGGCCTATTATACAAATATCAAACTTTTTAAAACGTTCACGAGAATGACTAAAAAAGTAACAATAGCGTATCATTTATTTTAAAAATGAGGATGTCATCAAATAAATATATCAATTTATTCATTACTATAATATATTGCATAATATATTAAGGAATATTTTGCGTGTGCTTAGTGGCAACTGGAACACTTCTGGTTTTCACTTTTAGTATCGTATGATTAAAACAGTATTTTGCTCCTGTTTTGAAAACTAATCACAGTATCAATAGGAAGTTGCTAACAAGTTATTACACGCAATGACGAAAGATAACATTCAAACAACATAGTGTCATCAGTAAACCGGAGGTCATAGTAATCAATACATTGATGTAAATTCTATCCATTCAAGATTATAGGTAATTATATGCAAATAATGAGACATTCCTGACAGTCACATTTATAAGACACAACAACAAAATGAACAAAAAATCTTTCCTCTGAGAACCGATTTTCCATCATTTCAATTCATAGCATTAAAAGTACGAGTACCCAAGTTACTAAGCCTTATGCATTCTGACAGAAAAAAATAATGTGTCCTACGATTAATTTCAAATGCAAAAGTATAGTCAAAAGCCACAGTATCTAGCGAGTCAACTAATAAAAACAGGTTAAAAATTGACTTAAATTTATCGAGCACATTAATACTTCAATGAGGCCCATATTTCACATATACAGGGTGATTTGAGTGTCATAACAAGTCTATTAATTTCATTGGGGGTGTTTTTGTCATCCGTCGGTACTACAATAATGAGGAAAGCGTTCATTGGGAACAAAATATGGATTAAGCTATTTAAGAAGTTACGATTTTAATCACATCATTATCGTTTGCCATTTAATCTACATATTTTACCGTCAATTATCAACGCCAAAAGACGGGCGCACTGTATCAAAATTAAAATTTTCGTATTGCATTCACTTTGGGCCTACATGACATGAAAACATACGACTTCGAGCGACAAATGGAGGATGAGTGCACATAATGCAGATAAATCTGCAAATATTAGACATTCGCACGAAACATAAAATTAACTTTTATGCTAGGATTAACATTTCGAAAAGAGTGGAGGCTATTATCCAGTTCGACGGATACACCCGGGTAACAAACACCTTGAATATTAATCACCCATCTTTGCGTCGTCCCAATAAACAAATGCTAAAAATTTGCAAAATACTCTTGAAGAATAAAATATTTTTTATTTAGATCAGGAAAATCAAGCAAAATATTCATATAAAAATATACATTCTAGGTCAAAACTTATGACGCCAGAATCATTTTTCTTGTGCGAATAATTTGTATCTGTGCTATTTTATTTAAATGAATTCCAAAGCAGTCACAAACATAGTACCTTAGGGAAACAGAAAAAAGTATTAGAATATGACTCCGACTATTGCTTCAAGCAACTTTTTGTTGTTGCAGTAAGGACTTCGTTCTTCCATGAGAGATAACATTTTAGTAAATAATAGGGAGCATTATCCCTGAGTGTGTAGTTTAAAAAGTTAATTATAAAAATTAACCTGCACCGGCCAGATTAGTAGAAGTTAAAAATTTTAAAATTATAATTACTATCCGTATTTTCGCTGACCTTGATGTCATCGAAACATTTTCGCTTCCAGCGTGGCTTAAAAATAATTCTATAAAATCAAGCAAATTAACGCCATCGGTATTAATATATTCATAATAATTTTTCGGTGAATCAAATTTTGTCCAAGTTTTACTAAATTTTTCAAAGAAATAATTACATGTGAAGCTATCCGAACGATACTTCCTCAGATCTCAATTAGAAGTACTATACTATATATTAATATGAGCGTACAAAAATTAGCCAGTGGTTTTTAAATATGGCCTTCCTTAGGCTGGCCAAAAGCTCATTTGACAAAAAGAGAACAAAAGCATATTCACATTTTCTGTCATTTATTTCAGTCCAAATATTTCATAAAATGTTTATCTATTGAAAAAAATTATCTGCTATCAATTCAGAAGTCGTAAATTGAGATACGCATTCCTGAAAACTGCGTAGACCTGGAAATACCTTTATCATTTTCCACCACCCATAAAAAGATATTTCCGCGATAATATTCAGCACGTAGTTGATATATCTATAACCGAGTATCATGTGAAACTAAAATAACTGAGGAAAATAATTATGCTAGTTGTAAAGTACCTAGCTGTGTAAACTGAACCTTCTAGACAGAAAGAATGACGATACGGTACGAAAATTCCACAGCATTGCACAGCCAACTATGATGTTTCTGTAGATGGGGTTGAAACCAAACGCACAGAAATCACAAATTAATTCAGATAATGTAATTAAATGCAATAATATTTTTAATTATAGCTCCTGAATGAAAAGGCTCATTTTTTCAAGCTAGCATTGTGACTCTGTGAATTAAGTCATTCTTGTATAATGCTAATCAGGAATTTCTGCATTTAGAATCAACACATATAATAGTATTTGGGCGTTGACTGTGCGTAAACCTGAGATGTAATGAATGAGTCAATGTCTATAGCATTTTTTTAATAGATGTGTTAGTTTTGAGCCATAGGGTGGACAATTTTTGAAATCTCACATACAAATCTGCTAGTAAACGAGATCTAGCAACACCTGATTTATGCAGAGAGAATTAGCAGTCGAGCAAGAGTGAGATGGCCAGAGCGTGGGTGGCAAGAAGTATTAAAACAGGAAACCGAACGAATGAATTTGAGTTCTAGTGTTTAAATGATGATGTGGCGTAAAAGCTATTAGGAAAAGAATGCTTGCGGTAGAGTTCAAAAGTGCTCGCTGAATTATGATGGCGGAAGATACAAATTGGGCAACTTGCAATTGTTGGTTCGTCAAAAGCGAAGAAGTAATGAAGAAGGAAAAGAAAGCAAACCTTCATTTGAGAGTAAAATACAAACGCGGGCTTAACTGCCACCGAAGGTGGCAGCTTAAGCCAGCTAAGTTATTATCGCAAGTGCGTCACGTGAACGCATACCCAAAATAGTTTATGCTTGGCTATGAGTTTGCCAAAAATAATGCAAAATATAGGAACCAATCACAGCGAACTGGCAACTAGATGGAAGAAAACTCTATCACGGGAAAGAAAGAGCCTTGAGAATGGGTAACGAGTCGGAACCCGAAACGTCGGCTGCCTATGAATTTCTTACCTGGTGGCGAGCCCAAGAAATTTTTACAAATGTTATTCGCCGGGAAAGTGTAAAATCATATATATCACGGGAGCATAAAATATACAATGGAACAGGGATGTCACAGGAACAGCTTGGTCATTATTGTCATAAGTCAAATAGTAGTAATATCCAGAAGTAATGAAAAATCCAAGAACGATCCCCAAGTCATATGCTCCAAATCGCGAATAAATGGCTAGTTGTCTTTGATGTCATTTTTAGTTATATGGCGCAATGAGAGAAATCGCCTACATCCTGGGAAGGTTTCATACCACCGAAATAATACACAAGAAGGTAGCTAGAAGTCTGGTAGCCTTGCCGAATTCACTATTACGCATCAACATGAACTTTATTTATCCATATAGGTAGAAAACAGATATAAGTGATCTAATGCATTCTCTTTTACAACTTATTTCAATCAAGCCGTCAACTATAAATATTCATAGGCTACCCCAAAGAGCAAAGAATACCAGGTTTCACAGCGTAGAGAACAATATACTCCAAGAATTCAATACTTACACAACCATATTGAATGAAAATTGAAAAGGGAACTCTTACCCCTAAATTTCTCAGTATCATTTAGAGATATTAATATACACATGTCTGAGTTTTTGACAAATATAACAAACATTTTGATGAAGCTAAATTCTGATTCAAGTTGCTTTCACCAATTCCCACTATTTTTACTGAATATTTCTACTCATTCTGAACTTTTATCCTCAATTTCACTTAATATTGCAATTACATTATGTTCTTGCACACCGGGGAAGGAATATGTTCCTTTTCTATATAATGTTTCGGCTAGCTAGACCCAACAAAATTTGGTAAGGTAAACATGTAATTTGTTTAATAAAAAAAAGGCAGGACACATTCATTGGCAACATTAATTGCTGCGCGGTGTAAATGAATAATGTTGATGCTGAAATTAGCCATACTTGCGTCTGCCATTGTTTGCCTAATTTCTTAATTATATAAAAGAAGGGATTCATTCAGGGCGGGAGGCAGGAAGGGTACGCAACTAACGGAGACGACACATTTGCTTTAACCTCTCTCTGAAGAGTAAACGTCTACAAAAAATGCCTAATTTCTTCTTTAAAAAATATTGAAAATTACATAACACTGGTATTCTCCGTATAGAGAAGGAGAAATAAGAGCATATGCCTAAGTTGGATAGGACTTTATTCTAAAACTGATGAAGTATACACGTCCTAAATAAATTCCGGTGTTCTTTTATCCGAGCACTGAGTATGAAATCTCTTTTTCCAGCGAACGAGGACAATTGATGACCGAAAAATGCGCTTCTGTGCGCGACACGACGAATTCCATGAGCATACAATCCAATTAGTCGTAATCCTAGAACACGGACCTCCTGTACAACGGGCGACCCGCAATCAGTCGTCGATAATCGGGGCAACACGGCGAGATCAATTTTTTGTCCAAATCTCCCGCTTCGTATTCATCCTTCTCATTATAACGAAAAAATTGCTGTGTTAAAAAAATGCATCACATTGGTCCAAACCAGAGAAAAGCAACAACGATTGAATAGAATATTCAATCGGGACACGAGGCGGATTGAAATTAATTCTCCTGCGCTCGAATCCATGCGATTTCTCACTTGGAATTTAGGCAATTAATGAATTGACGAGGAGTTAGGGAGCACAAGTTGCATTAATATATGGGATATTAAAATTAATGTTCGCGCTTAAAAATTTAATCCCAGCTTTGGGGAAAATACTGCATTTTGCTGCATGAGTTCAACACACATTTCAACCATAGAAAAACCAATCTGGCAAAATATTTTAATGGCACGTCACCTATGTCTTATAAATTATTCACATGGGTCATTCATTTGGCATTGATCCATTTTCGATCGTGCAAAGTTTGACCCGTTGCACCACTATATCCCGTTCGTGCATATGTAACTCACCAGTCAATACATCCTCACGACCATTCGTTATGCTATTAATAAATTGATAGATTTTTTTAGGCTGCTTGTCATGACGAGATGACCCTCTCTGTGTCATCCATTCTCATAATGCCATCAATTTAAAATTTTCATTCGGTCATTTCTTGTGCAACTTAGCTCTGCATTACGTCCCTCCTCAGCTTTTTATTCTCGTCTCCCCTTATCTCGCCTGCCGTTTCTTTATTTAATTTCCGTTCTTTTTTCCCATCATGTAATCCCGCTTCACCCTCAACATGATGTTATCTCTAACTTTTCCAGTTTTCTCTTGGCCACCAGTTTCATCCCTTTCTTATTAACTCCAGCAACGTGTGCCGAACGTAATTTGTTTCATACTTAATCATAATACAGTACAAGATGACCAGCTATTGGCTAAATTTCCCAACCGATTTTATTACTCGAGCGAATACGCAGAAACTTGCATTTACATGTAACAAGTATCGACGGCGTCGAAAAAAGTCGTCCAAGCAGGAGACGAAAAAGATACAGAATCGATTCTGGTTTTCGATGCGAAGACTATATCGCCCCGTTTTATCAAGAGTATTCAACGGACATTCCTGGGCAAAATAATTAGGATTTTAAGGGGAATACTCAGAGCAGGAATTAAGCATAATTTCATAAGCAGCTAACGCTATGAAACACATATTAGACAATACCGACCAAGGCCATGGGAGGGATAGGGTGGACAGGGTTTTTCAGCAAACGCTTAGAGTTCTGAAGCGGAAAAATACCGTGTCCTCGCCGTCGTCGCCTATCTAAGAAGAGATCCCACGGTTGCCGTCGATCTGACGTTCAATGCCCACGACTAATGCCTAACGATGTCAAACGCCGGGCGACTTTTTTACTTCAAAGTCGAATAATGAGTATTATGACCACGGCCATCACTCAAGGGGGGCAGGAAAATGCCGAATGATTAAAGCAAGAGACGGCGATGACAACCATCCGCGGGCCAGTCACGAGCTTGTACGCTCAGAATGGACCTCACATTTCGGACGGCGGTTTAAATATAAAAGGATGGGATGTGACGTCCGCGATGACATTTGAGGGATACGACAACGGGACGGGGGGTGGGGAGGACGCTCACACAGATACGCGCAGTCAGGTCGGAGGGACAGTGGCAGCAGAGACGCGCCCGTTTAAATTTTGACCGCTAACGATGAAATACTGGCAAATGCTCGAGTGAAGGAATGCCGATGTGTCCGTAGGTGGCTTGCCGTCCACTGGAGGAGCAGTACAGAGCGCCTTGATTTATAGGAATAGCCGAAGCTCCGCGAGGGACTCGGACACACAGGGTAGGTTCGGTGGACGGGGTGGAGGGTGGGTGGCTGCGGGCGTCAAAGCCCTCCGCCGTTATGGCTCATGTTGTTTCCGGGGCGAATCGTAACTTCGAATTAACAACCTCGTTTTTATCCGACGGGGCTATTCGAAAGCGGAATATTCAGTGTTTATGTCACGCAAAGAGGACAGCGGTGGATTGATGATGAGGGCATCCACATGGCACGGCAATTACGCGGGGCCGTGTTCAGAATTTTCAGCTGTCTTGATATTTTAATTTCGCGGAGATGGGCCTTAAATTAATTAGCGCGAGAACATTTCCGCGCACGCTAGGCTCGTACAGCTCATTTGTTAGTTTTTCTGCGGCAACTGCCAATTTTTTATGTCCGCAAGAGTAATAAATGCTGGTTATTAAACAGGGCTTGACAATGCCGAACTCTAAATAAAATAGATCGTTCCAGTGCTCGCTTACTAAACAACGCGTTTCAATCTCAAAAACATTATCATTCCAAACCTAGAAAACAACAGAGCGCAAGCATCTTTTACAACCCAAATGTTTGGCAATATTTTGAACGTGAGCATCACGAAGCACTTTAACAAAAAAGATACCTTCTGATCAGCTTAACCATCATGAAGAAAGCCAATGGCCAACTTGTAACATACAGAGTTTCAAAGGTATTTAAAATGAATTCGACGGGGAGTCACTAATCACCTCGCGGTGCCTATTTACGGGAGAAAAATTAAAAGTGGAAAATATTTTCTTTCTATGGCGAGTAAAACTTCACAGCCATACAAATAAATAACCATGCTGGAGCAACCACGGGACCACTCAATCAACAACCACCGATCAGGTATACATTTTTGGCCTTTCATCAAATTGGATTACCCAAGAACGAGAAAACAAAATGCCAATACCTATCAGTATTTATTGCTTTTCAACATATCACTCAGCAAACAAAAAAACTTTTCGTCAATCAACACATCAATTCGAAACGATAATTATTTACTCTTGAGTATTACATGTACACTAACTTTTGCAATATTTTCAGTGCTGAGTTTCAATATAAAACTTCACGTCGCTTAATGTAAGTGGTTTTATAAGAATTGTATAATAAATACAGCATTGTATTAAAAGCAAAAAGGAAGCAAGAGAAAATAATTTTATTATCCTTTGAAACGAAAAATATGACCCCATTATACCATTTTTATAACGTCAAACTCTCTCCAGAGACTAGAAAAAATTTATGACGTTATTTATTCGTAACGCACACCGGAGATGTTGGCGAAAGAGCCTCATATTTTTCAAAAATGCTTGTACAAGGCCGTTAGTATGCTCTCAGTTCAAGTTCTATCGCCAGATAAATGTTTACCCCTTCTCAAGAGAGCGCGTCCTTCAGCTGGATAAAGCTTGAACAAAACTGGAAAGGATTAGGAGCTCAGAGGAATGAATTAATTTCGCGAAACAGCATCTCCATGAATTCATACAGCGACGAAAAGCGCTCGGTGCTCGCGCCCAGATAAGAAATTGCATCTTCGCAACCAGCGGTGGGGGTTTAGGGAGAGGAAGGGATAGTCCCCGTGCGGGAAGTAGGACGCCAAAGGCGCGGAAGAGGAGGCGACGTGTGACGGGTGACCGTCGAAGTGAAATGGCGAAAGACCGAGTCGTCGGAGCGGAAGACCAGCAAGTGGATTACGCCTCGCGGGACGCCCGGCCGATATAAATAAGTGGACGAGACGAGAGAAGGGTGGCGGTGTGGATTGGGGAAGGCGGCAATCAGGACTTCCAGCCGTCGGAGTGCTGATTCTGATGCACTAAAAGGATTAACAGGAATGAGAAACAGAAGGGGAAAAGAGGAAGGGTTCGGAGCGGGATCGAGCAGAATTGGAGGTGATCAGAGAAAGGAAAGAGAGGAAGAGGAGAGGACCGCATGGAACGCCGGCGAGTTACAACTAGTGCGGTGGGCAGAGTACTGGCTTTCCTGGCAGGGTTCGAATCCCGTATATGGCAAAGATTTTTTAGATAAATCCCGGTCAATGGTCTGTCTATAACCTCTATCACATTTAGCTATATTAAGTATTCCCATTGCATATCCTGGATATCATTCCGAACAATTTGAGTCTTCCCTGTCTTGCACTTAACCTTTAGTATCGTTTGATCTCCCTTCTTATTCGATAACGTTTTCAATTTACCGTACGGAGCACCCATTTTCCCCTCTTTAAATAGTTTTTCCATTTCCTCGCCCCACCTTTCCCACCAATTGTTCTTCGCCCGAATGGTTACCCGCCGAGGTCTATTATTTGATTTATTATACGTTCCCGTCCTGTTTTTTTTCGGCGTTGACGCTACTCCACTTTCTTCTCCATTCAATTTTCCAAATCATACCTTCTGAGATAATTTGCAACTCTTTGTCATCTCATCTTGATTCCATTGATCCAATTTTTATTTCTGCCTCTCTTACGATTCATGATTTTAATCTTTATCATATTTGCTTCACTCATGCTCCTGTCCATCCTATGCCCTTCAACGTATCAATTTCAATGGTTTCACGTCCCACTCTATATACACACACTTACCCTAAATGTTTTGAATATAACATCACGTTCTATCACCACTTTTTTAAAGTCCCCATTCAACCGCGGATAGCAGCGCTAATTTTTTAAACTGATAAAAGAACCGGTCCGATAATGATACAATATATTTGATACCTCTTTGTGTCTCTGGGCATTTTTCCGGAGTACTTACGCATTAGTTGATACTTCAACCAAGCTTTGGTATTGCTCAATTTTATTTTATATGGAATTATTCGTCCCACTTACCGCGGTAATTTCTAATTCCAAGCCCATGCTCACCCATTTCATTTCCCTCCCCATTTCTCCCAAAGACCACACAAAAATCCTCCATCAATATTAGGTATTCTATTCCGTGGCTTCTGTAATTATCTCTCCCACTCGTAAACGCCATCCCACTTTTCCTTCCTAAGAGAGCTCGTTAGCGGGTAATTCTGGGCCATTACGATATTAATCGGCGTCGGATTTATCTTAGTCGCTAGTATAGTGACACTCACCTACTCAAGATTGACTAGCCTCTAATGGCCGACAATTATTAAATATAATAGTTGACTATCGTACCAAAAATTAAATGATCCTTTAAAGGTTACAAGCACTATCTTCAGTTTCCCTCTATCTTACCTCTAACAGCCCCAAAAAATCTAATTCTCCCTTTATTCATTCCCCGTTTTCTATTTTCAAGACTCCTTGACCTTATCATAGTCCAAAAATTCCACTTAGGAGAGGAGACTTATGTTTTTAGCAGCTTTTGTATTTCTTCAAAACACGCTCTTTATGGGTTTGTTAAAAACCTCTTCTTCCTAAAAATAAAAAAAAAATTCCCTCACTTGACATGAATAACTGGGGAGCAAAGAGAGCAAGAATCGGGAAAGGCGGCAATCAGGACTTCCACCCGCCAGAGAGCTGATTCTCTCGCGTTATAAAAAAAGAAACATGAGAAAAGAGGTAAAAGGAAGAGAGTTGGAGGCGAGAAGAGTTGAGCGTGACCAGCGGGTGGAGCTGTTAACGCGGAGGCGTCCGCGAGAGAACTCGCAACGGAGTCCGTCGTGCACGGATGGCGCTGCTGCGGCGTCTGGCTCCTCTCATTAAAAAGCCCACCGCACGGAAGCACGCCTCGCGAGAAAGGCTAGCAGGCAAAGAGCGTAATAGTTTGTCTGCGTTATGCGAGGAAGGAGAAATGATATAAAGCAGAGATTCATGCGATATGGCTGCGCGGTGCCGAGGGTCCTGCCTTCCCATCCAGAAAGGTCTCCGTTCACATTCCAGAACATTTGGATTTTTTGCGATGCAATCCCAATCCCTAGCTGGTATTTTCTAAATCGGAATTCTGTCAAAGATATGAGTACAGTCCTCTATATTCTTAAAATTCTAAAAACTTCACCGTGATATGAGTTATACTGTCCCTTTTTGACATTTCTTTCTCCGATAATTCAATTCTCCCCGTTTAGTGAAGATAAATACGGCACAGTATAACATGATATAAACTACAAATCAATCTGGTGTAAAGGCGTAAGCGAGTAAGACAACTAACTTCTCATTCTGGGGGCCTGAGTATTGAATCCCGATCGTGGCATAGATTTTTCAAAGGAATACCGACCCCTTTTTGGGTGATAAAAGATTTCGGGAGCAATACCGATCCCAACATAGATGACACTTCCTATTTGGTCGAGGGGGTCGAGCCGTAGGGAGGTTGTTTAAATCAGACTGACATTATCATCGGGCTTCTATCGACGCTTCCGCCTTTCAGCTCAAAATCCTTCCCTGGCCACCAATCCTCATCAAAGTAAATAACCTAAGTTTTCACTTCTCCCCCTAATAACCATCGCAACTCATATTTTATGTAATGATAGTCATTCCCCGTCCATCATACTACAATTCTATGCCATTCACTTGAACTTTTCATTTCATTTTTTCTTTGTAGACTAGGGATAACGCTGACTAAAGAAACCTTTTTAACGAAGATAAAGTTACCACCAATAGCATTCGCTATTCTGTCATTCATGTGAAGAGTGGTAAGTTTAAAAAAGGTGGAATGAAATATTTATACCATAAAATGAAAAGAGGCATGTACAAAGCGACACTTTGAGGACTAGATCTGTTTAATTTTAACCACAGTTAGAACATTCAGTAATAAAAATAATATATAGCTCTAAAAATGCTAGCAATGAGCTAAAATACCAACACAATTTGAAAACAAAATGACAATTACTACTTTACTTACAACAATTTTCTTTCAGCCTTCCTTCTAACAATATTATCATACCGTTCTTATTTCTAAACCAGCCAAAGCTTTTATCTCTCGAAAAGAGTTATCTAGCGTGATATTACGGTAGAATATAGTGGTAGTACTTTGTCATTCGTAGAAGACAGCTTGATGTGGAAAGCCAATTCTGCGGAAGATATCTTTTAGATAAACGACTAATGGCTTTACATGCTCAACGTTACCTAAGAAAATAGAGCCATCCGATCTATTCAAACCTACGAATCATCTACCAAATAAGCCTCATGACTAATGTACAAAATATCGAGAAATATTTTAGTAGTGTCATTTTGACGACTCTGTCCAACGGTAAGCAGAGAGACGAGTAAACGAGTCTAAGCCGGTTTAGGATGCCATGCAGAATATTGTCCAACCCGAGCAGTGGGAGCGGGGCATCAGGAGGAGGACAGGTTTGGTCATCCTCCGCCGACACGGACCGCACCGACAGCGGTCCGTGTCGGTGGAGTGGGAATCACTTCATAAGGGGACAGGGTTCTTTCGCAAGCGGGAGTCGAAATTTCCATTCTTATTCCCTCTCCCATCCGCTAGTTCACTATACTTAGAATAGATTCATAACAGGACAAATATTTCCCCGAAAAGCTCACACCTCCGATGACCCTCCGGGAGTGAGGACTGCTTTCTCTTGGCGCTCAAAAGGACAAAATTTTCACTGTGTCGGGGTTTGCACTCCGGATTACGGCCCGTTAATCAACCAGGTCCGTGCAGATGCTTTTTCCACCGTATTTATTCGTGATGACGAAAGCTAGTTACTCGCACAATGGGAAGCTGTCCGGTAAAAGGAATCAAGAGCCGGGAGAATTGGGACTTTTCCGGATGGAGAGCGGATGATTTCGACCATCTCTAGCTCTTAAGGGAAATCAATTCACGCGGACTGTCCGTGCGGTCGGAATATAAACACAAGGCCAAGCCGTCTCGGTGCATCCGTATCCGTCAGAGAGCAGAGCGCCTGGAAAATTCGAGGATACTCTTCCAGGAGATACACTTGAGATTGTTGGGAAGCGAAGTTACTTCCTTTTCTTACCGACTCGACGAACGTGACGCGAAATAAGGGCAGGAGGAAACGATTGCAGCGAGAAATTAGCAGTGTCTGCAACTCCTATCGTTTCGTGCCGAGCTCACAAGTATGCAGGACTTCATCAAACCTGAGTAAATAAAAAAGTATTGGTAAATTGATTTCGTGATAACAAAAATTTTTAGTCCCACTAGCACGAGGCAAATAGCCGACGCGCAAATGATCACATTTAACGACTATGGGTTCACATACATCGATGGATGTTTCATAATAATTTCATGAAATAATTTCAAAGGGAGAAATAACACCAAACCTCAGAACAATCTTAGCATGAGAAGAAGTTGCTGGAGGAAAAACTTCAATAGTAGATGACTATCTCTCACCGATTTAGGGTACGGAAAAGTAAATGAAAGAGAGCATAAGACGGGAAGGTGTCAATTTGGAGTAGGAAACGTTCATGGGGGAGCAAATATGTAGCTGGGGAAATGAAGAAGAATATTCACCAAATGAGAATTTCACCGTGCCATACAACATATAATTTGTTCCTATGAGCTATTTATTTACCTAATTTCAAATTGGGGCTGAGCTGAGGCAATATGAGTTTCTATTTACTCACTGGAGCTATCAAGTGGTTTGTTTGTATTAATTATACCATATCATTATGGTTACCAGTCAATACATGTTGCATAGACTTATTCATTCACGTTTCAGCTAGGCAATAATTACAGTTACACGTAACTTCCAGTTACACAATGGCAAAATTTCACAATGTTCTAGAAAATAATGGAACCCGAGATGATAACAAGAGTTCAAAACTCTAAGACGATGAAATTTTCCCCGAAAATCTGAGTCCAGATTTATCGGGTTTCCCTTCGATAGAGGCTATTCTTCCATCTTCTTCGGGAGTGTAGGATCCTCCATCTTGTACCTCTGAAGATGACGGAGTTTCTCGCCTAAATGCTGGGAGAGACGAAGAGCCTCAGCCGGTAGGAAGCCCAACAAAAGCTGACTCACACAAGTAATACGATAGCTTTGCCACTACAAACAATTCACTTTGTTTTAGGCTCAGATTGAGAGGTACATATAAAATCATTAATTACATTGGGTAATCAACCAGGTGGTATTGTAGGTTCTATCATATATCATATGATGGGAAACATCCCATGAAGGCACAGTGACTTAGCAATGACCCCGTACGTTTCATTTGAGCGTAAAAACCTTTCAAACGACAATCCGCTTGAAGACTTTAGCCGTAATATCAAGGAGAGGTTTTCCTTCTCTCGCATGAACGAGCGCTTTTGTACCCAAATCATTGATTCTTCACATGAGAGGCTTCCCAATCTCTCCTCCCCCCTCCGCCAAAACCGAATCCCATCGTATTTTCTCAAATTGCCTCGGAGAAACGAACGGAAGCATGTGACTAATTTCGTAACGAACGCAAGATTCCGGCGGAGTTACTGGTGAGGCTTCTAGCCCTCGGTTTCTGCTGCGGAGGCACCCGGGAAGAAATCCCAGCCGTGAGATGGGGTTTGCAGATAAATGGCATGGTAACGATTCCATTGCCTATCGTAAAACTTGGGGAGTGACTTCTGGGGAGGTTAACCAAAGCAAGGGGAGGGAGAGAGACAGAGGGGAAGGAGTATGGGTTCGGAGGGCAAAGTAAGCGAAGAGACGTTATCCAAAGTCCCCGAAAGCGGAAGCGGAGCAGAGCTCAGTTGGTTTCTCTTCCTCCCACATCCTGCCTCCTCTCGATTCCCCGTCCCCTTCTCTACCTCCACACGCCCAACTCTCCACAGAGGGCTGGATCACAAATTGAATTAGTCCGCTCGACCTCAAAATATTCTCACGGAAACGGTCCTTTAACTCCGTCCAAATGCTCCTTTTCACGATTCTCCATAAAGCCCTTTTAATTCCTTTCTTGTCCACTATCCCTCCGCTCACCTCCTGACCTCACTTGGAGGCAAAACCCAACTCTTCTCGCGCCCAATAAAACTAGCAAACCCACATCGGGGATACGCATCCACGGAAAATCGACCCAACGCCCTGCGTCCCACTCACAGATCCCCTCTGCTTCATCTTTTTTCCCTCGCCATTGAGAGCGAGATAGTCACATTCAAGCCCTACTTATGTTCACCATAGTCATCGTCCTCTACAAAACAACCGCAGGCTACAGAGAAAGGAGAACTGCTGAAACCATGAGGCATAAAAGCAGAAGGAAATTTAAAGCTGTTACTAACGTCATCGAATGAGCTAGATGAAGAAGCGGCGGTACCATAGCGCTTCAACCAGAATATTGCAAAATGGAAATAATTTATAATAAAGTGCACCATTATTCAATGAAACTATGGGCAATTTGCACTAGATAAGCATTTACGGTGATCATTTTTTTCGAATGAAGCAATGAGCAAGTTTTGGGGAAAGCTATAACGGGTTGTAAAAGTTTTGTGTGCACTAAGATCGGTATTCAATGTCACGATAATTTACTTCCATTCTCCAGTTTACCTGAAATGCTATTCTGTATTGGTTACTCCTGAATCATATTGATATATTTGTTTGGCCAGTTTAGTCCATTATTAATTCTCTGTTGATATTTTATCATGCTAATAGGCAAACTGCATTTTATTGATTTTGTTTTTGCTGGTCAATTTTACAAGTCTCAGCTTTGATTGTTTTGAATGAGTTGTTTTTATATAATAAATAATTGATTTTACGTCCACTAGTCGCATATGCCACTCAATTATGTCAATGAATCATACATGTTTTACTGTTGTGCGCAGGCTACATTCCTGTCCATTCAAGGTTTTCATTATATTCTCTGTTTAATTATGTTTATCTTATTCATGTCATCATTACGTTATGGAAACTGATCTTTGTTACAGTTATATTTAAGTATACTGTTAAAATGTATTAAGGTTACTGTTTTCGTCTAAAATTGACTTTTCTTTGAAGTACTCCCAGTAATCATCCCTGAGCTTCTCTGATCCAAGGCCTTAATCGATGGGAAAAGAAAATCAAATAGCCGCCACGTCGCTATTAGCGAGTCACCTGATGGCACAGGGTATGTAGAAACGAAACCCATACTATGGAGACTAATGGATGCAGACCTGGCTATTCTTCTTCCTTGGTGCCGCTTTCACACTAAAATCATAGGAATGGGAAAGATGGTATTCTGAGCGAGACATTAGTCAATGCAACGCAGTAGACGAACATACAAGTGAAGTGCGCCCAGGTTCCTCTAGAACTCCTTCTCCAGATCCCACATAGTTATTTCCCACACTTTGCGCGTCCATTAGATATTAATAATAATAAAAATAAGGCGTCTTTATTGGGGTGAGATCGAGACTAAAGTAGTCCCTTCTTCCATCTAACCCTTGAGGGTCATTAAGGTCATTTCTCCAACGCAAGGTTACGTTGACTCTTCTTCCTCCTGTTGACTTCTATTTCCTCCTATATTACTGGCGTAAACCAAAACTCAAATTTGGACACAACACTCTTTATTCTATTCTAATATGTTCCGAACTCATAAACTGAGTAAATCAATCGAAAATTCAAGAACAGTCATGTAAATAAGAGGAGCCATTCTTGATCCACGAACGAGCAGAAGCATAAAATGATAGATTAAGACCAGGAAACTGTGACAGCCTTTGAGGTGGAGAATTCTGCGGGTGACATGTAAGGAAGCACAGTATGAGCGCTCTGACTGGCATCTGTATTGAACATTACAGTCGAAGCTGGAGAGATGCTAGTTACGAAAAGAAAACGGCAGGATTTAAGAGCAGTAGAAGTTATAGGAGGCAAAGTATTATTTTATAAACCTATGGATTGATCTAATGTTTTGCAGTCGAGGGTGAAAACATTTTTTCCTCCCTTCAAAAGTATAAAAACAAGCGGTAACAGTATCCTCGTCAAAAGGTAAAAAGACAATCATACAGAACTGTATTTCAAAACCAAGGAAAGAGATTTCAGCCGTTCACGTTTAATTTCATACATTAAAAAAATTGTTTTCTATAAATGGAAATGGAATATAAATGAAGGTACCAAAATGTCCTTTGCACTCCATGAATTCGAAGTCCACAGATGTGAAATCTAGAATTTTTACCCGTACATTGAGTGTAATAGTACATTTGTTTTCCTAAATTTCCGAAATTATGATTTATTTCCCAGAGACGGCAATATTTTCCATACTTATCCATACTAGGGACTGGTCTCAAGTTAAGTACGATTAGAGATAGTTCAACTGTTGAAGGCTCTACTTCGTGGAATATCATTACGATGGGAAAAAATAAAATACTTTGTAATATTCCACTGCGATTTATTCTTCCCCGACCGGTTTCAACGCTAGTGCGTCATTTTCAAGGGTACATTCTCAAAGTTTTTGGGAGTGCGTTGCGTTTTGGAGAACTTTGAGAATGTACCCTTGAAAATGACGCACTAGCGTTGAAACCGGTCGGGGAAGAATAAATCGCAGTGGAGTATTACAAAGTATTTTATTTTCTCCCATCGTACGATTAGAGATATTACCCATCAACCATTCAACTTAACACAGCCCCCCCCCCCCCCAAATCTTCTGAATCCTTTACTTCCCCGATGCCTTTTGACAACGCGGCCGCCGACAGTCGACACGGCGGAGAGGTATTCGCACCTCCCCCTCCCCCCCCCCGTCTGGCCTCCATGATTGTAAAACACCCACACGACGATATTTTCTCGCGACTACAAGCACATTCGACGGACTCGGGGAAGCGCGGGATCATCAATTCCATTCAAACGCCACACGGCCAATACCCGCGGAATGAGAGCGAAAAGAGAGTGGTGGGGGAGGATGTGGACAGTGGAAGAGGGGAGAGGGGTAGAAAGTGACAGGGCAAGCAAAAGGACGCACAAAAAATAGTTTACCTCTAGAAAAAAGGATAAATGGGTCGTAAAGTGACTTTTGAGGACGCAGAACCATAAAATACCATGTCCGCACCATCTCACTTTGCAGTACCTAAATTTTGTTATTTTTGTACGTAGATATTCAGGAAAAGGTAAGCTTAGGCCATTTAGTAGCTTATCTATCTATCGTGGTTTTTTAGTACCGTTCTATTCAAGACCTTAATGCTGAAATAAACAGATGTCCACACCTGAGGCCGGTTTCGAATCCGCAACATTTGTGCAGTAAAGGTAGTTGCCAACTACCAACCTAAGACTTGAGTATCGGCTAAAACAAAGATAAAAGACGTGGAGGGATGTTAAGTATTAGAGGTTTTGATTATTTGCACTTTATATTCTGTATCCTCAATTTTTAAACAGAAAAATAAAATCACATTTAGATCATTAAAACAGTAGCTTTGGATATTGGGCGTCATGTACCGCCAACAAGAATTTGAAACTTTGTCAAACGGCTATTTTGACTAGGCTATTCGCTGGTGAGATGGCATAATCTTATGCCATTCAATTATCATAAGCATCATAATGATTGCCAACTCCGTGCATACCCTTCAAGTTCAATCTCGTAATTTTGAGTTGTATATATGTGAAGTAAAGAACATGCGCCACAACATGTGAATGGTATCTTATGCCCGTGGATTGTCAATATCTGTAGCGTAGGATTTAGTTCTTACCTCGCCTATTCTGTAGATAAGTCTTCTCGAGTCTTCCCTAAGGTAGGATATTTCTTTGTCAACGATCCAAAAGCTAAGACCACCATCATCTTCAGAGCTATGAAGATGTCCAAGACCAAACGTCGGCAAACAAATACCTCACCTAGTGGAAAATCCAAGACGGCTTCACCATATAACTAGCGATTATGAATAGGAGGTATCAACATTTTTCAAGGACAAAATTACGGACCTGTCGGGCAAAATGAGGACGGTGGACTGCCCTAGACACACATGACAGGGGGAGAGAGAAATATAGACGGATAAGGAGGGATCAGAAATGCCAACGGCAGTCGGATTCAATTTACTGCGCAAAACGCATCAAGTGCGCTCAAAGTGTCGCGCCCTCCCCTAACTCCGCGGGCCGCAGTCAAAGAGAGGGCGACATCCGCCCGGCGACGACCATCCCCTTGATTGAGAAATTTACGATACTGCGAATTACATACGCGGCTCGGCCCGGGGGGAGGGTTGTCGCTGTAGGTTCGGATACGGTTTTACGAGTGCCCGCGCGGCGGCGGCTTGCGCGACTGGAGGTGGGAGCGCGGCCGCGTCACGACACGCTGATCTCTGAGTCAGTGCGGAATCCTAGCTTGCGATCGACTTTGGTATCCCGTTATGCCTCGGGCGTGACACGTGACTGCCGACACCTTGGCCGATTGACATAATTAATGAACGCAAGCTGTACGTTCACTTCTCATCAAGAGAAATAAAGAGACGCGGTTGGTCGGTTGATGCGGGAGGCGATCGTCAAATAGAGGTCATTGGCGCCATTACACATTGGTTGGCGGGTTGAAGAGAGGAGGATTAAATATGGAAGAGTGCGGAGTAGAAATCTTGGGCCTCGTTCAGTAAGGGCTCAACGCGATCAAACCTCGCTGAATCCATGGATATGTCGATACGGCCCCCCGATAAATCTCAACTACATACAATTGTATGGAATTCACAGAGGAAAAATCTTTCGCTTGGATTGGGAATCGATCTCAGATCCCTCGATTTCGCGCCCAGTGCTCAAACCAATGAAGCTACCCAGGCGTCATTTTCCACTGTGAGTCTCATGGCGGCTTTAAGGAGCAAGTTGTCCTCACAGTAATCGTGCAAGTTATGTCGAGGTACCCGTATGCGAGCGCTACAGTTCACGGGGTAAAACCCAACTTTTAACACAAAGTCGACAGACCAAGACAACGCAACATCGAGGGATCTGGTTTCAATTCCCAGTTCAAGTGAATGCCTTTTCCACTGTGAATTTCACCCAATTGTGTAATCGCCAGCGGGTGACTCCCTTAAACTCCGTTAACTGCGGCTAGTTCCGTGGTTCTTTGAAAATCTCAATTCCATACTTGAAATTTTTGAGGTGAGGACGTCAAACTGCCATCATTGCTGAGGCCATGCCTAATAACCCCCTGGGGTCAGCATTATCCTCTTAACGAAAGTCGCCATGGAGTTCACCATTTTTCTATCCTATCTGGCTTACAGTGCACTATTCTTCAAGTACCCTCCACATACTTACGAATAAAGTTGAGAACAAGATGCGAGAAATAACATGTTCCAAGTAAGTCATGCGAGAAAATTATTATCATTAGAGTGATTAGATGTGATATACCGGTTGCGATAGGTCGAATGGCTAAATAATTTACCCCTACCTTAGCTATATGTCTACCTCAAAAGTTTTACTCTTCACCTCGGAAAACTTTCAATGTTCCAGTCTTAGTCAGACCTTGGTAGTGACCGGACGTATCTCCCGCTCTCTCGGCATCCCGCCTAGCTGAGCGCAATTGGCCAAGCAGTTAAGCGAGGCAAAAAGACGACAATCGTTTCCTGTGGTGATTGTCTCGAGCAGCACCATCTCACCTGCTCCTCAATGACCGAAGACGACCTGCGAATCCTTAAGGATTAGCAGAGGCCATGGCACTGTGCCTAGTGCTTGGTGCAAAAGCGTGCCACCCGAGGCGATAACACTCCTGTGAAGAGCAGAGACAACTTGTCAGGTGCAGAATCAGCAGCCGTGACGTGAAAGGAAATTTTAGACAGAATCAAGTGCTCACAGGACGAACAAGGTGAGATAAAAAAATTAGCTACTCTCGAGTCAAGAGTCGATGAGCAAACTGTATATAAGTTCATTAAAAAAGGAAATAGTGCAATTGCAACTCTCCATCAAAGGCTGGAGGAAACGATTAGTGAACTGTATCAATTGCGAGGACTTGCGTCGGAACTGGAACGGTACGTGAATCAAATGTAGGAAACGGAAAGAAACGTAATTGAGAATCAGGGGGTTCCACTCAAAGAAGGTTAGCTCCTCAGTGCTGTGATCTATCGGATATGCTTGGTAATAGGAGTTAATGTGGATGCCTCACCGGGAAGCTACTGTAAGCGACTCGGGTCGGCCTCACATCATTGTCCTTCGTTTCTTGAGACAAAGCACGACTAATGACTTTTCAAGCCGACGGAGAGTAAAACGCGTCCAAAGCACGCGGAACACCTTTGGATAAGAGGTAGGATTCATAGTTCGAATGAAATGTAACTACTTGTTTCGAATACTTAAGCAAATTCACCCAAATGCCTAACTCTATTGAAATGTTAAAATTGCTCCATAAAAATGCTCAATCGTTACTCAGGCATCTCGAATAATTCCGGGACGACATTTCCAGCCGAACTTAACATGTTACTGCTGTCTCTGAAAGTTGGCTCAGTGACAATATTTCCTCAGTCTCCGTTGAACTATGTAATTATAAAACCCTACGCGATGATAGACCAGGAAGAGTTGATGGTGGCACTTGTGTGAATCTGCATGATATTATATCCTTCAAATTGGAGTTAAAGTCTGATGGTACCCCCTAAGAGCAGAATTTATGATCATTAAAGTAACTGGAAAAGAGGGAATAATATTATTTTATGTCGGGTACCGACCCCCAAAAACAGGTTAAATGATGGAAAGTTTTTAGCCCTCCCTTCGCAATCTTCTCCACAGTCACAAAAATGTGATCTTGTGTGGAGACTTAAACATTGAAATCCTGAAGAAAACGTACAATAAATCACATCTCAGTTACAATTCAGTCGTAACCAGTTCCTCATTCCCTACCAGCCTACCCACAACCTTATAAATAGCATCACTCTCCCCGATTTCTTGATTGTCGACGACTTATCAAAGGTTGAAGAGTATGGGCAATATCCCGTCCCTATCCTGTCGGAGCATGACCTAAATTATAGTCTCTATATACTGAAACTAAGTGCTTACAAGCCTAATGATACATGTACTAGTACTTTTAACGACTTTTATTTGTCGTATTTCGAATCTGATTCATCGGAAACTGACCTGAGTGAATTTTTCAACACTCAACTTGTGCATAAAAAAGTTGGCATCACAATTTGGAATTGCTCGATGTACACGCACCTACATAAATAATTTAGCCAAAAGGAAAAGCCTTGATATAATATCTGCAACAAACACAAAGTACTTTCATTTTGAGTGTTATAGCTCGTGGTTGATCGATTAATTGGAAACATCCGATTAGTGACATAATAGGTGCCATCGAAGTAAGATGGGGACAACGGGAAGAAACTCAGCGTCTTGGGAATTTGCTGTCACGAAAAAAAAGCGGCAAATAATCTGAAATTGAACGAGCCATATGAGCTACACCTTTACACGGCTGGTGACCTGACCCCTTGCCACACGCCCATGCGGCGGCTCATGGGGTATTATTTAGATGTAGATGATGGGAATACGGCACTTTTAAAGCTCTCCATATAGAAATGAAGGAGAGAACGGGATACGAGGAATATAACATGTACCCAGTATATCATTTCTAAGATTCATTTAAGTAATCACGAAAAAATTAGAATTATTCCCATTGCTAAAACAAATAAGGAGCCTATTCGCAGGTGGATACCTACTCAAACGATAAAGCTAACTCCATGGAAGCCCAACTCTAGTTCCGAATATTCGCGAACGGCGTGGGAACGGGGAGAACTCTACAGCCCTCTGGTGAGGAGCGTCGGAACTTTCGCCGCCACACCTGCCTCGCTCTGCCTACGAGTAAGGCGAGCTGAATTTTAATGGAAGGGGAAATAAAAAAGAAGAAATTACACGGCAAGCGGGAGGAGATGCAATGGGGCCGGCCGGTTCCGACCTTATGTAAACATTAATTTCTCCTTATCGTCCGAAAACCTTTCGGGACAGCGGACATGGACGTATGTGTTAAAGCCCGCAATCCAACCACACGCCCTCTTACACCCTTCGTCTAACCTAAGATACCCTGAAAATCTCTCTCTCCCTCTCTCTCACTTTACTACACGAGTTTGCGGCGAACCGGAATTAATTAAACCTATCCCGCACACGTGGAAAAGAAATAACCGAAGCAGGTTTTGGACCAAATATCGTAGTGCGTTACGTCACGCACCAGGCGCCTGTACGCAGTGTGGTGGATATGTCATGAGCGTAAATATTGAAATCACGGCAGAATCAAAGGCCATGAAATCGCCGGGGACAATCAAAAAGTAAGAGATGGAGTATTTATGCGGAACTCTCCATGCATGTCGCTCTGCGCTTATACTCATAAATATGCATTCATTCACGGATTATTCCCCATGAAGTCAGGTCGGATAGGCGGACGTGCCCTGATGATTGAAAAAAGATATTGCTAGGACATTACTAAAACATGAGAAATTTTTCAATTCTACTTAAATGGATCGAACGATTTGCAAACGAAAAGGACACACAATGACAAACCAAATGCTTTAAAGCTCATTAATGGAAATTTGAAATAGCATGCATAACTATAGTGATGATGAAAGGTAGATGCAAAACATTCCTGTATTGATTGGCCTTTGATTTCCGGTCTATTATAAGCAAAAATTCCTCATTTTATCATCACGTTTACTGAGAGAAAACTAACCAGTTAGATGATATTTATCGTTTCTCACGTTTAATTCAATTTTCAAGTCTCGTTAAATTAAATCTCTCATATGATTTATCATATTAGAAAATGGGAAATGACGGGTATTTCCCACTTGAATGGTTAAATAGTACTCAATGAATTAGACGAGAAGAGGAACAAAAGTTTACAATCTCCGCCCATGATCTACATTTTTTGTTTATTGTACGTATGCCTGAATAATTGGATCAAATGTTCACATACAGAGGGTTTAAATATTTAAATCCTAAAACCGATAGGTAACATACTTGTACATCCTGAATTAAAAGCATTAGCGTACAGTACGTGCCTTAGGTCGAAAGGAAAATTCGCACGAGGGCATCACAGGAAGAGATTCAAACACAATTTACAAATTCAAAAACAAAAATTCAAAGGCAGGCAATTCCCAGCTCCATGACAACTAGCTTGGAAAGATATAGTTTCCCAGCGCCCAGCCCTGCGATTCCCAGCACCATGACTACTAGCTTGGAAAAACATAGTTTTTCCAAAGTCATAAAATACAAAAACATTCCAATTGATAGATATTAATAATTTGAACAAAAATAATGGAGATAAGCTGCGAGGACACCCCCATTTAACGATTGAACTCTCCCGAGAGCGATTAATTGACAAGGCAATTGTTCAGCCATATTTTCGTTCATAATTATACCTATACTAAATTAAATGTAATCCACAAAATGTATTTGAATTGGCAGGCTGGATGAGCATGGTGACTTTGCGGATTCAATCACAACTTTCATAATTTATGCATTTTGGTTTAATATATCATTTAAGGTACAGTATCATGTTAGACATTCCACTGAGTTTTTATTCTTCATCGAATGAGAGCATGGTGTTCATTTGTTCTCGCAATTTGTTAATTAAATAGATGATCCTAAGAAATTTAGCTCGGTAGAGTAAAGCAAACTATGCAATACCCCATCATAAACACGCAGTTAACTGAAAACTAGCCACTGTTTCACACGGAAACGAAACCTTTAACCACACTAAAAATTTTGAAATCGCACTTTCGGGAAGAGATTATGTCACAATAATCAAAAGCCAACAACCTTCATTAATTATCTCCGACTCTCTCACTCAATATATTAGACAGATAAATATTTAGCAAACCTTCTGGGCGAATAATTTGAGATCTCTCCACATTCCAGCTCTATCATGCGTGAAACCAAAGCAGTTCCCGGTGCACTCTTCCGATTAATCGCTAAGTAGCTTTATTGGATAGTTCTTTTTAAAAATAAATTCCAGTCATAGATATACCTCACCAAACACCAGTCATTTAAAATCAAACATCATCGCCTTCAGGATTAAAAATGGAAAATGCTTCGTTTCACTGAATACGAACAAGCACACATTGCCCCTATGTCCCGAACAAGAGAATTCCTCTCTTATCCGCTTTACTTCGGTTCGGCTCTGGATTTATAAAAATATTTTGCGCGTCACTACCGTGTCAATGCGTTTATGTACATTACATAAGAACTCATAATTTAAACCAGCAAAGAGTATCCATCATTTATCACACTCGACCACCTTATCTACTGAACACTGAATAAAAGCTATGTTTCAGGAAATCCGCTGACCCATTTTCCTTCCATCAAAATTTTAATCAAAACTACGTGATAGGTCGAATGGTGGGTAAAGCAAATACAAGATCTTTCATTAAAATACCAATAAAATGATAAATCTATGTGCCGCTGTATTTATAAAATATAGTTGTGAGACGATTACTACATAATTTAATTAATGGGGATTAATAATTATGAAGCGTGTATCATGAATACAAGTTTACGTCCATCTTGGCTGTAAATGTTTTCACAGACAAAGTTACAAATGCTGATCTTGCATCTTACTACACATATTGGGCAACAATCATCTCATTTTATATAACACATCATGTCTGTATTTTGCAGTCCTTATGCATTATCCGTATTATTTTCTCTAAAGTGACAATGGGCAATGTCAAACATAGGACGCAGGAGTCCAGAACCGGACCATCATAATCATGTCATTCATGTATCCATCCATTTATTATTTCCCGAGAGGTATGGCTGCCATCCTCAAGCTTCTACGTAGTGGACCATAGGCATGTTTCACGTATCGATTTGAAACGTGACACATCCCTTGTGAAACGACAGCTGAATCATGAAAAGAGACCAACGATTATGCGTAAAGATGCAGCTATTTCCACGGTGTTGATGGAACAAGTGCACAGAACGAGCTGCCCCGACCACGCATTCACTCCGCGAGTCCGAGAAAAAGTAAGCGGTCGGGCACCGCTCGCCGTGAAAAGAAGCCGATCAAATCACTCGCGCCGAGGATCAAGCCGCAACACGTCGGGGGACAGGGGAGGAGGAGGGGGGTGAGGGGACGAGAGGTCGAAACCGCACACGGCCCGATGGATCGACCCGCCGGGCATTTGCGCGCCGCGCCGCCAGCCCGCTCGCTTCGAAACGTTGATGAATTAGCACACCACCCGCAGCGGGCGGCGGTGGCAGTGGCTCGACATTTGGCTCAATTATCGAAACCCGCTCTGCTAAGACACTTGCACCGCGCATCCCTCCCTCAGTGGAGCGACCGGACGGTTTACGGGGGGCCGGGTTCATGAAGGCACAAATCCCGCGGCGCGGAATCCTCCGCTTGCCGTGCACAATTTATGCCAATCTCACGTCACGCGAGCGGACTCTGGACTTTGGAATGAAACCTCGGTGTCTCGGGTGCATTGCGAATTCCACGTGCCCGGCTCGTCCACGCCCACTCTAACATCTCCCCCTCCCATCCCCCACCAACAATGTTCCTTCCAGGCTCCCCTCAGCCCACCAGCCCCGTTCTTATGCCATAATCGTTCTTGCCACTCTCGCATGATCCATCCCCTACGGCCACACGCACACACCGAACGCGCACCGAACAGTTTTCCATCATCCCTTTCATCACTATTTCCACCTCAATTCAAACCTACAGCGATGATATGTGAAAACAAAAAGGGCCACCATCAGAATTCGCCCGCAGGCTTTCTTCAACGGTTGCTATCAAATAATTAGCGATTGTGAAAGTACAGAGATTGTGAGAGTACAAATTCAGCACCATAGAAAGTAGTAATTATTCACATAAAACAAGGACTTGCTTCATTTAGAAAATAAAACGGCTAAAATGCTAGGAACTCCACCACCGTCGGTAACCCACATAAAGTCGATTAGCATTAACTAAAACATGAAAACATGATTCCAATGAGAAAAAATAAATGAAGCTTAAGTTGGAGGTTGTTCTTGAAGGTGCGGCAATGTAATACATCGAGGATTATTTCAGTCTCCCTTTTGCTTCAATCTAAGCTCACGTTAGTGACCATCGAGAATAAACGTAGGGGCATTTTTCACGCGGCTCGTTTAAAAGATTTTAGAGGCAAATATTTGACGAAGAGGTGAAGAAAAAAATGTCAAAAACGACAAGTAAATGAAGATTTATTAATACCACATATATATCCTCTTAAAATACAATTTGGAAAGTGCCACTGGTGTATTAAAGCATAATTTTAATCACTAAAAGGTTGGTAGCGATGAAAGAAAATGTTAGGTAAAAATGTTTACTATTAAGTTCTGGGTTGTTTCAGAGGCTTATTCAAGGAATATGCAGAAACGTTAATACGGTTTTTTTCTATTGAATATTATTTTATAAAAACCGCAATTATAAAGTTTCTGTAACTCCTCGCCCCATCGCATATCTCAGATATGAAATCATCTAGCTCTACTAAATTAATAGGGTAGCGTTCCACCATCAGCAGGTATTAAAGAGGAAGTTTAAGGAGTCATAAGTTCACCAGAAAGCGTGTAAAAAGGGGTCGTGGTATTTCATAATACATGGATTTCCTTAACTTATTTATTGCAGATAGAAAGAAATGTCTGACAATTCCACACGATGAATATGACAAAGTTTGAGTTTCCTGCTATTGAAAAAACTGGAATAAAGTCATAACGACTGAAATTAATGACAAAATAGGTCAAAAACACAAAGGGCACCGTTGCCGTACCATTACGAGAACTATCCACAAACAGATTTCAGCGAAAATTTCAACAGAAAACTACATCCAAAGGCAAACGCTGGATGAGTAGTGACAAAGAAAAAACTCAATGGATTCCAAAGGCATTTGAGAAGCTCATGCATGCAAAAGAACTTCGAAGGCAGTAAGAAACGATACATTTTTGTGAATAAATAAAAATTACAAACACGGTTACGAGAGAGGAGAAGATAATAAAAAAGACAAGCTCGGATCTTCCATTGATCCAGTAGCCGTAGGGGATTGGTATTGGGGAGTAGACGGGAAACCTTTTCCCAGACTTGCCTAAGCGGGCGGGCTGACGTTCCCAGGAAAAAAATGTTCCAATTTAACCCACCCCCTTTGCAATTTTAATGCGCCACCGACGATGCGTTAAATGCAAGTGGATACCCCTTGCGGTCTCAATTTTGCCCGTATAAAGCCGTTTGCCCGTCAAAATCCCCCTTCCCTCCTACCACGCTCCCTATATACCCAAAGCCTTTCACCTCCCCAACACGGACCCTCATCTCTACCTCGTATAACCCCACCAACACTTTTGGAACCCTGAAACCCTTTCCTCTTCCCACCCCCACACACAGAAATCCTCCCCTAAAACCCTTCAACACTCAAAGCCAACCTGTTATCTCAACATCCTCACTGCCACTCCATGCCCATTGCTAAGCCAAACCGAAGCCAGCCTCTCTCTCTCTCCTGCCCTCCTCCCTGAGCGTGTGCCTACTATCCCCTCCCCCCCTCCCGAGTCCAGAACTCCACCTCCCGACCCCACGAACCATATTTAAGGAGTGGATTTATGCTCGTCAACATGCTATCGGCTCCACGCGAGTCGCTCGGCTCGTGCATGTGTATATGCTAACGTGGATGGGCGGGTGGGCTTGGAGGTACTTTTGGCGTGGAAAATGCCGCGTGGTGGGCGTAGGAGGCCTCTCGGCTGCGCATCACGTGGCACGCACATTTAATTCCCGAAAGGGAGAGTGAGTGAAATGGCTCATTCGAGTCGAGTGGTGGAAGCCAACAAAAGCGTCATTCGCCAACCGAAAGCTCTTCCGGCCATCCTAAAAAAAAACCCTTCGGGGCTCCTTGTTTCCCTCCCCCACGCTCCGCTGTCTTTCACTTTTTTACTTTCGCAGAAGTTTCACCACCAGCGAATTCTACTGCGAAGACCCTCACGCGAGAAAGAAGATGAGAAAAAAATAGCATTTATATGACCTATTAAAAAGATAAAGTTCCTCACTTTATGGAATTGATTCACGTACGTAAATGATTAGCTACTGAACACTTACATCCTGACATTTGGCCTCAATATTAGGCATTGATACGTACATGCTTCAAAATTAGTGGACTTCTCTTCTGTTTTCACGCCCAATTCGATCAACGTTTATAGACTCACACGCATAACAAGGAAAATCCAAACACGAGATGCGATAGCAATGCTAGAATGTGAAACTACATAAGTTAAAAGAGAAAGAGAAAAAAAATCTTAAATCATTTATCAAAAGAGAAAGTTCTATTATATGTAAATGATATGTAAATTTTAGCGATACTCCAACACACTTTAACAGGCAAAACCATGATAGGAAATTAAAAAAGCGCTCGGAAAGAAAGAATCATGGTGTACATCATATACATTTATATAAAACCCCGCGAGAAGCTGTAAGAGTGGTAGTGTAGCAGGGTGTGTTAGAACTCCACTCACGAGGAAGGGAAAAGTAATTGGTTTGAAAAGAAAATGAGAATAAAGGTGAGATATGTTCCGCCAAAATTGTTTCTCACTCTGTTTAAGTAGTAAGCACTGATGATATGCATGGAGAAGAAATGTTTACTTACCGGTGCGGAGAAGGAATGTTTACGAGTGTGTTACTGCATCCCTCTTTCGTCACTTTTGTCAGCCCCAGAAATACAAAGCGTTAGGATAATGGCGATCTTGTCACCCGGAAACGCATGCGATCCCTCACCTGCATTTTGATGTTTGCGCAAAAGAATAAATATGTACTAATGACGTGGGTTGAGTAATAATACCTCTGGGACTGTTTGGAGGCATTCTTTTATTAGTCACTACCAGAGTCCTCTATATGGCGCCAGCTCAACTCCTGGTGTCGTCGGGGCAATGAAGAAGGCTCGGTTCACTACCGATTAAGTCGAATCACCATCTTGGTAAAGATATGTAAAAATGAACACGTAAAAAAATATAACGAGTTTTTTTAAGAAATACGACTGTAGGCACTCATAAATGAATTATGTTTGACTATTTTACCATTTATGTTTTTGGAAAGATCCCATAGAGATTGTAATATTTGATTTCTTTATTCACTGACACCAAATTAAAAAGAACATCAATATGAAGTATTGGATTTTATTTGGAAACAAGGAACCGCACTTGGTCTGTGAAATGTGAGAGAAGACGTGGTCTGCCAGCTGAAAAGCGTTTGTTCTAAAATCGGGTAAAAACGAAAAAAAAACGACAGCTTGATTTTTACTTGGTGTTGTTCCCATAGAATTCATTTGTTCAAACTCGTAGAATTAATTCAGTGGAGTAAATTCTAAATCACATTGAAGCTTTTATTATGGAATTTCAATATGAATTCCACTTCTATAAATCCGAATAATTACGCAGTAATGTAATATCTCTATTCCTGCATTTCCTAATTTAAGGCCGCCATAATCTTTAGTAAACAAATGAGAGGACATTGCTAGGCATAGGTATGGTTTACTTTGATAAATGAAAATTAATTAATGATAGTCTCTCCACCTTTATTATGGCCAATGAATTTAAATTTTTACCACCTGAATAATTTAACAGCTTCACTAAAATCCAGCACCAAATAATTCCACAGGCGTATTGATCAAAATCATAGGTGATTTTCAGAGGAATCCATCGGCCATATACAAGAGGCATTGCGCCAGAAGAGGAAATCGGAGCAAAAACTTTGCAAAATAAAATATTTCAACTTGTCAGACTGAATAATTTTAGATATTGAGATACTAGTCAACCCTCACCGCACCGAATGTCAGGACGTATTACGAGGTGATCATTTGTAATGGCTCAAGCTCCAAATCGGATAAGTTCCACCTTAAAATTATTTTAGACAGGTTGAATTCAATATAATGGAGTAGGTATTACACGCACGTCTAAGAATGATGTACTCCGAATACTTTAAAATTATTTTTGACAGGTTGAGTTCGATATAATGGAGTAGGTATCACACGCACGTCTATGAAAGATGTACTCCGAATACTATCTGATAGAGGAAACTCCTATGATGGCCAATGAGAGGAGAGGCGATTAAAAAAATAGCTTCTAACTCATGAAGTATTGATCGAAACTCCAAATCCCACTGGACGATCAATAAAAGACATCTAGAAAAATAACAGTACTTCGCCTGAGCATTAAAAAAAGGAAGAGATGTTCGCTGTAAGCATGCATTAAGTCAGTCATTTTTCAAATAGAGGAACCACTGACGAAGACTTGACCAAATTAAAATTGGTAAAAAATTGCGTACACAAGGTGAGAAACACACGATTTTCATCGCAGCAGCCGAGTCAGACGTAAAACAATTAAAAACCGAGATACACTACGCCACAAGGTCGTTTAAGGGTGAAAACGTTGGAAAGACAACCACGCCCATCATCCCGAAGGAACCAGTGAAAATAATCCGCGTCACCCGCGTGACGCAGAAGGCGGGAGACATTACCATTTACACGCATGCGTACAAGTGCTCACCGCTCACCCATACAAAAGTGTAACTCCCCCACTCTTATGCGGAAGAGAAGGAGGAGGTCAAATGCGAGCTAAAATGAGAGATCGCAACCGAGACGACAAACAAATGAAGCCGCTCGGCCACACTGCATAGCGTCTTTATCAAGGGCAAACACGACGGGGTATGTGGGGGTGAGAGAGGAAGAAGGGCCGAGAATGGGACGGTAGGAAGACTCGATTTCCGGCCGTAGGGCCGGAAGTGGAGGCTCAGGTGGAAGGCCCTCGGAGTACGTAATGCGATGACATACCACTCGATCTCTCTACCTCCTATTCCACAACCAAGCTCAAGTTCAATCCTTCTCCCTTGGGCAGATCTCCCACCTCAACAGAGGCATGGGCGATGTGAATTCGATATAAACCTGTATCGATATTTATCACTTAGCCCTCATTAATTAATGCGTAACCGGGAGAATACAAACTTAGGGCGGCATGCTAATGAAAGGTTATGCTTAAATTGTCATTTTGTTGGCAAACGGTAAGACACACTTTTGCTACCTATACGAGTAAACAAAATTCGTTATTCGACAGGATTCCTTGCAAATATTTGATTAAATGATGGTGATTAAATACTCTGCGTTAATATCCTCGAATGCTGGCTAATCTCTCGCAATGTATGCGTCCTTATAAAAACGGTGGCTCTTTGAAAGACAAGATAACATATTAAAATAAAAACTTTATATCTCTAAGAATATCAACCAGAGAAGAAATTGTAGGCATTAAAATGTGTTGTTTCCGGTGATGGAGCAGAACATGGTATACTCTGAGATCGCACAGACCGCATTATCGTTGATAAGCTCCGCTAAACTACATAAAGAATCCCACAGAATAAAATCATGGAAACATCATAGTTAATTGCATTATCACATCATTTTCTCCATTACATTGTCCTGAAAAAAAAGTACAGCAAAGTTACCCGCAGCAGTTGTTGCATTTAAACACTTTTTAAGAAACAAAAAAGTTACGATAATATTTACATTATAAACAAGCTTATTATTAAGGTAATGTTAAGCATTATGTTTCCTTAATCATGAAAACAAGATACAAATGCATTTTATTCCAAAACTATAGCCCGTACATTTTTACGTCCTTTTCTTAAAATAAAATTTACAAGTATAGCCATTCGACGATAAGTGGGCATCAAAGGTACCTAAGGCTGCAAGAGAGTCAACGCACACACAAGTGGAAGAATAAATATAAGAATCATGAGGAAATATACATGATACGTAAGGGCTGAAGGGAATGTCATCGTATCGAACATCTTGTAATATAGTGACACGCATATCGATATTTGGATTTGACATCCCATTCCTAATGCACAGTCTACCCCACCTAACTCGTCGGACAAATGCCCACCAGGTTCCCCGTTTCCAGAGAATTTGTAATTCCAGGTCCGGCTAAATCCTAGGCCCTTTTCATAGGGCATCCCGCTATCTACACCCCCATTCTCTACGTCAGTCTGTCTCTTAATAGACCATGGGATGAGACCAGACCGCTCTTGGCGTCCTGAGCGGCGATAGGGGAAAGCAGGCGGGAGAAATGGAGACGGAAGAAAGGGCCTTGGCGAGGATGACGTAGGAGAGTTAGTCGAATAAGGGAGTGAATAGAGGAGTGCCAGCGGAGAGGATTTTGAATGAATATGAGGTGGAGGACTAAGAGAGAGAGAGAGAGTGAGAGTGAGAGAGAGAGGAAGAGAGACGGAGATGGAGGTGCCGTAGACAAAGGTTTGTGAATCGTCATAAGGGAGCGACGTGAGGGCGCAGAAGAACTGCCCCCCGAGAACTATTTGCCCGGCCAAGACCCGCGCTGGAGTCTGAAGGAATTAAAGGGGTGGGGAATCAAAGGGTTGGATTTTTCATACGCTGATCTCCGAGCTAACGTGTTGAAGACCGGGGGACAAGGCTCAGCGTGAGGTTGACCTTTGTCACGTCGCGAGACCATATTTTCCACTTTCAGCAACGAGTATGCCCGCTCACCGCCGTCGGACGTCCGTTTTAGCGTCTTTAAGCTGCAATACCCAGTAAGGAATCCGTATAAAGCGTATCGCATTCTCTGACAAGAAGTATACATTATAGGAAAGCAATAGTTATTCACAGAAGAAGATGAGAAAACAGTCACATTTAAAATTAATAAGTTAAAAGACATCAATATTAATTCATAAAAACACAGAGAAGTTTACGAATATATTGATAAATAATTCTCCTCATCCCCTTAGATCCAACCTCGACGCTGTATATAAAATTAACACATTATGCTTGAAATATCAATAGCCATTTGTAATAGCAGTATTTCGAAAATTGATTGGTTACATCATTTAAATTTTAATGCATACTCCGGCGGCAATTTTCTCCTGTGCGTCACTCATTAAAAGACTAAGAGACAGAAAAAATGCTTTTACCATTTTTACGTACTGTTTGCTCATATGTACACTAAATGACATTTGAAGATATACAATTATTGTAAAAAGGTCGAGAAAGGTAGGATTTATTCGTTATCAGATGGAGGGGCATGTTTCTAAATTAATATCATAGGCTGGAAAAATGTAATCTTAAACAGTTTACGGTGGAGTGTTCTAAATCTGCCGAAGTAAAAATGAGCAGAAAAACGTCTCACACACCACTAAGTCATTTTATCTGCGACGCGGCTTTCTCCGCGGAGTGTCACCATCCGGCATTATTCCCTAACTGCGGAGGTCAGTAAACCTACGACCCCGATAAGGAAGAGGAGGGGTGAGGGGAGCAGGAAATGGACAAAAGATGAGGGATCAAGCCATTAGGAATAGCAAGGGAGGCAGGAAAAAATATTTTTTGAAAATTAAACTTTCAGACCACAACCAGGCTTTTTTACTAATTTCTATTTGTTAGCCAGATTCTCACAAATTCCAAGTAGTTTAGAGTGTAAAATCTCGTTGGTCGTTAGGAAAACTGAAGGATTTCAATTTTTAAATCACCATCACGTCCATCGCTGACAAAACAGCTGAGAAAAATTACTCTTCGAATATTTTTTTCTATTAAAGGCAGGGATATTTTTTGTTTCCAACTTTTGTTCTCGAAAAATAGTAAGAAAAATTCGCTCATTAGGTAATTTCTTTTGCTTTTTAATGCAAGGATATTTTTTGTGTACAGCCAATATTCCCTGAAATAGTTGAAAAAATGGCTCGCGGGATAATTTATGCTTTTGAAGGTTCTTCTATTACTTTTATCTCACTCAACGAAACTTTCGACAGTATGGTTTACAACCTTATTCCGAGCATGTTTTTTGCCTTATGATGAGGGAGAAATATATCAAAGCTTGAGTCACTAAATCATTTAATTTTCATTGCTCGCATCACTTAATTTTGTATTTTGTTACAGGCAATGAAATCCAGTCAACCGAGAGAGATTCTTTGACTCTGCTGGTGTATCCCCTTATTCCAATCTTTGAAAGGGTATTTCGGATTTTTCCTTCTTATATCACCGCGAGAAGAATACAAAAGGACGATTAGTTTCATGGTCTAACTAATTACATAAAATAGTGACGTCCTTCCCATTGAAGAGTGAGAAAACATTTTGCTGAAAATATCCAGACTTTAGCGAGATGAGGCTCATACAGACACATGAATTAAAGTGGGTCTTTAAAAATAAGGAAAGAACGAAGTGAAAATAAAATATGCATACAAACTAAATAAGTAAAACTTTTCGCAGGTTACATGTTTCAAGATGAGTACCCAAGTAATAAAAATAATTGTCAGATGAATGTTAAACTTCATCTCCCACCGTAATTATACCATCAGTCTAAAATTTTCGGCATACGTTACTATAATTAATAAACTGCCTTTCACTCCAGGTTTTACGGTTGCTACCTAAGATGCCAATCACTTTGACTCTTAGAGCTACAACGCTATCACTGAAATCCGCGCTACCACTAACGCTGCCCATTTGGAAAATATAGTTTGTTAGCTGCCAAGCCGTGACCGAAGTAGATGATATATTCTAATTAGTGGAACGTCAGACCCACAGGACGTATGGTGAATCCTAAGTTACTCCGATTGAATATGCACGCGAGCCAGTTATAAACTTCACTTGTAATATAACGATATTTTTGGTTGTCACAAACTTCTTCCTTTGCTCGGGTATGTGGTGGTCATTAAATGCAACGATATTGTAATTTAATGGACACCATTTTGTGTTTTACATTGATTTATTTTCATAAAACTAGTGGATTCGCCTTATAAACCAGCATCAGCTAAGATCAAATGGATATTTTTTCATCTTTTTCATGTTCACTTCAGATTCAGTTCACTACACCTGATGATGCCTTAGCAGTCAAAACTGGTGGTTTTCTAATAAAGAAATCAGTGGAAACAAAGGAAGTTAAAATACAGTTGAGTTCATTTAGAAAATAAAAATTTCCTCAACGTTAATCCCCATCGTATATCTCTATGTGAGGAATAGGTTGCAAATATTGGCGCAGTCAAATACGCTCTGGAACAGAATGAATGAGAATAAAAAATTAATGAGACATGTGTATACCACAGAAGTAGACTATAGATGTGGCAAACTCATATGAGATGTTTCTCTATAGTAGTATACCATCAGAAGTATATGAAATAATTGTCCCAAAATAAAATGGTGGATGAACATATCTCTACTAACTGCCTGATGTATTATTTTCTTTTGACATCTCAGTACACGAATGAGCTCACAGGAACACAGCCATCAACTAAAAATTCTTTTCATTTTGTAGAGGTAACATTTAAACAATGCACCTTAAGAGCACTGGTTATAAAACGTTAAAAAGTTTTCAACCCGGGAAATCACCGCTTGGCTTCTCAATGCAGGGAAATGTATGCTACGTAACGCGCACGTCTCTATTGTAAGAAATGCATGCTAATTCAGATGCAGATAATTTAATGAAAATAGGACAGAGAACTTAAAGGAAGGACCGCAAATCAAAACAAATTACAAAACAGAAAATTGAATCCTTTCTTGGCGTTTAGGAAACATTTCAAAACTCTTTTTCCATCATGACATAAAGTATTAGGTTTCCACTGACATAGTTCCAGAGTGCCGTATTCGTCCACCAGGAGATACATATATATCACAGGGTATATTTTACATTTACGACTTGCAAAGCCATCACGGTGACTTCACGGCACAAGCAATCATTATCGACCGAAGCACGAACAGGACGACGCATGCGAAATAGAGAGAAACGGTAGGTATGGAATCTGTGGAGACTCGGCGATTGCGATTTTTGCTATCACTCCGTGGCCCGTCCGTCAGTCGGCAAATACCTCTCCGTTCACCGATGAATCCCCCCGAGATCGTAAATGATTACTTGAAGCGCCCAGTTATTGAACTTGAGTTTGAGGGATCCACACACTCCTTGTTTGTGTGTATAATAAACGTGGGAAACGCGCGTTGACGCTTCCCGGGAACGGGAGGATGAGGCGACGCTGATTTAGAGGAGTGCTTCGGATAGAAAGAACCGGACGTGGGCGCCGCTGCCGTCAGATAGCGCCAGGTGCTCGGTCGCCAAGCAGCGGATTGAGCGATAGGAGTAAAGTGGGAGATGGCGATGAGCGGCGTAGATACGGAAGACGGTTGAACGGTGGAGTAAAGAGAGATCCTATGACACGGCAGGCGTCCCGACTGTAGGCAGGCCCACAAAGCGACGATAACTAGCATTAAAAAAAACAGGGGCGACTTCCTTTTCAATCTCTTTATCTTGAGCAGAAGAAAGAGCTCGTGATGAGCACCGGGGCTTCAACAATAGGGGCAGTACACCACCAGGGAGAAGGGTGTCACAACAAGTTGAAAACAAAATTGAATTGATAAAGTAAAAAAAAAACTTTTTTTGATGAATAAACGGGGATAAATGCAACGTCATAAGTCACTTGAACACACGGGTTACGGAAAAAATCAACGGACAGCCATTTGCCGGTGACGGAAGCAACGGAGAGTAAGTTCCTTTGATCAAAGTAAGCTAGCGGTATTTGGCTGTACCACATTCACTCCGTCATGATGTATGTTCGTCGATTAAAGCCCCGTATAATAAAATATGAAGGTAAGCATTACCTATTCCAAGTGAGTGACAATTCAGCTGTTTTTTAAACGTGTGATTTGTTTCAAGGACTTCTTGAGATGCGATTCAATAAAATATGCGAGGCAGACATGATACATATTCAAGGTTCTGCATTTTCACCGCGCACTATCGTCACTACTGTATCCACGGTGCAATATAAGTAAATTGACCCATGAAAGCAACAGTCGCAATACTAAGGCAATACCAGCAACCAACTTGCATTACATTCAACAAATATAATACATATCTGGCGGTTACCGGTGAATACGAATTACTAGCCGTCATTGCTTGTTTTTTCAGTCAATCGTAATTGCCACAACTACATTCGAGGAGGGCATTACTGAATAATGATACAAAAGTTCACAACATAATTCCATGTCGACCAACATGAAAGAATCATTTATAAAACCAAAATAACTATTTTCGCGATATGAAGCATGGGGTTTTCGAGAAGCAGGTGGATTCTGTGAAGCATCATAATTTGTGATTGAGACCGTAAATTCAATCGAGAAGGGGTGGAATAAAATTTTCCGATACTTCATTTGGAAGATATAACATGAACTCGAAGATTGGGAGTGGATGCAGCAAGGACGGCGACTGCTGCCGAGGCAAGCAGCAAGGATGCCGAAAGGGATATAGCAGGAGAGCATAGAGCTGGCTGGCTGGCTTGATGGCAGCTAACTATGGCAATGAATCAGCAGGGCCTCGCTTGCGAGTCTGCATATGACGCCGAGCACGTCCACATTATAAAAGCCCTTGAACAGGCCACGAGGGTAAGGGGATTGGAGAAGACAAGGAGTGAAGGGAGCACCCGGCTGGCGGCACAGGGTGCTCCGGTGGCGGAGATGGGCCGAGGGGTGGAGGGTGGGAAAGGGCAGGACAGGGCGGGGAAGGAGAGGGAAATACATGCACAGGAAGGGAGGGAGAAATGAGGAGACAGCCACAACGGCTCCAGGAAAATTTGTTGAAGGGCACTCCAACCGGAGGCAATAATTCATGATCAAAGTAAGTCAGCCGATCACATGTAAAGATAGAATGGAATAGGAGAGACATTTCAAAACATTCACATTTACATAAATGAATATTCATACTTTTTGTTATATTTCTTTAGTTTGGAAGAGAATCTGCAAACTTTCATGGCATCAAAAATGTCAACATTTTCCTCCACTTCCTCCACACATCTTCCTTCCCGTAAGTTTGCCAATCAGGTGCCAGAAATGAATGGGCCAAGACAACTGTTACAAAATGTCTACGTTTATATCAAAGACATTTCTGACAAGCTTCATTTATTTTTGTAAGAATAGCAGATAAATTAAAAGCGTAAATTACATCCTCACTTATATGTCCAAATACTAAAAATTCCTTACTTCCTGACCAAAAAACACAATATCCTCATTCAATTTACTATCATTCTAAATAATCCCATAGTAATTTTTACGTCAATTTGTTAACTTTCCCAATCTTTACATTCGCTTCTGCCAAACTCTGCATCTAGCGCCTCAACACGAGAACACTATGATGATATTTTTCTCGAGGCAATTTTTACGCGCACATAAGTCGTAATCTTTGATCATTAATGGAGAAAGCATTAAATGTTTATCAAACACATAAACCAGCGTTCGAAATGAAATGGAACAGCATTTATATTGAAAAGTAAATTATAAAATACCTGGGAAGATAGGGATGGAATATAAAATCATATTATGAAAAAGTCAACTCAAACGCGACACAAAATACTAGTGAATAGCAGTATTTACATATAAATAAAACAATATAGAAGACAATTACTTTTTTGTAAGCCATAGCTTTGGGCACATCTAATGACGCCTGAGTCAAAGCAAGTCATTCAAGGTAATTATGCAAAGATTCCACCATGGAAGCCATTCATTTAGCATTCATTTTAGACACTTGTATTTTTAAAAATATTCGCTACATTATTGTAGCCAGCTTTGCATATTTGTACGAAGCATTTTTCCATATTACTACGGCGCACTATCCTCATTCAACCGATCCTTGTTTGCATAAAAAATTCTGCATTTAAATCCCAAAAACAATTGAAAACATCATCCTCAAGCAATTACCAGCAAAATAACTGAATTATTATTTTGAGCAAATAATTAACCAATGTATTAGCCTCAAGGCATAGGAAACGTATACATTGAAGGTACCAATACATTTACACTAATAAAAAATATACTAAGTTGTTAGTTGAAAGAAACTCACTTTAATAAAAATTACTTTAGGGCCGTGATAATGCAGAGAATAGAAAATGAATAGGTAAGGTTCAGTTAGCCGTATAAATCGAGAAAGAACATGAATTTAAGTAACTATCGCTAAATTCGAAAAATATCTGAAAGAGAGTCAGGGAAACCAACACATTGCGCCTTGGAAATACTGAAAATATATAATGAGAGGGTATTTCCACCCAACCGTTCCTCAAGGTAACCCATTTCATGAGTAAGGAATATGTCATCCACTAGAATCTATGATAGGAATAGCAATACTATGCATATTCACTTCCACGGACGGAAACTACATGCAACACATCAGAACCAGATGAACCACAGAACTTAAAGCATGAAACTTGTATGTGAACCCCAGTATACCATGCACTACGGAATTGAGAGATGAAAAAGTGACAGAAGCAATATCATTCCTTCACATGTGACTACATTACTTCAATAAATATGACTTTTAGGGCGCACCTTTATCCTCGGAAATATTATAAAGAGCTACGAATAATTTTCAACTAATATTATTTAATATTAAAACTAGACCGGAGAGATGGAAAATCCAAATGTTAAGAGCAAATAATAAAATGGCATCCAAGAAATTGTCAGCAGTGTGTGGCAAATACTTGACTGCAATTTTAGCTGCCATAAAACACAAAATTTACCAATACTCAATATCCTTCTTCAAATATTACCCACATTAAATCAATGCCCCAAAAATGAAATTCACTGATTGACGAAGGCATCCAAACAGGGTCAATTTTGAAGGGAACTGAGCTTTATAAACAGGCCCTTGCGAACATTGCAGGCATTCATCAACACACAAATTTACGAGGAGGCGATCATCAATTAAGGTTGAAGCACAAAGACTCCGTCAGAGGACATACTTGATGGTATTTTTGGCAGGACTGATCCATATTCTCAAAGGAATGTGATAAGCCCAGGAGTTTTCAGATAGGAAAGAGATAATTGGGAAAAGTCGAAAATATACACATATTCAAAATCAATAAACGGACTATGAACAAGGGTGCATGAATCTACTGTAACAACGTTGTTCTCAGCAACAAAGGAAAACCCAAGAATATAATTAAATAGACTATTGATCTTGATGGCTGCTAATGGTTCAGCTATTTATTCTAACAGGAAATTCTGCTAAAGAATATGATACACATTATACTGGACGACGAAAAAAATTAATACTAAATCCATTCCAACCTTAGTTAATACTTATAATAAAAATAGATAATAACGGTTGCTATACACTCAAGTCGCACGATTGGATAAAAGGAAAAATGGATTCCCAGTCAGCTGTAACACTGTTTGGAGATTGCGAATTTCATACTAATTAAAACGTACGATTCAATATCCGAGACCACACCAGCATCGCTTGTAAGCTGAAATTCGGTTAAAGAATGCATTACCTACAATATTCTATCTAATATCTATAAATAGATAATAACGGTTGCTATACACTCAAGTCGCACGATTGGATAAAAGGAAAAATGGATTCCCAGTCAGCTGTAACACTGTTTGGAGATTGCGAATTTCATACTAATTAAAACGTACGATTCAATATCCGAGACCACACCAGCATCGCTTGTAAGCTGAAATTCGGTTAAAGAATGCATTACCTACAATATTCTATCATTGGACTCGCGGAAGCAATTGAAAAAGTACGGCACTTACACTCCCAAATGAGAGAGAAAAAGAGAAAACTTCCCAAGCAATATTAATCACGAAACGAGAGCCCCGATTCCAGCCTTTAAAGCCTGTTAGGCCACCTTCGTAGCCGCCCCCGCCTCGTAGGCCCCCACTTGACTGACTGATAATAAACTCAATTGCCACAGGAGCCTTTCATCGATGCCGGGAGCATCGGAGCATGATAATTAAATCAAGACAAGCCCTTCGGAAGCCCGAGAGTAAATTGATTCGGCATTCAATTAACCGTCGCGCAGATATCTTCCCTCAGGAGCTAGTCTCGCTGACGCCCACCACCCGAAAATACGGCTGAATACGTGAGTTAGCCGGCCCGGAGGGATAAAAATGTAGAAAGAAATGGGGCTCTCCCGACGACACAGGAATCTCGACGAATAAATTCCCGGGGCCTCACGAACAACAGCGAAGAAAGCACGCGTGTAAAACAGAAGGACGTGCGAAGGATCAGAGGGTCACTTAGTACTAAGACCTCGAGATATAATTTTAAAGTATGATGCGAATTGTCAGTAGACTACTGACAATTCGAATTAGTCTTCAATATAGTTACATTTCAATTGCTTGCTTCTTGAATTACTTCGAAACAGTTATCATCCGAGAAATCAAAACCGATCGTCTCCTAGTTTCCAGCATTTCTAACTACAATTAGGGGGACTCCATCCTTCCTTTCTATAGCTGGTGTCCTAACACTCTATGCCATATGCTTGTATAGTAGAATACAAATTTTGACCACACATATATTATGGGAAAGAATCGAATTACTGATGAAAATTCACCAAATATACGATAATCCTTTTATTGCTTTTGCAACTTTCATTCCGAAAATGTGCAGCTTTGATTACCAGAAAAGAGACAGCCTTTGCGATATATTCTAGAGAATACTTTCAAAACTTCATTTAGACGAGCAACGACAAACCTCGTATTTCATTGGCTGAGCTATTGGAGAGTTTGATATAGTAAGAAAGGAAAGTAGTTGGTTCTGTAGTCATAAGTCTTATTTCGCTCTGATGTTTAATGCTGCATTATACTCTTCATGTCTTCGAAGTAAATGGGGACGCACAACGTTTAAAATTGCTATACGAGCATTAATGCAGCTTACAGAGCACTGCTTATGGCATCTTTTCCCACAAGCGAAGACGATAAGATGCACTTATTAATCGTGACCATTCATCGTGAAATCAACAGCATAAAAATATACTGGGAAAATGCAGCTAGGAAAGTTTTCCCAAAATATTCGATTTTCTGATTTACTTGGATAGCTTATTCATGAGTCACGATAGCAATTTCCCAACATTCAACCTCCTCATCCCTTTATATTGGTTATCTAATGAAATGAAAAAAATCCAAATGATAATCTAATAAACGTTTCGTCAAATGCCATTGTGGCAACTTGCTAGGTAACATGTACACGTAGATAAATAATTATTAAGGCAGAGAATCGAACTCCAAATGGAATATAATTCAGTTAGTTCCAGTTCTGGCATACTTTTGTCGATTAAAGGGTGAGCACAAGTGCACGGCTCTGATAATGTGTTAAACCAGCTAAATTTTAGTGAATGACGTAATTTTTGTGGGAGATAATAATGAAAAGTAGGAGATTAGGCCACGCAAGCCAATAGGCAATGGGCACTATTTCACAATAACAGACGTACATATGACAGTGTTGTAGCTGAATAGGCGTGGCAAAACAGGCTTACGACACAACATCGTCCATAGATGCTTCCGAATATTGGAGGAAACTCCAATGCAAACCCAGAAAACGTAAGCTAGGGCAAGCTCAAGACCGGACTGCATATGCGAAATTGGCTACATGAATCAGGAGGAATTTCACCTCCGCCTATTTCACACCTCCTGGCATCATATTCCAACTCCTTCGGGACGAATTGCAAGCCTCAATTACCCTCCTCGCGGTCACGAAACGTTGATGAAAGGGTTGAGGGAAGGGAAAACAGAGGGAGAGAGTTTGAAGTGGGATGAGAGAGAGAGAGGCACAAAGGAAGAGCGGACATGCGGGGGACGAGAAAGTAAACAAATTCGCCATAAATCCCTCCCGCGCAGACATTTTATCCAGGTGAAAAAATCCGCGGAAGCGCGTGAGCTAAAGCGAGGAAGAGATAGATAGTCGGGGGGGAAAAACAAGAGAGAAGGGAGGAAGTCTCTTTAAAAAGCGGCGAAAGAGGTCCTCAGGCATTCCGGACATATTACGGGCCAAAGCATGCGTGGGAAAAAACGGTGGGGAAAGAGCGAAGGGTTGGGGTGCTGAAAAGTCGGGAGGGGTTGAGAGATTACGTGAGGGGTGGGGGGCGGAGGGAAGGAGTGGGAAGAGATAGCAGGCGGAAGTCGCGAGGATGGGCTTGGCCGGGGTTTCGAGGAAGCGGACTGCCGTATCGGGAGAGAGGACTCAAAAACGGCTCTTTGGCTGCGCTCACCACGTTTTGGGCAAAGGGGGAGGAGTTCAGAAGGGGAAATCAACCAACGCACACCCTACAAAATAAAATTTTTCCCGTTAAGGGCGGGCCAGTCTAATTTTTTCAATAATATCCGATATTTTACTCGGGGATATTCCGACACCGACTGTCCGCTACTGATTACTCGATAATTAATAATTTTCAAAAATAAATTTTCTAGCAAAATGACATTTTTTAAATTGACTTTATTGACTTTATTTCAAATTGAAATAGTTTATGTATGAGTTTTTCAGACATGCAAAAGGCATAAATATTTCATTTTATTATATTCACATTACATACAGGTACCTACTCAGTGGAGAACTTTTTTTTGAGACCCAGGCTTCGGATTTCTCAGTACATTCTGAACCAGCTTGTTAAGAGTGACCCCAAACATATTTCTTACTTTGATGACAACCTTAAATATGCACCATTTTGTTATATGTGCTCTTCTATTGCAGATTAAGTTTTTGAACTCATTCTGAATTGATAATTGGACCACATGGAGGATGTTGATTATATTCCTTGCTATTATCATCGTCAATACTATAGATATCACGTCGTAATTGCAGCATTCAAGCAAATATCACCATAAACGGATCCCTGCAGAGGGAGAATTTCTTTATTTTCTGATTTGAAGTCCTTATATCAAAACTTGTACATACAATAAATTAATACATAATTATTGCATACCGAATAGTTTGTATTTGTTGCTTTCTTCGTCGTTACTTCAATTTATGTATTCAATGAATGTAACTGTTCCGATACCACGCCGATTAATGACATCCTATTACATTTTTTATACATTATTCTATCAAACAACTTTTTCAATGAATAGCATCGTAAATTTTCAATCCAAACTATCCATCAATTCTGCCCATGTCCACACTTTAGAAATCATAATAGTTGTTTTAGAAAGTTTGATTCCAAACATTACACCCACGAATCCTATGAGATGGGTTTATAGACCAAATCTGCGGGTATAAATAAATGTTGTGAGCCTCGTTTCAAGAAATGGTCTACATTGGCAGCAATTGTTTGCAATACTAGTATAAACTTGTATTTCTACAATGTGTCCAGTCACACATTTTTTTTGGTTAGTTCGGTTTTTGTTATTAGCAAATACTATACTTGTTTCCTCGCTCAGTTCTACTTAACTTTTAACATAAAACGCATAAATCTTATCCCCTAATAACTCTGTGATCAGGATCAGCCTTCCAAATTATGCGGCACCCACATTTTTTATCAATACCGTACCTCCAATGCGTTAAAATGTTTAAAGAATGTGGTACACCAAAGTAATTTTTGTGAATTCAAATTATTATATATATGCGCAGGAGTCCTAATAGTATTAATGATGACGTGATGAAAAAATCAGCCGCAATCTTCACTTCGAAGTGTGGTTTATTGCAGCTCTCGATTCCAACACGAGTATTTAATGATACTAAAATGCCTTCATGCATTCCCTTTGCCGATTTTATCATTTTACCATTTAAATTTTTAACGGTCATTAAAATCAGATTTTTTATAAACATGAAAAATACACACGTATGTACGTTTTTGTTCTCATTTCGTGCTGAAAAAATGAAGAAAAAAGCTAACATACTACAAACTGAATTTAATAGTTGAATCATACGTTACCTTAACTTTTTCTATCATAATTTACAGTAGAAAATATAATTACGCACATTTCTATGGAGAATAAAAAAAAGATACCATCGAGGTATTCATAAACAGATATTAAGAGGTGACATGGCGTACACATGGCTTAAACCAATCCTTAAAGATGTAAGCTATTCCCAGTATTCCCGACCATTATTGGACAGAAATTTCAGCTCTAACGGAAGAACATCAATGAAATGTACGCAGGTTTCCATTAAAGCTTTATTATATACATTCCACTGTTTTAAAGTTTTTGTGTCGCCAATAACAACGGATGCTAGGGAAGGTTAGACGTCTATTGTTGAAATGGTTGTCTTTTACGCTTATGATATTTCACATTCCCATTGTTGTTCTCAAGGCCTCATCGTAGAATTATGGATTATATTCCAATGGGAGATCGAGTTGCTGTGGCAATATTTAGGCGAGATCATTCAAGATTCAGCATTGCCTTCTTAGAGTATACTTATATATAGAAATTTATTCCTTTGCAATTCAGTGCTTAGCAAACTATATCGATTGATTTCGTTTTAATGTAAACTATAACAATAGAATAAGAGGTACGGATAGCAATAGGGAGAAGAAACAGGTTGAATGCATTCAAATACAAGATCCAGATACTAGAAGGTATATTATAAGAGGAACGTTAAAAATCCAAGTTCCCAACGTCGAAGCCTCAAACAATAAAAACAACATTAAGCAATGATGAAGTACCGGTCATATTGGTATCCTTATCGAAAATATAAATTGACGTGCCGATACGAGACGTTTTAGAAATAGTAAAGTATCGTATCGGTAGGAAAATTTACGAATAAGGTACCGTGCCGATTCCGGTACGAAACGTTTGAGAAAGATTAAAGATTCGCACCAGTACGAAACTTTATTGAGTATTGTGCCGATACAGTACGAAACTTAACGTTTAGTTCCGTACCCAATCACATCCCTGAGCCAAACTCCCCTAAATCCGGTATCAATATCCCCTCTTCTCCATCCACTCATCTTTACGCCTTGCTCTAATAAAGGACGAAACAGACACATATTTACTGCTCCGTCATCGGCGCTATCCCATGGCTTAGTTCATAGCATGCCCTCCCACCGCACATTGACTACAGCCCGTACTATACAACCTCGGATGCATTAACTTGACCATCCGCTTCGGACGCAAGGCACAGCCGCTTACACCTACACTACATGATGGACACTTTTCCTGCGATCAAATATACTTTCATGGGGTTCGACAATCTTTTCCAAAATTTCCACGAGATAATTATTAACTACAATTAGACAAACGTGTTCACGAGGTCCACTAATAGCGTAAGAATTGGAGGACATTCAATTCCACCCGAAATATTTGCCATGCCGCTGAGGTTCAAGGATTTGGAACATTTTTTAATTCGGTACTTCGGAAATGTTTCACATAATGAGTGTATTTTTTTCAATTTTCAGACTGTACAAGTGTACGCACTCAGTAGTTAAAACTGTGACTGCTGACGTACTTTCTGATATTTTTATTTCAGTGAAGTGAAAAATATAAATAACTTTTCGATATCGAATAATGAACTTAGAGTTCCCACCGCGGTTTTGGCTTCGCGATAAGAAAGTAATATTTGCACAGCAACGATAAATCAAATAATTTTCTGAAAGATGAATATCAAAAGTTTTAAAATATTATTTTGGTTAATCCTAATTAAAATGTTTTCTCTCTATATTGCGAGAAGAAAAAAGAAATCTTTTTCATTAGTATATAATTTTTTTTAATAAAAAAGAATGAAAAATTAGACCTTTCTCTCCAAATAACAGACCGGATTCTATTATTGCATAATAATTGACATCAATGGACCTTGTATAAGTCTGCACATTACGAGACCGAAATATTCAATGGGAAGAATAAGTAAAATAAATCTTTTAATCTCATCAACCCTCATAAAAGGTTGGTTTGATGATAAGCTCCACCCTTTATCTGTTAATTTTACGAGATCGTTTGAAACATGGGCGTGTCGGAAACAGATGCTTAGAGCGCCCCACTCACTAAATCACAATACCCTCGTGCACCCCAAAATTGTGACCTCGAAACAATGGCCTCGTGGGTTAATTTAGGGACGGGCACACATCGTCCGGTCGGTTCTTGCCCCAGGCGTCGCCACATTAATGTACAACATGCGAACGGAGAGCGAAGAAAACGTATCACTAGCGCAGTGCCGTATAACCGATCCGTGACCACATAAACACGTTCTCAAGCCTTAAAGCCAGACCCTTTGATGCTTTTTTTTCCCTCTCAAAAGATGGGACACATATTGGGTGGGCAGACAAACCGTAAGTTATACCCTGGGGTACAAGCGCTGCATTAGCTGCGCTGGCTGCTATAAACTCCACTCCTTTCTCTCTCTACACACACATAAGAGGCCGCATTCCTCGCTTCCATTCCGCGCATCTTACTTACACTTTCACCCGAGCATCCATCTACCGCACCCCTGCGTTTGCTTCTACCCTCTCAACGACCTCCTCTCCCAAAGCCATTCTCTAATTTCCACTGTCTTCCTCCAAGCTCCTCCAGCCACCGTGAGAGGCACACCCAGGTCTCTCCTATTCCCCCAATCTCTCCACCCAACTCAGGACCTGACAACGAATGCCTCAGCCTTCCGCTCCCTCCAACAAATTTCCACACCACTTCTGAGCCAACCATCGCCTTCGCCCCTCATTTCCACTTTCCTCGCTCGCCCTCCAGCACGTAATACATCCATCTCCCCTTTCTCTTCCCCTGCCACCCCCCCCCACACTCAACCCGCCTCAGCATGCATTTTGCAGTCTATATATCCTTGTAGTGAATTACTAAGCTTCTCCATTTATCGGTTTCACAGATCGTTCACTGGCGTGAGTGTTTTCACGAAACAGGTTCATTAGTTAAGGATTATTAGCTAAGGAAATCAAAATATTCTAGTATTGGTTTTCAATATGGAGAGGTTTCACAAAGTGAAGTCTGAATTTATTAGTTATATTAGCTAAGGTGTTAATCCTTCAATTTTTCTCCCACAGAGGTTTTAATTTTCCTAATTATTCCTAATTTTTTTCTAATATCTCTCTTAATGTATGGAGCAGAGCTTGCTTTTTATAAGTCATAAGTTTATCGATTATGCAAAATTACGCCTAGACTGATAATGAATACTTACTCCAGTTAGCCAAAACTGATGACCTCAACTCATAATTACAGCGGTAAAATTACAATTTATTCATTATTACCCAAAAAATATAGGTCCATTGTCCATATTTTATGCTCTATATCCGTTTTCTCTAAGATTTTCTCCCCAAGGACATGGTCGTTTGTGCAAGGGGGGCTCTATGACACTCGTTCCACGCAAACTAAGCCATTTATCCATATATTCTCTACACTATCTCACCACTTCATTCCCCTGAACCCTACAGCTGCTCCCTCCTCCGCGGAAAGCTACAAAACTACAATACTCTCGTACTGCACTCTTGTACTCTCGTCCCACACCAATTCCGCACGGGACACACTCCACCCATTGTCACCAACACTCCCGAAACCGCTTGCAGCTGCTTCCCGGAAAACACCCTTGCCTCACTCCGGGTGAGCCTTATCTCTCTTGATCGTTTCGGCTCGCGCCATAAATAAAGTGAGCCCATAAATTAATTCCCGAATCAAAACGAATAGTTTCGTCAAGCATGGGATTGGTTGGTTGGCTGGGATGAGAGAGTGGGAAAAAGGAGGTAGTGGGGTAGGACGAGGGTTGAGGCATCTTCTCCAAACGCGACACCCCCCTCCAACCACCCCAAGGCCATACATTTCTCCTCCCGCACCCAACCGCTCACCCAACGCCGAAAAAAGATTCTCCCAAACCCCGCGGAACTTCTACCAAACTGCACGACACAGTATATAGAGTATAGCCCGCAACATTCCCGAGGCCAATGCGCCAGCTACCAGCCCAGCAACAATTTTGCCAGAGCGGCAGGGATGTAATTCTTAATGCATTCATAACATGTCACTTCGTACACACCATGCTGGCCACTTCCAATACATATGCATGCCAGCAATATTAACTGGTTAAGAGTCCGTCCAAGATAATAGATCTGTAAAAACGTACTGATTTGTCTGAAGAAATGAAACGAAAACAATTTGGACGATCTTATGATTTAAATAAACAATTCTTAGTCATCTGATTCCCTTCCGCAATCAGTATACAAACTGACTGCATTGTTCATTGTCAGCTAAAATGTTATCTCGCAAAACATGCTAATAACAATTAAGGACACTGCCCATATAAATTATTTAGACAATTTCGAACTTAAAAACCAGATTTCGTAACATATTTAAAAGCTTACGTATTAAGCCATTGGTAGGCGAATTAACTTTAAGAAATCGTGGGATAGTCGAAAAATAAATCGCTCAGCAACTTTTCAAACTTTATTCGACATAACCCACCAGTTTGGACGCTATAGAATCATCATCCTCCTCGTCCTTTTCTTTATCCACGTCTCGAATAGGCACATCCTCTTCCCCTTCTGGTGAAATAGGTACGCGAATCATAGAATGCCATGATACACATAAAACATTTGATCATTCTTTCCGAATAATTTTTCCCTTGAATCTTTTCATCAAATCCCATATCCTCATTCATGGTTCGGTAAAAACTTGGCAAGGGGATACACGAAGACGTGAGTTTACGAACATAATCACCAAAATATGTTTATCCAGGTAATTTAGTCCTAAAATACGGAATTCATTACCGAGGTGGGATACGAATTCATGACCTATGGGTAGTCGGGTAAGGCGATGGCGAGGTTCAAGCCAAGAGAGTAGGACCAAAACCACGGATATGTACGCATAAAATTACTGTACTGCATAAAACAAACTAATCCTAAACAGAACATTCCTACTAATTAGAGTAAAGCGCAATTGCAAACCCGGTTTGGGCGCGATTCACGTGCATTACAATGTGCCCGGGCACTACACTTCAAACGCTTATCTTGCACATTAAGCATGGTCCCTGCCACGTGAAAACCTTTCATTAAGAGCTCATCAAGATAGTAAACCTGTTTTCCGCAAGAAATCGCCCACAAATACCGGAAAGCCATTTCGTAAAGCGTAATGAGTACTCATTCAAGAAATGGCCAATTCTAGCGCAAAGATAACGGGGAATGCTCATTGGCAAAGGTCGCAGGTTTGACCCCTTACAACTTGAGCAATTCCGCAATTTGACATCAGTACGCCTCCACTTTGCAGTATATGTCAAGGGGTGAACCAAATGTCGATCACCTAGGGTGTTACTGCTAATGATCATACAAAATTATGTGTAATCAGCTAGCTTGAAAGTCCAGCAATTTTGCAGGTAAATAACCGATCGGAGGTAACTCTAATCTTTTACAACGAAGATTGACCAGGTAAAAGAATACGGCACAATGAAGATAATCTTTGAAATCTACAAATAGGGAAGTAAAATAACCTCCTACAAGACAAGAAAAATCTGATAATAGAAGATAACGGAGCGACTTTTCTCCTGAAGTGTTTTAGGAGAAGAGACAGAAGCCATATCAATAGTGGCATAGTGGTTCCTCATTTTGAACTGTGGTTACACAACACAAAACACTGAAGTGAAGGTATGCTTAGAGATACTGGATTGAGAACTCATTCCATCAAGAGAAACTAAGATTTAAAGCACCAAGCAATATTCGAATAATTGTGATCACGTTTTCGCTCTCATAAGCACTGTTTATCTCCTTCATTTTTCGGGATCTACCGCGTATTTTTGTTGCATAGTGACAACAGTTTCGCTGACACTACTGTCAGCATCTTCGACCTGAAGACGCTGACAGCAGTGTCAGCGTAGCTGTTGTCACTATACAACAAAAATACACGGTAGATCCCGAAAAATGAAGGAGATCAACGTAGAGCACCGCGAGAGCTTTCGTTCTCACTCGTAAGCACTATTGAAACATAACGATAACGCGAGTTCCCGCGTTATGTAGAACCGTCAGATCGCATTCACGCATGCACCTTATCATGGCATCGCGCCGCAGGTCTCATCATATGAAGACACCCTCTCTGGCTCCATTTTACGGAATTATTTCATGGCACTGAATGAAAAACTAAACATTGCAAATTCTACTTAAAATTATTATTACGACCGATTTCAAAACAGAGTTACATTTTCCGGTGAAATAGGATATTTTCTCCATACCTATAAACCACATCAGGAAGTGGGTGCGGAGGGGGGGGGGGGGTTGGGAAGGGGAGAGATAAAATGGGGAGGTCGCCCATCCCTCCCCCTTTAACTCCAAAACACCCCTCCCTCCTCAATCATTCTCTAAAATATTATTCACATAGACAGAGGAAAATTTCTATTTCACCAGAAAATGAATTTCTGCTACCAAACTGATCGTTATAATAATTTTGGGTGAAATTTGCAAAGTGAAGGATTCTCTCATTGTGTCCTTGTACCAATCTTAACGGTAAAAATTGCAGAGAAAAAAATAAAATATTGCCTAGGGGTGATATGGAGTCCTTGACATGTACAGAAAGGTTTAAGGGGAAAATCTCCGCCCTTCTCAGTCTTAAATGGTTGGATTTTTAACTATTAATAAATAATTCCTAATAATTATTCCTAATTCCATTCGTCTACCCGTATTCGGGTTGATAATGTGTCGCTAAAGACCAGAATAATCCACATCTAAAAAAGATAACATGATCGAAAAAAAGTTTGAGAGAGGATGGTGGGCAACACATCAAATCCACATGTATAACGGGAGAACCGATTGAATTAATTTAGCTGAGGTTTATTGATAGTAATACCAGTTAGCCAAACAAGAAAAAGAATGAAAATAATGGCATAATTTGCTGTCAAAGAGAATGCGAAAGCAAAGAACACAAACTTATTATAAATGAACTTTCCGTTCATTTTTTATTTTAATATTTTATTTCAAATGTCACCAGCCAAAGCACGGATAGCAAAATGAAATTCTTCGCTGCAGCGGTACAGAAACCACAAGAGTGGAGCCTTGTTTCATATTTGGAAATAATTTGCCTTAATTTATTTCCCTTTCAGAAAACCTCAAACTCGAGCCTTCAAATCATCTACTAAGCTGGAAAATACATTTATAACTGAACAGGCGCAGCCTTTATCCAAATTGTGAATAAAATTTAGATTCCAATTTTTCAACGGATTCCTTCGCCTTGTTTGGAAAATAAACGAACAATGGGTAATAAAGAAGGGACAAATTAGCAAAAAATATTGATAATTCTGATTGTAGGAAATTATTTTGTAATGCACGAGTGAGTAGTGATGATAGTAATAAATGATAAGTCAGTGATTAAAATAAATGATTGATGACTAATGATTCATTCTAGCATTTATTTTGTGCAGCTTGGACCTACCACAGAAAATATTTTAAGGAAGTTCGTCATACCTGTTACCTGAAGTTCGTCATACAGTCATTTGAATTTAGCTCTATTCAGAGTAATGCTATTTTAATATCAGAAACATCATGGTATATAGTGTGTATCTCTCACATTTGGGGACAAAAATGTCAAAGATGTCCTTAATTATTTAGCTCAATATTTCGCTTCAACCAGAATATAACACCCAGCATTCAGTCTTACAACGCTTTTTGAAATATTACGTAACAAAACGCATGCGGTCTCAAAAGTTAAAAAGTTGGAGAAAATAAGATTGATAGAAATGCAGCCTGCGTTATCAATTTTCATTGCAGCTTCAGGAAAGAACAATGAAATGACCACTAAGAACATCAATTCCGAGAGCTACCGGTAAAAATTCTCCGAAAGAAAATGGCCTTACTTCTTTCCATAAATCCCACGCGAACAGAAACTACCAAGGTCTGCCTCATCAAACTCACTGAAAAGAAAATGTTGTCTATCTGACTTGAGGAGTAGAGCTTTACTAACATTTGCAGGAAGCTCTAGCATTTGCAATAACACATACAAGGGCTAGCTCTCCCATGTTTCTCTAAACCATAACTATAAGCCAGGATAATTTTGTGAAAACACATTCCAAAAATTTTCCAACCTCCGCATTTCGTTGGCTTCACACACATCTGCGGGAATATGTACAAAACACAACCACGGCTCTATTTAGGGTCCGGGTGAATGGAAACACAGCTTGGGGTCGCATTTGGCTTGAGCGATCCGCGATCGGTAGAATGTAAAAGAGATTTAAATTGTAAACCGAATTGCATTCCGCTTCTCTGCAGTCGCTAGCTGCCACGTGAACGGCGCTGAAAATACGGCTAAAAAGGGGTGCAAGAGAAACGTTCTCTTTACACATATTTTTTACCGTTTCAAATATACCGCTAACCACGGAGTTCATTTATTAACCCGGGGTGGCTTATTCTTCTTAAATATCCCAGCTACTTTAAAGAGGAAGCTTAAAAATAACTATTAAGTGAAGCTACCAAATAATATTTTATTACATTGCGAAATTACTAAAAATGGTTATTCCTTTGAAATCAAGTTATTCCAGGGCACCTTTATCCCAGTTCTACCAAATAAGTATTATGAAAAAATAATAATTAGTTTCAGAAGCGAACTTTCTTGGCAGCATTATTCGAAGACAATTTTTATCTGCAAGGATACATCTTATAATACTAAACAAAATAAAAGAAGTCCTTCGACCGTAATGCATTTCCAAGACATGCTTACTCGACGGTGTTCGGAAAACATACACTAATATACACATTCCAATTGGTATTCCCAGTGAAGCTGTCCTCAAGTGTGCCCACTAATTTCAATCAGCATCCACAACAGAATATGATCTACGAGAGTTTTAGGAATATATATTTATAATATTGACTCATGTGATTATTTACAATGCTGGGATCGAAGATGTACCTGAAAAATTTAACCCGAAGCAGAATGTTGAAATGAATATTAGATAAAAACAATGGAGCTGTCTTTAATCCGGACTAACTACCGCTAATGAGACGAAAAGAGCAACCTAAATCTAAATTTTAGAGCTACCTAAATGTTCGTCAAGTAAGCGTTGTCATCAAGTCTATTGCGTTATAGACGTGCTTAAGTGGCGCTTGTAGAGATGCAGTAGCCAAAAGGAGATAAAGCCGCAGCACTGTCCTGGACCATTAAATGGCCAGAAAATTCAATAGGCCCGCACAAGAGAACTGCCGATGCCGAAATGTAATTTCTTTTCGTTACTGGATTCATCACAGATTCTAAAACTTTTAATCCTTTTAATTAACCAGGGATAAAAGACCCTCACAATCTTGTACGCTTAATTAAAAATCGCATCCAAAACTCGTAATCCAATTTTTGATGCGAATATTTTCAGACTTAAACATTCTACACAACAGTTAAATCGTTATTCACTTGAATGCCAACACGTCTGACGTACCCATTTCACGGAATTTGAAACTATCGCACATAACTCATGACGAAACAACCTATCAACTGCAGAAATATTGGCGTACAACAAAGCTTTCTATTAAAATTGTTGCCATTCAGTACAGAACCAGATGTCAAAGAAAAATGTATCTCGCTAACACGTTGGGTTTCATAAGTAAGTATTAATAGTGGCCAAATAAATTTTTTGGTAAAGAGAATTGATGGAATGAAACGGAATTTATCGAGATTCTAAACAAACTTCTGAAACAGAAAAAATATTTCATGTTCAGCAAAAAAAAAATAAATGGAACAACAAAATTTATTCTATCACAAGAAATTAGCTCAATTCAATAAGTATATTTAACGGTACGACAGCACAAAATATTCTTAAAAACCCGATATGTTTTAAACGCATCTTGTAAATCTAACAAAAAACGATATTATACTACTTTAATTTCGCAATAATTCTATGCTATTTTGTTCAAAGTTATCGAAAGCCCGTATACAAAATAGCACGGTAAGGTAGTTATATTTTTTCTGATCAAATACATCTGGAATTAATTGGAAAGGAAACACGTGAGCCTCATTAGGCATTATTCATCGAAATCATCGAGTAGTAATATCATCAAAATCCAAAAAAATAATCTATTTTCAGGCATGACAGGTACATGAGAGTATAATAAGATACGATTTAGGACCTTCGATAACTATTTAAATGGAAAAAATTCCACACTTTTAAGCGCAAGGCGCAAGTAAATATTGTACGACACCGTTTATTTAGGGAAAAATTGATTTAATTAGTTTGGTTATACTTTCTGCAACTAAACTGCAAAGGTTGTTAAGTGTAGGTTTTATTTAAGATAAATTTTCGGTGTTTTATGCCACAGAGTCATTAATTTCTTACAGGAATACAAATGCAGGGAGCCATAAAAAATCGGAGCAATGTCAAGGGGCGTGGTTGATAAGGTTGCTCAGAAATGTGCATGCGCTGCTCGCTTCAAATGCAAAGCCACGACGACTTTTTTGTTTCATCCCCGCGAGCGGCTTGGACTCTATAGAAGCAAACCAAAGACAGCTCATCTCGGTTGGCCACTAGAATCCGAGGAATAAACTAAGAGGAAAATGATTCTAGCGCCCTAGTCAGCGATTGAAAGCGCCAGCAAAAGCGGCCGTTTAAATCACCGTCCTAAACAGTTCCAATACGCAAGAGGACAAAAATAACCATTCTCCCGTCCTCCGCAACAAGTCGACTCTCCATGCCGCCATTCAAGCCAATGCATCCGGTTTCAGGTATATTCCATTTGTTACCGCAAATTACACAAGAGAAGAACCTGTACCGTTACATAATACAACTTTAATATTACACGGATATGTGATAGGCGATTTAATATTTTTTGAGGACATAGGATGGACGCATTTAGCTGGATAGAGAAGAAAACGAATCAGATACTATTGGGAATGGCGGGAAAGAATATTGATTAGTGAAACTCTTAGAAGGCAGACAATTCAATGGAAAATACGGAGAGCGGTGACTTCATGCTGAAGAAAATGATGGAGTAAAATGCTGGGAAATCACGGGAGACGGAGAAGAATGATAAACCTATAGAACGGTACAAAAGGAAGGAGAAGGAAGCGAAGAGCTATGGAGGGATTTAATATTTGGAAGAAGATACACTAACGGGGGAAAACATTTCAGAAAACTCCTAGAGGTTTGCGAAATCATACTATGACTTGCCAATTACCAGCCATTTCCTCGATATCTTTGATAATGATGGTTCGTAATGGAGGTAGTATACACTCGAACTGCCAAAGCTACAATATACCATCAAATCTTTCTCTCAACTGAAAGGCAAAATGCATTTGCAAAGTAATTAAAATACCCGGCCTTTGAGAGGTAATGTCAGTACGACAGGCGTTTAAATCACTTCTAAAGAGTCAATAGTAACAGCAACCTCGGATCACACTTTGGTACGGCAATACCAATTTTTTCAATGGATATAGAAATATGATTTCCCCCCCCACCCCCCCAAAGGCTTTTAACTGATCTAGTCGAAGAACTGTGGCCGTCAGATTCGTTTATAAATACTTACTCGCATGGGTCTCAAATATAATGCATAATCTACATATTAAAAAATAATACATAACCATTACCATAATTTTTAATTTTACAGTTATAATAGTGCTTGAGGCAGGAGACACATGCACTTAAGATTAACAAGTTTCGTCATTCAATGATAAAGAGAAGGGAATGCAACTTATCTGGCAAATCCAGTAAGTACTAAATTGGCTACTGAAGCACCAATTATAAGTAATGACCACATCGCACACTGATTTATGGTTCGCTTCCGAATACTGTCCCAGTTATGCCAGCTAAACCTATTAGCCACTTCACCAAAGAAAGAAACTCACAAGAATCTGAAGCGATTCAAAAACGAGCCAACGGTCAAACAAATGTACGAACATTGAAAAGAAGTTCACCACATTCAGCTCCGCAACGCACTATCAACTGCGCCTACCAATAAACGTGGACGGAGTGGATGCATGTCACCGAGTATCACTAAAAAGGAATAAAATGCTGGAAAAAGGCAGGACAGAAATATAAAACAATACTTCGTATTGGAAACAAAATTAGAGCACAGTAGGAAAATAAAAACTACAAATATAAACTGGATAGTTGATCTGGCAATTGCTCAACTCACAATCCTCCGGATTTCTCCTCACCGGGGTCTCTTCCTAAGGAAACTGCGGGTTAATTTCTTGTCAATCTCCAAAATAATACTCGGAAACCTCGAAGTTTAGGTAGATACTAACAAGACCATCCCTTCTCAGAGGAAATAACACCTATACTACACACTTCAGAATCAAAGGAAGGAGAACAAAACGGTCGTTCAGGTCCTCTCTTTCCTAGGCGCACTGGCCAGGGAATTGTTTCCAAAAGGAATGAAATACAAGAAGAAAGAAACACTAAGGAGCCGATATAGCAAAAGCAAAAGATCCAGGTGCACCTCTGCGCGGCGGAGGGGAAAGGTGAAGTGGAGGGAGTGAAGAGCGGACGGAGGGGAAGAGGTAGAGAAGGGGACGGCTGAGAACGAGGCAGGGGAGGAGCAAACTACTTTGCACGAGGCAAACACACACACAAGGCTAATGGGCCAAAGTGGTTTTGTTTCATCAATGCCATGCTTTACCCGTGCACTTCCTTGTCTCGTGCAAGGAGAGGTAATACGCATAAAATGCAGAAAACCGGGCGCCAGGTAGCTGTGGCTCATTGGAATTTAACAAGGCGCTAAGGTTGGCAGCAACTAGAAAAAGTTCGCCAATGACGCTCCACAATTTACAACCTTCTTCCCCGCCAGTCAGGGTTTTAAAAGTTCTGAGGTCCATGTTCCAAAATCGTCCTCGGCGCAGCGCCAGGTTCTTTTGCGACTGCTATACCTAAGATTTAATCTAGTGACCTCCATACAGGTTCTCAACTTTTGTATCCACTTCGGACGCCATTATATACTATATCCAACAATGTGTCAAATTTAGGCGAGAAAATACATGTCCTCCGCATGCTACGTGCCCTTTGCTTGGGACTACAGTGTGAATGGCCAGGTTCGCTATCATTTTGCAACAAAACGTCCAGGGGTGTTTAGCGAACCACTAGCAAATAATGGGATTGATAGTCATAATAATTGTTCAGTTTGATGGAATCCCTGAGAAATAATCCATCCGAAATTGAAAATTCAAAGACAACTCAAAATCAATGTCAATGTTTGGCTCAAAAGCAGGAGTGGCTCACGTATTTCCCAAGAGACTCTATTCCTACCATTCCATGCTTTCAGATCCCCTCTCCAGCGAATTTCAAGCTCCTCGGTAACACACGAGGTAGGGAAAATGGGATCTGTCGGAGGAGAGTATGAGATGGAAAAAGAAAAACGTAAATCGGTCGAAAGGGAAAGCGTAGAAGTACGATTTGAACGAGCAGGTAGGAGTGACTGCGGATGATAGCGGCCTGGATCTGACTCGGCCGTGGGCACGCTCGAACCTAGAGGGGGATGCCTCATTCGATTTAGGGAACACATGTTGGGCCAAGCGTGGAGGCGGTCGAGACTGACATGAGGTTTTTTATACGGTAACGACGGAGAGGCGAAGCGACAGAGTTATACAGTGAAGGGAGAGCGCGTAAGGGGAACGACAGAGGAGGAACAAGTGAGGCAGGGTGAGGTTGGGTTTTGGGAAAGCAGACGGATTAATTTATAAAGGCTTGGTGGACAAATTAGCTCGAAATAACACGCAAAATGAACGTAACGTTTGACCAAACACAGCAGGGGAGGAAACTAGCAAGTGAAAACGAAAATGGTGAGAGAGAGGGAGAGAAAGATACTCCGAACGTTAATTTCGAGCACAAATATTTGACTCCGGTGATCGAAAAGCTGCAAATGAGGCAATTCTCAGTAAAAACACGGGAGCTTAGCCATAATTTACAGGCGACAAATAAAAGCCGTGTTTGCCACAAATGCTCTGAACGTAAAAAAGCTGGAATTGGAATGTAATGCTTACATTAAAAGTCCAAGTAGCGATTCGTAGGAGGAGAAAGAGACAGTGAAAGCTCAAAATTCTGAATTACTGAACAACTGATGTCTTGAATAATGTCCACACGAATGAGTGCGCATTATTTTGCACCCACAGTTGCCAAAGACTAATCGATAACAGGAATAATGACATCAGTGAGTTTGTATCAAAGTTGAGGACATGGCGGAAGTAGGATCGGTGTTGTCAAATATATATAAATAACTCACACGTATAAAAACATAAATAAAATTTGTCGACAAAAATAGGTTTGGTTTTTAAAAATAACAAAACATGACCCACACAAAAGCATTTTATCAGTAATATTATATTTCGGCAGATGCAAACTAATTCAATCAAAATTAAAGGATGAAACTATGCGTTTGTACCGGAATTTTCCAGAATAAAGTTTAAATACGAAGCATACAAGAGACAAAAACAGCAATGGTTGAGCTATTTTGGCCAAATAAGAATTATTAATGTTGCATTACAATGCTTGGATAGAGATCAAATCATTGATCGATAATTAATGTCCTTGTCACGTATGAACGAAACATAAATAGTTTAAAAAAGAGTACAAAAACAAGATGAAAAGCTGTCTCTTAGATACCTTTATGGTGATATCTTGCCGATAGTCCCTCTGTTTCCATGGCTACAAGTCTATGTCGGTTGCCAGTTTTGTAACGCAATGGCATGATAACCCAATGTTCGTCGGTTCAAAAAAAAACCGTATTGAGCCCGGAGGTAGGCGCAAAACTACCTCAGCAGCAAGAGCATCTGAAATACAAGTCTACCACCATTGCTACGGCTCGAATGAGAACTACTCTAGCGAATTTGATAGTAATCTGCCTTGCAAAGGAGGATCGAGTCGAATTTTGGAAGGCCAAAGGTGTTTCAGATCGCATTTCTCGGAGCGTTCACATCGGATTCAAGAGGTAGTCACTTGTGCCCCTAGACAACTAGAGGGAGTGGAAATGCGAGAAGTATTTTCATTCTGAAAGGTGGCGGTAGAACGGCAGTTCATTTTCCCGGCTCTGATTCTTTTCAAGACAGAAACAGAGATGAGGAAAAGTGAGAATCGGAACGCAAGTAAGGGGAAATAAATTTTCCATGCAGTGAAACAATAGGCTGCAGGGAATTTATGTAATTAATTACACGCAAAAATCACCCAACGATAGAGAGTTTCTTCTCTATACACTATCAGCTTCCTTGCAGTGGCAGCAAATGTTTTCTTAATCCTTTTCTCTCAGTTCACCACATACTGTTTCTTGCATGGCTTTGCATTTCAAAACATGGCGATCAACTTATAAAATTACTCATGCGATTCACATTTTGTTATTTTACAAGAAAACTCAATTTGTACCATGAATTCCTTCTATGAAGAAATTAATAATGTAATTGACGACACCTAACTCCTAATAATTCAGCTACTTCAATTTGAACGCAACAGACACAGGAAGGACACTAAGTAAAACATAAAAACAAAGCATAAACAGAAATGGTGAGCAACAAAGCTGTTTGAAAGCATTCAATATTTCCATTTTCACGCCTCCAAATCACGCTTAACACTCCATATTTAGCGAAGTCCCCACCCCGTAATCACATACATATCTTGGATTCCAAAAAGTAAATGAGTGCCAACAAATAGTAATAAAAGATATGTACTTTGTTTTATTCCACACTATTTAATATAATCCAACTCGACCATGGTTTCGACACCGCGTGTCATCCCCAGGTAAATCTTTTGGGTCGCGTTCCCCTTATATATATAATGGGAACGCGACCCAAAAGATTAACCTGAGGATGACACGCGGTGTCGAAACCATGGTCGAGTTGGATTATATTAAATAGTGTGGAATAAAACAAAGTACATATCTTCTTTATGAATAAAATCATTAATTTCCACCAAGTGAAGCCGGAAACTATGTCTTATATTAACAAATAGTAACTTTAAAAAAGTGATAAATGAAGCAAATCAGCGCTATGATGGGAAAGAATAAGTTTATTAAATCTGGAGTGATATATAATAATTAAAAGAAATTTTACCACGATCAAAATACACACCCATGTTATCTGTATCCAAATTGCAAATTACGAATGTAAGAAATTAGGCCAAAGTATTAGCAAAAAGAAATTTCCAGCAAAGAGAAATATAACTTTTCAAAAACTAGACTCACTTCCTGGGATAACCGCTATATGTATTCACGGAAGGGAACAATGGCAATCGTAAGCACTCTGCACCAATTTATAATGGAATGAAAATTTTAAAGAAGGGTGCTTAAGGACACTAAACCTAAGTTCAAAAGCAAGGTGCCATAACATTTACCTGATACAGAATGGGTGCAGAGTAACAATAGACACACAATTATCCCGAAAAGGAAACTGAGATAAAATTCATACAACTACGTACAGTGTAAAAGCTTTCACATTCACGTCGCCATAACTTATACATCGCTAAAATCCAAGAGTGGTTACAGCCAAAAACTAAATTAAAACCAATAAATTGTATCAGAATATTGCTAAATCACATTCATTTTGGCCACAGTAAGCTCGCAATCTCATCGAATAACCATTATTTAACATACATGCCGTAAAAATAAGTTTAACACCAATCAAATGCAACAATTACACAGGCTTTAGAACTGAAAATAGCGAAAATTCAATTCAATCCACGCAACTTTGCCTTGCTGAGAGACACCGACACGCAATAATCCAGCGTTGACCAATGCCTACGGGGGAAGCGAATCAGCCGTATGAATTCAGTTGTGGTGTCCATACCCTCTAACGGGTGCACATGATAACTATCTCCACATTGAAACTCAGTAAACTAGTGAATCATGGCGTCATTGGTTCACACCAGGCACGCTGAGCACACTTTCTCTCATTAAAGACCAATTTTTGCTCTGGCCCCGAGACAACGCGATCACCACTCCAATTTCTGTTTGTACCGAAGCCAATCAAATAGGTTCGCATATTCGGTTCTAATTGATCCAGATTCAACCCGTTTTTACTCCTCTCTGGGGAAAATAGCCTCAACCACATTGTGTGAGTGTGTGTGGACGGGGAAGTGCGTCCAGCTGCGCGAAACGAGGCGGACTGCAGTCGATGACTTCATGAAAGTCATGAAAAACCAATCAATTACCCAGACCCGCGACACATCAAACGTCATGACACGTTATTAGCAATTACACATTCTCCATGGAAACTATTGAAGACGCAGACTTTTTGGGGCGTGCGTTCATGGCATCACGATCCTGTTGGGGGCACACGGCTTCACAACGGCCGCATAATCACCGAAATTCACTATTGATGAGTCTTTGAATTGACTCCTTGCTTGCTCATTCAAATGGGCACGGCCTAAAGCTACTGCAAATTTACGAAATCACTTATCGGGAAGCCGAGCAAAAAATGGGATCCGCTGAGAGAGAATTAATTTTAGTTCAAAACGGGAACCAGTCATGCTGAAAGGTCGACCCAGACAAGCGAGTCACAAACTAGGTCGCGAGAGGAAAAAAAATTCGTATTAATATTTTCGATGGTACACACCAGGGCTGTTTAGTATTCATAGAAAGTAAACTTGAAGTTGGGGAGTGAATAAATTCACTATTGTTTGAATATTTGATGGTGGCAAAGTAATTTTATTCTTGATAAACTAGGTCTGCTCTAACTTCAGCCATCAAAATTAAAAAAATAGCAAATTCAAACTTCCAAAAGTTAGGACATATATACTTAAAGTATTTCGTGAATTCTATAGCTACCACTAAAATTTATTTTTTAAGGTGAATTAACGTATTATCGATTAAATCAGCCCTGCCATTTTGGAGTACTACTGGAAATCATTTTCGGGTCAAAATAATTAGCATATAATGGACGAGAGCCTATCCGCTTTTCATAGAATTAGTAGCCGATTTTAAGTACTGAGAGAGAGTTCTTAAATTTAAAAGTCAAATGTCAAAAAGAAATGTCTGCGGCAATATTTAACTGCAGACATATACAGAATTAAAACCATGAATTGTGAGATGGAATTGATATTTATCCTCCAGAATACCACCGGTTCATCATGAGTTTTTAGATTATTCTGCACATAATATTAATTTCCCAAAATATTTACCGATTTCTGTAATACCCTGGGCCAGAAAACAAGGTAAAAATATAAGCGCACTGCAAAGATGTTTGGGATTAGCCACTGATAAAGATAACACTGGCGTTCCAAGTCACAAAAGGCAGAGAAGAGTATAAAACTACGGCGTAATTTAAAATAGATAACGTGGACAACATTTTTAAGAAGAGCTTGATTTGGGTATAGGGTTGTGGTAGGCTGGGAAAATGGAATTATTGAATTTCCACCTCTATGAGGAGAAAGGTATAAAAATTATAATGATTCAGGATTAATTAAAATTAAAGAAAAAATTAGTTACAGAATTTGATTAGGCAAAACCGTGAGAATTAAGGGAGCTAAATTAAGAATTAAAATTAAATGAATGCTTAAATAACCATTCGGACACTGGTTCATGCGGAAGGAAACAACGCAAATTCGTCACTGCTTTTAATATCCCATTCTAAGTTGAAGAGAACTCAATATGGATTATAAATAACGCTCGTTTCCCACTTTATATTCTTGTATGCCAACCTAAGGATTTCCTCCCAGATGGAGTATTTCCTAGAGTTTTTGAATCACCTTTAAAATGAATCTGCAGTGTACTATTAGAGACTAACTTTTTGATTATGCTTTTGCTAATTATGAAAGATTAATCATGATTATCTTATTTATATCTTTTCTTGAGTGATACGGTATTCTACGTGGATAGATGTCGCTGCTGAGTGGTATGATTACTTTGACATTAGAATAAGGCATACCTAATATTTAAATACGACGCAGCATCAGGTTTAAACACGATTTAGACATAACCTAAACTTGCATAATTTCAGAATTGACCAAACATGAAAAAGGGGTGAACGGGAAAAGGAATAACTGGAACAGTGGATAGAAAGAGAACGTGGAACCTTGAGAGTAGAAGTCCAAAACAAGCATACACTCTTTCCGAAAAACCTTCCACACACAAAGAGAGGCCATTGCTGAGTGATACCCTTGCGATACATATGGGGAAAGGAGCAGGTGGACAGAATAGTAAACAAAATCGACCGAGCAAAAGAAAAGGATATTGAAGAATGGAGGCCGCCGAGAAAATGTATTTTGTCATAACCTGTGCGTTTGTACACAGGCGCACACACACAAATATACATATATACGTTAAGTCGTACAAAGGTCGCGCACATAAATATGAAACCCGAAAGAGAGGGAAGAAAGAAACTGACAGGACATTTTGAGAACATATGCACATGTAGAAAAGTATAAATACATAAACTTGTACACATTTATGCCTCAGCGACTTTATGTTCCATATAGAGGCCACGGGCACCCGCACGTATGTTAAACGAAATGGAGGGACGAATGAATTTGACAGGACATTTCAGTGTGCTTGTTCACATGCCCAAAAATATAAACGCATACCCAAACTCATAAACACACATTTATGTAGTCACGACTTTATTTATCATACATGGGCCGCGCACATAAATATAAAATACGGGAGAGAGGGAGGGAAGAAAGAATTTGACAAGACGTTGACATCCGTGAGACGGGAGGAAAGAAGAGAGGCGAGTTATGTCGAAAGGAAAGGAAGGCGAAGACGGAGGAGAAGAGTGGTGAGAGGGCGGAGGGGACTACGGGAGTGCATGCTTCCCAGTTTTGACCCTCTCCTGGCGCCCGAGGAGGGAATAGAAAGGGGGAGGGAATAGACGGGCCGGGAGGGTGGAGGGGAAAAAATTGTATTTGAAGACGTGGATGGGTGTGGTGTGTGTGTGGGTTGGGAGATATAAAAATAATACCCGGGAGTGTCCTAAGGAGGTGGGTCGTTCGGGAGCAGAGGGAACTGATAGCGGGGGATGTGGAGGGGAAAGAGGGGGAGAAACGCAACGTTCACTTTGCCGCTGCTCCGAGAGAAGGATTTACGACAGGGGCGGTTGCGTAGGGCGGAGAGAGGAGGGTGCGGCCAGGGTCTGGAGTAGGGAGGCGAGAAAGGGTTTGAAACAAGTGTCGGGAGAATAGGGAGAGAGAGAAGAGCGGGAGAAGGACTTGGGGCGTAAGGGAAACGGAGGAGATGCATCAATTGGGATATCCTTATTACATTTGACACACGTAATCGCGCGTCAAATTAAGGTAGATTTAGCGCTCAATTACTTCAGTAAAAATTTAGTGGATTTCGCCTCAATGAAAAAAAATTCGGTAGAGATAGTTGTTATAGATACTTAAATAGTAGCCCACTTATTTCACTTCCATTTGGAGACACTTGCTAAATAAATAAATACTATTTTCCATTGATATGTACGGCTGTGCGCTCCGGGGGAGAGGGGGTTTATTAATGAAACTAGGACGTTCAGAGGTACAGGCCACCTCAGGAACGTAGAGGTGTATAGCACGTATTTTCCTCATTTTTGAAATAAAATTAAATTGATTACTTGCCGTAACGCCATTTTAAAAATATCGTAGAAATATTTCTGCAGTATAAGCGTTTTTAACATACGGCGCGGAAGAAATAAGAACATTGAAAACCTGAAGTACGAGCTTTTCGTAGATTAATGAGAAATGCACAAAGAACACATCGTCTAATCAATATTATATTTGCCTTATAACTTCATAAATCTGGATGATATTAAATATTACGGGAGGCATCGACGGTGTAACTAGACACAATTCAGTTGGGATTAGTCGTGTTGTAACCTGTATCAATGAGGCAAGAGTGTTCAGTGGTTAGCATGTAATAAATTAAAATGAATGAATATTGTATTTTTATTTTTCTAAATTTATAAATCATATGAAATTTTTTATAATAGACGAGAATAAATTCAAAATAATGTAATTATACATGGCCTATAATGCGGAGAAAACTAATAAAGTTGTCGACATACGCATCTTATGAACGCCAAATCTTCTGCTACTCAAAACCTTTTATATATTTCTCAGTAAACCTAACTTCTCACCCTCTAAAAGGTTATATGCTCATGAAGGACCATAAGTGTACAGCATGTAACCAAATGATAATAAATTGGTATGTCAACAGCGGCAATGTTTTTCTAAAACTGCAATATAAATGTATTCTACGAAAAGATAGATTGAAAATAAACGCAAGATGATTTCATAATGAGCATTTTTATTTTCAAAGATCTATAATTTTGTTTGCTGAATCCTAGTCTTTATCGCGGAGGGATAATTTTCTCACCCGATTCAAAAATTTACCTCCTGAATACAAAATATATGTGTACATGCACAATATTGTATTCATATCTCCTATCCGGTGATTAGCTGACGCTTTCAGGCTTGCATTGATGTCATGGTTTTACCCAATTAGTGGATTAGAGTTTACTACAAACAAAAAAATGCAAATTACACGTAGAGTGGGAGAGGTTCAACAATATGTAATGAAGTATGACAACAGGCTAAAAGCGACACCATTCAGTATACGAGACAATACTATATGAGGCGCAATTTGATTCGACATTATTTAATCGATGCGCGATACAGATATACATCGCTACTTAACCCTTTACGTCGAATATCGCGCAGTATTCGGCAGAGGAAAGCGATGGACTGGGGGTGGTGAGGTCGTAAGGAAATGGAGGAAGAGGTTTCTATGGCGATGGGTTACCAACGGGGGAGGGCCAAGAGGAGTTGGGTCGAGAAAGAGGGGAGGAAGTTAAGGTTCCTTTTGGCCCACCAGTCCGAGAAAGGACCCCGGGTCTTCAATCATACGGCACAACAATGAGGCGATAGGGAGCAGGTGGAGTGGATATGCCATGTGAGGAGGACAAGGAGGGAGAGGTGGAAAAGTGGCGGCCAGACGAAAGAAGCAACGGGCGTGGCGGGGAAGAAGTAGACGAGGGAGAAATAGGATTTCTTTGATTCGAATCAACAAGGGACTGACGGAAGGAACAGAGAGGTAGGGATTGGAGTGACGAGTTCCCGGCTCGAGTGCGGAGGAAGGGGGGTTGGGAGGAAAGGGATAAATAAAGAGGTTTCTGCGGAGGAAATACCGTAGCAGCACCGGGTGTTTTATAACCATCCGATGGGAAATATATGGCCGCGATCCACGACGACCTACTCCATCGGTCCTCCTCCCACTCTCACAATGGAGGAAAGATTGTTCTCAAAGATTTTGCCTCTGTCTCGAATTAAATATTGCTGACGTGTCAACCCTCCTTTTATCTGGATGTTTCGAAGAATGAAAGGAAGACGTAAAAGAGTGAGACAAGTTATGGGACCCGAAATATAAATACGTGCTCCATGACGACAATTAAAAAAAACCTAATTCATGCTTTCTCTAGAAAAAAATGAAGATTTTTTTGTGATAATAGCAAAAAAATAGAAGAAATTTTTAACCAAGCTGTTTGTTCTGAACATTCATGTTTATTAGCAGTGTTTCACATGTAGACGAAAAGTATGAAATAAATGAATAGACAGGATTATTTTCAATGATGTTTAATAATAAAGTGGAGGAATATAATTGATACCGCTGTCATACTCCAACTAGATTTAATGGTTTAAAATTAGAGGCTATAATGGCAACTTTAGAGAGAGGAAAATGTAAATCAGAGGAAGATATACTCAAGCTATTCTTTGTAGACATTTTCATCAGTTACAATTTTTTAATGCAAGGAGTATGAAAGTGACAATACGAACCTTCAGCAGGGCTTCATAAGCTTCAATGATAGTGCGATAGAGTTCAGGCTATAGCCGTCAGATAAGCACTACATATGCCTATATTCCTTTTTTTCCAGGGCACCTATAAATCGTAACTCTAAGCTTGATGCAAATGTACCATTCTTTGCGGTTTTCAATGGGTGCCATGAAATAAAGACAATTTGATTTATCCCTTGGCATATAAGTAACGGGGTTCTGAGCGTATAAACGAACTTAATATATTTAAACGTGAAATCATTTTTCGGACAATAAAACTTGATTTGAAGCTTTTAAGAACGAGATAATATGATTTTTACAAATTGATATGACAGGGGTACACGTGAAATCTTATTACCTTAGGTATTACATATACAACTTCCGATACACACTGAAAGCAACAAAAAGAAACGGTAATATCGACAGAAGACATCGCAATGATTTGTAAGCAGTCAAATTATTGTGGTCCCTATTGATTTCCCAGAATCTCCAGCAACCAAATGTGGCATTTATTTGTTAACAAAAAGCAATAACTTAAGACAAAAAACCTTACTGAATCATTCATATCCGGACACAATTGATGTGGCCGTAACTTCTGGAAACCCTTTTGACCGTCGACGTTTGCAGAGAGTTAATCCCAGCAAGGGACGAAGGGATTCGCAGCTCGAAAACACTCTCGAGAAACCAATTAACGAGATTGTTAACGCGTTCGTTCCAACTTGCCTCCAGGAAAGAAATTCTCACGCATTCATTCGATTTCGAGCAAAAATTGAGTTCCGTGCCCTTTAAAAAATTGAGACCAGGAGGAAATGGATTTGGACTGCTTGCACGGAATCGCTGTGGCGGATCCGAAACAATCTGGTGATGGAAGACTTGCTCGGGACGATTCTTCGGGAAGAGGTAGGGAAAAAAATATCCTGAAAGATAAGGACACTCCTCTGGGAACAGATTTATGCGAGAATAGGACCAATGGAAAAAATTCATCATCAGAATCACTCCAAATTTATATCGTATTTTCAAGTTAAAAATGAAGCCAATTAATAAACAGTTCTAACGCCGTTTGAAGAATAAGTAAGCAAACAACCCATGATGGTGGTCTAAGTTTAAATCATAAGATCATGAAAATTGTTCTTTTTTTCATTTATTTAAAAGCCAAATCAGTATACTTCAACAGCACTGTAATCTTGGGCGGAATAATACCACACTGCTCTACCATACTTAATTCTTATCAGGCAATTGATGAGTGTAAACCCGCAAGCACAAATATTCTGTCTAGCTTACATTCCGGCATAACTTTACAATATCTTTTCAACACGTAAGGGTTTTCTTCAGAGCAATGATATCGCCTGATTGCTCCCATAAGTTATGTTGCAATCTCAGGTAGAAGGGGCGGTAAAACGGCTAATTTTCGTTCACGTTTTGGGCATCCGACTACATTAACTCTATGGGCGTTGTTAGGACACCACCGGCAATTTCATGATATATATTTCATTTATGTGAAACAAAAGCTATAAAATAAGACCCACATATTACACGGTGCTTCAGATGATTATAGTAATCCTTATCTTGAGCGTCTCTTCCCACTATGTTTTCTCTTAATGATCTATTGAGGTTCAATCATTATCTGCCAATCATCGCCAATTCAAGGAAGCATGCTTCCTCATACTTGCATAATAACGGAGTTCACTTACGGAATGCTAGCATACACCAAATGCGCCACTGATACGTACCGAAGGAATTATGAAATACACCAATAGATACAAGAGGCAATATGCACAACAAAAAATATCTGTAAGAACTTTTATGATATCATCAATTTCTAACAACACCTCAGATAAAAGATTAAAGCAAGGAGTACTTTTATTCATCACGGTGAGGGAAACTTAATTAATCCGCAATTATGAGGACTTACTTGAAAGTCAATGTTACATTATGAGCCTTGCACTGACCACAAGGCAATCTCGAATCAGGAAAATACAGCATCGCACCGTTCCCGAGGCCATCCACCAGGCATAAAAAATTAATAATCTGAGATTCAAGGCAGCAAAGGATTCAGCAAGAAGATGAGGAAAGGTCAAAGCAAAATCGTTTTATAGGAAAAATGGCACATCACAAGAAAACCAAAGGGCTAAAACGGAGACGGCCTTAAGCTAAGAAAGAGAAGGCAAAGGAGGATCAAGAAGGCTTTAAAGCAGAGGAGGACATGAAAAGAAAGATAGAAGATTCAAAGGACGGGAGTTACGAAGGACACAGTGATAGAGCTATAAGTTATGAGGAAAATGGTCCGGGAGATGAGCGGCGAATATACGCTTCCTTCATTAACACTTAATTTGAACGAGGTTAAAAGCTCCGGGGCAACGTCGAGATGGCTCTAAAGATAAAAGATTGGAGCCGGAATACAAAGGTTTGAGGATGAATAAGATGAGGATAAGGTAGAAAGAGAAAGTGCCGTGAAAGTTGGGGAGATGGGATATCTTTTGGTCTGGCTGAAATTGAATCCACGTCCTTTTTTACCTTTAACACACAGCCGCATGAGAAAGGGATACAACACAAGTCTTTCGTGCGACAAAAATACGATTTATTGCCAAGACAGAAACCACCCCAGTATCAAAAAGAAAATCGCTGCCATATCAAAATGGCTTACTCGGCTTCAATAAAGAGGACCCGGAAATGGATCAGTACAAGTGTCCTCAACCTTTTATACGGCAATACACAATTCTACAACCGACTCCAATCTTCCGCGCTATTTTCCCCTCCAGCATAACGATTTCAGGGGAAACTCAGTAAATAAGACTTAACCCAATGTTAGCGAAACAAGGGCCACGCTTTTGATATAATGCAGCGTTATCAAGATAATAAACACCCGCTTTACCTTTATAGGAGCACAGACCGTAACCATGTTCGCTTCTTCAGTAATAAACCTATAATAAACGCATCTAGTTGTACGTATTCTTTAATTTAGATAGCAAAAGATTCCTAAGGTTATTTATATCAAACCTTAGCCTTAACACTCAAAAAGCATGCTGTACAGTGAAAAGATCGTGTAACAATTGCTAAGATAAAAGCAGCCAACCCTATTACTTAATAAATTTAAAGGATTTCTCACCACGATATTCCCCTTCTCATTAAATCACCCGCTCAAGCGCATGATAGACAATGCTGAGTCACATGTTCAGAATTTCTAATCAGCATTCACCAGCAAGGAAAATTACGAAAATATTTGGCAAAAGGGTGACCTAGTTGGAATTCTGTAAGGCTCAAAAATAACTTCATATAAACCATCTGGATGCTCTAGACTCCAGAAAACACAGGTGGCAGAGAGTTCAGAGATTAAAAAACCCTAGGAGGTGGACATTTAAGATACGGCGATACCCTCACCAATAATTCTCCGGAATATATGAGGTAGAAATAGAGAAATATCTTATGCCATGCACAAACACCTTAAAATACGTGTATAAGCACGTGCTGCAGCATTGGGAATACAAACAGAACTAGATGCAATAATGCATATAACATTTGCATTACAGGACGACGTTATGCCTGAAAGTCACGCACAGCAGACATCACGCTTCCAACCTTCCTGCATTCATTTCCCTGTCGAAAAAACACGGCTCCAACGCACATTACACACGCGATAAAACAATTACCAATTGCGATAAATTTGACCGGAAGATATAAAGAGTCAAGCTGGGGAAACATTTTCCTTTTGATAAACCACGCGGAGTTCAAGAAAAATATGCTTATGATAGGCAAAACCCCTTAAAGCCTAAATTTGAGAACTGCTGAGAAGTGCTGTTCAACCCAATATGTCAAAATCCTGTCCAAAACCTGCCTGTTGAACGATATGTGGCCATTATGGCTGTGGCTCCTAGGGTTTTTTAATCTCTGATCAAGGTATTCGTGAAGATAAATCGGTAAAACGACTCAGTGGAATCTTGCCATATCAAAGAATATCACATTGTAATAGTATACTTAATATTCATCACAGTACGCAACTTGTTTTAATGATCCCACATCATAATTAAACCCAATTAAACAATCATGAAAACCATAAATTCTGACGATTTTGAAGAAATATTGAAACAGTCGATTACAAATTAATATAATGAGACATACTACCGATTTTATGTTATCTTTTATAATGCCATTCCTTTTAAATGTTTAGGTAGAAGGGACAAAAAAAACCTCAGAACTGGACTTAAGACGAGAGGCAAGGTGACTGATTGAAACATCGTCATGTAAGAGGATTAGGGATTGACGTAGAAGGTATGATGAGAAGTGCTGTTCATCATGGCTTGTAAAAATAATTTCGCCCAAGGTTAATAAAAACTGAAGGGTCGAAATGAAAATAGGTATGAAAGAAGATTGAATGGGGGTGAGGAAACTGAAATAGGTCTTTGGGATGGGTGATGAGGGGGCGCCGAGTGAGAAATGCTGAAGGAGAGAGAAGGCCATTTACGGAACGAAGAAACTATATTAGGGAGTGAAAATAAAAGCGCTAACGTAATTTTACCCGTTTTTCGCCGGAAAAATATTCTCTTCTCGACTTTACATTTTGCTTGAGAAAATCGAGCCCGTTTCAAGACTCTACAGAGGCGTTAATTGACTCGAAGTTGTTTAAAAACATTCGAAGCACAGAGTATCTAGTTAGTTCGTACAGGAGAGTTTCCGAATAGTTATCCAAGTTATAATTGCTTTTACGAGTGAAAAAGTACACTATGTTAAAAGATGAATATGAAACAGCTTTTCTTATATTCTAACATGTTCTCGGGGAATCGTTTCCAACGAATTTGGCTGGAAAATAATTATTTTTAAACTAGCGATTGATGGATAGCCAAGCGGATGTAGGGTATCTATAGACAGTATCAAGATAGTAACACAAAGTTTACATATTATATACACGCTCCATCACGTTTATAATTCATTTTAAGCGTAACCCGCATTCGTGGTCGATTTCAGCTTAAGTAGACCCCTGTTGTACTCAACCCTTCGACTTTTGGAGTATGAACTGAAGGTGGACTTCGGGGCGTAAGTGATAATTCATATTGATCGAATTAAAATGACAATGCTAATTAAGCACTGACTTAAGTCTTGGATCTTTCAATCAGTTTTTCAACCGTAAAAATGGAAAGAAAAAATATCTGATACCTGGAAAAAAAAACGGTAGTATATAGATGAAAAATAACCAAACCGAATTCAAATGACTACACAGAAAGAGCTCAATTGGAATGTGCATTGGCAAACGCTTTTGCATCGAAAGATAATTTGAAAACTGAATTTTTTATGAAACATATGTAACATAACAGGAACTTAATAAATAATAAAAATAGGAATATAAAATAGAATACTTCGTACGTATGAAATACAATGATATTAACCACGATGATAAGGCATTTAGAGAAAGCATTTTTCATAGGGGACTTCTGGAAGATTGTGAGACACAAAAAATTTTATTACGACTCTTAAGGTCAAGATATGACCATTGTCAGTTAATTGCTGAATGACTATCCGTACCTTAATGTGGAAAATCATGGAGACTATTTTTAATAACAAATTTATTCTGATTTTGAATGACTGATGAGGCAATTATTGCTCCTACGCTTGGAACCGATAACTTCGAATATTTCATCACATCTATAGATAAGCGGAAACTTCGTCGGGAGAGCTGCAACATTATAACTCCTGAATTTAGTAAAAGTGGTGGCTTTGCATACGGTATAATCATATAGTTAATAATTGGGATCAACGCACTGTAAATTCATCATTTATACAACTACAACATTATAGTGAATTGGCAACTCGAAATATTATAATGAAGTATGATAAATAATAAATCAAAAATAGATTTTTAAACTTATCAATCCACCGGGACACTGAAGATCATACGGAAATTATTAAAAAAAATAATTTTCTTACAAGTTAGTAAATATGTCACAAAAGGAGATGCTAAACTTAGACAATGACTCTCAAATGACATAAAGATGGCCGAGAGGAATCCCAGGCGAAGATTTAGGGCATATGGATTCCAGGAAGAGCAACATAAATGCGAAATCACTACCAAAGTTTTGGATGGAGGGCAGTTTGCCCGTACTTCTACTTCCACTCAAGCATTACCGTAGCATAGATTTCTATCATAAAAAGGAAACATAGAGCTATGTGCGGCATATAAACTACAGGTACCACATGACAATAAGTTCTGAGTCTCTCTCTTTAGAGATGACCCACTATTTTCGATACGGAGGGTAACATTTGAACTATCCATGACAATTATTACACTGATTTAAGATCATCTACAACACACATGAGCAACATTAACACCACGATATGGTGGAAAGTAGAGATGATTGATCATGAAAAGATAGTAAAGAGATAGGTCTATGGATAATTAAGAAAGAAGAATTGGAAAGCATTGCAGAAGAGTATAAATGTACATTTTATAACATTTGTTTCGTTCAAGTTTCCATTCAGAAATATGGCATTAAAAATAACAGCCCAGTAAATTAATGACGTTACATTACGGTAGTCACAGTCCCTTACACTCATGCATCAACTCCTAAGCAGTGAGATGTTTCAAATGCTGTAGCTTTATATTAACCATCAGCAAAGTCAGTAATAAGCACTTAGTTAGCTTATAGGTAGACCTATGGGAGGTGGATTCCAAAGATCGGCGCAATAAGAAAGACGAAAAAGTCGAGGTAAAGGTACAAAATCTGTGGGTCGAATTGCGTCAAATCCTCAAAACTGATGAGGCCCAGTAATGTCCCAAATAAGCTCCAAACGGATCGCTTACATACATTTCCACCAACGGACGCTCGCCGCGTAAAAAACAGAGAGGTATGCATTTCGTGGGACCATCGAAAAGTTCATCTAATTAAAGAATCACAATAAATGCTACTTTATGTTCATTAAAAAAACAATTCTGGAATTCCATGAAAAGATCCCTCTTGAAGGTAATGGGAAGTAGGCCTTCCTTAATTCCAACTCATTCATCTAGCACTATGGAGAACCTATTACTTGACTTATGTGACTAAGCACAAAAAATTGTTTAAAAAAACTAGTTTTAAAACTAGTTTTTAAAAAACACTAGAAAAAAGTAATTTGTCTTATACGCCATCCATTACATGGTACCGCGAATCGCAATGCGAGACATAGCAGAGCCGGGGACGGCGGGAAAGAAAACACAATTGATGGCAGAAATTCCGAATAATCAACGATAGAGGACAGAAAAATTACTCAGAGATGAAAGTATGTTGAAGAGGACGATAATGGACGAAAAATCGGTAGGTCATAGTCGGTCTAGAGTGAAAGGAAGGGTACTGAAATGTTGGGTCTATATGAAGAGAAGCAGGAAGTATAATGAGTGAAATTACAGTTAGAGCGGAGAAAGTATATTGATTAATTAAAGAGAAGACTGAAAACTGAGATTATCTCGATCATGGGAATACTTTCGGGTCGGGGGACCAGATGAGAATTACATGTATGGTGAAAGAAGAACGGAGAGACATCCGGCGTGGGCACTAAGCAAAATGTGCCAAGGACTCCAAGGTTCTGAGTCTCACCCGACGGACAGAGCACTACACTTCAATCACTCTCTACACATGACTGAACTAGGGATCAGAGCTCTCAACACATCATGAAATTAGATAGTGGATGAATCGATAATTTGCGACGACACAAGAATCTGAACTCTGGCTCTCGGGTTGGAAATCAGAACTACAGCACACCAACCTGATGCACCACGCTTTTCAGTTACTAAATGGAAGAAATGTCTTAAAGGTAACCGATCAACTGGTATAACACCAAACTGAGGAATCACGCGTTGAGGTGATTCCGGGGGAATATACTGGTCGGAGTGGTGTGAGAGGTGAGGTTGTCGACGGGGGATAGTTTCCACATTAATAGAACGACAAAATCAATCTCTCAAATTCTTACTATCGTTGGGACAGGTGCCTCAATGGTTTAGGAAGGCTAAACCCATACGGGCTCACTCCTACACCCACTTAAACTTCTTCCTTTCCATTTTCCGCGTTCTTTTACCGGTTATTCCTCTCCTATCTTCGAATTACCCTACTCTCCATACCTCTCTGAGTGGTTTAATTCATTGTGAAAGAAACATTTTGCTCCGGACTTTTTTCATCGTGCCAATTATTCAATTGTAAAGGCAATCATGGAAATTCCAAGCGAGCCTTTCAAGAGTGTTTTATTTTTAGATGATAATTGATTTTATTTCCAGGTGGCTAACAAGCAATTTACCCGATAAAATATTTCTATACGCTCGGTTGAATATCTGAAGACTTCCCTACAGTAGGATTTTCGGTCTCAGTGAAGTCATATTTCTCAACAGTTCATCAAATTATTTCCCTATAATGATACCTTCTCATGGCGTACATTCCTTTTCAAATGCTTAAATCAAAATGTTACTTTTTGTCGTACGATTCTTCAAAATATAGATAAAATCGCCAATGACGAAATACTACAAAGAGTACGGGAGAGAAGTCAGGTAAAAAACTCATCGAAAAATTAGAGACAGATTTATTCAACACATACTGGTATATATGATAGCATACTGAAAACTATAATGGGAGAAAAGAGAAATGGAAAGAATTTCCGATGAAGATTAATCAGGTAGTACATCAGGCGAGTAAAAATGACCTTAAAATGAATACCAACGAATACTTATTACGGCCAGCTGGCAAGGGAGTTGTGTGAGGATCTACAGCAATTCACTCAAGGTTTCTATGACAGCAAATGATTACGATGAAGTATGGTTAACGAAAGGGCGCGAGTGAGGATTATTTCGACGATGAGAGGACTAAAACTGGTTATTAAGAATGATGGCGACTGTTTCCTTTTACACGAACTGGGTTAAGATGAATCGCTGAGTTCGCCCACTCTCCCTACCTTTTACATGAGTTTCGCATCACCGATAACCGCCACCTTTGCCTCCGACCAGTTGGTAGGCCATGAGCTCGCTCGAAAGCGGCGACCTACGCCCTCCTGAATAGTTCATTCGTTACCAAGATTTATCCTCGCTTCTCGAGGTCCTCAGGACGACATTAGCGAACGAACACTAGCATGAATATCTCAGGCGGTTGCCCGGTGACCCGACTTGCTGAGCGTCGTGCACCTTAATCTGATGCAGACTTGGGAGGAAAATGTCCCGAAGAACGCCCGGCTGTGATATTGGCGAGAATGAATAATGCTCATGAATTTTTAAGGCTGTCCTGCCGGGGAAACCGCCACATACCGCTTGGCTGTTTTCTGGCAACAAAAGGTAAACGTGAAGAGAGCTCATTTTCTGAGGGAAAGAGTTCAGCCATGAAATGGGATGATGCTGCAAAAATTACTGCAGGTCAGCGCCAATGCTAATGCCGACTTATTGCGTTACAAGAAGATACTACGAGATCAATTTCAAGGTAAACATTACACTAACAAAACGGCCTATATAAAACATTACGCGAACCTTTGGTTGGCCTTCCCCACCCTTCGCCTCGGCTTAATGTGGTTCACGTAATGGATCACCTCCTGGTGGCGAAGGAAGGGTACGGTAGATGGGATGTTAAGCAGCACAGAAGAGCAAAAGGTGTGAAATGAGATCAAGTGACCCAAAACCGACTTATCTCGGCCGATTTCATCTCACCTCATCCTAATTTACGCAATACGGCATATGGCCTACTTCACCCAGAGCGCAAAAAATGGAGAGCAAAACAAAAAGTTCAAAGGGTAAAAGAGCAACTTAACAGCTCCTTTCAAATTCCTGTACACCGTGCGTATTTTAAAAAGTAAGAAAACCTTAATTATTCATAGGTGATTTAGAGACAAATACAAATAAAATCAATACCCTTAGCTTTACACACAACGCAATTCCAAAAGCACCACAAAGTTCAAATTTTGAGCATTAATGCAAAAGTGTATAAATATGAGGAAGAAAAGGATGAAACAAGACATAGATATGTTATGATAGACGAAAAATTATCATTGTCACACTGGCTCTAGAAGTATCTCCAGTTATAGAAGAAATTTAAGGTTCTAAAGAGATGACAGGAACAATAATTGGCAATAACAACTAAGCACAGAAGAATAATGAACACAATATATTTCACCGTATTATGTGATAATTCAGTAACAGTAATAATATGGTAAAAAATATTCAGTGCATGCCTAAAAATATTGAGCAAGAGATCTCGCTAAACATTACAACAGCATGGGAAACTGGAACTCCACTTATTGCATGTCTTCAAGATCAACTTAGTCAAGTGCATTAATCAATAGTGAAGACATCAATTATGTTAAATTTTACGGCATTCCAAGAAAGTCCAGTGTTTCTACGAAATAAAAAAACATAATATTCCCAAGTTTTTCCCGATGATTTACACATTTAAATGAGGAATTGCATAAGATAAGGAAACGGGAAAAGTTATAATAATATGGCAAAAGTTTCAAATTACTAAAAGAAAAATCCCATCCGGCAGCCGGCCCAAAACTAATTTATGCTAGCGAAAGATCGTCAAAGAAAAAGAGCTACGATAAGCTGATAAAAAGAAGTTAAGATAAGGGAGAGAAGAAAATAACGAGGCGTTCACCAGGAGGGTTAACGATAAGGCCCCGTTTCATAATTGGGACTGGAAGGTCGTACAGGTGTTTCGTCACATTCTTGCCCTTATCTCATACCCCAGACCCAGAGGGCACGGAGCTATCGAATTGACTATTTCACTCCTTCTCACGTAGAGGTATATGAGACCGAGAAAAACCAAGATCCGAGCGATGACGGGGAAACAGAAAAATGAGATGAAAGTGAAAAATGAGAACTTTGGAATGAGGGTAGATGGAATATCGAAGGTGGTGCTCGTGGCAGAGTGATCACACGGGAAATGGAAAGAGTTGAAGGGGAAAAATGCAATAATAATCCTCAAAAGTAGAGGCCTAGATCGCCCCGACGGCTGCATTTCCTGGAAAATCGCAATCAATGGAGATGAGATGTCGATGCACATTTCAGACAGGATTAGTCTCATTCTACGGAGATGGCGCACAGTTTCCCGGATTAGTATGAAGGGTACCGAAATTACGCGCCAAATAAATCAGAAAAACTCTTAATCTTTCCTCCCATCTGAGACAGTGCTCCTTGTTCGGCAATGTTATTCTAGAAATGGAGGGTATCTGTAATCCCAGTCCATTGGAGCTGCTAAGCTGAACTACGGGAAATGTTCGCGAGGAAAGAGTGCCGTCAAAGAGCGACGTAATTAATATAAAAAGAAAAGTTTCTCTGTCTGTCCGTCTGTCCGCAAATTCATTTCCCATAAAGAAATATGCATATAGAGTTCATTTCATTCACTAGCATTCTCTATTTCTCAGGCATATTTAAAGGAGAAATACTGGGGTCATAATATTATACGCAAAATCAAAGCAAATATTATAGAAATTTTTATTCTTTCATGCTTATTTCGTGAACTATTTGAATTCGTACAATTTTGAAAAAATTCTTAAAATTGCTATTAATGACGCATTTTTCGCGAACCGTCCCATTGACGACCGACTCCAGCAGAGATTAGTATTAATATATAGGAAAAACAAAGTCCCATAACGAGCGAATTACAAACGTTAAGTAGCTTTCATCATAAATGACCCCTTTTTTACAATGTCACACTTCTAAGGTGACATGGAGACAGAATTTTGTTGGATGAAAGGTTATTATCAAACAAGTAGTTAAGTTAGGCAAAGTTATAAAGGTTTTGAATATCCTACATGGAATTACAGACGACCCGCAATATTACATTGTAACTTGAAATCATGCATGACTCCACTTATCTGTATCATGGGAATCTAGAGTCCTTAGTTTTTCGACATGCGTGTGAACCGTAGAAAATTTGATGAATAGGACTTATTCCGAATAGAAGACTCAAATATTAAAAGTTTCTTCTCGTGGGAATCTTATATTTTTCCATACACGAACAATATTGCTCAAGATTGGCAAATTAAAAAACGAGCGAATTTTTCCATGATAAAAAAGGTCAGTTGGGTATTGATAGACATCATTTTACACATAAAATCCAATTGTGTCATGCTTGACGGGGGGTTAGATTAAACAGACCAATAAGGGAATGCTTTTTTGATGCTAAGGGGATTTCTGACACAAATTTGTGCGCTAAATCCGAATACACTAACGAAAATTGACTATCACGTCAGGATTTTGAGATATTACACCCTTGAACGGTTAAAAATGCAATTTTTAGGTCTTTTTGAGCTTGAATATTTCAGAAATCTAAGGTGATGGAGTATTTCTGAAAACGGATTCGAAGTCTACGTTAAAAATGCATAGACCCTAAAATTTGCTGGCATTTGTTATCAGAATACAAATATGGTTCTCCTCTACGAGCACACAAGACTTACGACTCGTTCATATTACTCTTAGTACGTACAAATAAAATAATTTGCTACAGATGTGACAAACGAAACGAAACTATCTAATAGTATAATCTTACCTCTCCATAATTTAGGAAAAGGTAGACATTTTTCGTAACAAATAAAACAAATACACTGCAGAAAAACAATATATAATGCTCAAATAAGGATAACTAAAATAAAATAGACAATCTTACTCCCATGATGTCAAAATAAAGTAATTTACCTAGAATACACAGTGCACTATAATTTAAACCATATTAAAACCTCAAGAGAGATGCAAAAAGATATATTCCATTCCGAGAAGCATGAAACGTCTTTAGTCAAAAGCCAACAAAAAACGCCACGCATTCAATATCTATAATGATAGCATTTTTTCGGTACATGTGAAAATAATGGCTGACTAAAAGCGTTGCCAAAACATCGATTTTCCATTAAAGCGGGCAACAGGGACTTCACACCATTTCCAAACACTTCAAACGCCTCAATCACCGAAAAAAACCGGAGGACGAGAAATCGGAGGGGACCGCTACGTGTAGGAGGGAGAGAAATGGGTGGACCGTGCCCGGAGGGTCAAATGGCATGGACAGTCGTCGAAGACAATGGATCCTGAGATCCGAAGAATGGGCGGATGGACTGAGTCACGTCAGGCCGCGGATGAGAGGGAAAGTCTCCCAAATCGTTCGGAAAGCAATCAGTGTGGTTCGTGCGAAATACGCGAGCAGAAGAGCGAAGGGAATACACGTGAGCGAAACAAGAGAGCAAAGTAGTTCAGAAAGACGAGAAATGTTCAGGAAACATTGCCAATCCAAACGATCACAACAGATACTAAAAATTCGGTTTTAAGACAGAAACAAATTTATAGGCCGAAAAAAGGGATAAAAACTACAATATAGACGCAAATATACGATAATCACTTTATGCATGAAAAAATAAGGAAATTCATCTAGACACTACACCTTATGGAGATAATACACACGCCTATACTAGCAAATGGTTTTTCACCGTACAATACATTGAAAGAAAATGGCCATAAACACTGGGATAAAAAAGATACCGCAGTAAAACTATTATCTTCGAAAATACGAGAAAAATATACAATGTATTCCAACTCGACTTTAACTATGTAAGTAAAAATGGCTAAAAATGTACCAGATTTACATCTTTGAAGCTATTCCTATGATCCATTTACTTTGAATAAGTAAGGTCATGCTAAAGAAATTCCAAACCAGTGACTTTCTACTAAAAACTAAAAACGGAGTCAACATACCAAGTACATACACATGTAAGAATTTATTAAATGCTTTTAAGAGGTTAATGGTATAATTTAAAGCCAATAGACGACAAACAGAATTCTCATAAATTAAAAATTTACCTAAACCTGATACATAAGTTTTTTCCGCCTTCAATGACTTCCATTTAACTCTGATGGGTTATATCTCCTACTCTCGATGCAATTTCAGCTCCAATACTTTAGGACTCGTGAATTATAGGGAAGGGTGGTCTGTACTAAGGAAACATATTACTACCTGAATTTATAGTCAAGCGTTTAAAGACTAATGAATCATTAAATTCTACTGAATGACGAAAACATGACTAACAGAAAGAAAAAGGAAAAAACTAGATTCGTACGAGATGAGGGAGTAGAATGCATATCCTTCAATTTTAGGCTGGAGAAATACTTTGTCGTGAATTCGACACGATCCAAACGTCGAGTAAATCTGCGGGGATTCACCCATCGTCGATCAAGGCTCGGCTCATACTGCGGAGCTCTCTCTTCCGAAAGCAGGTGCAGCACGATCAAAACCATGAGAACTTATCCTTGCACACGGAGTAGGGGGCTGAAGGAGGAAGGGCGAAGGGGGTTGGGGTGAAACTGGAGGGGGAGAGACGTCTATAGGAATGGGTGACTGATTCGTCGGGCACAAAAGAGATTTTGAAGAAGAGCGATAACGCTTCGCAAGGATTCGCAAGGAGGGTTATATGGGGTCAGGAAAAAAGATGTGTCGGGAGGGGAATGAGGAGAAGAAAGATTGAAGAGTCGCTAAAAGAGAATGCGAATCGGGGGGAAATTGCAAGATTCGGGGTGGGAATTGAGGTATGGCATGAAGTGTACATCGATACAAGCACATCGATCATTTCATATCAATTGTTTTTGATATAATACTTAACTTTCATCTAATCGATAAAGGGCTCTTGCGGTACTAATATGTATTTATACTCGAGTACACATCAGCATATTTTGAAATGCAATTCATGAGTGGGTGTATATCAAGTTCTTCTCCGATAATAGCTTTTTAACAATTAAACTATACATTTCTTTCGTTCCTAGTACACCAAAACGTTTATTTACAAATTAAATTTGATAAAAAACTACCTAAAGTAATGCACTCGACACTATACTACTGGTACCTAATCATTTCGTCCACAAATTCCTTTGGTACACATTAAGCTTATTCTAAAGAGGTAGGAAGTATAGATAAACAGTTGAACACATTTTAACACATTTGGAAACAACAAGGCATCGATGTTTATGCAAGGCGTTCATGCGTCGTTACTTTCAGACTTACCTAAGTAATACGCCAGGAGAAGAAACAAATAGTAAGAATTCCTTAGTATATTGTGGAAGAAAACAAGGCTGTTCCATAAAATCAATAGGAGGAAAAGTGAGGATATTGTCGGGAGGCGAATAGTTAAGATCATTTTGAGCGACCGCAATTCACATTCAATACCTTAAATGTTCACTGAATTTCTGTTATTATCCATTATGTTCTGTCAACCCGTCCATACTACAAATTGTAATGAAAATATTCATTATGTTGTAATTGCCAAATTATTAGTAAATTGCACACTAATTAACGCACTACCAATGGCTCACTCCACTAAGAAGCTATTATTTAACGAAATAATCCGTTCTCTTGCTGAATTGTTTCATTATTTAGGTAAAGCTATTACTCTAGCTAAGTTTTGGTAGGCACAATTAGGCGGTATTATACCATCGGATCGACATTCACCTGATAATACACTGATATAACCATATCGATACGTTTGATTCGACCGCCCATCCCATCGCGAGAGGAGGAAGTGACGCAAAGGAAATGGGGACGTCGGTTGAAGGGTACCATGGTGGAGGCAGGCAGGTAGGAGGCCTCTTGGGGAAGGGGTGCTCGCTATACGGGGGATGGATTTATTGGGGTCTCCGATTACGGATAGTCCAGGGCGAGGAGAAGGAGTGAAACTGCGATACGGGTTACCGAGGGGATGCTGGAGAGGAAGGAAGGAGGGTTGTAAGGAGGGAGGGGGGCGGGTAACAGCATCCCCCCCACCCCTCTCGCACGGAATACAGACGCGCACACGAACACGCCCACGAGAACAAGAAGGGAAGCAGCTACCTACGCGCCAAAGAGTGATTAATTGCTTCCGAAGGAGCGGGCAGGGGGAGGGGAGGGGAGGTCGGAGGATTCGGCGGGAGGGATGGCTAGGATATGGCCGGGGGGGTTTGGAGAGAGTGATCTGAGCTCAGGATCCTGAGAGGGGGTAGTGATAAAGGAAGAGACCCTGGAAACGGTGAGAAGAGGCGGGAGACAAGGGTAAGGAGGAAGCGAGGAGGAATTTCTGGAAGGAGATGTGGGACGCAGAGGGAAACAGGAAGTAGGCACTCCCCCTCCCTCCCGTTGTTGTTTTATCGCGAGGTGAGTCGCATCATTTTATACGAGCACCCACTTGAAACTCATTGTTTCCCGCAGAGTTTCTAGATATATTACATGGAGCCGTGAATACATCGGTACGCTCTATTCTGATGATCACTGCTGAAAAGAGGTTTACGTAAAATTAAACAATTCTGAGATTAGATCACTGGGTTTCTGTGAATATATATATCCAATCTCCTATATTATTTCTACTGTATAGATACCTTTTTCTCAACTTATACGCAACCAAACTCTACAAATGAGGTACCAAAATGCACAGAATTTATCAGAGAACATGCGACGGCATATCTTACTTCCTAAATATTGCTATTGTTTCCTAAAATTGGTTTTAAAAAATGGCCCTTGATATTTCTCTTAGGGGATGAGGCGATCCGCCATCTTGACGTCACGCACTTGCTCCATGGTGCAGAGCAAACCTTTATTTCAGGATATTTAATTGATACCAATTTAGTTTCAGATACATATTATTATATTTTTTGCAATATAACGCGCTTTCAACATTATATTTTTGGCAATATAACGCCATTTTCATGTGATGCTATCAAAATTCCAAAGCGATGCTACGTCCCTGAGTCCGATTTTGTCCGTGAGGTTTTCCAGACTGATGTAATTAACGAGGAAAATGTTAACAATTACTTAGATCGAGCAATTTTGTGCCCGAAAAATGAGGATTGTGATGCCATTAACAACCATGTTGTCGAAAAGGTTGTTCACGGAGCGTGTAAAACTTATTTCAGTCATGATTCTATTCAGAGTGATAACAGCGACCCCAGTCTGTACCCAGATGAATTTCTCCACAGTATTACTCATTCCGGCCTACCCCCTCACAAATTGGTGCTTAAGGAAAATACAACCGTTATGCTTATCAGAAATTTAAATGCTAAAGCTGGCCTTCTTAACGGCACCAGAATGGTCATAACAAAATTGGGAGACTTTACAATTACCGCGAAAATAATCGATTCCGGCAAGATTGTCCTCATCCCAAGAATACAGTTAACGCCGTCGGATCCCACCATGCCTTTTCATTTGACTCGCAGACAATTTCCCATTAAGGTTTCCTATGCGATGACTATTAACAAGGCTCAGGGTCAGACTTTGCAAAGAGCTGGCTTATTCCTGCCTGACCCTGTATTCTCTCATGGCCAACTTTATGTAGCATTCTCTAGGGTAAGATCTTTTCAAAATATTTTTGTAAATATTAAGGAAAACGCTAAACAAGTATTAACAGAGGATAGTGTAATTACTTCCAATGTTGTGTTTAAAGAGGTCCTCTGACCTCAATTTGTACATGAACATTCCAATTAAATTTGTACATAAGACCCTGCCTTTTTTTTCTACATTTTAAAATTAGAAACGCGCCTATCCCTCTGTGGACCTGCATTGAAAAGAGCGGGGGAAGCCCGCTGGGAGCGGGCGCATCACGCTCGTATATATATATATATATATATATATATATATATATATATATATATATATATATATATATATATATATATATATATATATATATATATATATATATAAAATTGGCAGTAAGCTTACCTTCGCACGCTAAAAATTTATCGTTGGTTACCATCATTCTAGCGTTACTTTACACGGTCCATTTCCTACACGTGCGACTTTTTTCTAGTCCTCTAGGTTCGAATTGTAAGGATTCCTTACATGTTTTTTCACTTGAACTGACTATTACTTATGATGATTTTCCATTAACCAAATTTACTTGAAGTAACTTGAAGCTGAGACTTGAATTAGGTTATAAAAGTATAATAATAGCAATAGACACATGATATAACGAGTAGCTTGTAACCGCTCGATATGAAGACCCCCCTTGGGACGACTGCATTGCTATCGCTGACCAACTGAAGAGTTTCATTGTTATATTCGAACCAGAAATACGAAAGAATTTAATGTTGCCAACACTGTCAAGACAGGCTATCTGAGATAGTCAATTTAGGAAAAATAATGATGGCGGGGAAAATGTCCTAATTATTCTAAATCCTCGAGCGCAAAATTCATAATGCTAAAAATGCACAGAATATATATTCACTAGATATTCGTACATAGCTTAACTCAAAATACCCTATTCAGGGTGATGCAAAATAATTATTTTACATGTTCAACCGGCAGTTATGATCTCTATCTTAAAGTAGTTAGAACACTGGTCATATTCTCAAATCTCAAGCCCGAGCCCATACACTGGTAGGATAACGAAATTCATAGTCTTCGATTGATGGCATATATAAATGTGGCTTCATTCACCACGTACGAAACAAAGACTTTTTTACTGCTTTTACTTATCTTACCTTCTAACCTCAATGTGTTCATAACGAAAAAAAAACTTATGAACTACAGCTTTGACTTCCCATTAGACATAAAAATGGAGAGAATTCACCGGAATCAACTCCTTCAAACGCTGTGCGTGCAGCGCTTGAAATAAGAACGCACACTAACTACCGATAGCTTTTATTTGAAACTCTAAACATGTTTTACGACCTTGATAGCTCACCAGCGCACTCGACTTGCATGCTTAAGACTGGAAGAGCAGTGCGCAACTTCTATGAAACTTTTGAGCCACCCACTGAGAAGCCTAAATCATAGCTGTAAGTTTCGCAATTTAAACGGCAGCAGATAGTAGTGAACCGCGAAGGAAACAAGGGGAACTTGTGAAATTACAAAGAATGTTAGCTTAGAGATTGCTTCTCCATAGAAATACGACTTAGTGCTCAGAATTGAGAAAGTTGGTAGAAATAACCCAAGAATTAAGAGAAACGTTTATCTTTTCCTTGCTTGGAATATATTTAAAATTGTAATTTGGAATAACCCTGGAAAATTTATTAAAAAGTTGTTTTCATATAATTTTGAACAAATGAATAAACAATACACTGAATAATCTATGCGGGGGTCGCTGATCCGAAGCTGATATGAACACTTGATTTTGGGGAATTATATTTGACAAAAAGACTATGCCTCAAGCGAAATCACTGAATTAACAAGCTGTAACCACTAGATACACATTCCCGCAGGACCAAAAGATAGTACAGTAATATTCTAAGAAGATGTTGTACAAGCTTTTTAAAGCAGTGAATCTCCCAAACCCCTCTAACTACATTACTGAAGCAAGTAAATGAAAAAAAATATTATTATTCGTTTAAGTGTTGTAGCAGTATCGCATAACTGCACACAGGTCAAATTAACAAGATGATTACTGAGTTACCACACTACAATCACAGGGTAAACACAGGACCAATGGATTTTGACGCATTATTCGGACAAATAAATTGCACATGCTATATAAAGCATGGAAATATTGATAAAAGATGTATTCCATATCATATAACTACAGAGAGGTTAAATTATTACAGGACGTAAGAAAATGGTGCACTGCTCACGGAGTTCATGAAGTAATTTCTATGGGAAGAGAGCATCGAATGGGGAAAAATCACTAGGGAACAAACGACGGCGTATTCCGAGCGCCGGGATATTTCCCCTCCACTGCTCATCCTGGTAGGCGTCCAATGTCCCCCAGTATTACCCAGCCACCCATCCAATTAGATATGATATGATCGCTTCGTCTAAGCAGGCGCCAAGGACTCGGCAGGTATGCCATCGACACCCACCCACGGCCATTCCGGTTGCACCGTCTCCGGGGAATCCCTTTGAGAATCGGAGGCAGTCAACCCACGAGGAATGATAGAGGGATAGAGAATTAGGGATGGGAAATCGAATCCAAATCATCGGAACCGCGGAATCAATGTACCTACTATAAGACTGTAAATACAGTATAACTATATCTGGGTGGCCATTATTTTCGTATTTTTATAGAAATTTCCGGGTGGGGATAGGTATTATATATTCCCGGATTTCGTGCCCGAATACTTGTTCCATTTTTCGTTAAACCCTTACATTGGCGTATAACACAGCAGCGCAACAGTTAATTTTTCAATGGAATGTAGCTAATATTATTATATTTATGAATAACTGAACTTCGTAGGCAGCACAATACAATGGGATGAGGTATTAATTAGTCAGAAGCAGCTATAATTTCAATCTCAACACAAGAATGAATCAAACAATTTTATTCTAGGAGTACCGGGAATGCCGTGCAATACTTTAGGATTGATAGTCCCCACTGGAACTTCCAGAGCTTTCATTATTGACGCATCTTTATAATTCATTCTTATTCGCTCTATTTTCCCAAACCCCAAGTGTGGTACCATCTTATTTGATTTCCTCTGCGACGGCTATCCCTCATCATCCTTATCCAAACCCAATCTTGAAGGCAAATCAACTCAAGCCTCGAAAAGTTATTAGCGAATTACCCAAGCATCAGAATTTTATCAATTTATCGATACGATGGTTATAAAATAATAATCGAATCCTACGCAGGATGAGGTAGAGAGATTGATAAAGTAAGCTCCCAGCGCACTGCGGCATCATGTGAGCGACGGGTAGCAGAGGAGGCAACATGATAATATTAGGTGCTTGACGCTCTAACTGATTTGGAACCTCTTCCGTGGGACAATGGTGAAGTGCTAAAAACGAGAACAGCCGGGAAATAAATTAGAAAATTGAGAATCAGAAAGAGGAGGAAGGTCGAAAGGAGGAGACACCACAAGGGAAAAACTTTCGAGATGCATTGAAAAAAATACCATCCCATTAAAACTCAGAAAATAAGCCAGCCAATCCGATTCGTTTCTCTAGCTTCACTTATTATCACAAGAAAGTGTAAATTCTAAATATATCCCACAGTAGTGATCTTTCTTACGATTAATAACAGAAAAGATAGCAAGACAATGACGAGAGTTCCATTCTCAACATTATGCAACACATGGTAAAAGAATAACCATGAACGCAAGATAAAAAACAAAGATTATAAAGGAAGAAGGCAGTGACGTGTATCAGATAAATGATGAACGCCATAATGTATAATTAACATCATTAATGCTTAATTTTCTTGAATAACCATTTCAAAATGCAAGTTTTAATACTAAATTACATATAAATGTAGAATTCTGCATAGAAACACTATATAATTTGCCTAAACCGATTATTAAACATCTATGTGATCCGATAATACCACGGGAACTAGATAAATTATTGAGCCAAGAGCTGAGATTTGATCAATCAGAATTGAAGAAATACAATTTAAAATAATACAATAAAATTCCGTAAGAATTGTTGCTATGACTAATCCGTTATTTCAGCAAAAAAGCATGACATATACTCATTCCGTTAGTTGTTCATCAATATCACAAGAATATGTGTGACAGAGCAGCTAAATATAATTATACACTCACGTGTTTTGATCAGGAATGGACGACCAATTACTAACTATGATGCAGGAAAAGCAGAGACAACTCACCTAAAAAGACAAAAAATAGAATCACCATCATTTTGATGACATTGAGCAAAACCATTTATTTGCAATTAATCACACTTCTAAACCAACAATGAGATTATAATAATGCACATAACTAGTTTTCTAATCATTAGAAGACTATCTTTATATGCTGGTGCTGATTCGCATTAAATGATCGAGACAATACACTATAAGCTATGCCGTCAGGCAAACGCCACCTCCTAGGGTATCTTTTATTTTAGAGTTTCTGAGTAAATGAGTATCGTATTTCTCCAAAGATAAATGAATTTCTGAATCAAGTGAATTGTATAATTCTACTTAAGAAATTACATGCTATAAAAGCGTAATTAGTTTAAGTTATTTTGAGAAACTGGAAATTGAATCCTTTTCTAACTGAACCATAAAAAATTAAAAGAGAGATAAATATATTTCAATTGTTCAGATAGACTACGTACATAATTTCAAAAATATTTAGATCAATATTTGTGCACTATTACAGAAACATATAATAGATTTAATTTTATTAATGTAAGCTGTTATGAGAAGATATAACATACCGAAAAAGTATACAAATTTTACGCGGATCCATTTTTCACCTCTCCCTTGGCATCGTAGTTACCATGCGCACGTAGCGCACTGAGTAAGTTTATTCGAGCTTCTGACCTATAGGAGAATTAAACGAATCTAAAATTTGGTTCGCCTTTAAAGACCATGTTTTGAGGATTAAAAAAAATTACATTCCTGCTATTAGAGCGACAGTAGACTAATGCTGTTATTATAGCAAGTTCCACAAATCCTAATCTAGGAAACACCCGAATCATTCCTACGCCGTCACTACTTTTCCGGGAAAACTTCTCTTTCCCGAACATAAAAGAAGCAAATAGTCAAAGGTGATGGTCGCGGGGGAGATAAAGTTCAATACACGCCTCAAATAAGACGCCACCCAAGCGGAAGAAAGTACGCATGCGTCACCGACGGTCGAATATATAAATACTGCGCTCCTTTGAATGTGGGTTACACACCCTTGAGTTTTCACGGCTCCATGGCCATCAAGGATGAGGGGGGAGAGGCGGGAGGGAAAGAGTAAGCTCGTTTTTCTCACAAAAATCCGGGCCGGGCCGAAAAAAAAGGGAGGCGTGATCAAATTTTTGGAAGGATGGAAAGGGAAAGTTGAACGGGAAAAAAGGAGCGCTCTTTTTTGCGCGGTTGCCTTCCTTGTGAGTCTGAGAGAAAGAGAGAGAGAAAGGGCGGGATAACCCTTCAAATCTGGACGCCGCCGGCTTCGATTGTCACGGGCAGGAGGATATTTGGCAGTTATTTTGAAAGGTACCTGCTAAAAACGTAAAACTCACAAAGGTAAAGGACTAGGGCACCATCTACGCGTTTTTCCAAATTAGTAGCGGATCCCAGAACAGAACACTGTGCTACTCCTTCACCCCCTGCAACTATTTTTGCAACTATTTTCCATCATACAAATATTTAATTTAGTATTATAAAATTATTCACATCTGATACGTCCGTCTAGAGGATCTAAAATGGCTACTTCTCTAAATCTCTTACGCTTATTCGTAATTACCCTGTTAGGCTTGTTATGATACCTATTTTGAGCTCTTTAGTCAATTTTTCTACATTTATCACGTCGAAAAATGGCTAAAACTCTCTGTACCCCAAGATATCATAAAGACGAGAGTTGATATTGCAATAATACGAGCTGCTGGCTCTCAATGCACACTGCACGGCATATAAATTATTATTACAAAGAAAATCCTAATCCAATGACTAAGAAATACGCAATAAAACACAAAGAATACTTTAACCGCATTAAGTAATAGAAAAAGTCTTGCTAAAAAAAGTAAGCCTATGTCACGTTTTGACAACCGGAACAATCTCTTTCACTATGTGGCGGGAGTATTTCCATCCTATTTGTCTATAAAAGACATGGCTTTCGTAGTTAGAACAACTATAAAACCCCATTCAAGGCTGATTCATAACAAGGCGACCGCAGTAACTCTATTTAAAGGGTATTTGATCCTTAACAGAGAGTCAATACATTCAGCTAGTAATGTATTCTCACAATAGTTGACAAATTCGCATATCAAAATCGGTCAGATTGCGAGACCTCAAAGCGACGAAGTCGGTAGAACAGTTTTACCTCTGCCTTAATCAAAGTGAACACATACTAGAAAAAGCAAAGCATTGTAGGTAAGGTATCGACCATAATACCAAAACTACCGATTGAGTGCGCAGTTTAACTGACACGTGGAATCAAAGTTTACGCCCAAGTTTCGCCGTCAAATGGCGAGTTAATTAAGGGGAAAAAACATGAGGCGATTGACACGAGGCATAAAAATAAGCATCTGACAACCAACAAGCAAGCCCTTTGGAAAATGATATGCGGAGAGAAAGGAGAGAAAATAGATTGGACGTGCATGGGAATGATAAGAAATATGGGAAGCACGACAAAAAAACTGATCCAAACAGGAGAGAAAATAGAGATTTATGGGGACAGATAGGAAATATTTATCAATTCCATCGATAAAGACGGAGAAAAGAAAAGAGAGTGCGAGACGTGGTGGAATTAGGTCCCGCGCGGCCGAGGGGATGGATGGGGTGAGTTTTTTTAAAGCGAGCAAAAGAGAGAGTCGAAAGATGAGAGAATTTTTGATGATAGAGGATGGAGGTTTGGGAAGAGAAAACGGTTCGAGGTTGAAAGGTTGTCAGGGTAGGAGTACTCAGCGAAGTGGTAGAAGCGAAAAAATTACCAAGGTTCACGGGGATAACAGAGTTGAAAAAAAATAACGATTGAGTGCTTTAAGGAACCAACTTACATCCCTGCTATCAATGTCTGAGATCTCGGTGGCACTCGGCAGCTTCGAAAACCACGTCACAGAGAGGATGAAGAATATACCAGGTTGCTTCATCAAAGAGAACGAGAGATCGCATAGTCCTTTGTCCACTTACCCCGCCCTCTTCACACAGATGCCATACCTGAAGACCTCAGATTGAAAACGACACCAACTTATGCGATGTCCACACAAGAGTGGTACCGATATACAATCGGCTGCCGAAAGAAGCGTTAGCGCCCATGCACACCGGCCAGATTGAATTAAATCAATTCGGGTTAAGAGAAGTTATTATGGACGAGACACTCCCGACACAATCTATCAAGAGAGTAATACAATAAATAAAACAATATGCTATATGCACTTAATTTTACACAGCGGGACTCAATGACCTCTCTCATTAAGGTCCCTTTCAATATGTACTGCCATTTATATTAGGCTGACAAAAAGTGCTGTTGATACACCGAAAGTCTTCCCATATCAAAGCGTTGGTCGACATGAAAAATTGCAGTTCTTTTATTTATTTGTTGGTTCGATTATTAATTTGGTATCGCATTTCGCAATAAAATTGAACCCTAGCTCAATTTAAATCAAGGCTTTCGAGTAGTTCTAAAACTAAAGACTGAGGAAAACCACAGTGGATGAAGCAGACTATACTGCTGATTCTAGATTATCAAGTTGTTAGGCCAGTAAGCGAGGCTCTTCACGATCCCATCAGCACTTACTTAACGGCAGATAAAAGTTGGGGAGGAAATAGCAGCTCCTCGCCCCCACTGAATGCCTTGAAATGCTTGAAAATTAGTAATGCGATGGCAATTCCTCTCAAAGCTGGAACATTACCCATTTCCCTAAGGCATCCATTTCTTATGGAGAGCTTCCTGCACGCACCGTCCAATAGAATCAAAGGGCACACGTTGAACCAGGGATAAAGTCGAGGGGAAAGTACCCCGACAAGAGAGCGGTGCGTATTTGGGATATCTTCGAGAGTGCATGATTAATTCAGGGGAAGAAAGGCTGTAGCGTAAAGGTCCAGTAAGGAGACGGGAAGGGCAGAGGAAACCAGAATAAAGCGGAGCCTCCTCTCTCACTCTCACAGTTCCCTTGATGGCGGTTCCACTGTCAAATTATTTCTATGCCATTCATGCATTCCCGGGCACTTAGGAAAGGGTGTACCCCCTTCTCTACATGGCGATGAAAATAATGTATTTGATATGTTCAGCACGTGTTTATTTTAAATAGCTATAAAAGTGAGAATGGGCGAAACGTAACGGGAAATAGTATTTTTTAACCTAATATTGATACAATTATCGCGAAAAACTCAAGAAGAAGGGGACTCTCCCTGGTAAACGAACGGTAATAAAATTTAGACACCTCATTTCATGACACCTCCAACTCATATAATGAGTTATACGCATATTATTTCAATAATTGAAGACAAAATGAGCAGGTTCGATAAAATGGCGCTGTAATCGAAACCTGTGAAGGAAAAGTTAACAAATAAAATTTATATTCATCGGATAAATAGCATATTATGTCTTTTCATTTCATTTTAATAATAGTTGAAGCATGGAATAGGAAAAAGAAGTATTTTTCAAACAACAGAAGCTAAACGGTGGAATGAAGTATTAGTTTTGGATCAGTTGCATTGAAATCTCCACATGCGAGGTTTTTGCTCCCTTTCCCCTTTTTTTTGCTCTAAATGGATCGGTTTAAACCAGTGACTGCCTCATTCCTAAAAGTCATTTCAACGCCAAAAACCGGCCTTGAAGGACTAAAGCTACGTTTTCATGGACGCGTCAGACGTCATTTCTTCGCGTGAACCGTTTGCATGCAAGCAAACCACCGTGGGAGCTTAACCTGTGCCTCTTCTGGGCTTCTTTTTGTCCCTCAAATACTTATTCCGGAGGGCTTTCCACCCAGCCAACACATTTTTTGCAGCAAAACACAATGCTATTGCCACAAATGCATCAACACATGTAAGCTTTGGGAATCATCGGAAATAAAAGTTGTTCTTACCTTCCACTTCAAAGAATACTCCTATCTCTCTCCACGCCTTCTCCCTTAGGTTTCTTTCCTTGTATTGACAGTCCTTATAATTGTACAGGTACGTGTACTTCCCTCGAATTTCGGATATAATCATTTCATCCATGGAACCTACACTTCAGCGGTCAGCCATGTTTGTGATTCTACGCGTTCCACGCGACGAAAGTTGAAAATATTTCAACTCGGGCGACGCGACTCTACGCGAATATACGCGAACTGACGCGAAGAAACCCAGGCTTATGATTGGCTGAAGATCTCGCTTTTGGGTCCCTTCGTCTGAAACGCGTTCATGAAAACGTACCTTAAAGGCGCATGAATGCCTTCCCCTGCGACCACTCTCCCTTCCCAACGAGAACACCATCCGCGACGCACAAAGCGCTCGCCTTTAGACATAGACTCACTGAAGCACACCAACACAAGTCTTTCTCCCTCACCAACACACGCAAACGCGAGAGAGCAGTAAGCCAGGATCCCCTCACTTGCTCGTCTCACACCTTATCCTTCTCGCCCCCTCATACCCTTTTTTTCGCTCATTTCGAACACTGAAGGAGCCGAGGCCGCTCGGGGGAAGTAAATATTTTTTCATTCGTCTTCCGCTGCAAATTATCTCGCGCTGAGTCACGAGGGCGATGGAACCTTTTGACAAAGAACTTCTTAAAGGGCTGTTTGGGAGGGAAGGTGAACGACGAAAGACACCGCTGACTAATTTCATCCTCACGAAGAAGAAAATTATGATTCGCGTCAGGACTCCAGAGATCTCTCAGGCAATTGATCTGCAGCCACGACCGATCCCGCCCTCTTTTAAATAGAAAAACCTTATACTTGAACTAAACTTTTAGTAGTGGGTCTTGTTTAGCTTACATCTACCGGCGATCACAATTCAGAGTTCATGATCAAATCTCCTACACGAAAGTGAAGAAATAATTAACTTTCCCGTCAATATTTACTTTTTAATGCGTAAAAAGAAATGTTGCTACTTCCCTAATAAAAGGCACTCAAAACTGTTGGCGATGCTCTGATTAAATGAATGAAATGTTAGAGGAAAATTTACATTCCTCAGAGTAAGGATTAAATTTAAAAAAAGAGAATAGAGAAATGATTTACAAGTATTTTGATACTCAATTTGACTCGAACGTACCAATGGAGGCCCTTATACTTGATGGCGGCAGCAAATTTCATTCGCCTTCCATTCTTAAAATTAACAGCAGCTACAGATGATGTCTCGCTTTATATTGCAGTATTTTACGACAGTGATAACATGTAATATAAATGGCAACACATGATAAAAATGGACAGTATCCGTAAACGTAGGATCCCACGATATTATCATACGCTAGCATTTTATCCAAATGCATCAACAAGCTACAGCAATGGGTAAACGCAATCAATTGCCCATATGAATCATTAACCAACTTACAATGGTGCAAAATGTATGATACAATTGTAACGAGCATTCGATAGTTGGAAAAAAACAAATCGTGTTCTTAAATTATGCCACATAATTTGAAAAAATGATGCAGCTGACGTTTTGTTAACAAATTAGACAAGATTAAAATGATTGCATAAACATTTAAACCATTAGAGAACTTTCAAGGAGTCAAGGAGGCAGAAGAAACAGATTTGGAACCCACTTTCCCGAAGAAAATTTCGAATATTCGATCAACTCTGCTGCATCAGCCATGGGAGATACGGAATTCCTGTCCACTCTCAAGTCTCTCGACGAAAACTCAGTATCGTTCGAATTTTTCTCCTTTTTTCACATTCAACCTTAACTGGGACATGGTTCGACTCGGCTCCATCGAAAGATTTCTTCTTGATGCCGCGGCGAAGCCCAACTTTCCCTCCAGTTGCCATTCGGACCAAGAGGACATGTCGAAACGGAACTTTATAAAGCGATCCTTTTCTTCGAGGCTGCATGTACCTCGCGCTTCCATATGTTCCGTCCCTCGCCACCTCCTTTCTCGTATCCGTCCTCATTCCTACCCCGCGTCCCTCCTGAGTCGTTGGTGAATGGCGCGCGACGCATGGCGGATGCCCGGACGGAGTAGGGACCAACTTCCAAATTAGCTCACTTCGGACGGACGCCCAAAACTTGCCTACCCCGCGAATCACGCCTCCCTCCAGCACCTCGACCTCCGAAATTCTTAACAGCCCTCCCAACGTCATGTTTTCTTTAGAATCTTCCGTTACATAAATATACTTACCTTCCTCTCCACTCAAAAAGCTCTTCGTCAAGATCCTTTGCAATGACTGGTTCTTGGTCTACCTACAAAGCAGTGTCTGTACGCTTAAGTATTTTATTCATCAGGCAGTATTTGTTAGGGAAAATTGAACAAATATACATACATCAAGTAAAAAGCTAGTAAACTGGTATACTACGAGTATAAACATAAAAATACTATACATTTATTTGGAAAAATTTCCACAAACAGCGGTGCGTTCTATTCCTCGTGGCCACTATCATATTACGTGCTACACGTAAGTATATATTCATATTTAACGGTTAGAATAACTTTTCAGGGTTAGAATAACTTTTTTTTCATAATCTACACACATTTTACCCAAAACAACCACAGAAAATGTGGAAATGCCTTTAAAAGCCCTATAATTAGCGGATATTATGGCATTATAAAAGTGCACTCAAGTTAAACGAGAATAGTTCTTTTAAAAAAAGCCTTCCCGTAAATTCATACCCGCATTCTATCTCATGTGATAACTTTTCCCTCAATGCAGTTAAGCAAACATGTAAACCGGTATCATCATCCTCACACTCAAGCTTCTCATACTCTTCTGTTTCGCCTCCTAATCACGGCCCTACGGGTACGTCTTACCCTCAAGGAACGAGGCTGGGGCCAAGACACACACAAGTTCCCAGTCCATTATCAACAGTGCCATGATGCATCGTAAACTCCTCAAAAGTACATATTTTGGAGTATATTTTCACCTGCCGGAGCCTTGAGGATGTTAAATACTCAGAATAAACCAAGTACCTAGCGATGAAGCTTAGAAAAACTCTTCGTGAAATACACTACGCTGGAAATAACTAAATTTTAGGATAGTAAAATGATTTCCTCGATCGCATGAATTAGTCCAACATTTTCTCGGGATGTAGCAGAAAACCGGTTAACTTGGTATGAAAGTACTGAAAATATTCATGAATCTATGACAGATAATAAACGATTCATGGCCGAATCAAAACTCTTTTTAGACGACCCAATGAGGATACAGAAAACAAATCCAAAGCGAGGAATATTGAATATATTGGTCTATATTTAAGAAAAGGCATACCAGCATACCTTATCACTTAAAATTCCAAGGCGCTTCTCCTCAAAGGCAAAGAACATGAAACATTATTCATCGGATCTCTTGTACATCCCATATGCCATAAATCTTCAACGAACGAGATTCAGCCAAACCTTTGGAATCCAACGCTAAAACCCGACGCAGTTCAATTCTACAAGAGCGCTATCGAGGGATTTTTACGCTCTTATTCCTTTACCGTTCACGATGAAATCCCCTTCCCTATCCCCAACGGGCCGAATCCTTTCCCCACTCCCCTTCGTTAACCAAAAATGCACCCTCTTAAGAGCCTCAGAGATCCCCCATGGGAGAGAAGCGCACGGAACACTATTGCGTATTTCGGCGCAAAACACAGGAAGGCCCGAGACCGGTCCCTCCAACGAAGAAGGGCCCTTGGAAGGGCCGTTTAAGGGCCAAGGAGGAACAGAGTGGGAGGGAGAGAAGTCGGTGGCCAGCCTCTGTTTAAGGGTCCGAATGAAGACGCCATCCTATAGCTCTCGGGCCATTATTTATCACCAAGCCGAGGGTTGGTTTAAGCAAATTAGCTCCGGAAACTTAGTGTGCTAGTTCCTCCCAGGGGAGAAACACAGCCTCCTGCTCCCAGGCGGAGCAGATATCAAGCAGGAGGGGCAGAAAGGGGGAGTTGTGGAGGGGTGCTGGTGTAAAGGAGGCGAAACTCACGGCACTCACGCCGCGCTATCGGCTCTCCTCCGCCTACCGCCTTGAGACGGGAGAAGGGAGGGACATCTAAAGGACGAACGTCCTTTGTTATTCTGACGCGGGGATTATGGGCTTAATCGCAGCTTGGCGGAAAAGGAGAAGACGGGGCGGAGAGGCGGGGGCTTAAAACAGCGCGGAAGGACATGCCGCCGCTAAATATTTCAGAAAATCCACCGAGATGTTCGGGGCTTTTTTGACCCGAGGAGAATTAAATAACTATAAAATAACAATAAATCATGCTCCGGAAGCATGAACGTTCAAGAGGCTTTCCAAGTATACCACCCAAAACAAATTAGCTTAGTTTCGCCGTTTTTTTTGGGAACATAAGAAAAGATACACGGATAAACTTAGAATTACTTTCTCGAGCGAATTCGTCCAATGCCTTTAATAATGATGCTTAATACATATTCTAACCAGCACGACATGATTCTCCTTCATCCATCATTCCGGATCTTTTGTTCCAACAAAATGTATAAGATAAAATAGCCAAATCTTTGCAACGAAATAAAATGTTTCTCAACTATCATAACGTGAATTTATTATGCGCCTTCAAATAATCTCTCAAAATGTCAAATAACGTTCCAATTCTCACGATCACGGGACGTCTTCCAGAAGGTACCGAAATACTTTTCTGACACTTCTCGGAAAATTAGGAGAAGAGAATGGAGAACTGCCATTTATTTTCATAATATTGACTAAAGTTTATTTGCTCACAAGGAGACAAAGTTACACTTTCCCAGCCTAAATTAAAGCATAATTTAGTTTTATTCATTTAAAGCATTCTGGAAACTCTTTTTCCCAAATTATATGAAAACAGCTCCATCTCAGTCGTAAATTTAAACTTTTCCTCGCCCTGAGAATAACTAAAGCACATGGAATGAAAATCTCCATTACAGAATTCAAATTAAACATAATGTTTGCATAGCTCAGTACTTCCTCTTAAAAATAGAGGGCTATTTAACGAAGAGGCATAAGCGTTCCATCTATGTTTACTTAATATCAATTTGCTTGCTTTGTCAATCAAGAGAATAATTTTTTGTGACCACGATAATTCTAATTCCATTACTACAGGGCACTGCAGGAAAGGAGGACTTTTAACACTGCAACCCAGATATCTCAGTGAAACTTTTCAAATAATGTGTGTGCTTGTGTATCTCATAACGTGTCTAATGATTTATTCACATTTTTGCATTCATATAAATTAATACATATGCTAGGCTCAACACGTTTTTAACTAAATTAACTAAACCAGATATGGAGAACATACATGAAGAAAATTAGGACATAAAACTACCTCAACTGTGGAAGTATAAAAAAGGAAAAGAAAGAAAAGCTGAGATAAAAAATATGCAGGTTGTATAGTTCATATCGCTTTTACTATAAAATTAGGACAAGTAAAATGAATTATCTCATAGAGAAATATACTTTTCTAATGCTATGCATTGGAATAAGAAGCATGTGAGATGGCATCGTGCTAGTTCTGAGAGTGGCGGATACCTTAGTTTACCTTTCACCAGTAATAATCTCCATATTTTAAGAAGGCAGGCAAAGGCGGGTGGTCATTGAAAAAGTCATACAGGCATGACAAGAATTGCAGACCGTAATCTTAAAAAAATAAGAGGGTACTATAGTGGGCTCGCCCACAAAAATAAATCTTCCAAACGCCCGCATGGTCTCTGGTCTGGTTAATGCGGAGGAGTTGACGAGGCGATGTGCGAGCGTTAGCGGGCACGAAGATTGGAGGGTGTTCCGATGGGATGGGATGCATGTATCCCTTTGATATCGGGCGGTTGTTGCGTGTTTGTGTTTCGGGGGTTGGCTTAATTTATGCCCCCTTAAAAGCGACGGGAGTTGGGATGAATCCCAAACCGTGGTGGAGGCTCAAGAATCCTGCGGTTATTGTGCTTTAGAGTCCCGGAGGTCGGGCTTCTGAATTTTAAGTGGCAGTCAGTGACGGAGGACAGTTTCTCCCAGAAGTGAATGGTTTCAATGTACGCTGTTCCATTGTTCATCTAACTAAATTTTAAGAGCCCCAATAGTTCATGAACGCTTGTAAAGAAGGATATGACACACTAATTGCCAATAATACTTTGAGTTCTTTCTGTAATCCTATAGGCAACGTGCTACAAAAAAATTGTCATCATGCATCACCCTTTTCAAAGCAATATTACGTGAACGCATCAGTGAAAGATTAGGGAAAATGTGGATACACAACACACATTAGCGTCAGCTCGATCGAAACGTACACTTCATGTTCATTAATAGCTCAGAAAAGTCGACTATAGCCGGGAACAATAACAGTGGTTAGGGTTAATTAGCAGTGATACGTTTAAAGCAAAGCTTGAATGAATTTAATGAGGAACATGGGCGATGGTAATGAATTATCGTACTTCAATTTTTTATTTATCATTATTATACGTGTGTTCGTACATATTTATTAGGCTAAACTTCAACGCTATACTTTATTTATACTCACAACCCCAAAAACAGCACAACAAAGGCCTATTACATCGGGCATTTTAACATTAACAAGAAACGAACACAAACACCCATGTCCTGGGCAGATAATATTTTACCCAGATGGGACTCGAACCCACGACCCTCGGGGTAGCAGGCGAGGACTTTACCCCACCGCCACCGGGGCCGACAAGCTTCGAAGAAGCTTACGACGAGGATAAGTACACGCATTTTCAAAACGCTAGTCAGTATTCAATCATTTAGACTGAATAGGCATATATTGTTATTATACAGACAAATCAGCCTCAAAATAAATTTAATACCAGGTAAGGCATACAAGTTCCGAGGACTGATATAAACAAGAGATTACCGCAGGTTTCGATGAGTGCAATCTCAAACAGATGTAAAATTTCTGTATAGAACTTTAACTGAGTAATGCATAGTAAACGTCTCATGAGAATAATTATAAGGTTCAAAATCATTTATGCATAAGTTTTAATAACAATTGTGACAAAACAACAATTAGGAGGCCAAGATCTATACCGACCGAAAACACTCATGGAAAATAGGTCGTGACATATTCATGAATAAGAACGGAATGCGTCAAGAAAAAGATATTCCAGCAAACCTTTCCTCTAGGCGAATTTTCCATACCGTTAATTTTATGGATTGAGTTTGCTCGTCGATACTTTGAAGGGAGATTACTTCTATCGGTTTGGAGGAGTGCAAAGAAAAAAAATTGGCGAACTACTGGAACTAAACCTGAATCAATCAAGAATTAATTAATGCTAGGCCTTGGATTCCGGGAGCAATAATCTGCCGAGGAAACTATTCTAGATGCATTAAGCACTCCAGACATTGCCTCTGATTCTGAGCCAAGCCATCGTAGTTTGAAAGGAAAAAAGGAGAACAAAAGAACTCAAGTTTTTTGAAGTGCCGGCGCGCCGTGGTTCCCAAACAGCGTAAAGAAAAAAAATAAAGGTAATCAGTGGATCTTAATGACTGCTAAATCGAGCGATAGAAGTACTAAGTTTTGAAGATGGAATTTAATCGGTTACCCATTAGAAAACTATGTATACCGCATGAAAGCAATTTTATACTCCGTTGTTTATGGAGGGCAGCCTTCAGTGAATTAGGATTAAAATACCCCAAAATTTCACGCTGGCCTTAATAAATGCATAAAAAAACTTGAGGATCAACTATCACATCTGTTACTTCTAATTCCGTGGCATAAGTAATAGTGCAATTGGGCAAATAAATTCACAGTAGTTAACAATTTGTAAAAGTTTTATTCATTACAAATTTAATTTTTCAAAATGTTTGCAACTTGCCGAAGGGTCTTTCCTCTTGAAATCGTTAGGTGAAATAGAACTAACGTGTCTGATTAGAATCGATTCATACAATGTAAATGTCTTCATCTGCAATGGCAGCTCACTTAGTCATTTCCAACGAAGAGTTTTATGGAAATTTCTTTACAAATAGAATCATATTATATAGAAAAAAACCCTCCCTTTGACCACCATAAACGGCAAATAGAAGGCTATGAAAGCAACCAGACCCAAAATGATAACAATAATACATATTAGCTTTACATCAAACACCCTAAGGAAAAATACGTCAATATAATGACAAAATGCCATGCAATTTGTGTTGTATCTTCGGTAAATTCTCTTTCAATGAGTGAAATAATGTAGAATGTACTGGTAGACTTGAGGTTGTGAACCCGAAATGGCAGATAAAATTGAGTTTTAGAGTTGCATTTAAAAGATATCGCAGACAAATAAAAGAGAAATGATGGGGACTGTTATATGTGATTTCGCGGCTCAGATTTTATCGACGGCTATTGGAAATAAACAAGAATATTTTTTTTACATGGCCACGATTTCAATTTATCATCAATAAAGTGTGATATGTGTGGTATCCAAGGGTATGTATGTTCCATTAAATCTCTCACGCTTACTAGAAAAGGATGATTTTATTCGATAAACTCTAATAATTTTACAGCCACAATGAATAAAAGTTCATTCGCAATATAAAACATTGATTAATCAGTTCCTATGGAAAGAAATAAAACATATCAAAGCATTAATTTTTTTCTCCCATCCATCCATCCAGCAGCAAGAGCAGTCATTGATGTCAAGATAAACTTTTCTAGGCTTGCGCAGTTCAATTCAAATATTTGCCAACTACAAAAAGAAGTTATCACTCATAAAATGTACACCACTTTAACTATGGAGTTATATCTAAAAAGAGCTCCACGTGTCAACTTGGTAACAGTTCAGTCATTAAAAAAATTATCATAAATAAGCTTTTAAAAGGCTATGAGAAATGCATGCAGAGGGAAGACCAGGAGGAAGGCATAACCCTCTAAAATTCATATTTTTTAATCCCTTGCGAATCTTTTAATCATCGCTGCATGGGCAGGAAACCGATTATTTCCGAGTAAAATGACACATGAGATATCCTAAAGGCTGAGATGAAGCAATTGTGTCACAAAAGAAGCAGTATCCATGGAGCTACACGATGAGGTGGACACATACAGCCAATTGCACGTAAACTCAATCGCAAAGGCGTGTGCGACGCATGTAGAAAGTTACTGGACGGCGACAAAGACTGCTAATGAAAAGATCGAAGCGCCTTCTTCCACTCTAACGGGCCTGAAAGAAAATAAAGAGACGAAGCCTTTGCATCAAAGTTGCTGTCCACGTTGAGAGATTTCATTTTAAAGGAAAACCTTTGTCCTTTTATTTAAGGGCGCTCGGTCGATGACTGCGATTGGTCACGCGTGCGAGCAACCAAACGGAGTCCCTGGGACCGTGGCACGAAGGTGACGGGTCAAGGAGTGAAGTGCGGGAGTATTTATGCAAGCGGAATGGGAAATACAGTGGAAAGGTGAAGTTTTCGGGCGGTGGGAGAGTCGGGAGTTAAATGGGTCAACGTTTTCGGCATGGAAGAAAGAAGGGATTAATCGGAACATAACGATGGCGCGCAGAAGCGGTTTGCATAGGCGTCTGTAAAGCAAATTAAGAAATGGATACATCAACATCTACATACTACCCTGTGCGCCAACACACGGGCAAGTGACAGGGGGTGTTAGGACATCAGCCGTGTAAATATGTAAGGGATAAGATTTTGGGATGTGAAATGGTGACGCGTATTATAGGAGTGTATTGAGTGGAGCTTAGTATTTATTATGGCCGAATATTGTGTGTGGATAGAATGAGTTTTTGTACTAATCTGTTTGGAACTGTATCATTTTTTTTAAATCGCTTCCGTCAGACCTAGAGATGTAGTGTGGCGTCATGATTATATTCTCTGTGTCGCTCTGAAACACCAGTTCTGAATTTATCAAGTAAACTAAGCCCAGTCTCTAGGGGCTCCCACCTTAATTCCTCTAAAAGTCGTGAAACACAATATGGTCGCTTGTAGCAGTTTTTAATGAAGTGAGCAGCTTTTATTATATTTTATTAATTTTTTTGGTTTAATCTCTATGTACAGGATTCCAAATAGGTGCGGCGTATTAGAGGGGTGGCCTAACCAGAGTAAAGTAGCACCTCTCTTTTACTATTTCATCCGAGGACCTTTTTATTTTTCTCTAGGCAAATCATAGTTTCTTTAATGCTGTGCCGCATATGTTATGCGATAGGATAGAACATTAAGGCATTAGGGCATTAGGGAAGAGGCGAAAGTATGGAATATCTATCTATAAAATATTCATGTACATGATGAAATTATATCGGGTTTCCATCCGGGAAAGGAAGGCCACTGCTTAGCTTTCTCTGCCATTGTCTTCAGGACTGAAGTCATGCTGGCAGAGAAAGTCATTGAAAAGTTGGCAGCTAAGGCCCTCCTCACCCGGCTGAAGACCCGGGAGGACTTTATTAGCCACGTTCGCTAGGAAAACTTCACCATCACTAGAAGTCCTTCACCATCCAAGTATATACGTTAAAATTTAGCTACCTGGGGACGGATGACTACATAATATTTCCTGGCAATTAAAGTCTGTGAAAATGGAAGACTCATGTTTCCTAGTACTGGTTTAATAAAAATTTTCGTCCACTATGACTCAACTTCATTAGGAATTTATAACTTAATTAGAAACTGAATATGCGGACCAAAGCAATGTGCCCTAACCTACGTAAAAGTCAAGTAAATAACCTTATGGAGACTCTCCTGTGTCTCCTAAAGATTTAAGTTAAAGGATGGGCAACTAAAAACGCTGCATCCAGAATGACACGACGGATTATGGAAAAATGATAGTTATCTCGAAGCTTGAAGAACCGTCTTATGCAAACACGAGAGGTCTTCGTCGCCGGGTCTCCAAAGCGTTCCTGACTTTGATCCATTTCTTTATTCATGCTATTAGTTTCATCCACCGCTGTAGTAAAGTCTACATTTATTCATCAAAAATTAAAGTGTCAAGGGCTGCGAAGTCACTGATGATTTTTATGATCTAAGATAAGCGGTGTCAACTTTGCGATCCGAATAGGCCACTAACTGGTACATTAGATTGTAACTTAGTTGGGGGAGCCTTCGACAGGAGCTCAGGCACTTAGACCTTGAGTGTTGCATTGTGCCAACCCCATGTTTAACCTGCCTGCCACCTGCAGACAGGGGACAAGAGCCCCACGGTGAAGGTACGAATGGTCACCCATCCGACCCTCGTCCGGGCCAAACATTGCTTAATCTGGTGTTTCAATGAGGCTAGGCCTTTGCCCTAACAGTAACGAGTTACGCATTAACGCCTGGAACATTAACTAGTAGATGAGAACATTACGTGCAGGGGTACATCGGTAGGATTTCTTATTCCTTTGTAGGAGCGAAAATAAATATATAATTATAAAACCTAAGTTTCAACCGTCGAAATTTATAAGCTGAATAGAGCTAAAGCGCTCAAACATATCATACGGACAGAATGAAAAAAATGATATAAGCTTCATGCATAATTAACAAACGGAGAGTTCTACAGAGCTGGAAGATCGAAAAACGTTCAAATGAACTGGAAATCAGACCAAAAGCCTCAATTTTCTCACGGCAACCCCTAGCACCACTTAACCCGTTTCAACCCAGCCTCAACCTCTGGTTCAGTTAAAAGCACAAGTTTGCCTTAGAACATGGAAAAATGTCACAAACCCATGGAGGTCATTAGAAAGGACCTCCAAACGCATTTAGAGGAGAAATCTGTGACTCGTCTCGCAGGCGCCGAAGAGACACAAACCCTTCGTAAGGGCCACCACACCTCTTTAAACGCTCCCCAGGTCCCCTCTTCCTAAATTACCATTCCCTCGCCCCTTCCGACTTAAACCACCATGCCCCCCTCTCGTACAAGCCGACCGCCATTTCGGAGGAGTCCGAATGTAAGACTATAGAGGTAGAGGCCATTAACACACCCCTGAGGGCTCTGAGGAATGAACGTTGATTATGCTCCCCTCCCTCCTTTCCTGTACCTCTAGCGCCTCGCCAAAAGAGAAACCTTTCTTACCATCATCAAAGCCTAAATTGAACACCCGTTACTAACATACCCAGGCCACTGCAATTGATCAGAAAAATTATTTTACTTCAACGTCAAAAGTAATATTTAAAAAAATCTCATTTGACTCTTTCCCTACTGCTGTAATGGATGCAGCACTATTCTGAAATCCAACTTCTCATTATTGCTCATATGATATTTATTTAATTAAGCACATCGAAGAAAAATGTATGTAAAAATCAGAGCAAATATTTTCACTCATATGTACCTACTTGTTCTTGTAGAGCTTGGCCAAGGACAACAAATTTTATTTAAAAAACAATCAGGCTCACTCTAAAAAAACGCATCTTCACGAACTTTACATTTTCTATCGCAATCGGAAAATATTTTATTACCATTTTCCCCTAATGCTCTGAAAACTATACTAAAAGGGAATATAATACAGGTCAATATTTCAGGGGATTACAAACTTTTGAGATACTCTCTGGGAAAGACACATGAAAGAAAGTGATACAGTAACCAAATTTCAATGACTGGATGACTTAAATCAAGAGTGAGAAAATTTCTACTTTCTGAATTTCATTTCTTTACACACGACTAAGAACTGACTATCACTACAGAGCTTTATCATTCCAGGAAGAAAACTGTATAATAATCCACCGAAAGGGTAACCATCGGCAAAGTGCATTGAAATTATCATCTTTGTCCATGATAAAAACAACTTTGTTTGAATCCACACAATTTATTATAAATGCGATCCGGGTTTCAGCAACTTCGTGCCATCATCAGGTTGCTGAAACCCGGGTCCGGCTGAAGTTGCTGAAACCCGTGTCGTATTTATAATTGTGTGGATTGAAACGAAGTTGTTTTTATCATGGATATTACTCACTTCCACAAAATGAAGCCGGAGACGATTACTTATGTTATCATCTTTGGTTGTTCAGTTGAGCCAAAAAAATTCATTCGGTGACGATAATGATAGGATGAAAGTAGAGTTGTAAGGACGGAGAGAAAACCCTTTTTGAAATAATGCCCTATATAAATTAATAAATAATTGTTTCCTTCGGCTTAAAAAATTCTTGACTTATTTATGTACTTTGACTTAAGGTGACCTTAGAAGAACTCGAAGCGCTTGCACGACTTCGGTTTATCACCCATCCGTGAAACAGTTCGAGAGTAAGCAGACTGAGAGAAATCGCCGGCTGACCACTGCCGCAGCAGCGAGCCATTGGGCGAGTAAATCGTGTAGCAAACGTCCCGGGTGGGCTCATAGGTGTCGCTCCGTGCTCGACTAACATTGGCTCGCTAAGCACGCCCTGGATGGCTCGCTACTCGACGATGCTCTCAGTAGCGAATTGCATTCGAGCTAATGCGCAAATGCACAGCTAAAGACGCAGGATCAACTAATGTGCTTGATGAAATCTCTCAAAATGACCTTCCTAGTCCTAAGACCTATATTAGACACGTAAGTGTCATTAATTCCTTTTATTTCTTTATTAATGTGCGAAATAAAGAGTTAAGACGAAATGGCAAAAAATAGTCAGAAAAGGTAGTCAACAAGTCTGGAGGCCATCTAAAACAATGCCGCAGTTGAAATAAACTGATTTACCAAAGAAAGAAATGAAAAGTGATCCATTTTTTATGACAATATGGTTATCGTTATATGGACAATCGTGGATTCTTCGATCACTTGATTCTCTTCCCCAAACGGCATTGGACACGTTTAGAATTTGAACACATTTCTGATAAATTTGGTATTATCTTTAACGCTCAATGTACAAATTTAATAAATAAATAATCAGTTATCCGATGCCCATCCACCATTGCTCTCTATTCATTCACAGGCCTTCTGGCATATGCTTTTCTCTGACTGTCTTTTCTATCCCTTCACTTCAACTAATCCCAGGCCTCCCCATTTTTATACTACCTAGTGGATTCCATGTTAAAATATACCTAGGTAGGCTATCACGTTCGTCATAAGTTGTATTTGGGCATACCACACAAGCTGTTTTGTTTTATGACACCGTACATTGTGTAGGTGACTCCCAAAATATTTCTCATTCTCTCATTTGTGATTCTTTCCGTCTCGATATACTCGCAGATCATTTCAAGTAATATAATAACTCTGTACCATAGTGAATTTGTTTTGTTTTCTTCTTCACCTCACTGTTATACCTCACTCCCATATGCGATAATGCTTCTTACCATTGAATAATATATTCTTTTTTCAGCAATGATAATTCGCCTAAATATATGAGGCTAGAAAATAATTTACAACATACGTAGTGATATACAAAAGGTCACCAGAGACTTTTTTCGCTATAGCCATGGTAGTTAGATGATTTCATCAAAAGCAAACACGCTATCCTTTTCTTCAGTCTAAAAGTAATAACGATGGAAAGAAATTTACGATGAAAACTGCAGTATTTTTTACACCCAAACTTCAGATATTTAGAGCTTAGAATCGAGCAACCTGAAACTGAAACAGCTCTTCCATTGGCGATGGGTATTAATGAATGTCATAGCTCGACGTACACGCATCTGATAAGTCTAGATTAAATACACTAGCCAATTAAGTACAAGGAAACACAACACCCATGATACGCGCAACCGATGCTACTCGCCTTGAACGTTCGAGTAATTTTATAGTAAAAACTTTACACTAGTAAGTCTAAAATTTTCTGAATATTTTCATTAAATGAGGTCATATTCTTTTAAAGGATGAACAAAAATGGAAATGCGAGGAGAGCCTTACAACCTCCACGCAAATAGGATGAAGATCACCATCATTACCATCATTCGAATATCAACTAGGCAATGAATATATTTTTTTAGGGCGCAGGCATGTACTGAGGACGATTAGTTGCGTGGGGAGGCAACTGATAACCGAGGCCATTTGCGTGATGGAGATCAGGTAGTTAAACCTACATTAATATGCGGAATAGCGGAGAAAAACCTGGCGTCGAAATTAGACTACACTGAATGATAGGCATCAGGGAGGTCACCGATAATTGCCTCACCCAGGGCACGGTGGTAAGCACGTGGAACACAGTCCACACAGCACGAAATTTTAGATCGGGACTTCCGAATATCCAGCACTCCCGTGAGGCGAAGTCAGGCTGTTGGCATGGGAAAGCATTAGGTACTAAAACCATCACACCAAACCGATTCCAAAGTATTAGCAATATTTAAAGATGCAAAACCGAATCACTTATTTAATTACAAATACTATCAAGATTAAAATTACATGCGCATAAGATAAGATGGAAGAAGTAGCGGATTGCAGATAGTTTCATTCTCTTCATAAAATTTCATTAAATCAAATTATATTCAATTAAAATGACAACAATTAAAATGAAAAGCATACTTTCAGACATTATTAATGACCCCAAAAAAAGTAATGGTATTTTACACACTCTCGATGGGCATAAACGAAAGCATGGCCAAATAATAAATCACTGACTCAAAGGATATGATAAACATGATAAACTTAAAGAATAAATTGATAAATCCTATTATCCCTAACATAAAGAGATTATATTATAAGCGGGCGGTAGAATAATGAATAAGAAGACCAGCATTCAATGTTAATCCAGCCGCATATATTTCATGAATCTGTCTTAAGTGTATTCTTCAATGACAATATCCTCTACGTGCGGTAAACGTAAGTAACAATACACAAAATCTGGTCGAACAATTGGATATAATATAAGTTTTGCACGCTCTAAACGAGGTTCGAAATTGGCTTCTTAAAGAGAGCAGATTCCAGAATTGTGGAAAAACAAAAGATTCTTGGAGTGGTGAGACGGCAAGAAGGGGAGATAGCTCAGGACCAGGGACTTTTCAGATCTCTCCTCTACACCGAAAGGAGCTTAAAAGGAGACGTTCTTCGCCATCTTCAAGTGAGGCTACCTTTACAACCTTAGCACTTCACCCTATAGTGCTCCCCTTACCCGGCCGCGGGTTCTACTGCGATATTCCATCAACCCTTCACATAAAATACATCCTTTTCTTTGATCGCGCTCTACATGCTCCAAAGGGCAGACAGACTTCATGGGATTCCACCAGATAAACGACATTACCGGATCACTGCGCTTAAAGCTCTCACGAAAGACAAGTAAAAATGACACAAGCCATATAGCACATGAACGATGTCATTTTAAATGTATCAATTCTACGCTACCACCATATTTATTGAAGGCCACAACTTTTGACAGGACTTGAGAGCAAAAGTAACGGCAAACAATGCATAACCGTTTCTCATGCAAACAAATATTTTTCAGAGAGAAATCTTTCCTAAGTAAATCTATTAGGTAGATGATACTGATAAGACGGAAAGAAGAGAACCAATGTACTCAGAAAGGCATGCGAATTTTGCTAGTTCTAAGGTCATTACATGGAATGCGAGTCATTTAAAATTAAAATTTTCAAAAAAATACGCATACAACCATGTACGTAATACTTTAAAATAGCAAGATAAAATGGAAAATTGTCCAAAAATAAATGGTTTGACTTCATGATAAACAAGCAAAGAAGTCACACTATCATAATAAAAATCTACGTGAGATTTGAACTCTAACTGATAACATATCATAGGAATAAAATGGTAATTAAGTTTCTCATAACAGATAATAAAATATTTACAACATATATTGACACAATTGCCATACTTACAATCGACCTCGGGGAGAACTTTTGTATACCCGAAATGCATTATCGTCCTCGAAACTGATAACTATTTACAACTTTTATCGCATGGTAATGCCCTTCATTTTACAACGTCAGTGAAGCTACATTAAAAATTGTCACTCAAACTCAAAAGAGATACATCATCGTCGGCAGAGATCTCGTATTGTATCACTAAAGATATACTACTTCGCGCCCTAAAAGCTGTTCTCATATTCTAAGTAGACGCTAATGTTACCCACCGGAAAGCAGAAAATATTTTGTATGCGCGGAGACAAAAAAAATTTAAAAAGGATAAACTAACACATATTTTTGCAACACCTTAATGTTTACCAGGGAGGAGCAGAACAAGGACGAAAGGTACTCACCGAGAGATTAAAAAAAACACACCCTCTAGACATTAAGCCAGAAAAAGATAACGGAAAAACACATTAATACATTCTTCACCCACGGAAAAAAACCTTGCTACCTTCTCCTCCCCTCTTTCTCCCTCTCCTTTCCGCGCAAAAAAATGACAATCGCGGCCCGTTCGCTTTGCTTTACATTCCAGTGGAAAAACAACCATTTTCGTGTGTAAGGCGGCCGCGTGCGAATATGCATGGAATGAATGAATGGAGGCCAGTGGGAAGAGGGAGAAGAGCAAGGGGTGGGAAGAGCACATGCCAACCCGAAAAAGCCCCCTAAAACACATGCGGAGAAGAGGGGCGAGGGAGAAATAAAACGGGAACAAATAAGCGACACATAATTTGTAGATTAGAACCAGATGTTCCGACCTTTCTTTTTAATACCCGAGAAAAAATGTACAAATACATTTTCACTGGATTTTTTCCCCCTCCACCGCATCCATGCTCGCTCCAGAAAGATTTCCCATGCATGGCCGACCTTATCTCCTTTTTCCTCCTCCCTCCTCGTCCCCTTCCCCCACCCACCGACACCCTAACACCCCCAAAAACCACCACCGGCTTCCACATACACAAGAGCACATTCCTTGGCACCACTCACACCCCTCTAAATTCCCCACCAAAAGAATCCACCCCACCCTCCACTAACCAACGAGGGGTTAAAAAAAAAGGTAGAGAGCGTAATTCGCAGATAAGTATCACGACACACTCCTTCCCAGCAAACCCTGGGGCTACATCTTCCCTCTTCTGCCACCCCACCTAACTTCCCTACTGTGCTTCCTCTCCCCTGAAACCACTCCAGATACGTCCCCTCCAAAAACTCTCTCTCTTTCAAAAACCCCTAAGCTCAGTAACACTCCTCAATTCCCCTCACTCTTCCACTCCTCAGTATAACAGAAATTAAGCTGAAAAAAGCATTAAAATGCATGCAGTTATCAATTATGGACGATCGTAAAATTAACTGACACCTTAAGTATTCCCTAAAGTTGTATGAATACATTTAGGAAAATGATTTTAACATTTTAACGTGCCAAGATAAGAATCATCATCACCAAGAATATTTTATCTAAAGTGGAAGGTTCCGGTGCAATTCCATCTTACTATATATTGATGTGGCGTTTGGCAAATCCGCGAGATGTTATAACGTGCAGGAGAGCGCATGAAAAACACAGTGAGGAAGAATCGACCACAAACCAGAGACGTTTTGATCCAGGCAAAAATAAAAGTAAATAAAATAAAAAACAAAAAAGCAGGATATAAGTTTAAAAATAAATTGCAACTGTCATAGATAATGATCTTAAACATCAAGATAAATAAAATTATGGCCTTTAAAATTTTGTTGGGCCAATCCATAATATTCTTAAGGAGGAATACCTAAACGATACCAAATTCAAGACGAATTTCTGTGATTTCTCAGCCAAATGGTACGAGTAATATAATGTTTTTTTCTCGGTTTTCGAAAGGTGTAGCCAAACACTCTGACAAACTACGACAGCAAACATTCAATAGCTTTATCTAATTATTGGGAGTTTTTTTGTTGGGCTAGTTATTATGGGAGGCAAAGAACAACCAAAATTATTTAAGCCACTGAAGATGGGAGGATAAGGGTCTTTATGGGGAGTGAAGATAGGGTGGAGAGAAATCAGACGTCAGGATTAGTCTGCTCTTAACGAACGGCAGGCTAGAGCTAAGCATCTCATCCGACGGACTGAGTACCTACTGCAATTGGGACTGCTTTCCACACAGCAGTCTAGTAGGGATTTCCACTGAAAAATATCCGTCACAGATTTGAACCCGAGACCTCAGGGTGAGAAGATGATATGCTAGTCACCGTACCAACCCAAACCCAGGGGCATTTTTTTCTTCACTTACCCTGCACCTCGTCCACTCCCCTACTTTAACCCACGTTTCCCTCCCCACCACAAACCTTCCAAAAACCACCCCATCTACACCATCGAAAAAAATTATCTCCCCCTAGCAGAAAAGAACCCTTTCATAATCTCTGCTACGTTCCTCTTTGCCCCAAGCCATCCCTCCCGACCGAGATACTTTAACCGCTCATCCTCTTTCGCTAACCGCTATTATTTAATTTTCCACTTCCTTCTTCCGGAGGAGCAACGAGCACGCTAGACCCATTTAAACTTTAACCCTCCACGCCGTTCCCGCTACAACAAGAGGTTTGCGCTCGTCTCTTGTGAGTTCACTCGCGGTAAGCGTGCATTGTGCAGCTCGAATGCACTGATACCGTTGAAAAGTAAGTGAATTAATTCCTTTTTCAGAGGACCGAGTACTCTTGAGGCGCCTGCAAGGAGCCTACTCCGAGATAATCGTCGAAGTTTAGCACTTCAATGCTGAACACCGACATTTTAGGCGACGTAATATCGTTGCACATGGAAATGACAAATGAAATGCTTTCTACAAAAACATGCAAGAGGAAGTAAGTTCATCCCTGGGGTGGGGTATCTCACGAGGAAATCACATATCTTCCTATTAACGAAAGGAAAAAGAGTTTTACGGCTGTTGAATAAATTCATTATATTAGTTCTATCATGCCATTGGAGTCAGCCTCACTGTGTGTTGGTCCAACCATTATTCCAATGGGAACTAATTCAACACACATATGTTGTCATCGTTGTTATAAAATATCTCAAGATTCTTAGAAATGGAATTTTTAGAATTCTAGAGAAAATATTTCTGGCAGCAGCGCACAAAACAAAAATAGTTTTCCACCGCAGAATTGCTAGGGGGACATAAAAAAATTAAGAGACTGATATCTTAGGGAGTATTCAACGCTCATTCAATTAAAAATTCATTCAAGTTCTCGAAAAAATCACTCATTAACAACAGCGTACAGCGAAGACTTCCAATGGTAGACGGAGGGAAGAAGTTTCATCTACAGAAAAATATCCAAAATGAAATATTATTTAAAGCATAGCTAGCAAACGTGCATCTGGAACAGACGTTTTCAGGAAAGATTCACAGATGGAGGAAGTCTCATATAGGGAGAAAAATGTTTGGATGTCACTGAAAACAGAGCTAGCAAAGATACGAGCATCTGGAAGATGCATTATTTAAGGACTCATTTAAAAATTTTAAAAACTCGGAGGTATAGTTTAACATTTTGACTATGTAAATAAACAGCACGGCCTGTATTTAACATCTTGATCCCTAATATCATTATGAAAAAATTATTTTAGCATTAATTGAACCATCTTTTACTCGGATATGGCTCCACATTAACAAACTATAACATATTACGCATACTTTGGTGATATTATCAAATTAGGATGGCCAGAGGATATTTTCAAACAACAGTCATCATCGAAGAATGAATCACTATGGGTGACGACAAGTGCATAATGAAGACAAAAGCCGTATAAAACTGTGTCGGAAAACTGTAATTGATGCTCTGAAATGCGTCCCTAAAAATCTCCGGTCGCCGAAACTAAGCGTTTCGAGGGAAGACCCGGGCAAATGAAGCTACAGGGGATCTTAGGACGGGTGCAGACAGTGAATCGTCGAGAGGACATCGCCGGACGATGGGAGGTTAATACGAGAGAGGAAGATAAAAAGAGGAAATACAAATGTCATCCCACTTCTACAACTCCCCCTCGACTGAGCACCACTTGTTCTCGCGTTCTCATTCCTCGCAAATTCGTCCCAACTCCCCCTTGAGGCCGTTTGGGGGGGACGAGTCAGTTACAAAATATAACGTCGTCCTTGCGAGAGTTCTTGGAGTGCAAGGGGGAGGAAGGAGAGGGCGGGCGAAGTTAGTGAATGGTGCAGGGAAGGAGGAAATGTAGAGACTGAGATGATAATGGCCGGGCCGAGGGCCCTGTTGGAATCGAGTCTGAAAGAGAAGGAGCGAGGTAAGAGGTGGTGGAGGGGAGTAATCGCAGACACCCATTATAAGGGGGGAAGATACGTACATATAATGAGGGTTACGGGGTGAAACGAGGGTGAGGAGAGAGAGACAGAGAATGCAAGAAGACGGCCAGGTTATGAGGGGAAAATTCCAGATTATTAAGGTTCCACACCGCTCGAAGTTATTGCGAGGACTTTTTTCCCAAAAGTTGCTTCGAGCGGAGCAGGTAAATATAACAAGAGAGTCATTAAAGCCTGGAGCCGCAAAAAAAGCCTTCAAATGGTAACATGACCCTTCGGGACTAACGTGCAAACTCAATGAAGGTGTATCCGCGCATCTCATCATACGACGAGTAAGCTTGCGTTACTTGACACTCATGGCAGAGACCGTAAAGTACATACATGTGGCTGCGAAAATTAGCGAATCCAAATTGTTTTAAGATTTATGAATTGTTTTACGGCTAATGATATAAAGAATCTCTATTCGGCATATCCACCGGGTTATAAATAACATGATTGCCGACATTCAATGGCCTAGGAGTCCGACGTCTTTAGGACTGAATTTCAGGGCCACTTGTTTTCCGGATTATATCAATTCGCGACAGCTAAATCGACCATTGAAACGCTGGAAACCATGAATTATTTATCCTGTTGGATATCCAAAATAGAGCTTCCAAATTGTTTCCATAATTTTTCTGAAATTGGAACTGTTTCAGCATTTTAAATTAAACATATACTTTAATAGCGTATCATATTTCTCCATCAGCAATTTCTTTATAAAGCTATACGTTTCATTTTACTATTCCATGTATCCCAACTTTTAACCCATTTTTATTTTTGTTATCCTCATACATTATCATTCTCGGGAAACGGAATTACGTTTATTCAAACTCCTAATAATGCCAAATATCTCGTACGTTCCCATTCAATTATACGTCCATGATATACGCGTTAAACTGTGACGATAGCTCAAGATTCCATATGTACGTGCTATTAAACGGACATCATTTATCAAAGCATATCAACAGCTGGTTTGAAATTCTAATCAATAATTCTAATCTAATAAATAATTTTTAACCAATAAACTCAAGTTTTACACCGCAAAGAATAAGATACGCAAAGTTGGCAACATTAGCTAATTATAATTTGCAGCTATGAAATCAGAATTAAATTAAGCAATCCATTCCACTACTTGATTCAATGGACGCAGAGCACGATTATTTGCAGATCCAGCGATAAAACAAGAAAATGCCTCACATAATACAGCAAAATAGCATGCAAAGACTATAAATATACAAAAAATTCAGACGGCATCTACAATAAGTGAAAATTACTCGTCAATTCTGTATTATAACACTGATTCGGTAGCTAACCGCTATTTTTCCATTTATTGATGAAGCACGACCGCAGCAAGTGATATAACTCGTGCACATCAGCGGAAAGCATCTCAATGTCTGCCGCAGGGTGCAGTATAGGGACGCGATGAATAGTCACGCTCTTCGCAGGCAAGAACCGCGAGTCGTTTACTGATTCCAAACAGCCACGCGGCAACATTCACCTCTCGATAGCGTGCGTCGGTAAATATTTGGATCGGCATAAACACAATCTCGTCACCGAGGTTTCATTACACCCAGCGACTGCATTCCCGCAGAATATTCGTGGATTTAATTTTGGGGGATGCGCGCCACAGCAGCGTTCGCCAAACTGGAGAGACTCCCCGAGCAGAGCAAACAGAGGCGATTTGACGACAATTTACGGAAATACGAGAAACGGAGCCCGGAGAATGAACACGCTCATTCGTCAGGAAAGAAGCGGTATGTCACGTGCCTCTCGTTTCTCACAAATCATTAAGCCGTGGCAGCAAAACTTCAGAGTGAGTTACCCTTGCAGTAAGAGCTAGAGCAAACAGAAGTAAAACAAAGTTATATTCGAAAAAATTTAAGATACTTCTCATTACGTTTCCTTATAAAGCACCAAAAAACTTACCTCGAACCATAAATAGCTCCAGCGGTCCAATAAATCCAAAGTATGCGAAGTATGTACGCACACGAAAGACGAGATTAATTCGGCCCTAAAAATGACAGATTTTCTTTCGTTATTCCAACAGATTGGGAAAGCTCCTCACCAATTACTTATGCGCTCTAATACATTCATGTTTTCTAATTTATTGTATTGTAAGTGTATAACTTAACCATGCTTATATTCAAACTACTTTTACAAAAATATTCTCAAATGGCATGGCTGAACGAAGCACAGATAATACAGAATTTCCTCCAGTTCACTCAGAGATTAAGGTTCACATGAAAAACACTAGCCCTTTAAACTTTCTGTAACCAATAAAGGCGATGAGTTATGAATACACACGGTGAAATTTGACCATTTCAAGAGCACTTTATTTACCGTTTTAATACAAAGAAGAGCAAGACAGGAAGGGCTTTTTCTAGTCACAACCGAGACAAGTATTGAGCGCAGGTGTTAACGGATGACCAAAAGGAGGAATATGACGCTTTTAGACTCATCACATTATTACTGATGGCGCAGGCTGATTCCGCAAAAAAAGGATTATTTTTCATCATTAGGACTTTTTCCGGAATGAGTACTGAAATGAATTTCCATTATACTGCCGATACGCTATATGGGTTGACGAGGACTACTGAGAGAAGGGATGTACTCTAGCTTTGACCAGAATTGGTCCGAACCGGACCAATTCTGGTCCCTCCAAGTCGGACCCTCCATGGGTCCGGTGGTCCCCGATTCGATGACGTACTCCGGCAGACCGCACGGCGTCTACCCGGAAAGGGATACAGGGAGACACCTAAACCCGATTCTTTGGGCAACGGGCTCTTCCGGTTCTCAAAGTTGTGCGGTAGGTTTTTCGTGAAAGCAAGGCCCACGGCTACTCGTCTCAGTTGTTTGGGTAACCAAACTAATACTAATACGAGTACTTCGGGGAGGCGGAGGCCCAATTGAGGTCATTTTGACCTCAATCTGCCTCATTGGTGTCGGCCTCGAAGGGGTTGTGGCTCGCTAACTAACCCTTCCTTCCCACCTCTTCCTTCCCTTGGAGATAAGCGAAAGCTTCCAGCCCAAGGGGGGAGTGGTAGTCCTGCAGAGAGAGCCGAAACACCTGCCGATATGCTATGTGGAAAACGGGGAGCTTTTGAGGTGAAGGGCTTCACATTTCGACCATATTTGGTCCGGTGGAGCACCGATCCGTTTACGGACCTCCGGCAGACCACACGACGTTTACCCAAAAAAGGGAGCCAGCGGACACCCTATCCCAAATATTTGGGCAATGTACTCCACTGGATCTCAAAAGATGGGTGGCAAGTCTTCGAGTAAGCGACACTGGCGGTGACTCGTCTGACGTTGCTGGGGAAACTCAACAGATACGAGGACTAGGGGGAGGCGGAGCCCGTTGTCGTCCTTTTGACGGCAATCCGCCTCATGGTGTCGGCCTCCTAGTGGCTGTATTTCGCTAACCCGCAGGATGTAAGCGAAAGCTTGAGTTCGGAAGGAGTGGAGGCGGGTCTGCGGGGGGTAACCCCCTAATCAGCTGCCGATAAGCTATTGCTATTTACTATGAAATGAAACTTTAGGATAGGTTTCACTTCAATTCAACAAACAGTGAAAGTTTTATCCATGATAATTGTTAACCACATGTTCAAGAGAATCTTTCATTAAGGAAAAAATGCTTTTTCAGGAATAGATTTCTAAATCTCAATGATATTTCTATAAATTCCAAGCATAATAGGAGTGTATTTTCTTATTTATTCGCCCACGAAGTCCAATTGTGCGCATAGAAGGTCCTCAAGCATTGGCTTTGATCCATAGCATCAAACATATCGTAATTCAATCGTACAAACATTTCCGATGCATAATATAAAAACAATAATACATAATGCAGCAGCACTAATTTCCCTGTCCCATGGAAATATTCTCCGAGACCCTCTATAGTAAGCAATGGCCAATGCGACGGAAGAAAGTAACCCCGAACAATATTTATCCCTACGTTTTAAAGATATCTTACCAGGGCCCAAAAAATCTCATACCCCCAAAGCTGAAACACTGACACCTGAATCCCGATTTTTTTTCACTTACCGCAAAAATTTCCACCGAGGCCCGCTCCCGTGGCCCAGCTCAATTATCTCAACATCCGGCGGTGGTATGTCAGAAAATCGGATAGGAGGTGGACGTGAAAAATGATGTGGGACAGGGTGGGTGGTGACGGTCAAAAGATGTGGAGGGGGGGGTGGAGGTTGCGAAATTAGAGGGTCTGACTGGCCGGAGAAAGGTGCGAGGACGGGACAAGTTGAGGATGGAAAACGGGCTGCGGGAGTCACACGGAGCCGGATGGGTGGTGGGATCTGGGAGGCGACCAGGGTTGCGAAGTCAAAGCAAGTTAAGAGAGAGACATGCGGTGGCTGGCGGGGGAGGGCAAAAGGCAAAGGGACAGAAGAGATACAGGGAGGAAACGAGAAACGCGCGGAGGGCACAGGAGAGGCGGGATGAGAGGGCGGACGGAGGAAGGAGGGGGCGTGAGAGGCAGTTTGGGTGGGTGGGAGGGCGAAGGGAGGGTGAGGATTTTGAAACGGCCGCCATGGGAACGCCTCCACTCGGTAGGATCCGGAAACAGGAAGGGCGATTATTAATTTCGCGGCAAATCCCTCATAATTGAGTTTCCACCCCGCGTTCCTCCAGTCTCCTTCCGACTCGCCCCCTCTCTCCCCTACCCCGCCCACAGCCGAACGCTTACTTTTCCACCCCCACATACTCCACATTTTCCTCTCACCTTTCCTAGACCCTTCCCCTCCTGGCCCCATTGCAAGCCCGGAAAGGAAGCACGGGAAAAACGGAAGGAAACGGGTCCGAGCGCAAACTTGCTAGCCAACCAGCACCGTGAATAGTTGAAGCTCACGAAAAAAGTTTCCAGGGAATGAAATATTTAAGTACAAATGAGTTGGTAACATCGGGCTTGAGGGTTAAATAATATAAATCGCTTTTCAAAATATCTTCAATCATTCTTCTATCTCTTATTCCTTAAAAATTGTTCTTTTGCAATATCTGCTATCGTGAACTTCGTGATAGTAATGAGTCAACAGGTAACAAATCATCCATATTGATAATGCTCCAGTATTTTTCGAGCATTTATCAACGCAACAATAAGGACAATATCCACATACGGCTTCCTCTAGGTATTTCACTTCACTTAAAAATATATATGTAAATAGCAGAATAAAGTGATTAAAACAAGGCCTATCAAAATGGAGTAGGTATTTATTTGGGGATTTTTAGCAAACTAAAGTAGTTAGAAGAAAAATAAAGTCAATTATGATCTGAATAGCGTTGCTCAGATTATACTCAATCGCTCAATATAACGTAAATAATAGTTCACCCTTATCACAGGCAATTAAGGCACAATAATTCAATACGCCGAAAGATGAAATTTTAGCCATTTGCGTATAATGTTCATGGCTAGCCATTTTAGAACTGCACTTAATTTTGACGGTGTTATTTGAAATATTTAGCACGTTAATTGGAGATGGCAGTAAAATATACTTTATTTTGAGTGAGAGACTGATTCGACAAATGAGGCGGAAAAACTGGACGCTGTAAAAGAAAAAAAGAGCAATCCTAGTAAATAAAAGCGCACTCGGGTGTAGATATAGTCAATAATGAATCAAATCAGTATTCCACCCACCATCAATTAAAAATGCTAGACATTTTTTATAGATTTATACAAAATCAAAGAGTATTTAACCCATATAATACACGACATATAATACACGACAGATGCGAAAAATTATCCTTTCCATCAAAAAGACTGAAACACTTTCTTTTCATTTCATAGGGTTCAGGTTACATGGACACAAAGAGAGAGAGAGAGAGAGAGAGAGAGAGAGAGAGAGAGAGAGAATCATCCAGAAGGTTCCTCACGTACCGGCAGTATATCATCTTTAGTGTCATCGACAGTTAAGGTCATTCCGTTCAGCATCCATTCTATAACTTGATTCCTCAATTACAAACTGCCGACCCATGGCTTTCAAAATCGAAGCCCTAGGGGAAGAATACAGCAGTGCGTGGGACAGGAAGGGACTCAAAGGATCAATATGGGGTTACACATTTAATTTACAGCATATCAAGGGGCGATTATAATTATTACGAAATTTTGGATGGAATCAATTTGGAGCTTAGAAGCAGCGCACTGCCGTGGTTTCTCTACAGAAAATACTCACCAAGAGTTTGAAATAAATACAAAAAAGAGATAGGACGTATAAAATCAATAGACTGAAAGAAAATGATTCAACAAAGTCCTTCAGACAAGCCAGCCCGAGTACCTTGAATATAGTCTATTATCAGTACATAAAAATAGAAAGTTCTAAATAGATTATGTACAGATGACATAGATAACATTATCCAATGACAGACCACGAAATGGCAAAATAGTAAAAGCCTTGAGCGAATTTGTCAATAAGGAATGCAAAAAATTACTTTTCGGTGAGATAGCCACCTAGAAGTGGGTTCGAAAGTGATAGAAATTTATTTTTTCGCCCAATAAATGCATTAATTTTTACGCGCGGAGAAAAAATCGAAGAGTACACATCGGGTTGTGATGTTTCCTCAGAAGATGCACAAAAAATGAATGTAATCATGAAAAGTGTGCAGAGCCAAAGTGTGAAAACTGTTGTGCTATCTCGAGTTAAAGGATTTCTGGCAAATAGTTAGTGTCATACGATGCAATTCATCAAAATTTAACATCCTCATGGCGAAAGATGGCTGATACATCTGGTAGCTGCAGGCAAAGTTTTCTTAAGCAGCATTGAAGGCAAATCTGAGGAACTACTTCCCGTGAGTCATTAACCCAGAAGGTACTCCTTGTCTTTTAGGCAGCATGGCGCATCCTGAGTAGATTTATTACCATGAAAGTTAAACAATCTTACGGAAACCTGTATTAACTCTTGGAATAATTGAACGTCAAATTTTAGCCGCACTCAAACCCTTAAAAACTGGACTATAACAGCTCCCTATAAATGCAAAATTAATGTCATTCGGCTTGCTGAATCCAGGGGTAATTAGAGACCTAATATTAAAACTGAGGGTTGCTTAAAAATTCTTGATTTCCAAGTACAATATCTTGAAAGTTTATTTAATCATCAATATGGCCAAAAGAAATTACTATTTCACAAATAACCTGAACTAAACAGTAAAGAGGCTAAACCTGAAGCTCATGTCATCTGATTGAACTGTTGGAACGTTGGTTGCTGCGAATAACAAGGCACGCAGCCTGAGGGAAGGACGTATTTCGCCGCGCAGAAAAGGCAGAGAACCGCTAAACCCGTCAGACGAGAGCAATATGGTCCGCATTCCTCGACAGAAAACTCAAAACTCAAAGACGCCGCGAGGCTGTATTAAAAATGGTGGAAAAGGTGCCACACGCGGCGCGGGAAAGGGGAGGAAACCCTCCCCTTTCCCGGTAACTAGCCATCTCAACCGAAAACGACTGATTTTTTTACTCCCCCATTTCCAACCAGAGAAAAAGGTTCGAACAGCCTGCAACAAGGAAGGAGCAGGAAAAAGAAAAATGCGAAGGAAACAGGAAAATTTAGGCCCGTTTCGGGGACGTGGGAGATGGTCGGGTTGTGTGTGGGCGAGGGAAAAAGAGTTTTGATCAGTTGCTTTGGGGGAGGGAGGGCGTCGAGGGCGAGAAAACAGGCGGGGACGGGAAAAAGCAAAGAAGAAGGGAAATTTTTATCCCTCTCGCAGATTTGATAACACCAAAGACAGGGCAACGAAAGCCGGAGTGGAGGGAAGCGATGGGGTGTTCGGACCTGTTTCAGCCTCGCTTCAGGGTGTGTGTGTGCGAGAGAGGGGATTTTCATGAGTGACTTTTCGAGGGCAGAATCCGGACGTGAATGCGAGCCGCGGAGTGAAGGCCAATTTGTAAGTGTAAACTGCGGTGAGGGTCATTTTGATTATTTTGATAATTTAAATAATGTATCAATATCGATAAACGATATCCATGTGCAATCCAAGCACGATTCATAAGTACTGTGGGAATAGTCTCGGTATCTTTCTGGTTCAACCCACTAATTGTATAATTAGAGGAATTGAGTCTCATACAAATCCAAGAGGGCTGCATTGATAGGCTGAATTGCAGACCATAGATAAGAAGTTTGGCGAGTAAACTCCTTTTTTTCGTCCTTTTGCATATTTCGCCCTTTTTTATTCTGTGAAACATTCAACTCCTTCCATTCACTTTGAAGGGGTGAAAATAAGTCTTTTTTTCCTTGAAGGTTTTCGCAGCTTCTTTTATCAATGTAAGGAATTCCTTTCGAGAAATGCTGCATGGTGCTGATCATTTTTTCTCGACGGTTCACTCCTCCTACTGGGAGCGTTTCCAAGAGAATGAGTGTTCCATGCCTCGTCTCAATCTTATATAGCGTCCGTTGCCCGATTGTTGGGCCGATTGGAATTCCAAGCGGAAGACGTTAGCCGTTGGACATTTGAAGGGGCCAGGAACCCTTTCCAAACCCGGCTGAGAAGCGAGAAAAAATGATCAGCGCCACGCAGTATTTCCCGAAAGGAACTCCCCACATTGACAATAAGTCTATATTCCACAAAATTAATCCGCTGACCATACATGGCAAAATTTAAAATCGTCGCGAAACTCGAGAAGAGTGTAGCGTGGACGTATAGGTTGTCAAAATTTGGCAATAATCATTTGATAATTTGCTTCGGATCGCAAAGTGGATGGGACATGGAATAAGGTGAGGACAGAAAGGGGGAAAATGCGATCTTTTTATCCCTCCTTCATACTTAAATTTAGAAAAGTAGGGGTAGCGCGCGAGCATAACGACGTCCTGCAAGTATCGAGAGGCACCGCCGAACCCGCCGCATCAATAGATGACCCAATGTTAATGAGTAAAACCCTTATATGATTTTTTTATGAGAGAGGTGCGACACCGAGAATTATGAACGACTAAAATCGATATTACGACTATTTGCCATCACACATTCATGCAGGCGATCTCGATGCGGCAAAATAATCGGACAGTCCCAGGAGAATGGCGAGGATAAGCCCAAGTGCGAACATCACAAGAGGCCTGGGTGGGAGGGGAGCAACCGGGAATGGGGGACAGAGAAAGGGGGAGAAAGAGAGGGTGAGAGAGGATAGAGGTAAAAGGGGAATGTGGGAGTCAGGGGGGGGCGGAGGAGGTAGGAGGATGTGCGACCGTCGTAGTCGCGCGGTCGTAACTGGAGGAGTAGACGCGCAGTGATGAGGGTGGGGGCGAGTAACACGGCTTCCCTAATTGCGGGGCCGCACTCACACGCGCCAACGCCCACCGCCGGGGGGCGTCATGCTGAGTGGCGAGTCAGGAGAGGAGGGGGGAGGAGGAGTCGGGTTGAAGCGGCGGGATAGGAAGGGGGATGAGGATGATGTAGGTTGGACGCGAGAGGACATCCCAAGGAAGTCCAGTAGAACACTAAAATGTGGGAGGGATGGAACGGAAGCAGGCGATTGTTACGAAAGAAAAAAAACTTTCAGCCCGGCGATCGTGTGGGAGATGAAGGCAATGATGCCGAAATAACATTTCAGGATATCGATCGCTGAAAAAAACTAGTAAAGACATTATCTTTAGCCCTGCCGAAGCTTAAATACCCTACACCACTTTCAATTTTGTTCATAAAAAAACGTAGTTATGGTCCGATTCAACCCATTTGGGAACTGTGCCGTCTGTGAACTAATAGTGACTTATGACCCAAATTTCAGCTCAATATCTCAATTTTTACGGCAGTTATCGTGCGAAGAGACAGACAGGCAGACAGACGAGCAGACAGACAGACGGACATAGCTAGATAGACTCGTAAGGTGATGCTGATCATTTCTATATACACTTTTCCATACCTGCCACAACTCCTTCAATGTGTTACATTTCTGCTGTGACAAAATCATTATACCCTACCCACGTAGTGGTGTAGGGTATAAAAAAGAAAAATATTATCGATAGCGAAAGGGAAAACTAAAGTGGAATGATCAGCCAACTCTTTCGGTGAAATACAAAGCTGGTCAGGGAATCCCTCGAACCAAAAGCAAAATCCTCGAATGAGCTCACAACGCGGGCAATCACGCAACCTAGCTAAGATGGTTACATGATGCAGGGCTCGTTTCGCAACCCAAAATATCATAAGCTCAAGAAGTCAGCCTTTTTTTATTTACTGGCTCGATGACATTTTCTTCCAATCAAATTTATGATTAGGACTAACGTATACTCGAGGACATGAAACTAAAGCTTGAAATTTTACGGCATCATCGTTAATATTCAGGAAATTTCTCCATACTACCACTCAGATGCATTAAGGGGCCATAAAATTATCGAATACATGGAGATTTCGAATGATTTGATGATTATGCTACGATCATAATCGTTGGGAAAAATTATAGCCTTGTAAGTACGCCCACTTCTATGGAATGGGGATTAAACTGAGCAATAATAAAGATAAATATAAGAGCTGCCGAATACAAAGCTCACAAATAGAGAATTAAGCATTTAATTCCTACAATGTAGGCATGTATACATCGTCCCTTTCCGCTTGTCAAAAATTTGAGAGAAATAACCCACATAAACCTTCCATAATTTTTAGGTTAAAACAGAAATTTTCAGTAAAAATTAGTATATTGTTTGTTTTACTACCTGGTTCGACTGTAATAACATTAATGCTTAGCACTTTGAATGACGCTGTCTAGTATCCATTAAATTTATCCGCAGCATGAGGGGTAAATTATGTAATTAACTTATTTATAGCCACGTTTAACTGTGTAAAAGCTCAAACGATTTCGTACTGTCTACTAGTTTTTTATTTCACCTCTTGCTACACGTGTTTCAACTGAACAGCAGTTATCCTCAGGCAAGACTAATACAACATAAACAGATATGAGCTTATATAATACGTGAAACACCGTGTTTACGTCACACTGTGAAAGGATAGAAGGACAAGTGGGAGAAACTGGAAAAGGGGGGGGGGGTGTGAGGAGAGAGGGTGGTTTGTTGGAGAAGGTAAAGTTATTTAACAATGGAGTCAAAAATAGGAGAATGACAAACAAATTCATTCTCGTTTAATAAGTTCATTTTCTTTCGTTTTCTTTTAACTATTTCCCACTGTTCCGCAACATCTAGACGGTGTCCTTTCTCCTGGGAACGGAGGATTTTCACATTAAATGTGGAGTGGTGAGATTCTTCCATTAGATGTTTGGCAAAATAAGACTTAGGGTCTCTGTTCACCAAACACCTTTTGTGTTCCGACACCCTGGTTAAAAATTTCTCCCAGTTTGACCGACATAAACACTACCACATGTGTCACACTTAAGTTCATAAACCCCCGATTTTAGCAGGGGGTCAAAAGGATCTTTGGCATTATTGAATATTGTTCCCAGAGTTCATGGAGTGTAAAAACTCACTCTGTATTTGTCTTTGGGGAATGATTTAACTGCATCGTAAGACATTTTTCCCAAGTAAGGCAGCTTTACCCATTTAAGTTTTTTATCTTTGAATGGTTGCAATGATGAAATGTCTTTTAATGCCCTATTCTCTAATTTCTTGTTTAATATTTTATTTACAAAATTTCCGTCATAACCATTATATTTAGCGATTTGTCTAATTACTTATATTTAATTCTTTTTCAAAATTATCCCCAGAAAGAGGGATATTTAAAGCTCGCTGGATCATATGGTTGAACGCTGCAGTTTTATGAGGCCACGGGTGGCACGAATCAAACGGTATAACGTGGTCTGTATAAGTTGGTTTGCGGTATATTGCAAATTGGTGGAGATTATTTGAAGTTTAGATACTTAAGTCAAGAAAATTTAAATTACCGAAAGTGGAGTTTATACGTTTAAATGTTATTACTACTCAAATTCACCAGTTAAACAATCTTCAGCAAGGGTAGCACTACTGTACCTTTTAGCGCTTATGGCTTTTCCGTAACATTAATTAAGGCAAAACTGACCAACCCGAGGTTACAAAACTACACAAGGGTACTAACAGGGGAAAGGAAGAAGGGAAACTTATAATCATGGTCACGCACGGAGCAGGAGCTCATGAACCGCGAATAATTTACGCACTTGAGCGAAGCACGTAAGATGAAGGCTAGGGTGCAATTTAAACGAAAGTCATTTAATGCTAACGTCCTGAGCGTCCATCTGCTTCCACTAATGAGAAAATAAAATTACTTTTAGTTCATGTCTCATGAAGTTCGATGTGCATGTACAACGAGAGCAGAATTACTTAGTCCAAACCGTGAATGCTAAAACAATCTTCCTCCAGGGAATAAAAAGCTGCGTCAAATACTGAAAGCTAATCAGATATAGGCCGATAAGATATTGTAACCTATCGGCTGGCCGATGTCATTTTTGTTATACCACTAGGCGACATTTTCGCCTCAAAGAAAATGATTCCCTATTCTATGAGACGTCACGTTAATGGTCGCACACACACAAAATATCTATTATGTAGATAGCAAATGATTAATGATTCAAATTCAATACGAGATGCTCTACAACGCGATATGGGGTATGATGAACATGCGCCATATGGTTATTTGACGTAAGATTCAATGAAATGCAATTCGGTTGAAGTCGCTTATAAGGGCACAAATAATAAGTGATGCGAGTTGAGCCATAAAAGACAAGAGTGCAGAATCGAAAGCGCAGATTTATTTCGGGATAGGAAGAAGGGGAAGAGAAAAACTCACCGCCTTCCACGTGCGTAAGTTGCCGAGGGCTTCAAGCTTGTACGTCCCATTCGATGGAGAGTAATGACGAAAGTTTCGAGCCGATTTAAACGGCAAGAAAGACGGTTAGAGAAAATGTTTATGTAAGCATTAGCAGAACAGCATTGATATATCAATGTTGCCACGTTGCACTTAAGTCAAACTGCGATACTTAAATACCAGTATCAAACCGTATTTACGAGCTTTATCTCTAAGCAAGGAAGCGTAAGCGCAACTGCTGAAGGAGAAAACGCATGTGATGGGAGGAATGGATTACCAATTCAGAAAGGAGAACAAAACTCTAGAAGAAAAAATGTAGGGCAGGGAGCACACTTGTATCGTCGCGGATGAAACGAGGACGCCAGGAACGGTAGAGAAGAGAGATTCACGCAGGCATCGCCGTTAAAACTTTACGCGAGAAAACTCGTGAGTAAAACTCGTAAGGACGGGAAGTAAAGTGAAAAGTGCGCGAACTTGCAGAGGGAAGACTACGAGGACAGAGGCAAAGTGAAGAGGACGGAAGGGCTTTGGTGGCGCACATAAGGAAGAAGGTTGAAGGCAAGGGAATAGCGAGATAACTACGCACAACAACATTGGCTAGGCACCCACCCCTTACGGAGGTGGCTGGGAGAGAGACAGAGGAAGCTTTAACGCTCGGGACGCAGTAACGCTTTTAATTCTCGATGCTGAGAGGAAGAGATGGAGGAATATTATGGAAGCGGGGAGAGGTTCCGCAGGGTTGTAGATTGGTGCCTGGAAAATGAGTAGGGAGAGGGCATTCTGGATAAGGGAGAGCGGGGAGGGGTTGGGGTGGAGCTCCTGAGCGGTAACCCTCTGAAGCTTACCCTGAGGAGCCATCTGCGCTGCATCACACCTTTTGAAACGAGTAAAAGGCGTTTTGGGGAAGAGAAGTTGAGGGAGACGGTGTGGGCAGGGCGTGATGGAGGGAAATGAAAGACAAACAAGGGAGTTTTTAATCGCCGCAGTAAGTTTAAAAGGCACTTTTAATGAAAGAAGTAGTTAAAAGTAGACCAAATGTAGCGTAGCGCACATGTCCGCTCCTTCTACGGGGTTCTCTTTACTCTAATTGAGGCGTGGCAAAGAAGCACCGAGTGACGCAGGTTCTTCGTCTGCCCAATGAAAATAATTATTTAAGACAGCTAGTTATAGGCTCAAAAGCTTCAATAAAAAATGAAAATCAGGAATATTTACGAGAAAAAGAGCCAAAAAATAATATGGAGACAAAAGAAAAAAATATTTTTTGCAGGACTCAATTTCACTTATAAAACAAGCCTCGGCAGAAATTTCAACTAGCCAATCACTACGGCCAAAATCGAGAATGAACCTTGTTTTTAATTACTTTTGTCCTACCGGTAACAAAAATCTCCAGGAGATAAATTACGCACGAAGAAGGGGAAATTTTAAGCAACTACATACGAAATAACAATAAATTTCAATTAAACTGAAGCAGCACCGGGGCTGTTAACTTCAATAACTTTCATTCATATTAAGCAATGAAATAATTGCATAAACAATTTTAAAAATTGGTACTGGACGATATCAAAGGTCATATTAAGGTAAACAAATCTGCCAAATCTCCAACTGTTGACACATGAATATTAACTTGAGATAAGGAAAATAGGTCAGATAAAATAATGAATGTAGGTATTACGCAACTGAGCTCTGTGACTATAAGTAGAATGGAAAGAAAAATCTTAAGACAAATAAAATACTTCCCAATTCTTAAAAAGAGTAAATTCGAAGTGCATTTAGGGGATTATAAAAAGAAACTAATAATAGTTGGATAAATTTCATATTTATCCAACTATTATTAGTTTCAAAAGCCAGCTACAAAAAATATCCACTGTTTTACAGAAAAAATCAAAAATAAATAAAAAAGTCTCATACTTACAAAGCCACCTTTCAGTATTATTTTCCGTACTAAACAGGTTGATATCGTGAGATTAGGTCCATTTTCCGCGGTGGAAACTTGTGGGCTCATTATACATGGTAATAATTTTAAAATTACTCTCTTGCTCCCCCAAAAACAAAGAATATAAAGATGTAGTCGCAACGAATACTATTCGAGCTTCTTGATCAATCAATCCATTGAAATTTCGATATCTCTGATACAAACACAGCACTAACCTACACACCACCTATTCCATGAAGACATTTCCGTACATTAATAATTAAAAGACGACGCCCGCTGTACATCGCTGATTTTCGAATGAAGGGGAAAATATGCCGGCAAAACAAAATAGCAATTAACGAGAAGAGTATAGTAATTACGAAAATATCATCTTCTGCGGGCTAAGAAGACAAAAAAAAACAAGTATATTCCTCACGTGAAATGGTCACGGAAGCACGAGCTTGATGGAGGCAATCATAATAAATGTTGTTTATATAAGGATGTCGAGATAATAACAGGGCTAGGGAGAAAGAAAGCGAGGTTTTGACTAAGGAAAGGGGGAGGGGCAGGAATGAAGCAGGGGAACTCCCATGTGAAGAGAGGAATAGAGATATTTTCGTGGACCAATGTCGAGCATACTTATACAGAATGGAATAGCTTCCTCACGGAGGGAAAGGATGGGTCGACGGGACTGCCACGACGAATCCAGGGGAAGAGGAAAACTGGAAGGATGAGGGAGAAGAATGCGACGAAGCACAATCATCTTTTTCTCGTATGTTAATGCCACGTGCACGCACGGCTCAATTACGAGGGCACCGTAAAATAAAAACAAAGCGGTAATTAAGGCCGGCCCTTTCAGGGACGGGTTAGAGAGAAAAATAAATGCCTCTCTACTTTAGAGGCAAACGAAACGCGATCATCTGCGAAATTCCAGCGGCCCAGCCATTACGGCGAGGCTAGAGAGGCTTTTCACGAGGATGACCGATATCTTAGGTGAAAATGAAGGCGTGTGAAAACCTGGTGTATTTGCATTTCAACTGACACCAGCCAGCGTTACAACTGTAGTTACATCTGGCTCCAAATAAAACGGCACGAGATGATTTATAAACCTACGTCGACTTGCACTACCCTAACCCTTACAATAAATTTGAGGGGTAACATTTGGGCATAATAATGAAATTGAGGGAGCAATCAACTCCGAGGGAAAGTTGAACACCTTACTCAAGCACCACTTCATTCCGTGAAAATATATTCATATTGCTATGCTCGTTTTATCTTCCACCTATCCCCTGTGATGCCGCTTTTGGGGGTATTAGCCGTCAATTCAAGCATGTGAAAGCCTCTCAAATGTAATGGCATTTTTGCCGGAAGACTATCATCATGCTCCGAATATTATGATATCCACGCTGTTAAATTAATGCGCAGCTACGTTACTGCACGAGTTTGGCGAAAAAAGCCGCAGAGCTGAAGGCCATGTGCACTCGCAGTGTAACAGTAGCTTAGGAATAATGGCCGTTGAACATCAGGCAACACGTTACCATTTACATGATCATTCATTTACATGATCAGAGAACAACAAACTAATATTTGATAATTTATTTTTACGGGCTGTAAACATATACATATATAACTTGATGTGCACCATTTGTGCAATTTGATCGGTGATATTGATATCTATGTTTGTTTCCCGATATTTTTGATTATTTATGATTTTGTTTATATTTCGCCTCACATGGTATCTTTGGACGTAACCTTACAGTGCCACCTTACCTTTGTCTATTTGTACAGATCTGTGTAAATAAATAAAATAAATAAATATAACCTAAGTCATCACGCAGCATATTCATCAAAACGATGGTTAATTAGAAATTATGTACGTGGAATGATTTCAGTCCACAGACGAAAATAGAATTGCTAAAGGTTCAACGTGCTTGCATTGAGTTCATCAATCCGCAATCTTCCAACTCATGGATCACACAATATTCCAACTAACATGCTCAGATACCTTATAAACAAAACACCAATGCAAAACCATTGGCTAGGTTACTCCGCAAAACTTTCAAATACATGAGTGGAACAACTAAATGTTTTGGCTACTTTCTTCTAACACGAATAATATTGCCCCCAAAAGATAATATACATATGTATCATCAATGAAATTCAAGAACATATTTCAACGGCTAGATAATTAGCCTCATTTCATGGCATCATTGCTAAAATTAGATAGCTGCAAGTATACAAATCCAAACATTCGCTCATGCATTCTTAGAATAATACAATTCAATCATTAGCAAATTCTTGAAAAATTTCGATGCAAAAACACTTTCAGAAGCAATACAGCTGGATGCTATGAAAAACATCACTTATCAGCATGAGATGGAGAGCCATCATCAAACGTCAATGAAAGAGCGAGAAGATGAAACCGCCAAAGTCAAAATTATCAACGCAAAAGTTAAAACGCGAAATTTTGACGCGCACTCAACGTGAGACAAGTAACCCAAGGTGGCATCTTCTGTCGGCACGATTGATGTAATTACCAGGAGCTGTAGCAAAATACTTAAACGCCGCCGAAATCCACGCTTTGCCACTGCCATGATAATAATGCACATCATGGCATAACAGCGACATCCTTATCGAATTGAATTTTATCTCCGTTGCGGGAGGGAGGTTTTATGGTGTACGCGACTAGGGTTTACGCAGCCGCACCGCCATTATTGCCAGATAAGCTACTCCCCGCGACTTCGCGCTTAGTAGAAGCCGCTACCGAGCCACGACGAGCGCCCCGCGAAGATCCGACATGAACCGACGAACTTTGACGACCGACGAACCCATGAGTGGGCGACTAGCTAGGCGGAGGAGATTGGCGGTTTCGGTGGGGATTATACAGCAATCTAGACTAATTCCTGTGGCCTCCTCGCCGCATCCATGTGTCAGAAGAAGTTGGAAAGTTTACTTGAGGACTGCAATAAGAAGGAGGACAATATCATACCTATCCCCTGAGCCGTAGGGCGGGGTTTTCGAAGGATAAGGCAGGGGGTGCCGTTTCCTCCTCAGCGCGTCTTGGGCTCGGTTTTCAGTCCATCTAACCCTGTTCATATTCTTGGAGGTTTTCAACCCCGAGACCAATAAACGGCGCCTACTCCCTGCACCCTCAGAAGTAAAAAATCAACCCAGTCACCAGTTTTTAAGGAAAATAAGTTGTTTGAGAAGGAATTAGGGGAATCATCCTTGCTTCACCATACGCCCCCAAAGATCCCTTTCATATGTGAAAAGGGGTGACTAGACTTCTGTTTACAAGGCTCGCTAGGACTACCCCACGCAGGTCCATCCGCGTTCAATCCAAAGGGGCAACACGGGTATTTAGAGGTCAGGGCGCAGCAACTGACACGGAGGATACACTCAACTTCAAGGCTACCAGGAAATATATTCTTGTGACATGAAATATATACCCAAGATGAGGAGGCGAAAGTGAAATAAAATAATAAACATATATAATGAGTTAAGAACAAAGCTTATGGGTCATCCTACGCCATTTCGGACCAAAGTTGAACTCTTAGATTTTGACGAAAATTTGAGGAAACGTTCGGCTAGTAGAATAATGAATACCTATCACAGCGTTTTGCAAAAAAAATTAAAAACAGCTGATTAACGGCTGTTTTACAAAATGGCGATTTTCACTGCTATTAGATCTTCGTAATCACATATCTCACAGAAGAATAAACGTAAAAAGAGGGTCATTGGAAATTTTTAAACTAAAAGTTTTGATTAAACTGATTTTGAATTGAAATGAACAATTTTAATATTATTTGTTTAAACATTTTATTAATAAACATTTTATAGTTTAAATTTTTTGTGCTTCACATTTTTCCGAGCCCATTTTTTAAATTGACATACCTTGATTTATTATGCATATTATATAAAAATTTTGAGAATGTGTTCATCCTTTTAAGAAAGAAAAAAATTTGAACTTTTCACCGTAACTGTCGTTCCATACCGGTATACAGAGTAATTCAACATTTGCATTGCTTGTGCTATCTATTGCTGTACTTTTTACCGTAAAGTACCCAAAGTAATTCAAAATCAAGTAAAACAATATCGTCAATCAATCAATCAAATAAAACAATAAATCCCGTAAAAATAAAAACTTTTGAAATATTTTTAAAAAAGCACGGGACTCCCAAAAAATACGCGTCCTAGTCTCAGCTTTACATTTTTGTAAGGGAAATAATGGACCAAGGTTCTCAAGTCAGTAGCCTACCACCCTCTTGAAAAGACCGACATGCCATATGACCATATGTATCAACAGAGTCAGCACTACGAATAGTGATCAATTCGCACGGACATCATTATAAATCCAAGCGCATCAAGAATTGGAACACATAGGTCCTCCGGGTTTCCCTCTGCATTGGTATATTATTGGGGTTAAGGAAAATAGTGTCGCCAGCCTCGCAATTGGCTTCTTTTGGTGAAAGCCGGAGAAGTTGTCCTGACATTACGGACCAACGCGGAGGAAAGCCCAGAATACTCACACCTTTAAAGTCATCAGACCGCAGAAGTCTTCAAGATATAAAAAAGGCGTTTCAATGATAAAGTAACTAGCATTATTTTCCGAAACGACACGGTGGGGAATGTCCTTACGAGTGCTCAGGAGACAGAGGCAATTACACAACCAATATACAAATTCTATTAAGTCTAGTAACAAAACAATGGAACTTGCGGCGAGAGAAATTTACGTTGCCAAACGCTCAAAAACGAAGAAAATCATGCGCACTAGTTTACGAAACTTCAAGAAAAAAATCCTAGGTGAATTACTATACGAAAACCCCAAGTCGTTCTGGTCTTACGCGAGAGAGTAGTCTTTATTCGATACATACGGCAAAATGGTCACCAACAGCATCGACAATGCCAATTTATTAAGCCACTACTTCAAAAGTGTATTCACTAAGGATGATACAATACACCATTAAGACATTCCGGACGTTAACGAAACGATTGCGGACATAATAATTCAACGTGATGGAATAACTAAACAACTGCGCTCAATTAAATGTAACAAGTCCCCAGGTCCTGAAGGAATACCAGCACGCGTGCTCAAGGAGTTAGCGCCACATATTGCACCATTCTTAGAAATTATATTTAGCAAATCATTATCCGAAGGCAAGGTGCCCCAAGACTGGAAAATAGCTAATGTCACACCGATACTTTAAAAAGGAAATAGAAGTGACCCAGGAAATTATAGGCCTATATCGTTAACATCACTTTTATACAAGATCCTTGAACACGTTGTCGTTAGCAATATTATGGCATTCCTGGATAATCGTAACCTCTTACACAGCAGTCAGCATGGCTTCCGAAAGGGCAGGTCCTGCGAAACACAGCTTGCGCTCTTCCTTCATGATATCCTAAAATCAGATGAATCGAATAAGCAAATCGACGCGATATTCCTTGATTTTAAGAAGGCATTTGACAAGGTTCCTCACAAAAACTCATTTATAAATTTTATTCATGAGGCATTAATAAAAAATAGTGAACTGGATAAAGGCCTTTCTCGGTGATCAAAAACAAAAAGTAGTTATTGACGGTTTTAGCTCTGATACGGTTGAAGTCAAATCCAGTGTTCCTCAAGGAAGCGTGATTGGCCCTCTTTTATTCATTATTTATAGTTATGACCTAAGTTCTCGAGTTTGCAGTAAATTAAGATTATTTGCAGACGATACAGTACCGTGAAATAAGCGAAGACGCGGGCTTAGAAGTTCTGTCATCTGACCTTAACAACGTTCATTCGTGGTGCCAGGAGTAGGGTTTAGATTTAAATACTAGTAAATGCTCCACAATTCACTTCCTGCGAAAGTCATCATACAAATGCCATACATATATTGTGGGTGGAGTATAAATAAAATCTTCAAATTCAGTAAAATATCTTGGAATTACCTCATCTTTAGATATATCGTGGGGAACACACATATAAAACATATGTGGCACATTATTAAAGAAACTACGTTTTGTTAAGCGTATAACAGGAAGGTTTTCGGAAGAAAAAGTAAAAGAGAGATGCTACTTCGCTCTGGTTACGCCACACGCTGCGCCACACCTTGAATACGCAGCGAGCATTGGGACCCTGGTCATAAGCATTTAACCAAAAAAATAAATAAATTACAGATGAAAGCAGCACGCTTCGTTATAAACTGCTACTAGCGAAAATATTGTCTTATAATTAAAGGATTAAGTTGGGGGCCCCTAGAGACTCGGAGGCTGCACGCTAGGATTAGGCTGCTTGAAATATTCAGAACTGGTGTTTTTTACAGCGACACAGAATATTATCATGACGCCCCACTACATTTCGAGGTCTGACAGAAGCGATAAAATAAGAGAGATACTCTGCCGAACAGATAGATACAAGAACTCGTTCTTCCCGCGCACAATAAGCAACCACAATAAAAACTGAGCTCCTCTGAATACACTCCTATAGTACATGTCACCATTTCACGTCCAAAAATGTTACATATTTACACGGCTGGTGACTTACCACCCCCTGCCACACGCCCATACGGCGGCGGCTCGCGGGGTTGTATGTAGATGTAGATGTCATCGTATGTTTTTTATCAATAACCGTGGCGACAATTATGCCGAAAATTTATATTCTACTTGGACGCGGAGAAGAAATTTTTTTGCAGTTGTTTTCACTCTTTTATAATTCTAAAATGAAATTTTAATCGTCTCAGAGAATATTTTTTGACTAAAAGAAGGAGAAGGATAAAGGGAATACCTTGGAAGAAGAGTGGGCGCCACAGCACATTATCTATCGAGATCTTCAATAATGATACGAAAATGATTTGGAAGAATGATTGAGCAAGTAAGAAGAGGAAAGTGATGGTAGTTGGGTGTAACTGATGTAACTCGAAGTACAAATCACTCTTCAATTGACATATGAAAATTTGGTTGATAAATGTGAAAGAAATACATGGCCTTAGAGTGGATAATTTCATATTAAATTGGTATTTAGCACTTAGGTTCTTAAAAACAGAAAATAAAATTATAAATAAGACGTGTTATCAAGAGACTAATGAAATTTATATTTTATTGTAGAGGCCAGAGTATTGACTTGAGAAATAAAAAGATAAGAATAAAAATGGCAGGGTACAAGACGTGATAACGTCACAAATAATAAATCCCGGAAACAAATGTCGACAGTGGTAATTAGAAATCTTTCTCAATGTATAGAATAAAATTGAATTCGAGTCACTCACAGGAATTAATAAACAGTTTTAAAATTTTGGAAAAGTCGACTGTGAAAAAAACACGGCAGCAGAACGCAAAGAGCGTCATGGAGGGACGAATATAAAACGAGCATAGACGGCAAAATAATAAGGTTCCAACTAAGGAAAGAAAAAAATCCAGCTTTAGAAAAGAAGGCAAAGCAAAGGCTTCTTTCGACATAGATTCAGAGAGACCAGGGAGCAGGGCTGTTGGAAATTGAAAATAATTGCTGCCGTGCAAAATAATAAATCTTCGGCTAGACATAAGAACAGATACACTATACTGAAAATGATCATCATTTCTCAATTAAGTTCTTGCTTCCTCTTCAAAGTGAACAAAACACTTGGCGAAACAAAATCTTTCAAAGCTATCCTTTCACGTCAACAAAATTCCCCTTCTTCAAAATTCAAATTTCTTTCTGTCTTATTTCATCTAAAGTCGATATTTAAATAAAACATATTGCAAAGTAGACAATGAATGAAGAAGACTAAACATTTCTCTCTAAGTTCCACTTGTAATTACGTGATTCAAATTTTCAGAATAAACATTTACACAAAAATTTGTAATTAATTGAACTCTCACGTTTCAAATTTACCAGAGAAACTTCCGCGACCTTTGGGACAAGTAAAAGATTAATAAAATTGTAAATGGAATTTGAAAATAGCCCACACAAAATGATTCCTGCAAAAAGATCATCATGTTAAAAATCACAACTAAACAAATAGAGAATGAGGAATTTTGCCCAATATTGTTGATTAATTTACAACCACGATGTAAATATTTGAAAAAAGTCCACTAGTGGATATCCTGGAGAATGTTTCGGTAGTGTTTTTCAAGAACGAAGACGATGATGAACACCGTTTGAAGAGAGTAAGTAGACAAGAGGTTTTTGGGAGTTGAGCGGGAAGTCTTTATGGAGAGAGAATGAGGAAAAAATGAGACCAGGAAGGGAATGGGGCGTAGCAGCAAAAGAGGAGGTCTTTTAAAGAGAGCGGTACTAAGAATAAAGAGCCGAGGAAACGGGGGGATGTGAGAATTCGTCTCTAATGAAGTGAGTCCCTGAACAGAGATGGAGAGAGTGAGAGAGAGACAAAGAGGTGTGGGAAGAGGACAGATGGGGGATATGAAGCAAAAAGGACGGGGGAAGGAGCAGTTCACAGCAGAGGATATTAAACCGGGGTGGTTGCGGGTTTCTGGGAGGGAAAAGGGTGGGACTATGCAGCAGGAGGTAAAAAACTGGAGGAAGGCCGAGATGATGATGAGAGAGGAAAGGGACGGAGGAAGGGGAGAAGCAAGCAAGGGAGAAGAGAGAGACCCTTCACTGTAAAGGATTTCGTATGGTCCATCCCGCATCTCAAGAACAATGCCTCGAGAATGACCCTCCCACTATACGCTACAGACTCGCCGCCGCCTACCTTTTCATCTCTTACGCCAACACAAGAGAGCAGCGCCACTCGCCTATCCCCGACCGACCCCTCTCCCTCACCCAGAATGAACTCTTCCCCTCCAAATACCCTTTCCGTGATCCCTAGCGGTCCTGTGAGGCTGCTTTCTTGATGCCTCACTCTACGGTTCCTCCAACACTTTCTCTCTACCGCTCCTTGCGTCTTCCCTCTCTTGTCAAAATGGAAGAAGGGACTCGTGGAATGGAGCCCTGAAATTTTGGAAGGTCCGGCACTTCCACTAAGGAGGCGCGAGTTTCCTGCTCCAAGGCTCCGGGTTCCCTTGGCAATGAGGAGAGCGGCAGTTCCCATGTGAAGAGTGTGACGCGGTTTACCTCGTCAGATACGCAGATTGGGGCGCCTGCGATCAAAGCTGAGCATACCGCGAGTGAAAATTGCTGACTGGCGGAGGAACGCCGAGGTTTATTCACAAACGCTGTATAATTTGCAAGAAGAACAATGGACGAGTCATAACATGACGGGTTTAAGTGAAAGATGGAATAATAACGATTATTAAAGCTTTCCGAGGTAAATGACCGCAAATCATGCCAAATCACCGAGGCCTTATTATGCATATTACAACGAATTATTTTGTAGCTTCGTCTGGCGATTCACAAAAATGGAGAAATTAAAATATTTTTCAATGCTTAGAAAAACTTGATAACTAACATTATAGCTACAAGAGGGTCAGCTGGACATATACCGTTGACAAAAACAACCACCGGTAGCATTAGTCCAACAAATAATTGCAAAGCCAGAACTACATCAACCATATATATTGTGACGGAACACGAACGTCGCATACGTGGTAGGAAGAGGGGAACACCAGCCGTCCCGAGCGAGGGAATGATCGAGAAATTGGTCTATTTGAATCCACCAAAATATATTTCGAAATGCCAGATGTCGTACAAATTACACAAAAAAAACCCTGATGAGGATGAATGTATGATAACACTTGATAATTCAAATGAAGATGAACAACGTGAAATACATACATCAAACAACAAAACAAAAAGGTGAATGCAAGATACTTTCTCCCTTTCCAAAAGATGTGATACAATTTACAAAGAAAAAGAAATTACTCTGGGCAACCGTTCAGATGTGCCCGTAAATAAAGTTTCTTGAGCACCGATGGTTCACTGTCTAATTCTTTTCAGCACAGGGTCAAAAGTTTTGTGAGGGCAAGATGCGCGGGGTCAAAGAGGCAAGAGATTCAGATCTCGTGACTGGGAAAGTGAGAGTTTATCTGGATAACCAGGACGATGGACGGGTCGCTAACTGCGACGTTCTTACTGATTTCTGTCGATGCAGGAATTGTTGAAGCCGTCAATGAAGTCACTGCTCGGATCTCCACAACCGCGGCACCAGGAAACAATCTCCTCCTGCATCGGCGAAGAACACGGCCGTCACTCGTCTGCTTCACTCTCTGCTCCTCCAGAACTTTCTTTGCTGTCCCGTCCTCCACCAGCATAAGCCTCGTTTATTCGGGGGGGCGATGGCTATCATGCACCTCGCGGGACTTCCGGCAATCTTTCTCCTCTCTGGTTTCCACTGTCTGTCTCTCTGTGGTTTTCTCCCTCGCGAAGCACATTCACCAGGCCTTTTTATATCCCTCGGGAGGTGTAGTCACCCGTCGAAGGAGGGTTTACGGTGAGAGGGGGTTACTATACGGAGACCGGGGATAAAGTGGGCCCCTAGGTAGCCCTAGTTAACTGAGGACACCACACCGGTGAGGATTCACCTTGACACTCACTCGGAAACACCGTTCCATCAGGCAAATGCACTCAATTACACAAACAACTCGGACCAACGCTCAATCAGCCTTAGCTCGAGCCGTCACAAAAAAAAAAAAATATATATATATATATATATATATATATATATATATATATATATATATATATATATATATATATATATATATATATATATATATATATATATATATATATATATATATATATATATATATATATATATATATATGAGACCCAGAAGACTTACCTTGATTTAACTTACTCACCATTCAAAGAACTATGCTTGAATTTCACGACATGCGTGAGGGCAGAGTCACGATGGAAAGGATCAGAAAGACAGGATTTCAGATGGTGTTGATTGATACATCAGCCTCACTAGAGTCAGCCATTTTCAAGGTATGAGATAATATTGCAATATTGTAGATTAAATAATATTGCAGAATTCGGAAGAAAATTGTCAAAATCGAGATCGTTGTGTGGTAATAAAAATTGCGTGTGGAAATATAACAAATTTCTGTCATTTTAAGACCGTGATATCAGAGGTTTAAGGTTGGAGAGGGGCAATATGACCTTAAATAGGCAAATTGTGATCACAATGTGGCGAGATATGGCCCTGTTTATCATAATCATCCGCAGAAGTGGAAACTACACAAAAAAATATTTTATTCTACTCCGTTTTCGCGGCTTGTTTTAAACTGTCTGACATGCTACTTCTAGACACGCAATATCCAGACCTCAACTTGGTTTACCCAATTGATTTTCACCTTTAAGTACGGTCTTCGGAGAGAAATTCCCGCAATTACACTTCCATTTTTTCGTTAATGTCACCCTTTTCGTCTCCTCACAACTTCCTCACTCCTCTCCGGTGTGGGGCAATTTTTCCACGGACTCCCACTCGCCGCGATATAACCCACGACAAAAATCCTCCTTTGTCTCAGTCCCGCCCACGCCTTTGCCGCCCTTAGGATCCCAACCGATCCTCTTCTCCACATCCTCTCACTCTTCAGAGCTTTCTGAAGCGGGGCTGAGCCTCCTCAACAAGGGCATTTCCTCGCCCCCTTGATCCACGCGGGCCATTCTTAACTGACCGGAGGCGGAGCACTCTCTTCCTTGGTCACTTACTCTTCCGTGGATTTATTGCGACTAATTTTCGCGATTCATCGTGCTCTTTTGTCCGCTCGACAAAAGGCTTCCACGAAGCGCAAAAGGAGGGCAAATATATATTTTCTCGAGGAAATAATATTTTCGGTACATCAAAGAAACAATGAAACCTCGCGCGTTCTCAGCTAATTAACGGCCCTCGGTCGATAACCATGGGGACCCAAAGCACTTTTGTTCTGAGCTCCCGTAAACAAGGCTAAGGAACGCTAAATAATTCGAAGCTACTCGATGATTGGCCAGCCGGAAATTATTCAAGGAAAATATCCATATCTACACACAGACGTTTCTCCAGCCATAGGGTAGTTGTTTTGCTGACCTTTCCAACGCAAATAAAATTGGCGATTGAGATACTTGCTTCTAGGTTTACTCAGTTAATAAAGAGCAGCTTGGAGTTACATTTAAAGATTCACAAACACTAACTATGAATATACTAAGGGCTTAAGCCCCAATTGTAATACGGCAGATCTTCACGTTGCTATTACACTTTTTAAATGAAATAGTACTAATTACGATTTTTTTAGGATGATTAATTTCCTCAGCTGAGTAAACGTTACATCCAATATATACCAGTGAACGAAAAATTGGAGCTTATTTGAGCAAGATAAATGGACTAATGTGTCGAGGAGTGTTTTAATAAATGTAGACTGGAGCTAGTAAAAATAATTTTCTAAAACAAACCTAGAAAATGGAAGGTATTTACACTCTGCAGCGTAGAATACTACAAAAAACACTGCGGTATAACCACACTATTACCAAATAATACACTTTACAAAACGCTGAAGTTACATAACTAAAATTTCAATTATATCAACTTTATTGGCATAAAGTTGAAAAAAATTCCAACAAAACTAGTGTCGGCAGAAGATAAAAGGAGAAATATTTACAGATATTAATTTTACAAATCGAACACATCGTATGATCGATTGAAGACGCAATAATATTTAACTGGAGGTTCAAGAAAAATACGAGATAAAATTACACAGGTCTCTAATCACGATTTTACGAGGCTGATTTAATAGCGAGATGACCCTAGCATACCATTGGATGGTAAGGAGCCATGAGGAAGCAGAAATCAGCTAAAAGCAAGGAAACGTTAAACAACACAAAATAAAAATTCTCGGCATTGAGGAAGGGAATGTTAAACCCTAGTGCAAGCTTTTCCACGGCACACACATATCCTCTAAATCGGAATCCGTGGACTCTGGAGATCACGGCATATTTAATTAAGACCGAGCACCTGGCAAATCTTTAATGAACTGCCTCTATTGTTCCAGCAAATTCTCAAACAGAAATCCGCATTCCAATTACGAAGGTAGGGCAAAGTGCATGAGCATGCCGACGGTCAAGTTGATTTGTTAATCGAGTCACGCTGGAGTAGAAAGTTCCATTACGTTTCATTCCGGGTTAATGAGGCTCGTTTATGATTGCTCGTGAAATTTCTACCGCAGCCTCCGAGAAAAAAGCAATCCAAAATATTTTAAGAGAATTACTTCAGCAAAAAGACAGTCTCTTATTCCAATATCACACACTCTTTGCATCAATGGATGAAGCATATATCTATGAATAAAATTTATAAGGCAATTCATTTTAAGCACAATTTTCACAATGAAAGTTTGGTAGCCCTTTATTCACTCTTTAGGCTTTAAGACGATTTGAGCCGTAAGGTAACGATGAAGAATAATCGGTTCATATCTAGCAATAATACAGACCGGTCAGGCTTTCGGCACTTTATACCATTTTTAAGGTATAACGAAATGGTAATGGAGAAATGTAAAATTGAGAATGGCACATAGTACCGAAGCCTTAGTCAGTTCATAGTAAAAATATAGGTTTGGAATAGAAATAATTTATGCCTAAAACTTCGGCAAACGCACCAACTACTGAATAGCAAATTTAAGGACTAATAAAAAAGCTTGTAAAACAGTAACAAAAAACTTCCGATACAATAGAAAAGTGAAATCAATAACAGAGAGAGAGAGAGAGAGAGGGGGGGAGAGAGAGAGGGAGAGAGAGAGAGAGAAAATAAAACTCTTAATAGGACATCAAACGACATTCAGCCGAGGGATAAGCGAGAAAATTGAAGGTAGCGGCTTCCCTACGCCGAATCGCTCAACAAGCAGGCCCACCATTGTATCTACAAAGGCCACAATAGCGGGTCACGTCTTTGAACCTTTGATCCCGTGAAATAGAGAGGGATGCCGTGCAGACAATGCGAAATGGACACGAGTCACGTGCCCTCCGTGCTCAGGGTAAATGCTTCTCATGTCCTGTCAAAAATTTGACCGATGGGGAGAGCGCACATTGAATTGATAATTATCAGAGGGATAAAGCAAGAGGGACATCTCCTGAACTAGAATCGTCAAAGCTTTTCCGCTCTTCAACGGCTCTCAAAATATCGAAAAATCCGCACAACTGGGAAATGCCTTTCAGAAAAATGCTTCACCGGTATGGCTTTTTGTGATGAGTCATTTCAATCGCTTGAAAACGAATTGGCCATAAGGTTTTCAAACAGGGAACACATGAAAACAAAGGAAAATTGTTAGAAAAAATTATGTCGACGAATAAACGCGTTATAAAACTTTTATAAACATGTCTAATAAAATTCTCCACATATTTATAGAAAGAGAGCGTATTAAAAAATTGATACACCTACACATTTAACGAGATTAAACCTAATATTTTCTTAATCTTCCTAGCCATAATAGATACATAATAATTAAAAAATTCTTCTAATTACGAATTATGGATTTAATATTCAGACAATTGAAGCTTGGTAGCCGAATAATAAAACTATGGTAGTTTATCACCGAGCATGCAACGTGGCGATGGACTCCTGCGGACTGTAAACGCCATTTCTAACGTAAAATCAAACCTTCTTGAATAAACAGCGCACATTATCAGCCAATTTTAATAAGACCTCATCTCTATAGTCATTGCAAGCAAGCATGAAATTAACTATCAATTGACACGTAAGATAGGCGGCATACGATTCACCATAAGGGTTTTCAGAGGATTAAAAAATGATTACTGTCCAGCGAGGAAAAAAGTTCGAACCGTTATACTCCTCCACGCATTGTCCACCGAGGACATGAAATATTTCAAGTTTCCAAACCAACCAATACGGCAGCATTTAGCAACCCGAGGTGAAGTCTCACGTAGTCCTCACACTTTGTAAAGAACTAATACGTCCTATCTTTACCGCATGAAAGCGTCACTGGGTTCTGGGACTCGTGCACTTCAAGACGAGGCGGATTCCGCACTCAGAAATGACCCAATTTTTGACGCCGAATAGGGAGGGAGATATGGAGAGAGCCGCGGGTGGTGGTAAAGACCTAAGGGATTTCTTGGCACGGGCCTTAGTGCAGTGGAAATAGATGTGGACTTATTCTTTTTTTCTCTTCTTTTACTCCAAGTCGGTAAAGTCGTCGCCACTTTAGGCGAATTCAGCGAAATTCGAACGGTTTCCGAGATTAAGGGATGACATCAAAAAGGTGAGGAGATATAAGGGACCCGAAATTAGTTTTCAGCGCAGTGAATTGACAAAGGTCTTACGTCTTCACGTTATCTCTAGCTGGCTTAACTTTTATGCCAAGTTAATAAATTGCAATGAAAATCGTTCATTTCGAGAAATAGTAAAGTGCATTGCAATGCCTGTCCGTTATAAGAAAAATTAGAGTCACGCACAAAGGCCTGAGACACTGCCAAAGTACGCTACACCTCGGAAATTTTCAATAGACACAAGCGTCGAGTGCTAGCACCTAAACTAATTTTATTTTCATCGCTGTAATTCAGTTCATAAAAATTTTCACGTGAATATATAGTAAATTCAAATCGAGAGCAGGATGAGTTATTATTTGAAGAAAGTCAAGGATAACTCATTTTTCCTAACATTGCCTGGTAAAAAGAGGACTACATTTATCAAATATGAAATAATATACGTATTAGATAATATATTAAATAATCGTCTTCTACAAAAACGAATGGTAAAAAATACAACTGGACAATTACTGCAAGGCGTCCCGACAAAAAAAGCCAAGGGGAGTCATCACAACCTTCATTATTGAGTTATTTCATTTGAATATATTTAGCCAAGTAAGCAATCTTTGAGATATCTGATCACACAGAAAGCACCTCAAGAAGAATAACACTCAAAAGACTACTATCTTAAGTGCAAACATCGAGGAGAGTAGTTTCCTTTTCATTAGCACGACGACTAAATGTAGTGATCATTGACTCGGCATATAAACACTGTCCGGTAAATTTGAAAGCAATCTATTCATACCTTTCTCATCTATGCCTGCAATGTGGATTCAAAATGAAAGACAGCGTTATTCTGATCTGGTTCTATTTACCGTTAAGAAAGGAACTCTAAAACTATGATAATCATCAATGCAGCCAACTAACTTAATTTAAAATGAAAACATGAAATGCACAAAAAGACAAATGATAATCACACTGACGTATTGAAGTTCTTACATTAGACACGGCTGCACAATATGAACATTCAACATGGCGGAAAATACATCGCCCCTGCCATTTACTTAACTGATCAATATGACTTAACCACTCATTCATGCAACCCTTCTTTGCTGAAATTTCATAATCTTCGAAAATTCTCGAGCAATATGTTCAAAGTAGTTACGCATTCCCCAAGAAAGAAACACATTGATATATTTGGGGAATAAACAAATAGTGTTTACCTTCAAATATACTAACAAAAGCCTTTGGTACGACGTTCGGCGTTTACAACTTGACAGAGAAGAAAACATATCTCAATGGTAAAAAAGTTAAACTAATGCATCCATCGGGAGCGAGAGAGACGTGTATTGAACAATTATCCAAAGAATAAGGTGGGGAGAGCTAATCAGCTAGTCAATCACCAGATATATTTATCTCCAAAAATTCGCATGAGACACGTAAATCACATCGATATTAAGTAAGATGTACGTACGTAGGTACGCTGAGATGAATTGGAAGATCTAGCATGACATGGAACACAAATAAAATTGCACACGGAAAGCAAACAGAGTAAGGAAAAATTGTAGGGAAGGTGTCTCTTCGATGATTGCTCGGGCGAGAAAGTATTGTGCGGATTTCCGCAGAGAAAAAATCATCCGCCTTGACCGGGATAGCTTAAAATTTGTCGAGAAAGTATTGGTCTAATGAACTCTGACGGGGCAGGTCATCTCCCGGACCTGTTAGTTTCCCTGGAAGTACGTTTCTTCGAGTGACAAAATGAGTTCAGCCCTCGGTCTTCGTTAAGCGGAAGAAGGTTCTAACGACGAAGACAACGCAACGAAAAAAATAAGAAAAAGGCGTCATAATTGAAAGAAAAGAAGTCGCTCACGACATATTTCTGTAAAGATACGGGACCGGGTCATTAGAAAAGCACAGACATCCGTCGCAGCTTCTAAGTTAATTCAGAAGATCCTTAACGACCGGTGTCACTCCAAGGAAGACACAATGAGGCAAGTATTCCAACTGTTCCTGTTGGCGGGATGAAATGGATTTTTTGCCACAAAAAATAGCCATTAAGTTTAACCCGAGTGATGAGGAAATGTCTAGATTTTATCAGTAAATAAATCGCCAAGTTTTGGAACAATACAGGCGATTTCTTGGGCCTCGTCTCATTTTTAGTAGAGAATATATCTTAACATTCTTGAATAATGAGCTAATATGAACTGAAAGGGGTTGAAACTGTGAAATTCTTTTACATCAAGAATGAAGCTATCCTAGAAACTGTTAGTTTACCATGAAGCATGGTGGACGTGTACGTGAGAACCAACTATAACAAGAACGAGAAAATTAACTGATGCGGCATTATTTGATTGCACTAAATAATAGCATTGAAGTGTGAAATAATAACAAATTTGATAAAATGGTTATCACATACACAATTAATACTAATGATGAAGCATATCCTCTCCGAATATTAAAAAAACTGTGAACGCCATTCCTGAATTGAGTTCTGTTCATGAGTTTTCTAACTGACACACTATTATCTTGATACAAATCTAGTGACGAAAAAAAGATGATTACCGATATCAGCGGTTATAAATACGACATTTAAAAAAATAATGGCATGAGAACCATAAGAAAGCTGTCATGCTATCCACTACTCCCTAAAGCATTTGCTAAAATCTAGGTTATATCGAGAGGGTTTGGCATGTTATCATTTATCACACCGTGATTAGCAGACAACAATGTGATTGATCATGTGTCAGAGCTCAAAACTCCATTTGCAAGGACCCTTTTAATTCACTGAGTTTCAAAAGTCATTTCATATTTACTTTGCTTAGATAACAAGACGAACATAAAAGCAGTCAATATTTTCACGTACTCTTGATAAAATGACAACTAGATTAATTAGATATGGAGGCAAAAAGGAATGATTCCACAGATTAGCTGTCAGAAGTCTATCAATGCATTTCAATTTATCAAACACAGAGGCGATTGATTATACAATGAGATGCAATTATGTAAATCACGCAGAATACCATTTTAGGGTAAACATTCTGGAAATCACATTTACCATATTTTCCATATCAATTCAAATTGGCAGATACTAAGCTTATTTTGGACACGGCTATGATAAAATCGACAACAAATCCACAAGGATATCCTACCGAGAATTAATTTTTCCTAATTGTGGCGTAATGTATATCACGAGACAAAATAAACCTTCACACTCAACGTATGATTAAGATTTAAGCGCCACAATAGATAAAAGATGCAATGATCAAGATAAAAAGGAGGATTATCTTAGCCAATAAAGCATCATAATGTAGGGCTGCCAACATTGTTGAGATTAAGCATACATTGTTTGTGCTTCATAGGTGTCATGCATGAAATATACTTTGATCGAAGTCGATTAATGGTTAATTAAGTTAAATTAATGTCAAAAATCAGTCTTTTTATTGTAGTCGTATACCTAAAGCTTAATGAGGCATTATCTTGGTCAATATCATTGGATCATTCGCCAAAAATACCAAAAAAAGATTCTTACCGATATGAGAAGACTATTTAAAACTCTGCCAAAGCAAATAAACTAGAAACCAATCCGAAAAAAAATCGCATTCTCCTTTTTTGAAATAAAGCCTCATGATTACTAGAGAAACGAACGTTGGTGCTATCACTTAGTGAAATAATGAATCACAACAGGAAAAGAAAAAGTTACAGTATACGAAAATGAATCATACTTTTAAAAGTCTTAATCCATCTTTTCTGAGCGAATATATAAAACCTTAGACCTCAATTATACACAGCTTCGTCAGCAAAGCAAAAATAATTTCAACTACACTTTTACGATGTTAACTATGAATATGTGATTCTATAATCCCAGATTTCTCATTATCGTAGAGCCTGGACAATTCTCAGAAACTATTCACTCATTTTAACTGCTTTAAAGTACACTGAAACAAAAAGAGGTCTTGAGTGGAGAGACGTACATGGATGTTATTGGAGGCAATTTTCCCTTGTCTTTTGAGAGAGCCAATTGTCACTATCACTACAGCATCACACATCAGACCTCTTGAATTTGAAACCCCTGATACCGTTGGATCTTTAAGCGTACAGCATTACATAAACACCAGAAAAAATATCACTTTCATCATAATGTGGTAAGAACACCACACAATTCCTCAGCCAAAGTACCTGACCTTGGCCTAAATATGATTTCGGGGGCCTAATACGTTTGAAAACTCGCGGTTATCACTTCCATTTTATAGTTCTGATTTCTTTACGACGATTCAAAAAACTATGTGAACGCTGATGCGAATTTCCGTAGAATGAATTAATGAGAAACCAACGGAGGGCAACGGGAGGGGGGAGGGGGGAAATACTGGTCGAAGTAGAAATTCTAGTCATTATCGTCATCCTGCATCTCAAAAGAGGAAGATGGCCCACATATTCGCAGATTGGACCTATTTTAACTAAGTGATAACATCTGCAATTCCTGTAATCCCGGAAAGACAGGCTCATTTGTACCAAACCCAGGACAGATTCTTCATTTTGAGGTCGGTTCACCCACGTCATTAAGGTATGAGAGTTCACCTCTCGAAACTTTCGAAAGACGTAAAAAAACGAAAGGACATTTCCACTCCAGTGGATTTAAGAAATGAGGAGAGGATAAGAATCGTTCATCCACAGGAGCTTAAATGAGTAGAGGAAGCGAAGAAACATCATTCCCGCAATATTACCAGAGCCGAGCAACTTTTGGCGAAGTGGATGATCACCTATTGTTAGTTCTCACGCTGTCGGTAAACTCGTCACAAAGCCGACTGGCTTGTGGAGTAAAGATGAAGCCGGTGGAGTGAAAGAGCTTGCAACGGACGAGACAGCCCCGAAATGGATTCTGCCTCATGCAAGGGGGACATAAAGACGTTCAAAGGTGAAGATGGCCACTGATCATTCACCAGCACAAAATATGGGTCATCGGACATTGTAGCACACTGGAGGAAGGATGTGCAGGAGAGAGGAAGAAATAGAGATAGGCGTACACACAGCAGGGATTTCGAGGACCTCGCGTTATTACATGAGGGTTCGTTGGGCGGTGACATCACTTCGTGGATTTCCCGCGGACCCGAGGCTCGGTTATATTTCTGGACGCAGATTGCTCGCATGATGAGGACGGGAGGGGGAGGTACACAAAGCGAACGGTCCACGGAGTCGACAATAAGGGAGAGAGAGAGCCCGGCCGGACGGCGCGGGGAATGCATAGAGGCGCATGGAGGCTGGAGGGCATATCTCATGCACTAGAGTGGAGAGACGGGATCGTCTGTGGCTCGCTGCCCCCGTGGGCGTCGGGCGGCGCTCGGCACGTGGGTCTTGCGGTGGATTGCAGCGCACGGGACGACGGAAGGGGTTACCGAGGGGTGGGAAATGCTCTTATTCCTCCCCGCTCCCTTCGCTATTTCTACGAGGCTTCGCCGCTAAATTAAACGAATGTCATTTTCCAGATGATCTCATTCTGCATACTACCCTGCGAGCCGCCGATAAGCGTGGCAGGGGGTGTTACGACACCAGTCCTGGAAAGAGGGGAGAAATAGAAAATGAGGGGGCAGATGACTAAGGTGCATTGTGAGCTAACGTTGTGCCTTAAGATAGGGTCACGCTTTTTTTTATAATCCCCAATGGTGCGAGGAAAGATGGAGTTTGTCTACCTTCCAGTTCGGCTGAATATCTCTCTTTTTTCGCAACCAATTTTGCAATACGATTTATTTTGTCAACCTTAAGTTCTAGAGAGCTCACGGGAATAAAATAATGCCCTCCTCGTAGCAATGAAACTCTTCTGATTGGAGATCTTCAAGTTATCTAAGCCAAGCGAGTATCCACCGAGTCTCTTAGGTTCACCATATAATCCTCCCATCAACGGGGTGACACTTTCTGTATCATCATAACAGTTTTTAGAAAAAGCGTGAGGCTTCACTTAGCATTACGTTATTTTCACGAATCAAGTCTTTCTGTGCAGCGTCCCAAATGCTCAGGGCGTATCAGATAATCTGCGAAAAAAACTGGACCATGATTGTACTGCACACACAAAATCCTTAGACATGTTGCAGGTAAATAATAAATTACATTTGTGCCGAATTTTTGGCACAAATTTGGCCATAATTTCGCCGCGGACATTTTCGCTCGCGGACATCGTCGCGAGCCGGACATAACGCGAGATGTTCTAAGTGCGGTAGGGAGATTTCAAAGTGCGCACTGTCGGCGATATTGCGCGACAAGAACAAGGTGCTCTACTTTTATGGTGAATTCGCATCTGGCGTCCTCTTTTCGGAACTTTGTAGCAATAGTGCTCCTCTACGCCGCCGTCTCAACCAATGGTTGGACGAACAGTTCCCCTACTTCTCCCTTCTCCACTGATCCAGAGCTACCTCCCCTCCTTTTGACTGCGCTGACCGGACGTTTCATCGCAGCGGCCCTCTCCTCTGCCAGCCACCGAGTGTGTACCTCGTCAGCCGGCATCGCTCGTCAAGTGTCGGCAGCTAGCCTGCGGGTCTCATTGTCGTGTAATCATAATTGTAATTTAGTATATTAAATATAGTGTCACTGCTGGAAATCAATCCGTTTTGGTCATTTTTGACTCCTTTCCCACTATGTCAATGCGTCTTTCCGCGACGTTCTCCGCACATTATTCATTTCAAAGACTTAACGAGAAGTAATGATCATAAAAAATATTCACTGTGACAGCACGAATCAAAACAAACACAAAATTCTACCTTCTAGTGAATACACGTTGAAAAAATATTGATCTCATACGATGCACCCAAGCAATTAGAGAACAAAATTAACGAATAAAAAACGTTGGTGATAACTCTTGTCATTACCCCAATGCTTCAATTACAAACTGCAACGCCATTTCTATTGAACTCGTGCATTATGATTACAATGACCACTTATTAACCATAAATAAAAAGAGATAATAGACACGGGTCTACATTATAACACCGTTCAATACACAGGGAAATTTCGCATTTTATATGCAGTTTTTTTTGCAAACCGGGCATTCATTTAGATAAATTAATACCTTTTATTCCAGTTTCACACATTTCTGCCGTATAAACCGCATTATTTCAAGTTCGATTTGCAATTTTCAGGTTTTTCTATACGCGTAATAAATTGACAAATGGCAGGTTTCTCGACGTTCAGTTGGAATATGAATCAAATAATATTTGAGCAATTTGACAATGGAAACATAATTAAGCATAATTGGGTTTATCAGTAGATACATCAAAATGTACCTGCTATGTACACATGATGAGAAATGGTTTTATGAATAAGAGTAAGGGGCACGCACAGATGATGATAGAAAAAACAGAAGGAGAAAAGGATTTTCTCGTTTGAAGAACTAGATTTTTTTACGAATTTCATAAAAAAGTTACCTTTAACCAGTATATTACTTTGTAATGTAGCTACTCTACACATTTTAGAATGGTAGCATTTATTTTAACAACAGAAGATCCGCAATGGTCATATGATTTAACGATTCTCATATAAGATACATTTAGGCGATTATTGAATTGAATTAAGTAATTAAATAATTGAATATCATATAAGATACATTCAGGCGATTATTGAAAGGCGGTATTATTGAATTGTTATTGAATGCGGGCGTGTAATAATTAAAATAATAAACAAAAACATATATACATACAAATATTGGGAGAGCAAAACAAGCAAAGCCAACAATTACGCAAACAGAATTTTAACCATACCGGGTACTGGAAAGAGTGGAGGGGATTGTCGACTGGACTCGAGTACAGGAAAGAGATTTTGGCTACTCGATTCCAGTAGGAGATAGTGATCAGATGCAGCCACCGAGGACGCAGTGATGAGTACTCAATATTTAGCGCAAAAAATAACAGCGGAGTGGTAGATTAGTGAGTGGGAATCCCAGCAACTCTTGACAACCGAAAGGAGATTGCGGGGAGAGGCTGATCGGACATGAACCGGGACCATTCGTAGGGAGAGCGGGGCCCAGTACATCGACATAAGGGAAGTGACCAGATGTACGAGTGTCATTGGAACAATTATGTTTCATTGTAACTAATTATCAAGGGGGTATAATTTATGAAATGACAAGGTTATAGATATTCGATAAGATAATTGCATCTATATTCTCAGCAATTGATATAATAATACTGATACTGATAACTTTCTGATGAACATAATGAAAGCCAATTTATCTATCTTATGATAAATCACCAAGGTATTCATTAATTAGACATTTATCTAATTTGTAACCAAGGGACAGGGTATTTCACGTACGTTTTGTGGAATATACCTGTTTGCTAAAGGGTATTCATGTCTCAGAAAGTTGTACCTGAGCAGACGAGGCAAGTTTTAGGATGTCCACAACGTGTGATTTGCGTAATGAATATTCTCAGGAGCTTTAATGTTTTCTAAAAGAGAGTACCCAAATGTCTTGGATTTCTAATTACTAGCAACACACTGCAGTTATGTTTGCTTAACGTAACTGGTGCCATAGCCAGCAACTAGAGCTGGAATAAGTGTATATTTATACAACTACCCCGTTGAACTGCATACTTAGTGACCCATTTCTCAAATATATGATAGACTCCCCAATATCTCCCCAAGTATATAATGATCGGATTTGATAAAATACATAACTTCCCTTATTTATGCTCACAAATAGCCCAGATGGAGGTGATAGAGCACCCTTTATTCTCTTAGAACCCCTAGTAGATATCTCTTTACTCAGAACTGTACACAATAGAGAATCCTGCGTTATCCTCAAGAGCACGGAAAGTGGGCCTGCGCTAAGGCCGACTAAATAAGAATGGAATGGCACAGTTTCTTCCTTAAATAACACTCGGTAAATGACTTTTTAAAAGTAAGGATGCCGAAAAGATCCAATTTTAACCGTGCTGGGGAGGAACTCAGGCGAATACGCACTGTTGCGCGGGCATCGTCTAACGAGCAATTCAAATGCCAAGCGACACTGATTATTCAATCATAGTTGATGCGAGGGCTAAGAAAAACGTGCTCATGAGATTGTTAGGGAGGCTCATTTGGATTTTATTTATCCAAGACAAGGGTACCTCATATCTCATTAATGGAAAGAAAACGTCTGAAAGATAACTCCATTCTCTATCATTGTTATGCTATCATTAGGTACCATTGCGGAAATGGACAAACTAGTGGAATTCAAAGACACCGCCATTAGTTCTTATGCCTGGTATCCTTAAAGATGAGCGCGGGACTGAATAATGGTTTCCGCCCAGCATTTCTATTGTTACGAATTTACTTCGAAAATATAAAATAGTAAGATTTCACGATGAGCAAACAAATACTAAAAACAAGTAATTCACGACTAATCTCAACTACATGATATCATTAACTGCGACGAAAAGGTAATAACTATTGGTAAAAATCAGTGAATATACAAGAAGCGAGCTCACTGCTAAAATGTTACAACAATAATAACTTAGTGCACATAAGCAAAAATAGGCTAGGCATTGAATAAAGGAAATAATATGAAGTTAGTGTGATGAATTAGAAAAAGACAGTACGTAATTATAGGCAATGAAGATGACGATATATTGCAGTGCGTTTCTCATTACTAAGAAGAATATTATGTTTAAAAAAAGAGAGATGTGATAAAGGTTTGAGATGGGTAGGAAAGCCGTGGAGACTACCAGGAGCAGACTAGATCCTACCTTCTGGCAAGTGCTTTAACACTATACAAATTAGTTTTGTCCAACACCAACAGAGGGATGTGCGAGGGATTTCCATGGCAGTTATAAACTCCCCATAGAAGATGGGCTAATCAGTGGTACTTTAGTGTGGCTCGAGGGGTGATACATAAAGCACAAGTAGGTATATTTTTAGGATAGTAAGAATATATTAAGTATGGGCACGAGAACAAATAAAGGCACTCTCAATCATCATTGTACGCTGACTGATGAGGGTAAAGTATAATATCATCACTTTTATTTAAAATAAAATGGGAGCACACTATCCACAATCACAGAATTAGAACATACCGAAGAGCATTTTTTCATTGAAGAGCATGCGATGTGTACCAGAAATAATTTCACGACGGCAACCATGAAAAGTTCAAACACTGGGAAAGATTTGACGCGGTGCATATATTTTGCATGAAATGATCCGTACTCCGAAGAGGATATCGCAGCTAACTAGTAAACACTGCCGGGGAAACCACTGGAGAACAACTGGGAGTGAGACTTCAAAAGGTTTCAAAATGCAGATGCTCGGCGAGGAAGAAAAAAATGAAAAGAGGGCCCTTTGGCCTTTCCAATCAAGACCGGCGCAACACTTCGGCGACTCCAATGAGGCCTTTTTCTTTTTTGTTCCACGGCATCCAATCGCATATTTTGACGCAAATTCAATCTCCCTCAACCTCTGGGGGAAAATGCTTCCGGGGATGAAAAAGGAGAGACGAGGGGGATCCAACTTTCTTACCCGAGGATGAATCAGCGTTTTTCAAAGTTTCCAAACCAGTGCGTCTCGCCCCACTCCCGCGGCATTTTTTTACTCACGAGCAGAAAAAGATGCAACTTCCAAAAATCTGTGCTGGCAAAATTACGATCCGGAGGCCGCTCTGAACGCCTGTGATTCCGGACGTCATGCGGCTTGGTGAAGGTAACGCATTTCTTCGGGGAATGGGAGTAAAATTCACGGTGAAAATAACATTAAATGGACAGAAAAAAATGTATCCTTCTACTACAGATATAGTAATGTCTCCCAAAATGAATATCTGTGATGAAAATATTTAGCTTAAAGGTGTTTTGTTTGTTCTGCTGGTGGTTTGTTTTTAATTAACAAGTGGAAATGGTTATGTATCAACACTTGGTGTTAATGAAAGCATGATATTTAACATTAATGAATGTACCAACTCATCCACAAAACGTGATAGATAAATGCAGAAATACTTAAGACAAATACGGGTGGCTATGAAAGAACTATGCCGGGAGAAAAGGAAAAATGCCGAAAGAAGTATTTTTTTCCGGAATAGGTATTACTACTTATGGTTGATTAGCATTAAAAATACAAATGAGTCACGGATTTATATGTCGAGTAATTACCTTCAACGGTAAATTGTATAGTGAAAGCTGCACATAATTTACTTATTTCACACCTGATAATTATTAATGGTATGGCCTGTTCACTGGCCTATTTGCAGATCAGTTCCATTTCATTTGCTAATGAGTTGGCTTCATTTCTTCCGTTAACTAAGAGCGTGCGACATTTTGATTTTTCAAAGTATTTCATCAAACGGAAGAATTGATATAATCACAGGAGACTGATAAGAAGTTTTTATCCAATTACATCCGCCTTGAACTGAAACTTCATTTTTTACTGAATCAAAATATTTCCGTATTAACAATATAGAATTAATAACAGAAATTAATATTTCCGTAAATTAACAACACCATACCGTAATACGAATGCACAAAATCTCTCAAAATGCAAATAACAGGATCTTGAACATTCTCACTATACACTTAAAAATACATATAATCATTCCTCAGACGATTTTTATTTCAAAGGGAAAAATTCCTATTCCGCAAGTCAACGGTCAAGTTTTGAACGTAGATGTCGCTTTAATTGAACTCGGAAGGATCGAAAGAATCTCAACTCAAGAATCGAAAAATAAAATGTTTCCTGCCTGAGTTGCCCCATCCACTGATACATAAAGAAAGAAAGGAAAACAAATATTGGTGATCATATGGAAAAACTATGAGACATTTGGATTCCAATATCATTGACTAATGTTCATTGATGAGCTACTGCTAAGTTCCATGTTTAACGACCTCCTGAAAGGCATTACCGCGAATTTTTGCTTGGAATTGAACCTGTTACCGACGGCTTCGCTAAACAAATGTAGAGTGTGTAATTCTTTAGCAAACTGGACTCCACGGGTATTATCCAACGCGTAAATCAGCCTCCCGGCGAGACTGGATGAATACCTACGGAGGGGAAAATAAACACTGCCGAGCCAACAATTCGATGTTTACTTGAAATAAAGACACATTTTCTCTCCTGTAAATGCCCGAATGAACAATCCAATCACAATGCAGCGCCAGCGAAAAGTTATTGATCTACCTTTTCAACATTTTCGGTAAAGATTAAAAATATGGATAAGGAATATGAATCAGCAAATAGCTTTTTGAAAGTTCCTGTACATGTCGGTACAAGAACTTTCAACTTGTTCGATGTGACCGCACCCGATTGCGCAGGGTAGGGAGCGACTGCTAGGTTTGGGAAATTTACCACAACGGAGCGTAAAATAGCGATGCATAGATTATTTCATCACGCACGCTCATGGAAGGGAATTCCACGGGGATGCAGAGTCAGATCATCTCGCACCTCCACTGCACGGTAAACAATTGGGACGCGTCCCACTATTCAACGGCAAAATCTAATCGGAGTGGTCATGATGAATTCGCTTGCACTGCTCATGAATTAATAGTCGAGAGGACAAAACCAAGAGTTAAACGATCCTTCTCATTCAAACAACCCCAAGAAATAACTCAATAGTTCCACAAAAAAATCCTTGCCACCTGTTCCACGTTAGGGACGGACTTCTCGACTAGCCTCGCAGGCGTATGATTTTGAGCATTTGTGAAGATATTTCATCGAAAAATAAAATAAAGGTATTATTTCATTTAATACATGTTGCTGATAAAAAAAACGTGTCCTCATAATTTTCAAGTCATCTTAAAAGGGAAAACGGGGCTAAGCAATGTTGGATTAATTTCAGGTCGAAAATAATCATCAATAAATGATATGACTCATTAAAATATAGGCCAACTTTTAGAAAACACAACTTAACTAATGAATCTCGATGAAAAGAATAAATTTGCAATAATTTGTCGGTTCAGCTTTTAAAAGCTAGTCTAAGTCAACTATAGTCAGTATCATTTTTTGTTTGAGCTTGGATTGCATCCAAATAAGGAAGTGAATGAGAGAACATCCATGGTTCAGCCATCAAATAAGTACAAAACTGCATTCTGAATTCCAGAAATCAGAAATCTCGTATTGCTAAGTAACGATTTTTTTATCATGCAGGCTTAAAGTGCTAGAATTTCGTAAAAACTATCGTCTAAAATTGAAGAAACAGGAATGGTTAAAAAACGTATATTTCTACATGGCGACATTTAATCGAATGATTTTGGCCATCAAATACTTGCTCATTAATTGGCACACAACTTAATTTTTGTATTTTCCAATTCCATTTTCCGCATAGCGCTAATCTGCGTGCAAGCGGTAGACTAAAACCAGCTTTTGGATTTACATGGAAATTTTACTGGACATAAATATGGTTCTTGGCGCGTATCCTTACTTTCAAGATTTTCCTTTGTAAAATGAATTTATTCAATCAAGACCACCCAAGGCCATTAGCAGCACTGTCAACAAACGATTTTTATCTCTCTCTGAGAGAAAGGCTTCAAGCAAACATAATCAGTAGTTGACTCCTTTGTGTCAACTAAGTTTGAATCTCTGAGGGTCACCTTGGAGAAACCTTCTCCAACGAGGTATTAGAGATGAATGATGTACACAGTACCGCATTGGGAAGGTAAACTCTCAATTAATAAACCACCGAAAGATATTTAACACTTAAATATTGCGGTCAAAAAGACCACATTCGAAGAAATGCTATGAAATTGACGCGTTTAAAAACATTCCCATATATTTTGTATTAGAGTCAAGGTATTTAAGGTGTATCAATTACAAAAAAGGTCAGGAATTATGTACATTAGGTTATAATGCTACGTACAAGGACAAAGTTGGTGTAAATAACAGGAAAACTACCTACACCTCAAGTATAGTGCGAGCAAATACATGTATATTATAACTAAACCATGCAGTGGATAGTTATAGAAATTGCATTAGCTTGAGTTTTGCTGAACTTGTATAAAACTTAAAACCCCTAATCGAAGGCAGGTAGTGAGAATAAATCCAATCTAGTAATTACGTTAATTGGTCTAAGGTATAAAGTCGCGCCCCAATTAAACAGCATAAGCAAGAGCTTTAAACAAAATCACTAAGCGACAACCAAAAAGGAACCGGAGTTTTCAAACATCATTTAATATAGCTGTGACCAGAATATTTTACCAAATTGAAATATGAGATTTGACTTTGCGACCCTCCCACGTGGAGTGGTTACTGCTCGGCTAAATTTCGATTAAAATACGCACGATACTCTTGGGAAGAAATCTTGCGGCATGCTGTTGCGATCTGTTCACTCGGCGGAAGGAAGGCAAATATATTTGTCCTCAATTAGTTGTCTGACCAATCAACTTGCTCTCGAATACATCCGTTTGCCTGCCTCTCTCGCTGATGACCACGCATTTCATTACAAGTCAAACAGAAAGAGCCCTCGTAGCTGAAATGACTACGTTGCTGCATCACAGTAATAAAACGATGAGTGCAGGTGAAGGGTTGCTACACGAGCGCTTACACAAAGGCAATTACGCAGAAGTTAGCGGCCACGGACGATTCACAATCTGCTCCAAGCGAGGTCGAACCAAAGACAAAGGCAAAGACCGGCCTAAAAGAAATGACGACCCAGCTGAGAGCTGAAGTAGGCTAGGGAACTCCACAGAGGCTTATCTCGGAAACCCTAGAAAAACTCATCCATGGAAGAGGGACCAAGGTTCGGGAACTTTTGGAACAGAAAAAGGAGCGAGATGACGATGGAGGGGGGGCCTGGATTCCCTAATTTTTATTCGTTTCTGGTGAAGAAACGGTTACTCCGCTTCTCAAAGCTAACATTACTATAGCTGCAAAGTTGTACGTAATAAATTATGCCAAATATTTACACAGTTGTAACTACCTCTTGGCCATTTCATCATTTAAATCCTGCCTAGAAACCCCAGTTGTTATCCTCCAAGGAAAATTTTGCTCTTTTGCGAGTTCACGGAATTAAAAATAATTTTTAACTTATCAAAATCATTCGTTACTCACAGAATTGTTACATTGTTTTCAATGCAAATTTGAGATGTTCCTCTGTGGTAGTTGTCCACATAAAGACTATGGAAATCTCAAAATTGATACTCCCTGAAAATGAAACGACCGTTCTACAATTTACACTGAAAGGCATTTCCGAACACTTTTCAGTTTTGGATTTGATACGTAATTATGCGGAAACAACTCCTGTAATAATAGAAATACTTAAATTTAGTTTAAAGCTTACATTTTTCAATTATAAGCGGGAAAAATATAAAAATCGGGTCAAAATGATCTATTGGAAGAGAAAAAGCCACTGAAATACAACTAATTTGTTTGTTAAATGCAAAAATAGGTGTCGGTGGACAATAAAAATCAAAGTTTTTCGGCGCCTATAAGGACAATATTTTCCCTCAGGAGACGAGTCAACATTGCTGAACGGGAAAGGGTTTTTATTAATGCCTCACCGCCACCAAGATTAGGGAAATCATACTGAGACGCTCTCTCCCCGCAAACCCTCTCCCGAAACTAACATTCCTTCGCCTACCTCACACTTTCGAATTCCACTTCATTTCAATATCGCCGTCAAGCCTCACGCCACCACCCTTCCCCGCCGCCGCTGCACTTAAAAAGAGATTCCCTCGAACGCGGCAAAAGGAGACTGCCTCATCCCAACAACAACCGCTTCTATCCCCCCCCTTTCAAACGCCTTACCCTTACACATTCTCTCTCCCTTCCATTATCTCAATCAACTTTGTTACGTAAACCTCGGATGCCAGGCAATCCCTGTCGTCGCTAGGCGCCAACACCAGCGGGCGCGGGAGACGCCGCCGCGCCGTTGGGATTAATGTTTTAGAGCCGCTCCCTCCTTTCAAAAGCCTCCTTCCCCGCGTATTGATTCAAAAAGAGTGGGGTAGTGGCTTCACTCGAGGCGGTGGGAGCTAATGGGACGCGGCATGGAGCCTAACAGTGCAGTTAGATTAATTTGGCGGGGAAAGAGCGCTAATTGACGCCACCCAAAGAAGCTTGCGCGCGCCTTGATTAACGTGATTCCGCGGAAGCGGCCGATGGAAACCCTTCCCTTCCCTCCCTCGACGATCATCCGCATGGCTAAGCGACCACCGTTTTGCATTCATCACTCCAGAGACCCACCTTTTTCCCAATATACCACGTTTTTCTTCATTCTTTTATCCACTGATAGACGCGTGCGGATCAGAAGATAGTCTCGGATGGAAAATGAAGGAAATTTCCGAGTCTCTCAATTTTAAAACACCTTCCATCTTCGAGTTACTCATTGTCGAGGACTGCCACTGTCATTCAAGTGTCTTCTGGCGGAATTCGAACATGTAGGACCGAAAAGAATGGCCTTTCGTATTTCGGCGAATATTGGATCAGTCTTCGCGGATGATCCAACCGATATGATCAATAATCTTTTACTTATGTAAGTAAGATTCGTAATTTATCGTTACTTGCTGCGTAAGACTATTACGCAGACAGTTCATTCCTCAATTTCGGGACGGCAATTTCCATGTTAGTTTAAAAAAAACTGCACAAAGAGAGGATAGCTTATTTCCCCGTAATTTTTCACGCAAAGTTGATTCATCCATAGGTTATTTTTGAAACTCCATAGTCTTGAGACCGCCGATACATTATTAGGTGGAGGCGTAAATTGCATGAAGAAGCATTAGGAGAACATGTAGCATATAGCATTCACAAAAAGTGAATAGTTTATTTTCATTATTTTTTTTCATTTTCATTAGATATCAGAATACCATGCAAAAGGCTGAAAAATATTTCCCAGCCTAGTTCTGCTATCGCCAGTCGATACAGGGGTATTCAGGAGATTCTATACATTTTTTCGAGACCCGTATACTTTTTAATACTGTGGAAAAAATTAAACCCGTACTTCCTGATAAAGCAGCGACATTTTAATAAACACGAATGAGCATAGTCAAATGAACAGAGATGAAGACTACATACGCTCCTGAGCACAATGGGTAAGACTTTTCTGCGAGTCGGATATTTATTATTCGGCCTCGACTTCCCTTGGACCTATTTACACAAAAGTTTTGCTCCAATAAAAAGGAAATGAGATCTCCCAACTGTGCTGAGGGAAACAAGTTTTCAACGCGTCTACTAAGGGGGTCTACTTTTCCACTGGGATATGACTACACCCTCCCGCTGAGCTCTCATGGAGGAAGGAATAAAAAAATCCAGCTAGCAAGAGATGATATTCGCAAGGATAAAGAAAAACCGATTCGGGAGGAGGAGGATGATACCATTGTCGTTTTAAGTTCCGAGAACTTCGCCTTTCATGGAAACGCGTATGAACAAGGCTGAAGGAGAATTGCAATAGGCCAGAGGCATGCGAAATGGAGCTCACTATACGGGCGCCTTTTGCCGGCTACGATTAAGCATTGACGGAAGTCAGCGAGTATTCCTTTCCATTCCCACCTTAAGCCAGCATCAAAAATTTCCTTTGTCCCAAAAAAAAATCTTTCCATCATAACGTGCTAATACAACAATCGCTACAATGCATATAAATGGGTTCTGAACAAGGAAATTTACCGACAATGGAATTTTAGTACGTAGTCGTCCGATATACAAGTACGCACTCTAGAGTTACTTAAAAATTCAATGCCCTCACAGAATACTGAAATGAGGATGAGCTGAGAAAAACTAGGGAAATCACGGATGCAAATTGATATTATATGGAAGAGATCGTTCCGTAAATTCGTTGGAAATCATACATGTCCATGCTCTACTCAACTGCTTTTCAGTATACGATAGCAAGAGTGATGTGCTACTGTGAAGAGGTTAAAAACAATGAGATTACAATATCTTGATCATCCCTATCTATGACTAAACATGAGTAACTGTTGAATGCAACGCATCGTAGCGTGGCCTTTTCAAAGCATCACAAAGAACAAAGAGACTATAATAAGTTAGTTCGAGGTCCACTAACGAATAATATACATGGCAATACCAAAAGAAGATAAAAAAGAGTTCACATCTGACGGGATATTTACTTTTCCAGGGCTTTTGTTCAGCAGAGATGGAAATTAATAACTGGGAAAAAAATACCCACGGTTTATAGGTGAGTAGGTCAAGTGTATCACTTTATCTGGAACAAATTAGAGGTATGCGCATTCTGAAACTCCACAAAAGACGTCTAATACCCAACTTCTCGACTACTGAGCAAAGAACCCAACAGCCAGCAACTCCAAGCACAAGAGCACTGATAACAATTGGAAAACTTGGTATCGTTTCGACAAGGGTTTCTCGTCCCTACGTCCCACGTCCCTATTCTGTACAGGGTACAACTCGTACCCTGTACAGAATTATCGAAGTTACTAACTGAAAATAAGCATCTAGAATGGAATCAGTACCATTTTGGAATTGAATAAAATATCCATGGAAAATGAATACTCCCTGGGCGCAGGGTAATTCTTCCATAGCCTTCTCTTGGAGGCTGCCATAGACCTATATTCGTTTAAAATATGCTTTTGCAGCGGCTATTTAAGCACTAAATTTATTAACACACGTTATAAAAATGCTGTCACAGGGCAAAAAATGAAATTAACAATGATGGTTACTTCTAAAAAATCCATCCACGACAAAGTCAAAGGAAATTGGCAAACACACTCCAATGAATTTTCCTTTGAGGAATGGCATAAGATAAAATATCGGCATCCGAAGAACTAGAAAGCATTGACTGCTTAGAGGAGAACGTTTTTTTTAGAAATTTGACACTGCGTAGAGTTTCAAAATGCTTAGTTATCTTTCGCCATTTCATATAATAGCAATGAGGACTGTCACTGCTAGTGGTCAATGCAAAAGTTTAACCACTTCTTCCACGAATTACCAGGGACTTTTACTTTCCTTTCCTCATACTGATTAAGACTTTAAGACATTCTACGTTGCATGACATCAGTCATGGCTAAGTTTTCCCTTAGCCAAATTAAGGGTGAATGTAATTATTTATAATGTACTCACCGATATCCAACGTCAAATCCCCGGTTTAAAGAGGCAATAGAAACTCAATACGTACCTGGAAATAGAAAGAAAATTAATTAAAACACTTTCAATTACTAAAAAAATTAATAGAATCAGCACACTAAACTTTCAAGAACTATTGTAAATTTAAGGTGACACTTTTTTAAGAAAACTTAGAATTACTGATATACAGAGAAAAACGCCCGTTTAGTCCTACTCATTTAGTCGAATCCACAAAATAAATCAACAAATGCAATAAAGAACTTCATAATAAATAAGTAAACAGAAAAATGCAATCGTATTAAATCTAAGTTGCTCAAACCAATATGTTCTCGAGAAATGTGTGGATCCTCACTCGCGCAAGAGGACTATAAAAGTTGAGACTACAGAGCCTGATCTTTAACTCTTGCTTCCATCTCGACTAAATAAAAACGAGTCCGTGCATTTCAACTAAAGGAGTATCGTTGAAAAAAATCACGATAAATTGAGTTCCAAAGCACAGCTGGACAAAAAACACTGGGGAGAAACTCAGCTAAATAAAATGATTACCTCTAATTCAAACAGCGAACAATAACGGATGATACTCTGCTTGATAAGAAAATGAAGAAACGGGAACCTTACTTTTCATAAGAATCCAGGACCAACACATTCGCACAATTAAACTTTGAGCATGAACGGTAAGGAAGAAGACAGCATCATGATCCCCTAATATGAAATGATAACATGGAAAAAACAATGCGAGTAAAACCCACACATTCAGAGCTCTAAACAAAAAGAGGCAAAAATAATGGAAAGTTATCTCGTGTATTACAGGCGCGAGGTACATGCCGAACTCCTTATCAAGATAAACTTGACATAACCAAATGTTTGATGGTCTCCAAGAATGAAAGATTAGCTTCATCGAAGCGCGCAGCCAAATATTTGATACAAAACTTACAGCTGTAAAAGGGCTTCAGAAAGTTGCTTGACTTTAAAAGATTTTCATGGGCAATTAAAATATTTAAATGGCTGAATAATTTATGGGAGTTTGGGAATGGGAATAACTATTATGGAAGAAAACTGTCAAACTGGCACTCATGATGCATCCGGCAGAGTGGTGTTGGCATTGTTGCTTTGTATATTTAGCTTAAAGTGCGTAATCGGACACCTATTCTCCATCTTTATGCACTCAGAGACAGACCGAGGAAAGGTCTTTGCAGGACTTTCGAGAACAAAAGGCAAGGAGCAAAAACAAAAGAAGGGGAATATCACAAGATGATGGATGGATACTCCATTGGGGCATCACCCATTGTCGCAAAATCTTGAGGGATCTTCCGACTCCCTCCGAGGAAAAGAGACGGGATCCGAATAAGACAAATAGTTTTGCCACAATGGGTCGGTGGTTTTGCAACTGTATCCGGCCGCCATTTCCTGCGACTGCAACCTTCACTCCTCAGGGGGCGGGGCCCGAAACGACCTCTCCTGGACCAACTAACTACCCTTTTTCTGCTCATCTCACTCGCTCCGCTCAGGATCCCCCTCTTGCCTCAGCAAAAAAATTATCTTTCCGGTTTCCTAATGGACCTCATGACATGGCGTCAGGGTGATAAGCAAACTTCAATGCTGAATGGCCCTAACGCTAAATTATGCTGGAGTTTTTGGGTATATTTGTCAATAGGCGAGACTATTCATTCAGTTTCTAAAGGATGGATCTTGCGTGGTTTTAATAGTCCCATTACTTAAATCAGTAATCAAATACCGAGATGACTGACTCCATGCTGGCTAGAAATCTTTAACCTTTTCAAATTAAATTCAGTTGGATGAGAGCAAGCTGAAAGTTTAATGAAAAAATCGACAACTTTGCAGTAAGAGCACTTTGGGAAATGTATAAACCAGAAGTATTCATTGTAATTGAAAACTTTTTTTAAACCAAAATGTATTCGCTTGTCTTACTCACATGTAATTTTTTAAATCTTTTTTGGTATCACTGATGTATGTGTCAGGACAGGAAGAGAATTATAATGAATTGTTGAGGGATAAAACGTAACTTCAAATTTCCTATTACGAATAAAGGACCATGTCTATGCTTACCTAAAATTTAAAACAGGACTGGGGTAGAGGGACATAGACTACTAGGTAGATCCTAGCTTCATGAAATCTAGGAGTAATTGCTTTAAATTATGAATCAGAGGAGTATGTTCGCATTTAATAGAAAGAATAACTGACGGCAAACATTCATCGACTTTTTAATACGAATTTTTAACTTGGGTACAACATATCATTAGGACGTTAAATACCACAAAGGGGAATTATAGAAACCAATAAATTTAAATTTATATTCTAAATTTCCTAATCATTAATGCATTTTTATCATTGCATATATATATTATATATACGATAGCAAACATCAGAATTGTAATTGATATTTCCACAATATAGAACATCAAGACGAGGAGCTTGGGTTCACGGGAAGTCACCTCATCAGAAAGAACGAAACCTGGTATGCAGCAATCCATCACAAAAATGTCTGACCAATTGAGACGGGGGAAAGCGATCACAACCTCTTGACCCGGTAAAAGGACCCGACCAAGATGCCTAATTATTACCCTGTGACCCAATGGACCGTTCACCTCCTCCGTGGGGCGAACCTTCCCCCTTGCCCACACGGGAGCAGCCGGACAATCAGGGCAAAGCTCCTCGTTATCTCGGGAGGCAGTCGGGGACAGGCGAAGAGCTTCTACGGAGATACGGATCTCGGCGAAAAGGAACAGATTTATAGCGCACGTTTAATTTTTTTTATTGCGGACTGCTCCCCGGCCAAACTGACCGCTCGGCCTTACCCCTGTGGTAGCGACTGAGTCTCAACGCTCCCTCACCCCCCTCCGCTTCCGTGACGACCAAACGCATCTAAAAACCATCAATCAGGCCGCATCGTAAAGGAGGGCGGTAAGGTGGAAGGGGCAGAGAGTAGGGATGGAAGGGGGAGTGGCCTTTCAGGGCCCCGACCCAAGGGTGGGAGGATGCGCTGAATGCTACGTGGAATGATGGAGACGATGTTTCGGTGGTTGGTGGTCTCCAGCCATGGGGAGGTGGACCAAAAGCAAACTATGGGCGGGGTTACCAGAGGGCAGGAAAGTATGAGAAAGAGATGGGGGTCATCAGAGAGCAAAGAAAGAATGAAAAGTAGAGGGAGAGAGGGCAGCGGGTCTTCCCCAATGTCGATCCGGACGAAGGGAAACCCTCCAGAAACTCATTGCCTTCTCAGACGGAACACTCTGGGAAGCTTGATAAGATTCAAGTGGTATTAGAAAACGCGGTAATTGGGTTTCTGAGATCCTCCAACTGCCTCTACCACCATTAAGCTGATAGAATAAATAAATTATTAAACCTCACCATCACTCACAATTCTCAATGTTAGGAGATAGCAGGAGCCTACAAAAGATAAGAGGCTTTGTGAACGTAAGGTAAAAGAATGATGATGTATATCATATGGACGGAAAATAAACTTACTCATAACCCTAAGAAGAAATGGGGAGAAAAGACGGCCAAGGATAAATTTTCGAACAGGAGAAAACGAACATTTTGGACACTTTCTTGGCAAAAAAAACCTTTGTCTCTTTTGAAACGTTACGAGGAGATAATAATGGGATGACTAACCGAGGAAAACCAAGGATGTAATATGCAAGTAAAATTATTGGGTACGATTTCATGAAAACTTATGAATAAATGCAACGGATAACTAATAGGAGGGTGAAATTTTTCAATGCACATGAGGATCGATGACTGCTGATGATGGCCCCAGTCCACACTTCCCGAGTCATTGAACGTGCGAGAAGATAGTTTCAGTCTTCAGTCTCTATCAACAAAAATACGATTCTTCAAATTGGCTCGTAAATTAAGGCTCAAAGAAAAGCAGGGTGTAAAAGATCACGCTAGAAGAGTAACAAATCTCAAGGCTTTCTACTTCAGATGGTTTAAAATTCACCTCATTTCGTCTCAAGGAGCACTGAAAAGCCGCTGATGCCAGCAGTTCTCATTACGTTTAATGTGTCTAGCAAACGGGGTGATTTTCAACTCAAGGAAAAATTTATATTCTTTCGAGGATCAAAAAGTAGGCGTAGACCTTTGGAAAGAATTTTCATGGGAGGCAAAAGATGGACGGATAGATGAGGAGATGAAAAGATGCGCGAATGCAGGAAGGAAAGTGGTAGGTAGCATGTGGAGCATATCAAGGAATGAGTGCCTGTCTAAGGAAGTGAAAATCGCCGTGTACAAAAGTGTACTTCTCTCCAGTTTGTTGTATGGTAGTGAAACAATGGTATGTCAGGATAGACATAAGAGTAGACTAAACACCGTGGGTATTAGTTATCTGAGGAGTGTTTGAGGAAAAAGTAGGATGGATAGGGTCAGGAATTAGTGGGTAATAAATGAGTGTGGGTTAGATGCTCAAGTAATGGACACACATGAAAGGAGTGTGCTTCGTTGGTTTGGCCATGTTGAGAGAATTTATGAGAGTCGAATAACGAAACAGATATAAAAGAGTGAAATGAATGGTGCGGGAGGGAGAGGTAGGCCGAGAAAGTTGTGGTTCAGGAAATTCTTAGGAGAAGAAATATTAGTAGTCTTAAAAACAAGAGGACGTGTATGAAGCAGTGTATGGGGGTAAATGGGGAAAAAGAGGTTTGCAAGGATAGGTCAGGATAGAGGAAGTTATTGAGGTAGAGTTATATGTACAAATATGTATTTATGAGTGAAACTTTGTGACTGTGCCTACCCCGGAAGGAAACGGCGTGATTGGTATATATGTATTAAACTCACTTGATTAAAACATTTCATGCAAAACAAAACACTTATAATCTCACCGAGCTATAGCAAACTCTCATCACTTTTATTTTAACTATACGCCTTTTTTTCTCCTAACCAGCCCCATGACAAATCCAAAGCATTTAAGCTCCAATTCACCAACAGCTCAGGTAACGAAAACCCTCACTACTAATGAGAATATGACTTTGTCATTAGGTGAGCGAAAAAATATTATGGCATAAGGTGGAAAGGAGACTATTAAGATAAATAGGACAAATAATATATACAATAATACAGGTTAAGTAAGTTAAGTAAGAGGTTAAGCAAGCTAGATACAACCTAATAGGTGCTCTATCGCAAAGCCTCAACGGTCATTACACCAAAATAAGTTATAAGCAAGTCATTAATAGAAAGAAAATTGAAAATGTCTCCATATTCACGTAATAATGGGTTAAAAAGACAAAACAAACGAAAAAAGAAAAATACTAGAAAACATCTCATGTTCCGAGTGTTCTGTATTTAAGGTTAGGTTTTACAATACACACACAAGAAAATATCACACGGGCACAGATAAAGGCACATATATCTATATGACTGGGCTGAGACGTAGAAGTGCGGATCGTTACTAAACGCACTATTTGCAAAAATGTTGATAGACAACTAAAAGAAGACATGACTATTTATAGCTCAACTCTAGCTTTTTAAATATGAATGAATATGCATTTTATAACTTACTTAACTATAACCATGACAGATATAAAGTCCAAGTTAAAAGAAATTCATATGTTCAACGTTTTCAGCCTAGGTAGCAAATGAGGTCGCCAAACTCCTTTTTTTCGTTTTCTCGCCTCTCAAGACACTCCCCGAGTTTAAGCGAAAATTGTAGTCCATGTAACTGGCATGTTTCCTGCTGCAAGCACATCAGGATTGCCCCGTCTCTCGCAAACTCGTCTTTGTATTTCTCTTCCAAATTGTCAGCCCTATGCCCAAGTCGAGGAGAAAAGTTTCTACGCATGCATTTCAAGAGGAGCTCTTTCTTCATTCGCAAATCTTAACCAAAGCTTATATTCACCAAATTGCTTCACAGCGCTGCAATTGCTAGTTCCTTGCTTTTTCATTCTCCCAAGTTTTTGTTCCGTTCGTAAAAGATCAGAAATACTTCCTCTAACTCGAGTCTCGCACGAAGGTTTGCCTTAAAAATTGCTAGCTGCCATGGCTAAAACCAGATACAAGAAAGCTGAAAGTTGATAGCATCAAGGAGAAACTCCGATAAACCTGAATTACATTACATATAGCAAAGAACTGAAATTCACATGACCAAGGATTTGAGCAATAAAACTTGAAAGGATTTGGTAAGAAACAAATGTAAAGAGATCTAAATACGGATATAAATTTTTATATCCCTAAAGGCTACTTCAAACTATAAGAAATAATTCATTTATGCACTCATATACCTTGAATTGCTGACTGATTTTCTTTCTTCCCTGAGGCTTTCGAGGTAATTCTTACCGGAAGTAAATAAACATCATCAAAAATAAAAACAAATTTCAGAGAGCACAGGACATGCAGTAAAAACAAATTGCATCGGGTAAATTTAAATACAATTATTTAAAAATGCGGAAAAATAAGAATATATTTTCCTCGCTTCATTGAATCAGTGTTTAACAGACACAACTCGATTCACTTAATTCGACTTTATTTCCGCAAACATTTTTGGGTCATTTGATTAAGTAAAATACTGGAAGGATTATATGTGCTAGTGACGATCGCCGCGTCAGCGGTTGAAACAGTCACCATCCATGGAATTCTTTTCATAGTGTTTTTTAGGAAAATATCGCTCTCGCCGTCGCAATTCAATTTTGGGGTTAAAAAAATAAATACAAACCACTCAGGCAATAAATAGAGCAGAATGATTAATTATAAAATTTAATGTACATGGATAATCAAATAAAATCACCTAACTTCATGGACATGGTAATCAATTCTCAATTAATATAATTTTCCGTTGCTTCATCACGAAAAATGAGAAGATTTTTCAATTATAGTCAGGAAAACGGCTGAATTCAGCTTGCATGAAAACATGGCCTCTAAGTCCTCAGAGTGGATCTTCAAATTAATATGCAAGTAACAAATTTCAAAATGATTATCAGATGAATCACCGAAGACAAAATTTGGGTTATCAGTTGTCGATAACTGGCAACTGGCATCAGGTGTTTGCGCATTTACCATACACATACGTAGGCGTATTATAGCAATAAATGGCAATACGTCAGTGACTTGTTGACACTCATCATTAAATTCTGATTCCAGAGGAAATTATTGCCACAGCTTAAAAAACAACAGCTTATTGGGTCATGTAAAGACGATTAACGCCATTAGATAAACAACCAGTTTACTGTATGTGCCACTTACCTTACAGGAAATTAATCAGTTAATTTTCCCTCAGAAATATCCTTCTATTCAAATCCTCATGCCAGACCAGCCAAATTCACACATAAATCCTACTATCAGATAGATACTTTTGGATTTGAAAACAGCTACACTTGTTTCTTCCTTTCGGATTGGGTCCTACTCTCCCAATATGCAATATACTCAACCAAGCAAAAAAATACATGCATAGAAACTCAGACCTACGTCATGACAGCCCAAGAGAGCTTAAGACGAAATTGATGACATGTGAGGCAAAGCAAGCATTCAATTACTTATGGCACACCGTTGTATCACACTCGGTACACTCGACGAGCAACATTGCATATGACAAAGATGCCTCGAAAAAGCAAAAATAAAAAAACGCGGATTTAACCAAGGAGAAGAGACATCTGTCGGAAAACACATCTCTCTCCGGGGTAAATGTAAAAGCAGACGACAAATAATGTCAAATTAATGCGCCCACGTATTAAAAAAAATACTTTTTTCCAACTCATCCCCTTGGCCACCGTCTCCCGGGTGATGGTGATGATTCTCCTGGAATTTTATTCAGAACACAAGACCTAGTTGCTAAATTGCCTGTTCTTAGCCTATTTGTCTTCCCGCCCGAGCTCGTACGCACGCACTTTCGCACACACAAACGAACAGGAGGCAAGCAGGTACACACGGACAAACACAGACGCAGCCAACGCTTCTCATCCTCCAGCATCCCTCACCGCTGTGTCATCATTTCTCTCAGCCTCATCCATTTCATTCCCTCTCTTACTGGCGACATTCTTCCCACCCCACGACTCAACTTCCCCTCTAATCCCCATTCCTCATCCCTCTGCTTCCCGTCTCTCCTCTTTACTTACCGCACCCACCCGCCTTTTCAATATTCCCGCTCCAACATGACGACACGGTCCGACCGTGGGGCTATGCAATGCATTTACGGCGATAAGTGGTAATTGTGTACACATCGTATTTCAACGTAGATCGGCCGGACCAAACATTACCTACCACCGCCGCTAAGACGAATTTCAACATTCTGTAGTAAGCAACACCAAGAGATATGCGAGTCATACGCGATAATGAGTGGAAAGCAATATTCTGCGAAGTGAAACTTTATGCGAGATGTAATACCGTTTAACATTCAATATGATGCGGAACGAAATCTACGAGAAATATATAAGAAATCCCAAAAGGAATGAAAGAATTGGCATATTTCACTACAGTAACTTCCACGCTTAAGGATGTTACAAACGTTTTGGATTCTCAGAATAAAGAGAATGCAAGAAGCCTGGAGAAGAACCAAAAAGATACGTTTTGGGGAGACGTAAACGAACTGATAGGCTGTAAAGCATAAGATAGGGATTGGGGCGAGTTCACTTCAAGAAGGAAGGAAAGTTAGTAAGTCGTAGGAAATAAATAATTGAAACGCAAAACGTCTAGCTAGAGTGACGCTGGAGAAGAGCTTGGAGTCACCATATTTAAGGGGGAATTACCACTCGCTCATGTTTTAATTCAGATGATGGGATGAATTTTGCAATTCACTCCATTAATCACGGCATTGTTGAGTGGAATACCTTACCGGAAGAACTCATAAAACCATAACCTGAGAAATTAAATGAAAAAACGCAATTTGTATAGGTAGTTAAAACGCGAAGTGAATATTATATTTTCTCATTCTTCCTTTTTAATTTAAACCTAGACGTAAAAGCTACTTTACCGCCAGGCTTAAAGTTTAATAGCAATCTAAGTTTAAATAAATAAAAAAAGGAATAATGCGGTTCCACACGATACACAATACCTTGCAATTTCAAGTGGGGTGGGTGCGATCCCCTATGATGTGCAATATTCTCCGATCACGCGGTACGCAATATCGCATTACGCAATGTATATCATCTTTCCCGCTGCTAACCTCATGCCGCAAGGCGATACTGAGAGACGAATACTGCACACTCAGCCCTGGGTCCGAGGAGCGGGGTGTCAAAGAGGGAGTGGGACAGGAGCAGATGACGGGGGGACGGAATGAGCAGAGGGCTCGCTTGTGTCGGCGACCGTGTTCGCGAGGGCATCCGAAGGCGAGCAGGCCGCCAAGAGAGACGAGGGACAAGGGACACGGGAAAGCTTTGATGAGTGTGCTGTAACTTGAGCAACTCGTCGAAAAGGAGATCCTACTCCACATTCCCGAATAAAAGAACACCGAATTAGGAGTGGCGCTCTTCAAATTTGTAATATTGTATGTTCAGCCATCATCCATTCCAGATGACACTTCTGCCACGGCTACTACCACTAATATGCATTTTGCACTATTCCGGTAATAAAGACGGGTGCCATAATGCGTGGTGTACTAATAGCTCGGCATGCCTTAAAAGTTCTTATTCATTTGATAGTGGTACAATTAGGAACTAATTTCCAGCCAGGTACAGGAGGGTGAACGCGATTTTTCAAACCACCAGAAAAATTATCGAAAAGGTCACGATATTATGATATTAAGTGTCAATGACGCTATTTCAACATCCAAACGTTTTACGTACAACCTACAGAATGCGATTTTATAAATACAACACCTCCCAGCCTAAAATAGGTATAACGAATTCTGCGCCATAAGAATAGAAAGTCCTTATAATTACTATACAACTACTTAGTTCTTGACCCGCAATTAGGATTCTGAGTATGTTAATAGTGCCAAAACGTGAAATATCATACGCTTATACGTATAAAAACTACAAAGCGTCACTATTACATCATCTCTTAGATTCACGGGTTCTCGGGGTAGTGGAACAAGGCTAACTACTGGACGACCAGCTCCCAAAATATACCTTGACGCAAAATTCATTTTTTATTCTATAACAGCTAATGATAGCAACAGGCTTAAGGCATAGAATATTTTGCATTTAATCTTCTCAGTCAACCCGAAATAAATATGGATAATAATCACCTACTCACGAGAATATTTCACATGGCTGTGTTTCAAGTTCGAGGACAAACATCAGTTTAAAAAGCCAGAAAAAGAAGAAAACTTACCCCGATTGGAATAATTACAGCGAAAAAAATGGCCATTCACCGTGGGTGTAATCAAAATTGCACGCTTGCTTGAAGAAAAAAATCTGTCTTTCATTAATCACAGTGTTATAAAGCAACAAACGGGGCATTAAAATCATGTAAAAGTCGAGAGACGGAAAGCAGCACTGAATGCCAACATTCAGCGGACGAGCACTTGCAGCCAGATTCAAGGGGAGGAGATATGGTTATGGCCTATTCAACATAGCCCTCTCTTTTGATATCGCACACAATTTTTCATAATATGCTGCGGTGGAAGAAGATGGCAGGAACGTTGATGGATTGCTCCATTTGGCCATTATATTGGGAGAGTTATATTACACTGGGTTTTTACCTTCACGTGATCGAGTGCAGACTTCAAGTGGATATCACAGAAATGAATCCCCACATATCAAGATCCCCATAAAAAATGTTCATTTCAATTTTTGAGGCCTATTCGGGATCCCCATCAAGTCGAATTCTACAGAATTCGACGTGTGATCCAGAATTTGACCCAGTAGAGAGAACTGATAACGGTATAGGCTAGGAAAGGCTCAGACTCTTCTTCGTTTCTCTTGCAAAAATATACCCTCGAATAACAGTGAATGTATTTGCATCAATGTAATAGGCAATTACATGACCGATTGGATCTATGTCAAGCAGGAATCGTGCGAAACATGACGTTAGAACTTGACAATTTGAGAATCACGCAAAAGGGGGCAAATCAACTGACCAGTTACACTACCTATCGACTAACCAACTTCACAGCCCTATAAGCGGTCAGTATGATCTCTTATCGATTGCGGGAAAAATGGCATTGTAAACCTGTCCCTTTTGAAGACATTTTTCAGAAATTTTATCATCATGATAAGAGCTACCAAAGTATGTCGGAGTATGTCAGGTGTTAATAATGTCAGAAAATATATTGGTCCGGAATTTACACAAAAGATTAAGTCTAGTTTTAATTCACGGCCTGAAATTCATTCCAATACCAGTTTTTACAAAATGTCATTAATGCAAACGGAATTTTCAAATCGGCCTTCAACAAAACTTGCCAATCTTCGTAGCACGCGTTCAAACACGGTTTTTAAACACACGTTCTAACTGGAAAGCCACTTCATGGGAAATTACGAGATAAGATCAATAAAATAATTTTTGGGTTCATTATGTCACCAATAATGTTCCGTGATGGCTAATAAAACTTTCTTTACCTTAATCTCAGCTCATCCAGTAATCATGAAGATGGTTCCTTTCACATCATTGGCTGATAAACTAAGCTCTTGTGAATTAGAACTACTCGAAGTGAATGGAAGCCAGGCAAGTATCAAACTTAATATCGAGAAGAATCTTTGACTCAATGAGATTCCATTCTGTAAAGCACCTCATGGCGACCCTCATGTATTCCCCTCACAATACGACCTACGACGGGTGAGAACGCTAGTATTTTCTGAAACGCAAAGGGGTAAAAGGAATGACGACGGCGTTTACAGCATGGGTGATGCGAAACCCGCATTTAACAGAGCGGATGACGAAAGGAGAACGGTACAAAGTGAAATGAAGCAAGTGAGAAGGCGGAAAGGTGGGGAAAACGTTTCTGGGAGTAGCCCGACACTTTGCCTGCTCTTAATCCTTCTACCCTTCCATCCATCAAGGGAGCACATCGGGTCCTTTACCCAGCCCTTCAACCCTCCCGACCTCGCTCTTCACTCGGAATGCTTAAAACTGCCTCATCTACACCGTGCCGCACCCAGCCTTCCCTTCAGACCTTCCATGTTCCGAAAAACGTCCATCAACAGTCTCACCTCCACCATAATCCGCCAGGCACATCTCTACCAATGCTCACTGCACCTTTCCCTGAGCTCGAAATGGCAGTAAATTCCACAATTGCCGTTAAATCCATGAGATGCCAAGTTATATTGGTGGAAAAAAGTATTCCACATTAAAATTTAATTTAATTAATCAGGCAACTGTAAACATTTACAACAAATTAGCCAAATTAGGTAGCACTTAGAGGGAATATGTGACGAGTGTCACCGACAAAAGAGAATTGCGGAAGCTAAAAAGGCGTTCATCCATAAAAATATGGAATTGAGACAAGAAATAAAGGTTAGCTAAAAGTCTTACGTAAAATGTGGAGTTGTACTGTGAATGAAACTAGACAATGTAAAAACAAAATTGACGGATAGGGGATGAGAGAAGACAGCATGTGTATGAGATTTTTGGGAAGAGAAGAATTGAGAAGCTGCGATGGTCAAAATGGTAGAAAATGAAAAAATTCACGGCATGATGATGGGGAGAGGAAATTTCGGTGGGAGGTTAAAAAAATGACTAAGTAAATGGATCGAGCGGCCAAGAGGAGGCGGCATGCTGGAGATTGTCTTAGTGGGGAGAAAGTCAAGCCCGAAGGAAAGGGAGAAAAAGAATCAGCAGTGAGGATGGAATAGGTACGCAAATATGAAGAATTAAAACCCTTCTTAGAGTAAGGGTCACTGGGATTATTATATATACTTGTAACAAGCTTTTTATCTGAGGTTGCATTCTTCAATCCTACTATTGCATTGTGGTAGGAAGGTCCTCGGATAAAAAAGTGGAAGTGAGGTGCAACTTGGCTCTAGGTTGACCACGTCTCAAGTGTGCCGCGAGAATTTGAGACCCTGGACATAAAGATTGCAACCGATGAATAAATAAAATATAAAGGAAAGCAGCGCGCTTCATCAAAGACAGCTACGAGCAAACAGAGTGTTTCACAGATTTTAGAGGGGTTTTTAGAGGAGATAGAGAGCCGCTAGACACTCAGAGGCCACACGCTAGACTTGGCTAACAAGAGAATTTCAGGAGTCTTTCAGCGTGATGCAGATAATTTCACTTTGATGCCGAACAACCTCTATAAGTCTGACGGAAGAGATCAAATAAGAGATACATTGCCGAGCAGATAAGTATAAAAATTAGTTATTTCCGTGCAAAGTAAGTGTCCATTATAAAAATTGGGCTCCACTCAAAACACTCCCAGAGTTGACTCCACCTTTCACCTCCCTATAAACTTCTTCACACGTTAATACGGCTGATGTCCTAATGCGCCCAGCCACACGCCCATCCGGTTGATGATTATACCTCTAATATAATACCTATAATAACACATAAGAATCCACTAGAGGGCAAAATTTTCAAACTTTATCATGCAGACGGTATTGAAGCTTGCCGAAAATACGGCGGTGAAATACGTTGAGGCATAAAATCTAGTTTCATCGTATCCCCCAAAATTGCCATTGGAATTAGGAAGCCTGAATAGCGTAGTGGTCTGCTCTATGGCCCGAAAAGCCAAAGATGCGTGGTTTAACTCCCAGTTCAGGCCGATTTTTTTCTCGAGGTTGTAAACATGAACATGAAAAACGACTAACATCATTTTTAATCTTTTAACCTCGTATAAACTGCCGCGAATACATTATGACTATTGGTCCCAAACGGAGCTCCCAGTTTCAGGCCACCTTGCTCCCAAATGCATCCATCAACACTTCCAACTACATAATCCTCCGGGCACACCCCCACCAGGGCTACGTGCTAACCTTCCCACGTTCGCCTCATACAACGCTGAGAATGGGGGCGTGGCGCGCTGGAGACAGCGTTAGTTGAGAGATCTTTCGCTCACCTCCCATTAAGGAAAATCCTAGAACAATTACCGCTCCGCTTCCACAATAGTGCAGAGTCATCGCTCTCTCGCAACGCCGGGAGACTTAGCACAATTTTCCTTTGTCTTAAACCGGCCAATTTGGAATGTGCGAAGAGATGTATCCAGGAGTCTTGGAAGACGAAGAAGAAGATAAAAGATAAGCGAAGGATTTCGTGCACTCGACTCAGGGCATTTTACACTTCATGAACTCGGATGTTTGTGAAACAAGGATAAGCGTACAGTGGATAATTGGTCGTCATTAACCGTAGTAGTGAAGCAGCAACATCCGGCAATAAATTAATTCCGATTTCAATGCAATGCGACTAGCGAGCTACAAATTAACGCCTCGCGAAGCGTATTAAGTTCCGCCGGATGGAACCCATATATACGGAGAGGAATGCCATAGAAAAACTCACCGTACGCGTATATCGAATTGGGGTCACTGCTTGTCGACATCTTTAGCAATTTACCACCACTTCTCCTTTTCGGGAACTAAATCAATATAAATGTAAAATTAAAATTTTCAAGGCATCTCATTATTATGCTTAAAAATGGAAGAAAAAAATTTGAATGAAATAAACATACAAATACGTGACTCTATAATTGTGTTGACGTATTTATAGGAAAATTTCCACAGGGACTCAAACTTAAATTAAAAGGGAACGTAAATATCAATGTAACCGTTTATAATGTATGCAATTCGAATCCGAATAAAATTAATTGCGAGTGGGAATTTAATTGATACATCGGAATTGGATCCATCCTGAGGTACCGTACATTCCTAAGGTACCGTCGTGCATAAAAGAAGAATCGAAGCAGAGAAGGATGCCAAAATAGGAAAACATGACATTGGTAATAGACGAATATTCTCAGAGGCACAGAAGGAGCAGTACGAAGTTGATGAGCATCTGCAGTTTAAGCCAACCAGCGAATAATAAAACACGGTTTCACCAGGCGATTTATTTGTGTTTCAATGATTAAACTTTCATTCAAAAACTACCCCAGCAATACACGCTTTCGGTTACAAAAGTAGGCCTTTTTTCTCCTCTGCATCCAAGGTCGTAAAAACAATTTTGTACGATCACAACGCGAAGAATTTACTAAAATTTCAACGGTATAGGTCCAAATTGCTGTCCAAAGAAGATTTAAGACTGAGCGGCAAGCATTTTGAGACAGCAGGAAGTCATTACGGATATTTTGACCGTACGTTGAGGAGGGATAAATGGCTATACGAAAAAGAGATTAAGAAAAGATTTCAGTACAGCGCTATAGAAGAAGAAGTGTCCACGCTGGCGAGCATCCCACGAGCGAGAAAATATTAATATTCAAGGTAGCGATTTAAGATTTAAACCAACTCTCTGGTCAACGTACTGAATTGAAATCCTGCCGAGGTTTGTTCTGCTGCTAAAAAAAATGACAAAAGGATTGTGGGTCATAATATTTTTTAGTTTAGCGTAGAGCGGAAGGAAATTTACCTCCCATTAACAAATTTCCCGTCTAAATTACACATTCCTTAGCGGACCACAATAATTTTACCAAAAAAACCATACGAATAAGACGAAAGGAAAAATAAATGGAAGTTTAATGGCAAGATAGGCAAGTATGTGTTGTAACAGCCAATGCGATATTAATAACTATATTTTAAAATCATACATAATCATTTATGTGTGGCAATAGCACACATTTGGGTGGGCAGAGCCCATACGTATTTTAGCATTTCATAATTGATATAACCATTTGTTTTTTAAATCCTGAGATAATATTTCATAAGTATAGAGTTCAGAAGGTTCAAAATGATTTGATTGTGGAAATATTTTAGCTGGAAAACTTATAAATTACTCAAGGGCAATTCCATAAATAGACACTTAATATCGGGTGAACTGCTTTCATTGAAACTTGATCAGCTCAAAGCCTCGTCCCAAGAAAATAAAAACATTTTTTTCTTTAAATTTCAATTAATCTTTCGACCATCCTCTCTTCCCCGATAGCGCCACAGTCCCCTCAGTTTCCCATTGAAGACGGAAACATGCGAGGGGAAAACGATTTAATCACGGGAGGAAAGAAATCAGAACGAGCGGATCGCGGTCTACTAACGTGGTTGCAGCGGAAATATACCAAAGCGTAGAAGGTATTGGGATAAACTGGGGAATGAAAATAGAAATGGGAAGTTCGTCAGCTCTCGTTGCGTCAAGGGAAAAGCGAGCAAGGAAAATGGTTTGATTACGTCCAAAGGTAGGTTATTTAGGGGTACCCGTTACGTATGTATTTCAATTCCTCATTGCCCTCATTGCAGAGCCATTATAGCTCTCGGATAGAGCCAAATACTGCTGCAACCGAAACAGTATTCCCACTAGGTATAAATATGCTACAATCACGACTGATCGACTCTACGCAGCGATCGATTCCACCTTCTCTAGAATTATTTTTCAGGCAAGGTCTTGCGGATAGCCGGATTGAGCAATAGCTGGAAACATTGATTAAAATATTTTGGTATTAAATATTTACCTTGAGTTTTTCGTCAGACCATTGCTACTCTCCTCTTCCCCTTTTAAGCGATGCCGATTTTTCCTTACTATAATTATTCCTTTATTTTAGCCAAATTTCACCATCTCTGGAGAGTATTTTACATCTTATCCTTCTCCTCCATGTTTGCCAGCATTCTGCCTTTCTAAACGGCTAACAGAATTCACCCCACTTCGTACTTGCTCCATCTACTCACTATGCTTCTCTTCATTTCGTCAAAAACACCTCTCTCTTTCCTTATAGAGCCAAGAACTTCTTAGCTCGACTTTCTCATAGTCAAACTTTCCTGATGTGCAGCACCATTTCAAGTTCTTCCTTCCCCAACTCTTCCCCGTCATTCAGTTCAGGTTACGATACCATATAACATCACCATATGTTTCACATTCCTGATGAGGACTGATACATTTGAAAAATGCAAATGGAAATCTGCCGAATTTTCCAAGGATTTCGCTGAGGAGCTATATAGGTGGTACAAGAAAGGTTATTCAGACGGACTGCAGAGCTCAAGACGGAAAACGGCACGTGTCTTCACGGCACCACGGAGGGTGGCTTATGGCAACACGCCGTCTATCACGATCACAAAAATCCAGTATTTATTAATCAAACATTTCAACGAGCAGAATTTCCTTCATCTTAATCCATTCACACGGAACTAAAGTTATCCATCGGTTGTTTAGTATAGTCAGTAAAATACAATATTGTAAATAAAGTCAAAGAGAAATTTTCAAATCATACATAATTAAGTCAAAGGAAATTGTGCTCTACGGCCTCTCAAGATAGCAAAATTAAATGAGTCTCCAATAGCCGTAAAAATGGCACCACTCGTCCAACATGCAACCACACAACACTTACTGTATTGGTTTGCGGGAAAGAGGATTCCATAGCAGGGACCAACCACAGCCTCTCTACCAGAATACCCTCCTGTGATGGTTTACGGGAATGTTACTTCCTCGCCAGTGACCACCACAGAAACACACACACTCAACCCAGTTGGGATCCTTTTCGAGGGCTAATGGGCCCCTGATAAGGATGCCTGGGTTATAACCTGAGATCCTTCATAGGGCTAATGGGACCCTACTAAGGATGCCTGGTCATTACCACAATCACACTCACAAGCACTCAAATACTCACTCACACAAACAGACGAGCCCAACTTCTGAGAGAAATCGCTCAAAAAGAGCGTGGTCAAAATATAGGGAAAAGCACTTGCAACACGAGGTTGTAAGTGACAACCTTATGTTGCAAGTGCTTTTCCCTTCAGCTTGCTGAAGAGGGCCACAACGCTTTTTTTTGCAATTGCTTTTCCTTACAACCTCGTGTTGCCAGTGCTTTTCCCTTCATCTCGCTGAAGAGGGCCACCTTGTGGCCGAAATACGCGTATCCGACGCTCACCCTCGTTTGTCTTTGTGTTTATATTTTGACCACGCTCTTTTTGAGCGATTTCTCCCAGAAGTTGGGCCCGTCTGTGGGTGTGAGTGAGTATTTGAGTGCTTTTGAGCGTGATTGTGGTAATGACCAGGCATCCTTATTTGGGTCCCATTAGCCCTCGAAAAGGATCCCAACTGGGTTGAGTGTGTGAGAGTCTGTGGTGGTCACTGGCGAGGAAGTAACATTCCCGTAAACCATCACAGGAGGGTATTCTGGTAGAGAGGCTGTGGTTGGTCCCTGCTGTGGAATCCCTTTTCCCGCAAACCAACACAGTAAGTGTTGTGTGGTTGCAAGTTTGACGAGTGGTGCCATTTTTACGGCTATTGAAGACTCTTTTAATTTTGAAATCATACATAGCTAGGCACCAAAGATCTCTATATATTGCAATTTTTTCAAAGTATAATAGAGAACAAAACGATATTTTCAAATCGATAATTTGATACTAGAAACGGAAAATGTACAAAAAAATACGTTACATATATTGAAAACGGATTAAATTAAACTCTTCGATTTTAAATCAACATGAGATAAAATTACTAAAATGTGATTTGTAATTTGGCACAATTTTAGAAGTTACAGCAATCTGTTTCAGTATAATCAGCGTTCCCGAGAAAAGCCAGAAAGCAAATGTGAATTTTCGTTGCTGGAAACTTACCTACGTTTGTTTCCGCATCACACTCCATCATGCAGTGGTACCCCGATAAAGGTGGCCCAGTTTTTAACCAAATGTGCCATTTTTCATTTTTTTAGTTACTAGTTTCACATTTTGAAATAAACGTTGGCCGATTTGGTGCATCTCTGAGCGGTATATGGTGAAACCAGGATTGTCTATCAACTACCATGCAACAGTAGCAATGAGTCTGAAAACGCCTTTTCTGTGGCAGTATTCAGCTTCCCAATAAATTTTCAACTTAATCCCGAAAGGTCACTACCATCAGCTCTATTGCATAAATGAGCAACTTTTTCGCCATCGTTTTTCTCCTTTCTATGTAATTGTCCTGCAGAATGGTACCCGAGACAATAAATCGCCAAACTATTCCACATAGAATATGCCCCAGAATAAACTACTCGTACATTTTATTTGGTCAAGTTTTTCGGGGAAGTAATAATTACTTTCGCGCTCTGCAAGCGCACAAAGTGGTGATAAAATTCAATTTTTATCAGAAACTGAATGAAATTTACGGGAGTAATATATTATTTCCCAACTGAAAAAAATATAATTTTGTGATTAATTAAAAAAATATGACCAAGCCATCCAACGGACATGACACGTATGACACTCAACACCCATGCATAACTTTCACAAACGTGATAAAATAAATGCATTTGTCTGCCGCCACTGCAAGAATTATCGGGCAGTGGTGCTTAATTGCGTATTCAATGAGGTGACGCAAAGCGGTTTGGATTAAAATATTAATCCCGCAAAAGGGGAAGGATATTCGCCCTCATCAACAAAATTCCCACCTCATAAAAAAAATTATCTCTCTAACGCGGCGCAAGAATTAACTACCTCGGAAGATGATTACAAACCATTTAAATACCTAGCGTTCAGAAAGTAAACGAGAGAAACGTTAAAAAAGTAGTCCTGAAACGTTTTTTACGGTAATGAAGTGCCGAGTCCTGCAGTACACCTCCGCTCCACTGTACCTACCGTTCGCTAATGCACCGAAACATGCCCCGTCGAATTTAACGACGCATTAATTGCCATTTCAACAATTTACCCACATCGGCAGAAAGAACTTCATCAATAGGACGTTTTCCGGGCGGGTTTTTATGCAAATTAAACAACTCTCTTTCGCGTCCCCGAACCCTACTTCCCTGAACTAACGACCGCATTCAAAAACGCGCGCACTGTCCCGAATCACACACGCGTCGAAGCCCGACGGAATAAATTCATTATCAGACCGAAAAAAATGCACAACCCCGACCGTATTCCCCGCCGCACCTCCCCCACGCTTCACCACATTGCCGATCCGAGATAAAACATCGCTGGTGTCCGCCCCCCCCCCTCCTCTTCACCCCCACTAATAACCATCCCGAATCTCGTCTGCCACCGACACGACCAGCAGCCTCTCCCTTCCCATCAGCCCCCACCACCCAACACCACACTGGCCGCGCGTCACCGCGTTATTCATTCGGACATCCCCCGCGAAACCAGCTACGCGGCTCACGTATGAAACGTCAAATGAGCGAAGACAAATCATTCCCGTCGTCCCTGCACGCGTAATTCCTCGGGTGACGCACCGGTTCAAGGACGGTGGAAGGAAAACTGAGGACAAAACGCGGGCAGTACTCGGGGAGCAAACGCATCCGTCTACTCCTCCTCCCGATCCGCACATTCCCTTAACGATCCCCAACGCGTTCCATCTTGCTACTCCCTCCCTCCTGCATGCTTCATTATCACTACTGATGCCCTCATAATCCCTCCTTCTTCCAATACAGAACTAGATAGCTTAGATTTTACGGTTCAAGAGTCAAGGGTAGTGAAATACTTCAGAAACAGGATATTCCTTAATACTGACAATTTGAAGCAAGTACTTCAGCCTGGATAACCATACGGGCGGCCAGGGTTCAAATCCCTGCAGAGGAGGATGTTTTTCAGAGGAAACCTGATCCCTACTTGAGTGTCTTGAGGAGGGCACTTTAAGTGCAGTACTCCGTCTGTCAGATGAGATGTTAAACCGTGATCCCCTTGGTGCCTTTCGTTAAGAGCAGGCTAATGCCGACGCCGGGTTTCAATCCACCCTTCCTCTCTTACTTGTCCCCTAGGGCGCAAATGACCTTGGCTGTCGGTCGCCTCCCAAAAATCTAATCCAATCCAAGTACTTCAGCCGTAAACGTGGCGTGGCTCAAGACCCATAGAAGACCTTACGACCCATAGGAAAGTAGCATTCCATGTTCAACAATTACATGGACCTTATACACAATACAGTATTTGTAGGCTTAGATTTTACGGTTTAATAATAAGAGTCATGGATGGTGAGCAAGTCAAGGATATAGAAATACATTTAGAAACAGGACACCAGATAGACAATTGACGATTTAAAGCAAATACTTCAACAATAAACTTAACGCGGCTGGAAACGTTAGAATCCAAAGGGGATAATAAATCCAATTTAAACCATTTCATGAGCCTTACACCCCGCTCCATCTCATATCCTTTGACTCAGAGCCAACCCTGAATTTATTCGTATTCCCCGTCCAAACGTCCATCATTATACGTTCAGACCATTCAAGATAAACTTTAAATATTGCGGGGATAGGCAATTAATTCCTCGTGGCCATTGAATTTTCAAAATGAGGCGATGACTTAAAGACATCTAGTATTAGTCAGTATACTAATAACAAAAAAAATTGTAAGGAGTAAAACTTATTAAATTTGCCTTTAAGTCACGTAAAATGGGTCATTTTCAGTAAGTAGCTTTTAATTTACACCGACCACTATCAAATTACTGTCAGCAATCCCAAATCGAAATCCACTATTTTTTATCATTTTTCGTGCCCAATTTATAATGACACGATAAAAAATAACTACTTCCCTTTTAAAAACTCTTCCTATAGAACAAATCCCCAAAAAATACTCAAACTACGTCATACTACGTTGTAGTGCATGCTTCATTATCACCGCGATTCGTTCCATTTCTTTACTTTTTAATACTTCTAACCAAAACTCTTAGGTGAAACACAGAAATATTCCAAAAATCTACCCCTGTTTAGATTGGATGACAAGATCTTTAATTTCTGCTCCTCCACGATTCTTCCTCGTCTGTGTGCGGGTCCGAGCACATGACAGCAAATTTTTGAGCGGGCACATTGTATTTGGCCATATCAAGCAGACCATGCGGGTTCTTCATCGAAAGTGTTCGCCCTTTAATTTCATTTTATGTATGATATAAGTATGCCCGTCAAACAATGACGATTTCTCGCATAATATGCCTCCCTTGTCCTTCTTAGATTTCTACCAAGGTAGGTGTATAAGATAATACCATTACACAGAGATGTAAATCCATGGAAACGTCATCATTAAGGTTGTTTTACCGAAAATGGGAGATGAAAAGACACCACTGCCTACGGCATTCGGGACTTGCAATACCTTAACACCAATGTCCCTATTGCCCTCTTCCTATGATGCTCAACCAACATATCCCCACGTATTAACCTCTTTAACATCCGCATCCCACAACCTGTCCTCCAGTCAATTCAACTGCTTTCTAATTCCCTTCATCAACCCTCTCTCCTTCTGCACCATGCCCGAAACTTCCACATTTGTTTCCTCTCAACCAAATTGACTCCATCCAACTTCTTCCACACTCACATTTCGGAATTTTCGGGTCAGCGTACATCCTTTTTCATCAGCGACTATGTTCCTTATTAACACAGGGATTCATTCGAGTTTACGATATTAGCGAAACATGTACTTCATGAGTGAACTTCCTCACATCAATTCCCTCAGCATCACAATTGCTGCTTTAGAAGGCTACGTAATACACGAAACATTTCGACCCGATCTACTGGGTTGCATATCAACCCAGTAGAAGTAATCGGCAACTGCGATCTACATTAACATGCAGCCTTTCGTCTCCAAATTTCTATACCTTTCATTTGTTACGAAAATGGTTTCCGATCCAAACACACACTTCATGTTATTAAAAACTGAGGTGTTTTTTAGCATCTTCACTCAAGTTCCCCAATCAATTTTAAAATAATACTAGGCAAGAGGTGTCAAGTTATAGCTATTTTGAAGGCGAAGCCGCAATTTTACCGTGAATAAGTCTGCGTTGGGAGGTAATTAATAGTGGCCGTCAAAATGCAAGATGCTTGCTCTCGTTTTAAGTGCGCAGAGTTGACTTCACGTGCCTGCCAAAGCCGTTCGGCCGATTCCGCATCGAGCTTAGTGATACTGATCTATTGCTAAGTGGACGCGCTTCCCTATGACAATCGTTCCTTTGGCTTCTCTAGTGGATTTTCGCCGATTATAGGTCGAAATGTGAAATAATGAAATTAATTTTCATCACAAACGTAGTCTTGATATGCAGCCTACAATACTAAGGCACTGGCTCTGGCTCTTCGAGAATTTATGGAATTGTTCAGAAATTTTACAATAAAATCAAGAAATTTCGTAATCATACACAAAATTTATAGGCACGACCGGCGTCAATACATAGTTACAACTGCATCACCCTTCCTTTTTTCCGTAAATCCCCTCGTGACATACTCTTAGATTTACATAGAGACTACTAAATTTCTCATAAAGCACCTAAAGATGTAACTAAGTTACGAAACCAGTTTTTTCAATAAATTTTATGTGGAATCGACAGAATTTTATTCACTTTTACACAAAAATACTAAAAAAGTATGCAGCCAAAAACTAGCCTGATCTAGAGAGGCTCATTAGTTCTGCACCAAAATCGGCGCGCTAGCACAACGGAATCGCATGATGCACAGCGCGAAAATTTTCATCCACACACAACATGGCCGCCAGTCTAGCCCTCATCCGCATTTGATGCGAGCAACCCACCAACTAAAGGTCATTCTCATATTGTAATCACATACTTGTCCTAATGAGGTCACAATTTTTTCAAATCCTGAGATTAATCACGAAGTAATTGCGTCGGCAAGGATCGCCCTACAAACGATACAATCCCGTTTATGCACTGCCACCCCATTATGGGACTGATTTCAAAGATGATCCAGCGCAAAAAAAATAACACGCACACATGAGCACTAATTCCTGGTACACATCCGGGAACACAAACTTCGAGAGACAAGAGGAGCAGTCACAAACACTAACGACTGCCCCACACATGCCACCCTTCCCGTGGCTTCTCCCTCCCCATCCCCCTCGTCAAGCTTGTGCGTAAGTGGGAGGTGAGGGAAGAGATATTCTCAAACGCCATTACCGCTAATTGCACCGACCAACACGTCCCAACTCCGCGAACGGGATACAGGCAATGGTGGACTGGCGAGGTACGAGAGTTGGGGAAAGCGAAGGAGTGACGGGAGACGTTGAAGCGGGAGACAGATCGCGTAGATATAGTTTTTGGAAAGTAGAGCGGGGGAGGAATGGAGTTAGAAATACGACGAGACGGATGGAGTCCAACGCTAAAGGGATTAGCGATTGATTAATTCATTTATTACGTCGGGCTTCACAAGTTGGGACGCCGGGATCCCTGTCCAGCCGAGAGAGCCGGTCGTAGATTCAGCAGCCATTGGGGGGACATCGGGAATGAGAACAAAGGGGCAGCAGCGAGAAGACAAAGAGGGTGAATGAGAAAGAGCGTTCGGTGAAATACAATGACAGTAGGTTTTTTATCGAAGAACTGAGCGACGAGCATCGAGACTCCGCGATAATCTTGATGGCGCTTAAAATATTTTTACAGCTTTAAAGAGATAAGATTAATCATTTGTCTCGTTTTCACTGATGAAACCCTCAGGAAGTCACAATGGATCTAGACAAACTTTTGCCAAAATTTTCGTCATTTTGACAAGTGGAAAATATTACTACAGATTAAGTTTTTAAAGAAATTATGGGCCTTAATTTTCAGTGTGCACATCAATGAAGCTCAGATTCAACAGACATAAATTGCAAAACCGCCAACACCAAACACACTAGAACACAAGACGTTTATATATGCCCCGTGCGTGAAATATGCCTGTTGTCTATAGCAAGAAGCTAACATGAACCGCATGAAAACTGTGACATGTTCTCAATAGTTTATTCATCAGATTTTGCATGAAAAATGTCCAGTGGCTTGTAACAGTACAAGGAAATTCAAGAAATTTATAAAAATGTTGGCGCGCCTCGATACGATAACTCTGAGTTGCAGGCGAGAACCAATGTTACCCTATGCCAACTAGTTGTTACATTTCCAAGTACAATGGCAAGAGAAATTACGAAAAGAAATTAGATGCTACCTGATAGTTTCTCTCCATTATTTTAACGTTGATAAACTTATTATTGTTTTCCATTCGATAAAGTGCCGATTTAAAAAATCTTAAAATCTCAGAAAATATATGATGTTATATCCTTTCGAAAACGAACAAATTAAAATAGCCAGAAGGTTAACCAAGCAGTTTCTTAGAGCATTTTAATGCCAAATTTGGGCAACTAATATCGCATCAACCCGCGGTACAAACGGGGAAATTACGTAAAAGTTACGTAACAGAACCACACACATTTCTGGGCTTAATTCTTGCATTAAGGTCAGTGACAAAGAAGTAGCATCAAGGGCAAGAAGCGGTATAATTACGACTCTGGAACTTTTCGCTAACTTTCGGAAAGCTAGCTAAGCATAAGAAAAGACGGCGAGAAAACAGGACACGATGCCGACGCAAAAACGTATCCTATCAGTGATTCCTCCAAGCGTGTGTAAGAGCTAAAAGGAAGACAGGGAGGAGGATAAAACAATAGCGTCAAAGAGTCGCCTACTCTTGCGCTTCATTAGGCAAAACCTGAAAAAACACACAAAAACCCAGCATTGGCTAAATGCCTAAGAATGAATTAAAGCAACACGGTGAAAAGCTTGAGCGTGTACAATAACATATATTAGATAAAGGTCAAAGAATGAATGATCATTTAACCGACATTTTTCCTGCTAACTCAATAATTTGGTTCAAACGTACAGGAATTAAACTCATAAATTTTTAATGTCACCAAACCAATATAAACTTTATCAAAAACATCCACAGGCTGACATTGATTGAACTTCAAAAATTACTAACTAATAGCAGATTAAGGAATTATTTATATCATACTTTTCATATCTGTACCTTATATTAACATATTAACTATATTATCTATTTATACATCTGTGACAACTATCAATATCACGCTAAAGACATACTAGAGTAATATTTTCTAAAAGTTTTCGTTAATATTTCAAGCATTGCAATGTATGTAAACATCGTTTCGCGGAAAACATTAGAGTCGGCTACAGTTAGAACGACAGATGAAATCAGACACACCACCAAAACACTCATTCCAATTACTTAGCATTGCATTCGATCAAATCATAGAATAGAATTTGGGGTAAGATCAAGGGGCGAAATTATAGGAAATTACACATAAGCATCTAAAACAACTATAATGGAGGGAGACATCTGATGTTCGAAAACTCTTAATTCAAATGTACCCGCAACGCATAGGAATGATGCACAAATTATTAGAAGTTTGGTTATCAGTTTTAGGCATAAAAACGTATCGGAACACTCACAGGTGGAGGGGGGGCAGAAATGGAAGAGACTTGTGAAAAAGAAAATTAGAACGCCATGAAATGGGGATGTGAATCCCTGGATACGATGGACTGAGGATGTTGGCAGGTGGAAGATAAATGCTCCAAGCCACTCTAATTGCGAAGACTGATGGCCACGGATAGGGACTCGCAGATGACCCTCGGTCGTCGGGATATAAGGCGGCAAGATGGCTCGGGAGTGCGTGGCCCCATCAGAGAAAGGGAAATAACTGATGCGCGCAGCACTGAGCCGACCCACACGTCCTATTCCGCGTGGATTCTCACCCGCGGCCATTCCTCGGAGCACAGCCATGGCCTCCTGGAATTTCGAAGCGACCAACAGGATGAGCAACGGGTTCGAGCTTATGACTTACTACCGCAAGTCTACATCGGGGTGATAAGCGTTGTACGCGACTGTTTGCGCAGTACTTGGCGATGATTGCGTCACAATGACCGAGGCTGAAAAGGAGGCGATGGACGAGAGTTTAGACATTCGAGGGATGCACGAGCTTCACTGCATACAACGGACGAGAGAGATATGATTCTGACTGTCCCGATGGACGAGGCTCGCACTTTGTTCCTTTGAGGATTTATGATCTGATGGCCAGCGTGGCGATCGACGGAAACATTATGTGAGGTATAAACATGATACCGCTCACTCGAGGAAAATCCAACTCTGCTCGTAAGAGACATGCTATCAAGCATCTGTGTTGATAGCAAAACCCCATTTATCCTGACAAGGTAAAGAAACAAGGTTGAGTAATAACTCTCCAAAGGCCACCATAGAACTCAACTGTCCTACATTTCAATTATCCCGGACAGAAGGTAATAATATGTCTCGAAAAATTTATCCACGAATTGTATGATACTAGTTTTCTGTTGGACCAATTATTCAAACAACAAGTATGCAGATTTAGGAAAAATCAATAATTCTTTTTTAAAAGATATATTCAGTATTAGTTTTTGGCAGGCAATCAGTCATACAAGTCTTCCAAAATAAAAAAAAACCTCTCAACGTCTTTCCGCACATTTAAAAAAAAACAGCGAAAAAAGTTATGCCTCAATAAATAAAAATTAATAGATTATTTTAAAAGCAAAATGACGTACTCATAGTGCAAGTACGAAAAGAAAAAAAAGAGAAATGAATTTATAACGTAGCGTAACGAAATTCATTGATAAAAGCTTCAAGACGTGGAAAGAGTACATTTCAAATTGAAGGCAGGATGGGGATTCAAGATATAGTTACAACTGCAAGAAAGCGCAATTCCTGTCGCCGCAAGGGAATGACTGTAAAAATTAATTCATCTTCATATGTCTCTTAAAATACTGTCATAGTATCAAAAAGTTGCATAAAAATAAAGAATATTCTTCTATTCCCCATTATATGAACATTACTTCACAGGAATCTTTACATTCAAACGAAAAAATATTGCTCTGCAATAAAACTGAACAAAAGCCTTCACTTTTTCCTTCCAAAGTTTTAAATACACTTCATCCACCTCTTTTCTTTTGATAAACATTTCTTTTAAAGCAATAATGGCCGATCCAATTTCACTTGCGCTATCAGGGAATTTATTGCGACGGCGCCTTCGAGATTGTAGGTTAATTTGTTAGGAGCACATTTCAGGTGATAACCACATTTCACAGACGAACTATCTCCACGAAAATTTGATCCCATCGGAGCCAATCTACGCGGGGCAGGCTAGCGGGCGGGGTATGCTCCGAGGTGGTCCTGAAAGCGGCTATCAATCTTCCCCGACGTGTATACATAACGAAAGGGTCATTAAACAATGAATCAGTATTGAGACGGAGCACACAATTACTACGGGGAACGCCGAGGATCACTCGATTAGGGGGCCTCTCAAGTGCCGGAGGCTCGAATGGGGCAAGAAATTCTGTCGATTTCCGCGGCTCCGGGGCCGGCAACCTTAATGTCTGGAGCCGCTGATAAGTGCCACGGGCAAAGATGGAGTGGAGAGATGAGCGAAAGAGAGAAACAGAGGAGTAGTGAAGAGAAAGGGAGGAGAAAGAAGAGCCTGAATACCGACCTGAAGGGTATACATCTAACCAAATAATACTTTAATTCCAGGCGTCGTAAACGTGTAGATGTATACAAAAATGCGATCACAAAGACAATTTATGATAATTACATCGAAGGCGTAACCAACCACCTACTTCAGCGAGAAAAGTTTAGCATGGTTAGAATCTAGGACGATACCTACACCGGGGTGAAACGGAGGATTTTATATTATCCCTGCACTACATTTCAACAGCTGACGGGCATAAAATTAGCAGAGATATAACTCCGAAATGATTGGAACAAACATTTCTTCTTCCCAAGCTTCAAAGCTAGCATCGATAAAAACATAGCGACACACTAACGTAATAGACAGCACACGGTTAACTCTCGTCCTTCACCGGATTCCTATTTCTATTTCCAACCCGTCCTTTCCTAATAGTTGGTGTCTTCGAATCCCCCACCATAGACCTACGCGGCGCATCGCAGGGCAATATGTCTGACGTCGCCCCCCTCGGAGTTTCCGTTGAGACATCATCCTCCGCCATGGACGAATCGTGCCTCTCGTGTTCCAAGCACTGGGCGAGGGAAGAGAGCGAGGAGTGAAAGATCGCACGGAGCAACACAGGAGAGGGCAGGAGCACAAGGGCAAGATGATGCGGGAGGGAGTGATTCTGGGTGGGGACGTCGCCAGACGGTTCTCCCGGCTGAAGATCGAATTACAGCCTTTTGGGAGCCGGGTGGATATGGTGGCGGGGGGAGAGGGAGAAAGGATTGACGGGGGTAATTAGAGTGGCAGGGAGCATGCGAGAATGTACTAACGACTACAAATTGCGGCGATTTGTGGGCGGAAACTTGAACGCAGGCTAAGAGGAGGGAAGCCGACGAGGCGATTCGAGGAACGCACGGCCAAAACTGCGACGGATCTCGACTGCCTCTCTCCCCCGCAGAGAGCAGACGACAACAGCAAGCGCCGGGAAATTACAGGGCCGGGAAAAATTGGCTCGGTCCAAATCTATCTCACGTCTTAAGAACGAAGGTCGCAGTTATGATAGATGAAATCCATAGAAACCACTCACTCACTCAACTCGGTGTTCAACGGGAACGTCAGTTTGATTGGTGATGTTGAAGCTCACATTCTACTAATTCCAAAGACGTGGGAAATTCACACTTTCAACTCCTTTCACTCAGCAGCCTGCGGTGTTACGTAAGGTTCTACATATAACTTATGTCTCAAGAATTGAGGTTGCTCTCACGACTCAAGGAAACCTTGGAAAATATTCCTTAAAACAATAGTAGTTCATTAGGGATAGATTTAAAGTGAAAACAAGAATAAATGTGCCAACAGGAAAAGGAACCAAGTAATGTGAGCTTTTCACAGTTGATTACACATTTTTAACCAAACCTAATTAAATGCAATGCTTCGAATGAAGGCCAGACTTGTATACTGGCTTAAATTGATGAGCAGAATATCGAAGTTCGCTCACAAGTAAGCAAACAGCGTAACCCAAATATTTCTCCTCATTGAAAACTTACAGGCGAAGGTTCAAAATCTTTACATCAATTACGAGAAGGAAGAGAAAGTATAACGAGATGTCACCTTCATAGATTTAGGTTACAGAATATATACAATGCAATGTAACAGATATAGAGAGGTTATTAAATCGTTTAGAACGGCTCTCAAGAAAAAATTGCATGAAAATTCCATGAAAATGTCATTGCAGCCATCTTGTACATCAGTCAAGGTTTTCATAGGATTCAGTAATACAGCGAGGTAGCGCCTCTGTTAATACACGATTTAATATGTTATCTAGCACTGTAAGCATGACTTCAAATGAGAAAACACATAATTTTGTGATCCATGGGTTGGTAAAAAGAACATGGATCAATTTAAGATAGATAGATCCGTAACAGATGCCCTAAGTCATAATTTTTTACTACAATAGAAGCTAGAATAACAGATTAACAATAATTCCACAACGTGTATCTTCATGCTTTACATTCTAATTTTGAGGAAGATTTCCATTTCCGTAGAGCCACAAAGTCAATGATTCACCTTGTATGGTTACCTAACTAATTAACATCGAGTATTACAAAAATGGCTAAGTGGCTAACTTACAATGGGACTAATTTGAATATGCACAGGACTATGACCATAAAAACACGAGGTGAAGATCATAAAGCGATGAATCGCAAGGATAACATGTTTTTCCCGCACGGCCATGACTGGGATGACGACAACGATCAATGACGAACTATCGTCTCAATTACAGTTCCTTAACATCGCTGAATACATAGAGCCATAATGGCTGCGAGGTTAGGGGCCAGTAGTATATAGAGGTTATCGGAGCGCGAAGTTCCTTGATCGAGTGGAGAAGTGAAATAATTAGCGCACGTTCCACAGATCAGAAGACAAGAGAATGGGGCCCTAATTATTCTGAACATGTCACATTCAACAATAATAATGGTTTCGTGCCGTAAGAGCAACAGATGAATCACTCAGGCGACTACCCGTTAATTCAAAGTTTTTCCAGCACGATACAAGCAAATATTTTGACGGAGAAAAAATAAGAGAAACGAAAGAAACATGAGTACAACAATATCATCAAATACATATGCAAGGGAAATTCAAAGAAGAAAGGAATACATTTTATTCTTGAAGAGACAACACATAACATCAGGAGATATCACACGATGGCCCGTCAACGTGCAACCTGGACAGATGGACCCCATTACACTTGATAAGCAGAGCATTATTACCAATGTTTTCTATTATACATAGGTAAGTAATTATAAGTAAGCCTTTTCTTCTCGATAACCAATGATCAATAGCTGATAATAACCAAGTACATAATCTCCCTGTTACGATTCGTACGAAAAAAATAGAAAAATACCATGGCTGTAAAAGTGCCAATACATTACAAAATAGGTCATTGTAAAATGAAAAAAAATTATTCAGTAATGTTTTTTCACGACAACGATTAACAAGTTTGCCTGAGTATTTTCACCTCACACTATCTTCTTTTCGCAGTAATGATAGGCAAAAGAAGCTAAAATGTGTCAATGCCGTTAGTAAAAATTGTTACCTTCTGTCGCACTTATTTCCAACTTACAGCGTATGAATCCCTAACTATAAGTATTTCCTACAGGTTAAATAGCTCATTCACCCGCCTCGACGTAATATACATTAATAATGTATTTCTAAAACTTTTTCATGCTAAATGAACACTTTACAATACAACTCTCACGTTAAATTTATTTCAATGGTGTTTTCAGGTTAGGGGGAGGTATCAGCGCCGGAGCAACTTTAATTTAAATATCATACAAATAATCTCGAAGTTCTACAACCTGACTTAAAGAGTAGGGAAAACTGGCACTAAGCCTCATTTTTACTCCAAAAGATTACACGTTTACATATTTAAGTTAACTACATATATCTAGATATTGCATCCATTAAAGTCATCAATTATAGCAAAAATGCAGAATTTATTGCAAGGGTATGACTATGTCATCATGCGACGGGAAAAATACGGGGATGAAAGTTATTGTCGCGGAGGACTTTAAAGTACCCTTGAAAGACTTGAAATGGTAGCAAAAACTAAAAGAAATTTACATTCATCATTATAAAACTATATTAAGACACTTCAATTACTCTACGTTGCATTGCAAAACTGCTTCGTTCTTTCATTAGTGGTAAGGTGCAGAAGTAGCAACAATGGCTCCATTCCATTAAACTCAATCATCTCGGAAAAAAATACGAAAAACGGGTGAAGTGCAAACCTCCGAACTTTTGGTACGTTCAATACCACACCACTCTATGAAGGGAAGCTTGTAGCGAATTGAGCTTCAAAGCAATAGCAAACACTCACTCTCCACAAATATTTCATGTTTTTTCGTACCATAGGAATTTGCGTAAGCAAAACAACCAACACTGGCGCGATTAATTCACACAAACATCAATACATATGTGAACGGGAGATCAAATAAACGCAAAAATTCGAAAATCGAACCAGGGATCGAGAATTGCATCATGTCAAATACAAATAAAATAAAAAGGAATTGCGATGAGCGACAAGGTCGCGTACGGATGTATGATGCACACTATGAGAGGACGGTGGTACGGAATACAATTTTATATTTTATTTTGTTTTAATCGTTATTCTTTGCGAGGCCGACTATGCTCAGGTGAAACGTGAAAAGCATTAAGAGCATGGTCGAATCACCTCACCGAAAACTAATAACAGAAAATGAAATAAAAAAGAGGGAGATGAAAGGACGAACGGTTACGAGATGCATGACAAAAATTAGAACCGCTGTATGATAAAAATAAAAGAGTCGGCCACCGCGTCGTAATTTCATCAAATTGAACTCGCATTGTTACGACCCATTCGCGAGGCGGATGGGAACCGGGAGATTTCCTAGCGCATTTCCATAGGGCCTGCTCTCCCTTCCAACTTATATAATTTCCAGCAGAGAACCGCAAACATCCCAAACGCAGGTATAACTCGGGGCATAAAATACCGAAATAAAAATAAAAAAGGATCGAGAAATGACAGGGGGCTCTAATTTTTGCAGATATGTAAATACAAGGGCGATTTGAATACATATTCTACGCTCCAAATCTTCGCAGAGCCCCCAGTGGAACGAGAAGACGGGTGAACGATGAGTTAAAGGCTGGATCCACAGCATCGTCGCACAGAAAAAAATAATAAAATCGCGGAGATTGCGGCGAGTCGCGGGAGATAATTTTTAACCGCATTCTTCTCGGTTCAATTGCTGCTACACTCAATTTCTCAGGATAAGGTCGCATTTGATGAAAGGGGTACGCCGGCTTGATAGTCAATGAAAAGAGTGGGGAGATAATGGGATATGGCGAGGTTGAAACGGCCGTCACAGAGAACGAAAGGGAATACGAATCGTAGTGACTGGTCTATTTTTCTCAGCACCATCATGTGCTTGGCAAGTTAATGGCGACGGGTCAGTTTTTTTTCATACGGATGGCTGCTTTAATGTATAGACCTGAAACAATGGTGGATAATAATTGGAGTTGTTCCAGCACTTGCTTAATCGTTCCACATTCGATGACCATTCAAAAGTAATTCATGCTTGGCAAATTTGCCGATAAATCTCATCGATATACCTAAAACAAAATTACCAAATGTATAAGATTCAAATCCTATTTTAAATAACGACATAATAAATGATAATCAACAAATAACCAAAAACCGTAACGAAGCAGTGATGACCACGTATCACAGAATTCAGTCGCTGATGCCATTTTTACCGTCACAGAAATTAAATAAATAAATTCCAAGGCAAGAAAATACAGCAGCGATAACGAAAGTCTAAAACCATTGAAAGAAAAGGTAAAAAACGCACACGCTCGGTGTACAAAAAACGCAAAAAGTACAAGACAGCCTAGAAAAAAATGGAGAAGCGGGCCCTTCTCGTCGCCAATCATGCAGAAGGACAACTAAATACTTCACGCAAAGCACCGAAGAACCTATCAATTACTAATATAGATCCTCTTTTCTGTTTTCCCAAATGTACTCTACAATTATGGATATCCTCATCAAATATCACTAAAGGAACAGGCATTTAGGTACATCACCCGCTTATGATTTTCCGCAGCGGCCTTTCCTCTCATATTACTCAAACTAACATCATTCCGATGTACCAATCGGCAAATTTGCTTCTCATCTTTGTCTGTACTGGGGCGAAACGCAATGATATAGTTTTTTCTTTCATATTTACAACTAAAAGTATAAATAGTCAATCCTACGCAATTATTTTGAACGCAAGCTGTCTCTTTTCACGCCAAACATTTAAGATTGCTTCACCAATACCATACCGAAAGTTATAGTCGTATGTCTAAAGCTATGTTTCACTTACCAGCGAAGGAATATTATTCTATAACATATATTTGGTTTCTTCTCAAACAAATATGGCTACTTTTAAGGTTTTAACTTCACCTGTCAAAAGTAGCCTTAATGTTAATGGCTGTGCCTGCATTCAAATTATATAATTTACCATCTTCTAAGAACCGATATAAACTTTAAAGAAAAAGTACACTACAGGCAATATGTATATTTTCTGCAGACATAAGACGGAAAGAGAACAATCCGAACTAAAGACAATCAGCATCAACAGTGTTTATCAATTTCTACAAATGTCTTACATTAAGTATTTCACTTAAGAACTTTCCCAACATCACAAAAAAATTCTAGCTGAAATAGCATTTACATCAAAGGCGAGAAAATAATCTTTAATGATTCTGGCCCTCAATCGCTGGCAGACGAATCATCTAAGTCGATAAAAAGCAAATAAAATCAGAGATCTCGCATAAGAAACACGCCAGATGCGAGGCGGAAAATGCAAATTGAAATTGAGAGAGACGGGCCCGTCGCCTGATGTCGCGCCTCCAAATGATGCAATGAAAACTTCTCGTCCAGTCTTCACGTTTTCGAAAAAGGGACCGTTATTTGGTTGCCTGGTCGTAAAAGCGGAGCATTCCACATTCGTGCCCAACTCTCAGAGGAGTTGGCTTTCTTAAACTTCCTCATACGGCTCCTCCTTCGGCTCCTGGCTCCTACTATTTTCCCCTTCGCAACCTCAGTCATAGCCAACAGGCGCGCCCCCCTCCCCCACAAGCCCTTAGGCTGCTCACTCCTTATTGAACTCACGCCAAGGGATAAACACTCCCGGAATCTCCTCCACCAGGAGTCTTCCGTGACCACGAATCGGATTGAAAGGAGGATTTGGGTTCTCCACTCCGCCGTGCACGGAGGAGGAGGCGGTGGCTTTGGGAAGCTTGGAGAGAGAGAAGCTGGGGATGAACGCAAAACCGCCGACGGTTTAACACAATGGAGCTAAGACGAAAGGCAGAAGCGGTTAAACGTATTCGAGGGCCCATGCGAGGAGGTGGAAGAGGAGACCCGCCGCAAATTTTGGACTGTAAACTTCTAATCCGCGATGCCATGTAATAACCTGCCGAGACTCTGCTGAACGTGAAACTCAACCGAGGAAGCGACCTTACAGGATTACATTTAGGGGCCGAAATGTTGTTCCTGGAAATTAATCATAAGGTTGGCAAGGATAGCATAAAATTCCTCTCTCAAAATGGAGGAGATCTGTTTAACTTCAAACTAAATAGAGCAAACAACCATCAAAAAATAAAAGACATCCGAAACACAGTCTCGTTACCATGTGTGTTTACCATTTCCAAACTAGCGCTTTTATTTTTTTACAAATTCATAATTTTTGAAAAACTTAAACCAAGATATCGAACGCAGGGATTTGAATAAATGCTCACTACGTCTCAAAATAAAATAATGATTTGCCCAGACGAAAGCCTGATCGACATCTCGATCATTTGGATTCTACGGCAAATTAATGTGAAAAACCAGTACAAGGAAAGTATTTATCCGAGTTAACAAATTGTTGAAAACGGATTAAGTGGTTATCCGATTTTGTCACGATGACGAAAGAAAAATTCAATCTCAATTATTAGCAAGAAAATGCCCTTTTTTACCATGTATTCCAAATACAAGCTTGATAATATAACAAACCATTAAATTATTGACGCTTAGAATTTGAAATGAAAGGGGAACCACTAGGCGCCGGCACACAAGGTAGTTATTTCTTCGTTCAGCTCAATAAATCTCAACCAAAAGCTTTCTCACATCCATATCACTATCAAGCAAAAGGTTTTCGAAGTCCTTTTAAGCCCGAAATGATTTATACATATCCAGAAAAATATTTGGAGACTTATCGCTGGAAATTTCCATCGTAAATACTGACTATGGACTTGGTCTTCTTTACAGTTTGACGAATAATAGATGTGGAACGAAATTCAAATTATTTTATTCCAACCTCTCAGGGTAACTGCTTAGAGAACATAAGAGCTTCAACAAGAGTGTCTCTCTTCAAAAGTTATAACGTGATATCACACCATCATTAAACGGAATACCAAATCACAACACTAATTAAGACGGGATCATCAATTCCTTCTTCTTGAGAGAGAGAGAGAGAGAAAGAGAGAGAGACTACATGCAAATGAAATTTTGGAGCAATTTTACGAGACCAAAAGTTTGAAAACAACAAAATAAAAATAAAAAAACCCTTCCTGGATAGCTCGGGTTTTTCGTCGAAAAATGAAGAACTGCGTGTGCAATGATGATGATGACTCCCCAACCCATCTAGCCGCGGATTCCCTTTTTTATTAATCCACTGGAATATGCGAGGTCTGAAACATCCATTATAATCGCTTCGCTGAGCTGAAAAACTCGGCAGCTTAAGAGAGGGGTATGGGAGAGAAAGAAAGAAAGATGATTTTTTTCACACTCCTTTTTCCCCGCACCACGAAGTTTCGAAAAACAATGGGAGAGCGAGAGAGATTGGATAAAAAAATGAGTGCAGTGGGGAACGATGCGAAGGAAGAGAACAAGGGGAGGGATGAGAGGGAGAGAGAGAGAGAGAGGTAGGAGAAGAGATACGGAGAGAGAAAGCACACTCCGCTTTTACATGCACGCATCTTAACGGGCTCCGCTCGCAGCGGCGAGTGGATCCTACTCCTCCTTTGAATGACTCGCAAAGCGACCCAAGGCTGAGAGACGCTCTCCTGATGATGATGTTGATGATCTCTATGGCGAAAAATCACTGTGTGGGGAGGGGGGTTTGTGTAGATGAAAAGGACGCCAGGGAATGCCAACCCTGTGCCGACGCGGGTTGCGGGCAGCCAAGTGAACTCGCGGAGAGAGCACGTGCGAGCACACGTATATACAGAGATAGGGAATCTGGAAGTGGGGAAGATGGAAAAGTGGTGGGAAAAGGCAGTTGGTAAAGGAAGCACACATTTGAATAGCGTTAAGTTGCAAGATATATTAACGACGATTGGGGCTGGAGTACTGGCTATCTATCTCAACAGCCAGGGTTCGAGCACTGGCATTACAGGTATTCTTCCGCTAGTAAGTCTAATACAGAATGTTCAAGTAACAGACATGAGAAAACTGGGAACAGGGAAAAAGAATTGGGAGAAAGACGAGAAAAATTGAATTTTGTATTAAAGTATTTCCTTAGTTCATCGCTCTTTTTTGTTTTACTGGTACACAGTACACAGGAGTTGTTTTACCAAACACAAGCGTGCACGATAAACGGGTAATACTGTACACAAATGTATGTTTTAAATGAGGGAGAGGTTCTTGGATTTCCCTGAAATTCACAAATTTATGAATTTTCCCACTTAAAGTCTCAGCTCTAGTGAGATTAGTTTGCTCATGGTTGATCTCTAAAAAGTATCCAAATACTAGGAAAAGAATCCATTTCAATATTTGAACGATTTTACGTCGATCTACACCAACAGAGTATTAAGTTGATGACGGCACGTGATTCCACATCCACATTTTGCGACCATTTTACTTTCTATGTTTACATCATAAATGTCACAACTGCCTTCTAATTCATGTTTCATTATGTCCTTAAGAATGGCACATGGCCCCCTCAAATTTTTCTCGTACTTTCCGGGTTACTAAGAAAAAATTCCACACAAATAATTTTTTAGTATCACTACAAGCCGTAGATAACTTCCCATTCGAATTGATTAAGGTGTAAGACGCTTGAGGCCAAAAATACGGTGAGTGTAGAAGGGTTGATGATAGTGCACTGGAGAAAGCTCCCTTTTAAGGGACTGGCTTAATCGCGAAAGCGGGTAAGTGGGAATGTAGGTTGGCGTAGAGTGTGTAGGGTGAGGAGAATGATTGGAACTAGAGGAGTAGGCGGAGAGAATGTGCTCCACCAGGTGGAACAGCGGCGTGATGGGTAAAGAGAGAAGGGTGCAGATGAGAGAGTTTGGAGGGATGGAGGGAGGAAGGGGCGGTTAGGGGATGGAGGGGGTAAAGGGAAAGAGTGGGAGTGGCCCAGAGTGGGAGGGCGAACCAGATAGAGATGGGAGGGTGGGGAGCCGAGGGTGATGGAAGGATTAGGCAGTTCATGCGTCAAGGGATTTGAGCTACAGGAATCGAATGGTACTGGAGCACGAAATAACCACCACAGGTTCCCTTTGTTCCGTGCCTACCCCCTAGTACAGCCTCGGAAATCCCTTCCATGAAATATATAAAGCCAGGGCGAGTAAGGCTGTTATATAACGCGTGTGCTCGCTCGCTAAAATATACGAGGTTTTTGATAAACTTATTGCACGAATCCGCACGGTTTATTCATACTTCTAAAAATGCTAAAGAACAGATACAAGATGCCCTCGGGATTATCACAGGCGAACATTAGACCAAATGCAGGCACACTGCACGCATCAAACGCTCTGGAAAACAATGCAAAACAGACAATATTTCAGGGCAAAAGAATATTAGTAAGGGAATAGAAACATGCTTACAATGAAAAGAAATGAAATCACCTAAGGTTTAGCTTAAAGGGCTCATTGCTACCAAAAAGATATAGAAATGATATTACCAGCTACATAATAAATGCATTCCCCCGAGAAATGCCTTCACTTGGAAGACTGATTCGGCAGGGAACATTACCGAAAAATGTCGGCTCCAAATCACACCAGCAATATCTGGAAGGCTATATACAGTCTTGATATATAATAACGAGAAAGCCATAATCTTTGACCAATAGGCGCAGATGAGTAATGAGAAAAGTCATCTGACATATAATGGGGAATAACTTCAAGCTCACAAAATTTATCAGTAATTGAGTATTTTCAACTCCTTGAACGGAACATCAGCCATTCAAAAAATTGGAAGAAAAAAAATAAAATACAAAGTTAGGGGAGAAAAGGGCATGTTTCAAGGTTTACAATACTGTCTCAAACTACTACACCACACTATTGATGTAAATATTTATGCATTTTCAGAACTATGCAAATGAATTAATGATGAAAATAATGGTAAGCGCTAGTACAACCAGGTAATCGCGGATTCCAGAAGATTGAAATAGGTTCCAGCTCCCCAGTGAAATACCAAACGAAGCGGTAAAAATATAGATGAAAGCGGATCTAGGGGATTTTGTCCTCCGAATCCCCTAGAAATCAGCCATCACTTCGCTGGGGTCGTTGATATGCACTTTTACCCTTGTCAGTTTGGTAGAGCAGAAAAAAATTCTCCAAAAACCCGAGGGTGTCGGACTGGAAGCTTGGATGATGTGGCGTGGACTGTCACAAAGCGGGAAGGAAATTCCCTTTTTTTGCCATGCCGTTTCATTTCCGATGTCAACGTCACCCGACCACAACGATGAAATCAATCCTCGAGGAACATCAATCGTATCTGGATGCGCTAAGTAGGATGGGCGGAAACCAATGAATTTCCAAGTAATATATTTCCCAGATAGTTCTCCAAGTTTTATAATAAATGACCTCATACTTTCCATCTCTACCACACAGCACTCTCAGTGAGATTCCCGCTATTTTCCGCTACCACTCATATATTTGAGACGATTCCAAATCTATTCTGCTAAAAACTCGAAAGGATTATTAGTCTTATCTCATTTACTCAAAAAGAATTATTTTTCCTTAAGTAAGTGGTTGGAACATATGATATGGGATGAGGGAATGCCGACAGCAGAAAGGATGCTGGGTTTGAAAATAAACGGGAGGAAATAAATTGGCTTTCTGGACGAGATACGTTTACATATGAATACTTTGCATGAATGAATAAGTATGTAAGAAGGATGTAGAGAAACCTAGTATATGTCTTGGCCCTAAAGAAAGAGTCCAAAGTTTAATGGCCAATCCGACGCTCAAGATACGTACTACAGCTAAGAATCCTACACTCAGCACTCCAAGAGGGGAGTATTACCCTCAGAAGGGTAAAGTGAACAGTAGCAGAGATTAAAGAATTCCACAGCATTAAAAAAATCAGTCAAATTTTGATGATCGTCAATGAAGGTTTACGTTGGAATGAAGAGATTCACTGGGAGGAGGGCGAGTAGAGTGTTAAGAGCAAACAGATCTTCAGATTGATGGCAGCTGAAGATTAATCATTAATTAAACATTTATTTCCTCATAACAGAGTCTCACTAATGTCTAAGACGCACATCGTACATCTTAGTCAATAGTACTAATCGTAATTATTATTATTGAACATTAATTGCAAGAAAAGGATAAAAGTGGGCAAAACGGATTTCTCACACATACTGGAAACAGCTTAACCACTGCCACTGAGGTGCATGAGATATCTGGGCGTCAAACACCGCTTCGACATGATCTTTTTTTATGATAACATGATGGTAAGTAAAGGTGGAGGGTATGGTAATTCGAAGTTACGGGCAAATGAAGAAGTCGCATTTTTCAAGAAAAGTAGATGTGCAGAGGAAGTACTGAAGTATTCATCTGAACCTATCTTCAATGGGATATTACCGGTAATTATGACATTTCACCCAAAGTGCTGCCCGACAGTCTAGGCTACCAAGTTCATTCGTGTGATAAAAGAGGCAAAATTCCATTGAGGAAACATGAGTCAGGTAGGACTGATTAATCCACTGATAAGGTAATAAGCCACTAGCAGTACAAACCCATTCCCCTAGAAGTGAGTTTCAACGGATTTAATGCAAATAAACCACTGGCTCGATGAGACAATCCTCAATGAAAATGTATTAGCAGCTATTGGCATGGCCACTCCGGGACTTAGGTTTGGTATAGTAAGGTCAAGCCTATTCGTGCCTCCCTCGCCAGCCGCTAGTAGGAGAAACAGCCCTTGAACAACACATATGATGATGATAACGACGTAGTTCCACTGAAATACTCGAAATCTTTCCAAGTGCCTCCAATCACATCATAATCACCAGATGAACAGCAAACTGCTCATCGGTAAACATTCAGAAGGAGTCAATACTTGGGGAACGAGAGGCAGATTCTTGGCGGTTGACAATGGGGTTACATTTCCTATCCAACAGGTAACCCCTAGAATGCTCATATCAACCGTTATCTTTACGAACGCAAAGGGAATAGATATCGAAAATTCCCCACATTTCAACGACACGAGCATCAAAAAATATACATTCTACCCGGCGAGCTCCCGCTGGGGCAGCTCGGCCGCTCGGGCGCCTGCCATTAAAAAGGTACGATATAAAAAAAAAAGAACTCGTTAAGTGAGAAAAATTCAATTTCTTTCGGAGGATTGGTGTCTCGCTGTATTTTTGCTAAACCTAGCTAAAATTGATGCGCGTGAAGGAGGTCTCTTGGCCATTCCGTCGCTACAGACAATTTTAGATACGCAATGTGGGAAATATTAATCTCCTCCGACTCACCGTAAACATCTAGTGATCAGAATATTTAAATTATCCTTAGCCTAACTTAAAACTACACAACGGGGAGACGCTTCATAGTCACGGACAGGAGTTTAGAAATCACCGTGCGCCTTTCGCTAGTATTAAATTTCACTCTAGCCTTTAATATTTACGCTCAGCGAGCCAAATATTGCAGTGACCTCAAAATTTGGTCAAACAGTATCGTCATATAATGTAACACAGATAAAATAGGGATGTATATGGAAAGGGAAATACAAGTTAAATAGAGAAACTTCCAAATAAGTGGGGAATCTATGGGCAGTCTCATCTTACACCTCCCGCGCCCTGAGTGCGTATTCTTCCCAGGCGTCAACTGAGAAAACTATTCATTTATCAGTAATAGATAAAGCCCATTAAAATCTTCCCATGCCATACCTCCCTTCATACCACGAAAGATTCCTAATGTTCTGCTCCTCCGATTTTCCAGCATTCATTTCCGTTATCCTCTTCAACATGTTATTACCTCAGGGTGGGTCTTCCAGCCACGTGTGCTTGAGTCATCAATATTTCCCTTTCAGATACCTTCCCTCACCATCAAAAACTCTCCCCTACTTGATTTCTTTACCATGCACCTCCATATTCATACTCTCGAGGCCTCAAATTTGCACCGAGTCTACTCTCTCTTTCCTTCCAAAACAATTGGGTGCCTAAACAAAACGCAGTTACATTCTATATTCAGATTATTAATACAACTATCATATTTATAATTGATAAAATTTCTCATTGTTAACTGCCTCCTTTTAGCAAACGCATCCTTTAAAGATTAATGTAAAAACTGAAAAATATTAGTTCGAAAGACTTCGTTCGTTTCGTTAACTTCATTTAACACACACATGGAGATAATACACTGGCAAAAAAGTGTCATAGTTTCCCGGACCCTTCGAACGCCATTATCGACTACACGCAATGACTTCAACACGTACAAGCCTGCTCTACATCACCATTTAAAATTAGTGGAAAACATTACATTCCCAGGGAATTAAATATGTTAACTTTAATTTGAAGGGGCGTTATCTTTACTCATTTGCACCAATCACAGCTTATTGATAAATTTCATTCTAAAATTCAACAATAAATTGCGGCTAAAAAAATGTTCTTGAGATAAATATTTCTCAAAAATTTTCTTTCCCTTAGAACGCTAAATATTAAAAGGCGATATTGATAAGATAGACTTTTCAATTTCCTAAAGATCAGTGCCACTTTAATATGAGCCACAACGTGAATGCAATTCGTTAATAGAGGCTAAAATTCTAAACGCCAGGTATTCTATTTTAATCATCTCGAGAGATATTTCACAAAGGGGAGAGTGGCCACCAAGATCAGAAAAAAACCACTTTCACCTTCCACCACGGAACGAAGCTGAAGATTAAGCAGGTGCCCACCCCCAAAGGGAAACAGAAAAAAAATAAAACAGAGATTTATGGACGACGAAACAAATAAGCATCCATCATTTATTATCGAAAGCGTGCGATCTCATTTGTCCTGCGGGGACGGAATAAAAGAAAAAAATGTAGATATCACGGCGACTCTCGTATCTCCGGTCGGCATCGCCCCACTGGCTTCACAGGATTGTGCGCATTTATCTCGAAGTGAAATGATGGAGATGCACGCTCTGAATCGAGCCGTTAAAACCGTCGATACGCGTCATTCACTACAATACGGTCATTCTTATCACGAGACTTGGGCGTTATTAATTGCTTAATTATTCCTTAATTGTCCGAAAGCTTCCAACCGTCATTCTGCTTGAGATTTGTTCAAATTCAAAAAAGAGGTAATCAGCATAAGCGTTTTGTTCATTTAGTGCAACAACAATCAATCCTCAACAGATAAAATTAGCGCAAGTCATCTAACGCATACAAGATAGCCAAAAAGTTGTGCATTATCGCAAAATTCTCCCGCGCATGCTTAACCATAGACCCAACCTTATAAAACAATGACAAAACATTTCCTCTAAAATTTCATGCAAATTCATTGCCTACCAAAAGATACAGTTAAGGTGTGCAATCCCATAAATCCAATTAACCCCTCAGGTTTTAGCTTCGCATTATTTTTTTTACTAATTTGGAGCTCATTTGGAAATTTAGGATGAGTAAACACTTTTCAGCGGCCCGATTATGTGAATCAACTCCGAAATGTCATCGTTATATGGGAAAATAATTTTACTGAGGCAAATGCACATTAATCTGACTTATCGTGCGCCAATATGCATGAATTTTAATTTCACATTAAGAGTAAATATTATAACAACCTTTCTATTATATCCTGTGCTAACAAACGTGAAAAACAAACAGTCAAAATTTATTCCTCAGAACAATAAATATCATCACAACGGCGTGAGAAATTACATATTGCTTCGCTCGTACAACTGTAGCGAGGAATAAAAGGCTAAAGATGGTTAAAGTCAATTCATTCGACTATTGACTTTAAATTAAAAGCCTCCATACAAAAAATATGTATATTATAGCTATATTCAAATTACCAGTAAAATTAAAATGAAAGCATTTACAAGTACGTGATGGGCACATTATAGTAACCAAGTATGAAGATAGACATATTTGGTACTAATGATGCAATGATGAAGATTGATCGGGTATCAAAGCGTTAAAGTTGAAAAAATATAGGATTCATAACACATAATGTGCCACTATTACGAACAGAAATTGCTCCGTCAAGCTAAAGGTGCATTGCCCGTATCGCGTAGAAAACGTACGACGCCGTGGGAATTCTCGCAAATGCCTTTACTAATGATATCATTAACATTTGATTAGAAAAAATATGTAACGGCCAAGCACATATATTCTAGCGTAAGATGAGAAAGCTGTCTTGGCATGATGAGGATACAATCAGGAAATCATCAGAATGCACCGTAAGCCATAGAGATTTAAGTCTTACCTCGTGCTCCTCATTACTCCTCACAAGTCCAATAGAGTTCTTACGGGCTGACCTAGATGAGCGTGCAAAACTGAAAATAATTACCGTGCTCAAGCTTCCTTCCGCAGGGAAATTTTCATCATTCATCTGATACTCCGTTTAGCGATCTCAATGCTAATAAATTATTCGTCTAGATATTGCACTCATTATCCTAGATTAAATTCTTGCATGAGGTGTGACTTTCGAGATGGCGTCGTAATACGAGGTTATCTCGTCAATAGTTATCTTTAATGACAATCTTCCAATTTCTCGGCCTATTCTGTGGCTCTGTGTTAAGATGAATAGAATAATAATCAAATAAGAAGAGATCATAAAAAATAGACATTAACATCGTAGTCCTTTCACCCATTACCTGTCATGCATTGAACTGCCGTGATTTCAATGAACTCAAGGGAGTTTTCACATAAGTTTTCATCATAAATTAACCATTTTCTAGTACCAAATTCCTTATAACCTCTTCCTACTTTATGCTTCTCGTCATACCCTCCAAAATTCTCTTTCTTTTCTTTCCTTAACTGCGCTCACCCAAGAGCCTCTCCTCGTATTAACCACTTCAAAATGTTGCGACTCCTCAATAAGTCCCAAGCCAATTTTGCCGCTGGTAACTCATTTTTTTCACCAGCTTCCATTACTCAACAGTATATATAAAACATTTCTCATTTGTCTTTCTCTCCACTCAACCCTTTCAATACGTCTCCATACCCAATATTCCCATGGAACCGGCCTAAAAGACAGGAACCGAATGGTGCCGAAGCGAACAAATATTGCGTCACGATGAAGGCTAGTTGTACCAAAATACTAGTTTTATCACTTTTTTATCCATCCCGCGAAAAGGAAGCAAATATCAGCCAGGATTCGGGCTCATCAAATTAAGCATATGATCACGCACAGCTTATTTCTTCGTCCTAGACCCCATCATGGAAAGATCTATTTCAGAGGATGCCAAGTATTCGGGATTTCTCCTTATGTTTTCGAGAAGAGTGACGATAAACCACTCCATTCGGAATAAAAAATACTCGGTGAACCAGTGCAAAATCTCGAAAAACGTTTCATTTTGATAAGTGTTAAACACCCAGGAGGAACATGCGGAGAAGAACTAGAAGTAGGTGACACATCCTGAGATATTTATTTTATAATAAATGAGGTATACCCATGAATTGACGAATGTACATCGAATGAATATGAAATAGGAAAATAGTACTTTGGGTATTTATGGGAATTAACGGCAATAAAGTTAGGGTTGCTTGAAAATGTCTTATTACGGGATATAGACTGGCCCGAATGCCATAAAACATAATACTGGTTGGTTGTTCACTTGAGATCATCTGCATTGTTAGTAAAAGCGAGTAGGCTGTCAAAGAAGGGTCATTTGTTGCAATTGTTAAATTGTGGCAAAAACGTCATCCTAAGCAGACTCTTAATCAAAGGCCATACGCCATATGATCCACCGTCCCACCTGATGGACAGAGTACTGCACTTGATGAGTTCTTCACAGAGATCCCAATCCGGGATTAGCACACCACTGAAAAATCTGTCACTGATGGGGATCGAACCTGAGACCCTCAAATATATAATGCAGATGGGTTTAAAGGAGACGAAATAGTTGGAAGAAAAAAGTGATCATTTTAAAGGAAAGAATGTTACGAAAACGGGAAAGTTGGTGGTGCTGGAGGTGGTTATTATGGGTTATTATTTTTCCTATGGAAGAGAATAGTAGCAATGAGACATGTAAATGTACTCTGACCTGAAAACTTATACCAGCTGTCTGTATCAGGGTACAGGGAACCCTGGCGAGGGGGAAATCAAGATAATTTTACCCCACCTATTTGTTTCCCCATTTCTATAACTTCATTGCCCTCTTCCCAACTTCAACTACTCTCTGCGTATTCAAGCTTGCGCTACCGGAGTCCACTATACCTTGAAATGACCGTTCAACTTCATAAACCAAGTTCAGAGTGAACAACAGCAGTATTTTTACATTTTTTCTTTAAGAAAAGCTCCGACAACCATCGCTGCAAAGTGATGCCTGATACCTATATTTTAGTTTCAATGGCTATTAAAATCCCTTCGCTCCCAAAACATGGACAGTACCATAAAAAACGTGATAGAACTGGGTAGGAGGAAAGACCACGGAGAGAGGTTCTTCCCCTTCCCAGATTTTATTCCCATCAGCCAGTCCCCGCTCATCACATCCTCAATGCATGCACTTTCCGACGGATTCGAGACGAAGAAAGAAAGGAAACGGGCTTTTACTGAGAGATAGGGTGGGTGGGATCTGCTCGAGTCTCGGGCTAAACCGTCCGGTGCTGACGGAAACCATTGTGCAGCTTAAAAATAAAAACAGTAGCGTCTGCACGGGGACGAATGAGAGGGAAAAAATCACAAAAAACAAAACACACGCCGCGCAGGCCTTCGCGAGGGCTTCTACACGGCAACGCGCAGTCTTGAAACAAATGATGACGAGAGAAACACGAAAAAAAAATTTAAAAAATCAGCGAGGATTGGTGGATCAGCAAAGTAAGAGGGTTGGAGGGGGAGGGGAATGGAGCGAGGCGAACGAAATAAAAACAAAATAATCACAAAAAAAAGTTCGAACTTCGGAATCATACCTACCAGGGCTGAAAGATCACGTGATAGGACGGATTTTCGTCGTGGAGAGGACGTCACGTCAGCCTATGCTGAGCCGAGCGGGGGAGACCCCGGGGATTGAGGAAGAACAGGAGCGAGTAGTTGAGAGGAGTGAAGCCCACCGGTGTGTCAACGGACATGATGTGAGGACCGATGGCATGTGGAGAACCGCTCGAATGAAAACGAGGAGCCGACGTACGTGGATATTAATACGAGTGGGTCTATCCCGGTGGCTGCTCGTCAGGAGCAAATCTCAACCAGCATCACTCCCCAACGACTTCGTGCATAATAATTGATCGGTGTACGAATTCTTTTTCCGACTCGAGTGCCGTGAATACGTTCATTTCGTTAGTAATGTACGGGTGTGCGTGGGACGTCTAAGGTATTTCAAATGCTGACGGAAAGTTACAAGGGCTAGATTGGGAGCAGTGGATTCAATTGACTGCAAATAACGAGAAACTGGAGTGAAAAAAATATGACCCGTGAGAAAGTTCAAAATAAGTGTTACTCGTGAACTTTCGAATAGCATTTGAGCCAAAATCTTTGCCCCCAAAAACTCGTGACTATTTAGAATAAAAATATTTAAAGAGGCATAATTTGATTTAAAAATGTGTAAAATTGTAGTAAAAGTTTGCATTAAATGCTTACCAACAGAATACGGTTGCTGAGGTTTGGCTGGCTGTCTAGCAAAACGATTGATCAAATTGCATGTATTCAACGACGGAATTTCACTGCTATGCAGAAAGGAGAAAAACACAGTTTATCCAAGAGTAATAACCAAGTAATTTTAAAACTTGAATTGATAAACGAGTTTTTATAACATACAAATACTAGTCCCCACATAACGCTGGTTTTTGTGTACTTCTCATAATAAAAAAGCACGCTACCGAGCATACATTTTTTGAACCAATTTGCACCAAAAAAACAAAAAGGTACCAACAAAGACCCCAGTTTTCCAAAGCATCACGAGAATATGGTACATTAACCCGGAAAACTTATTGATTTTGGTGCAAACAGTAGAGTAAAAGTATAAAAAAAGCACCCAAGACTGATATAAAAAGGAACATTTAATTCCTCAGGCCTAAAACTATAGCAACAAGTAGCAATTTTATGACATCTGCGTTTTCTACTGCAGCTTAAAAAATCCATTCATTATGCATCTAAAAACGTATTCAATTGTAAAATAAAATAATATGGGAAACCCCATTTAAACCTGCCCCTAAAATTTTGAGCCAAAGGAGTCTTAAAAAGGAGAGCGGCAGCATAAAATACTTTTTCGATTAAATAGGTCAATAACGACGGGAAAAACGGATAACATTGCATTGTCATAAAAATATTCAATTGAATTAGAAAGAAAGGAAAAGCACTGAAAATAAAATGAGGCAATGTTTACAGAAGTAAACAAATAAAAGCCGTGTCATAAATTTGTTTTCCAGATTGCCTGACCTGCTCATCGGGGATTTTTTTCAAGAGCCAAATTCACCGTTTAATTGGACTCCCGATTACTAGCACCAGTGAAACAAGCGAATTGCAGGCAACTCTCCCCGTGTTCGCTAATTTAATGCTATTTCAAACTGAGCGAAATGTTAAGGGAGAGTTCACGTGCGTGATTTTATTTCATCTAGATTGGGAACGATCTAAACCACTTCGATTACTTCACCACTACGTCAAGGGCTAGACGCCACACGGAATCTGTAAGCCTTCAGCTTAACTGAAGTTGCGCGAATTTTCTTGCGATTGTTTCACTGTTTGAAAACTTCCTATCTATATTTCCAACCTAAACGAAATCAACTACAGATCCAGATTAGTAAAAATTAGGCCCTAAAATAGTTTGATGCACTCAGTTATAGTTTCAAAATGCCTAGTAACACGCAGTTTGGCGAAGTTTTTACATCACTGATATTAACTGAAAATTTAAGTTTTGCAAGTTAAACGCAACAGTTACTAACGAGTTTGTAACCGATGAGAAAACGTATTTATGTCGGATGTATTATAGTAAAAATCGAGGAAAATCTAAAGGTAAAAAATTAGATGGTATGGCTCAGCATGTAGGTATATTATGTAGATGTAGATATATATACCTTTGATTGACCTTGGCCCATGAAGCGATTACAGAATACATTTCTCAGGAGTTATGGAAGATAACGTCGAGGTAGAACGGCGAATAAATTGGCAAAGAAAAAAATACCACACCGACGATGATTTTGTGATCAAACCGGCTAATAGTGAAATTTTAATAAATTCAATGGCTGGGAGTTTGGGTTCAAGATTTCACAACTGGGCTTATGGTGGCTCTGGCTTGACTGTGTAAGTCAAGAAATACACTTAGTAACACACTTTCAATTATTCAGTTTAAAAAACCCTGCTTGCGCTGATAAAATGGGTTACCTATTGAAAACCAACATCAAGACGCAAAATATACGGATTATATCATGAATATATTTTTAATGACCGCAAACGTTCAGCCATAGGAGCCGACTGGAGCGTCAATTGCATAGCACGACCACATTTTGACTTCAATTACGGCAGTGAATCGCTAACAACTTAAAAACATGGATGTAACATACCTATATTTTATTTTTATTCAATTTTACAGGACGTTTCACGAAAACTATTTTAATTACAACCTGGAATATGCCTTCTCGTTCAAACTGACATTTTTCTGATGTGTTCTGAGTAATCATCATAAGTGCCAATACTAAAATCTCCACTTTCACGGCTGTATTACAGTACAATTAGCCTGGTAACACCACTTTATTTTCATCTCTGTTTATAAAACGCACTTCAAAGGTTCTATATTCAATTGTTCATAAAATCTGGAATAAGTGGCCTTGAGGCCATAGCCATCTTAATGGTGAGGACACGATCAACGAGTAAAGTGAAGCGTGACCGGGAAGACGGGATAAGATGCCAGGCGAGAAATGCAAGGACAACGGACACGACCATCGAGCACGGAAAGTGTATAGGTAAGAAATCGTACGTACGGTAACTTCCTGCCGTCACTGTGACGTCGTAGCATGGAAAACCAATCTTATTCGCTCTTGAATATCGTGTAAAGGAGCCACCTGTCGGAAGCCACCTTTAATTTGATTTTGCTAGCAGTTTGCACAATAAGTATTTTACCCTCCGATTTGTTGAGCAATCAAATGATTCAACGTTCGCTGATGTACTTCTTATCATTTGAGGGAGCATAAGGCTGCCCGCAACCACTGCGAAGAAATAGCGCGGAAGAAAATATTCGAAGATTTCAAGTAATAGGCTATATCTTATTTATTGTCATTGATTTTGAAAATTTGGTTTCAGTAATGTTAAAATATGACACTTTTAGTATTTTGACAAAATTAACCCTGAAATTTCAAACACCGACTATCGTGAAAAAAGAATAATACGGTTCTGCCCCCTTTATTTTGGTTAAGGGAGGTTTTACGGTACTTCTACAAATATCACACCGACCATGGGGAAATGCGAGGAAGAGAACCTGATCTGTTCGGATATGGCCAACACGAGGCTTTTAAGGGAACACTAGCAGCCGGTCTTCAGTTCAGTGGAATTCGCATGCTTCTTCAGGACGCCCTAAATGGCACTCGACACAAAGCCGTCGAAAATATGACTCTCGAGGTAGTCCCCAATTCATCCTGACAAGGAAATGATGAGCCGAGGAAAGAAAGATACGAGTAGATGATGGTGCTGTATGCATAATGTGAGCATTAGATGGCCTAAAGAGGCCAGAAATGGAAGACGGTAAGACGAAGACGAAGAATTCTATCCCTACACCAGGTTATGAATTTTCCGCCAGTCACTTTGCACGCGATTATTGCACGCACAAGTCCATGTTTTCATATAATGGCTCCCTTTCTCAAAATTAAAATAAAATTGCACTGAAATCTTTATACATATACAGTAGGTTGTTTAAAGAAAAAGGGAACGAAAGTGGGGGAGGGGGAGCGGAATATAAAAAGAGCATTTGAGCAAAGGAGCAAAGAGGAAAAAAAAGAGCAAAAAGGAAACATTTGGCCTTTCTGAGAGCAATCTCATCATGAGAACATGGACGTCTAGGCCAATCAAATCTATCAAAAGCTGAAAAAACTGCCAAACAAAATCCATTTCCACGTGCGTTCAGAAGTGTTAAGCATTAAAATAGCCTCCAGACTTAAGCTGTTATAAACGGGAGAGAAGGGGAGGGACAACGAAATATCGAGTACTATTCTTGATAATATCATCACAAAATATTTTTCCTTAGAGTGGACTAAGCGTTCGCAAAATGACTTTTGATGATACTAAAATGATAAGTTGAACAGTCCCATGAAAATTATCAAGCAAATTGTATAATTGTCCATCTTTCCACGTAGAAAAATTACATCTACATAAATAAACGGCTAAATACAAATGATAGTGCAAAAATCTGGCCCATAAACAAGATGATTAAAATTTTAGTAGTATCACTCCCCTGATATGCTGCATGAGGTAAACGCAGCGCAATGAGACCAATTTTTTAAATTCCATCTCACTGAATCAGTCACAACGCTAAATTTGGTCCGGGAAACTAGCACAATGGAAGAAGAGAGGCGCTTAAGGTAGATAGATCGTGAAAAAAGAACGAACGACGAACGAAACGAACGGAAGGAAAATCGTGAAAACGACACGAGAAAGACGACTGGGAAGTAAAAGAAGTCGGCAGAGGAAATGAGTGACCGGGAACAGATTCAAAAGTTTATGACACTAACTTTTATTTTTACTGCCCTCCGCATAGGAACCGACCGCACCGAAGTATTTTTCTGGCTTTTACTCACTCTTTAAAAACCCACTCGCACTTGGAGGAAGGCAGCGTTGTCTTTGGGAAGACAATTCGGAGAGGGCAATAGAAGAAGGGGTCGGTCGCCCTTGACCATTCGGCCGGCCACTCGAAGACCTTCGCGTCTCCTCTCGAGCTGCAGGGGTCTTTCTTCTCCCGAATGCCAAGATGGCAACGGGTAAAAACCATTTACGGGCGTCCCAGCATGTGAGGCGAATTCGAGAATCGTCGCTTCCTTTCCAGCTGAGCGTGGGAAAGGGGGGTGAGAGGCCACAGAAAGGACTTCAGATGAGGGAAGAGTTTGGGACAACAACCCTTTCCATCATCGGAAAGCATTCATTCAACACACGCGGGTGACCTTCGTCACGGCCGTACTGCCAGTAACGACATGGAACTGAATGGGAGGTCGGAAGCTATACTGACGGACTGCAGCAATACTGAAGTCACAACACAGCAGATAATACAACAATTACTGTGATGAAATTAGTTAATGGAACATCTCGAAAATTCAATTCTATTTAGGATAATCAGTTTTAGTGCCAACCTCACAAAAGGATGACTCTTAGAATTATAAGACAAATATGAGTGGCATAAATCTTAGATGATCGGTCAATTGAATGTAAATAACCAATGTTTAATCTTACATAAAATTGTGGGAGCTAAAAGATTTAACACGTAGATTTGTGGGTATGAAATAAAATGGCTATAATTCCAGATGACATACGGTAGATTCTATTCACAGAGGACGAAATACAAATCAATTGAATACGCATATCGTCACATCCATCACAACAAGGCTACATTTGACCACTACAAAACTCATAGATTGACAATTAATCTATGACAACAAATGATTACTAACGGCCAAACGATAAATATATTAATGTTACAGAAAATTACTCGTTGATTCCTCGTTTCAGGAAACACCGGAAGATCAACTCTTAGCCCCATCCGTAATCGTAACCAAGCTTACTGTATTTATTTGAACCATAACTTCCACATCAGTGGAATTGGTGGTACTTTCCAATCAATCACACATCTAGAAAGAATTATCACCGGAATTGAGGAACAGACCACGTATTCGTCTTGGTTCCCTGATAGGTTATGAGAACAGGTAACGAGACGTGGAAGTAATCAAAACATCATTGCGGCCGTAATTTCAGAGCGATGGCCGATGCGGCACCCAACGAGTCCTCCCCCGGCCTCGTCAACGATTAAAAATACTAACCGACCCGAGTGAAATGGCCCCCGTCGCCAGTAGCATGGCCCAGACATCCAAACCGAGGAATTGGAGAGAGTGGTACTCCCATCGGCCCACCCAATGCCCCTCCATCCGTACCCTGGGTCAGAACGCCCTCCTCCTCCAAGTGGCGGGCCCATCCATCCATCATTTGTGATGAGCGATCGGGGAACTAAGGCGACAGCTGGGAGGAGGGAGAGAAGGGATGTTCAGATAAGGGTTGGACGTGTGCGACGGAGGGGGCAGGAGAATAGGAAAGGATGGATGGAAAAAGGGAGGGGGCGTTGCCTGCGAGATATGGCCAAGGCTTCGAGAGATCGCAGAATAATCGATTGGGGGTTCGGGGGAGTGCAGACAGTGAGAAATGTTTCCGGTGATACGAGTGAGAGCGTGAAAGAGAGGTGTATGGGGAAGGGGTTATGTTTCTTCGAGACTAATTGCGCGATAAAAAAAACGGAGCCAAGAATGGTATCACAGAGAACAAGGGAGGTATACAGCATGGCACGAAAGAGATCGTAGGCGAATTTGACGGGATCTACTGAATTAATTAAGACTGTCACAAGGATGTACACGATAACTGCAATAGTCAACTTATTCAGAATAACTGTGTTCATAAAACAAAGAGCCACAACAAGTAAGATCGTAATTCCGGATACTCGATTGAACATTATACAAATAAGAAATAAAATTGATGGATAAAGATAATTCAATACGCCATGGGGAATGGTTAGAACTTTCCTCGAAATGAAAATTGAAGGCAAATACTTTCCCCATTGATAACCCTCTACAGTCTGAAGTAATACTCGATACTTGAACTCTCTATCAGCATCAAGTACACGAGAACTACCTCAACTAAAGGTTAACGCTCACCACCATTAAAATCCGGGCCTGATTGAGCCTATCTTAAAAATGTCCACAAAAATCAATATTCCCCCGATGAAATAACAGTTTAGAATGTAAATAGTAGAATGTACGTTACCCATCACTCGGTAAACGGAAAGAAATACGATTTTCGATATGGCTACTAAAGCAACAAAGCTCATAAACCATGCATAACAAATTCCTCCATCCTCTGGCCGATATAGTCTCTCTCGGTCTTAAAGCAAAACTTAAAACTAAAAATAAAGTGGATCCATGGTTTTTCTGTATTTCTCAGCAGGAAGCAATAAATTTAACACTTTTGACCAATGCTTTACACTATTATGCATACTCAATTATCCTCTGGCTGGACTGAAAGCATATACACTAGTTGGAAGTCAATGCACATGAATTTTTACATTTCATTCGTGGCATTTCATGCGTGGAGGAGAAATCGGCATGACATGGTAATTGATGTTTAATTATTTTATTGGTCGATTGATGAATGTAGCGAAAAAAAAAATCAGATTTCGGTATTAAAAGAGAGCTGAGAGATGAATCAATAAAAAAATAATTTCTTCCATAAATGATGGCCCTATGGTTTTTATGATCAATGAAACATCTACATCTACATCTACGTCATACCCTGCAAGCCACCCAAAGGGTGTGTGGCAGGGGGTGCTTTCGCACCAGGCATGCATGAATGATATGGTAGAACACCGACATTACATTAAAAACCCGCGTACCACACATGCAAAGCGCCAATTACAAATCTAATACCCAAGAAACATTGTATCTCCAATCGTTCTAACATGCAAGGGATACAAAGACTACTACTACAGATTCAAAATATCATGCATAAATAAGAACATCATTATTTACATCATGCATAAATAAGAAAGAGGAGAATATAATGAGAAAGATTAACTGCCTGCCTATTGTCAATACTCGAACTATTCATGACGACGATCACAGCTGTTATGGTCCCGAATGGTACGCGGAAAAAATGACATTTTATACCTATCGGTTCTACAATCTAGCTCTCTAATTTTATTGGCGCGATCTAATCTGCCGTAGTACGAAGGGGTTAATAGTATGTTTTTTACGTCGTCAGTAAAATGATTTTCCTGAAATTTATTTAGGGGGTTAAGCCTATAATTTAATCTACGCTGTGATAGCGATTCCCATCCTAATTCTTCTAACAGTCCAGACACACTAGCCAACTTATCGTAGCATCGTTTCACAAACCTAGCTCCTCTTCGCTGTACGCGATCTAACTCTGATATCAAGCCCGTTTCGTATGGATCCCATACACTAACAGCATATTCCAGATGAGGCCTAACGATTGAAAAATAACAACGTTCTTTCACTTTCTCATCACATTTTCCGAGTACTCTCTTGATAAAGCCTAGCTTCCTATATGCTTGACCGCATATTTCCCTAATATGTTTTCCCCAAGATAGGTCGTGACTAATTGTGACTCCTAAGTACTTAACAGACTCGGCGTGAATAATTTCTGTATTTTTAATTCTGTAAGCCCTAACTGGCCAATTTTTCTTTTTCCAAAAGCTGACTGCTACGCACTTTTTTATGTTTAGTTCCATCTGCCACTTTTCGCACCAAGCATGAATAGCAAGTAGGTCGATTGTTAACGAGTCGCTATCTTCGGAATTGTTAATATCCCTATACACAACCGCGTCGTCTGCAAAGAGTCTAAGCTTACTTTTAACGACGTTACTAATATCATTAATGTACAAGAGAAATAAAAGTGGACCAATTACACTTCCCTGAGGAACACCCGATGTAACGCTAACTGTGTTTGACATGATACCGTCTATGACAACCCTTTGTTCCCGCCCATGTAAGAATTGATTAATCCAACTAATAATGTTTTTATCTATTCCATATGCTTCTAGTTTTGAGAGCAACTTAACGTGAGGTACCTTATCAAAAGCTTTCCTAAAATCGAGGAATATCGCGTCAACTTGGACATTATTTTCACCCGAGAGCAAGATGTCATGAACGAAGAGGGCCAATTGGGTTTCGCAAGATCTACCCTTTCGAAATCCGTGTTGGTTATTTATTAACAATTCCTCCCTATCTAAATGACTCATAATGGAGCTTACGATTATGTGTTCAAATACCTTACAGGAAATGGATGTGAGAGAAATAGGCCTATAGTTACTAGGGTCTTCCCTGTCGCCGCTTTTGAATATAGGTGTGACATTTGCTACTCTCCAGTCCTTAGGCACTACATGATCTACTAAAGATTTGGTAAATATTAATTCTAAGTAAGGCGCTATGTCTGATGCCATTGTTTTATATACGCGAGCAGGTACTTGATCTGGACCGGGGGATTTGTTGGGGTTAATATTTTTTAGCTGCTGTTCTATGCCGCGACAATTTATAATAATTTCAGGCATACATGTTTGGGAACGAACTGGCTGCGGATCGAAAAGATCTGGTGTATAAGTACTGAAAATGCTTTTGAAGAATGAGTTTAACGAATTGGCTTTTTGTAGACTGTTGGTTATCTTTTCCCCTTTGATATTCTTAAGCGTGTGTACTGTTGATTTATTTCCTTGAGTGTCCCTAACATACGACCAAAATGCCTTGGGATTATCGTTCAATTGTTCTCCCAGTAATTTACTTTTGAAATCAGCTAACGCCCTTCGGCACGCTTTTTTTGCTAAGAGTTTAGATATTTTGTAATTTTCGGTGACTGTGTATAGTTCTTCGGAGGATTTGTTAATTTTTGCCCTTTTTAACCTAGCATGACATGTTCTTTGGTGCTTTAATGTTTTTCTAACCTCCGCGTTATACCACCTAGGCTCTGCATTGGCTCTTTTCCATTTACTTGGTATGTATTTGCTAACTACTGATCGTGTAACGTTGAGGAAAGTATTCCACAAAACCTCAGTATTACTGTTGATACTTATTTTTTGAAAATTAGTAAATGACTTTTGGAACTCTCGTTTCATACCTTCGTAGTCAGCCTTATTTTATAAGTAGATTTTTCTTTGTGGATTATGTTTCTTGATCATGCTCACGGAAAAATTAGCTTTAACTATCTTGTGGTCGCTTATTCCCTTATCCGTACCTATGTTTACAACCATGTGTGGAATATTTGTCGCTAAAAGATCAAGTGTATTTTTCCCTCTAGTTGGAGCAGTGACTAATTGATGTAGTGAGTGAGATGTGAATGTATACAGGAGTGACTCACAAAGGTCTTTGTCTTTCCCCCCAGTGATAAAACAGATGGAATAGAAAAGATTATTATTAAACGTTAAGGACAAAACTTTGACTACTGGCACTTATTAAAGCCATAACATATAAAAGTTTTATTAGGCCGTAATACTAAAAGTAAGTACACACGATAAAAGAAGAATGAGGTAAGACCATACCTTTAAAACTATCGGGTATAATGACGATATTTCCGTGAATTCATTTATATTGATGATTCACCATTATAAAAATTACTGCCGATATCATCACCTAGATTTTATTGCGTCACAAATACCAAGCGGATTGGAGCCAAAATAATCTCTTGTGGCGTTTCACAAAATCAACAGAGGAAAAGATGTTAATTCTTAAGGCCCAGACAAATTACCAAATCATCAGCCTTTAGAAAACGAAGTGATTTAAATCTTATTTCCGGTTTACAACTAGCATAATTACTATAATTGTTACTAATGACCTATAATGAAAAGCTGGACGAGCCGAATTCCTTGAAACGGTGGTAAGACACTTTTTAGCACAGTTGCACAAGTGATAGAATATTCCGCCAAAAATACCCTAGGAGGATTGCCTTGAGAAGATATAGCAAAAGAAAAAGCACGTAGTCATAGGACATACAAATTTGATTGTAGTAGAGAAGCCAGTTCTCAGAAATATAATTACTTTATTCCTTAATTTTAATTAATACACAGCTTCAGTAAATGGAAAGCCCGTGGAAATTTACTTCCGGATAATTTAAATCGACGAAGGCTGTCCATGCACATAGCCAGAAAAACCTACAAAAATACCTATAGTATCCAGGCTCGCATCGATAATTTTGACAATGGTAACTGGAGCAGAAGATTGCCACCAATAACATGTTGAACGAGTAATAACTCCGGATGGGAGACGAACTTAATAATTATCATGTTGAAAAAAGAAAAACTGTGTCCTTATTCATAAATGCTGCTGAGTTTCCATAAGTCTGTTGACTATACAATTGTGAATTGGAACCTGGTTCAATAGACTTGTAAAAGCGGGAGAGGGAAGGGGTTTAAGCCCGTTAGCCTCCTTCTGCCCTCCTTCTGCCAGGGCGTGCGCCTGATTGCGATAGTAACCGAGATAATGGTTTCAACCCAGGAACAACATTTTGCTGGCTACGGAAAGATCGGTAGGATGGACGTTGGACAACTAACACAAAACCAAAAGAACATTTTATGATACCCAGAACTAACAACGTCTCACATAAATATAGGTAAAATTGAGCTACCTAACGCTCATGGTTGTAAGGAACTCAATTCTCGAACTTGAGAGCAATTTTATTTACTGTTTACAGTCGGATTACTTAGGCAGTGCATGCCTGGTATGTAACTGAAATTTGTTTTCACTTTGCGAGGTTAAACCTCACCCGGTTAAAGGTTATTGCCAGCTATCAGCGTAAAAGAATAATTCGGGTAAGGAAGGTATTTTCCGGGCAGCGGATGAGGAAAAGTAGTGAAATAAGCTCATATAACATTCTCATAAGGCTAGGACACAAAGTCAACTCAAAGATAAGTTCTCACGCAACCTTGAGGATGTAATTAGTGATCCTTAAGAACACATGAGAACTTAACAGGAAGCGGGAACCCATTAAAATAGGCGTGCTAAACTATGAAAGGTCTTTCGTGGAGGCAATTTGAGACAGATAAAAGTTGTCAACATATTCTGTTACGAAGGAGATACATAAGATAGTTTCTTATTCAGAGGCATGAGGTGCACCACAACATGCATAAAATTCGTATCCCGCATAATATGATTTGCCATATCAAAATTTATTCAACACTTGATAAAACGACTACCTAAGCCCCATTAATGGATGTAAGTATATTTTACAACCAGTATCCCTCCTAGTTTTTGGACAGGCGATGTATTGCTCTCCCTATCAGTTAGTGACCCCAAATAAGCGTTTATTCGGATTATGCCTAAATAGAATAGTTCAGATAAATAAAGCGAAAAAAATTGTAGAACAGACAGGTTTAAAACTTCGTTTTTTCCACGACCGATAAGAGACTAGAATGACTGCGCTGAGACTTTGAAGTAAGTTAGATGACAGGTAGTTGACCTGATTAATTCGTATAACCCCTAATGCATGCTTATAAATCTGCCGAGTAGTGCAAACACCATGTTTTGCATGTTCCCTGCTTGACTCTTGTTTCACGTTTACGTAGATACATAAAAGATAAATTTAGCATTTATAGCATACCCATTATGTGGTGCACGTTGGTGAAAGTAAATTTCTTCACTGTAGTTCATGTTGGTGATAAATCACCCCTTGCCAAACACCCTAGTGGTGGTTACCAGGGTAGTAAGTAGATGTCGATATAGAACCAGCCTGGATACTGCATGCCACCTTATGGATTCACCCCTTGGACCCACATTTCGGAGGTGGCTCACGCGGCACTAGGTTCAAGCAATGCGAATATCATACTTTATGAAAGGTCATTGCAACAGACAGAGGTAAATTTTTATTTGCATAGTGGAAATAGAGAGGTCATGTTGGTCATGAGCAGGCCTTGTAACGGGAAACGGTTAGAGAGGTTTAGCGACGAGAATCGGCGACAAAGCGTGCGTTTTCTTTCACAATGGGTACAACTTCAAGAGGAAACTAAACACCTCAATTTACCACCCCCGGTTAATATCCCACCCGGAAGCTAAACATCTCCACGATGTCTCCCTCCGGAAATTTTCCAGCATCCATTTACCCTCACCTTCAAACCAGAGCCACAAGACTTCTCGTAACTACGACATGCCGACCTGTCCCGACCAGGCCAGAATGAGCCATTCCCAGAAAAATCAAGCTAAGGTTGCTAACAATATAAACCTACGTACTTCAACTCGAATACAAAAATATCAATAATTCATCCCAAAAATATTTCGACATGACAAATACATGTGGCAAAAATGATGTACCACAAAACAGGTGGTTTTTCACGCAAATGACATACTGATCGTTTCTAGGTAATGATTCCAAATCTACGTCACAATACGAACGGTATGTTTATACACATCAGCCGCCTTAATTTTTAACATAATGTTGGAAATCGTACATCTACTAATCCTACCCAAGTTTACTGTTTACAATTACAATATATCATCAAAAATTTGCATAATCTTTCCCAAAATTACTTACTGGGAATCACTCACTACTAAATAAAATCACATTTAGATATTTATTCTCCAATAACACCAGTGCCAGCAACTCCATTCCTCCCTACTAAAGGTTTAATAATAACTTCCTTTTTAAGGTAAGTGCACTCACACACATGAACTTGCGACAACTCGCGAGGTAGTTCATGAAGACTCAAGAGCGGTTTTATTATTATTTTAAGTAATCTGCTGATGAGGGTAAGTTTGAATGGAAGTTAGTGCAAGCCCGCTCCATTTTATAAATGGAGCCCCCTATTAACTAAAAATATTTCTTTCTTCATCTCAGGGTGAGTCCCAACGTCCACTTTATCCAATCCCCAGAACATATTCTCCCTTACGGTGTAAATAAAATTACTCTGTGGTGATTTCCACACTGTTTTTGACTCAAACCGATGATTATTTTGACACTTCCAGTCATTATCAAGGTAATAGAATGGATATAGAGGATGAACAAGGGTATCATGGATATGGAATATTTCCACAAAGTAACGCCTCAAATACTTTCTAGTAGACTCCCTTACCCACTAGCCCAACAATACTCTAGGAGAGTAACATTTCGCGCGTCATTACCCCCTCCCACCACCTGCTTTACCACCTTATTTCATTCAGAAGTCTCTTTTTCACCAACCATAACAAGCTTTTCGCGTTTGTCTTTCTTTCCATCCACCGCCTCTTTTCTATCCTCCTCTTCACCCATATCCCGTAATCCTAGAGTCAATTTTCATCTTCTTCATTTAGATCCCACGTTCCTGCTCCGTACAGTACAACACATCATATCACATGAAACTCTTCAACATTCTCTTCTTCGTATCCTTACCCATAGTCCCCATCACCAGATCCCTCCCGTGGCTCAACACTTTTTCGCCAATGCTATTATCCACCCAATTTATTTTCCACTAACCCCATTTTCCTCTTGTTTAATAAGCCTATTGTTTAAAAATTATCTCGGAATTTAAAAAAAACAAAGCTGATATTCTTCACTCATCGTTACCTCTTACGCCATATAATTGACTGTCCTACGCATATATACGCAACCCGAATATTCAGTAGCCATCGAAAAGCAGTGTAAATGCGACGTCAACCAAAATCATATAAAGATTTTCCCGTCCTGCTCCCTCGCTCCACCGGATCTCTAAGGATACCAGAAACTCCTCGCGCCCGGCAACCAGTGCTCGGTTGGGAAACCACTGACACTCCACGCAGGGCACCACCCCTGCGAAATGTCCCCCGCGAGGTCTCCTACCTAGCCCACAGCACTTTTACTACCTAGCCCACAGCACACTAGGAGCGAACGAGGGAGTGCGGGATGGGCCGCCCGTCATTAGTGGAGGGCTCTGGTGTGTAATGGCTTCGGTGGAGGGCAGGAGCGAAGCAGGAGAATGTTGAGGGAGCGTGCAAGAGAATTTGTTGGGGAAGGGAGGACGGCAGCTGGGCACAATGCGGGGAAGGGGTCGCAGTGACAGGAGGTCTCAATTGGGCTCGATGACAGAGGGATGACAAATGGGAGAGGGGGACTGGCTGTGAGAAGCGAGGGGATTGGGATGGGAAGCAAACATCTGAGTGAATTCTTAAGGAGGAGGTAGAGAGAAAGATGGTTAAATGGGCAACAGGAGGCGAAACTAAGAGAAATTATGAGGCATATATGATTACCATGATAACTATATCAGAGAAATATTACTCACAAGGCAATTTAAGGCAAACAAGTTTCAGTCATACACCTAAGAGGGAGTATGAGGTATTGCTTAAATACTGGTAATTCACAGCATCGTCCTAGGAGAAATTTAAACTTCAATGAATTGTAAAAAAACATGTAAATGAAGATAAAATTCACAATAATTCATTAAAGGGACACGGATGAAATTTCTAACGGGCATGTTTAAATAAATGTTCATTCAGGAGAGGAATTCGGGAGGAGGAAGCATGAAAGGCAGTAATATAAATGAAACTGAGTACAGCAGGAAGTAGGATTCCGAGAGAAGAATAACGTGACTGATAACCAAGATGAAAGAGTAGCCAGCGATGAGCTTAATGAAACCTTCAAAGCAAACCACGTAGGAGACGACCTCAGTGAAAGAGAGGATCACCGTATATCGAAGAGGGATCAGACCCACAATCTCTACCAGTGAAATATCATTTGATGCCATTACATTCTCAGCAATCAAGAATAATTAAAAAAGGCCTTTATGATAATTGTGTAAGTGTTACGAGTTTAATAGAAGAACTAGGATGGGAATTACTATCAGAACGCAGGTTTAAATTTAGGTTAAACCTTTTAAGTAAATTCGAAACCGATTTGTTCACAGATGACGTTAGATATTTATTGAGAACCCCTGCGTATTATGCTAGGTTTGATCATCTTAACAAGATTAGAGAGATAGATTGTCGTACCGATAGATTTAAAATATCATTTTTCCCGCGTACTATAAGAGAACAATAGGCAGCGTAGCAAAGGGATAGGTAGGCGAAATATAGAGTAGTCTGTAGTGCATGATGCATGTAATAACAACCAATAATCCCTTTCTTATTATGTAGATACTAACCATGTGACCCTATTATCTAGCATACCTTCATTAAATATCCTAGCTGCATTTCAATAGTGCATGTTTGGTGATCTTCACCCCCTGCCACACACCCTCGTGGTGGCTCCCAGGGTATTACGTAGATGTAGATGTATTGTTACAGCAAGTAGGATTACGGATTTTAAACAGAGATTGACGTATATCATAAGCGGCCCATCACCAGACCCCAGTGAGGCCATTTGCCATTAAAGATTCAAACTGGAGTACGAATTTTGCGGAAAGTATCACGAGGAAAAAAAGCGAGGTGAAGTCCTATGATATGATATGTAACTCGGAGGAAAAATTCTACCTGGTCGTGAATATGAAGAAGGAAAAAAAGATGGTCGCCCGGAGGCTCGAACCACCTCACGTGCGAATCCGCGGGGCTAACCACTACACCAGCTGATCCACTAACGATAGCGGGCGATAATTATAGTCATAACCAAAGTGGCTTTGAGTGTGATTGAGACAGGCGATGTGAGGCTCCGGACCAACCTAGCGAGGATAAATTTTCCCAGCTTTTTTATACTAAGGGGGGAAATTGCCGATTATAAACTGATTAATTACAATACAACTAGGATACGTTTGACGAAGTCCAAGTCGAACTAGCCTTTGACCTCGTGCACGACACAGAAAATACGGCATTCAAATCGGCGAGTCAGGGTACGTAATCTACCCTTGTGAGAAATAATTCAGTGGATTTGTTGGATCCCTAAGGTGTGTTTTTCACAGCCTTTTGTGATACGCTGGTACATCGTCATCGGCAATCACATAAGCCAATATATCCGAACGAAATTCATTGCACGGAAATCCTAATCGATTAAAGGTAATCAATGATCCTAATCAATTTTAGACGGTCATATTGAGAATTCTATGCCTTTAGCACCGCATAAAATTGTGAAGTTGGAACGTTAAGACACGAATATGTCTTAAACAGCCACAGAACTACCGACGGCCAACAAAGAAAAACTCTAATTAATTACGGTCGAGAGCTTAATTCACGAATCGACGATTATTAGGCCAAATAATTACAGTTTGCTTGACTATGAATACTAGAATCATAAACAACGATTATTTGACGACTATGAATACATATTGATTACAGTTTGATGAATCTCTGATTCAAGAATCAACGATTCACTGATTCTTTAACGACTATGAATAGAAAACAGAAAATAATTTTAGATATAATCATAGATTGAAACGAATCTGTGATAATTGAGGACTATGAATACCGGCCTAAGACAGTTGAGTGAATCAAAACAAAAACGATGAAAAATTGAGCAATAGGCTGCAGACATTTGAGATGTGGGTGTGGAGAAGGTTAGGTGGATGGAATGGAAGACGAACGAGGAAGTGCTTGAGGTGGTGGGCGAGGAATGGAAACTTTTGAATGAAATCCGGGATAGGCAGGTAGATGGCTGAAGGATGAGATGAAGGGTGATGGGTTGCTGAAGAGTGTGATAGAGGGAAGGATGTTGGGCAAGCATAGTAGGGGATAGGATAGGATTCATGGACGGGATGAAGAAGGGTGGATCATATGCCTAGACGATAAAGGTTACACCAGAGCGAGATAGGTCCCTGAATGTGTAAAAAACCGGGAGGAGATTCTCTGACATTCAAAAAACCTATCTTAACCGGTAGAATACAACAAAAAAATAAAGACTACTTTTCACGTTTTACCCTAAAAGGGGTTAAAACAAGATTTTTAAAAATTCTCCCACCCGTTTATCTGAAAAGAAAATGTTTTGGAGGAAGAAAAGAAATAATGATGGGAGAAGAAATACGCGAACGAGTTCCTTTCTTAAAGGAATGAAACCGAATTTGAAAATATTCCATTTTGAGCTCCTACTATTCCTCTACGATCTAAAAGCGTTCCAACAGATCAATATGACAATAAAATATCTCCTGACTTGACACTGACTCAGCTAAGGCCCATCCACAGTCGGATGGACATTTAGACGGAGGACCGAGGTATTATTAGCACAAACGCTGAGGCAATATACGAAGGAGACGAAAAGCGGGGCAATAAAAGATGAAAATAAGCGATGAAAGGGAGAAAATTGAGCAGGAGACTGAAATATTGCGAAAAATTATGATGGAGAGATGATTGGGGTATAAAGTCCGCTCGGCCTGATATTATTACTGAATCCCGAAAATTAGATGGCGTAATTGAACAGCCGGCCTTCCCGATCACCAAATGACACTGCAGCACATGATAAGTGGAGAATTCATAATATAAACCATATCCATTCCTGAGACACTCGTAGGATTCACTGGCATATTCACTATACAACACTATAGCGATGGTGATTACTGAATGGACTTACACCCTTCGTAATTTTACCAACTTTTGTTTCCACATTTAATTGGCTAAAGGCTACTTCCCAAACTTAATTAAACAAACTCATGCCACGGTGAGTATCCTAACTCACATGAAATTCGCAAATACCAAGACCATACTTTAAGTAAAATGTTATGCGACTGAAACCCTTAAAGATCAAAATGGTCATTATCAGAGACAAAAGCTTTACTGAGGGGCTCAAAATGCTCCATGCGCTGCTAAACACATCAGCACAAAAGCTTTTGATTAATAATTTATTATAGATCGACGTTCACTAACTTGAAAAGGTAGTCCGGGCAACAAGGTTCAAAAAAGAAGAGCGAACGTGTCTGAAAATATGCAACTCGCAATTTGAGGTAAAGTGTATAAACAGCTAAATATATAATAAATTTCCAAAAAAGAAAACTAGTAAAATAACCATTCATGTCGTTTCCAAACACGTTTGCATCAGAGTCTAAAATTTCAAGGAAAGTCCACAGTTGCAAATATCTAAGTTAATATTCATAGAAATAGAGATAGATATAATATCCGAGAAAATGGTATGATTAAGACATTCAATTGTGGTGTGTGTATATATATTTAGTGGCTGTGATTCCAGGATACCTGGGACTCAGGAACCGATAACACGAACGGTTGAAACTAATTGAGAGATCGATCAGACACGCAGCGAAATATAAGAGAAATCGAACAAGTGGCGGATGTGAAATGGGGTATGTGGGAAACAGAGCAGAGAGGGTAAAGTCTCATCAACCTTGCCAAGCTCAATTAGCTTCCGTTTCCATGGAGTACACGTAAAAAAACATAAATCTGATATGAAAGTGCAGGTGTTCAACGAAAGTTAACAATATAAACTGTGAAGAAGAGAAAACATTTCACGAACTCTTAAGAGCAAGCAAATCAATGAAACAGATATTCAATCAAAAAAGCAATCTACATTTTTTTCCCGGAATAAATGAATGGAAAAACAGATAACAAAAATAACTTCAAAACTGTGAAACTCCACGCTAAATCAGTCAAGTTAGTTTTTTAAACAAAGAGGCCAAAAAGTCAAGGAACTGTACAGCAACCCAACTTATAGTTTGATGGCTAAAAACCGAAAGAGATTAAAAAAACATAGTAATAAGATGCTAGGAAATGTTCCGAGGATGGCTTGAAAGCGCGATGTAATATTTAATAATTCTAATTTAGCGAGTTACTTTACAGATAAAGCATGCCATACAATGCTACATGCACTTGATGAAAAATATCCTTCGGCTCTAGGAGTAAGGTTGACAAGAAATTACTTAATGACCTTGAATGAAAAAGAAGAATAAAGGTTAAATCATGTATTCCAAAAATAGCTTAATCAATGCTGAAGATATATTTTTCAAAGCACAGCAAAAATTGTGTAATGACAAGTTATCCATTGCACTGATTTTTAACTTCAAACCACCTGAAAATTTTTATCATGTAATTGACAATTACGATTTTTTCTCCAAATGCCGACTTCAAATCGTTACTATAAGAACGCAGGGATCTAATACTTAAGTTATTTCTTAAGGAAATAACCTTTTCTGCATGTCTGAAACTAAAAAGAGATGTATAATGTATTAGAAATGCCCAAAAACTCAGTCATTACAATGGGTTCAAAAAAGTGGGCGTCCAAAGGAAATTTATCGGTTTTTGCTTAAATGATACTTGAAAAGTTACCATGGTAGGCTCAAAAGTCAACCCATTTCATCGCACTCAGGCAATTTAAGACAGTACAAAAAACGGAAACGGAACAACTGATTTAAATCTATTTGAAATGTAATGCAAATTTGGGTTAAATGTAAAGGACGACTTAATTTACCCGCGCGTCGAACTCTTCTTGAAATATTAAACCGTTTTTCATTCAAGTATACTAATTTTTAATCAATCGGTGTAGAATGCAAGAGCCTTTCCTTTCCTATGTAGCGTTTCTGCAAATTAAGCCTTTAGTAATGCATTGCATATTAATAGGGCTAGAGAAAGGGACGAGGGGGAAGCTGAGTGTTGAGACCAGAGCGAAAAGAACTCACCAAACAAGCTTAAAATCAGAACGGTTCAGTAGTCGAGTTAGGGAGAGACATGGGGTATGTGGGGAAATCTGGCAAAGTTTTTCAGCATTCTCCTCCCCGCCGTACAATTCAAAAAAAATCTCCCAACCCAAGGACGTCTGGACTGGGACTCGCCGTATAAGCGACCCGGCAAGCGGGATGGGATTTGGGTCCGGTAGGATGAGCGCAGAAAAACGTGGGAAACATATTGGTGACGACGATGCGGTCCAGAGAATGGAGCCCTGAGATTGTGCGTCAGAAGAGGGAGTCGGTAAAGGCGCAATTACCCGGCGTTTACCAACTGCCACCCCTCTCTTGCAAAAGCATCCGTGAGTTTTTAATCCCCACCAGAGTGGAGAGAGAGGGAGAGAAAGAGAGTGGGGGGAATCCGAAATTAAGACGGGGACTGAGGGTATTGGTGGCTGAGCGGTGGGATGAAAATTCTTTTCGGGGTGAATGGATTGCTGGGCCGGGCGGAGGAGAACCACCCCGGGCATAATCCCCGCTCCATCCACGAGGCGATGAGCGCTGCTGGAAATCCTAGTGACACCACCGAGGTGACGGCGCGAATGGCGATCTGCTCATTTGCAACGCCCGGTCCGGAACGGGAGTAAAGCTAGGATTGGTTCGACTGAAAAGGTGTTTTCATACAAACTGAACCCCTACCCAATCCCACTCTCTTTTCCCCAGCTCTCTCTCTCTCTGCATACACCATTTCCTTTCCTCCGGGAAAACCTCACACTTTCCAATCTTCTCCCACACACAGACATCCTAATCCTCCTTTCACGTCTCTCTCACACCCCTTGCGTCACGTCGGCCGGGAACCAGTCTGGCTCCTCTGTCAGCACCCTCTCCTCTCTCCCACCGCTAATTCGTCCCTCAATATGGCATTAGCCGAAAGATGACGTGGATACGGAATGGGAAGGAAGAGGTTGACAGTATTAAGAAGAGAGATGACCTATCGAACCAATTTTTTTGGAAAAACGAGAGTATTTGGTGTATTTTTATTTATTAATATGAAAGGGACGATGTTCTCAAACTTTCAAAGGGCATACTAAATTGTGAAAATAAAAATAAGACTATTTTTCTAACGTTTTAGCTACCCTCTTCAGTTCGCTGTTCATTTAGAGAGTGTTAAAGAAAACTATGAAAGTGAAAAAGATACTAGGACCTGGTGGAGTTAAAATAAACATGCTCCCCAAATGATTCCTTGTTAGTTCACTGCAAGCTATCAGAAAATCAACACGCAATGATAGCTAATCATAATTTTGTAAAACCACAAGGAACATGCGAAATGAATAAAAAAATCAATTATACGTGATTCAAGATAAGAAAAACGCTCATTAAGACTTAAAAATCAGTCTCAAAAGAAAGACAAGATCTTACATAAAATATTACGCGACTATACGCAAAAGTGCAAACAAAACTCGTCCTTTGAGTCATTAGCAATACTCATGTATTTTAAATAACTATTACACAGCAATTTACTTAATAATCGTCCAAAAAATTCGGTATTATGTGAATACTCTTACAGCGGGAAGCATAGACTAAAAAAATCGAATATCAATTATGCAAACGAATATTTTAAAATTACCCATGAATACGTATGGATAAATTATCAGATAAAATGAAGAAGACATTCTTTTTTCCCATTAAAAAAATACTCTTCACAATGCATTTGATTGATCAGTGAGCCCCGTGGCAATGCTAGCCACTGATCATGACTCCGTGGGCATGCGTACACAATGTCGGCAAACTCTTGCACCACACATTTCTTAGACTTTGAAAATACATGGAGAGGAGGGAATGCTTCGCTATTATATTCGCAATAAGAAATGCGTTCAATGTAAGATAGTACAATGGTACGTAATTTTCAGGGCAGATGCAAAAGCAATTCACGAAGGCACGACCTGCCGAGGGTCCGTCTATCTTTAAGACAGGCAGCGGTGGGGTAGGAGAGCGCGGATTAGATGAGAATAGGGGGAGTAAAAGGCAAGAAAAACTCCCCGAGGGTACTCCTATACCCACCGAGACCTCGTAAGTATTTAAAGAGGTAAGGGGAGGAGTAGCGAGACAAAACAAAAGCGAAAGCAGGGGGCGTGAGGGCTTCTGATTTCCTTCGATAAGGAGTCCGGATTAAGAGCAAGTCCTGGTTGGGGTTTGAGGGATTGTAGAGGAGGAGGACACGGGATATAAATGTCCCTTAAGGGTCGCGCTGTTGTTGTTGCGACGTTGATGAAGGGAATGCTCCGTCGTGGGAAATGAGAAGGACACGGGGATTTAGAGCAGCAGTCCTCCCTCTTCTGATTAAAAGTTTTTTCCTGAGCGGTATACAACACCAGACGGGAGAGGGGCTTGTCGAGAGAATGGTGCACAAAAATTCTGGAATAAATAAGGGACATCGTGGACATGAAGAAGTATAATGAAGCATTGGATCCCACTGGAGGGGAAGATCTAGGATATCGCTGAGTAGGTGATTAAAGCCACTCTTTGTGCACCTCGAACAAAGGCTTGTATCACACTGGCTCGTCAAATCATAATAATAGCCAAACTAGGGACCATCACGGAGAAAATACGGCATAAATATTGTACACTACTTATGAAAAGAAATCAGCATTCAATATGAAATAATCAAGGATCATCAGTCACTCATCACCTAACCTTACGCTTTAAATTAATACATACTACTCAGGAATCTACTCCATAGCTCAACGCAATGTTATTTACAAAACAGAAAAGAAACTTTATGTTTCATGGCACAAAAAAGTTTTCCTTGTGCTTTCTATATTTTTTCATCCATTAAAAAAATTTTCCGAATTTTAACAATTCGCATATGGTTAGTTTAAAAAAAATTATTTTTCGATAAAATTCGATATTGCGAGCGCTTATAGTAACACATAACAAGGTAGTTAATTTACAAGATATAAGTTACTAAATCGCAATATTTCCTCAAATAAGGTTATTAAATTTGGAAAAACAGATAAACCATGTTAAAAAATGTAATACAACTTTGTTAAATACCGTAAGCTGGGTAAACATTGAGAAAAATTTTCATGTTCTTGTAAGTTTCTGTGTCGGTAAAAGAGTATTAATTATGTCATGATATAGGTCAGTATTATTACTCTCTTTTTTATTACCTATGAGTCTTACAACTATCGTCATTTGGATAGTTAATATTTCACTAAATAACTGTCAATAAATTACTTCCGCTTGTAGAACAACTTTGTAACAAGATATTCCTCTAGCATTGTCTATATATTGTCTATATGATTACATTGAATACGATGAGGGTTCTTCAGGATTCTGGAGGACAAAGGAAAATTTATGTTCATGAATCTACGTCAAATTGGAGCTTCGTTTTCCTTTCTGCTCAGGATCACACTGCTATTTTTTGTTTTCCTTCGTACTATTTCTATGTCTTGGTACAGATTTACTTCTTTCTCACATGGCCATCTCCAGTATTTACATTACAGCTACACTTCGTACCCTGAAGTACCTTGTTTACCAATTTTTAAGACCATTCCTGGATAGAAATTGCCCACAAAATTACAAAAACATATATTTCTATGTTTTAAAATTTCTACATGGTCTCTTAAATGAATTTGGTTTTCGATACAGATCAGTCTTGATATATTCCGTTAAATTCATTTATCTGATTCTTCATTCACTACAAACTCCTGCATCACTTTCACATAGAGAATCAGATTCTCCAATTTTCCGGCCAGAGATTTTTTTGCCCTAATTGTATTACGTAGCTTAAATAATTATAATATGGAGGAAACACAATCTTCCTCCTATGTGTCCTAGGCATTCTGAACACGACAACCAAAAAAAAATAAGCAAGACAAAATATCATGGTGTGATTTGTCACAAAGACTAATACGGGTCACTATTGTAAAGGTTTGCCCCATTACACCTTGTATTTCCTCGCCTAATCTTTTTCCCATTCCAACTTCCCTCGGCCCGTCCATATCCTAACCCCACCCCCTCAAAACTCGTCCCGTGGAGAATTGTGAGATGGTGTATGTGAGAATTGTGTAGCATACGGTGTGCGACCTTCAAGGTCACTGGAATGATTGGAAACAACAGACGAGTGAAGTGAGACATAGGTTATTTTACCAAAGACGTAAAACCCCCTCCTCTCATAGTGTATTTCCCCCAACATTGAGACCCTCAACCCGTCAGTTAGAAGGGTATAATGGCGAGCGGCAGCAATGAAAAAGAGGAACTTCTTGACAAGACAGACTAGCGGGCGGAGCCTATGCCCAGTGTGATTTACGCACGTTCGCAACTGAAAAGATTGGACGTCCGGAAGGAGACCTCGAGAAGGAGAGACTGCTACCAGCATTGCGTGCCCGTTGATTCGCCATGCACGGTCCATGACAAGGGACCCCTCCAACCCCCCAAAGGAACCACGGCAAGAAGGAGAATCCAAGGCATCGTGTGCCAGACGCCGCTCTAATCCTGTTGTGGAGGAGCCTGCAGTCGGAGGAGCCAACACTGCCGATATCTCCAGGCCGAGGCTAGTCCTTGCGGTCACGTAAGGTCGTCGCCGCCCGACGAATACTTCCAAAAACCCCCTTTTCTTGCTACAGCACAGGCATTCATTTGCAAACACCTCCCGTCCCCTGTGAACGTGCAACCTAAATCTTTGAAAAATCGCTAGTGTGATCCAAGCATTAAAAAAAACAGGAAGGACTAATAATTACCTCCCAGTGATTCGTGAATGTGTCAGAAATCTTATTGCTTGCCCGCCGCCTATGATGGTACTACCTATTTATGTACCATTGTTTTGCCATCATTTTGTTCATTATTTTGCCATTATTACCTCAAAAAATCATTTCATTTGTTCATCATTCACTAATTTTAAGAGGGTTATTTGATTTTGTAATAATGCCAGTTTCGGAAATAATAATGTGTGGTTAAATGAGCTGGACTGTGTGCGAGTTTCATCCGTATCCACGGGTCGAAAGACGAGATTCCCTATCACCCCCTGCCACATCACTTTTACCCTCATTACGCCCTGTCCCGGCGGTAAAGCCAGGGAATACGAGAAATCGAACGAGGTCGGGAACCTTATCCTCTTTTTCGAGACCTTTCTTTATCTAAGGTGACGCAGGTTTGCCCCATGGATCCCGTGCGGGAGAGATTCGCGAGGGTTTTGATTGTAGAAATTTTTCCCGGTCCAAAAATTAATCCGGGCGGGCCGGGGACCGTTACACTATGTTGAACAATACTCCTGCAAGTCACAAATATTTTGCTACAAAACCCAAGTAATTTCGGAACAAAATACTCCTAACACTGGACAGTCATGATAAATTATGTATTCAAATGACTTCACACTGAAATTCATAGCTGCTCTACATTTCGCTCAGCAGCAAATATTTACAACACTTCCCTCAAAAAATCCCTGAACGCACATAGCCTAAAATAGCTCAATAGACTGTTCCCGTATCTGTGCATGCAGTTCGAAGTGTCGCCTACAAATGGCAGAAGTTTCTGCGAACACACTGCCGTAAAATTTTCCACCTCAACCACTTTGGGATTTCCAGATAAAGATAGATAGTGTTCTACGTATATCAAAGATAGTGTTTTATGTAAATGTGTCACAAAGTAGTAGAAGGTTTACGGCAGGTAAAAATAAAAATATATATATGTCATTTTTTTAAATATTAAGTAGAAAATTTACAAGCGAAAATTATGACCAAAGAGAGTAAAGGGCAGAATACCCACACAAACGGATTTTATTGCACTAAGATTACTTACACACCTCGTAACTGGTTCCTATTCGGCTCGCAAAATATTCCAAAAGCTTTCAATGAAAAATACTGACACTGTAACGAATAAATTATGAGCCATATAGCATCTACCACAACCAAGCTACATGTTTGCTTTCATTTCGAGAAACCACCAAGACAACCATTTCCTTGCAATGGTACAAAAAGCTACAGTTATGGAGTATCCTTTCACGTATTTCCTTGCTACAGAACACAGCCAAAAAACAATGCGAGTACAACAAGCTTAGATAAGAAATGTTCTGCCGACTGATGGGTATTCCATGCTCTGACAAGCGGAACAGGGGTATCGGCGCAAGAAGCGACACCGCGCGATAAGGCATGATTAGAGCTCCTAATCTTTCAAAAAAGTTACTATGAAAATCATGCAGGATGAGAAAATGAATTCCGGAGTGTGGCTTCCCATTCAACGCCCTTATCTCTCACATGTCACAGGGCCTCCGTCGGCCACACTTTCAGGGGACCGACTCCCAAAGTCAGGGCATCCCCAAAAACTCATTGGAATCCGCCTCGAAGTGGAATTTATGAGCGATATCCATTGTTCCCGTCTCTTCCTCTCCGCCGAGTAAAACCCAGCCCCGCGACCCAACCAAGCCCTTAACTAAGGCAGGAGACACTTGGACTATCCCTTCTCTCTCTCTGAAAGGGTATAGAATTGTCAAAGGACATGCACACTTTTGTCGAGTATCATTTCTGGAATTGGTACGCATTTCTAATACGCTCCCTCCTGACATCTCATTCATCCCGGCAAAAGCCTTTTATAACCTCCCGCTGTCTACTGTCTTCACTGCTGCCTTCCTTCGGCGGGACGCTGAAGTGCCCTCGTATAACCAACACCGCTTGCTGTCCCCCACCCTAATTCTTTTTAAGTGAAAGGGTATCGTAAATGTAGTAAGGTAAACCCCGGTTTGAGGGAAAATATGAGGCATTCTGGGACACCTGGCGGGGGGATTGTCTATCCATTCCAGGGCGAGGATATTGAATTCGTGGAATGAGAGGTAAGGAACTCGGGCTAGAATGGAGGGAGTGGCAAGGAAGGCGGTAGAAGAAGAAGTTCACCCGTGGAGTTGGGGGCTCTCTCTCTCCTCCACGGCGCATTATGCCTACAATGCCTCACAAGCCATTGTTCTTCCGCCTCAATAGGATTTCGTGTCCTGATCCATCTCCTGGGATATAACACGGGGCTCGGGGATCTTCTCATGCTGCTCGTATTATGCGCGCGGCCTAAAGATTGTGTAAGGGCTTCGGCGAAGGGCAGCTTAGCGTCTAATGCCCAAAAGTACCGTGGATTGATTAATTTTTTGTCCGTTAGAATAGTGGGTTATGAATGGGCAAATTGGAAGTTCAATACAGCAGGATAAACTGCTACCATTATGTGCGCAACACCTTCGTCTACCAAAACTGTTTACAAGGAATTTCTTTTTCTTAAAACCATCTTAAGACACCACTTATTGGTGAATGCCACTCCATGCAAAAGCAAATGTGTAATTAATTGGATAAACAACGACTGAAAAAAGCAAAAAATACGCATCAGACAGGGAAATTTAACTTTCAACTAAAAATGAGCACGATTATTTCCATGAGTTCAATCTAATGACGTTTAATTAAACATCATTTTAACATTAAAATATACTCACATACCGGGATTAGCCTTTGTAGTTTCAAAAAGAAAATTATGAGTTTACATTGGTAAATTTCTAAAATCTGAGTCAATGAAAGATTTAGCTCAACCATGCAAACAAATGTAATTTCATGTTTCATGAAAGAGACCTGGTTTTCCGAATGCTTTCGTAAAACGTGTGAAACAGCTAAAGTTATAACTACCACTACATTTACTGACAATAATCTTGGCACAAATACTAGATCAAATCAGAAATATGAATTATCAGAGCGATTTTCCAGTGGAAAGAGCAAACAGAACGAGTTCCATAAAAGCTCCGGAGAACAAATAAGTAGGCTAAGAGTAAATAAAATTTGGCAAGAAAAATACTTTGCATTAAACAGAGGCGTAAATACTGGGAGCTTCCAAAAAACAAGTGGTAATCCAACACGGAAAATATTTTTTCTCTGAACTTCAGAGGAAAATTGTCAGAGAGGAAAGCCGTGAAGACTTCACACTCAATTAATTACTTGATAAAAAAATATGAATTTCCCATAACTGTCAAGAGAGAAGAGCAATCTTTTGAGCGACGAATCCTCCCCACGCTTCCACTCCTCCTTCGGCCAAGACAGAACAAACTCAATTTATTAATCAATAACCGTCACTTTCCCTTACTAAACGTCCAGACCACCCATCGGAGGAGTGATTAAATCCCCCTTCTCACCTCCCAACCCTCTGTGCCACTCCACGAACGATCCATCGCCGTTCGTGCGCGCCTCCTTTAACAAGCGCCACTCCGATAATTCTCACCTCTCACCTTTATCTCACGCCACACCTAGGCGCGGTCGGTTGAGATGAGAGGGCCAGCAAATGGGTTTCGAGCTCACTTAGGGCCGCCAAAACGTCCTCAATTGAGTCTTCATCCCGTCAAAAGTCCCATCATCTCTTAACGAGGCCAAACCACTCACCTCACAATAAAATAGACCCTAGAGAAACCCCGAAAGAGAGATCACTTCTCGCTATTCAAGTAGATGTTATTGCCAAGCCCACCAGAATAGGCGAGAACCGTTTGCCGCCAAATTTCTCCATAAGGGTATAACTAATACGGAAGACGGCATAAAAAAAACCCACCTCAAAACTGGTGACTTTTTAAAATGATAATTTTCATGAAGAGATCGTAATGATGTCTACATGCGTGTATAGGAGTGAATAAACATAGGGAAGAAGAATTGATTGTAGAAATGATGGAAATGAACTAAAAGTGAGGCTTGTATTAAACGTCGAAGAAATTATACTAAAGGAACCTAGAAGGAAAAACTTCAATAATAACGAAGCATTAAGCATGAAAGATGACGTAGAAAAGACAGAGAAAATAGTTTTATTCACACTGCGGTTTCCGTCACACGGGTTCATAAGCGCGAACAACACAATGAAAACCATCAAATCTTGCATCTACTTCTCCTGGAGACCCTTCCATACTTTAAAATAATCATTAGCATATATAAATAGGCATATAAATGCATAGCCGAGTCCATGCTTCGTAATGATGGCTAAAAGAAAATCCCGCATTAGAAATTTTTACATTGTCTAGTCTGGTTTAGAAATACTATACTTGAATAATCTTTACATCAGACCTTCGTCAAGCAATTTTCTACCGCCTGCCGACATATAACAGGAACTCTTCATAAGGTACGAGGAATTGTAAATTGTATACTTATTTATAAACCAGTTTTCTTATGGATAATTGATTGAGAAAAAAAGAATTTCTACAACGCACTACGGCATGCATTACGGCTTAGCTACCCCTTTGTTTGTGACACCGTATTAGGACATTAAGTAAGATATGAGATTAATGTTGCAAAACCCATTGCTACACCCGAGATTACTTCATATATATCATCTAACGAGAAGGCCGACGGTCAAAGGTACTCAATATTTCCGTAACGTTCGAAGGAAACGATAAACAAAAACACTGATAGTTAAGGTGTAGCTGAAGTGACAAAAATCCCATTAATGCATACCCCTACTCAAATTGATGAGCAAATAATCTACCCCTAAACAAGGACAAAAAGTAAGAACAAAATCCTCAAAGCCAACAAAACAGAAGTTAAACATGCTCACCCATTTTACCTTTCTTGAATACACACCAACCTCGAGACCCATGCAAAAAGGTGTTTTCAAATATCACGTTTCCAATTACCAGCAAAGAAAGGAGAAAGGTGGTTGAGAAGCACGAGTAAGGGGATCGAGTGAAATAGAAAGAGGGTTCCGAGCCCGAGGGAAGAGAGACTCATGAACTTATAAAACAACCTCATCTGGATGAAACTGAGAAGATAGCAGGGAGATGCCCTCTTTTGCACACGAAAATTCGCATGAAATCCTTTAACATGGCCCCTAAACAAACACTAAAGGAACCACCGACATAATTTTAAGACAAAATTATAAAAAACAAATAAACATGTAAAGCTAACAAATTTCAAAGCCATATGCTGTATGGACATTAAGACTCTCTACAAAAAGAATGAAATGAATGCGACTGCCTGATCATTCTTCATTGGATTTTCTAATTGTGTTCCCGTTATTCTCAACCCCTACCTTAAATGCAAACGAAACATACATTTAGCACTTAAAAACTAAAAATTTGGAACATTGAAAGCACAACGTTACAAGTAATATTTTCACTTTAACTGGCGAACCAGCCTTTCCTTCTTGGAAAAAAACCGTATTTAAAAATTCACTAAACGATGAGTGGGAGAGTGGTGAACAAATATTGGACACTGATACACTCATGGGATATAATGAACAGATAAAATCCGATTTAATGCGTGAAACAACCTCGCGATGGTAACTTTTGGATAATATTACTTGCTAAAAATATCCTCGATGAAATACTATATTTAAAAAAATAAACTATTTATTCATTCTTTAGTAGAAGAAAGGTCAAGTGCATGTCAACAACTAAAAGTTCCTACCTCAAATATTATCAAATGATAAAATGACATTTATAACTGGATTCATTTTCGATTAAAAATTAGTTTTAAACAGTTGAATTTAGGCATAAATACCTTGAGGACTAAAAGCAATTGATTTGCAACAACCTCATTAGTTAAAACAACCAGGAAAATGTTTCGCAATTTAGTACAAATATTATATTTTTATTTCTTTTTAAAACATTTTAGTGGGGTAAATTGAAAAATATCGCTTTTGATGAGTTGAAATTTTTGCCAAATAATTCAAAACGATGATTAATACATTCGTCAGGGGTAATCTCTTTGGAGCCATTGCAATTGACGTCAGGTACAATAAAATAACGCATCTATGTTAAATAAGGCTACAATATAAAACACCAACAGAGCCATCAGATGGATCCTGAGGCACTCCTCGCATTTTGTTGTGACGAGGAAAAACTATTTAAAAAACAGAGATAAACACGGAACTAAAACATCAAAAAGTCTCAATCCAATGAAATTGATGGAAAAGTGTGCGGCGAATGATAATAGCCGAAAAACACTGAAAAAGTAATAGTAAATAGAGAATCAAATTAAATAGTTTTATTTGTTCTGGAAAAGAACTATTACTGACATATCTGCTGTCCAAAAGTTTACTCAAAAACAATTCCATTATTTGACGAATAACCCAATTTTTCTTCCCCAAAAATCAGGGAAGAAGACGATTTTTTCCTCCCCAACAATCCAATAGCAAACTTGAGGAAAAGGCACAGCATTTTTTTTCTTGAAATGAGGTGTATTAAATATAAGGTCGTTGTCAATCCTCTTCAAAACACACAGAAGGTAAGGTAACAATCAAAGGGGAGGAAATGCGCGTATCGATAAATCGTAAAAAGAAAAAACAACAAAACAAAAAAGTGCCAATAATAATTAGTTAATTTTACACGCCTGTTGCCACTTCTATGCCAAGGTCATCTCATGAAAATGATTTGACGTTTTAGATCCTGGTATAAAGGGATATCGTAAGTTATCACTCCCAAGGTGCAACGAGATTATTAGAATCAACGATTACATGCGCAGAGACGTGGTAAAAGGATCTGCCTTAATTAACGACGAATACAAGTTATTGGCTAGCAGCGGTAACCGCTTCTGCTAGAGCAACATTACTAGTCTTCTTCATATTTATACCAATATTCTATTCTCAACGCCTCAACAAATTCCGGCTCTTTACAGCCGAAATAATCAAATCAAAAGGGCAGAAAGAGCCGAGTTTAACAAACGTTGTCAGAAAAATCCAAGAATTCACCCTCATTTTTTTCTTCAAGAGTTGAATTTCAGAGAACCTTATTCTGTAATATTTTTACGATGGTATCAAAGAGATAGGGAAAAAAAACCTTATGAACAGAGGTTTTTAAGCCCTTCTTCACTAATCGGTGTTCTCAGATAAATTTTCAGGCTTTTAGGATCCAACATGAATTGTAAAGAGACCTGAAAATGACACCACCGCTATTTATGCGTTCCTTTACACACAGGATCAGAATTAATTCCTCTTTTTACAAAGGTTTATCATCTAATTTAATGCTCAACCGCGGGACGAAGGGTTGAACGAACGTACCTATACTAAGGCCAATACTGGCGAGTCACGCCTAAATTAATTCGAAAGAAAATATTACAGCGAATAGAACCTAGAAAATGTCCATCATAATTACTCAATGATATTTCCCCACCCTTAAAATAAATTATGCGTAGTTGCAGGGTATGGAATTTATTGGCAGATATTTGAAAAAGATAGATCAGCGACTAGAAGATAGAACTGATTTAGCGTAAAAGAATTAAATACGGAAGACAAGAGTTACATATTTTAAGAATCATCACAGATCGCAGCACTCAGTATTATTGCGAGTTTTCAATATTTGATGGCTTTATTTGGATCATCTTCCTGCTATAATGGGCCCAGAAATGAATAAAATTCTTAGACTTACTTAGGTAATATATTGAACTGATTTTTTTCTCTATTTTACGGAAAGACAACCCAAAAACTGCATTTCAACCGAACTGTATTAAGGTCCGAAAGATAAAGACATTTTACCAAATAAGAGCAACCGAGAACTAGAAGTTCACATTTTCACAATGTTTCAGCACGACTACTCCAAAAGCTTTCCTGGCAAGGAGGAGATAACCAAGCTACAGCTATAAACTTACTGAAATCAAATCTGGTGTAAAGGAAAGGAAAAATAACAACCAATGAAAAGGTTCATGAAGAAAGTTTTGCCGCATTTTAGCCAAAATTACTCGTTCCGTTCCTTATTGGGATAAGTGTAACTACTCCCCAAAACCCAATGATGCCCTTGCCAGCAAAATGCAACATAGTCAGACAACCAAAGTACACAAATAGCATACAGAATGTGTTGCCAATTCCAATGTCTGGTGGTATCTGAAATACGTGAAAAATTAGCCTTAGCAGCTAAATTTGATAATAAAAATATTTCAATAGATTAAATAATTTTTAAGAGTGTTAATTCTCCAATACGTTTCTATTAAATTCATCACATTTTGTATTCAATAATTACTCCTAATTAATTACAATTACAGAAAATTAAATATCCTTGCCCAGAAAAGTTCACGCTTGGAAACACAATGAGGTCATTTCACTTATGATAATACTACATCATAATTACCCCGATTCCTCTGCTGGCGACGGCAATCAAAATATAAATTCACTCTCCAGTATGCAAAAAGTTACTGATATATTCCATAAAATAAATCGACTGTTATCCAAAATCCTATCACCTAGCATATCACATTTCGTCCAAGCCAAATAAATTACCCTATTCTCATTAGTATGCTATTGAACCATCTCCAGTAAAGTACGCGATCTATAGTGCATTGCATAGAACTTAAGACGCCTTAGCAAAGGACGATTTACAGTGCGCATAACGTGCTCGAATCAAGTTCCAGCCGACGAGTCCTTTCCTTGCATGCCACATAACTGTCGCCATTAAGCACGTCTTTCACTCACTGCCATCCCTTCCGCGGCACTAAGACGGACGATTGAATGGGGATGACACAGCAGAAGGACATATGGGAAACGAATTGAAGCAAGTGAAAAGTGGAACTCTATATCTTTTTCAACTATCTAAATTACGAAAATATACACAACATGACATTATGAACGAGAAGGAAAAAAATAACCAAATTAAAAATAGATATAAGTATATTTTATTTAAAAATTTGTATAAATGAGCATCGGTTTTCTCAACTAAAAGTTAGAGAGGATAGTAGTTAAGTGAGAAATATTGTAGGATTTATCCATAATGAACAATGATGGAAGTCGTACATCAAGCAAATTATGAGGGAGGAGTACGGGAAGCGTAATGTACAATACTAATAATGATGAAAAATGATTATTGCTCAGTGGCAAGTCACCTAAAACAAATACAGAGTGCCTATATAATGAATCGCATCACAGTGGAACAGTAAAAAACTGCAACCAAGAACAATAAGAGGATTATGATTATCGATTCGCAAATCATTAGAATTGTCAAGTTTAATAGCAATCTCCATTTGTGCGAATTTCCACAGAGAAAAAATCATCCGCCTTGACCGGGATCCCGGTCAAGGCGGATGATTTTTTCTCTGTGGAAATTCGCACATTTGTGCATTGCGGGTGACTCCGTAAAAGTGAAACTCCGTGGCTAGTCCCGGATAGCTTAAAATCCGAGCAATCCCCATATTTTGATGCAAGAGATATTGGTTGTAATTTAAATTAAACAAATAGCTGCTGACGTTGATTAATCTACAAAGAAAACTAATACAATTGCAGCGTAGGCAATTGCAACTGGGCTTAGGGGTGGGTGGAGTGGACTGCTGCAGCAAACCAATGTTCGAAATGATGAACGGTTAAGATAATGAACACTACTGGGTAAGAGATTAGTTATTTGTGTTCCTGCAGCACAACAAAGAGTCCATACATAATTTAAACTTCCTAATATTTTTATGCTTTCCTGAATTATCTCTTCAAGTGAAATAAAAATCACTCCTCCAATTTGACCGATATGGGAGAAAAAGATTGTGAGAGGTAACTCAACGGCAAGAGCTAATGCAATAGCGCTAAAATGCATTTGTACGTATGTAATTAACGAGAAGGACATTGTAAATCTGCTTCTAGCACACGCAAATCTAAGGATAGAACCAATAAAGTAATCTCCAAAAAAAATGATTCGCTCAGCAGTGGGAAAAAACTACCATGATTCCAAGAACATGTATGGATCCTCAATTAGAATTTGGGAATCAAGCACATAGTATGGTGTCACGATCTCAGCTACGGAAAAATATCTTCACTTCTTTCCTTGATTAGATCCCCGTCTCAACCTTGGATCGAGAAAACCTACCTCCGGGATTGTAATGTTTATTTTGATCCGTCTATTTGACCATAATTTTTCCATACAAATTAAAATTACCCAGATATTCTTTAACATTACCACCTTACTCAGTTAAGCCCAAAAGTATATGAAAGAGTTGCCGATAGTCCCTTTCTCCGATACAACCAACCATTCGACCATTTCTTCCAACTCATCACAATTCTTCTGTCCATCTTCCACTCATCCAGGACCTCAATTCCGCTGTACCTAAGAGAACACTCTCACAATTCTTCTTCTCAAGGACCGCTTCCTCCGCTCCCCTTAATTGCAAAAGAAACGAGTTTGCCATTTTTCCCAACGAAACTAAACCTTATTTCCTCGACGGACCGCAAACGTTCGCCATGTCTCCATTTTCTAGCGGCAACAAGATTTCCTCCCTCGTCTCCCATACACCCCCCTCGCTTAGCGACCCCTGCCCGCCCGGGCGGGCAAGGAGGAAGAGGGGGGGGGGGTAAGAGAGACGCTGACGGAATTTGTGCTGAGGCTGTTTGCGAGTGGCGGGCATTCTCTCTTCGGCGTCCAAGACTGCCGAGATTAGGGAGCCAAATGTACTTGGACAAACAAGACGGGAGGAATGGAAAAAGGTTTGGTTTTTCAGAGTAAAACGATAGCGCGGTGTAATGGACGATGAAAACAAAAGACGCGTGAATTCCGGAAGGTTGCCGGGAATAAAAGGAGTGCATAAAAATGTAAGTTGGCCTGCTAAAATAAATATAGCAGCGCATAAAAGCATGCTTCTTACAACCAAGAGAATGGAGATGAGAAAAATTACTGGATAAACAAAAATATACGTAGAATTACTATTCATCGCATGGCTGGGAATTAGACAGACCCTATTGAGATCTAGACGGTGGTTGAAATCACAAGCGGCAGAATTTGACAAGTAAAATGAAAATAGTTTTACATGGTTATAAAAAAGGACACAGAAATTCCATGTAGAACCAGTAGAAAGAGCTGGAGGAAGGGAGATGCAATAACTTAATCCATCCTAACAATAGTGAAAACGTATTTCAACAAAAAGTTTGAGCGATGAAGGAAAAAGGTAATTAATTCAATTCTGTCACAATAATCATAGAGCAATTTATGGTTTCTCCCGCTTACAAGTGAAAGTATGTTGACGCCTGTGGCTTTTCATCGACGATTTTCAAAATGAAAAAGCTTAAATATGAATTACAGAACAGGGGCTCGCTATGTAGCTGCTAAGAAATACAACGAACCGATATTAGTCGCTATGTTGATTTGACATACTACAGTGTAGCGTTCCCGAAATGCAATTACCTCAATCGTGAAGAAGTGGTGTATTTGTAGGAATAATATCATGACATGATGACAAGTGTTTACCGGATTGACATCGTTATAAGCGACGTAAAAATGTACATCGTATTTCGTAAACATTTCATAAATCTCATAGGTAAAATTATCGTCAGGAAGAACATAAACTATCTTCAGTCGTTTGCAAGCGAGACATATTGCCTTTCCTTTAAAATTTCTATTTTACATCATAAAATTGATTAAAAACCGTATCATGCGCTGTATCTTAACAAGCAATGAGCGACAAGCCACAATCATTTTTTAAACCTTACGATTGGTTTTAGCCCTCCATATTTCCCAATCAAATATCCATTCCCTCACTTTCTGGTAGTTCTATTACACTATCTTCTCTATTCTGAGTATTCATCACCAGGTTTGAATGTTTCAAATCTATCTAGATGAGCTTTGACCATTGTCCATGTTTCCGATCCTTTGAGGTCCACGCTCCGCAAGATGTTTTTTCATACCGTTCCCTAAGTTCGTAGTCATATCATCCTTGAACAAAGTAGCTTCCTTCCCATCGACAGCTACTTATTTGCTTGGACAATTCGACGCTTGATGCCCGTCGGATGTTCTCTTTTTCACGGATTTTACTCACAGGAGTGCACTGGGCTTGCTGCTTTGTCGCAAGTACGGTTAAGTAAATTAAAATGAGCAGTGATAGAGCATTAAGCTGTCTTTAGACGAGATTAGAAACAATCAAGGATGTTCGCGTCCGATGAGCTAATGAAGAGCGCCTGAAGACTTCACAGAATGATAATGCAAAGGAGGATATAAATTCAATTCCTTCACTCCCGTAACGCCGCAGGCTTGACGTTGGCCGGCGCTGAATGCGGCCCGGGAATCGGGAGCGAAGGAGGGAAGAATGGAAGAGAGGAAGTTGACAAGACAACGTGAGATATGGGACGATGGCCGACTTTTAACCGGGGACGGATCCAGGCGGGCTAGCAAGCCGGCGTACACGGGTGGCGCTGAGGGAGAAGCAAACCGGTGCTGCCTCCTGCCGGCCCGCCCCTGCCACTAAATCTCACGTAGCTTCCTCAAAAACTTTTCGCGGGGCGGGGACATGGGGGGAGGATGTGGGGATTTGGGGTGGAAGTAAGGCCATTGGGTGGGCGGTAAAGGGCCCTACACGGGTCACGGTGCCTTCTTTGTTACCGGGGAGGAACGTCGCGTAGACAGGGAGGACGGTTGAAGTAGTCCAGAAGCGGAAGAGGCCTATCATTTTGGGCGAGGGGAGGGTTTTATGCATGGCCACAGTCACGTATCCCGCTCACAATGCTAACAGGAAACATTCCATCTCCTGAATAGCTTAGCTGCTAGTACGCGAGCTCTGCACCGAGGTCTGCTCCAGTAAATGCTCGCTCAACGAATTATGGAGGTCTAAACTATCGCGAAAAGGATAACCCATTCCGCTCTTGCTCCAGGGGAGAATACATATGCCCTCGGTGCTTTAAGTACATTATTTTTAATTCACCAGGTCGTACACTGAAAATTTAAACAATGCAATCACGCCATAAATTTGAGGCGGTTTCGTCGAAACTTCTTCACCGGGTCCTTTTATCACCTCACTTTATTCCTCTTTCAAAGAGAAATTGAAGCAGCGGCATACAAAATGATTTTCAAATACAACCGCGATACAAGCAGAATGACAATGAAAAAAACTGCGACGAATTCAGGGGCAAGAAGCAAGTAAATAAAACGGAAAAAATGCTCAAGGGGCACTGTATCAAGCCTGCCGACTTTGAAAAATTGCGGACGGTTAGTGCAGGTTTAAACTAAAGCCTAAAATACAAAGAAGCACGAAAGTATGTCAGTATAACCGAAGCGGTAGGAAAACATTTAGAAAACTGTGTTAAAGCATTCAGGGGATGAGAAAAGGAGTAATTCACGATGCGTCTTGAAGCATATTCTCCAAATCTTATGTTGCGAACTAAAAAATGGAAAAGGAAAAAATTCAAGCATGACCTGCTTTGCAAGTATCACCCATTAGAAGGTGCTCACCTGATGCTCAGAATATTATAACTTGAGCAAGTTCGCTATATTTGTTGAGTTTTACACACTGGAAAAATATCCCATTACATAACATGATAAACAGGTTTTCACCCACACATAGTCCTACTCACTTCAATTTTCACTTTCAAACTAAGCACATCATAGCTCTGGCAAAAATCAGTTAATTATATTGGCCATATGACCTTAGGTTTACCTAAGCATTAAAAAAAGCATTTTATATATTATGTACGATTTTCACTTAACAATTACATGCAGTACGTAAAAATCATTGAAATTTGGAATAAACAATATTTTAAGAACATTTTCCTTTCTAATATGCGTTTTAATAATTGGTAGCTCGATAGCTCTACGCAAGATGCAAGTGAGCTCATAGATAAACTTGTCCAGGAAAATCTGACTCCCGGTGATCGTGAATTTGGGTCAGCCTGGATTAATGCATTAATCGTTCCAAAACTCGAGAACAAGTCGCCAAACCGCCAGACAGAGGGGAAGTAAAAATACTCAGGCGGAGGAGGAAGCATAGAACCGCAACTACTAAACCAGATCTTTGTCCTAATTCCGTCGACATACTTTCCAAGAAATACAAGGATACTCTCACAAGACTGCGATATAATTAAGATTCAAACCGTCCAGCTGCCACAAGCCAACCCGCAAGGACCGTTACACCCGAACGTACCGTCTCCTCAACACGAGCAAACATGAGCCCTGTTAAGGTCGACCCAAATTAATGACCCCTTCCGGTGTTAATCACTATATCGCGGTTTTCCAGCACGAACCACGTAGCACGACACACCGCGCGCCTTCGCCATTGGGAGGTCACCAAGGGCTTTCCGATGCGTCCTCGATGACACAGACGCACCAGGTATAAGAAAAGTCTTGGCGACCATATCAAGCAGGACCGCGAACGAGGGACGTGAAGCCTTAATTTTCATTCCGCGCAAAGGAAAAATATTGAGAATACCCATTACCGTGCAATGGAGCATAATTGTTGAATTTCTAACTAATAGGTTGTCCTTTTGGAACAATTAGTTTCGGCCCAGAATTAATGATCCCGCAATAATATGCACCTAAGCAATCTGATATGGTCTAGTTTATCTGGAAAAAATAAAAATGAAATCCTCTACAAAAAAATAAAGGGCGGCAAAATGCCTGCATTCAGAAAAATTGTTCGACCCATTTCAGGGTATCTGTTGGTTTAATGTTGTTTTCAATTTCACGACTTTTCTCTGTTTTTACAGTCAAATATCAAATGGAAATAAATAAATTGGATTTGACAGGGCTGAGTGAAGTGAGGTGGGATGGACAAGGGGAAATGAGGAGTGAGGGAGTTACCATATTCTATTCGGGAGAACAGAGGGGAAAAAATGGAGTGGGAATAATCATGAGAAATGAAATAGCAAAAAGAGTACAAAAGGTAATGTATGTAGATGATAGATTAATAGCAGTAAAAATTGGAATGGTGCCGAAGGATCTACTCATTATACAAGTGCATATGCCGACATCAGCTTATGAGGAAGAAGATATAGATAGGATGTATGAGAAGATTGAAAATGTATTAGAAGAGGAAAAGGGCTGCTGTAAGGTGATCATGGGAGACTGGAATACTGTGGTTGGAGAAGGCGAAGAGGGAACTGTAGTGGGAAAATGTGGTTTGGGAGTAAGAAACAAAAGAGGAGAACGATTAGTGGAATTTTGCAGAGAGATGAAATTGTTTATAGCCAATACATGGTTCAAAAATCATAAAAGGAGAAGGTATACATGGATGTCACCAACAGAAGATCGTTATCAGATTGATTATTTCTTGGTTGAACAAAGATATAGGAATGCAATTAAGAAATCAAACGGGTTGCCGGGAGCTGATATCAATAGTGACCATGTTCTAATAAGGATGGAAATTCAACTAACATTGAAGAGGGTGGAAAAGGCCAAAGTAGTAAAGAAATGGAGCTTGGAAAAGATGGAGGAAATGAGTAGGGAATATATAGGGGAAAAACTGTCTAAAGCAATTACAAAAGATTGAAAGGGGGAGGAGGGAAGTGAAGAAATTTGGATGAGGATAAAAAATTCTATAGTAAGTGAAGCAGAAAAAGAAATAGGATACTATGGAGGAATCAGAGCAAAGAAGCCATGGGTAACAGAGGAGATGTTGAAGAAGATGGAAGAAAGGAGGAAGTATAAAAATAAGAATGGTGAGCAAGGAAGAGAAATGTATCGAAGGTTGAATAATGAACTTAAGAGGGAAACTCAAAAGGCAAGAGAGAAGTGGCTTGCGGAAGCATGTGATGACATAGAAAACCCTGAAAAGAAAGGAAAGTATGACCTGATGTATAGGAAGGTAAGGGCAGTAACAACTGATAATAGGAAAATGAAGAGTAAAATGAGAGAAATTGAGAGTAAAGACGGCAGAATTATGCATGAGAGGAAAGAAATATCAGAAAGATGGACAGAATATTTGGAAGACCTGTATTGCTCAAAGGAGAAGCCAGTGGATTTGGACTTGGAGGCAGAAGAAATGGTGCCCCCGGAAGATAGAGGTTATTCAGTGTTGAAGAGGGAAGTACAAAAAGCAATTGAAGAAATCAGAAAAGGGAAGGCAACAGGAATGGATTAGATCCCTATTGAATTTTTCAAGTGCTTGAATGAAGAGGGTGTGCAGGAAATTGTTAACATGTGTAACAAAATATATCACACTGGTGAATGGCCTCAAGATTTTGTAAGAACAGTGATGGTACCGATTCCTAAGAAACCTGGTACACGGAAATGTACAGAACATAGAACGATAAGCCTAATTACACATGCAGCCAAAATAATGTTGAGAGTTTTGAACAGGAGATTAATAAGAATAATGGAAGAAAATGTAGGGGAGCAACAATTTGGTTTCCGGAAAGGGAAAGGAACAAGGGACGCCATTGGCCTGTTAAGAATCACTGGAGAAAGGTATATAGAGAGAGGAAAAGGAATGGCGCTTTGTTTTATTGATCTGGAAAAGGGTTTTGATCGGGTTGAATGGAATAAAATGTTCGAAATTCTAAAAGAGAAGGGGTTGGTATGGAAGGAGAGAAAACTCATTAGAGAATTATATATGAGGCAAAAAGCTGCATTAAAAATAAATGAGGATATGATGATGGGATAGAGGAAGGAGTCAGCATTGGAGGTAGGAAGATAAGAAGTATAAGATTCGCAGATGACATGGTAATATTAGCAGATGATATGCAATCACTTCAAAGGTTTTGGAAGAAGGTTTGAAGGTATATGGGATGAAGATAAACCTAGGAAAAACAAAGGTGATGCCAGTAAACTGTGAAAATTATACGAGTGTGAAAATAAATGAAGGTGTATTAGGAAAAGTGAAAAGCTACCGGTACCTAGGAACGATGGTGACAGACGACTGGAGAAGTATTGCAGAAATAAAAGCAAGGATAGCAATGGCAAAAGAGGCCTTCAGCTAGAAGAAAAACTTGCTATGCAATAAAAGTCTGGATCTGGAGCTGAGAAAGAGACTAGCTAAATGCTATTCATGGAGCGTTTTCATGTATGGATGTGAAGCGTGGACATTAGGTAAGAGGGAAAGGAATAGAATAGAAGCTTATGAAATGTGGGTGTGGAGAAGGATGGAAAAAGTAAGATGGGTAGATAAGATGAGAAATGAGGAGGTTTTGAGCAAAGTAAAAGAAGGAAGATCGCTCCTAAAGGAGATTAGGAAAAGGAAAGGAAACTGTTTGGGCCATGTGATGAGAGAGAAAAGTATTATAACTGTGGCACTTGAAGGTTCAATTGAAGGAAAGAAAAAGAGAGGAAGGAGAAGAATTAAATTGGTGGATCAGGTGAAGAACATCAGCTATGATGAAACAAAGAAGGAAGCTCGGGACAGAAGCGGATGGAGATGACAGTGGTGTACGGGACCTGTCAGCAGACAGAACACCAGATGATGATGATCAAGTTTTCCAGGACAAAATTGATTTTAGACATAAGTAACTCCATTGCAGATTCCCGTGAGAAGCATTGAGGAAAACTCTAGGCATGCCTCAAGTAAAATGTGGCGAGATCCTTTTTGGAATTATCCCTGAAAATATCATTTCGTTTTTCCCAGCAGAAACCTTTTAAGTACGACCCGAAGGATGAATCATAGAGATCAACATTAACTAATCATTCAGGCCATCATGTGACCACTGTCTATTCCAACTTAGACAAGAAATTCTAAATTAAAGTAATTTATATAGTCAAATGCAATCGCAGCTCGCACGGGTAAAAAATCGACTGTCAATAAAATATTAATTCATCCGGAATGGAATGCATAATATCCGAAGATATGATAAAAATAAATATAATAGGAAATTTTACCCGATTTCGACAGACTTCCAGTATATTAGACGATTTCCGCTCATAATCCCCCTCATTGAGCATTATATCTCGCTAACTTAGGCTGACGTCAAGGGTTTAACACACAATTACCATTTTTTGCTCATCCTTCTAAGCTCCGGGAGGTTCCACGTTTTCCCCGACTTTCAGGTTTTCCAGGTTATGAGACTACGTTGTTTTTATAAAACGAGAACAGTATTACAGAGACGCTAAGTTCCTCATTTGAGGAGTTTGCGGGCTGGTTGATAGAAGCCTACTCATTGGGCTGGAGCAAAATGAAAGAAAAAGCGACTATAGCGTTCAACAAATGCAGTAAAACATATGCACAAAATATTAACGAAAATATTAAATTGACCAACACACGGAATTAGAATAATAAACCACATATTTACTTATGCTCGTTCCGGTAGGATTTTTATTTGAGAAAACAGCATTTTCTCCGAGTAAAACCGTATTTCTACCAACAATTTGAGTACGAAGTATTCACAGGCGTATGTGGGGTGGTGAAATTTTGCATGGGAAAAAATGCCATCGCTGGATGACAATGAATGCTTTGCCTTTCACCAATCACGTCTCTGAAAAGTTTAATCATTAGCCATGAACTCCGGGAAAATTTACAACTTTTCCTAACCCGAAGAGAGCCGAAATGACAATTTGGAATAGGTGCATGATACACTAAGCGCATGATGGAGTCCAGTGAAAGTAGGCTCTAAAGGGATAATTAACGTAGATCGGGAATATTAACTGAATAGTAAAGCCAAAAATCTCTCGTATCAGTGATACTCAAAAGATATCGTACTGTCAACCAATTTATTTCAAACTCTCACAACACGTGTTTCAACTGTCTAGCAGTCATCATCAGGTAAGACTGCTACACTGATGACTGCTAGACAGTTGAAACACGTGTTGTGAGAGTTTGAAATAAATTGGTTGACAGTACGATATCTTTTGAGTATCATTGGTAAAATGCTGTTTAACAATATCTCGCCTGAGAAAGTGGAATTTCTCTCGTATCAGATTTGTAAACATCCTCGATGTCCATTTAGTCCAATGATTAGCAGTGAAAAATACTATATTTAAAACTAAATAAATAATGCGAATAAGTTTATTCACAATATTAGATGTTTTCAAAGAAAAACGTTGTTCCCGAGTTCAAATAGTTAAAGGAAGCAGTTTCATAAATGTTCTAAGTTAATTTATGCTATATTTTTTCAGATATGTAAAGTATGTTGTGCAATTTGACGAATCATCGGAGCAAAAATAAACAATCCACATTTAAGAGACATTAATTTGGCTCAGGGTACCCAATCGGAAATCTAATAAAGCGTCAGTAGTCAAATGCTACTCCAATTAGATGCTATTCTTGGTATACAGAATTGATGGTAGGCAATTTCAATGGAAATATACCATGAAATAGCTTACAGTAAAAGGTATTGGTGACCAATTAAATGAAATGCCTTGACTCCTGGTATCTTCCTATTTATTTATAGCTAGGTTTTAGATGAGCTCCAAAATAGTAACATACGAGACTTGGTGCTTTACCGAAGCGAGTATGACACTGAGTTTCCTTAATAAAACTTAATCTGACCGATTCATGAAGGGAACGTGGAATGTGGAGTAGGCCATACATTATAAAGAGAACGAAAGAGACACTCACCAAGTACCACTGCTCCTTGTAGAGGGGATCAGGAAACGATGAAGAGAGGCCGAAGGCACGGTAATGCTGGTCGTGGTGACTGACATCCGGGAGCGTGATTTTAGGTCCCTCTCCGTAGTCGAAATAGGAAGGGAAAGTCAGGTCTCGTTTCTGGCGGATTTTTTCATGCTGCTGCTGGAACCAAAGAACCTAAAGGGTTAAAAGGAAAAGAGAACAATTTTAATCCACAATATTTGGTAAATATAGCGCATACAAGAGCAAGTAAATAACTTTTCGTGTAATATAAGATAAATCTTAGGAAATAATTAAGTTATGAATTTCAAAAATACTAATTTCTCTCCGATTTTAAGAAGAGAATATTTTCTTGGCAACCTGATAAAAGGCTGATTTCGCTGAGGACTTATATGAGTCACATTAATTTAAAACATCACAATTCGAAAATTTCAGAGAGATTTTGTCAGCGTCATCTTTTTTTATAAATAGGCACCCTCGCGTATGCGTAGACTTCGCTGGCGCATCGGTATGCGCAGTATGTTGCTAATTACGTAGAATTCATTCACTGCAAGAGTCCAAGGATACTATACCTACTAAACCTTTATCCAGTGTAGAAGCTCAGAAGGGATGGCCGGGTTTCCAAAGGGCTCTAAATCCCAGAATACTACTTTCTGTCTAGTCTTCGAATAAATAGACTAATGAGCCCATTATCTTGAAATTTTGCGCGTATGTACATGATAGTTATCTTTACCAAAAAATAAAAATGAAATGTTGAATGTCTGCCTGACCAATTGCTACCCAAGTGTGTCATAATGTATCCCAATAAATTGGTACGTAAAGATCTTTTTTACTACGTTCAATGGTATCAGGCTCAACTATGTGGAAGTTGATATTCACAAATGAAAAAACGACTTCATTTTCTTCCACTGATTTATTTCTTTGGTACAACATGTTTCGACACATAGAGGTCATTTTCAAGTTATCTTTTTTACTGCTTACAGTCTCACTTTCTTTCACCTTACTTCATTGAAACTTATAATCGCAAAAATGTAGTTGCTAGTAACTATTTTTACTGTTTCAAAACTGAAAATTTTCAAGTTAAAGAGTCTAAGCGACTATACATCCAATTTTAACTTAGTAAAAACATTGATACAATAAATGGAAAGTTACATTCCCTTCTGTATAGATAGAGTTAACATAATATTTCTAAATCTTATCCCTTCCGTTGAGGAAAAACGAGATTTTCAGCTTGTAGAAGATATCCATAGGAAATTTGCCGAAGAAATACCAATTGATTTATCGAAATTAATACTAGGATATCAGTATTTCAGTTTAGCTATGTTAGTCCATCACACCTCTGAGCCAGTGTTCTAAAAACCTATTTCAGGGGAGGTTTATGAGAAATGCGCATATCAGCGCATCATTTCAACAGTTTTATTTTCGCAGAATATGCGATTTACGTTCGATGTCCAACAACGGTAATCATTGAAATTTCCTTGACGACTCCACCTAGTTAACGTCTCACTATTATGAAAATGGGTTCTTTCACAGAGATATCAAAGTTAGTCGTCATGGTAAAAAATAATCCCTGTTACTTTAATATCATACAAATGAGAATTCTTAAAAAAATAGCATCGGCGAGGATCAGCAGTCGAAGTAGTCCCGTTGAGCATAGTAGGCATTTGGATATTATCCATATCTATGGTTCATATCAGAGGTTCTATAAGAGGCACCCTTAACTAAGTTTATCTGTTCACCTCCATTGAATGAGAATAAATGTGTGCTACAGACAAAATTCTACACCTTTGACGGAAGAAATTCACTAATTGCGGGCAGCACTATTTATTTTCGAGCAGATTATGGAGCGCGAGAAGTAAATGTTGTTATTTCGGAGGGACAGTTAAAGGAAGCTTTCACGAAAACAGGCATGAGATACAAATTTTTAAATCGTAGATAAATTTCTCACATTATTAAATGAAAATAATGATCAACTTGCGAGCGAATTCACAGCCTACGCAATATGCTATCAGCCATGCACGGGATGATGCATAATGCAAAGGATACGGGCGGTTAAGGGAGTACAGAAATTACTGTACAACATCTCGTGTTGTACATTAATTTCTGTATTAATTTATCTCATCAACACACTTGTACACATCTCATGGAAAGTTAAATTTAAAATCCGTTTACACGTTTCATATTTTCACAAAATCTTTTAAAATTACGACTTGATACCAAAATACTTTTTTCTTCTTCTTTCTCAAATACTTCTTTTCTACTCAGCTTTATGTCCACATCTCTCCACCAAGATTAACATAAAGGAGCTATCACGGAAAAATCACACAAGGCGTCTCTTGTTTGTCATTTACCATTGAAGTTTTACTGGATATAGATAAGCTGGCTACATCAATGACGCAAAAATAAATAGAAATATATAGTAATATTTTAGAGGCAACTGGATGAAAACTTACGAGTTCAAGATACCGGTTAAAAATAAACTATAGCTTAGCTCATTGAAGTAAGAGAAATAATGGATCGCAGTACACTTATTTCTCAGGCGATGAAAGATTCACAATTCAACTTGCAGGGAGAATAGCACATTTACATGCAAATACAACCCTATCGCGTCGATATCAATCGCGAATATCTTTATAGGGTCCACTGACGCTTGCCCTTACCTCATAGACCGTGTATCTATTTCTTACATATAATGAATATGTCCATAATAAAAACAATCCAAGATAAATGTCTGTTCCTGATTCCGGAGGCAATATTCCAAGAGGTAAAGGAAGATGCGAGTAGCAAAGTTTTGGGTAGCAAAATCATCCTGCTTTTAAGGTACTAAGTAAACGAATGTAAAAGTCAAACACGAATAATAAATACTCTGCTCGTATCTAAAGTTCGTTTAAAAATGATAAAATGACAGACATTAAAGTTTAGATACCAACAATATAAGTGATTTAACAAATTCCAGCAATAATGAATATTATTCAACTGATTATTTATATAATATTTATCATTTCTAGCAAAATTTTGAAGGGTTAACAGACCCTTGGCCATCATTGCAATAACACAAGTGCCAAATTTAGTTAATGTTCTAATTATTTTTTCTTATATTTATTATCCAACCCAGGTTCATGAAACACCTTAGTCATAAATAACCGAGGAAAGGCTATTTCTCAAAGCTACAATCAGCCTAAATTTCAAGCAGAATCGGAAGAGGGATTGACGCCACTACATCCATGGAGTAGCGAGCATCGTTTAATCCTTTATGCAGAGGATGCAGAGAGAATTATGGAAGAACTGTCACACTCTCCATCTAGTTTTAAACGCTCCGCTAAAGATGGACCTCGTCCTCTTTCATGAAATTTTAGAAAACGAAATTCAGTGATGTGAAAAACATCGATTTACAGACTGCAGCAACGCTAAAACTTAAGAGAAAGGTCACAGCGTTTTAACCCTCACGTTTGCGGGATGTAGCCGGAGGCCTCCATCTGAAGTCAAAACCCTTAACAGACGACTTTGCTTCAACATTCACCCACCCTTACCGGGTTCCCTACCTCAAAACCCTAACTACACCTCATTAAACTATTTAATTACAGTTCCCATACATTTCCTTTGATCACCCGTCCATTTTCTCCTCCATACACCCACCCAGCCTGACCCTCTAACTTCTTTACCGTATCGCCCGGCTGGCTAGCTACCTTTGCCTCAACCCCTTTTCATTAGCCATTCTAAACCCTTATATCATACCATTTTTTTTACTCCCGGAACTCATCACGGTCGAATATTCTCCATTTGAAGACTTCATGTACGTGGTTAACAGAGGGAAAAGAGTGAAGATGAGAGCAACAGTGCTTTGGCTTTGGTTTCATTGCCTCATCGTGAACGCTGCTCACGGTTTTAGGGACGCAAGCATCGTGCTTCTTGATTTTTATACAAGCCTTCCTCTTACTATGGTTCAACCGTTAATTTTGCAGTCAGGGGTCACTTCCCGACGACAAAGAATTAAGAAACTTTGCACTGGGGCGGAAATTAGGCGACAATACAATATTCCATTGTTTCCTACTCAAACATATATTTTTAATCTTATTTGTATTTTTATCACTGATGGTCATGAAAAAGTGCAATAGTAATCATTTAAAACCACACTCCTTTATCTCTTAACACAATTTCACTCCTCAGCTTGACTTCAGTCTTATCCATAGAACTTATTCTTCTATCAAACCTTATTAACTTCCAATGTCTTTCCGCAAACAAAACATTCTCTAAATCACAAGGCCTTCAATTTTCCTCGTCGCTAATAACACGATCTAATTACCAGAAATCCACCTCCTGATAATCCGATTCAAACTATTCCTCTCCTTTAAACAATGCCGAGCACTTCCTAGGTCACCATACTTTCCGTCCATCGCACTTTTTTCACTCTCTTCCAAACATTCACCTCCAACGCCTGCAGTTTATTCTCATTCTCATCCTCTTCCACACAAACCACGTTCTGCACACTACACGATACAACTCTACATATTCGACTATTTCAGATCTGTTATTTACATTCATATTCTCTTGATGCAAGTGATGGAAAACATCGACTAGCTGAACGAAGTGGGGTTCGTATTGCTGGAGAGTAGTGGCAATACTGCGGTCGCAACTTCAAGCTGAAGAGGACTGCCTACTGCAAGCGTGCCAGGTCGGAGCATTTTTAATTGGTTTTTCTCAAACGATTAAGACCATTTAATGACCTTTCATTCCAGTAACCTTATGTTTATTGATGATCAATCTGAAGACTAACTGGTATTCAGCTAACCACTTCCAAACACGAAAAATTTGGATTTGACCTCTACAGCATCAAAATATCAATACTTGGCTATTCATTTTATATATAGGAAACGTGCAAAACTACGCAGAGTAGGCCAAAGGAATGTAAATTCCGGGAAGATTCACTCGACTAAAGCATGCATGGGTAGGTAAATAAACTGAACCAGGATAATTTGAGATGTGATTATCTGAATTGGTTGAAACGACTTAGAAGAAATATAAAGTCTCATTGAATGTAAATATATTAACAGGATCATAAAGAAAGTCTTCTCAGAGAAAAAAGATTGCTTCAAATACGGTGATGAAAATTATGTTATATTATGATGAGGGTAGGCAAGGAAAAGTAGAATTATCGCGGCATAAATGATCGTCCTTACAAATCTAGGTCACGAAATAGGTCCCACAGGACAATCTCTGTCAAGTATCCATTTCAAAACGGAAATCAAAGAGTGAAACAGTCTATCTAAGCAACGCTCTGTACCCTTTCTCGCCAGCTTACATCCATCCATGAGGAAATGCAGTTAGTATTTCTAAGTTTTATATCTTATTATTTACATAAAATTTCCATTTTTATATTATGCAATATTTTTTATCATACTAAAGCATAGCAATTTCAATTTATAGTCTTGCAACTAGAGGTATGTTACCTAGCTTCGTTTCTTAATCATTTTAACTAGCTCTAATATAACGTGAATGATTGTATTTAAAAGCACTAATGTCAATAAGGTCCGTTTTGCCCTTGTAACCAGGCATATTACCGCATTACAGGATAAAATAATAATATATAACATGATTGATAAATGTAGCAACATTCCAAATATAAATGAGCAAGACATAACGAGATCCGACAACAGTGTAACACCAATATGACCAAGATTGAGAGATGCTACGTGCCGTACGATGCCAAATAACATGAATATTAATTTCTATCACAGTTATCACATTAAGACGCGTATAATATTCATCAATCAATCAAAAACGTTTACTAACAATCCGACCCATAGTGCGAACGAGGTGAAAAAGGAGGAGTGAATAGTAAGGGTATAAATAATCACCCAGCAAACAGAGAGGTATTTTTAAAAAACTTAGCGCAAGATTATGGAACAATCAGAAAGACGAAAATGTGACTGTGGCACGAGTTCGGTAAACAGCACCTCAGAGAGAAGAGCTACCTTCTATCCGTGGTTAACGTTGTTACCAAGCACCATTTAAATCGACACGAACGGTTAGCTAATCTCATGTAGCCAAAATGTGACTGAGAAAGTAAAATTCAACTAATGGAAAGCGAAATCAAATCAATTTTGAATGATGAAGCGTAGTAAGAAAAAAACATTCAATCCGGTTTTCGGTCAACGGGGGAACTCCAGAAATCAACCCAGTCCGAATTCGCCGAAATGAAAGCGGGGAGGAGGGGTGAACCAACCACAGCATCCATCTCCCGCGTCCATGCGTCATTTGACTCCGGACGATTAACTATTTTTTCCTTTGCAATCATTCATCCCCTCCACCTACAAGCTCCCTCATTTATATAATGCTTCTCGGAATCCAATTTTCCTCCCTTCCGACCGATCATTCCATTCTGCTACGAGAACCTTTTTCTGCGCATTGTTCCAAAGCCATCCGCTTCACCCTCCTTCATCCCGTCCCTTACTCCAGTCCGGACCCAACAAAAAAACTAACCACCCTCCAACCCTTCAACTTCCAACCCCTCTCTCACCCAGGAAGGAACACTTTCGCCGTCTCCGACCCTTGCCGGTTCCTTACCCCGTCCGAATGAAATAAAAAAATCTCCCGGGATCGTTAATGAGGTTCCCCTCTCGATCCAGAAAAAAATGAATGAACCCACGCTTTCCAATTCCCTTTACTCGATGCACTGACAGTCTGCATGCGGCGGCAGAGACTGGTAGAGTTGTCGGTGGGCGCAGCCGATGATGACGAGTCACGCTTGCGGCACTGAGAGTGATTAGAATGCAGCGCTGCCCAAAGTTACCTTTTCACGCATCCAATAATATGTTAAAATTAAAGAGTAATCCAATTGTCCACGAAATAAAAAGAATTTAGACTCCCGTTCATGCATTAAGATCTTCCAGGTGACCATAAACCGATTTATGACCGAAATGCATAAATATGAGTAAAAATTCCCCTTTTTCATTAACAGGAATAATCATTAGCTTAAATATACTCGCTCTCTTTATTAATTGCTCTCTTTATTAATTACAATTATTAGTTGGTAAGCTGGTAATTCATGGATGAGAGACAACCGACATCTGGGATCATTATCGACATTTCAGACAACTGAGTGCGGAGGCAAAGACATGATGGTTAAGGGAATAGAGTAAGAGGGGACAGAAACTCGGCGTTAGGATTAGCCTTACCTCAATGACACGAACCAAGTGGTTTACAGATTAACATCCCATTCAAAGGAAAGAGTACAGCACTACACCATGAAGTTAGGAGCCGAGATTTTATTTAAGTGTTTCCTCCTCTTCCAGGATTTAAACAAGTATAGGAAGCCAGAATTCAGACCACTACATTCGCCTGATCCTCTTGATTTTTAGTACCCGCAGATAAGGAATCGTTATTAGAGCGAAAAATAAACAAAACAGAGCAAGGGGAAGAATGCTTCTTTCTGGGAAGAGAAATTACCATGGATGAAAGTAAGTAGAAAGGTACCATGGGAAGAGTAGTGGGAGCAGTAACAGCAAGACAGGCTTGGTGATTAGGAAGCACTTCCTAAAAACATATGCAGCATGATCTTTTATAACAGAGTGCTTTGATGACAAAATCAGAAGAAAAGATATTGGAAGCCATGTGATATTATCGAAGACTAAACGAAGACCAAACAGACGGAGTGAACAATGAAGAAGCCCAACTACTAGTAAGAGTCGGGGATAAAAATATATTTCCTGAAAACTCTATGAAGTAGGAAGGTAGAGCTATTGGACAAATTTAGTGGATCAACAGCCGCCTCAGAAGTATGTTCAATGGAATAAGGGATAGTAAAAATTGCTGATGACAATAAAAAATGGAATGAAGTAATTTATGAAGGATGCCAAGGCACGTAAGACAATTTTCCCGAAGCGTTAGTATGTCTACTTGGGTCAAAAATTTTTCATTGCATCCCATATAGACAAATGTATGAAGAATACTCTGGTGCGCAGTTCATAATAAAATATAAAAAGAGTCATTGCAGTACGCTTAAATGACTTAAATATATCATTGTAAATTGCGGGACCATAAAAATATATAAAATATCACAATTGCACCATAGGTTAATCAAACGGGAAATGAGAAATAGAAAATTTAAGTCTTCAGCTTTCGTCATTACACTAACGCAAACGAGATTGTCAATTTTTGTGAAGAGATGCAACGCCTAGGTATTTATCACAATGCCAGTGAGCTCATGACCCTTGTTGTAATCAGAAAACCGAAAAATGGAGGCACTCTTAGCTAGACTGAAGATGACAAGAAGATATTACGAAAAGCATAGCACGGAGGTTCGTCTGATTTGCAATTCTGTATCAGCTAATTAGATGTAAACCGTTATATTCCACATTATCTCACTGCGGGGGCTGAAAACCGATCGCCACTGTTCTTCTTTGGCCCGCTCAAATTTAAAGAATTCCTCTTCAAACAAAGATGAACAGAAACGTTATAGAATGAAATTGGTAACATGCAAACTCTCACTCATTTAACCAAAAGACATTAAGAATCCCAGCAAGTACAACAGGCCTATTTTAAGCTTACATATTAAACTTTTTTGCAAAATAAATGCCCTCTATATTTTGTTTGTCCATCATACGAAACATTCGTGGAAAATTCATTCGCATACAAAGTTAATTTTGTATAAATGAAGTATCAACCAAGACATGGTTTGAAATTTATTAACCCATTTTATTGGTAAGTGACTCATATGAATAAAAAGTGAAGAGTGACTTCAAAACAAGCTAAACGACGCTGAACACAATGCTTTTAGCACAGATACCAGCAATTTTACACGATCACCCGATTCCTCTATTACGACATGTTACTGAGACTCCATATCGTTCGTATGAAGAGAATAAATACAGTAAAAACGGGCAGCACAGCAATATAGGTTAGGATTATAAGAGCAAGAATTTGATGTTTCACGCACACGAATTCGTAATTCTAAGTAGGAAAATAGAACGTATGATAAAACGGGAAGCTGGTCAAAAGGTTGAGTATACAGCTAATTTCAGGTACAAGGAAGTGAGTGAGATAAATCTGTAGTTGCTGATTTTAGGATGAGTAGAAGATGGGTTTTTCCGAGGCTACTGAAATAGAGGAAGGGACGCAAAGTTAGTTGGTCCCAAGCAAACAATGTTTACCTCAGCGCAGTCAGAAAAACGTTGCGACTTATTTGCTGTGGAGACCGCTCAAAGGCCATGCTAAACAAGATGAATTAACCTGGTGAATTCAAATTCGGAGAGGACCATGGAGGATGAGTGCATATAAAAGCTCTCACTTCAAAAGATTGCCTTCCTCTGAATTTACTTCTTATAATATCAGTTTTCAGTCTCTACATTAATTATTATTAATAAATGACACATTATGCACGCATGGAACGATTAAGTGGCACTTGAAGTATAAAAAATATAACTGAAAAATCGCATGAAAAATTGGATGTCCAGATATCAAGCAACTTTTAATTGCATGCATAATTACAAAGCTTCGCTAACATAGGCTGGTTATGACCATTTAATATTAAAGTATTTAATAATACCTCCATTTATATACTAAAACAAATAATATAATAAAATTTAACTACTAAAAGACACCAATATGTACTGGAAAAACCGAGTTCTTACGAAAAGTACCTACCACAATATTTATTGGCGAAAATATGATACGAGACGTTTGTGCGAAAACTTTGTCCATCACGTACTTTTTCAAACTGCTAAATCCAGGAATTATTGACGCCGCTCCATTGTATTTTGGTCTCAAATATGTACACCCAATTTCTTGAAACCAATTTACTTCTCATTGAGAAATAGATAATAAATCATTCCTGAGAGAGAGAGACTTCAGGAGAGAAAAAAGCGTAAATCATTCTGAACAAAATTTCAACTTATCTCAAAATTACAATGAGTTCATTAAAGAATCAAGCTAAGAAAATTTATATCTAGAAATGATACATGCCGAAATCCTTAAGTGTGATCCTCAATAAATACTTCAACAAGACAAGAATCTGCAAAATACCAGTATGGGACCAAAATTCGTACGACAAGAAAAAAAATTGTCGATTACGAAATTTCCATTAAAATGGTTACCTCTTATGACCTCCGGGGAGCACGTACCACGTATTATCCGCCTTTGCATGGCAAAACCAGGGCGAAAATAATCTCGGCTTTATGGGCCATTAAATCTCTTCATATTTATTCCCCATGGAGCATATTTGTTTGCTAATCCTCGGAAATATTTTGCCCTTTTTAATTGCACGGAGGATTCCAAAATAAGGATCTCTGTAAATATGCCATTAAATCGCATTTTTCTTCCACCAGGCATCATAAATTATCAAGTTAAGAGTTGGATACTATCGACTAGCCACGGATTATTCATGAAGCTAATGACCCCTAGAGTCACAATAGCCGACATGCAAGGTGGTAGCAACCAAGTTACCAATACATGGTCAAAGGGAATTGATTACGGGCGAAATATCAGAGCAAGATGAAGCAAAATAATTAAATAACTATAAACAATTATCATAAATATATTCAATGAGAAGCGACGTTAAAATCTACCCTATACGATGATTATGCTTAGCCTTCTATAACTGTCTAGGTTTTACTATTTTACAAGCATCTAGTCCAGCAACGCTGATATTTAGTTAGCATATGTGCAGTACAATGTTGGTCTTTCCATTTGAGAATAATTAATTCCTGTCCAGGAATACCAATCAAAAGTTGTTATAGAGAAAACTAATAGGGTTTAAAAATTTTACATGCCACTGGATTCAATCGCGGGAACAAATTGGAAAAAAACGGAAGATAAAGCATGAAAGAAAGACGGTAAAACTAATTCTGATGTAAGCAAGAGTGGAAATCGTGTTACTATAAACAAATAAAAAAATTAGACTACGAGCTATTAGCCATAACCTCCATAATTTTCTTCCGCCAATCTATTAAAATTTTAATAGTCCTCCGAATTTATGAGGTATTATCAAGTTTAACATACAGGTGTACAATAATGGAGTAATAAGAACTTAGATGTTGCTTAGGATATCCAGTAATCTCTAAAATATAATTATTTTCCATAAACGAGTATTGGACAAATTGCTACACTTCCAATTCTTTTGGACATGATCCCAATTCCTGGAAAATATTATTTCTATCGATAATTACCCTTGTCTTTTGGCTCTACAAATTTACTCCCTAAACTATGCGGACCTGAAAATGAATTCTTCTTCCTAAAAATTCGCGAATGGAACGAATAAGATATACGGTGACAAATGAGTCTCTCCAGATCCCATGAGTCACTCGACGACTTTCACTTCTTTGACTCCCACGACCTTCAAGCAAATCAGATTCATTTCCCTCTCCTACGTAAACCGTCTCACCATCTTTGTGGCACACACAATCGGCCGAACGAAGTTTTGCGACAGCCACTGAATAGGCGGATATATTCCATCTTTCCAGCACCACGTGTATGCGATTACAACATGTTTATCGAACCTAGCCGGGCATTTTCTATTCCGGCCACCCAAATAATCCATTAAAATCCTATTTAAAACGCGTGTCAAAGGGATTTGGTTTTTATATTTGACCCCGGCACCCAACGAACCCCTTGAAGCACTTGGTTAGAGTGGCGTGTACAAAAAAATAACCGGGAGCATATTGGCCCGCAGAGCATTAGTTATACGTTACAGGAGGGGGGAAAACCCTTCAGATATCGACTCCCCTTTCATCAACTAATGCTCCCCAACGACTCACACCCCCGGAACGATCTCGTATTTGCACAAACACGGAGTCGGACAATGGTCCATCCCGCGGATTTCAGAGCCGGAAAGCCGGACGGACCGCAGGGGGAAGTTTATTTTTTATTTTTTGAAGGACATGCGAATCATTGAAAAAAAGGGAACCGTTACCATGGAAATGGGGAGATAATTAAATGGGTCGGGCGAGTCCTAAAGCAGAGATTGATGGCAACGCGCCGCATTATTTCCCATCCGCCCACTGCCGCACCGCGCCCAAATCTCTGGTCATACCATTTTATGGGAAACCCGACCTCTCCCCGTGCGCCCCCATCACCTGCCACCTTCCATTCCCAATTCTCACACAGGGTTCTTCCCCTCAACAATTTCCCAATCAAAAACATGTTCCTTCCTTCCCACCATCACCTAAAGCCGACGGCTGACTACAAAAGAACCCCAGACCTTTTTCTCCGAGGGTCAAGCAAAAACCTCTCAACCAATCACTGTTAAGCACAAAACTTCTTCAAATTCATTGTCCCTCTTTCACTATTAATTACAGTAGGACATCAAGTTCATTATTTGCGCTAATTCCATTCAGAATTTTGAACCCATATGTAATAAAAAGAAGTTCCATATAATGCGTTCTCACACGCAAGAAATTGAGTTTTTACCTTCTAACGTAAATTGGCATTTTAACTTTTATTCAACCTTTATGACTGGATTTTTATTGTATTGAATACAACGTAATAATGCCGGAAATAACGCTATCTCGTTTAAAGAGAACCTTCATCCTAATGCGTCGACTGTACAATCGTTGTGACCATGCGTGTTCCAACTTTCAGTGTATGTTCTAAATGGTGTCCAAACGCACCTAGCTCAATTCCTCCATTTCATGGTACTCACTACCTCTCATCACGCGCCTGGAATCCACGTCCCTCAGTATTGCTATTCCCACAGAGAGGTTATCCCTCTTTACTTACCCTCGTTATTTACCCAAAAAGCAAATATCCTTTCCACCACCACTAGAGACCAAAAGCTACAAAAAACCCCATACCTTTTTCTTTGAGAGTTGACTAAAAAAAATTTGAAATCGATGTCGAGCATTCAAATTTTTCCAAATACCCATCTCCCATCACCTCCAGGAGTCTTAGTAGAAAATACACCAGAATATGGGTATCACTTGTGAGGTGAAAACGTACTTAAACTATTGCTCTCGTTATGCAGTTAGTAATACTTATAATAGCTCACTTTCAAATGAGTAGTAGTTTTGTAACAGTTTACTGTTCTGTGTTTATACTCCGATTAATTGATTTAAAATGTCATCCCAATGTAACGTTGTGTTCCTCAAAACTTTTTCACATACAACCAAATATATAATGAAGTCTGTCAATACTCTTCATTAGCTAAATTACAAATGGCAGGATTATCTCAGTACATTAATTTGACAAACGGCAGAAATAAAAACTCAGAAACATAAATACAAATATAATGATAGGAAGATATTTGCTGAGCGTATATTTCTTTAAAATGTAATGTGTCTTTCAACTCTTGCTCAAAAATTTTCACCACAGCTTATGCTCAAATCATAAAAGATAAACCTCAATGGGAAAGTTATTGGACAACCGTTGCTGCTCTACATAACAATTCTCCCCCACAGATCGCTCCCCTTCCAAATTTTCTGCCCTCGTGAATATTATTAAAAACATTTCGCTTCCAATTCATCCAAAGCCAACGATAAAAAAAGAATCGAGTCCTTTTTCGCCTAGATCAACCGAAAAACTTCTTTCAAACAATCTATTTTAAGCTTCCAGATTTCTCAACATCCAGTTCTTACCGCCCATGAGAGATTTTTTGCAGGACATTGTATTTCCTTTCAGTTTTGACTTTGATAAAATATCGCTTGGACAAGTCAGGTGAATATGTTTCAACACGATGGCTCCTAGCGCGATAGTTTTCTCTGATCCTTAAAAACTGAAATATATTTTGTACATTCAATCACAGGAACTTATGATTGTCGTTCTACCACTTCCATAGAAGAAGAGAACAGATGTTGTGGATCGAATAAAAAAAAGTATGACGTCAACTGATCTATGTAATGAATGTTCCATTAGTTACAGGCGAGAGAATGCAAAAGATAAGCAGAGGTCATTATCCCTTTTTCCATCAGTATCTAACTTGACAGGTAGATCACTGTAATGGGCAGGAAATGACAATAATAATCTTTCGTTATTCTCAAATGATGTTTCTCCGGGTGAGCTGACATGATTTTGACTTTTAGTGTCACTCCCCGATCTTTCGAAAATGCTCTTCATTAAAATTACTACACATATTCCTACATTTGCGCCGACCACCCTGGCCACCCTCCAGTTCATTCAGTTTCCGAGTGCCCTTTACGATATTATATCCACGCACCCAAACCAAAAAATATAATCCAATTCTCGTCCATCCGAGCCGAAGACTACAAAAGAACTCCGGCCGTTCATCGCAGGCCGGCCAAAAAACTCTTAACTCATCAATTGCACCTAAGCTTCCAAATTTCTCCAAAACCATTGTCCCTCCTCTCGCAGATAAATTTGTAGGAAATCCAACTTGCGTTTTATTTTATTTCCACATTTTTTGTCGCTCGCCAATCCCTTGGGGTACCACGGAATTCCGCCATGTCCCTTTTTATCATTTCCGTGACGGTTCCAGGGCAGGAAATGACATCCTGCTGGAAAAAGGATGCGTTCCTTTTTTACATTTAGTTTTAAAAGCAAATTTTGTCCCGAAACATTCAGGGGCGACAATCGATTGCTGGGGAGAAAAAAAACTGACTGAGAGAGAAAGAGATGGACGGTCGCGAAAGAAAGCAATCACTGCGTCACCAACTATTTTTTTTCCTTCGAGCAAGCCCGCATAATGTTAATTGAAAAACGTTAATTAAAATCAATTTGAACGCCTGCGCTAGGGATTAAGCAAATGAGAATTTACGCCGGCAAAATCACTAAGAGTTCACCTCGGCGATTACCGCGGGCATTGACGTCGTCCACAACGGTTACTACTTTCATGAAATCGAAAAATCGAATCCGCTTTATTTCAGACTTTGACGATTCGCATTCCCAGTGAAACCTTAGCCCACTTAATGCGTGAATTGCACATGCTAACACAACAAATAGCTAAGGCGAGTGATTAACCACACGTTTGTGCACGCGTTTGGCAATCTCTGCGCATGAATTCAAAGGTATTGGATCAAAACATATGGCCATTCCGCGCAAAAAGACGAAACACATTTACAGCGAGCATAAACACTCATACCTCTTCATGCAATTATGATCAATTAAGAGAGCAAAATACAAAAATAAATTTTAAGATGATAGTATACATTATATGACACAGAAATTAGACTCTTAGCTTTAGTTTATGCACATTTTCAAGGAGCATGAAAATTAATTTCCACATTAGTACCCTTGCCAAATAATTACCTCATTTCTCAATTCCTCCTAGAAAAAATTATTTTTCATAACTATAGCATGCTCAGTGAAAATCCTTGATAAGTCTTACGAGTGGAGCATGATGAGGAAGGTGCGGCCGCGCATGTGTCGTACGTTGGGAGTTAGGTCAGATTGATACCCTTGTATGTGGGTTATTGATAGAATGTTTCCACTGCCCTTGTGACCCTCAAGCGACTCTTCGGCAACCTATATAAGTAAAACTATTTCAACTCAGCACATTTCCTCGTCAGCTTCATCGTTCCTGGAATACTTATTCTTCATCGTATTCTCCTCCGTTTACATTATATTCTTCCCTATTTGCAGAAAACCATAAATCACAGCATAAAAAAATAATGACTACCATGCCACCTCTTTAACCCCCCCCCCCACAATGTGTCTCCTATCTGATCAAACCACGCATGGCACTTCCATATCTATTTGATTCCAGTCCATCTATTATTACCCAACCACGTACGTAAGCATAAGAAATCACTCTCAAACAGGATGCCAGTCTCATCTCCTCAATCAATGGCGTTTATCTACCACGGTATCCTTCACCAGCACTTCGTCTCCGATGCCTCTATTTCAACCACGTCCACCTACTTAACGAGACATATTATTATTATAGGTAGACATCTGTCGATACACAATAAATGTACGAAAATTCACCATGACTGATCATACAGCTGCAATGAGGATGAATCTTTCAGAAGATCTAGTGCCCACCACATGAGGCGATTTTTTTACCCCATTATCGAAACATACCGTATTTCTCTCTCCATTCTCCGTTGGCCCGACACCCTACCGTCCATCATGGCCTTCAGCGTTCCCCTAGTCTCTCAAAACTCGCTCAATCTTCGAACGTGACGATAAGGGAAAGAAGGAGAGAAAAATTACGAAGCAAACGAAGAAGTGGAAAAGGCGACGACACTGTGGGGGAGTGGAGAATGAGTGCGGGAAAGGAATGAGATAGAGAGAGAGAGAGTAGGAAAAGGCGAGGAGCAAACGGATGACGAATAACGAGATTGGATTTCGAAAAGTGGAGAATTACTGCGCCGCAGAAGGAAAACAAACAGATCACCTCAGAAGGGAATTCAGTTTCGGAAATTGAAGCCGAAAAGAAAAAGGGAGAATTCCTCCGAGCAAATGAGGCCACACACCATTGTGCTCCCCGGCTGGGTCCGCTCTTTAGGGGGAAGGAAGATTCCAGCCGCAGATACGGTCGGGCCTTAGACGCGAATGAAAATGTAGGGTTGACAGGCGTCAAGTCATGTCGGCACGGTCTATCGAGTGAGTTACGCGAAGGCAAATCACGCGCGCAGTGGGTGGGCATTGCGCGGATGCCGAAATTAGAGTAACGACCGAACTTGGATTAAGGGTTAGGATGCGGCGCGCTTGCGTGTACCAGGATGACGAGAATACTGATTAAAAACCTTTACGTCCTTTTACTAGTGCATAATGCAAATTCCAACTAGGTAATTAGCGTTATACAATGCTTTTAATGACAGTTGCTCAATAACAGTGACGCATCCACGAATTAAATCAACAAGATAACATATTAATACGGTATTTTAGGTATTCTGCTGCACCTGTTGTCATTTCTACAAAATTTCAAGTGACCATTATTTGTCTATTAATGGTTTTTATATTATAAATACCCATAAAGACCTCGAGGTAAATTTCTAAACAAGAAGTTTCAAGCGTTCATCCACGTAATGTCATTTTTTCTTGTATATAAAACGTTATATATGAAATAACATTAAAATTGTTTAACAAACTACAAGGGCAAAATCGGCAAATGTGATTTTAAAAATTATCTTAAAAAGCGAATAAAAAAGGATACTTATAAATGACTTTCTAAAGCGTCAAAAGAAGTGCAGCAGGAAAAATATGAGACTCAGATGGGAGATATGAAAGAAAAAAGAGAAGTATAACAAATGTATAGACATAATGACACATAGAATATGCCAACTGTTGATAATAGCAGTAAAAACACACAGTTTCAGGAATGAATAAGAAAAGGCTAGGTATTTATAACGCCGTCGTGCGGTCGTTGAGAGACGAGATAGAAAAAATTACCGCTCTATTCCAAGAATATTCAAAGCAATACCCAACACTGATTGTCAACGGCAACTGTTTATAATAAACACCAAATATTTATGGGCAAAAAAATAATTAGGGACACCAGCAAAGAAGCTATGACGGCGAATAAATAAAATATTGAGAGAATATTTTTACTGATGATACACATGTTTTAGCAATACAAAAAAAATTGTACATCAATTTTATGGGTAGAGTTAATGAATTAAATGAGAATATTATCGGCATGGGATTTTGACAAAACCTCGATTCCAGGACAGAAAATTTAAAAAATATTGAGTGATTTATAATGATTCAACGTCGTTTTGATGCAAACTGCAAAGCCCAATTTATCTGAATAAATATGGACCTACCTATAGCTTCCGGCTACTTGACGTTATGATTTTCAGGCGAATGTTCCACATCAATTAACCGCTATCTGAAATGCAATCAATCGTAGACGTATTCACACACCATCGACGAAATTGAAGAACACTCACTACAACACATATCACACAGGGAAAATGGACCATATTTTGTGATTAATACAGCAGATGCCGTATTTCATGTGGGTTACTAACAGACTGAAACAAACACTACTGTAGCCAGAATTAAGATTTTGAGGCGAGCCTGAATGAGTTAGCGTTGAGTTTCAGGCATACTCTTTTAAGGCCGATGCTAATAACCTCCTTCCACTGTTTCAGTGTAAAGCAAAGGTCATGAGTCATCCAGTTAATTTATCAGAATAAGTTAGTCCTTAGTTCTAATACTACCAACACTACGTATTTTTTCGCCCAAAAATGTCTTGGCCTCTCAAGAAGATAACGAAGAATTCTTTGGGAAAAGGAGAATAGCGTAAGACACGAGCTCACAGGTTGAGCTCCCAGTGAGGCAGAGAAGAAACATAAAACAAGTAATCAGAGGAAAATAAGGGTTGTTGATGACCGTTATGGTAGAATCCTGAGAAAGCGAGGATAAGGGAGGAGAAGGAAAGCCATGTACGATGAGATGGAAGGACGTGCATTGTACATAGAGCTGAAGAGAGAATAGAATATTGCAACAAGAACCTTAATACCGGTAAGAATAATAAAAACTGCCCATTATAGCCAACTCAAACCCATTAATAATTTAAGTGAGCGATCATTTCAAAGTAAAAAACATTTAAATTACCGTTGTCGCTCTTGTCTTTCCGCTTTTTAAACATTTCAAAAAACGAAAGAAAATCGCAAGACAATGCTCTACACAGTTCTTTTTAAAACTCACGGGCACTATTTTCGACATGAAAATCTGTAACTGGCGTGATGATTCGCATTCAGTTCTTCTATGTGATAAGTTGTCAAATAGACGATGAATGTAAAATGCCTCCATTTTCTCGCATCATAAAATAAGATGCTGTTTTACCTTTGAGTAATAAGTACTTGGGGTATATAATCAATATAGAGAGTAGAGAATAACATGGATAATTATCAGCAAAATCTACTAAATTAGGTACAGCGATAAATTTCTTTCAATTTCTATTAATTTTCTTTCCGTCCAGCACCATAATTTCTCCGAACTGCTCATATCCCTGGCATTCCTAGGCATTCTTCTGATAAAATGTATCGCTCATAATCACTCACTAATTTGAGTTACGTACATTATAAATTATTTAATATGGATCCTATCAATGGTCTCATACAAATTCAACTTCCGCGTGTCGATTTCAAAGATAAAATCATTTCAACGAGGAAATGGTCCATTACTGAGCATCGAACGAGCGCCGCTTAAGCCGATTTGGGAAGTTAGGACGACAGAACGGACATTCAATTTCGCCTTTTCCTCCTCCCACGCGCGCCCTCACGTGGGAAGTGAAATGAGAGAAACAAAGGGTGAAGACGAGAAAGTGAGGAGGGAGAGGGCCGCAGCATCCCAGCGCAGGACTCCTTGTCTTCGCGAGGGAATAACTCACGCCAGCTCCCGCAAGAGGGACACAGAGAAGAGAAAACAAGGAGGAGGAGCTGAAGAAGATGATGTTCTCGAGAGCAAACCCGAGGAGGTCGGGACGGTAAATTTCTGACCCTCCTCTCCTAAGTGCGAGAGAGAGAGAGGGAGAGAGTGGGTTCAAAGCTAAAAGGAGAAGAGGAAAAATGAGGAGGAAGCGAGGGACAGGAGCGGAGGCGAGAGATGGAATCTGAGGAGGAGAAAGACGAGTGGCGAGGGGAGTGGAGTTCGGAGGCAAAGGAGCAGGGAGGCAAAAGTTTTCATTCCTCCCCAACAATGGGGAAGGCCGAGAGGAGTGGTGTCCACAAAAGAGCCAGAGGTTTCTTTTTTTTTTCGATTCCACTCCGGATAAATTGCTCCCCTCACTAACTCTCTCTGTTCGCCAGAGTGGGAGAGTCCTTAAACTGGATTTTAAATTCAGGGCTTATTTTCCCAGAAAAAAATAACAGCGCTTCATCTCCCTCAACACCCCTCAATAAAGAAGCTGGGATTTCCCGGGATAAACTCTCGTCTAACAAGCCGACACACTAAGTCATCCGAGCAGATTACCGCGAACTATTGTGCATTCCGTCATTAAATTGAAATTGGAGATTTTGCAACATCAGACGGTTGATTGGAGTTCATGAAATGCTTTCAACGTTTCTCTTTCACACCCGTGATTCACCCTCTACCTGCTACAAAATATGAATTATTGAATAGTGAAATGAACCAATAAAAGCTGTAACTACTTTCACAATCACCAACATTATGAATTACGAGACATTTTTCCATTTTTCCAAACAATTTTAGAAACATTTTGAAGTGTTAGCACGAACAACTAGCACTCGGATGGGGTGTGCAAATTTTGACGACGGCCTTCGACAGAACAACTGAAAGTGACTGAAAGTAAAAATTAAGTTATTCAAAAACCTTCCATCTAACGATGACATTGGTCATTGCTTCTCATGTTTATTTGATATAGTATATATTGCAAAAATAAGATGAAGATGATAGCCATCATCTCCATTCATGTTTTTAGGGCATTTTGTAATTTCGATAGCTTCCCTGATTATGAGGAAAAGGTCTTTGTTTTCACTTCTTTAAATCCGGTTGGATCCTTAGTAAAGTAATGGAAACTGAATTATTTGTATACATAAAGGGGTCTATCCTCTTAATAATTATAACGGAGTTGACTGCACCCAAATGGATTCAAAAATTCCTGGTTCGATACAACATCAAAAATGGAAACAAATAAACAAACACATAACGTGATAAAGCTCACGCACAAAGCACTTGATGTAATTATTTACAAATTAACGACAATGCATACATTTATAGCTAGTTTTGACGCAAAAAAATAAAGATAAAGATGTATCAGTCACCGTAAGCATCGATGGAGCTGTTATAAGTAAATAAATAAACACGAATCATTGAAAATACGCCCATTAGGACCACTGAAACAATGTTGGAAGATAGAAGCAAAGAGAATAAAAAAATTGCCATCATTGCACTGTTGAACAGGAGATAAGGTGCTGCACAATTTGTCGAACTGTTCAACCAAAATGCACAAAGATGATTCTGACGAATGTCAAAATGTCAGGACATTTCACGCATGTAATAAAACCGGAAATCTACGAGAATAAACCTCACTCGCATCGGGGTAGGAAAAGAAATCTCGAGCGAAGGCAAGACAGGCACGACAGAGGGCGAGCAGAGGGCAGGGAGGAAAAAGGGAAGCAAGGAGGTGGCTGAGAGGTAACGGCACACACTCTCTAAGGATCCAAAGAGGGAATAATAAATTACGTTAACTTTGATATGTGAGGTATCGCGTCAAAAGGGAGCACCTAAGAGCCTCCGAGAAGACGCCAGACGACGCATCTCATTGTCAAGGGAACCACTTTTCACGTTGGCGCCCCTGAAGGAGGACTGAAACTAAGGTGGAGGAGCTGAGGATGGAGGGAAGGGGGGGTTAATGGGGACCGATGTGTGAGGGCGAATGTGAGGGCGGAGGGCGAAACAGAGGAGATGCGGCTGTCCACGTTTGTGCGGAGATGGGATATTGAGAAGGAAGGGCATCACGCGCCCAGCATGAAGTTGGCTGCCTGGGAACAAAAACGCTGCCGTGACTCATCTCATCGCAAACATGCGTTTCACCGAATAGGCGTGTACAGGTTCACAAAGGTTCCCGAATAAAGTACGAAATATCATCGAGGATTTCCTAAGCACTTTCATGCATACTTTTATTTCGAATGCATTCGTTTAATTCCTAAGGCGTGCTTACAAGATGCATGTACCCGCGTAGGTACGAGGCTGGACATATGCGTGGACAAATGCTCCAAGTTAGAACAGGGGCTATTTTCTGGCCAGGCATTCATTCACTTACGAATTTTTGGGAGATTAGACGGTGCAATTTCGCGTGGGCACATGGAGCATGAAACACGGCCTAACGCACGTCTTCCTCACATGTTTACATCAGCAAAGGAAACGATCTTTAAAATGAGAAAATTGACATCAAAGAACTAGTGCAATAATGTAAAGATTAAGGAAGAGCAAGTATGATGCTTATCCGGCGAATTTAGAGAAGACTATTCGTATTCTACAACTGGCCAAACTCTACGTCTCGACTGACTCTACGTTTCGATGTACGAGTTCTTCCATCGTCACTAGACAATTCTCTAAGGATGATGAATGACTCGCACATCGAAGTCAGCAGAGACGGAGAGTTTGACCAAGTGGAGAACCCGAACAGTCTTTACAAACATAGCTGAAGAGTTTGATATAGAGGGTGTGGCTCAGGGAACTGGATTGTGGGAAAAATGATGAGACTCGAAAGCAGGCGTTTGAGATGTGATGGAGTAGAATGGAGAAACTGCAACTGACTGAAAGGAAGACGAACGACAAAGTGCTTGGTAGGTGAGGAAAGGAAGCTGCTGGAGAAGATAATAGGAGACCAGAGTAGATGACTAGAACGCATTAACCGGGAGAGAAAGATAGCCTAAGTGGTGGAAAAAAGAGAGGTGAGACGTATGCAAAGACGAAGAATGCAACTATGAAAGAAGAAAAGGGTCGGTGGCTGTAAAAGATAGCATAGTTATTACTTCTCCCACTTGCGTCCACCTCAACTTGTAGTTCACGTCAATTTAAATGATATAAACAAGGCTTTATACCTGACAGGTCTCTTCATCTACAGTTCTTTTTCTCCCGCCTATCAACTATATTTTCCACAATCACGACCTTCGTTGCCATACTGCCTCTAGATAAACCCCTAGATCTCTCTTTTGAACATTCACTAACATCAATTACTTATTCATCGATTCCCTTCCTCCTTTAATGCCACATGTCTCTTCATTGATTCTCTACTTATTCAGTCCATTATTCTTTCCTTGTCCTCACTCCTGTCTAAAAATCTCCATGCTTGCATCATATAAAAATTTTTAAAAAATCATGATTGGTACCTCAGACAGTTGCAAGGCACATGGTAAAAGAAGACTTCCGTACCTAAGAATATTACACTTCACTAGATAGTGTATAAGGAATAAGAAAAGGAGATTATAATAGTGATACTCAACGTAATGTGTAGCAGATAGTTGATGATTAAAGGAGCTACTCAAGGAAATTACTTGACGACGTAAATGGGATATTTCCCTACCGATCGATACCCAAGTGTCTCCGATTACGAAAAAAGCCTTTCTCAGTTTTCTATCAGAGAAGGAGAGAAATCACAAAAGAGGGAAATTTAAACTCAGAAAAGTGGACAAAAAATGTCCACAGCGGCTCAAATTGCACATTTAAAATTCCTGACAGCACTGAGGAGCGACTTTTCGGAGACGTATACAAAACGAAAATTCAGAGACGTATACTAAGTTCAGCTATTCAAAGGTGATTCGGAGGTAGCACACTCAAAAAGGCCGAGGTAAAATGTTCTCAATGAAATAATGTTACTTCTGCAGAGATTTTGTCGGAGTTCTAATTTTTCATAGGCTCTGGTTCATAATCCAATGCCATTACTCTACTCCATTCTTCATTGTTAGAAACTATGTGCACGTAAGTGACATTTCCACCCACTTAACGCCAATAACTATGGAGTAGCTCATAATGTAGAGTGAGAAATGTATAAATAAAGAGGATGAAGAAAAAAATGAATTAGCATGGGAATGGTTTCAACGCAAAAGGATATCAAGAACCGGAAACTTTATGTCAATAGCTAAACAAGGAGAGGTATATTAAACGCACAACTCATTTGCTCGCACAAACCTACACATCACTGGCTCCCCAGTCAAATGAACAGGCCTTTCAATGCAAAACACACATTCAACTTAGAACAAATATATTTTCATTAGAAAATATTATTAGATAATTCTCAAATCAAAACCTATTCCACGACGAAGATATAAGTAAAAATTTCAAGGTAATGCATCAAAATATAAGAAGATTATGGGAAAATGTTGAGCCTCGAGTAATAGTTTTGTCAGAAATATGAATTGAAGATTGTGAAGTCAGGGCCTATAATATAACAGAATATAATCAGTTTGCTGTATATAATGATAAGTATAGAGCTGGTGGAGTGATTATATATGTTAGAGACGAATATATCAGTTAAACAGACAACTTGAACGGTTAACAGTTGATTTACTTAAAATGACTGTCTATTTGAAATTTTACTTTCCTTTAACTATGATTGAAGTGTATATTTCATTATATTTCACATTAAGTGGACAGCCTCATTCCATTGAATGTTTCTGAAAGAACTGAAGATTATTTTGGTTGGTTTAATGGACGAAATTTCAATGCTATTAGTGACATTTATGTCTCTTAGGCCTAAATAATAATTTTTATCAAGACGACAAAGGCCATTTATGGGATGGAACCATTAATTGGTATTCCAACTAGGTTCACAAAATTTAGTCAGCCATGTTATCATGCTCTTTACAGAAGTTTTAAGATATTGTTTTATTACAAATATTATAATAATAAGTACTAAAACTAAATAATTAATATTCAGTTTAAGTAAAACATGTATTGAACAAATTAGGAATTACTTTAGGTGCTCATTGTGTAATAATGTTAAGTTAGCGCAAAATGCGTAAAGATTGAACGTTTTTTATATCAGATAATTGGGTTTACTTAGTGATGAAAATATCAACAGGAAACTCTACATATATAAATTAACACAAGAGATGATTTCACAATATTTTTTTTCTATTACGATAATTATGTCCATCATCGGTCTTTCATTTTCTCTTTTTCGCGTTGGTGAACTCCAGATTACAATATGGTATATATTGTTGGGGTGGAGCCTATAGCTAAAATATCCAGCTCCTACATATTGCCCAAAAGAAGACGGTTGGAGTAATTTTACTCAAAGGAATATCAGAGAATTCCTTTCACTTATTTAAACGGAGATCCGGCTTGATAGATTACTCTCGAGACATTTATTTTTCAACAAAGTATTAAAAAACTTTTATGATAGGGGGGAGAAATAGAATAGAGCCGAGCGAATATGTATGCAAATTACGAGGAAAATTTGGACTACTACATCCAAGCCTAATAAACAAAATTTTAAAGTCTCATAAGTACCTTGACCCTAAATTGTTATGTTCTCCACCTTCTGAATTAACAACTCCCACCACCACATGTACATTTTTAAGAAATATGAAGTAATTGTTATTTACGAAACCAAACTTTGAAAATTTACTGAAATAGCATCCGTGATTTTATAAAAAAGTTGACTTTTCCGTGTGTCTTCGCTGATGTTGCAATATTGTGTAATTTTTTATTCCTGCTGCATACTGTTGTTTGCTTTCATTTATACATTTTGTTGGGTGCATGAACAGTTTTTGTAAATTGTATGGATACATCTAAATTGTATGCTAGTGATTTGCCTCTTGAAATTTAGATGGTAACCCGAAAAGCGGATAATATTAATTGAGAATCCTAATTCCGTGTTTAAAATTTGGCAAAATGATTTATTGGAATAGTTTTAGCACAAATAGTGGAATAAAAATTAATTATTATTATTAAATAGTTACAACGTAACAGTTTCAAGCAAATGTGGAACAGAAAATCTAGCGGTAGATATAAAAAAAAAAACAGCAATAACTTGGAGAACTTTCTAATGGTTACCCATATCCAACGCAACCTCCAACATATTTTTCTTATTTTCAACCTCTGCCAAAACTTTTCCAGGCGGTAAACACCACCCACGAGCCACTCGAGTCCCCGCCTCTCGAAATCGTGGATATGCCACTCCAAATATTCCATTCGCTTCGGTGGAGAAACGCATGAGGTTTTTGCCCACTTCCCACGACGAACCAACCATTCCAAAGACGGCCAACCCACAGAGACCCTCGTCCCGCGGATATGAGAAAGAAATGTTCCATGAAACCTTAATGATCGAAAAAAAATGAGCGAACGTTCCCCAAACCTTGGAAGGGGAGGGGAAGTTCTATTTCGGCTGTCCGCAGTCACTCTACATGTACCAATTCATCCGACTATCGCTCCATGCAAGAGAAAATTGAGATCGTCTTGCCATGGTCGAAATATTTCCATCTCTTTCCAACTTGTTGAGTAGATGACGTTCACTTCTCATGTATGCGATTCACTGTACCGCAAGATGAGCCGAACTCGGAACGTACGGTGTATTACAAAATAAAAAAGAAACACATGAACCAACCCCTTTTGTCTCCATCCCACTGTAAGAGCTTTGCGAACGTATATAACACAACTGATTACGTTGAATGAAATTTTTAGAAATACCTCGGGGCCTTCGGAAAACGAAATTACCAATGGAAAAGGCGGAGAAATTCCTGCCTGATTACATTTGGATCGCTGAGCATTCCATAGTATGCGTCATGGAGCACGGTTAATAGTAGAAAACAGCAAACAGCACAATCCAATTAAGGAGACGTCTTTAAAACCAATAAGATGCATGGAATGCAAGCTTAGATCGTCATATTTCAGCAAAAGCTCAACAAAGGAAGAAAGAATGTATCTCTGGAATAGACTACATTGGACACGAAAACTATGTAATACGCAACGAAGGCAAAAGACGAAATCCCTGAAAACTGTACAATAATACTTGAGCATACGTGAATATTAGAAAATATTTGTACAAAAGATTGCTTTGCACCTCAACTTTACTTTCATTGTAATAATAAGCTTACATGCAAGGCAGTCACATAGGCGAAGGGGTTTGGAATGTCATAGTAGCATTAAATCAGTTTCATAAAGAATGTATCCCAATGCAGTTTATTATGGGCCCGGGTTTCGATACCGGAAATACCGAGAGAACATCATTAGAGAAACTGGCAACACATAATATTCAGTAAACCATACATACTATCAGATAAGCAAAAAGCACTCCTAACTCTTTGATTGCACCTTTGTAATGCCTCCGTATGACCGCCTCCACGGCCTTATTACTGTATATCGTCCGGGTTGAAGGGTACACACATTTTCAATTAGAAGACACTCACGGCCAGAATGATATGATACAGAAATACCACCGCTACAGTAGCAATTTTTCTTCCCTTTCCACAAAACTGAAATGCCATCTAGAGAGAGACCTTGGATACAATATTAACCTAAACCTACTGGTGCGTGAACTTACCGCATTCACTTCGAAAATTCTCTTCATAACCTATTTCTTGCATTCAAACAATTCCACGCGGAAAAAATACTAAATGAATTCAAGCCCCTCAACATCTCCGTCCAATATTCACGCCTTATTTTCGCACGAGAGGTGCATTCCAATCGTCGATAGCAAGCACCCGAATGGATAGTACAATATTTAACCACGCAAAAGGAGAAAACGAATTGGGAGCAAGCATCGCGTCTCTTCCTTCTTTTCCGCCGGGAAATTCACGGCTCTGCGCTCTCCCCGATAGAACCACCCAAAGCCCATCCGCTACACGTCCAAGTTCAGAATCCTTTTCCGATCACTGGCGAAGAAATTGAAATGAATGGAAAATCAATTAATCCCCCACGAAGCGATTCGGGGAAAGATATGGAGGCGAGAACCTTCGGGAGGACCACGCCCTACCTCCTTGCCCTCGACCATTTTCGCCTGATCGTCCACCGCCTTCCGCCCCCGGCCATTCAACGCGTTTACGCCCGACGGACAAATTTTTATAGAAATGTCTTTAAAATTGGTCCAACAATCGGGCACCACAATAAAACAGCGACGTAGCATTTATAGACTAAACTCTTCTGATGATATAAATTCGTCAATAACAGCACGATTTAAATCTCGTTTCATCGGGTATATAATACGAGCATAAACCGAAGAATGGTCGTCTATTTTTAGACATAAAGAAAATTTCCTCAGCCCTTATCTGGAGATCCAAGTGTGATCGAACGCTGAATTCTGAGTTAAAAGATAGATATTGTCTTTAATTGTCTGATTACGCCCAAAAACGATCTAGTAAATCATTTAATGTTGATAAAAAAATATAAAATAAATTAAAGGTACACATTTATATTCCGGAAAATACGCACCGTTACATCTTACGAAAAATTAAAGAATGTATTCGATCATAAAGAGTGTCTGATTAGGCACCAATCACCGTGGCTGCTGCAGAATGGTTAGACTGCTTCGTGAACGTTAGAAAACCTACACGCTGCTAGCGACTAATGACAAGGCGTCTCATTATTTACCCTTCATCCACGTAAAACTCCTTGTCATGTCTGCGGCTATGCACTACGCTACACTCGATTTTATCTCACTAAGGGAAAAAACGCAAGCGGCTGGAATTGGCGAATTGGGTATCACAAGTGGCCTGGATAAAAAGAAAAGACGCTAGGAGTTCGACGGGAAGTCAAGGCGATGTTCATCTACGTATGAAAGGTATCTGGCGAAGGACACGCGGCAGGGAGGGCTAGTATGTACACCCAAAATGAACAATGACAGGAATGCGACAGGAGAAAGGAATTGGGAGAAGAGTGGAGTGTAAACAAATGTGTGTGTGTTATTGTGCCATTAAGGGAAGCGAACGACAACCTTGGTAACTTGAACTCATCCCTGTATTCCCTGTAATTGTCAATTTTTACGAGGGATAAAGGAATGCTCCATTCATAATAATCGGCAGCATGTCTCTCATTTTTTCTGCATTTTTCACTCCTGCAGATGTTATACGGGAATTAGAACGATATCCTTCGAAGGAACCTGTAACTGGAATGTTCTGAGATCAATTTCGACAACTTCTTGCGCTTAATCTCCGAGTTTCTACCTCGAGCCCAGCATTTAACATAGTGGTTCCAAACTGCATGTTAAATTGAAAATGTTTTCAATAAATCTTTAATAATATTAAAATGTAGGGGGTTAGTTGAGAGAACACAACTTCATAAAATTTTCAAACACATTCAGCCTTAAAACATTTCGTTACGGTCACCCGGAAAGGTTAAACCGCCTCCCTCCATTACACCTCCATCACAACCCTCTGCCGCAGTTGCTCTCCAAACTCATTCATTATCCCTCTTCCACCCCCGTATTTCCTTAGAACCTAGCAAAATAAAAAAGGTTCCACTTCACCTCCTTAATCAACCCCGTTTAAGATGGCGAAATTTCAAGAGTAAAAGTCCAGACGCTTCTACACAAAGCACACTATCTCCTCGTCGCTTCCTTCTTCCCTGCCCGTTGCCGAGGAAACCATTCATTAGGATCTCCGTGATTAACCCGGAGAGGAGCCACTTAAAAAGTCTAAATTGATTGATTTGACGTTTTCCCTCTTCTCATTGAAAAATTTAATAAGTGGTGTTATCCCCTTTCAACCCTAACAAATAGAAAATTTTGAGATCAAGGATGGAGCGAGAAATCAATGTATGAGAAAAGAAAGAGGTGCATTATACTTAAAGCTTCAGCATACGCTTATAATAATGGCTGTGCAAATGCTTACGCCGCGGGGAAAATGATTTTGTTAAAATAATTTTTAGTATCTATAATTAACGGAACATATCAAAATGTAGTCCTAATTTACTCATCAATTCCCATTAGCCCTTTTCTATCTCCCACTTGCAATGGGTAATCGCAGACTTGGCAGAAGTCCAAATTCCACACTAAGTAAGAATGTGACCTCAATTTCATCTCCGAAATTGAGATGAGGTCAACTCTATACGTTATAGATGTTTGTTCACAGTATTAAAATGTAGGGTTAAGTTAACCGCAAGATGGCGCAGCCCTAATGTTCAAATGATGCTAACAGAGTGTTGGGTACAGCAAAATATGATATTTAGCGGCTAATTGATGAGCAGATTAATCGTTCGAGCACAGTGTCCACATCGGTTGTACCGATGAGAAAATGTTAAGCTGAACTTCTACTGTACTGAACTGAAAAATAGTTGTGGATTTGATGAGCATCCTCTAAACTAAAATGGAGAAAGAAATCTGTATGGCTTATCACACTTTTACCTTTAGTAAAAAGCTTTTTTTCAGACATTTTCCTCATAGTCACCATTTCCCCCAAAAATAACTGTGCGCTAAGTTTATTTTCTTATTTATTACTTGATTTATTTTAGCTGCCTTAAATTTAAACCAAGGAACTAATAGGAGAATCACTTAAGGCATCTCGACAAAAAATTTATTGTATGTGAGTTCATAGCAAGAATAGACGGCTTTTAAATCCTACCGACATGAACATAACACATAGGTAACGTTTTGGAGACAAATACTGCATTCAAATCCTTAATTCCATTTTTCATTCTCATTCTAACCCATGGTGCGCGTAACTTGTCAAATCCTGAAGATAATAATGATAAAAATAACGGTCAAGTGGAGAGGTATCGAGTATCTAGCATGTGATGAATTATAAATGGCTTCATCATACGCATTAGTGGTAGCAAAATAAGATGGGATTAGACAAATTGAGGAACGTGATTATCACACGTAAATGAAAAATGAAGGGGGGTAGAAGAAATGAAAAGCTGCGATACATCAGCACAGAAATACAAGAAAGTTGACCAAAATACAAAAGTGGGCAGATAACCTAGAACTTAAAATCGAAATCAGTCAACAATACACTGGGCATCTATTGAAGGCAGGTGTGAAGTACTGAAATTAATGATATGTGTAAAAATCAATCTCCATCTCCATATCTCCATCTCCATCGAAATCTCCATCGAAAATAACAATTAGCATAACTTCCCTACATGAAAGATAGTAAATATGTCATCAAGCAATTTACATACAGAAATTAAAGAAAATTTATAGGAAGCAAAAAAATGACTTTGTTCCGTAATAAATAGTCCAGCAATCTTCTCTCAGATCACCTAAGCCTCACATCCCACCACCACCACTGGCATCGGAAGGTTCAAATAATTTGAACATATCCATTTAGAGACGAAAAAAATGTGAAACAGCGTTTAGACACAATACTAATACAGTGAAGCGTACATAAATAAAAAGAGGTACCCATAATAATATTCAGAAGATCGAAATAAAAGCCATTAAAATGATAAAAGTAAAACATTATGATAAGCAGAGCTGTCAGTGAATCTACTCGTTGAAATAAATACTTAACATGAAAGTTGCAGATGAAGATGCATATGAAGGATATTCTATTGCAGAAATTCTGCAGAAAGTTGCAGATGAAGGATATTCTAATAAGGACGGATTGGTAACACTTCAGTAAAAACGAGCAACGCAAAATAAGGGAGTAAAGAGTAGAAGTGCAAGCCATCACAGCTGAAATGTATTACAAACTGCAGAATGTCGATGTAAAGTACTCTAATACAGCTAATGCTTCGAAGGTGGAAACTAGCAGCACATTAAGGATGCAGAAGAACACCACACGGCTCCGGTAAGATGGCACTAGAAAAAAGTCGAGACGAAATTACGGCCGAGAAGCTTAGTGATATTTGCACTGGTGAACAAGGGTTCGGTTCCAACCAAAACATTTCGATAACCACTCGCTACAACACTCCACCAACCTTTGCTTTGACTGCCGCCTTCCCTATTCCGCTCTCATATAATATTTACCACAACCAGGTACTCGCAAGGAATAAAAAATGAGCGAGCGTGGTTCACGGTGTTCTTTCGGCCGACCATAATGGAAAGTTATTTCCCTTCCGGTTTATCCCGTTTCGAAAGCTCGGCCGAAAACTCCGAGCAAAACCCGCCAACACATATATATGTACCTTGCACTTTCCCACCCACCCCCAAGCTCTCATACCTTCCCATTATCACACGGAAACTCATACTCCTTTGCCCTCTCACGGTCCCTGAGGGCACTTCACTCGGCTTCCATCGCACTCGAAGCGTTCGGAAAGGGAGAGATGGTCCGGCCTATGACCCACGCCCACTCACCGGCACACGTCCAGCGATTTCATTTTATTCCAACTTCCTCGATATCGTCCGTCAGAAACGTCGCCACTCCACCCCAGTTCTCTCAACAGTGGAGATTATTACGTATATTTCGGTCTTTCTAGGTTTGTAAATATAAATCTACGCCAAAGTGAAAAGGATCTTTCACTGCTCGGCCAGGCTCTGTATATTAATTCATTATTACTTCTATCCATAGCTCTCAACCACTTACTTTCCTATTTTCCTGAACACATCTTCAAAATCATAGTCGTTAGCAACAGAGTCGCCCTAAAGGCCGAACGATAAGTCGATCGTATGTCCTGAATCAAGATAGCGTAGGCATCGCCAGAAGCTTTATCATATTCGCTGTTGAATAAAACAAAAATTTTATATAACATGAATTCCGACTAAATTAAATGTAAAATGCGTTCTTTTCTATAATAAAACGCTTTTTCGAGGTTTTACCTACGTATTTATTTTACTGAGGTCCAACTCTAATGACTTCAAAAATCTTAAGGACGGTCCTGGTTTGCGACCGAGTTGACATTTTGAGTAGAAGTTCAAAAGTAACAATAATAATCTCTCATCTTGGCAACTGTATTTCTATTTTTATAACATAGGATTAAGAATTCCAAGTATTTCAACAGAAAAATCACATTTTCAACGATGCATTTGCCTTCGGCGGTCGGTTTATGAAATGTCTAAACTATATTTTTTACAATAAACAAACTTTTTACATTATCAAGATTCAATACACCGGTTAGTTTCATCACTAATATTATCACGTAACATAACCAAAACCTTTTACAGTGGAAAAAAGTAGTCAAAAGTTTATTTCACATAATATTAGAAAAAGCCAACAAGTAGAAACTGATTCAACTATCTTTTTCCTAATTTTTGTAACCACTTCCCTGAAATATTCTGTGCGTAATGCTTCACTCCAACGCAAGCGAAAATACAAAGAGGATATTTTGCCCTTCTACTGCCAGGGAAATTTTATACTCATACCAAAGGACTGCCGAAGGCCTGCCGAAAAATTTACGAATATTTTTGTATCGCATTAAAAGAATCACATTGTGTTTACTTTTTTACGTTTAAAACTCTTTAGACGAAGAACATACTATTCAATGTAAAAATATTTGATTATGAAGCAATTTTTCAGAAATATAAAATCCTTGTCAAAAACTGATCAGAACGACCTATTTTTTTCGGCTATCAAAGCGAAGGCGTTAAACAATGACGTACCTTGGCATAGAACTTAGTGTAATAAAAGCATTTTCTAATATCTGCTTCAAACATAGATAGTGATGTTGTGACTTGTGACCTGAAATCATGCGAGAGCATGGAATACTCTACTCTTTAAATTTATCTCTCAAGAGGTTTCGATGGCAATAGAAAATGAAATAAAATATTTAAAAACGTTATGCAAGTATAAATATAATAAAATACATTAATGAAATAAATTAAAGCGCCATAAAAAATCAACGTACAGATCTTAAGTGCCCATTTTATAATTTGAGGAGAAGTGCAGCATGATCCCTCTCTCGAAAACTTAATTCATGACCAAGAACGCGAAAGTTTTCAAAATTACTCCGCCTACAATCCGAATCAAAATTAATACCGACGAAATTCAGGAGAAATTCTACCATTATTCTCACATGAAGGACATCGTAGACAATTTATTTTAAACCGCAAATTCTGATATTGTCAACGACGTTCAAAGCATTTCCCTTTTTGAACTAATAACCAAGTAATTAAGATTTAGGCAAAGAGATATTAAAGGCTCAAAAATGAGCAAATTTGAGTGATCTGCGTCATAAGCAATTTTATTAACATCAACACAAACAACGACTGTCGCGAATTCTTTCCCTCACTGTGAGGCGTCCTCCAGGACGCGGATTGAAGTAAGTAATAAAAATGAAGCGCAGCTAAAACAATTTTCCTCTGAAAATTGGTAAAGATTTAAAAAATTTGACGTGTTGGGAAAAATCGGTGACGGACTAGTAAAGGTTGTTGTTTCATTCTAACTCCCGTGAGGAGTACCTCAGGTCGATGAACGATTCTACATAAATCAGGGTAGTGATCGGATCTTTTGTAACGTAGGTAACTTGATTAAGGGGAAAATACAAAGCAAGTACTTGAATTTTCTTTATTATTAAGAGGGTAAATTTAGTAGAAAACAAATCAAAATTCATTTTCAGGACCAGATAGCGATTCAGTCAACAAAATAATGATTTTGGGTCGAAAAACGCTAGACCATTGACCAGTCATTTCAATGGCAGTAATCTCAAGTGCATAACCAGGTTATCACCGATTAGAAAGAGGAGTGGCCACCTTGTCAACTGAATAATTCGCCAGACAACCCGCGCCCGCTTCCTGCTCCCAATTTTCTCACCCTTTCCTTCTGACGACAACCAGGAAAAAGAGGAATCTACATACGTACGCTTTTAACAAGGCCGTCCACAACACCTTTTCCTACGTGTGCAAACACGAAGAGGAAAGTGGAGGGAGAATTTCGGACAAGTCGGATATTTGGTCAGGGCGGGACAACTAATGCGTTTCCAATTTCATCCAGACACTTTCCACGGGGATTGCGATATTTGATCATGGGACCGTTTTTGTTACAGTTCAAACAAATACTCTCATTAAGCTCGGGATGGTGATAAAGACGCCATCTAAAAGACATGTGACACTTTGAGACTCCCATAAGATAACCTATGACTACGAGGGAAAACCTCCTGATAAATTGATAATTTAGCAGAAAAGGACTCCCAACACATCCAAGGATTCACACATGGGTACAGAAGTAACACTAAATAAATATTCGTGAAAAAAATTAAGATGTAAAATAATAAGAGAATACAGCACTAGTGATATGAATGCATTGATAAAAGATGATAATCAAAGGTGAAGCCGACAATTAAGCGTCAAAACTCGGCTTCTGTGGGAGGAACAAATATAAAAAGAAAATACGGATACAAAAAACATACGTGTTTATTTGTCAATTGCTCAATGAATTCAGCGAAAGCGTAAAGAGAAGGTTGCTTTCGAAACACGTTTTCACACTGCAAGACGCTTGAAAACATGTCAGAGCCGGCATGGAATATGATAACGTAACGGTGGAAGGTTATTAAAAACGTTAACATAATCCAGAGAAAGGAAAATTTGAAAGCTATATGTTGACAATACGACAGAAAAACCCCTTCCTTTCGTATAGGGGCAAGTCAGGGCCAGAGTTTGAAGAAATATACAGGTCAATTAGCCTCAACTACCCAAGAGAGAACACAAAACTAGAAGAGCAGACAGACTATAGAGATCAAAACCTAGTTAAAGCTAAAAAGAGATAATCATATAAGATACAGAATCATACAAAATACGGACTTAAAAACATGCTTACCTACATAAATTACTATTATCGCCGGGAAATAATATTAGATGCGATAGAGACAAATGCCTTTATTACATCCAATAACACCTTCACCATCGGTTTCAACAGCTAACACATTACAAACCACTTTGCTCGTTTGTCGGTTGTCAAGCAGATTATAACGCAGACATTTGTGAGTAAATGCACTTAATAATATCACAGTTAGATAAATATTTTATAAATAATATTTTCGGCCATAAAAAGGATTTTTCTGGAATTCTGAGTGATGTAGAAAATGCGATATTTAAAAAATTAATCAAGTAAATATCTAGGACAAAATTTCAAAAATTTAACAAAAATCGCTATTTCTAGCAAAATAATTTTTTGGGTTTGACTAAGCAATCAGCACGGAAAAATTAAAGAGAGAAGTCGACAACCCTTTATAAACATTCCGGAATATACTTTCATAAGGAGAGGATAGAAATCGATACCTTACACCGACTTAATACCATTCATCACCTTTCTCACGCTCTATAAAAACTCAAAAAGAACAGTGTTTTAAAAATATATAAAATTTTAAACCATAATAAAGTCACACGAAACAAGACTTTATATTTGTAAAGATCTCAATCAGCACAAATTGCAATGAAAAAAGGCTCGATAGGGTCGAACTTCATTTCATATAAACGTGTAATGTTTAAGAAAGGCACCACAGCATTCACATAAGTACTGCATACATACGGACATATATGAACGTTGCAATCGCGCAGAAAAGTATGCAAGACAAAATACTGAATCGAAATATGAAAGTGCCGGGCAATATTAAAAATTGCCTCTGTCGACAAGGGAAAAATAGAGGGCTCCGAACAAAATTATCGCTGGCGGATTTATGAGGTCATATATAAATACAATTTATAATAAAACTCCTAAATTGCGAGAAAAGAAATGATTTCTGATTCAAAACGATTTATATTCTCTAAAATACTTATGGATAATTCGAAAATAAACCTCGATCATAGTGAAGTACTTCTAAAAAATTAACAGATTGAACTTCGGATTTCTTACACTGACGCAAAATCATAAAATTCATTGATTATACATCACTCGAGAAAGGATTGCTTATTCGCTACAGAAATAAACTCAGCATTTTGATAGGCACATGGAGTCTTTTAGAAAAGCGTATCGCAAGAGCCTGAATACATCTACTAAAGATCAAAGTTCAATATCCGCTACGACTTTTGGGTAAGTTCCTGGGTATAGTGCTCGAGTAAAATGCTTCAACTTGAGATCAGACTCAAAATGAAATAAAAGCAATTTTTCACCTAATGTTTATTTCAATGTCACTTTGACGTATAGAGTAGCTGTTTAAAGAACCCTTAAAACTATTACGCGGGATATTACCTCTATTACAGGCGGATAGAGCGCATTCAACTAATTGGATAAACAACAGTATAATTAGAAATTAAAACTGAGAGACCCGTTAAAATGGAGAATTAGGCGCCGAGGCTGAAGAAAAATCCATTGAAAGTGAAATATTGGTATATTATAGGATATGCGCATGTTTATTTAAGAATCTAATTTTATGTTACGGAACAGGAATAAATTTACATCATCGGGTACGCCTGCGCAAAGTGATTCACAGGGGTCCTCACCCTTGCCATTTCATGATTCCTCTTCCGATAAATTAAATGCGGTCCCTCATTCTATCTTTCCTCTCTGAAACCTTTAACATTCTGACTGTTCTTTCACCTCACATCTCTCTAACATTAATATAAATAGGATTTCCCTGGTTGGTTGTGCCCCGATGTTTTTAAGTCCCGGGACAAAGATCGGATGTGCTCCAGCGTCATCACGGCCCTGATTAGGAGCTAGGTTATAATTGTCCCACGTCCAATCAACATTCGCACATCTTTGGTGATGAAAAGAAGTATGCTAAATGCTCAGAGAATAACCCTCAATTGAACACCGTACCACAGCAGTGTAACTAACTCCCGTTCCAATTCTCAAAAGAAGGCAAGCTACCGATTTCGGGGCTACAATCTATTACCAAGAGTATGGGGAGATAATCTTAGCTTTAAATGTCCATCTAAAACTACCCTAGCGGTAGACTGGTCAGAGTAAAAATGGGATAGTAGAAAATTTGGAGGTTTCTGTACAGGTCGACGTACACCACTGAACATGAGCGTAAATCAAGGCCACTAGGAATGAAATACAGAGTTGTAAAAAAAAGAGAGCTTAGACATTGTAGTTCGGGAGAGAAGATCCCGTTTCAGCTGGGCATTGACGGCTCAACTCCACGATGACCCCTGGAAATTGGAAAAGGTGTCTCAGAAATACTGCCGGAAGCGACGACATAAAACCATTACGCCCTCCACAACTCGTCTTCAGCCCGCCTCCAAAATGTGGCTGCCCGAGTTTCTCCAGCACTATTCATCCCGCTTACTTATTTATTTTTACCTAGGGCGGGGGATGACATGCTGTATACTCTCTGCACGAGAGAGGATAGAAGAGTAAATATAAGAGAGCACACGGCTAAGGTGCCGACAGGAAAAAAATAAGACCCCCACTCCCACATAGCCTCAAGGGTCCTACTCGTTGCTTCCTCGTCGTCCCTGAGAAAAATATTGCTTATCCTTTCATTTCTATCACGTCTCGGACCGAGCCACTGGGTATTTTCAGAGCGGTGACATGACGGAATTTTGGGATCATTGAAGTAATGGACAGTAATGGGTGAGTAAACTTTTTCGACGCGGCGGGTTGAAAAGCCAGGAGGGAACAAAAAATGAAGAAGTGCAAGAAAAGGTCGCCAAACTACATTTGAAGAGGGGAAATTGGCAGGATAAACTTGGGAGGGGAAGAGATAGGATAACAACTTTACGTGAGGCTGAGGGAAAATTTCTTCCACATCCACAGCATTGCCAGAGACAGAACTAAGGGAGGGACCTTAGTAAGATTGATATAAAATTGTTAAAGTACTCATAAATTAGTCAACCAGAGAGAGATATATTCTTTAAAAATGAAATAAAGCGGAGAGTAAATAATATGCTTATACTTTCTATTTGTCTAATGTTACGAAACATATCAAAGGAAATATTCCGCCTAATTGCGGTGGAAGCGTGATTTCCGTTTATTTAAATGACGGAAGACGTTCATTACATAAGGCCTAAATGTAACATGCTTTTATGAAAATATCCAAAGAACCTCGATCGATCACAACTAAGGGAATTGACATGCTTTCTCCGTAATGAAGACTTTGTGACAACTTCACGATGAATCATAAGGTAGCTTCAGCCTGGTAACGCGAAAACATCTTTTTCTGCACTATTATTTCACTATTTCTCATCCACCGCTTTCAAATAATACAGCAAATTCTAGGATACCTGTTTGAGTGCATTTATTTCATTTCAATGCAAACGGACCGAAATTTAACTTATATCAGCGACCCACAGGTGAGAATTTTAAAACAAATGGATCAACTCTACCGCTAACAGGAAAAAACCAATACTAAAAGAATATTTTCAAAGAGAGGTCAAATGTGATATCAAAACTCCTTCCACAATTTTTTTCACAAATGGCACGATATTTCACCAAGTGGAAATTGGACAGCGACACAGATGACTATTTTGGAAGTATATAATACACGAGGTGCGTAGGAAGTAGAAGACAGCAACCTTTCACCACTATCCGACACACAATTTCCCACTCCCATCACCCATCCCGTTGGCTACCTCACGGGGGATAACCTCAACTGTATCTCGCGGAAAACTGCCTCAGGGCCTCACCACAGCCTCCTCTCACAAGCCGATGGCCGCTCCATTCCAACTGCTTCCTAGACCTGCACACTTTCACGACTAGCGCCCTTTCTCCCCACCCCCCCCCCCACCCTCTCGCCGGCCGAAGGTCCCTCGAGAACGCGATGACCGAATAATGTTATCCAAGAGACGCATTTCTTTCCCTTGCATAAAAACCCCATTCCGCATTCAACATTCGAGGCAGGGCTTGGTGGCTAGGGAGAGGTAAGGTACTACGAATGTCTCGTCGACGACGTTGAGGCCACCGGAATGGAATAGGTAGGTATCCACATTACTCGCGCCGGTGGATGCCTCAGTTGCCCCATGCGGACTCCAATCGCCCCCTCCCGCCCCAGCCTCATTCCCTCAGCGTATAACTCTCCACCTTACCTCATAACGGGCAAGTGAGTTGCCATATTGCGGCCGGAGTGGAAAATTCCCTCGGAAACGACGGGAGATGTTTGTCTTATGTTTTATCGAGCCCACCTTCCTTCCCGGGGCTCCCTTTGCTTTACTTTCCGCTTCCCTTAGCCTTCAACGTTATAGAAGTGGGGTGCCTAACATTTTCCTCCCCAAGTCCTCGCTGGGATGAAACCACCACGTTCCTACGATAAAAGAAAAGCCACTTTACGCACACGAGCTAAGAAAAACCTATTTTTCAGGTGAAAAAAAGAAAAAAAACGAACTATCCTCAGTGGTATTGTGGTTGGCATCCGTCACGCGGGAAAGCGATTTTGAATTCCCGAAAGGATTTTTTAATTTCTCCAGACCGTTTCATATTTACCGTATGTACTTTTGGAAAAATAATTATCTCCGAGCCTCCATTTTCTCTCCAGTAGTATTTTGTTAGCATTAGTTTTATTGCTGTTACATAATATTTTGTATTATTATTTGAAATATTTTATCCCTTAATGTACAACCTATAGACCAAGGATGGTTCTTTCTGGATAACTGTCAAATCAATAAAATAGGATACAGGCCCGTAAAGACGTAGCTAGCAAAGAAAAAAGAAAGGATGCCCACGTACAGCTTTTCATATAACAGAAATTACTCATGGTATGCATTATTCTACAAAATTATTAAGTACCTGATCACCAAACTAATGACAACATCTGACAGGCAAAAATTTACCACAAAAATTAAAGGTACCTAGCAACAAACATTTTCAAATTGGAAAAATATTTTGGCATCATTTCTTTCAGTTTTTTTCAGTTACCTATTTCAAGACATCAAGTTGACCAAGAAGTAGTTCAATGCTCTAACATGTTCCCTCATTGATAATTTAAAATACTTTTTCCATTTGATTTATCGGATATTTTCAGAAAAGATACAGGATGGAGTCTAACAAAAAAGTAGATATTGTAATATATTCAAAATATCGTTACGATATGCATTCCTATCACTAGCATGAAACTAGTTTTGGCAGGTTAAAACTCGTTTGATACCACGGACATTTAACATCGTCCCAGAGAGAGAACAGCATGAGAACTACTTGTGATTCACATTATCATGGAGATAAATACATTTTAAGAAAATATCACAGGTTTGATTTCGGTCGTCAAAATTTTCACCAGGATTCCTCGATAACCACTTCTTCCTCAGGTTCCCCTAAATATCTTCTCTTCTACCCTGAAATTATTTCATGTTCACATAAATGCATGTGATTGAATACTTTGTCGAAAAATCATATGTAAAAATTCTGAAAATAACAGTCCTCCATGCAAATATTTACTTCAAAGAACAAAATTAGATTAAACTACGTAATTAACCTATTCGAGCACGAATTCGAGCACGAACGTCACATACTGCCGTTTCCCGCCCACTACTGAGGCGGCGCTCAGAATGTGCTGTAGATGCAAATCTACCTGACCTTTTAGGAGGGACGGGTGGATGCAACCCGCAAACTCTTTTTCCTAACGTTTGCATCGGGCTCACTCACTGCTCACAAACGAGAGGATGCATAATTACGTCTTTTAAGGCAGAGGAGGCTGGAGCACCGCGATTACTGGCCTCTCCCTTCATCCGAGGCCACTCCATTCCACTTCAAACTGGAATGATTAGGATGCTAACCCACAAGCAAACGCCTATTTGCACACGGAGCAAAAGAACCTCCTCCGCAGAAGAGGCTGAGAGGCTTCCCCCGCCCACACAGGTGCCGGACCTTCCTTTTCCCCCACGGAAAAGAAGAAACCATTATGCGGGCTCCAGGCCATCGCTACTACTTTTTCCCCCTTCATCATCATCATCATCCTCCTCGCTCTCCCACAGACCCAAAAGTATTTTCGAAAACGCCAGTCTTCCGCCGGAGCGAGAGAGGGAAGCCGGAGCAAGAGAGTGAAACGTTCCCGAGGCGCTCTGGGGAAAACAGAAAAGGGTTCCTAAGGATTCTCTCACGCATGAGTGGACTGGTTGGGGAAAGGGGTTCCTCCTCTTCCCCTAACTCTCCACTGTGAGGGAATATGCATATGCCTTCCCATTCGCGGCACCCCCGCTACCCCCTTTGATCCCCCGCAGGGAAGTGGAGAAAGGGTAAAAGGGCTCGGTGCGGGACGATTAAGGACGCAGGAGGGCGCCCTCATGCGCCGGTCAACCACTTTGGGGGCGGGATTGAGCAAGGGAGGGGAGGGGGAACCCCGTCGCCTATTGTGAACGCACCGCACCGGGGGTGGGGGGGAGGAAGGATGATGGGCGAGCATGCGATTGGGACGATAGGCACAAGACGGGGCGGAAAAAGAAGGGAACTGGTTAGTGCTGAAACCAGCGCCGTATTCTTCTAGTCCATTCCTCCTCCCCTTCCCTCCCACATCACGTGAGCCGTCCCCTCGCCCGAATACCCCCAAAAACTCTTTGATCCGCTCAAATGACCCGCGTAAACGCTCCTCATCCACGGAGGGCCACACACACACAGCTCCGGTATCCCACGTAACTCTATGCTATTTCGCCTCTTCTCTTCCTCCACAGGAACACAAAGACCGACTATGTTTACGCTCCGCAGTACCACCAATACTGCCATCTAGGTATACAAACTCTCAAAGAACTTATTTCATGAGAAGATCATTTGAAAATATCAAAATTATGGGATTCCAGGAGCCAAAGGTGGTTCTACTGCGATTGTGAGAGCTATAGCCTATGATATGCTTCAGCTTTTAGACGTGAAAGTCGAGGAACAAGATGCGCGAATAATTTCGCGAAAACAAAGTATTCAATTAACTTTACATTTCCATGCATACTGGACCAATGGATTTCGAAATGCCATTTCATAATCTTCTCGAATCATCAGTAATGATGACAGAATGAGACAATTCACAGCAAATCTGTGTAAGACCAGGAGTAAGAGGCCACGGCAAAAGAGGTATTGCATAGGTGTGTTGAGGTTCATATATGGTGCGTTTAAGGAGGAATCTGCTTTGCTTTTCGAGGTGATTGAGGACATGAGTTCAATTTTTTTTATTTCTGATGGATATACGGTCACAATTATTTACTATGGAGCAAAAATTTTAACCAGTTTCCCAGTAGCTGATAAAACGATGGATAATAGAGTCCCATATAAACAATAAGACTACATAAGTGCCAATAACATCCTAACGTTGGTAGATCAATAAATATCTTATATGCGGAGAGGATATTTCTTGGATCATTTCAATTGACGTAGGTCAGTGTTATTAAGCACTTCATTGAAACTGAAAAAGCTTTTGATAGATTATTGGCACTACCATGGTTCCATACGTTAGTTGTACACCCTTTTCCACATGCTTCAAATCATATCCTCTATCACGCAGGAGTAACGAAAATTCCTCCTGGAACGCCCAAGAGCATACACGTTTTACATATACGTGATCAAATTGAACGCAAAAGTGTAATTAAAAAGAATTTCCTAAATATAGGTGAGCAGGTGTATCGTGGACGCTGCATCTTTCACCCAGGGCGCCAAAAAGGGTAGATTTGGCTCTGATAAAAACGGCATCCTTTTGGATTGCATTGAGTTAAACTTAAAATTAAGTAAACTATAAATAATTTTGTCATTACCATTGGTCCAAGATGAAAGGTTCTCGGTTTACCGTACAACTTCTCCCGGGAATGCAAAATCGTAAAATTTACCAGGAACGAGCGGGAAGTAATTCCCGCCTACAAGCAATGGGCACAGGTATCATCCTTTCCGTCGATTTTTCCGTCACTCTCTTGCTCTCACCGGCTGATTCTAATGTCACTCCCAGAGCCTCCAACTCTACCACTGAAACCAACGCACAAATCAGGCCTCCCCTCGCAGAATTACCACTCGTGATACCTCCGAACCCAAACGGACGATTCGTGCAGAGTTCTGTCGGATCTAATGCGCCCTTGATTGCCTATTACCGGATATTTGACGGGCGCTCCGCGAGGAAGGCGAGGAGGTGAGAATGACGTATTCGCTGCTTCCTCCCGATTTCCATCCAACTCTCTTCCCCATTGGAAGACTCAGGCATTAATGAAATAGAAAGAAGTAATCTATGATAATCTTCAAACGTAATTACGTTAAGAATCTTCAAATTTTAATTGTCAAGCTAAAATATTCAACGCCGCACTTTTGCATACGATGAGTACAAGGGGAAGGTGAAGCACGAATCACTTTGACTTAGAACGAAAAGGGAAAAACGGGAAAAAAGTCGGACTTAAGATGAGCTCAATATTATATCGAAGCTTGCTGTTCCAGCTCAAAAGCCATTGATTGCTGCCTCATCCTAGCATCGCAACAACGAAAATGGAAATATAAAACATAACAGTAAACTGGATAAGGAATAAGGCAGAAAGGTGGAGTAAAAAGATGTCACCAATGATTCATTCTAAATCTAACCAATTAATCGTACTCAAAATCGACGAAGAACACTTAAATATTCTTCCCATTACACTGAATTTCTCAAATCAATTATTTTAACGTGGTGATAATCTATCTAGCAACTCAATAACAATGCCAAACAACATTCACACAGAGGATAAAGGAAAGCAGCAATTTTTAGTTCCAAAATTGCCACCAATAATTCCGTATTTCCCGGAGATCTATGCAAGATAAAAATATCAAAACCTAAAATTGTTTTTCGTTAACATGTGAAAGCCCCGTAATTTGGCCCGATGAACAAAGTGAAAGCAGAGTTTTTATGTATCAGATATCAAGTTTTGCATTCATCTTTAAATCGTTAAAACTTCACTAAGAATAATTTATGAAGACAGAAATCAAGTCAACTAAAACCAATATCAATGAAGTGGAGGAATTCTAATCATATTTCCGACTTTTCATCGATTGCAGATGTAATACAAATGACAATTACAGCTGGATAGTAGGACCACGGCAGCAATATTTTTGTCCTCCAGAAAAAATTTAAGTCAGGCTGATATAGTACAATGACACACATTATACATCATAAAATATACCTGTCGTAAAAAAAATTAAGAGCCGAAAATGACAGTTACCTGATCTAATTGTACAACGTCCAAAATACCATGAAGAAGAATAATGTCAAGAAAAGAAAGAGTAAGGAATAACAAATTATTCTACCAGTGCATTGATTGGGATGATTTACACATAATATACCTAAAATTTTAAAAATGATCCGGAAATGCTCAACTTTCGCAAAACGTAGCAGTTATGAGAACGCCGCAATTCCATGTCAATACGGATAATTTTCTTTTTCACTCGGAGAACCGCCACTCAATTATAATCTATTTTAATTATCTGGTCAGTTGAGTATCCAATTAGGACCAACCTCAACTCATACTACATAAACGACTTTAGGTTAAAACACTCAGGCACAGGCATTCTACATTATGCTACGAGAAACAATGCCAGGCACAAGGCAACAAAAACTTTTCGGGTCATCTATTAAAGCGGAGGAATGAATATTCCGCGGGAGGGCTCTCGACCTTATTACGTCAAATCTGAAATTGCAGAGAGAGTAACTCAATGATACCAGGCCACACAAAGCAAGAAGCTATACGCCAAAATGGGGACTTTTGATGAGGCAATTAAGCGCCCAAAAATCAACAAAGACCCTAATGGCTTAAGTCGTTTTACTTGATTAAATTAGGAATTAAGCCACTTCACAAACTATAACAGAGAAATTGAATCTTTAATGTATAGAGAATGCTACTCACGTAAATACGCGTCGCTTTTTTGCAAAAATTTATCTACGTTCGCGGGCATCCACACGATATTCGTTTACAATACACATCAACTTAACTAAGATATGCCTCAAAACGCATTAAATAAACGACAGGATGACATCGATACTGCATTCGAAGTGGAGAGCCAACGGAGTAAGACACATTGAGGGAGCGAATCGGGCAATACTGTTTACTTGGCTGACAATTAAAGAGAGCTTTTTATTTCGATTTACACGGGATATTAATCATTCAGCACAAAAGCAATTCAAAATAGCATACACTATAATATTTAAAAACTCTGAGCACAGGGTAAATATTTTGTAATTCAATACTCGATCATTCGCAGGTATTTTTTAATGCACCGATACAAAAACTTCAAGCAATCAACTCACACAGCTGTGGGCAGCGATTGTTCCGGGTTTCCATCCGCGTGTATCCATTATTTCGGACAATATTTCGCCAACGTTCCAGTTGGCTTCCTCAGGTCCACTGAAGTGACGATGCAGGAATTGGTCCTCTTAATATACACGTAGTTTGGCGCCAAATTTGTGGAGGTGTGCTCTCATTGGTTGGACTCTCTGAAGACCCGTTTCCACGCGCTGGCGAGGGTGTAGCCGTCTTCGCGGTTGAAATTCGCAGGTGTTTTTGCGATTTCAATTGCTTCCCTGATGACTCTTGGGTAATAGCGGCCTTCTTTATTCAATAATGAGGCGTTGTCAAAGTCAATGCTGTGGGTCGGTCCACTCCATTGATGTTCAGCCACCGCTGACTGGCTGAATTGCCTGTTTTTTGCGGCCCTTCGGTGTTCTTGCACTCGGCATTTCAGAGCTCTTGAAGTCTGGCCGATGTAGGAATTGCCGCAACTACATTTTATTTGGTATACTCCTCCATAGATGGCCGAAGGGACTCCTCCGAAGGGCCGCAAAAAACAGGCAATTCAGCCAGTCAGCGGTGGCTGAACATCAATGGAGTGGACCGACCCACAGCATTGACTTTGACAACGCCTCATTATTGAATAAAGAAGGCCGCTATTACCCAAGAGTCATCAGGGAAGCAATTGAAATCGCAAAAACACCTGCGAATTTCAACCGCGAAGACGGCTACACCCTCGCCAGCGCGTGGAAACGGGTCTTCAGAGAGTCCAACCAATGAGAGCACACCTCCACAAATTTGGCGCCAAACTACGTGTATATTAAGAGGACCAATTCCTGCATCGTCACTTCAGTGGACCTGAGGAAGCCAACTGGAACGTTGGCGAAATATTGTCCGAAATAATGGATACACGCGGATGGAAACCCGGAACAATCGCTGCCCACAGTCAGAATCTCCGCGGAAGCCTACTGGAAAACTCACACAGCTAACACACTTTTTTCACTAGCATTAGCAAAGTACATAAGTTCATTTCGTGATATGTAGGACCTCACAATTAAACTAAATTTGATTTGGGACAATTTTGGACGTGGTACTCAAAAAAAAGCAGGCACTCAACACCATTTTGCTTTTTTAATACATACTTATCACTTCAAAACCACACATATCACAACGGATTTTAATAACCTTTATCAATATAATATTAACAGTGACACCCAACCAGACCTTCAAGATTAATTAATGGCCCCATGCCCCCAAGGGTTGTGCTTAATTTTTAGCTAAATTTAATTGATTCCTTGAAACAGAAAACATCGAATTATGTAAGGTTAAATGCCATTCAGTTAGAACCGACAACATTCAAACCTTTCCATATTCCGCAGTGTACCCGTAATAATTTCCGTAGAGTGTCCTTAAGTATGTTTGTGTTCTACGCGGTAGTATGCCAATCACGACGGCCAATGAAGGTAAAAACTAGAATTTTACATAGAATCTCGCAATTACATCGCACTACATTTCCATTGATCATATACAATTTTTATATCAATAGTAACATAAGATTTGTATCGTTTGTGGGAGAAGACGACATTTGAAGTTGAAAAATAACATTACAGCAGACAGGTTTTAACCAACTAATTTACTTGGGTTCCACAGCAATCACGTTGGGTTAATTCAAGTTTTGTTACATTACATAATAATAAGGATGCTGGATAACGCAGAAATATTTTTCACCAGGAGAGCGTTCCATCACAGAAAAGCAAAAATTCTCTCTTAACCTCCCATTTCTTATCCAAAGAATTTTACACAAGTTTATTAGCACATTACATCAAAACATCTTTTAGCGGCGAAGCGTAAACGTCGGCGGTTTAAATTTAATTAAGAACCACATTGTCTCAAAACGTAAGAATGAGGGTTTGCCACTGAAAACTAGAGAACGCTGAGCTGACGCTGAGTCAAAAAGGCTGAGCGTCGCATATGGTAACGATGTACTACTGTTTGATGGCCAACATTCTCCGCTTTTACCACCACCCTGGGCTCTTCATCCAGAAATAGGAGGAGGAACGCATCAGGTCTGGGAAGGTATAGCTATCCTCACTCAAAGAAGTGTATCAATATTTTATTTACTAACCCAGACCGCAATCTATTTCGGTCAAAATGTATGTATCGCTAACCATTCTCGAGAAAAATGTATACTGCTACCTTCTCCTTACGGAGAGAAGCATTTTTTCATGCCATAAATAAAAAAATAAACTAGGCCCTTGTGGCGGTCCGATCTCCAATAAATGAAGTAACAAGCAAGCATTCCGGCAAAGATAAGACCATCTTATTGTTTGCTCTTCATATTTAAAAAAACAAGAGCGCGTGGACAACGCCGTAAATAATGCGCTATCCGACCGAAATAATTCCCGCTTAGCATGCACGCTGGTCACAAGGTGGAAAAAATTTCTCCTCCGAGCGTGAGCTGAGGACGCTATCTGTCTTGGGATAAGAAAGCATGCAGGATGCGGACGGAGAGGGTGGGTTTTAGGAAGCAGACTAGCACTCCAGCCAGTTTTATCTTCCCGCGACCCCAGCGAGGCGGGCGTGTATTCCGAAGGAGATAATTATGAAAAGTGGGCGAAAACGGATAGCGGAAAACGAAAGACGGGAACACATCGGCCAAAAAAGACCGCTCTAGTTAAAAGTCATATCTGGATACGCGAGGAAAGATAAGGACCGCCACGTTTAGGATTTCCAAGTTCCTGATAGTTTGGAACCATTGGAAATCTAGATCAGAAAAGCATATTTCCCACGTGCTCTCGCATATTCATTATATTTACTTATTAGTCATTATTAGTGATAATTGCAGAAACTTTTGATCTAAACCGAGGCTGTACTAAGAGGGGAGCGACAAGGGAGTGTGCGACCATCACAGAGGTACAGCGTCACTTCACAGAGGCGTACACAGAGGCGTCGCTTCAGTAAAAGGTTAGTGTAAATGAGAGTGCAATGCGTCATAATTTCCAATGACTGGAATAACATTGTAATTTCGATATTGGGGTAACTCCGGCTCAGGGTAAATCAGTCCCTCTCCGACAAACGATACCATTTGGCATGCTTGATGTTATTTTTACGTTTTCTTGAAATGGAATAAATTTTATTGCTATGGGTGTAAGTTGGTGTTGTCGGCCGTTACATGGTGGAAACGATTCATGTTAAAACAATGAATAAACTTGATTTTTCCACAATTGGTTGGGTTGGGTTGGTAAACAAACCATTCAAGCATCATTCACAGTTCTCCAAATATAGTGTCAAAAACTCCTCGGAACTAGCCAGTAAACTAACAAAGTTAGTACTCCCCCAAAAGTGCACCCTAGTCTCTCTCGACGTGTGTAATCTCTTCCCGAGTGTCCCTACAGTTGAAGCACTACAGTTAGCTGAAGAAATCTTGCTGCGGAAGGCAATTCCCACCCCCATCACTAGTGAATTGTGTGGAGCCATGGAAATGTGCGTCTTCCAGAACTATTTCAAATTCAACGGGACATACCATCAACAATCGGAGGGCTTAGCCATGGGCTCTCCACTGCCTCCAGTGTTAGCGGATATTTTTATGAACTCTGTGGAAAGTGATTTAATTGCCTCCTCCAATGCTTTGGTCAAAAAAATTGTCTGTTGGTATCGCTTTTTTGTGTGTGGTCCGGCTCAGAGAGACAACTAGAAAGTTTTCTGTGTTTTTTAAACTCATTACGCAAAACTATTAACTTCACCTTAGAAAGGAAAAAAGAATCCTCTATCAACTTTTTAGATATCACCATACACAAAAATAATCGAAAACTTGAATTTTCGATTTTCAGGAAGGACACATATACTGACCTAGTATTCCACGCGAAGTCAAGACACCACATCTCTCAAAAATATGCTACCTTTCACTCCATGATTCACCGCCTAGTAACTATACCCATGTCAATAAGCAACACTCAAAAAGAACTTTTAATAATAAAACACATAGCAAATAATAATGGATACCCCTCACAGCTAATCGAGAAACTGTATCATAAAAAACTCAATAAGATAGCCATAAACTCCATCTACGGTAGCTCTTCCTCAAACAATGATACGGATGCGAAGTGGAAGAGAATACGTTATCTTGGCCAGTTATCACACACAGTCACAAAAGCCAAAAGCCAATAAAATAAGACCAGCCTTCTACAATTAGGCAAATTTGCTAAATCCGTTATCGAAGACGAAGGATATAATCCCATTAACAGAAAAGAGTGAAGTGTACCGGCTTCAGTGCGAATGTTCTGCGGTTTACATGGGCCAGACAGGTCGGCAGTTCAAACAAAAGGTTAAAGAACATCACGCTTGTTTCATAAACTCTAACGAAACATCACAGTTCTCAAAACATCCACGTGAACAAGGACATTTAGTGACTTCATCCCAAAAAATTCTCCACATTGAAAAGAAAAGCCTCCGCCGAGATGCTCTTGAGCAATTAGAAATTTTAAAAAATGTGGGCTCGAAGGACGAAATTGTCAACGATACTTTGTATGCCTCCCGTTCTCCCCTCCTATACCTCTCACTGTTCCGGGCTACCAGCTCATCATAACGACCTCACGACGCCAAACCTTTCCGGCACCCACCACCTACCCCCCAAACCTCCCGCCCCACCAACCTTCCTTCCTTCCCCCCCTCATCCCCCCCTCTTTCACCACCCCAAGAAAACCCTAACCCGCCCCTTCCTCATGTCTGTGTATACTCATTGTGATAAAAATTTTCTCTAGTCACCTGATGATGACCTGAGTGTCGAAACCTAGATAGTGGAAATAAAATAAAATTGTGGAAAAATCAAGTTAATTCATTGTTTTAACATGGGTGTAAGGAATAAATTTTGCTGGATTATCTGACCAACTTTTCTCTGGATTTTGGAACGAGAAAAAGTGAAAATTCTTGGAAAAAAAGGTGAGATGAAGCACCTCTCACCTTCTCATCGCTCATCCAATATAAGATCGTTAACAGAAGCAGCGAATTCGTATGCGAAAACCTCGCCACTCAAATTGCCACAAGGGACGCAGGAAATCATTGAAGAAGATATGGCCCACCAGAGGGAGGAATGGGAGATCCAGTGCTTGACCGCGTTTACCACTGCGATCCTTCTACGGAGACTACTCGGCAAAGTATACCTTCTCCCACACGACATGCTCGAGATCAAAGCGAAGTGTCTGGTGACGCGCACCCAAAAACATTTCTCCATTCAGCGTAATAAGGCGGATGAGGTCAAGGGGATCAAAGAGTTCCACGAGACGTAAGGGTTGAATGGACTGGGTTCAAATTCACTATTGGAAAAAAAACTAACATCATCAATCACAATAAATGAAGATGTGCGAATTTTCGCCAAAACATCATTTATTGAGATAAATTAATGAAGAGCAAGACATTTTATGACTCGCGAATACCCATTCAACAGATGATATGGAATTGATATCAAAATATATTAATATACGCTAATTAAAATAAAATAAAAGCTAATTAAAACGAAATTGAATTATTTCCGACTATTGCAGGTATTAAATGCGAAATGGTTCCCCGAAGGGATAAGGTAGGTTGTTCCACCATTTATATAACGCTTCGCTGGATAACCGACAGATTTTGAATAACGACAACTTGACCTGAAGAAGCGTGTAGGAAATTCGAATAAATATAGTGTGAGAGGAAAACTCAGGAACCAGATAATAAGCCCACGAGTAATAAATGATCTACCTCGAAGAAAATTAGTGAAGAGAAAGTGTATTAAACAAGGTCTGAAGAAAGAGGCACTTTACAAAAGAAAAGGATTCTACAGCAAATAGTAAGTCGTCAGAAGGAGAAAGTCAGTTTCAAAATAACGCAAAATAATACCGCTAGCTACGCAGAACACATCCAGATGCGGCGGCAAACATACGACATTTGCTCAAGAAAATCTATTGTCACGCTATCATAAAAGGCCGGAACCTTTATCCTAGCTATAAGCAACATAGTGATAGCACGAGAGCGTTCCACATTCAGTAATTGGGCAGGATGGAAGTAAAACTAACGTCAACATTTGTGCTTTAGCAGGATTAGCATGCGAGAGAGAATCTCCGGTCGCCGTTAAAATAAAAAGACAACTAGAGTAAAATAAACGGCGCTAATAAGGGAACTCCTCTAAAGAGTGGGACATGACTGATGTAAGGGAGAGTCGAGCAAGGCAGCGCCAAGCGAAGACGAAACGCAAATATTTGACGCGAAGCAGAAAATTAAAAAAACGGGAAGTTCTTTTTCTTTTGCCCGGTAGGAACGAACGACGCGTTTAAAAAAATCCCGGCTACTGAGCGCCATGAGATGAGATTGATTCTGTTCCGGGAAAAGAGGATGAGAGACGGAAGAGTGAAAGGAGACGGAGTGAGCGACTTGAGAAGAAGAAGAATAAGAAGACAACGGAGGTGCCGGAAGAAAGGAACGGGCCGGAGCGGCGGGTCCAGAAGGGGGCGGGGGAGGGAGCAAATAGGGAACATGGGGCGAAGCCAAGAGAGCCATGAATGAGGGAAGTAGTAATAGTAACTTAACTCGGAATGAGGCAGTCTGGGAGCTGCCGAAGGAAAGCCTTTACGATCTCCCGGGAATCCTTGTGCTAGACTTCCAAGGGAAGAGGGGGGGTGGGGTGGATTTCGAGCCGGGAAAGAAGAGCTAGGAGGGTGGGGGACGTTAGATTCGGGTGGGAAGGGGTTTCGGGACGTGGGATGGTTACAGCGTTAGCAGAGGCGGTATTCGAGGCGAAGCTTGCATTTATTGCTAAGTAGCGGGCGCATAAATACAGCGGAAACGTATACAGAGAGAGCAATATGGAAACCTTATTTTCCATGTCCACCATTGCCAGGCAATTCGGTGAAGGAAAGAACTTAATAGAGGAGCATAATATAAGGGGCAATATAAGAACCAACGGAACGACATTAAAATTTCTCCATAAAAATCGTTCATTTCCTCTAAAATAAGGCACAAAAAACTGACAGCATAACAAGTAGGCATAAATATTCCTCTTTCAGCCATCGCCTTTCGAATCGCAAAAATAGCACAACCGATATTATGCCCTTCATCAGCATAGAATAGCACTGAGCTATCCTTCCGAGAACGCATCACCCTAATCACATCCGCGAAAAGGCAGGTTGGTGCTCCACACCCGGTGCCACACGCAAATACGGTGCACTAAGATCATAGTTTACTTCAAAAAATCACAAGGATATGATTTTCATTAATCGGGGAATGAAAATATTTCCATATTCATTTTATTTACCTGGAATATCTTTCAAAAAGAAGCTCATCTGCGAACCACTTCATGAATGACATGTGTGAGTTGGACAAACCAATAATCGAGAAATATTCCTTTCGTGATCCTTGACGTTGAAAAAATTGAATATGCAGGTATTAGGTTAACTTATAAATACTATAGAGCGAGACAGTATCAAGATGTATTGCCCCTCTCAACCTGAAAGTATATTACAACTGTCCCTCATTACACATCGCTAACAACGTCCGTAACGCTGCAAGAATGAAAATTATGTATTCATAGCAGAATCAATTTTATCAATTCATCCATTTAATCAATATAAATATTAACTAAAGTAATACATCATCACTTCTATTTTCTCGCTGTACCACCTCATTCGTATTTAGAGAAATACCTGTCCAAAAGAATATTTAGTGAGCTTGGAGAGGGTCGGATTCAAAAAACGCTAGCCTCCATCTGGATACAAATAACCAACAGCAAATTCAAACTGTTAGGTGAATGTAAAAACTCTCAAAATCAGACGCACCAGTCAAGGGCGAAATATTTAATACCTTCCCTGCCTTCAATAAGTCAAAAGAATTAGCGCCAAAACAAATGGCAAAAAAATCACACAATAGAGCTACGCTGAATTAAGAAAGGGGCTGTGTTCAACGATTGGTTAGGAATAGAAAAAGCGTCGCTTAAATGAGCAAAACTTTGATATGGAAGGCCTCAGAATGTCATCGTAATATACATCTTAAATAATATGAAAGCAATGCTCCTATACACCCTGCAATGGCCTCAGGATATTTTCCCGACAGCTGCATGAAAATAATTGTAATTATTTCTGACATAATCAGCAACATCGAATTTGATTCACAATCAGTCACTTATCAGATACATAAAGGATCCTAAGAGACTGCCAAGTTTAACATTAAACTTTCACTTCCCCTAAAAGATTCATCTCTTTAGTTCCAACGAGTGCAATGAGCAAGATCGATAAACCCACAAGTTGTTAACATTCGGCGCATGGGTAAACGTGTGAGGGAAACGACAGCCATTTTTATTGAAATGTGTTCGTCCTCGTCTAATGGGATTGTTAAAAGTCTTTTATAGCGCGTAAACAAAACGATTAATGTAATAATAGAAGTCGTTTAGATTCGACAACCATTGGCATAAAAACGAGAATACGCAAGAGGGTAAAGAAACATGCCGACAACATCCGATCGTAAATGTTCTGAGGGCACAAACGATGGCGCCGGTGAAAAAATTACACTTCTTATTCATTTTATCTTTTTGTTTTGTCTGGAAACATTCTATACGCCCCTTCGTGCATATAATGAGAACTGAATTGAAATATATCCTAACGGGGCTGTGTTTTTTAGGGAATTTTTTTAGAGTAGGGAATGAAAGGGTTGAAGGATGTTTGGGGAGGCAAGGAGAGTGAGAAAGAGCAAGTATAGAGAGAGAGAGGGAGGGACATTGGGGAAGTTCCTTTTATACCGCCAACCCCTCTTGCCTTCACAGCAGGCCTGCAGACAAGTGACCTTGGGATTCATGCGATCCACCCTTTACAGCCAACCATCCACCCGTTTATGAAGCATCTGCCCATGACGCCACCGCTTCCTCCCCACCCTCTCAGCCAACTGCCGTGCGTGCACCGCGGAAAAAATGCAAAAAGAGAGGAAAGGTTCCACTTTATGCCCTTTTGATAGCCGATAAAAGGTTGACAATATGCATGAGTTTTTTTGCCGAACCGAAAACGCGTCTATTCTCAGAGACATCCGGCCCTTTTCGTTCTATTGACAACGAGCCTCCTCACTCCAGATCAGAACACGAAAGCTACTATCTACCAGTTTGCTTCCGCCCTTCTTAGAGTAGCCTCAAGACTAGTCATCCAATTCTACGTTTTACTCCTAGAATTTACTACAACGCAGGTGGTTTATGGACACTTCTACCACTATCAAAAGCACAAAAAACGTTGACTTACAAACCAGCGCAGCCACGAGCCATTAAGACGACTCGCAGGGCACTAGGCTGATATAAATATTACTTATAGAAGCTACGGTAGCAAAGAGCAGCAAATCACGCAAACAATTTCCCTTCAAAAGTAGCTACTTCTGGGATTTAATATGAGGTGTCATTGAGCAAAGAGGATGATTGGGTGCGAAAATGCAGACTTAATTTAATGCGGAGGGATAATCCGGAGGTTGTGGAGGGTTGTGTTCAAATTCGGTACATCCAAACAGATGGACAGACTACTGTTGGGATTCCAACATACTAGAGGTAGAAATCCTTGAATTCGCTGCTGCATAAATACATTTAAAAAAGAGCAATGGCGTACGCAAGCAAATTCTAGCAGGCGAAAAGATACGGAAACATATAATAAGATTTAGGGTAAAAATCTAATACACTCCTTCGGGATCATTTCCATTACTTAATTAAGAGCGAAGCCCTTACGTTTGAATACACGGGAATCAGAGACCAAGCCACAGTAGCCAGGAGATTCCAAACAAGTGACCTTTGGTATGTGTGGCTGAAGCGTCACAGATTCCAAAGGTCACGAATACAAATACCATCTCCGGCATTCTATAGAAAGTGATTACAGGGACTAGATGATAAGACAGTAGTTAGTAGTACGTATGCCTTAAGAATCAATAACGCCTGGCATCAATTGCCCGTTCAAGAGCTATTGCCAGGGACAATTCGAATATAATCACAAAAAGGAATTGTCTTTCACACAAGAAGCGTAGAAGATAACATACTGTCCCATAATAATTTTCGGTAACGAGCACAGAGCGTCACCAAGTACTTTAAAAGTCCTGGCCGCCAAAATAAGCGTTCTGGAATAATGATAAAGTATTACTGTTTCAAAACTGCAGATCAGTAATTAAAAATCAAAGTTACTCATAAGTTTTTAAATATTTGAAAGCAGAATTCTCAAGTACCTACCGATAATATAATTACCGACCAGCGATTTCTTTGAGAAACGGAGATAATACCATAACCACGGGATGATTGCGTCAATTCGTACATATTCGTACAAACCGAACCTTGGGTGAATGTGGAGTCCATTTTCCACCTCAATACACCCATAATGCTCACTGAAAGAATTTTATCAAATAACGGTGATTTAAAATCACCTCTTGCGCGCATTTCTGTCAATTTTTAAAAGGGTCATGAGCTCAAGGCAACCAATGAATGCCCTGCTATTACAATAGAGCGCTCAGGATATAGGTTATCATTATCAAAGGAAACGGCGGCGCATTACCTCAAGTCATACTCAAGAAATTTCATTTTTATGTCGAGTCAAACATTGAGATATGCTTTACTTTTCTCTTATATTTACTGCTGTCATATTAATGGCTGAACAAGGAAGACGCTCAAGGAATGCATACTTCTCAGGGCATGGGCTCTCGCCAGCGCACGCAGGCTTGCGCCGTTGGCATTTTTAATTTGCATCCCTTGCAGCCTTTATACTAAAACCCTTGGTGTTTTCGACACGCAAATTCCTTTACAATGGTAAGCACGTCTCTTCCTTAGCCTTGTGAGAATAAACACTCCCAAATATGTGCACTGAATTTGACGGAAACAAAGGGGATGATATTAATTCACTGCATTCACGAGAAGAAAGAAATGTGAAAGGTTATGACGGAGCAGCGAAAGTAATTACGCCGCTGAAAAGAGGCAACGGCTAAGAAAATTATGAAAACCTGGTAGCGTTGGATATTTCCATTTTATTAATGCTTACGAATTAATTGGAGACGCAAAACTGATAAGGGCGAAGGAAACTAAGTGATTCTGGCTGGACCACAGGAAAATATTATAAAAAGGGAATAAATACCTTAAACTATTGCAAGTCCCATTAAAATATATATGTATATTAACCTTACTAATACATAAAAATGTTATGGTGTCTGTCTGTCTGTATGTTTCTCCATCACGCAAAAACTACTACACCGATTGAGCTAAAATTAGGCATATACGTAGAAAATATATCTGGTCGTAAAATAGGCTATTTAAAAAAGCCCTAAGGGGCCTCAAAGGTCTGATCCCCCGGGTGGTCCATGCTAAGCATTGGGTTCGGTGCAGTGGTTTCAGTTTTCGATTTTTAAAAGTACTTTCACTCAAGATAGAGGGCTGGGATGTTTTCATCGGATAGTTGAATGAATGAAGGTTCTAATTCTTTCAATCGATTTTCTTTATGCTTCATATTTGTCTGAAAACCATGTTTTTAGCTGAAAAATCTCACATTTTTCTCTGAAATCAACAATAGCTTATTTTCTTAACAACCAGAAATTTGGACGCCTGTTGCATTTAAATATCACGTTTTCCTGCTGGCCCATGATAGCATGTAGAAAGCAAAGCTGCAAAAGAAGGGCCCCACGATAGATTGCTTCGGGGGATAATCGATAAATTCAAGCATATTTATAACAAGCATACTCTTCAATGTCCATTCTCAAAGTAGCTCTCATAGGGGCACAGAATGTATATGAGAGAACACTTACTACACGTACTAAACATATAGAGAAACTAGCAATAGTTTAAATATGAGAGAACACTTACAACACGTACTAAACGATGCTCATAACGGAATTAAATAGATTACACTCGCGATAAAATGTGCAAGAATACTTACGCGCAGCTAATAGTAATAGTAATAATGCCTCTATTGCTACAACAAAGAGCGTTGTTTATCATCATTTAATACTCAAATGTCTTACACGTAGTGGAACCATCTACCTCTCATTACGATTGCGAACTGTTTTTTATATCAAATACTACATCATATACGTTACGAGTTATTTATCTATGTTCAAAATTGTTAAAGTGCAGTTAACTAACATTCACTCAATCATTGAGGTGCCTATTCAATACTCTCACTCGCCGCTGTGTTTCCCTCCTTGGGCTAAAAAATATATCAATCAACATGCCTAATAGAAGAAAGTGTAACCTTCCTAAAAAATCTTTTAAAGCAAAAGGAATATCCACTTTGTGAGAAAATAAACCCTTGCAAGAAAAACAACAAAAGATTAGACTTGGATGCTCAAAGACATGACCACTAGCGATCTAATGAAAGACCTGAAGAGAGGCACGCGCGAAGGGAGCAAGATGCTGCAACACACGCTTCCCAGCGTCATTTCTCCGGTTTCCGGGCTTCACACTTCTGATTTCTATGACAATGAATATGTCACAAGGGCAGGCCCTTCAAGTAGCTGGCTTTGGAAAGTCAATTGGAAAGTCACTGTTTCACACATGGGCAGCTTAACGTGGCTTACTCCCGCGTTTCGTGCGGCAACAACCTTTACATCAACACTCCTGAGGGAAAAGCAGTAAATATACTGTATAAGTCTATTTTCTAATGAGTTAATGCAGATGCTTTAATGATGACCACTGTTTACAAATATTAAACGAAAAATAAATAACAAAAATACAAAAAAGGATACATCAAGAAAAATGGGAAACTAAGGCTGCTTCTGTTACTGAAACTATTCGGAATGAAATAGCGTTAACGATATTTCATTTAGAATAGCAGCCTAAGTCGGTCACCTCCCCGTGCTGTTTCTCGGGTTACGCTGCGAACCACCCAAATTTCAACTCAACCTACGGATGGGTAATCAGCTATATATCTGGTTCAAATATATATCCATCTGTTTCGAAAATTGAATTTGTTTCAGTTGGCGGAAATTGTGATGACGTCACTTCATGCTTCACACCCGAAAGAAGAATGGGCAATTCTGCTCAATGAACGATATCCGTACATGAAAATTGGCAAGTGCACTAAGAATCACCATAGATTTTAGATTTAGTAACCGAAACCAATGATTATGGTTACCCATTACACCATATGCATAGGTCCAATAAACATGGCTACTGCTGCAAAAGCTCCTTTTGACGTTTTCAACCGCTGGATTGCATCCTACTCGCCGATTCTGATTAAGATACTGAACGCACATATCGACGTTGAAGAGGGAAACTCAATTAAGTCATTGAATGCAAATATATACAAAAACAAGTATGTACAAAAGGGAAACGATCAAGCTTTTAATTCACTAATAAGACGTAGAGCTCAAGAGAACCAGAGGGACGAGTTAACATCTATGAACCTGGGTGCTATTTAAGTAGTAATGAGTCTGCGTGGCCTATTTTTGGGTTTCCCGTGCATGAAAGAGGACCAACAGTCACTAATTTCCATGGCACCAGGAAAAAATGTTAGCGTTTCTACTACAGTGAACAGAGCGTACAAGATAGGTTACGAACTCCTCAAATGACCACACTGATAGTATTCTTCAGGCTTTGTGGTTTTATTGTAGAATAAGTTGAATGTTTTTCACACCCATTGAATTTCAACGGGTACATTCCGCAAGTTGAATATAAAGGCTTCCAAACAGTGTGTTATCTTCTTATGACACATCCTCTTGAAACCAAGAGCGTGAGAAAAATTATTGTTAGCGGAATTTTCATTATGCTAATTCTTAACTTCTCTATTTATTAGAGAAATTTTTTGACATAAAAGGAATATGTTAAAAATATTTCGCTTCATAATTTACTTCAGGAAACTAAGGAAGCAAGACTGAATTGATAAAAATGGTACAAACGCCAGCCGTCTGCACTCCACCGGCAATTTACAAATCACGCCAACGGTCGCCCAACTTGTTCGCGGTGTTCCCTAGGTTCTTCGGAAAGACAAATTGCTGCAGGAGGAAACGGAGCACATCCGCAGAGAGTATCTTTTATGCCGCCCCTTGAAGTAAAAAGCGGAGAGAAGTCAGCATAGTGACGAACTTTTGGAGATCGTTTACGGACTGAATCTCTACGTCGACGACGCCGCATCCAAATTTAGGTCGGCAAACCCCCCTCTCCACCGCCCACTTTCTTATCTCCCGAAAGTCCCCAGCGATGAAGAAAAGGAAGCGTCAGGCCTAAAGCGAGGCGACCCACGTTTAAATATCCGTCCGCGGAACTCCATTTTACGTCACACCGAAAACCTCCACACATCCTACTCCCCAGTCCCCAACTTGGGACTCATATCCTCCCTCCCGTCCTCCCTGTGCTTACGGTGGGTGGTTCTGACCTCCCAGGTCAGTCGTTCAAATTTTTTGAAAACTGGAATTTATTTATTTTATTTATTTATTTATACTCACAACCCCGAAAACAGCACAATAAAGGCCTTTTATATCGGGTGTTTTAACATAAACAAGAGACGAAACCGCACACCCATGTCCTGGGCATAGAATATTCTACCCAGGCGGGACTCGAACCCGCGACCCTCGAGTTAGCAGGCGAGGACTTTACCCCACCGCCACTGGGGCCGACTCAGCATACATAGGCAACGGAATACAGCATCTATGCGCGTCGCGTCGGCCAACAACTACCTAAACTGGTGGAAAATCCGAGAAGACTATATTGGTATCATACGCCGGGAAAGAAAAACAAATCATATAATTATTCAATTTTCCTAGACTTTTCGCTCCTTATACACAATTTTCATCAAATTCTTGAATATGCTTTCCCATTAAAAATCAAGTTTTCTGCTGTAGTGTGAGCAGTAAGATATCCATATGATCTAATATCAAAATCGCCACTTTCACAGCTGAATTACAGTGAAACTAGCCAGGAAACGCTATTTTATTAGCATAGCAATGTATATAATTCACTAAATAGATGCTGTATTCCGCTGCCTATGCATGTTGAGTCACGACGTTTCGATGGCTACCTCCACCATCGTCCTCAGGGCAAGGACGCTGAGGACGATGGCGGAGGTAGCCATCAAAACGTCGGCCAACAACTACCTAGACTGGTGGAAAATCCGAGACTTTATTATGAATAATTATTACTCATAGGCATCTTACCACCCATTTTATAAAGTTATTAGCTAATTCTTGCTGTATTTTAGGTCAAAATGCGGTAGTTCCATGTAAATGAAGATGAAGTCGACTCCTATGGTTGGAAAAATGTGGTAATCAAAAATATACTCCTGGAATAATCTGCATATTCTGTACTTTAATTTTGGTTTTGATGGGTAACCCATTAAATCAATGAGAGCGGGATTTTTAAGATTGAATAAATATAAATGCGTGCCTTAGTATTTGTCTTGACTGGCATAGTCAATTCAGAGCCACCGTAACTGACTTGCACTCCGCACTCGCACTCCCCACCCACCCAACCCAACAACCTCCCGCTCCCAGCCTCGACTGAACCGCGCTACACCGCCCCCTTCCCCCCCAAACCCATAACACGATGAGAAAAGACCCCGTCCTCTTTTCCTGACCCGTCACATCCCCTTTCCCCCTTCACTACCCCTCTCCCGGGAAATGCCGTCCCCCCACCCCCTCCTAGCTCCACGCACACGCCGCGGCGTTTAAAGTTTACAAAGTTTAACGAAAGAATAATCATAATGAGGGATAAGTGTTTCCCATGTATTTTGATGGACAACTGTACCTTTAATTTGGAGTCCAGCGTGTATTAATCGATTTCTAAGAGTTCCATTTCGACATCATCTTTAGGGTAGTCGTTGACAGAAGCTAAACCTTCATTTAATACTTTTTCTGCATTTTCTAGAACATCTTTATAGTCCATTTTTTTATTTCTTGGTAAAATTATATATTTTATTATTGATATTGTGCTATTAGAGTAGTGAATCACTCGCTGGCAATTTTTGAGTCGGAATTTGTGTCAATTTTCTTCGCTTACTATGGCATATGAATTCGCGTAAAAGCGGCGCGCCGCCGCCTCCTCCTCCTTCCTCAAACATACAGCCTATATAAACCTATATAAAGCTACAGAACTGACTGACTGACTGACTGACTCATCAAAATTCCTGGGCATTTCAGAATGAGCTAGGTGTGTGAAATTTTCAGGGTAGAGTTAGAATCATGTGTTGAGTTGGGAAAAAATCGAAAAAGTTAAACAGTCGATTAGGCTTCGATTTATTGCAATCGATAGCTTTACATATATGAGTTAGGTATCATAAGTGCATGTTATTTAGTCTTCTTTATACAATTTTCGCACTGCTAAGTACTGGATATAATTTCTTCAACTTTTTCCTGGCCTCTACCGTAGCTTTGATGACCAATTTCAACCAACCAAGCTTCATGATATTGTAGTTTTCATTAAAAAAACATGCAGTCCATGTAGAAGATTGGAAGAGAAGAATTGAATATGAAAATTAGTATATTAAAAATCTCGATTCCGATCGAATTTATATAGTAAAATTCTTCATGTGAGCTCTTATTAAGTATGCTGACCCTCAAACTTCGGTTAAGGGCTGTGGGGGGAGTGGAGGATAGAAAATTTGGCAGATGGTCAGTTTCACGAAGTTGGTTTTCGCTTGCTCTCTCTATATCTCTTCTCTACGGATGGAGTGGTGGGGAGAGGGGGTCGTCGGTGGGGAAAGAGGAAATAGGAAGAAAGAGGAAGGACGAAAATTCCTTTAGAGGGGGGATGAGTTTAGGACAGACAAGAGAAAGAAGGGCGGAGGGTGCAAGAGATTCATTTCCCGGTAGGTGTTTTAAGAATATACACTGGTGGGTGCAAAGGAGTATCAAGCCTCAGCGACGAGAACATGCAACACTTGAATACTAGAACAGAGCAGAAGAAAAGTTTTTGAAGCATAGCGCTAAAAGATGAAACTGACGATCAATATGACTGATAGGGTCGGAAATAAGTAATCGTACAGAAGCTTGTGTATATAATACACGAAAGCACAGAAGAGTGAAGAAGAAATCACAGAAGGAAGTCCAGATGTACAGGCCACACCGCGAGACGCAAAACATTTGTAATGGAACGTAATAATAAAAGGGTAAGTCCCACGAGAATGGCCAAGGGAAAAATTCATAGGCAAGGCCAAACGGGATATGATACATAAGAGCTAGAAGGTCAAAAATAAGTTAGCATGGGCAGGGCAGGAGGAGATATGATACCACTTTCCACCACTAAGCATGGGTGGATAGGGTGTTAAGGAAGAATCATTTGGTTAACAGAAGGGCGAAGAGAAATCCTGCGCCGGCATCAGCCAAATAAAAACGACAGAATAAGGAGGTCCAAAGTTTAACGACCCATCCAACGGACGAAATACTGCACGTTGAGACGTTCTCCACATAGCATCCAATTAGTAATCAGGATTCCCGTACGGATTTATGCCACTGCCAAGACACGATCCCCGGTGCTTAGTATGGCAAAGCATCACGACATCAAGATGATCCATTCATGTCTAGCTCTCAACCCTCACAATCATGTCACGGACATCAAGGAAAATTACGGCTTTCACACAGCTCATTCATTACACCCTCATTCCATTTCCCATACCTCCATAAAAGTTTTCTTTCAAGTATTCCTACCATCTTCACCATATTTAACATTTATTCGTTCAACTTCACCAAAAATCCACTCAGCCTCTGTTATTCTACACCTCCATTTCGAAAGCTTCAAACCTATATTTATTCTTTTTCCTTTTAGAGCGCATTACGAAACGCCATACTCTACAATTGAGCCTTCACAAACAAGCTTCATGGCTTAAACCAAGGGTACATCTTCACCTTGTTCTCCCGAGGAAGTTTCGGGATACGCACTACGCATGGCTTACGGGCACGTCGGAAAATCTGAGTAATGTCTTAAGTGTAGAGAGTAGATTCCCACACAGCCTGAAGTCCAACTGATCTGTGTGCCTATGGGAAATGGTCTGCCAAGAGTGATACAAGCGGATGAAGATTGGGAGCCGCTAGTTTAGGACTGTCCCTCAGCCTGCTCCTTTAATGTTAAACCCAGTTGCCAGGGACTAAAGAGGGGAAAAGACTCGTAATTGCTAAAAGAGAAATAAAAAATACATGGAAGAGGAGTTTGGGAAATAGAGGGCAAAATGCTGCTTTCCTCAATTACCGAAATCTTATGCCTCGACAACTAAAATACACAGATGAACTAGATTCAGGGAAAGAATGCGAGTATCCCAACATCGAGGCCAATCATTAGGCCTCGGATATCGAAAGGGAGATCATCCTCCTTCCTGCTTCCTCCAACCCGGAAAATGACAAGTAACTGATCCCTTAACGCAACATTCTAGCTTCCCCCTGTCGCCGTTATATCGAGAGGCCATCCACTCAACGGCAACGCATTCCAAAACTTGTCAAAGGATATAAAATACGAAGACTCTAGCGAAATAGAGTGGAATTTGTACCAATTGAAATAACAGAACATGCAATTTGTCACTGGAAAAAAACGTAAACTTTCTATTGTTTTCTACAGATTGATTTATCAGTTTACACCTTAAGGGCTTAGAAAACTGGTACATATATGTGGCACCTGCAGAATGAAGCAAAATAGTGAGAAACAGATCTTTCACTTAGAATGGAACTGATGAATCCAAACTGGACATGAGTCCCCGTAAGATAAAGGCTGAATGAGCAAAATAAATGACCAAATTTAAGTTCATCGTAGAAAATAAGATGGCCAAAATTTATGAGTACGGAATCACTTGTTACCGTCAACGTTAAGTTAGTGTAACACGGCATAAAATGGGGCGAGGAGTTCTTGACGATATGCTCTAGGACTATTGATATAGTTATTAAAGTTTTCAATTCAACTACTTCTTATTAAGGGGGCTCACTACCTCAGCTACAATCGCCTCTGCAGACCACTTTTATTTTAATTGTCACCCTATTATTTTTTTGTGTAGGAAGTTTAAGTTTTCACATTTTTGTAAGGAAAGAATGTATCTGAGCTTTCATTGAGATACATTGTTCACTTCACTAGACATATTAATGATAATTAGTGTTTTCAGTGACCTTTTTCAGTCATTTTTCAGACCTCTTCATTGCCCTTTTTATTCACTAAAAGAAACATATCACGCAGTAAGATCACATAATGGTCTTTGGTATTTAATTTGGTGTCATCTACTTTATTATGCTTGTCACTATAAGGACTCAGACTTTAAAATGCTAATGCATGTTTCGTGTTTTTTCGCGATCTAGTCACGGCATATGGCCGACTGCCCCCACCTCCTCTGCCGTCACCCCCTCCTCTAACTACTCCCCCCCTCGACAAGAAGATTAGGACTTTCCCATTCCACTCAGGTCTCGGAGGGGAGAAGCCAGTCGAGGAGAATCTGAGAAGTAGCGAGCCCCCTTAAGGGCATTTTCAAGCTTCTCTAAAGAATGTAATCGAGCAAAAGATAATCCAGCATTAACTTTTAAAAGGAAGACAACAGATGAATTCATGACCAATAACATTCCTCATACAAGATCTACAAACATCCAGCCCACGGAAATTTTTGCAAAAATGTAAATAGTTAAAAGAATGTGTTTAATAAAAGAAGATCATGAACATAAGGTAATTTTCATTTGATGGAGTTCAAGTTAATAAATACCAACAGGAAAGTGTATTAGCACAGAAAATTAGGGAATGGTCTTAATATCAGATTTCAAGAGTTAAGTATTTTTTTTAATTACAAGAGTTAAATAGTATTTTTTATCGCAACCGACTTAATACAAAATTAAATTCCGCATATTATATCTCAGCATCATTAGACTCCAAAAAACAGAGCAGGGAAATTTTATTGATTATTGAGGAGCAAAAGTCATAGGGCGCCATGAAGTGTTTCTCCGTCACAATTTCACCGAATACAGAGTGAAAACATTGTGCGCATTTTGCAGCACTGTAAGTAGATTCACGGCAAAGTTTACCCCTTCACGGCAAAGTTTACCCCTGTAGTTTAACCTCACCTCACCTCTCTCTAGCTAAGATGTTCGATAAACAACTAAGAAACTAAACAACTTCAACAATATGAAAAGACTCTTGGTCCCTCTTGAGGGTACTAGACAAAGACTTGCATCTATTCCAAACACTGAAGAAAAGAGAGGGTAAACCATTCCAACTGCATAAATACGGTACAAGTTGTTCTAATTAGTGAACCCGAAAGTCAATTACTAAATGAAAACGATGATCTAGAAAGAGAAAAATTGCGACATCACGGTATTATCCCCACAAGACACCCAAGAAATTGCTAATATACTCGCACACAAATAAGGAATCATCCTTTCCTACTATAAAAAAATTAACTACCTTTGAACCTAAAGCACTCGGTTTTAAGTGGATCACGAGATGATCAAGCAAAGGAGGTCTTTTCACCCAGTCAATGACTTACCATGGATTCCGCTGATGGTCATTTTCCTCCACCAACGAACCAGGAACAGCAAGAAGCGCAGCGACAGGGGAAAATGACAGGATAATTAAATAGAGCTTTTCAAAGCAGCCTGATCTGGTGTTTTCACGGGGGCATTCGATGAAATCGTGGAAATGAACGCCAGAGATGCATTCACAATGATGCAAAGGGAAAGAAATGTGATTGAAAATATCATTACCGGTTAATTAAAATCATTGCTCCTCTGCCATTACAAGCATATTTAGAGATTTTAATGTTTCTTACGAGGCTAACCTGTATAAATTAATCACACCATGCTTTAATTTACGCACAATTTTCTCTCTAGAACTCTTTATACAACCTATCACATTTCACTGCTATAACGGTCAATTCTCCCCAATTCCAGTCAACTCCGTATTAACCCTTTTTACCAAGTCTCTAGGTATCTATATTTCATGCAGCAAGCCACTCTCAATATATTAATCGAATTTTGGCGAGGAACTGAGGCGTAAGTTCTAAGCAGATGTGGAGCGACAGATGTAACCCATTACGAATGAAACATCTTTTTTAAGTTTTCATTAAGTGATATATAATTCCTTACAAAAAATAAGTTACGCTAGCATATATGCAGCTACGAGTCACTTTAACCATACAAAATAGAAACGTTTTTTCCTTCCGAAGTTGATTTTTTAGTAGATAAAATAACTATACGGAATTTGTATCTAAATAAAAAGTCAATTCTGACGTAATTTTTGGAATTGAGAAAAATACTAATATTGTGATCTGAACTATTAAACATAACTGGGGCCAAGAACTTGCAGGCCGATAAAGGAATTAACGAGCTGTGGTACACAGGTATTCCCTCCATTATTGTGCAAATATGAAACACCAAATACGGGCCAGCCTTTGCAAAATTAATTGGAATTTTCTGAAAGCTCATAACGGAAAACTAAAATATTGCATCCTGTAGTTACAAAATATAAGTACATTGCTTTCCGTAGACACTAATTCCGAACAACTATCAACGTTTTTTGAGTCATTGAATATATACCAATATTGAAATACATTGAAATCATTTCTTTTCTAATAGAAAGAATGCTTAACTCATTCCGGATCTGAGAAAATCTTAAAAGAAATAGCTGATGCATCTAAGAATACATAAGAAGCTATACACTTCCGGAAATTTACTCTCATCACCGGCCCTCATCTTAGGTGGGACATAACTCATGCCAATGCGCAATATTGGTGCGTAATAAAGAGATAAAAGCTCACCCGAACGGTCACTTATCGTTCAACATTTCCTTTACCCACCAGTCCTCATCATTCCTCAAGATTAGTGACACAACCGTTTCATCGTCACGAGCATTCCATTACATTTAACTTGAAAGTATCCCACATTAAAACTTATCCCAATCATTACGAAATATTGAAGCCGAGTTTTGCGAGGGATGAAAAAAGACCGGAAGAGACACGAGATGAAAGGAATCCAAGGAATGAGGCAAATATTTTTTTCTCCAACCCCTTTTTTAATACTCTTTCACAGGAAAAAAAAGTTCAGGTGTTCGTAAACCGTAAAAACTTGTGCGAGATTGAGGTATCCCGAAAGGAGGAACCGTTTGGAGGCGTGTGGCAGGAATGAAGTTCTTCCCCACCCATATAGCTCAGAATGACATAGACGACCCCATTTCACAATTTCACATGGCCATATTCTACAATTTTTTTATGAGAAAATAGACAGTTCGTTGCTTGAAACGAGGACGGGTGAAAGGGAAGCAGTATACGAACCAAATTGCCAAAATACCACACGCAGAACTGGAGGACGTGCTTCAATCACCAACAAGCCGGCCAACTTACCTGGAGAAAAAAGAAAAATAGATACTAGCATTAGAGATGGGGTAACCGCAGTGCTAACTCAAGTTATAATCTATCCCTAAAATACTTATGAAACATTTCCCTCCAAAAAGACCCTCTCAGCCAGAAAAAGTGCTCGAGGCCGTTTACAAATGACGCACAAAATATGAACAACAAGAGAAAGTTCGAAATTATGAAAATGTACTCGTAATATAGACTAGCAAAAAATGAATAATTAGGGAGGTTGAAATTGTGGTAATGAAAATTAGCCATCACATAAGTTTCAGGTACAGAAGGTCCTCGGAAAGTGTTGTCGCGCAATTTCACCTCGGCGGGGGACGCCGGAAATCCTACCACCATATACTAAGGTACCATGCCAGTCCCCTTTCCCTTAACAATCAGGATACCTCCAGTAAAATATAGGGACAAGATGATGAAAATCTACCCATACAGAGATAGGATGCTTTGATACTCGACCTCGAAAGACCTAAACCCACAACGAGTCCTCCGGAATTATTCCCGGATGGATTATAAGGAGGCTTCCCGGGGATGGTGGTAAAAATGTTGGTATAGGCTGAAGAGTGATCACCAGCCTCTGCGGTTAAAGTGTCGCTTCGAAAAGATGCTGGGAGGGGATGATTTTTTCGTGGGCGCGTCTTGGGGACCATAGGAGAAGGCCCCGGGGGACACGGTGAAGTGGAGGGGGCGATGGAGTGAGAGGAAGATAAAAGGTTTACGGGTCGGCGGAAAGGTGCTTGGGCAGACGGATGGTTGGGTGGGCAGCTGAGAAGGGGCCTTAGGGAGGAAGTGCTACGGGGTCGCCGACTACGGTGCTATGAGTGTACAGTCCGTCTGTAGCCGTAAAAGTGCGGATGGATGTTTGTCTAGAGGGGTTGAATCGTGTTGAGAACGTGGAAGGAAGAGGACATGGAAAGAGGATTCGGACTTATAGACTGCACGGCATTTTATTGCCCTTTGCTCAACTGTTTTGGGTGCTTTGGGATATATTTTCCTTCTTATTTTTTTTCAAATATGCTGAGATTTATACCTGGTTCCATGAAGTTGCATATTAGCAAGCTTCGTCCGAGGCTGCACGAGCTTCAGACGCAAGGAAGTAATGCACATCGCTATTGCAAAATTATTTCAAACACCTATCGCATATTGCAAAATTGCACATCGCTATTGCAAAATTTCCCTTGATTTAAACACATCGCTATGTTTTATGCTCTTTAAAAAAGGAAGTGTCGTCTCCAGCAACACCATGACTATAAGTAGAAATCCAGTCCCCTAAGCATAATATACAAATTTAACTAAATACATATAAGAAACGATGCACACAATAAAAGTAAACGGTAAGATTTTATATCAAGCAATTTACTTCCATTATAATTGAATTTATATTTTATTTGATAGTAAATTAACCGATAAAATACGACGATGACATCTAATTAGCTCTTGCATTGGCGACCATAAGATATAAATAGGATTCACGTTAAGTAATACAGCAGCAATTACAAAACAACAGGACATTACCCTCCCATTGACCTTAAATAATAAAATATTTCTGCCCAGCCAGATAAAATTGGAACACTTAATCCTTTGAAAGTACATGATAATCAGGTTGAAAGAGAATGATGGATAACTGGTGCAAGATATGAGAAGTTTCAAGACGGAGGGAAAGGGAATGTCAAAACATACTCCAACCGGCAAGGTAAAATTAGTAGCATTGATAAGAGTCACAAGAATACATATGGTGGGAATGAAGGAACATTAAAAAGGAAAATAATCAAGGAGATACAAGATAAAAATTATACGTTGTCACAAGTATAAAGACGAAATAAAACAAAAATATTTTTAAAATGATTAAGCAGACTGCTAAAAACTTACTCATCACAAATTGCGAAGAAATAAGATAATTATGTATCACACAAATTTCAGCGAAGAGGAGGAATCTAATTCAAAAAATACATATTTATTCAAGAAAATTACATTATGAGAATGAACATAGATCTAAGGAAAGCTGAATTTTAGGAGCATGCAGACACAAGTGACTCAGGAAGGCCTGAGACGTTGGCATGCGATGAGGTGCCGATTGGAACTTAAAAACCTGCTCCACTAACATAATTTTCGCAGTCGTAGACTGAGATCGACTTAGAAACTCTACCAGCAGAACTGTAAGCAATTAATTCCAGACTATTTTCAGATGCGTAGAAAACCCGTTTAAACCCGACATGAGGAATGTATTTCCCTCAATTAAGGTACTGAATTACCGCACAGGCCGGGTAGCTGTATATGTTAATGCTACCATAATTAAGAGCTATTATTGCTATTCAGCTAAATAAAATGTTTTTTTAAGTCTAACAAGGCAACGAAGAGCTTTACTTCCAAGAGATACTGAAGAAATCCCCTAAGCACGTTAATTAAAAGTTCATACGTATTTCATTATCATCACCGAGGGTTGAAGAGGTCGGTAGTTCTACGAAATCCTGAGTCGGAATCAACATTTTCAGGACCACATTCACTTCATAATTTATACATAAAAGATAAAAATAAATCGAATCTCTTACCCGGATTTCTCCATTTCATCACTTCAGATGATAGTTTTAAAAAAGTTATCCTGGGAATAGTAAGATTATTTGCTTTACTTGACTTAAACTAATCCCAAACTTTAATTAGATGCAATGATAGTAACAACTTCCTTCTATGGAAAATTCTCATTATCGAAGTACTTCGTGATTTTGACATTTTACTGTGTTACACTTCTAGCAAATACTAAACTTAACAGTATTCATAAAAAGATGGTTCACCCTTTCATTAAGAATTAGGAGTTACCTTCACCACCACAATGTAGATTCAAGCCTACAACATATACTTCGAAAAGTTATTTATCAAGTTTACTACAGGGAATAGGCCTACCTAAAAAGTTACAATCAGTGGAATCCAATGGCCAGAAAATTTAGCTATTTAACGATTCCAGTATTAATTTCAGCAACAAGCGTAGTAGAAACTGCTCATGGTAAGGAGCAATAGTCAATGAAATAACTTACGATGCGTTGAAACGTTTCTTAAAGCTAAGCACAGAGGTACGATCATTTTAAATCAATTTTAACAAGTGACTCGGGAATTAGGACATGGAAGGAATACCTAGCAAGCAATAGCCAAGGGATACCATACGAACCGAACTAAAACGAAAAAAATTATAATAAAAATTCACTCTGCGCTACACTCTCACGCAATGAAAAGTACAGGCATTTACGTCCAACTGATAAGTGACATGAGCGATAAATTTTAAAGCGGATATTTGATCAAGCAAGATTGCAAAGAACTTTATTGTGCCTAATAATATGCGATTGCGACATTCGAAGTAATGAAATGAGACACGTTGATGAATTACAGTGTCATTTGGATTTTAATCCATAATGTACCGGAAGATATGAATAAAAATTTTAGGCTCGGAAATTTCGAAAAGACAAAGTAATGTTAACATGAGTTAAAAATGTGGCGTCGGGACTTGAGACGAATAAGGGAGTTGAACCTAACATCTGGAGTACTTTAGGCGTACCAAACCTTAAAGAGGTCATCAAAATTTAAAAACAATACAGGCAGCCAGCTGCTAAAGCTGTGTTACGCTGATAGCCAAAACAATTCACCGCACTAGCGTCAGAGATCAAGTATGCACTCAATACCTTGTGCACAGACTTGGAAATTAGAGAAACGAGGAAGCCAAAGTTCAATCAATGACTTTGCAATCGGTTGATCAACAGATGGAGCATGATAATAAGCGTGTGAACGGTGAGCAAAGATCAAAGCACTAGCGATAATTTATGCGCCCCGACCAATTCAAGACTAGAGTGCGAACCCCTATGAGGAATGTGAAATTGGGTTCAATTCGGAGTTCAGGTGACGATGAGGAGGAGAAAAGGATGAGGAGGATTCTTGACGGGCAGAGAAATATGGAAAATACTTGCAGATAAAAGTAAATCAAGGGAAAATCTTAAGAGCATAGGGTAACGTTAGCTCAGGCAGCAATTACTCGTGCCAATGTACCAATCAATAAGAACACTTTTCTTTCTTCCTATCCCTGACCTCTATTCCTTTCCTTCTACAGAATAACGTTCCACCACGTGTTCTTGCACTATCCCATACTTAAGAAACGAGGAAGTTGTCAGAAGAAAAGAAGAAAAGTAAGTCATATGGAATACTGTTAACAAGGCAAGTTCATGATGGGGCGGCTACACTAGAATCATTAAGAACGTGACAGAAGGAAATCTCTTAGTGAAGATCGACGGGCAAATGCATAGGCCAGCTAAAACGGAAAATAAAACGAGAGTAAAAAGGACACACATGAGATAAAAAGGATTAGGGTAGAATGTAGGGGTAGAGTCAGCCAATCTTATGATTGAATGATTACCTCTAAATTTTACTTTCTCATCGCTGGTGGCGCACATGAGCTCGTCAAAGCAAGACAGGTAGATAGATGCCTTGCGCCGAAGTAGCTTCTGACAGGTAAACTTGGAGGATTATCAAATGGCAACCTTTAAGGCATCACATACCATATTACTGAGATTCATCAACCCCAAGCAATATTCTCGACGCGCGTTAAGAACGCCAGTTATGCATACCGTTTGCATGCTATAGCTGAACCATTAAACGTTACGTCCCGAAGCTTATGTTCAACGAGAACTGAACAAACATAAGTTCTATCGCGACTGGGTAAGTCAACGAAATGAGAAATCTCACTTTTAATTTATGCCCTAAAAATAAAATACTGCCATTGTTGGCTTCCCTCATCTATAAGAAGAGAAGTGTTATATCTCAACATCCTACATAATATTCGACGATAATATATACCTATGTTTTAAAGGACTATTTTTCCAAGTCCTGTCACTAGCTTTTCCTCATTCAGTGGAGAGCAAAGCGTATAATAATGGACATTCGTATTCTGATTTCAAGTCATTCAGTCATTAGTAAATAACTGGATGAAGATGAGTCACCACATTCATTTTATAAATCTTCACATTCCTGGTCTTGTTCGCTTCTTTCATCGGTATTCCATGAAAAAATCCATTGCAACATGAAGCTCCGTTTGCTATCAAATCAGAACATGGGTAGTATATAATGTTATAAGTAAAACATGGCATGATACGGTGAAACAAGGTTAACGAAATCAGATAAAGCAGCTGTTTCCAACAAGGTGAGATTGATAGGCACGGGATATGTAAAATAAGCCGAATGAAAGCAGACGCAGACGAGAGTAGTGTTCAGAATACCACTAGAGATAAAAATAGAAAGCGTTTCTCTTATTACAGGTCGGATGAAGGCTGACTTAAGGCAACGGTAAATAAAAAAATGCAACTTCTTATGTTTTGAGGTAATAATATGGCTTTTTGGCATAAAATGGGAGTCCTGAAAAAATGCCTACGAGGACGAGAGTCTTTCCATCCATCCATCCTAGAATAGGAAGACTGGAGCTACTGTGTGGTAGGAGCCGGTAGGAGCAGCGAAGGACTAAGGACGTTGGAGCTGAAGAGAGGGGGAAGTAATTACTGACCGTGTATCACTCCGAAGAAGAGAAACTCCGATAGGGTCAGCGTAACAAGTGTTCATAGCTGCGAGGAGCTGAGTGCGCCTTTCAAAGGTTTCCGAGAGACCCTTCTCCCTTGCTCTCTTCCGTCCCCTATCTTCACCCCCCTCCCTCCCCCTCCTCTCTGCAACTCCCCAAACCCCTAACTCGGTGGCTTCGAGTAGAGTCAAAAGCGACATCTGTTCACATGGGCAAGAGTTTCTCGGGAAGCGCACGTTAACAACCCAGAGGGAAATGTCGACCTCTTCGCCTTTTTCCGTTATTCCTTCCAGTTTATGCCAAGGTTATCTCCTTCAAGAGAGGCCCTTCACCCTCCAGACAGGGAGTATCACAACCCTCTCCGGAGATTTTGAGCGGTCACTTTATTATGTTCAAACGGCGTAATTTCGAGAAGCATCCGCAGAGTAGTCCGATGGGGACGTTGACCTCAAAAGTTTTCGCTAGCATATGTAGCGGACGGTTTTTTACTACTCTAGTTCATTATTATTTCAGGAGATGATAGTTAAGGTGGAAAGGGGGTCCCTACACCAATCTTCTACACCAGTAGGCGTCATGTTCTGGGAAGGCTCTCTTCCATAATAAGACTGATTGGACTCTGTGGGCCTCCATCATACATATATTACAAGATGATGAAGATCAAATGATGGGGTCGGTTTCATAGGCAAGTAATTCCTACTGGTCCAGGCTACGGCTTTTAGTCATTTTGCTAAGCAGTCATTTCCATTTAAAATTTTCGAATATTTTATACATTAAAAGATATAAAAATTACAGATATTGAAGTATATATAGAATTATATATGTCTTCATATATTAGATAATCATTATACGGATAATAAGTCGATTACACATGAACGAATTACTTTTCACTGGAATGAGAATAAACCTGTATCTTACTCTCATCACGCGAAACAAATGATTATTGGAGAAAAAATAGTTTTAAAATGGGTTATTATGCCATGAGTGAAGAGATACCTTCACGTCTTTCTAATAAATGTCCACCCACTTGACTCAAACCTCACATATTGCACAGCGAGTTTGAAACCATAAACCTTCAATGTAGGCCAGATTAACATTAATTCGACTGATTATTAATTTCAGGATGAACAATACATTTCACTTAAGCAATTACAGAAGAAAAATTAGTCCATGACCTATTTCAAATCAATCAAAGAGTATTACACTGTTATTTAATCCACAGAGCATCTGCCATCTTCGTCGACTTAAAATGATAAATAATTTTTATAGATATAAAAATTCTTAAGTGATTGGTACATTATTATTCACACGCATCAGCAACCTGACACCATCAACGGATAATGACTTATGGAATAGTTTGAAGAATAAAATTCGGGTGCAAAATACAGATTGGGACGAAAACGCGTTGAATTTTGCATTTGCTCCACACGATTCTCTATGCCTACGCGTCCTAGAATTACACTCCGCGTGGTACAGACAATGGAAAAATTCCGACAGCGTTATAAAGCCTGCGATGAACACGAGAGCCGGCATAACATCCATCACATGCGAAACGTAACGCGCAGCCAGGCTTGGCCTGTGGAGGCTCATTAGTGTGCGTTGGCAGGCAGGCATGTATGCGATCGGAGAGAAGGGGAGGCAAGTGAAAGAAGGGACAGATATGACTCACGCTGACCACATCGTGCTCCATTTCTGCGGAAAAATCTCTTTAGCGCATAAACCTTCATCCAAATCCTCTTACCGCTTCAACAAAAACAATTCAGCATAGAGATCATTTTGCCGTTGAGAATAAAACGTGACTTTTTCGTCGATATCGACAAACAAATATAAAAAAATATGTTAATTAAACTTATAAATAACATGGTATCCATTCTAATTAGCATGGAAGAGAGAAAACGGCTAATGCACAGAGAGAAGTGTATCCAAAAACGACAGCTAGTAGCACGGCATTTCATTTCTGTAAAGCTTCGATATCAGTACTGGCAAATAAATTTCACACGACGACCATTGCGATTTTTTTAAATCTTGGAAGCGCATTTATTATGAAGAAAATATGAAGCCAAAATAAGAGTTTGCGTAACTGATGAAAATTTTGTATCTGCTCCAATGCATTTATTATTCAACCTGATACGTTATCTCGTTATACAAAATCAATAAAGATAAAAGAAGGCTAAATTCGAAGTGCTATTTTGATTGCTTAATACCCTTTCATAATTAAAATAATAATCATAAAAATTAACAGATAACTAATTTTTTGAAAGGATACAATTCGAAGAAATCCTAAAAGAACCTTAATAAAAATCTTTCTATCGACTAAACGAAATATCAATTAGAAAATTACCTACTATAATACTCGCGAAAAATATAATAGTTATTCACAATAAGGTACCTTTAAATTAGCAAAATTCATAGCGCATTAAATAATTTTATATTTATTCCATAGCATTAGTATTAAAGGGGAGGGGACCAGACATACCGTACAATGTGAAAGGAATTAACATGAGCGTTCGGCAAGCAATTAACTCTCTCATTTGGCATTTACCTCATTGTTGAATCTTTTTAGCTCCATAACAACAACTGTTAGCACATGGAGGATAGTTGAAACATACATTTAGGCGTGGATGCTAGGTTACCCTAAATTAGTTTTTAGTGTTTATTCATGGTTTAGACATTTTTTTAAAACAGCACGTGTTCAAATTTATTAAATTCTAGATCTTCATCCTGCAATAATATATGTTACAGGCGCACAAGTGAATAAACTACATTCCACATTTGTTCCATTTCACAATAATTCAAACAACACCTAAATTGCCTCCCACAAGGAAGTTTACCGAAACTCGCCCCACATTTTGACATTGAATTATTTCCAGCTTTAGCTAAAGGCATTAATGTAACAATGTTAAATTTGTTACACGCCAAAATATCCTCGTATTGTGGGCGGTGCATCGCCAATACTAGGGTGATTTCCCGCGGGCATTGTGTTTCGATGAAATGGATACGGGTATATCTAATTGTTTGATTCGAATTTTCCACCAAGGGATGACGAACGGTAAGCGTAGCACAGCCAACAGTATCCCTATTCACCCCTCCCCCCCACGAGGGCGAGATCAAGAAGAAAAAGGAAAAATATAAGCTACGGTGCAATATTCTGCGCATACCACGTTTACTAATGAGTGAAAGGGTCATGGGCTAAAAAATAAAAAAAATTTCAAGCGAATCGGTCGGACTCGGCCTCGCCATGGGATTAGGAGAGAAGTATTAAAACCTTCGGCAGGATTATAGTCAGTTGACACTAGGGATGAAGCGGGGAAGGATACATGCACATATGTACACGCCATCCGGCGACCCACTTCAAGGGAAAACCGTGATTTGCGAATTCCCAGACCCACATATGCCGACTGCAATTCCCTTCGCCGGGAGAATTCTCTCGCGCGGCAGAGGCGACCGGAGTGGCTGGGCGAGATGACCAGGCGGCCATGGTGCAAAACGCACGCGATCTGTGAAGGGGATTCCCCACGAAAAGTCATCAGAATCGTCTTCCAAAAAAAATAAGGAATCCGGTCGTGAACCAAATTACGTATTCTACCAACATGTACTCACTGCCTCTGACCGTGAGCTGGTGGCTTGAATGATCACCATAGGCATTCATCATGGATGCGACAACAATATACTGTAGGAATAATTAGAGCTACTATGAACTAGACATTTACCAACCACTTCCACGAGTCTGAAAACTGCAGAAGAGAGCTCGATGTGAATCATGTGCCGAGACACTGATAACTAGTATGTGGTTTTCTAAAGTGTACCAACAGTTTCATAAAAAATAAGGTTTTATTGGCAAATATCAAAAAACACTACTGTAACTAGCAAAAGATCGATTACCAATCACTACTTTTGACCCATTTGTTCCTCGTTTTACAATGAAAAGGTAAATAATCTCGCAACTTTAAAGAGGATTCTCGATTTGTTAGACCAATAGACTCATTTTTATCAATTATTATTTATTTAATAATATGATAAATAAATTATATCGACAGCAGAATCAGGAAAATAACACATAAAACTGAAGGCAAGCAACAAAACACGTAATGATTAAAGAATGAAACGATAGAAAATTCGTTTAAGGAAAGTTATGATCGTACATGGAAAGGCAAGCAAGGTGAACACCGGAGGAACCCACGAAAAACAGTCCGTTTTCGATTGTGACAGTAACTTCCTAGCTGACGATGTTCTATAAACCTACAGTGAGAGCAATTTACTAAGAAGCTTAAGTTGAGGATGAAGAATGATCGAAGACTTTCCCGGCGTATGGTGTCGTGGCAGGTTACTCGGGTTTTCCACACCGGGTCAGGTTCTCCATTTCCGCCGACATTTCGCCAACAATTAAGTTAAGAATATTGCAAGAATGCGAACGCCATGCTGGCTGAACCAGTTAATGAGCGACAGAAAATTATATGACACAAATTCACAAATTATATCACACATCCACCAAGGGATGACGCACGGTAAGCGTAGCACTGCCAAGAGAAGCCCTATTACACCTCTCCCATAGAAGGACAAAGAAAAATAATTCAAGAAAGTAAACTACCCTCTATGACAGTAATAAAAACCATTCCTATGATATCCTAAAGTATATTTCAACTCTCATCTCTAATACCAGTAGAACCAGATAAATTAATATCCCCAAAGCAGAATAACAAATTAAACAAGCAGTATAACAGGCAGTAAGATCGGTAGAAAATTATGTGAAATAAATTTCCGGTAGAAAAATATCCGATAGAAAATGTTGGATAAACTTTAAGGCGTTATGAAAAATAAAAACACGCAAACTGAAAAGAATAACTTATCAAGAGAGTAGATGAAGCAATATTCATAACATACCTATCTTCCTTCTCTCCAATCCTAAGTTTACGAATTTTAGGTATTCGCGCCATGCAATAAAACTTCTTGCGGGATGCCGTAGTGCGTTGTCTCGTGATCAAAGGTCTCAAAGTCCAGGGAATTGTTCCAAGTATTTTAAGACTCCTTTCTTGATGCCAACACAGATTCATGCAGAGATTTAATTAAGGAAGGGGCAGACACTTCCTTGAATCAACAAAGATGAAATCCCAAATTCACAAATAAATTTTCCTGTTCAAGAGATATGCGTCGAAACTGAGAAGTAAAAACCTTTATATCGTGGCGTTTTATATCCAAAACCGTAGGCGCTAAAGAGGGACAAAATGAAGAACCCAGTCAACTCCGACGAATGAATTACACCCGCATTGAGACAGCTATTAAATAAACTTAAGGATTGAAAATTATTTTTTCTTTATATTGACTCCATTGTGAATACAAAAAAATACCAAATAGCTGTTAATTATGCTATTGTGCTTTTAGCATTCAAGTTCACGAATTGTTAAACGCATTGAGTATATGGAAAATACAGGAAATTATATTCTAGATTGATATCTCTGTATACTTAGCGGTAGTACATCAAAAACAAAACGAAATTTAATTGAAATCTACTTATGAGTGACATTACCTATTATTTTATACATTGATAAAAAATGAGCATGAAGCAATGGATGCAGTCAAGTAAAATAAAAGCCTATTGATGATTTCTTATGCCTATTTCTTAAAAACCTATGCTGAACAGAACAAGGCGACGAAACAATGAAACAACAAATCGAGTGCCATAAGTAGTTGTATTAATAGCCGATACATAATCGCATAAATAGCTGCTTTGAGGTTTTTTTTTAATTTAAAGCACGTTCACTCCATCCCGTAATGATATGTAAATATAAACTAAAAATGTAAACAAAACGCGAGCTCATAGGTTTGACCTAATTTCATCACTCCATCAAAAAATAATTTATCAAAACTAGTGATGCATAATTAACAATAAAGAGAAGTCGAAGGAATCATCGAAGAAGATTATCACGGCTAAATAACTAATAGGTATTATCACAGAATGGTATTAAGTATGAAATTTCTAAATCAAAAACCAACAAGCATTGTGTAATGTATCAGAAGTGCAAGCTATAATGTATCAGATCGGATAAGTAAAACTTTTAGGCACAAAAACATACCACAAAACAAAGAATGATAAGTGAAATCGATATATTTTGGCCACTAGAGGGCTACTTTCGAAAACCAGGCGATTATTGGAATCTGCATTCTCAAAAACGAGGACGGTTTTCACGTATCTGGCCTCGATATTGCAACTCAAAAAGTTTGTAATCGACAATAGCAGCTTAATACTATGAATTAAGCAAAATCAAGGAATATAAAATGCCGGAAACCAAACTTTTACGACCATCAACAAGAGAGCGTTATAACACATGTCCTAAAAAACAACGTGTACTACTTAAGATCAGCATAAGGGAACACAACGGCAAAGGTTTTCAACGAAAAAATTACAGGCTCTCACTCTGTCACCGAAGGTAAGTAACTCCGCCAATGCACCTCAAATTGAATTACAAAGGGCACAAAGTACGCTAATCATCACGGAAGAAGTATACAAATAAATTGAATGAAAATGCTTTTATATTTACCCTTAAAGAACATATGTAGAAAAATCTTCATCCAAATTGACTTCCCATTTCGAATTTAAGTTAACAATATAATTAGATACCTCAAAAAAGAACGAAATAACACCCGGGGAAAAACAGGGAATGACAAAAAAGTAATTTATCAATGCCAGTGAAGTTTCAAAACTCATACGCAATTATGCACAGGAAAAATCCATCACTAGTGTGGAATAGTACAGCTGTTCTTGGAAAAAGTGATACCCGATGAACGAAAGGACGCGGGTAATTTCGATCAGCGTTTGTTTAGGAAGCGCTGAAGCTAAAACAATTAGAGAGATCATTTTCGTGAGGTGAGAGGACGAGGGTCGAAAACTTATGAGTGGAGGGCCCAAGTTTCCAACAAGGGACGAAGGGAGAAATTTCTAATAATTTCCACCTTTGAAGGGAGGGACGGAGACGGGAGAACAAAAGGGACACGGAGAGAGTGAGGGAGAGAGAGAGAGACGGTGAGAAGGGCGGCGACGGGAAACGAAGGGAAGGAAGAGGAAAGTTCCACACGGCACGAGGGACGTGCAAATAAATCGACCTGGCTCTACGCCGGCGGAGCTGGAAATTGCCCTCTTGGACGAGTTCTGAGAATAGGTACGTACCTATGATTCGTATGTACGCACGTTAAAGAGTTTGTCTGCGGCTAAGTCCGTCAAAAACATTTACCTATTCTACTCCAATGCTTCTGTCGTGAAATTATTTATTCTATGGCGACAAACAAAGCCTGCTGATGGACAAAACTAGCAAGCTGCAAATGCAGATTAGAGGAAGAATAGTTTTTTTGAAAGAATACTCATGCCATTTCGAGCCAGCGCTCTGTGTTTTGAAATATGCAATGCGACCTTAATTAATCGATTTGGTTGGCCACTAACTGAAAAGTAAGATGGGTATAGGATTTCAATTTATCACCTTAATTTTTCCAGAAAGCATAAAAGTTCGTTTTCAGCTTTCAGAACGATAAACACTTGCATATTGATAAACTATAATTAGTTCCTGTACTTTACCCACTCGCACCTTCAAAGTCCTCATTCAATGATGCATGCACTTACACGAGTAGATGAAAGAACACTAATCCAAGCAGTCACATGACCAAGAAGGAAGACCAGGCAGTAACATGAACATAACTTGGACCATTTTATGGACTTATTTAAACATTTTTGATCGAATTCAAATTTGTGAACATTAAAGTGTTAAAAGGGAGAATGCTGTTAATGAAATAAGGCTAGTCACGCGTTCTCCTATGCGAAAATATTTTTTTAAAATTAATATGGCTAATTTATTTCAACGGTGAAGCATCCTAAGGGGAGCACTTTGAGATATTGGATGCTGAGAGGGAGTTGAAGGGGAGAGGACGGATTTAAACGAGAAGAATTCCATCATGCGACACGGACAAAACCAAGGATAGGCAATGGGAAAGGGGGAAGGGATCCACGGATGGCTGAGAGGAGAAAAGGATGGAATGAACAGAAATTATTGCGTAACGAGAGATTTAACGCAGCAGGGAGCGAATGCTGACAATCTTGTCCTAAGCAGCCAAGAGCAAGAGGTATTAGCGAAGATTGCGCGTACCTTCAGACGCTCAGATAGAGCATGGCATTCGCAGTGAATAGCCACTCCATTCATATACGATGCTTAACACATAGAAAATGGAGTTGAGCACGAGATCTTATGAAAGAGTTTTGTAAATAATTATTTAAAGAGTTTCTGTGAACGATTTCCTGAAAGTCACACCCAACCCAAGCATTCTTCGATAATTTGAAAAAGGAAGTAACTCGCAAGATTCGCTGATAAATACGATTAATTATCGTTAGCACGGCACTATAATCACTGGTAGCTAAAAAATTTAACACGTTTTGCGTAGACGATTATTCAAACAAAGCCAAAGCTTTAAGGTCAATATAATAAAATGTAGCCAAATGAGTTAAGTTAACATAAAAACCATCTTGTATGCCATATTTTACGTCTCATTTGAGCTGACAACTTAAATAAGTAACGTAATTAAAAATTATTCTGAAACATAGAAATGATGGCTTACTAATTCGCAAGAAGATGAAAAGAGAGCTTCACAAAAATTAAACGCCTTTTATTGATAAAAAGTTACTATTGAAATAATAAGTTGATGTCTCAGGATATAAATTGTTAACTATGATGTAAAAAATCTATATAAAAACACAAATATTGATTTTACTTTTTACGATTGTTACCTTTCCATGATCATTTAATTGAAATCCAATTAAAATATTCAGTTATAATAAAAATAGCAACTAATTAGTTCAGAATTATGTTATGCAGTTGTAAAAGATAACTGAAAAATATTTCATTGTAGACATACATGTGTAACGTACAGGCATTGAGGAATCGGTTAATTAAAACATCAGCAACTGCGTTTCGTGAGAGGAACACATTGACTGCCACGGCTCAGCCGGTTTCCCAGACTGCCTTGTACATCCAGGGTCTTGATACCCGAGGAAGTGGCGCGAATGTTAGCCAATCATATTTATTCATTTTTCATACATTACATTCATTCATTCATTTTCATACATTACATCTCCTCCCTCAAAATTTTTAACAATTTCTGGATCTTCACACAAATATCTGATACATGAAAAACACACCTGGATGAAAAACAACAAAAGTTATTCATATTGCAATCATAAGATGTGGATCAACTCAATAAGAAAACAAACAAGAAATCTTTCTTTAAATAAACATTTCTATCCTCACAACAAAACGAAATAATACACTCAATCATAATATACAAAAAATCACAAACATTTTTACTTATAAATTTAATCTCTCTACTGGTTTTCTTGTTCGAGTAGGATAACGATTTCTGACAAGGGAAGATGGTGGCAGAGACGGACTAGGTGTGGGTAAAGGCATAGTACTATTTTGAGGAGGTGGGTGTAGAGAGGTAGTCGGACTGTCGGATGATTCCGTGACATGGGAATCGCCAACCTTGATTGGGGTAGCAGGGACACATGCCTCGCCAACAACAGGCTCATGTGGTTGTGTGGACAGCTGACTCTTGTTAACAATATTACTGTCAAGGACAATCAGCTGATCAATATGCCTGTTCCAAATTTGCCCTGATTTGACCATAACAGAAAATATAACACTACTCAGTTGTTGCTGAACGACACCCTCGATCCACTTGTTTTTACTACGGTAATCCCTCACTAACACAGGTTGATTTGTATGGAGAATTCTTCCCTTTTTTCCACCAAAATACTCCTTCTGTTTTTCCTGTTTAAGTTGTACGGTTCTGGCTACATTGGGTCTCAAAAGATCCAGTCTAGACCTTAATGGTCTGCTGAACATCAATTTTGCTGGTGACTCGTTTGTTGTAGAATGAATTGAGTTTCTATAATCGAAAAGCATTCTATTTAAAGCTACTTTTATATCTACATTTTCCTGGAAAGCTAGTCTAATTTTACGCTTTGCATATTTTACTGAATTCTCAGCTTGTCCATTGGACTGGGGATGATAAGGAGGTGAAAATGTATGTCTAATACCATTTTGTTGCATAAAGTTCTTAAATTCCCATGATGTGAATGGAGGTCCATTATCACTATGAACTGTGACTGGTAGTCCAAATCTAGAAAATAGCTCTCTCAGCTTCTCAACAGCTAACTTAGCACTAGTAGAGCTTACTTCACACACTTCTAACCACTTAGTATATGCATCAACAATTACTAAGTACATCTTGCCATGCAAAGGTCCCAAATAATCTAAATGCAGTCTTTCCCAAGGCATAGATGGATAGTGCCAAACATGTAAATGACTTTTACTTGGGTTAGATCTCTCCATGAGGCAAGAAGAACAACTGTTTGCTAATGACTCAATATTTTCATCTATATTTGGCCACCAAATATATGATCTTGCAATGGACTTCATTTTCACTATTCCTAAGTGACTTGCATGCAACTCATCCAACACATAGTTACGCATTTTTCTGGGTACAACAACTTTATATCCCCACATTATGACTCCAAGCTCTACCGTGAGCTCATCCTTTCTTTGGAAGTATGGCAGTAACTCACCATTCTCTGCTGACATAAAATTTGGCCAACCATGCATGACATAGTTATACACTTTCTTCAAGATAGGATCATTTTGGGTTTCAGTTTGAACATTTTCAAAAGTTAAAGGAACAGAACTTTCAGCAATGCAATGTAAATAGGTACCCTTCCATTCTGGATCATTGTTAATGTACATATGTTTAGTTGTTAATGGCAAACGTGACAAAGCATCTGCATTTCCATGCTTTTCTGACTTTACATACTGAACATCAAAAGTATATCCAGACAGAAACAGGGCATATCTTTGAAGTCTACTTGCAGCAAAAATGGGTAACCCTTTCTTCGGCCCAAAAATGCTAAGTAAAGGTTTGTGATCCGAGCATATTGTGAACTTACGACCATACAAATATTGGTTGAATTTTTTTACACCATACACAACTGCTAAGGCTTCTTTGTCTATCTGTGAGTATTTACATTCTGCCTGAGATAGCGTTCTAGAGTGGAATGCAATCGGTTTCTCCACACCTTCATTGGTCATGATGCTAAATACACAACCGACACCCACAGAGCTTGCGTCAACAGCTAGTTTTATAGGTAAACTACGATCATAATGAGCTAAAACAGGGGCTCTAGTTAACACTCCCTTGACATGGTTAAAAGATGTTATACACTCTTCATCAAATTTAAATGTCACACCCTTTCTTAACAAATTATATAATGGTCTCAAGATTGTTGACATGTTACTGATGAACTTTTCATAATAATTAATTAAACCAATAAATGCTTTGACTTCAGTGACAGTCTTAGGAATAGGTGCATTAACTATGGCTGATATTTTAGACTGAGAGGTGTGCAGTCCCTCTTTGTCTATGATAAACCCTAGGTATTCTACCTGGTCCGCAAAAAACGTGCATTTGTCTTTTCTGACTATAAAGCCTTTTTCACTAAAGCGCTTGCATACTTCTTGCAATCTACGAAAATGAGTTTCATTATCAGGAGCAGTGATAAGAACATCATCCATGAATACTGAGATACCTTCTAAGTTTTGCAAGGCTTGTTCAATTACCCTTTGGAATATTCCAGGGGCTGACGAGATTCCATAGGGCATTCGGCAATAAGAAAAAAGACCCTTATGCGTACTGATTGTACATAGTTTTTGAGAGTTTTCGTCTAACTCTAATTGCATATAAGCTTGGCTCAAATCTAATTTGCTAAAACTTACTCCCTGCTGTAAATTAGCAAATAAATCTTCAATTCTAGGGATAGGGTATTTATATATTTCCAAATACTGATTTAAAGTAACCTTAAAATCACCACATATCCTTATATCGCCATTCTTTTTTAAAACAGGCACAATTGGTGTTCCCCACTCAGAACTATTTACAGGGATTAGAATGTGTTCATCTATTAAGCGCTGGAGCTCCTTTTCGACTTTACCTTTTAAAGAAAAGGGTATTGGTCGTGGTTTGAAGTACCTTGGCCTGGCGTTTTCCTTCAGGTTAAGCCTTACAAGTTCTCCCTTATACTGCCCTAATTTGTCAGTAAATACTTCAGGAAATTGACTGAATAACTCTGCTTTCATTATTTCAACATTAGTGTCATTACTGATAGGTTTGTTCATAGCACACAAGTTACTCTTAAATGAAATGTCTACTCCAAGTACCTTGAGCCACTCACGACCCATTAATGGATGTGAGCCTCCCTTAATAACATAGAAATCCAAATTTCTATAATGCATATTTTCATAGCAAACATCGACCGTTACCTTTCCTACAGGTAAAATAGGCTCATTAGTGTACGAACGCAGAGTGAGATCACAAGGCAACAATGTACAAGAACTGAAATTATTTTTGTAAAAATGGTCACTACAAACAGTGACACTGGCTCCCGTGTCAACTTCAAAAGTTGTTTCCCGACCTTGAACTAAAACCTTAATTTTAATAGGGTCAACCTTAGTTCCTTCTGTTACTCTTTCACGCACATTGAATAAATGCTGTACATCTTCAACATAATTTTCGAAGTGGTCGTTACCCGAGATGCTTTTGGAATTACTCACATTATAGTGGTCATCACTCACAAAATTATGTTGCCCATTATGTGCATACCTTTTATTCTGAAATTTAGACTGATTAGGCCCATTTTTCTTAAACTTAGAACACTGATAGTCTGGTGTCTTACCAGATTCTACTGACTTACACACTTTAGAAATGTGATTTCTCTTACCACATTTATGGCACACAACACCAAACAACTTGCACTGCTTTCTATAATGGCCATACTGCCCACAGCACAAACACTGCACTCTCTCAAATCTTGAGCTCCGGTTTACGCCGCACCCATCCTTCGTCTGTGGACGTTGTTGCGCTGCCATCCGCTGGACTCGGCCGCTGCTGCCGTTGACCGTCAGCGTCGCTGCATCCTTCTCCGCCGCCTCCACCGAGCAGACGATTTTCACTGCCTGGTCGTAGGTTAGGGCTGCCTCTCCCAGTAATCTCTGCTTGGTTGATTCGCTTCTGATACCGCTCACCAATCGGTCTCTGAGGTAGTCATTAAGAGCCGCGCCGAACTCGCAGTAGGTGGATAACTTTTTGAGACTGGCGATGTACTCTGCTATGGATTCGCCATCATGCTGATTCCTCTTGCTAAACTTATATCGCTCGGCAATGAACGATGGCTTAGGATACAAGTGTTCCTGAATCAACTTCACTAACGCGTTAAAAGTTTTTGAAGACGGTTTTGCAGGCGTACATAAATCCCGCAATAGACTATAGGTTTTCACACCTACGACAGTTAGTAGTGTGCTCACTTTTTTTTCATCTGCTACACTATTGCAGTCCACGAATAATTCAAAACGCTCAATATAAGAGTCCCAACTTTCCACGCAGTTATCGAATTCACCGATTCCGCCAACAATATCTGACATAATTGCTCCTTTTCTTAATGAATAACGGCCTAATATTCACCGTTTCATGTTCAGACGTCAAAATGTTCAGATTTTGAGTCCAACACGTGGCGCATGGTAATGGACATACAACTTCCTTCCGATCTAATTTTCGTAAAAAAACTAACCGCGTACAATCGAACTGGTTGCATTGCACACACGGGTTGAAAGTACTTTACGACAGGATACGAAAATATACACCTCGCCGCCAATTGTAACGTACAGGCATTGAGGAATCGGTTAATTAAAACATCAGCAACTGCGTTTCGTGAGAGGAACACATTGACTGCCACGGCTCAGCCGGTTTCCCAGACTGCCTTGTACATCCAGGGTCTTGATACCCGAGGAAGTGGCGCGAATGTTAGCCAATCATATTTATTCATTTTTCATACATTACATTCATTCATTCATTTTCATACATTACATCTAGCTAAAACAGGGGCTCTAGTTAACACTCCCTTGACATGGTTAAAAGATGTTATACACTCTTCATCAAATTTAAATGTCACACCCTTTCTTAACAAATTATATAATGTCTCAAGATTGTTGACATGTTACTGATGAACTTTCCATAATAATTAATTAAACCAATAAATGCTTTGACTTCAGTGACAGTCTTAGGAATAGGTGCATTAACTATGGCTGATATTTTAGATAAAATTGTAACGTACAGGCATTGAGGAATCGGTTAATTAAAACATCAGCAACTGCGTTTCGTGAGAGGAACACATTGACTGCCACGGCTCAGCCGGTTTCCCAGACTGCCTTGTACATCCAGGGTCTTGATACCCGAGGAAGTGGCGCGAATGTTAGCCAATCATATTTATTCATTTTTCATACATTACATTCATTCATTCACCTTCATACATTACAACATGGGCAGACACTTCCTTGTTCTATAAAAATAACATTAGTTATTCACAAAGTGACCTCAAACACCAATGTACTGATTAGCTGACGTTAGCAACGTACAGTCACACTGCAATGACGCTAGAAGACCTATGACGATATTGTCAATATGAATGCGTTAAGGAAACCTAATCAACAAATATTATCGTTAGACTTTGTCTAAACATCCCGAGTTGAAAACAAGGAATGCTTGCATTTCACCTTCCACGAGAATTAATCTTTTGCATAAAATAAATATTAGCACAAAACCGTCGTTTAACGCCTCAAACAATGTGACCGCAACGCATTGTTCTCGAGGTCAACTGCCCTTTCTTTGCCCCCACAAACAGAAAAACTGTAGAGCGCATGAGCACATTTAAAAAAATAAGGGGGGACTGTTAGCGTAACCTATTGTATTCACATTCTCCCTTGAAAGAGGCGGGATTGAATAGGGTGAAGTATGCCGAGCCGAACACTGGTAGAAAAATACAATGAGAGGTGAAGTAAGCACACCCACATAGAAATTCATGGAAACATCGATTGCTAAACAATACAAAACTATACAATATGTAAAGATGTGGAATACTAGTAACTTATGGGAAATCTAATGGAAGCGTTAATGTTAAAACCAACGGCAGCAAGAATTCATTTCAATACACGAATAAATAGAGTGGTAAGTAGAGAGTAGTAGTAGTAGTACGTTTTAAGTACAAATATACCACATACGAGTTAATTCAATAAACGGCATCAGGGTCCGGCATGATGCACGGTAGGATTTAAAATTAGGGATATATCAGGTGATCCATACCTTAGATATAAAGATGTACCTCACTATGTTTAAATAAAATAAACCTCATTAAATAGATCTCATCAAAAAGAAATGCTTACAAATACAAAATTCAACTCTTGATTGCGATAATTTACGTCTAGTACATGCATTTCCTGAAATTTTGTTTGATAAGAAAGTAATATCCGAACGGCGCGAGTAATTTTCTCCTCACGTTTCCATTTTTTAAATCTTTGAACCTGAATTTCAAAGAGCATACTTTCATAAACAATGCCATGAGTTGGGAGATAAATCTAAAACGTCTTCTATGCATGCCCGCATATAAAACGTCTTCTTCGAAAATTTCATTCGTGTATATCCTTCAATATCAGTTTATTTTAATAGCAGCCTCAATCAAATAACGTCAAATGCAACGCAAAGGTGTAATTACACATATGGATGAAAAACAAAAATTATCAAGGTAAAAAATTACAGATGTAACGTAAACAACCGTTATCAACGGAGATAGCCAGAATATTGAGGTTGAATTAAAAACGGAAAATTGTTAAGCGCCGGCAGGAGCAGATAGTGGTTCATGAAACACCAAGCGATGCTTTTTCTCCAATTAGGAACTTTGGTAAACACTTTATTCCTCCTCCTACCTAATACAGATACTGAAAACTTCGTACTGAGGAAGGTTTCACCAATCATTTTTTTGCTTAACAAAATGACGAATCAAGCCGCTAAGCATGTTAAAACGTCGATTTTTCCCGTTCGAACCTGAAAACCTATTGGCTTATTAAACTTACGGCGCACATGAAAATAATAACTTAGGTTCAAGTCAAGATAGATAGAACGAATAAAATACATTGCAATTGGTAAGGTTATAAAGTCGACAAGAACACACAACTAATATTAGATGAATTTCGAAAGAAAAATTAAAGAGTGACACACTGCATAACAACAGGTAGTTCCACTCCTATCACATGACAACTAAAAGCATGAGAATTCTTAACTTAGACGAATAATTTTGGTACCTAACAAACACATATCGGCCCGCCCACGCGGAAAGCATGGTAAGGGCGATCACCCCTCGGCGTACATACGGTTCCCACAAGTACGTCTCGCGCGAAGTACTTGTGGGAACCTCACACGTTTTTACCGGATATGCCACCCTGACAGTTGAAGGTGACCTTCGACAACTACTGCGCTGAGCGTAGTTGCAAAGATCCTTCACCCCCAGTATGGACCACCATCACCCTCCAAATAACCTGTCCGACCACATCGTCCGAGCTCGCACACATCCCGTCGCATTGCCTCCCTCCGAATGTAATTTTTGAAGCACCGGCGGCAGTAATTTCAATGGGATAACCCAATTTTTCCCCCCGCCACACAAGCCTTTTCATTCGCTAACAAATTGCCACCCAGAGATAAAAAATGTGGAAAGGAAAATAAAAAAATGATAAAAAAGGACGTGCAACAAACGATTTTCCCCCCCCTGTTCCCCGGCTACCTTATTTCCTAACTCTCCCACACCTATTCACTCCTTCCTTCCTTTCCCAGGGGGTAAGGGTGAAAGAGAGGGTTTCACGTCGCCATCCCCTCATACCCTAGTCGGGAAAGCTTTTCCCGTTTCCCGCAGTCCCTGCCGACCCTAGCGGCTCGCCGCACCCTCGATCCCCCAGGCCATACCTCCCCCTCCCCCTAACCCTGCGATGAAATCACGCTCCGCGGTGAAAATGCAAACTAAGCAAGAAAAAGAACATAGCATCAGTTTTTGCGTTTTTTTTCCCTCCCTCTCTCTCTCTCTTCCCCCACTTCCATCCTCCATATACCTTCAACGCCTCTTTTATTTTCATCATTTCCCCCACTGCTACTCTGTCCAATTTTCGGCCTGTAAAATGGTGCATTTTGACTCGCTAATTAAATGGGTGCCCCTTTTTAGCATTGGCTCGCGTTGGATAGATTAGCATGAAAATAACGAATTATTAAAAGAGGTGATCAAGCAATGAATTTTCAAACTGCTCCAAAAAAAGCTCCCCACATACGTAGAGAGATCTCTCGAAAACGAGAGATCGCGATTACTTTTAATGACTGCCGCACAACAAAAATGGTGAACTACGTACGGCTCTGTATGCGGATCCTGATTCACTCTATTGACTTTAACAAAAAGTACCTCATTAAGGCCCATCGCGCATGCATTGGGCTTCCATTGTTTCCATACATCATTTTTGCTGAATAAAATAAATAATCGGGCAAACAGTTAATGGCTTATTATGGAATTTTAGCGATGCATTTTCTTTGTTTACACTCGTGCACATGTTTGAATTAAAATTAGCAGAGAATAAATACCAACGTAATAACTCCGATTGTTTTAAAGCGCCAGATAAATCGGTAACAAAGGCTTAAAAATATTTTCAGTTGTAAACCATGTCTGCCCATAAAAGGAGGGTAAAAAATTACGGTTCAATGTTCCCAACCGTGTACTGCCACGGGTGAGAATGGTTAGGCGAAATTATGCCCAGTGATAAACGCATTACTATATTTTAGCCGTAAATGCTGCAATTAGCTCCAGTGACTTATGTGATAAGTTAAAGGTAGAGAAATTGATTGTCGCAAAAGCAAACCTGAAAGCACTTGAAACAGCCTTCCGCACAAACTTTCCGCCGTTAAATTGAAGACGCGACCTAAGCTACGTGGATGTTCGGTGGAAGTAGCTGAAGCGGCCGAGAGGAGCCGTGAATATGCATGATATATATCCGACTATCCTCTCCAGCAACGGGACTCTCAAAAACCGTCACGTACGCGACACTCGAATAGGGAGTGTGACGACGCTTAAGCCTCCTCTCCTTACGCTCCCTTGACCTAATTATTCCCGCGCAAAAAAAGAAGAGCTTCGAACCAATTTGACCGGAATTATTAACGGCTAGCGTCCGAGGCAGAATGAATACCCCCCTACCCCAACTATAAAGTGCAAAAATGTGCATGGCCGCCATTAAAAAGGGGATTCACCCCTTGGCTTATGCAATTGATTCTCCACACCGCGGAACCCTAGCAGGTAACTAATCACTCAGGATCACGCCATTAGTAATGCTGGCCAGTGAGCAGCATCACCACTGAAAATAGTTCACCGAGTTTTATTTTGAATTACTGGCGAGGATCTTAATCCTAATAGCGTAGGATGAGGGCGACAAACACGGGACCCAAAGGGGAATAATAGTCTGCAATTAATGAGAGCTAAAATGCCGAGGGCATTCAACCAAGATCCGCATTCCAAGAATTCCTTCACTGGAGCAGTTTGTAAAGGGAGTATACCAAGAAGACGAAATAATTTCAAATAAGGAAAGGAAACAAGATTAATTATTTCCGGGAATATAAAAGCCAAACGTAGCCACAATTAGACTTGTTGAGGAGATGATTATCGGTAAGTATTTTCTAGTTGAACGTAAGTCCGGAAAAAAATATTCATTTTTATAAATTAAGATGATTCATAAGCATGGACACATTCATCCAAACTACATAGTTGATCAAAATTCACATAAGTGTTACATCCAGAACAATTTCACGGACGGGACACACAGGTAGTTGGTCCTTTATTACTTTTTAAGTCTTCTCGGATTACTGCTAAAAGCTCAGAATGTAATTTTGGGGAACAAATTCCAATTTTTCCTCCACTTCATGCGGCTGAATTTTTGTACACTTGTAGCACAAATAATCAAGGCAATTCCCAAAAAAAATAGTGACCGATTGTTGTAATCCATGATATCATTCAAACATCGGGGCTACCTACGGACCATTTAAAGCCTAACGCAATAGGTGTAACGGGGTGGTTAACTTTAGCAATACCAATCGAACACGCATATCTTCGAAAGGAAATAACTTTGGCGAAAGATAAACCAGTGTGCGTTTACAGAACCTAGGCAAGAAACCCCATAAATGCTCGCTAGTGGTGAATTAAAAAGGTGCAATAACTTTTCCTGGCACCTACTTTTACTACTCTTTGACCGACGCCATGCTGAAGATGACCTCGTCATCAAGGAACACATCCCTCTTGGTCACCTTTGCCTACGCCAGGTAGAAACATGCTCCGCCTGCACTAACAGAGATAATATCAGCCGGATAAACGGAGAGAGAAATTTCTATTAGTGTCCGCACATAAATTCAACAGAGCACTCCCGGCAAGTCACGCGACACGCAACACCCCTGTAAAGCTATTACAAGAGTCAGAACCCCTTAAATAAACCCTTAGGAAGGAATACCACCGTAACCCTCGTGGATTCGTAAGATCACAATGTTTATCGAAGGTCTTTATAATGCTCACTGAGCTATGTCTGTCGTAGTTGGGGCGCTCAGACTTGCGATACTTTCTCAAGAAGGTCGCAGATCAATCTTAGTGGCTTTTTCTGCTTCCTACCACGAACTTTATTGACTCAAATTAAAATTTTGAAGATATTGACACCATTAAACTATCCGACCGGGCGAGAGGTTTATAAATTATGACCCTGCCCTTTCTTGAAGGGGAGAGACAGAGGGTATTTGTATAATTTAGCTCATGAATGCGGCCGATAGTCACAGGAAAAATTATTCGCAAGGCCATAACATGAATAAAACTTAGCATACCTCATCAAAACTTAGATATAATAAGTTTGACTAGATTCGCTGCACTATATCATCTTTAGGAGAGTACAGTTAAAGAAATCATCATTCCTAAAAATAATTAGTACAGAAAAACTAAGCGATATAAATATAGCTGTAACTTGGATGGCCGAGCTTAAATGGTCAGATGTCTTTCTTAAATATTTGAACAGCCTTGAGTGAGAGAGACATGAGTATTAAGCTTGACAAATCATCCACAGAGATCTTTGCATTTCAAGAAGTCGAATTAAACACTTGGTGATCGACACGTAATGGGCTCAGAATATGAGTTAAAGTTTCTTTTAATCAACAAATGGGTCAAGTACCAGCGACATAATTTATTTTCTACGCACATCCGGTCTATTGGTTACACACATAAAATTGATATGCATGTAAATGAAACGAAATAATTACTTTAAGATTCTTTATAAATTAAAGAGCAGAAAAATAAAGGGACCTTCTCAGTTACGATTACCTGCGCGACCTCTCAAAAGTAAGGAAAGCAAGACGCCCTTCATTGTGGTTCATCACACGGCGTGAAAACGACCGTATTCGGGAGCGGGGGGCCATCCCCACAACCCCCTGGTGCCCGAGCGGCGATAAGGAAAGATGAGAGGCCTTCTGGGCGGATATCTGATCCCTAGCGGGCAGGGAGGGAGAGAGTTTGAGGTAAACGCTGATTTCGCAGTCTCCCTCAGTGAGCCGGAAAGATTTTTAAACTTGATCAATATTCTCGACACATACAAATTCAATAAAGCTTTGCCACGGACCACGAGCTGTTTTAGCTCTTTCCAACCATCGATACATGGCCGTCGTTATTTCGCAAGGGGTCAGAGAGAGGAAGGAGGGGACTAGTGAGGAAGAAATCCTCTTCGGTTGGGCATTTAAAGGTCGTGGGGCAGGGAATGGGGTCCGGGTGGAAGGAGTGAACACGGACGGGGTGAGGGGTTGGTGCCCAAGGAAAGGGTAGGTGTAGGGGGTGGAGGGCAGCGAGGTTTCGGTACGGAAGAAGAGCAAACTCGGCAAAATTGGCACGGCCGGCCATTTGCGATCACACCGGGATGTCCGGCATTAAAAGGAGGTGAAAGGCCGTTTATGGATAGATCGGCCTCGTACCGAGCCGTCGTCTGCATAGATTACGAGACCGTGGGCGCTTTACGGACCATCCGCTTTCGCCTTGATTTTTTTTATCCATTTTACGGGACGGTATTGCGTTCGAGCGTGATCTTATTGCCTATTAAACCTCATAAAGTGATTTTTTTATCGCATTCCATAGATGAGTGATTAAATTTCACGTGAATTAACAACTACGACGATACCATACCCGTGAAAAGCCAAATACGTAGTTTTTATTATAACCATCTTCCATTTTCCGTTTACGCTGCGGGACGTTAGGCGAAAAGATTGTGGCGATAATACGATAAGATCGGTGGCCACCAACTTTGTCGTGTATTAAAGATGAGATATATATATATATATATATATATATATATATATATATATATATATATATATATATATATATATATATATATATATATATATATATATATATATATATATATATATATATATATATATATATATATATATATATAATCGTTCACTCATTCACTCAGACCGCACAGCGGCAAATATACTCATATAAATGTTTATACAGAAAGGTAAAGAAAGTGGATAGGAACACGTAAAATTTACAAAGACAATGGTGGTGTGAAGATGAAATGATGGCCGATTCCAAGCAGAAAAAATTCGACTGGACCGGGAATCGAACCACGGACCTTTGGATTTCGCGTCCAATGCTCAGACCACCAAGCTACCCAGTCTACTAAGAAACTGCTGGAATCGGCGGGGGGTTTATATGAACAAACACTCCCCAGGGCATGACCCACGAGAGCGGCCAATAGATGGCGCGCGGGCTGCTAATCACCCACCGGCAGAGAAGGAATGACATACACAGAAGGCGAAATGAAAGAATAACTCAAGCACACAGACAGTGGTGAAAGATATAGAACAGGCGTTTCGGGGTACGCTAACCCAAGTAGGAAATGACCCGTTCAGGGCATACAATCGTTCACTCATTCACTCAGACCGCACAGCGGCAAATATACTCATATAAATGTTTATACAGAAAGGTAAAGAAAGTGGATAGGAACACGTAAAATTTACAAAGACAATGGTGGTGTGAAGATGAAATGATGGCCGATTCCAAGCAGAAAAAATTCGACTGGACCGGGAATCGAACCACGGACCTTTGGATTTCGCGTCCAATGCTCAGACCACCAAGCTACCCAGTCTACTAAGAAACTGCTGGAATCGGCGGGGGGTTTATATGAACAAACACTCCCCAGGGCATGACCCACGAGAGCGGCCAATAGATGGCGCGCGGGCTGCTAATCACCCACCGGCAGAGAAGGAATGACATACACAGAAGGCGAAATGAAAGAATAACTCAAGCACACAGACAGTGGTGAAAGATATAGAACAGGCGTTTCGGGGTACGCTAACCCAAGTAGGAAATGACCCGTTCAGGGCATACAATCGTTCACTCATTCACTCAGACCGCACAGCGGCAAATATACTCATATAAATGTTTATACAGAAAGGTAAAGAAAGTGGATAGGAACACGTAAAATTTACAAAGACAATGGTGGTGTGAAGATGAAATGATGGCCGATTCCAAGCAGAAAAAATTCGACTGGACCGGGAATCGAACCACGGACCTTTGGATTTCGCGTTTGATTGGCGTAGCCGACAACTGGCGTAAAACGACAGAATTTCAATATTCCTGAGAGGGAAAGGATAAGATGATATTTAACATCATGGATGTTCTAGCGTAACTTAAGTGTTATTTATTTGTTGAAAATAATGTACCATGTAATCAAATATACCATGTTATTCGGCGCACCTTGATTTAATTGACTCATATTAACAGGAAGCAAATTTAACTTTGCAAAATTCCACCAAAGTTCAATCACCCGCGCGCCATCTATTGGCCGCTCTCGTGGGTCATGCCCTGGGGAGTGTTTGTTCATATAAACCCCCCGCCGATTCCAGCAGTTTCTTAGTAGACTGGGTAGCTTGGTGGTCTGAGCATTGGACGCGAAATCCAAAGGTCCGTGGTTCGATTCCCGGTCCAGTCGAATTTTTTCTGCTTGGAATCGGCCATCATTTCATCTTCACACCACCATTGTCTTTGTAAATTTTACGTGTTCCTATCCACTTTCTTTACCTTTCTGTATAAACATTTATATGAGTATATTTGCCGCTGTGCGGTCTGAGTGAATGAGTGAACGATTGTATGCCCTGAACGGGTCATTTCCTACTTGGGTTAGCGTACCCCGAAACGCCTGTTCTATATCTTTCACCACTGTCTGTGTGCTTGAGTTATTCTTTCATTTCGCCTTCTGTGTATGTCATTCCTTCTCTGCCGGTGGGTGATTAGCAGCCCGCGCGCCATCTATTGGCCGCTCTCGTGGGTCATGCCCTGGGGAGTGTTTGTTCATATAAACCCCCCGCCGATTCCAGCAGTTTCTTAGTAGACTGGGTAGCTTGGTGGTCTGAGCATTGGACGCGAAATCCAAAGGTCCGTGGTTCGATTCCCGGTCCAGTCGAATTTTTTCTGCTTGGAATCGGCCATCATTTCATCTTCACACCACCATTGTCTTTGTAAATTTTACGTGTTCCTATCCACTTTCTTTACCTTTCTGTATAAACATTTATATGAGTATATTTGCCGCTGTGCGGTCTGAGTGAATGAGTGAACGATTGTATGCCCTGAACGGGTCATTTCCTACTTGGGTTAGCGTACCCCGAAACGCCTGTTCTATATCTTTCACCACTGTCTGTGTGCTTGAGTTATTCTTTCATTTCGCCTTCTGTGTATGTCATTCCTTCTCTGCCGGTGGGTGATTAGCAGCCCGCGCGCCATCTATTGGCCGCTCTCGTGGGTCATGCCCTGGGGAGTGTTTGTTCATATAAACCCCCCGCCGATTCCAGCAGTTTCTTAGTAGACTGGGTAGCTTGGTGGTCTGAGCATTGGACGCGAAATCCAAAGGTCCGTGGTTCGATTCCCGGTCCAGTCGAATTTTTTCTGCTTGGAATCGGCCATCATTTCATCTTCACACCACCATTGTCTTTGTAAATTTTACGTGTTCCTATCCACTTTCTTTACCTTTCTGTATAAACATTTATATGAGTATATATATATATATATATATATATTGATTCTCTGTGTGACTGAAGAAGGGATAACACCCGAAACGTCTCTAAGTAAGACTCTCTCTTTACTTTCGTCTTTTTACCCCCTGTAAGTTTCCTCTTTAATTGTATATATATATATACACACACAATAGAAAACTTCGCCAAATGGCCACAAACACTATAATAGAGGAAACTTACAGGGGGGGTAAAAAGACCGAAGTAAAAAGAAAGTCTTACTGGAAACGTTTCGAGTGTTAGCCCTTACTCAGTCACAGAGAGAATGCACTCTGCGCACTCACTTTTAGACGCCCCCCAAAACTCTCCGCCCTCTTTAAAATTACCAAACCTCTTTCTAAATCAATCTATAGCACTTCTAAATCCCTTCCGACGCCTTGCAATTGCCCGCGTTGCAAAACCTGCGGCATTCTTATCACCCAGCCTCTACCTGATAAATTCCTTGCCGTTCATCTTCCGTCCGTCCCCCCACTCCTTGCATTTCCCTTAATGTTGTTTATATCCTCCTCTGTCAACTATTCCCTAGCTTCTACATTGGTTTGACTACGACTCCGCTTAACATCCGCATGAATGGCCACCGCTCTAGTTGCTATGATCCACCTTCCATTTCCGTTTCCCTCCCTGTCGCCACCCACGTTTCTTCCCACAACTCTACTTTTAATAATATTTTTAAGGATGGTATTCTGGACTCCCTTCCCCCTTCCTCCTCCCCCTCCAACTCAAAAATCTTGATTCCTCTTGTATTTACTTTTTCCAAGCTTTCTCTCCGCCAGGACTCCATAAATCCCACTAACTTCATCTATCTCTTCTGCTCAGACTCTCTCTTCCTTTTCAAATTTCTTCTCCTTCCCGCTTCCCACCCCCACCCTTCCTCTCTCTCCCCCTCCTCCCCTTCCCCTCTGTCCCTTCCCTCCCTCCCTTCCTTCCACCTGTCCTCCCTTCCTTCGCAGATCTCTATATCCTTGCGAACGAGGTGCCAGTGGCACCGAAATATTAAGGAACTTTCCGTGAGTGTTTTTTTATTTTTGTGATTCTGTGTTTATGTCTGCCTTCCTGTGGCAATATATATATATATATATATATATATATATATATATATATATATATATATATATATATATATATATATATATATATAATATATATTCCTAAGGAATTTTTATTGGAAGATATTGATTATTAAGTTTCTTTTGATCTGATGTACTAATTAGAGTAAAATTATGCACGATGTATTCTCATCTACTCTGATAAATAAAGGAATTATATAGGTGAATATTTTCATTGAAATTTTCTCTGGTAAAGTTGCTTTTGCTGGTAAAGTTGCATCTGCTGAATGGCATGAAATTTCTATACAGTGTGAAGGGCATTACTTATTGGATTGAGGTTTCTTGTAATAGCGCCCTCGTTATTTCAATGTTAGAGATTGAGCTCTCAATAATCAGTTGTTATTTCACATTATTAGGCTGACTCATTTCTTCAATTTTTTGCTACATTGAGGTGGTGGTGGTGGAGGAGGTGGTCTTTTCCCTCGATCTCCATATTTAAAAAATATTTTTCCTGAATTTTATTCCATTACATGTGTATATATATATATATATATATATATATATATATATATATATATATATATATATATATATATATATATATATATATATATATATATATATATATATATATATATATATATATATATATATATATATATATATACACACACACACACATAACTACACTTAGGATCACTCGTGTGACGAATATATAAACAGTTTGCCACAGGAAGGCAGACGATAAACACTGAGAAACACAAAAAAATGAACACACTTACAGAGAGTTTCTTGATATTTCGGTGCCACTAGCACGTTGCAATACTATTTGACGCGCGAATAACTCGCGCGTCAAATTGGCGTGGTAACTCAACCGTAGAGTACGTGACAAAAGGGGGAAATTGGTAAAAGGAATTCACGGAGAGTTATACGAAATTTTTAACGAACAGCATTGTTCTCCCAACCTGAGTGAGTTGAGGCCCTCGCATAACTCTACTACCAATTAAATCCTTAGGTTAGCGATGAACGCAAAAATGCAGTCCAAAGAAAAAGACCAAACGTTCATAAATACTATGAGAACATATTTTCTCGATGAGTAAACGGATTCAGGAATGTCATAAGCCTTTGGGCTTTTAAGTGCAAAATAACTAAGGACGATGGCTTACGGCCTGTACAACAGCGGCCTACTGACAAATGAGGAATAAAAGTGCATCCTGAAAAAAATACATAATAATTGTTTGCTGGAAACAACAGCCGATTATACTCGCGATTCTCCAATCTCAACACAATTGTGGGGTTTAAGACTACGAGACACTCCGTAGCAACAGTTTTCTTCCGTAACACACATGTAATGGAATAAAAATCAGAAAAAATATTTTTTAAATATGGAGATCGAGGGAAAAGACCACCTCCTCCACCACCACCACCTCAATGTAGCAAAAAATTGAAGAAATGAGTCAGCCTAATAATGCGAAATAACAACTGATTATTGAGAGCTCAATCTCTAACATTGAAATAACGAGGGCGCTATTACAAGAAACCTCAATCCAATAAGTAATGCCCTTCACACTGTATAGAAATTTCATGCCATTCAGCAAATGCAACTTTACCAGCAAAAGCAACTTTACCAGAGAAAATTTCAATGAAAATATTCACCTATATAATTCCTTTATTTATCAGAGTAGATGAGAATACATCGTGCATAATTTTACTCTAATTAGTACATCAGATCAAAAGAAACTTAATAATCAATATCTTCCAATAAAAATTCCTTAGGAAATTTGACCAGAACGTAACTTGCGCAAATTATCAACAGGGAAATTAGAAAAAAATGGGAAGAAAAAGTATGGAGAAAGTCATAGTATTTCCAGCGGCGTAAAGCCCTACATTGAGTGGAAAAAATCCATGCAGCACGGAGAATCTAGACATCTCGTGATAGGGTATAGACAGTAAAAAGGCTATTACTCACGGGGCACATATATTACGGTGCCCCTCTTTTCAAACACCCTCCTTGCAAGCCAAACCCACTCTCTCTATTCGCACCACGTTTCTGCCTCGGTAAGCCCCCGATTCAAACGGCCGTAAATTAAAACCGTTCAACCAGACTCATCAAAATCGCATCCAACACACATTTTTACAGCGCCTTCGCCAATCTCCACTCCGGCTGCGGAGGTCGTGCAGCGCGCCCGACCTAAATCAGTCTCACGTCCACACTCGAGGATAAGAAAAAAAAGGAGATGAGGGCTGTAAGGGTTCAGAAAACCATCTAAAGATGTCGTCAACGGAGAAAGAGGGGTTGCGGGGAGGAATGAGGGTTTGAAGAGAGCAAGAGATGAGCTCGGGCAGAGGGAAGAGACGTGGCGAAGGAAGTAGAAGACCTCCACCATTTCTCTATTTTTTGTCCCGCTAGTTTCTTAGGGCACGGCGCCGCCAGAAACGGGGGAGTGGGGGAGGAAAGCGCCGGCAGCGCCACAGCGGATGCATTCACTGACGTGAGCTGTATAAAAAATACACAAACGAAAGAGATAAGGAAATGATTTGTGATAGCTGGCCCTTGTCTGTCAACCACGGGCCCGTATCGTGGTCGGACTTCAATTCTCTGGACCATATGAGATACTCTAGACCTTTTACCCACTAGCAAAGAAAAGACAACGTAGCTAAAAAGAAATATTAAGGAAATAGTTCCGCGAAGACGGATATATACGTACATTTTTTCATTTTAGAAACGGTATTGAACAAGGCGCGATTAAGAAGAACAACCGACTAGCGATGCAAAAAGAAAGGAAATCTCTAAGGAAGAAGAAGGATATCGTAAGCCAATCAGATTGAGCGAGGTCGGGCATTATGCTGGCGGTGCGGTTATCCACTTAAATAAAAGGGATGTGCACGAAGAGAGAATTTGAACCGGGGTATTTTTTTCAGGGGATGGATAGGCGAGAGGAGGTAGCGGTGATGGGGGAAAAATATATAAGGCATTCGGGTGAGGATGACGGATCTTTATCTCCTTGGCCAATTTTCAAAACAAAAATCCAGTTTTATTTATAGCAGCGGGGAGGTCGTGGATGGCTAGGGAAAGGGAAGAAACGGATAAAGAGGAGAAAAAAGAGGCATGAGGACGAGGGGAGAAAGACAAAAGAGCTCTTGGGTTGAGGCGGAACACTTAAAAACGTTTCTCCAAGCAACTCCGCCAGCTCGGGCTCGTGAAAGTGGAGGCGACGTTAAGAAATCGCTAGCGAGGAGAGATAAATCAAAGAGTTTTTGAAGATCGCCGAAAGGGAAATAAAAATTTAGCTGACGGGGAAGAAGAAGTATTCTTCCTCTCGGCGCAAGCCAGCTGATAAGGAGAATTGGATCCATTTTTTCTCTTCACGCGAAAACTTTTCCGTAAAATGTCGCGGAATATTCGCGCCAAATGGAAATTAATATTCATCAACCTCAAATTAAAGTCCGAATCAGAAAATGAATGCGGTCGAAAAACCTCCGTTCATTTCACATTAATGTCCATTAGAATTCGATACCATTCGATTTTGAAAGTTTTTTAGTAAAGGGTTCTCTCATTGATAGATACATCAATGCTTTATACGCCCAATTAATACCACTCTTTCTCCATTCACGGTAAAAATAGTTAAGGAGCGAAAGATAAGGGTCAAAATTTCTTCTCGACATTGAAGAAAATCACTTACACAGGGAGCGTACATTATAATCAATGTGCAGATAACCCATTAGACATTAGCAATTATCAAGAAGCGATAAATTATGTTTCTAATATTGTGAATTTCAATTATCGTGAATTTTCTAATACTGAGAAATTTGTATCGTGAAGAGCCAAATGAAATACATCAAATGCAATCAAACGCACCAGTCCCCTCTTTCTATTATCTCTCCAACGATAATTACTGTCCTGAAAAATATCGATAAAGATTAATCATTAAGTAAGAATTTCATAACCATCATTGAATAATCGAATTAAAAAAATCGTCCAGAGATGAAAAACGTTTCGTCCATTGATTGACGTTCCAGACATGAACTGAATTCGGACGGAAATTTCTCCGCAATTAATATTTGAGGTAGTTCATTCAAAGAAAATCTCCATTGTACTCCATTCTTCCACCTCGCAAAGCGTCGAGGAAAAAGAGAGAGGCCCGCTTTACAATACAGAATCCCGCAAAGACAAAGAAGCCCACTCGTACTCGGAAAGGGTCATAATCGCTCACATTAACTAGAAGACAAATGTGGCTCTCGGAGAAGTCAAAAATACAAAAAACAAATTCAACTCGGCCTCACCACTCGTCTCGCCTACGAAAGCCTTATCTTTCTCCTGGAGAGAAATCTCTACGAGGCGGATATATAAAGAATTAAACATCTTAACCAAGTTACCCACTTTGTATCTCCAATGCATATTGAAACAGAGCACAATGAACGAGTTTTTCATACACGACTGAAGGATTTGCATCGGGCCGACGTTAATGGAACCACTAGAGGAGAGCAGGTCGGGCGTAAGAAGTCTTTTGAAGGAGGATAGAGAGGAGAAAAAGACATTTGGAGCTCGTGGCCGCGAAGGCCATGAAGAAAGGGAGTGTGTGGGGTGAGTGAAATTTCCTCACCATTAATATTTGCAGAATGGATGGCGGGAAAGGAGGCGCTGTATAAGGAATTTCTGGAGAGCAAAGTAAGAGAGCTGGGATGAAATGAGAATGGGGAAAGGCGGGTATATGCAAGGAAGGGGGGCTGGGGCGGAGACAGGTGTGAGGGAACAGCTGCCTACGCGGTCTTAAAGGAAGGAACGCGGGAGATTGATTGAGGTGCAAGGTTACGCGGTGCTGAAGCCGAGGCAAGGGAAGGGTGCCGGCGGGTGAGAGATATGGGGAGCGGCTGGTATGAGACAGCGAAGACGAGAATGAGTGGAGGAGGGAGCACAAGGATTGGAAGGCTTTTACTAGTAAAGGGGTCGCCACTGGATTTCAATTTAAAAAAAAAGGAGTACTACTGGTCTCACAAGAAGGAGAAACCACGTTTTTCAATACGGTTGCCATGGATAGCGAGGTCAGTGCTTGGCTCGTCTAAATTATTTCCTTATTCCGACGCTAGCCTAATCTTTCAAGACACCAGACTACTTAATATAGTAACTCGTTTTCCCTACATAAAAAGAGGGATTAACTATGTTTGTAAGATTAGGAATTCTGAAAAAAACTTTTCAAGTAGAAATGTGCATTCATGCATTGGAGGAGGGATGAAGAAGTACATCAAAATAAATGAAAAATAAACATAATGAAGCAATCATATGTATCCCGTATCGAACAAGTTAAAATACATGTATCCAGGGGTAAAAGCTGATCCCAATTTGGTACATGATGAGCTGAATAAGCTCTCTCGCACCAAGGGTAGCAAACCAATGTCATATATCTTGCCTAAATAGCTATATAATTGCATTTTAGAGCGTAATATTTCATTATATAATTCACTGAACCTAAATTCCTCGGCCCTAATAAAATATTTCCTTTTTCTAGCTAAAACACCCTGGACTCGGTGCTTATTCAAAATCTAGTGAGCATGGATTGGGTATCCTCCACAAATGTCAACCTTAGAATATCAAAAGCAGTTTTCCACGCTAACTTTGACTAGTAAACCGTGCATATTTTTGAGACTGCCTTTATGTGGAAGATTCTGAGAAGAAATTTCATCCACCAAGCGGTCGAGATACAATGATGCAAGTAACGGCAAAAAATATGAATTCGAGACTTATTCAAGAATAAATAATTACAACAACAAAGAAATCTAATACCGGACCAATAAACGAGACGTAGGCATGACGTGAAACGGCAAGGCACTCTTCACTCACATTCATAATACAGTTGTGAATTTTACAAATAACCACAGGTGCCATCCGTGGATTGATAAAAGTGGGGGAAATTGAGGAGAATTAAATAAATTAGATCGACATCATGGATAAAATCTCGGATATTTTCCGGAAGTTGTAAATTTTTAACGAGTTTTCTTTCCCGGTTTTCTAGGATTACAGGGAAAGGTATCCACGGCGGTTGGAGGATAGCGACGGGAAAAGGAGGAAGGTGAAAGCACGGGACGCGGGAGGAAGGAAGGGAAGGGAGGGGGAAGGGAGAAATATCCAAAGGCTCCTCACCGACGTAGGAATATTGCAAGGGCGTATCTCAAACGCGGAAGACGAAAGGCTCCTTCGCCCATCCCACGGGAGCAAGGGTTTTTGAGGGTCTGCGGGGGAGTGGGTGGGTGGGAGGGGGGTTAGCCGCGGGAGATAGGGGGGAGGGGGAGGTCGACGCTGGGTATGGAGCTTTTAGAGGTGGAGCGCGTGGATGCAAGCTATTTAGCTGCCGAATAAGGAGGACGGGGGGTTAGAGAACATACATCCTTGTGTGCGCAGGCAGGTGAGCCAGAAAACGAAAACGTCGAAGGGGAAACTGTGATTAAGGCAGCATGACATCAACCACAGGAAAGCACTGCTTTTTTACTTCCGGGCCTGAAAGCTACGAGAGATGGAACCACTGAGAAACAGGGGTCTTAAAAGGTTACGCAAGTCGCGACGGCATATGACGAGCTGGACTTATTTCACTTAACTAGCTGAGGGAGAAAATACTACAGGTAAGGCATCAGATTAAAAGTGGAAATAATTGATATTGAACATTCGAGTGGTGGCGAGTAGACTACTAGAAAGAAGGCACTCAATAAAAACGGATATTAAAAAGGAAAGAGAATACAAAAACGACCAGATTTCAATGATAGTGCTACCCATAGAACAAAGATTAATCGACGCTAAAAATACAATTAAAAAGATTGCATAAAACGTATATCATAACAGGAAACTGTTACCACTTGCTCTGGGCATAAATATCAGTTTAACATCATTACCAAAAGTTCACTAATCAGAGATACCTTGTCTAAGTCCGTATTATGAGCTACTGTATCGCATTGAAAGATAAGTTTCACCGACAAAACGAGTGAAAAACGGGAAACGAACGAAATTACTACATTCCGACAAGTAGTATACTACGACCTGACGCTGGGGTAACTTACATTTTTATATTCCATACGGTGCACAGAGAAGGATATTACGATATTTATTGATTGAAAACTTAACATAGGGAAAAAATATAGTCTAGATTACCTCAAATATGGTAAAAATGTAAGTAGAACAAGACTAAGGCTACATAATGGAACTAGACAGAAGCGAGGGTTGAATTCTGAAAGTCTTATGCAGCAACCATTAGCAAAAATTGTTTACGCAGCTCCTTATACGAGTTCTCTACAACATTTAACTAAAATTAATATCCCGGGTAAAATGAAAACAGATAGAATTGCATTACAATGCGAGGCCATTCATAATCCTTAATTATGTCTCAAGACGAAAACGACCCGATTTTGCACTGGGCTTAATTTAAATCAATTTACCCCATAAAACATCACCTCACAAGAAAATAGACGTATTCCTCGATAAAAACAGTGAATTAGCCTTAACTACTAATGAAACTCGATTAATTTTCGATCCAACCCTCTGAATATTAACTATGGATCAGCTAGGAGCTGAAAAAAATTGAAAATTGAAGTAGCTAAAGCTCTTCTCGAAAATCTCTTTCAGACACTTCTTTCGCAAAAATTAATCAACGGGAAAATTTTAAACTCAAAGCAGTTTTCAATCACGATTGAAATATCTTCGTACACGTATTTTGAGGGGACCAGCAATTTGGAGAAGGGATGAATGGGGTTTTATCGTGGAGGGTGCCTGAGGATTAAAAGCGTCGAGTGGTTCGATAACTGAGCGATAACCTTCTGAGTCGGGGTTCAACGAGGAGAGTGGGATGGGAAAGTCGTGGACACAGTAAGGCATGGAACGAGGGTGAAATAAGGAGCATGGGAGACTGGGTCCCAAGCAAGATCTGATAGCAAAGTTCTCCACGAAAGGAAAATTAAAAACAAAGGTGATGAGGAACAAAAATGGAGGAAAAATCGCGCACTTAGCAATATTGAAGTCATCCCTAGGTCAAACAATTTCGGCAATGGCTCCTAGTAGTGAAGATGAATACGATTACACTAATCTCAGCGATGTAGAATGACAAGTAGGGGTAGGGTTTGAGGATAATTGGTATTTCATGCATAAAACGGGCTAGAGCAACCATTTTCCATCCAGAGCACCCCACTACCTCGATCCATTGATTCCTCAGGTCGACAGTTATTCTTTCACCCTTCATGTCAACATGGATTGGACTACCATCCACGCCTGCGCCTGGAGGACTAAGATTTTCTCCTCAGCACCGTGTTTGTAATAAGTTGTCATTATTTTATATTAACAATTATTTTCAACATTTGGATACTTTCAACGCAACATTTTCAATGCAACCACAACCAAAGGAGGTAATTGAGGTTTCGAAATGATGCCAAACGCTCAGCCATAGAGGAACTTACCCCAACAGAAACATTTCAATTCAATACATTATAACGCATAATGGGGGAAGGAAGGACACTGTCCACTCCGACCTCCAAAAATTCTGTTAAATGTAAATGGTCCACTTATTTCCGTCCCTTTGTGAAATAAACAGCACCTGCCTTTCTACCACTGCTTCTTGCATGACAAAGCTGTTAAAACATACATCTATTATACCTGTCTTCACGAAAGCATTTCTTCACTTACAGCAGCTAATTGCTATGGCTATTCACTTCCTCGAATACTCGATATCTACAGCCGACCTGCATTGAAACATCACTCATTTTATCCTGTTGGCTATAACCGGCCGCATCATAATTAAATCATCTTAAAGCATTTACACTCACCTCAATTTAATAAATACGAAAACAACGATAAGAGATCCTCACAATGGAGTGAAAGAGCTGAGTTAATGTTCAACCCTTCGCCATTCCGCAATAAAAGAAGCTTCCAAAAATTTCTATTTCCTCAGCCTATCAAATGGAGTGACATCAGAGACCTTTCAGAGATATAACGAAGAGCAAGAGGAGTGTCTCCCTTTCATTGATAGCTTTCTAGACTTCTCCAACCTCCCTCCGTGCCGAATTATTAAAAGCAAAGCAATGAAAAGAAAAACCTCCCGCTGGAGATCAGAGGGTGAGAGGGAGCAAACGGGATATTGGAAGCAAAATGGTGGGGAGGGGGTTAGAAGGATTGAAAATGAGTCAAAATGAGAAAGTTTAGTAGGTGCGTGATCTAAACTCAGCTGGGGTCCCGGAGGGAATCTCCTTTCTCCCCGTATACATGGGGTGTACTCGAAAGGCTTTGACGGAATATAAGCGGGGATGACACTTGGAAAAAGAGGAAATAGGAATGGGAAAAGGGACAAGAGGAGGCACAAGCTTGTGACGAGGAAATGAGTGGGAAGAGCCGGGGGATAAGACAGCGTTCCCCAAGCTGCCGCGCTCAAATTGGATCCAGCCGTAAGAGGTGAAGATGATGAAGGGGACTTTCTTGCCGAGAGATTCCGAGAGAGACAATCTAAAACGTCCGTCGAACACAGTCGAGGATGGTATGACAATAGGCGAGATCTTTTCAAGGGAGAACAAAAGGAACAAATTCACCCTTCTGAATTCACAGGGTGAGAAATTAATTGCCTGTTATTAACTCTTGGCTGCTAATTATTCGACTTGAGTCCTACTGGGCCTGCAGCATTTAGCTCAAGTTCCATCATAGACAAAAGGGTTAAACGATCCCCGAAACATATTTGAAATACATAAATACTCGAGAAATGATGGGATGATCAACGCTGAAAAACTCTTATAAACATGAACAGTGAAATTGCCGTCAATACATAAAATCAAATCAAGGAATTTCAAGTAAGGGAATGTAGAAATAACACTATCATGTTATCATGACTAGAGGTGATCTCCTAGTTAGAGTACGCACAGATGGAGAAAATATCTCACCCACTCCTCTTTTATCTCATAGATCCAAAACACCTTATGCATTTTGTATTATGCCAAATCTCTTTCTATTCTCAATCTATCTTATCAATCTTCTCTTTCACCAATAACTCAACGCCCTCCTCTGATTCAATGCCTTACGCAAGCCTTAAGCTTTGATGAACAGAGAGTCATTGACAACAGTTAAAATAAAAAATATAGATAAAACAAAAATAGAATTATGGAACAACTATTAGTAGTAACTAAAGGAGAAAATTAAACCCATAAGCTATCCCATAAAGGCAAAACAAACTTAACTGGGCAATTCTAAACTGAAGTGTATATACACATAATTCAATGATTCCGGTTTTTGCACCCTTCAGCTTGCCAAAACCCCTCCCAGCCAAAAAAGAACCACGGCAGCAGCGGACGGCAAACATGAATATCGGAAAAGTCTCCGACTCGGCAAGACTAATATTCGAATGGAATATATACTTTGCAGCTTCTTTATTCCTATGAAACGATGGTTAATGTTAAGTTAATTCCAAAATGCTATCAGTATATTGGCAAAGCATAAGAGCCCGCGTCGAGACAGATTTCAGCCACAAACAAAACCTACAGTGTACTACGTATCATAATGGTAATGCAATTAGTTAAGGCTACACGTTTTCCCCTAAACCAGTTCCTCTGTCCTTAAGAACGACTTCTCCAACTATCATAATTTATGAACTAATTACGTGCTGAAACAGTTTTCCATAAAAAAAATTATTTTAGGAGTTAATTCTCATTGGCCGCACTGTAGAAATTATTCTCATGCGCTTACGGCAAGCGATAGGCAAATATTTGGTAACCGGTCAACAATAGGGGGGCAGCGAGGGATGAACGGTGGGCAATGCAGCTTATGATTGTGAGACAATTGAGAGCAGGATTTCATAAGGTATTTTGGAAATGCATGCACCAGAGCAATTTAGAAATTCAAGACAAGGGAGGTCTCGCTGGCCATTAAAAAGAAAATGACCCACTTGCTCTTTCGACCAAAAAAAGACCGCGGGTACGTACGTATAATTGTGCACTCTCTTTCATTTTTTCCCCCGACCACTCGGTCATTTTTAATTTCATGCAAGCATCCGAGGGATTGCGGTCAATTTTGGGGCTATTCACATAAAAACAGGCGGGGACTTAAAGCAAGCAAGTGGAAGCGCCATTGTCCGCGGGCGGGGTTGAAATTGTGATAAAATATTCATCGCTCCAATGGCACCGGAGCAATGAGAGAAGGGGGCGGCTCGAAAAGTTATCCCGAGTGTACAATAAAACACTTTGAACATTATGCTGGGGGACCTCGCAAATTGAGACGTATCAAAAGGATAGGGGAGGAACGATGAGAAACGGACTACAACTCGCGGGACGGGGAATGGCTGGAATTTTATTGGTAGCGTATGAAATCGATCTTTAAAAGTTTTATTTCAATGGAAAAAATGGGAGTGCCGGCAAAAATATCAGCAATGTCAAAAAGTATTCCCCTCATACTGTTTTCACTATTTTCCCGAGAGATTTCATGACGTTTACGAAAGTGATTTCCTGAAAATTTCACGAGTATCCGTTCTATTTTTTATCATAAAAATGAATGTCATGTTATTCTTTGTTTCTATTATGTCATGCACACGGCCAAAAATTATGGACATGCATTTTGTCAGGGTAATCATAGCCATAAAAGATGATTACAATTAGGAGTGGCTCGAAAATTAATAAATTAAATAAAGCAAACGAAAACAAACATAAAAGTTGTGCACTTAGGATTTCAGGCTCAAATCCTAGTAGAACGTCATAGGAAAATGCCTAAAACCCAAGTGGCTAAAATTTTAGACCGACAGAATACCAAAGAAAATCTCTGAAAATACAGGGAAATAAAATGGCGACAACCTATAATGTGAGCCAAACCAGTAGAGCTTACAGGTGTTTCCAAGAGGATAAAGACCACGTACACCTATTCTAATACTTCCTCGGTATACAGGACATCTTTGCAGGAATAAGAAGAGAGCTCAGTTCCTATACTCCAGTAACAGCCTGAACAACTTTGTAATTTACTCTCCTCATCCATTCAAAATCAAAAAACGGTGCTCACAAGGACTGAAAGCATTAGTAAAAGCAATATCAACCCAAATCAGGTTAATAAGGTGCCCAGGAATATGATCTCTCTGAAGTGTCAAATGATAATGTCCAGCTATTTTTTTGTTCCATTACACTTAAAATTAAAGAATGAGATGCGTTCTTACTGTCTTCATTATGAACATCATTTGAAAGCAGAGAGAGAAAATATTGGTGGTCGAGTTGAGAATTATAATAATGAAATAAAATCTTCACACCATATGATTCATCCCTCTACAATCCTCTTCATTATGTGGAAAAAATAGGAGAACCCCAACTATAACGTGGCAACCACAACAAATGCCTAAGAGCGGGATAGAAGCTCGTATCTATAGCGATGAATAAAACGGCACAAGGTACAAAATCGACTCGGAAAAACGAGGAAGAGACATATTTAAAGCCGGAGGTGGATAAAAGTCGGGCTGAGGAAAAAGCAATAATGGTATAAATCCCGCCGCGAGGAGAATTCCGGCAATGGTGGGAGGAAGTTCACCGGGATAAAGGAGGAACGAGTGGTCTGAATGGAGAAATGGAAGGAATTCGGGTGCTTACATCAATAAGTGCTCAACGCTACTCTCGAAACCTCACCTCGCGCAACCAAAGCTCCAATCCAACCCCCGGCACCCTCAAGGTGCTCACCCCATCAATAGCATCAAACCTTCGTATCCGCACCGAGAGCCTTGCCCAAAGGAACGCACCACACACACTCCTCCATCTCAAATTAGAATCATATCAAGAGTTTACGTTGAAAATAAAAAGGAAGAGTTGAATCATTGGCGAATGTTCAGGAAATCGATTTCCGAGAAGAAAGAGAATGATTGGAGAGAGGACGATAGAGACTAACGACCGTTTGTAGCCAAGAGAAAAGTAATAGGGGTGGTTACTACAGTTCCACGGTGAAATGATGCAAATGTTATTTAATAATTATTCTGATTTCTTATAGACGGATGAGCCCTTTGTTTGATATGAATAATAAAATCATGCATACCTTCCCACTCCATTATTTCGCACACTGAACTTGAAATAAAATGGCATTTAAAGGAAAATGAATGAAATAGTACGAAACGTGGTATTTTTCAGCGCGCATGCTAATATATGCTATAAATTTTATGCACTTATATATTTTTTGTATAAATAACATAAATACCATTTTTTCCGAAGCTGGGAGAACAATTGCTAAATGCTAAGTAAGTAATTAACTTCACATTTCATAATTCGCTCATTATTGAATTAACTAGATAAATGAAGTCATAATATATTAATCCTTTCGAACTAACGCTACAGTCGGGTCACACGGATGCAAAAAGTATAAGTAAAAAGAAAAACTCGATAAATTGCATATCTGTACTTTAATTTTGCCTTTCAATTCCCAAGGCATATAATTCTGATATTATGAGATAGACTGCGACGAGCAACGAATCAGCTTGATGAGGAGAACTATCTTCAGAGTGATGATGCCCTTCGAGGGAAACTTCAACTGCCCGGAAAAGGCTGTGCCCGCGAGTGCGGACGAAAATCTGCTAGAGTGAATGAGTAGAAGCGATAAGGAGCAAGAATACTATCACATGAAAAGCCATTCCTACACGCTCATTAAGTTTAATCACGGGCTCTGGCGTTTCTTTCCGGATCGAGCTAAGATTGGACGTCAGCTAACTGTTCAAATCTTCAATGAGTCTCTCGTGTAAGCAATTCTGTACCTTAGGTAATTAATATCAAGAATACATAGAAAAAGGATAAGCAATTACATTGATCAAGATATCATGTCGTTATGGATGTTTAACGTCTAACGACTAATGAAAACCCGAACAAGGCATAAAATAAAACGAAGCTCTATCTGAAGGATATTTAAGGGAAAGAAGTCGATTTAGACCCATTAACTTTAAAATAGTAGGCGTTTTTCCACAAAGTTTCAACAGCTGGGAATGATGAAGAAGGAAACCAAAGGATATAAAAATGTTGTGGAGTACATCGTTGAGTAGAAATCAAGCAGCCAGGCAAACAGTGAAACCAACGCGCGGATTTATAAGACCTGAGGGAGAGAACTGTTCATACCAGTGGAGGGCGTTGCTGTAGAAGTAAATCCTAAATATCGGTTTATATTTGTGAATGAATCAATACGATTGAACTTAGTGAGATTTTTAAAAAAGCCAGGTAAAAAAGCAGGGAGCTGACGAATTATAAACAATGGATTCGTTAGGTCGGACAAAACGAACCTTACCTCTCGTGAATAAACCTTACCGAAACGTCGCAACTGGAGTTATAAAAAAACACAATAAAATCAAATAATCTAAAACTTATATTAGAAGGTCATACTGAATCATGAAAATGTGAAAGTAGGCGCATAACGAAATGTGCAATGCCAGGAAGAGAAATGACAAAAGATAAGGATTAAAATACTCAGGAAAAGGATCATTTTCAGGTAGACAGAGGAAGGTGAGGTGAACGACAGAAGAAGACCAATGGAAATAAAACGAAGCAGGAGCGACGGAATCTGACCTGGCATCCCCAATTGATACACCCACACGAAATACCCAGGGAGCATCAAAACCTCTCTCCGCTGCGAGAAATACGTGACACCAGGTGGCGCAAAAATAGCCGGAAGCCTGAAGAGTCGGAGACGAGGGAAAGAAGACGACCAGGGGAAGAAAAAAACGGAAAGAAAAAAAGAGAGAAGTTGTCCGAAAAAGGAAGGGAAGTAGTAGGGTTTGTCGGAGCGTCGACTCGGGCCGGGAGCTTTTGAAGCGACCGAGGCCTTCCCCACCGAACCATTGTCCACGAGTGACGAGGCCAGAAATTCCATTTCCTATACGATTCCCATGCCCTGGACAGAAATTCCCCGGACGGCCCCGCGGGTGCCGGTCCGCATGGAGGCGAGTTGAGGGCGAGGCGATTCGGAGGGTGGGAGGCGAAAGGGGCCTACGCTGGGAGGAGGCTGTTGGGTCACGTGACTACCATGTACTCCGGCGGAGATGGGGCAAGAAAGTAGGTCTGCGAGAGGAATACTTAGTCACGATGTGATTATCGTATCTCAAACAGCACAGGAAATCGCACAGATCAATTTGCACCAGTAATTTTATCCATAAGATAAACAGGTATCAATTTTGTCCTACGGTAAGTGGAGTAGATATAATCCAAAAATAAAAATATGACTTTGTTTCCTTCCGCTGATTTTTTATTCTGGCAAAAAATGTTTCCTCACAAATACATCAGGCCCTTGACAATGACACCGACAAGTCGAAACACGTTATACCAGAATTAAAAATCAGTGGAAATAAACAAAGTTATCATTTCATTTATAAAAAATCAACTTCCACATAGTTGAACCTGAAACCGTGGAATAGTAGATCTAATATTCGAAGCTATAACTATTTGGGAAAAAGTAACAAAAATGATGGTTCCTACAACCCGAATTAAATAAATAATAAAATAAATATATAAATATTAAATAATAAAAAGGTAGATAATACTATGGATCTCAGAAATTAATGTTTATACAACCCGCTAACAGAGATGTGGTAGGAAGACAGTTTATAGAGAGAAAGAGCATGAAAAAAATGACAAGACAACTCAGCGACACCCCTGCAACGGCATACTCTTAAAGACATAAACATTATCATAAAAATCTAAAACTTATCAGGAGCCTAAGAACGCCCAAAATTTACATATTTTACTTCAGAGAGCTTTCGTATGACTTCAATTCATTCGTCTACTCGTAGAACTCTTTCACTGGTGATTCTTATACTGCATTTATTTCCAACAAGTGTCAAAAATGCATAAAAATATCGAATTTTGCACAGCTCAGTGACGGTGACATGGTCTCACAGGAGCATGAGATATTTTCAAAATGTTGTTTAACGCAGTCGATATATCGCTATATCGCAGAGGTCTCGCCGAAGGAGAGGACGACCCGAGGTGTGAGAGGTGCCCAAGGTCGGCAGGAGGTGACCCATTCTCCACCACCTTCGCCGTGGGACACGGAGCTCCGGATTTTTCCGGGTCAATGGGGCGGAGAGACTCTAGAGGCTGCCGGAAAGCGGAGGAAGAGAAATAGACGAATAAGACCGGTAAGGAGTGGGAGTTGAGGGGGAGGAGAAGGCAGGAGGGAAAAGGTGGTCGAGGGTGACAGCGGGAAAGAGGAAAAAAAATTGAAAAATTCAACCCCGGGAGTGGAGGTGGGGTGGGAAGTGGTGGGGTGAGTTGGCCACGGAGAGAAGGGGGCGAAGTAGTGCCGCGGGGGGGGGGGACAGGGAAGGATATGGGGGAGGGTGGGTTGGACAGTAGTCTTGTGGGAGGGCGAAGGCGAGGTGGCAGGGCCGGCACCGCGGGGAAAAGGATTCGAGGACCCAGTGACATCTTCATCCCGGGAGTAAATGGGGAAAAAAATGGAAGACCATGGCAGGTGGGGGAATGCATTTCACAGCTCTCCCACGTGGGGTGTAGAGTAGTGATGGGTTGAAAAAAAAATATTTCTCCTCATGACACTTCATTTCTTCCAAAAAAATTTTCCAACTCCACAAAATGTTTTCATTTTCACCACTTATTCGACGAACTCATTTACCGCACTTTTTCACTGAGCACATAGCACAATATCGCAGTATAACAAAAATTGTCTCATGGGTATATGAGCACAGGGTGTCACCCAGGAAGAATTTCAATGAAGAATTGATGAGATAGATGAAAGCTCTGAGAAGTAGAACGGAGAAAAAAGAGATCCTTAGGCGTAACAGTCTCTCGGAAACTACATTGGAATGACATAGGGAAATTTGGAAGGGTGCCGATATGAGGAATTAAGCGGTCACCGAGACAGAGAACGGTTCGGAGAGATGCAGAAAACCATTATTAGGAATTATTACTGCAAATAATATGGTTAGTTTTCCTAATAAGTAAGTTGGTTTCATTCCTCGTTTTCTCTATCTCATGCCAACACCTTATACACAGGAAGAACTGAAGTGAACCTCATGGCATGCCACAAGCCAGCATACAGCTAGTTGCGCAATGTATTAGCGCCCCATTTCGTTGAAAAGGCAAAATAAATATTTGAAAAGTGCATCCTGCATAGAGAATTAGAAAATTTCATAAAATATGGCGTAAAATACTTTAACATGCATAAAACCAAAAGCAGATATGACCATTAGGAATAACATACGGCATGGAAAAATCAGGTGGATAGGACATGTCTAATGACATGACTAATTTGTGAGACATAATTAAAAAGTGACTCGACGAGAGGATCCCGAGAGAAGGACCAAGTTCTTTGTAAAAGAGGACATAAGAATGCAAATACTACGATGACATCGAATGAGTTTGTTGTAGAACAACTGGCTTACAATTAACCGATGCTCGGATTGATGTGAAAACAGTTATGACGCCGGAGAACGCTTTGTTTATACTTCATTTTCATTCTCCAAAGCAATTAAAAGTATGTGCTTTACACATTTTTATGGCAGAGCTCAACTGAAAAATTAAATGTTTCAAGCATAGGGGTTTCTGAAACCGCCCATCACCAGCAGTAGCTTTATAAGAAAAACAGAAGAAGAGTAAGGCTCGTGAGAGATAACGGTGAGCGTCCAGATGACACCGGAGAATAGGACGGTGTCGGTATCTCCCCGGGCCACATCTGCTCTCCCGACAGACCTTTGGGGAACGGACGGATCTAGGTTCGATTCCCAACCGTAAGCCGCCGGCAACGGACGTATGTCGCGTACCCTAATGCCCCAAGGGGCTGTCACCTGAGCAGGTGACACACATGCGAGCATCCCCAGTGTTATGCTCATGGATTAATGGAATAAGACTGACTTTGTTTTATATTGTTACAACAGCTCCCACATTAAATATTGAATTCCTTATCTACTCCGTCTACTCGCAACAATCGACCAGGAAATTTGGAAGGAAATATTTTTGCTAATGCCTTTTACTTCCGAAAAATATTTCCTTCCAAAAGCTTCACCAAATTAGTTGTAATATCAATAATTTTACAAAATAACTCATAAAAAAGATTTCAGTCATCCTCGAAATACACACAAACAGTGAGTGGAATTAATGAAGGCTTCAACGTGAAGAATACGAGTTTGAATAAGCTAATTAAAAACACATATTAAATAAATGTAACATACAATGCACACTCATCAGGCCCCTCTTTTATTTAGGGTAAAAATTAATAAATGTCAATTATAATAAATAGAGATACTTCAAATAATAATTATCAGCGGGCGAGGACCAAGGGAAATTATTAATTAATTACTTCAACGATAACTAACGCATGCTCTTAAGAATTCTGCTGCATTCATGCAATAATTCCTGCATTCTTAAAACTTCCCTTAGGAACTCTCTTACCATCCACCTCGAGTACTTGTTCACAAAATATGCACTTTAATTCACTCTATCAATGTAAATAAACAAACGAAGTCTATTCCCATCGTTTTAGCCGATTAACGAAACAGCTTATCTAAAGTCTTTCACAACAGACTCATTCCTAGCCCTGCCACACCTACCGCTATGCGGAATATTCTTTAGAATCCCACGAACAATGAGCAAAGATATTCAGGAAAAATAGAAATTTTGTAGTTTTTACATCCTTTGAATTTTTATATCCTTTGAATTATATCTATCATGTCTATCTTTACCCAAAAAATTCATTTATAAACCGTTTCACTTATATAAACAAGTGAGCAAGCATTCAACTTGATTATCAAGGGTAAGCAGGCCGAAAATCATAAAAGATATAATTAATTTTATTTATCCATTTTAAGGAGATTTTAAGAGAATATTCCAATGATTTCTCATTTTAAAAACAGAAACATTGGGGTTAATTCATCATTATAGCTCAAAACTCTGTTACAGTCACTTGCAAATTGCAAAATATTCATTCAAAAGAAAATTAATTTAAAATATAGCGTACATTTAAGCTATGTCAAAAAACTACGAGATCCATTTAACTTTTATCAACTCCAAAAAAAAAAGATTTTAATCACCCTAAGAATTTCAGAAGGCAATTTCCTTCGGCGAGTTTCCCAGATGTCTTTCATGAAACAAAAAATAATATTTCTGTTCTTGTGGGCTCCACAGAAGGGATCAAGAAGCTATTACACCCGGAAGAGACTTCTCGAAAGCATTCCAAAACAGTTTCCGCATATTTGCACTTATAACATTCTTGGCCTCTTTAAAGGTACCGAACTTCTTTCTCCAAGCCGAATACTCGTAATAACGTTTTGAAAGTCCAAAAAACTTATCTGGAAAAACTTACTTCCAAGCTACATTTTGAAAGCCCCTGAAGCGCACCTATCGCTAGTTTATTCCCAGCGCCAATTCATATTAGATTCGTTCATTCCTCACAATCCTCCGGCTTCAACTCTTGTTTTTCCATTCATCAACAAAGAACACTTCTTTCATCACGGTTTAGAATATGAAAAGAATAAGTATGTAATTAAATAGATGTAAACAGCTCCAAAATGAGTATTAAACAAGGGTATGCATCAGGAGATATTGGTTTCATACCTGATAATGGCCGAGGAGAATGTCGAACAACAATTAAAAGTAACTACATTCTGTAGCAGGACGAAGTCGAAGAGAAATGCCAACTTGGAGACAAGAACTACAGCACAAAGGGAAAAACAAACCTCATAAACTTTCCATTCCATCAAAGGCAAGGATACTTTTAATAACCTATAAGCCCCAAAGTAATTATCAGGAAATAAAATAATGTAAACACAAACAAGGTATACCATTACGAATTAGAATCGAAGCAATCCAATCGGTATGAAATTTCGAAAGAAATACCTATTTCGACTCAATTAAAAGGTAAAGATATGGAGGTAAGAATGTTTCAGAAACGGGGACAACAAATTATGGCAATAGTAAAGTTTGGGGTTTTAATTACAACAACAGGAAAGCAGTAACACCACAACATTCAGGCTTTTCCATGGCATGATCCGTCCATGTCTGGCACTCGTTTTCCGCGTGCACAGGTCTTCTATAGCCTGGTCAATAAGCTGTATCCATCGTGAGAAGTCGAAGGAAATGAGAGAGAGAGAAAAAGAGGGGATGGGATTGCGTGAATGCGATGAGGATTGGGGAAAGCTCAGGGCAAAATGATCCCTGATAAGCAGAGCTCCCATTCCGAGCAGCTTGTTGAAAATTTCAGGGTGCTGTCTTCTATTCAACTCAGGTCCGGCGCTCACAAGAAGGAACATAACCATTCGAAAACCACTTCTCTGACCACTTCCAGCTCGGTTATTAGCTAAATTACAGGTTGATTTCTGAACTAACGATGGGGCAGCCTGAAACAACTTCGAACATGTTTAATCTCGGGTGCCCTAGAAATCCTTGACTCAAAGTAAACCCAAACTCGGTTAATCGAGAGACTGCTTTAGAAATAGTTTAATTACCGCATGCAATACGCGATCCCTATCACATGAAGTTTAATGATCTCTGCAAGCGATTTCTTCTCACGCCTACTATAATAAGTACTTTGTAATGTAAACATTCTTTTTGCCTCTTGATAAATCAACATCCAATGCTCCGAATGAAAGACAACGTAGGTGTTCATTAAATCAAAATACTCAATAACAAATTTACACAGTATTATTTTCAGAAGACAGGTTTCATCGGTTAGGTTACATCTTCAGGTGCCTGAAAACCTGAAGACTCAGGATTTGAAGATGTCGACTAAGCGATGAGACCAGTCGTCTGAATATAAAACTGTGTGAAACAGTTACCTACTCATTTTGATCATATTTTGATATTTTTATAATGAATTTTCACAAAAAGAATCCTGATATCATCGATTGTAGATTTTGATTGAATGAAAAGACTCCATATCAATATCGATTATGGATGTGTGTGGGCTGATATAACACCAACATATTACCATTCCATAAATATTTCTGACATATCTTCAAAGTTCGAATTCAAAAGAGTACAGCAATTGGCAGTAGCTCAATCAAATAAAATTGAGATCGTTTTAACATATTACGCTGGTTATCTAAGGACACCAGGGAACGAGACCAATAATTCTGACCTCGGAAGCAGCAATCCCTCTCAGAATTTGTGACAGGAGCCACTCAAGCAATCTCATTAAATTTCGTGGCAAAAGAAATGAGAAAATAAATGACGCACCAAAGAGGCAAACTAAAGAAAAGCGAGTTTCGAAACTTACATCGAGCGGACGTAATGAGTAATTATAGCCCCTATCACCAGAATCTGGAGTCATTCCAACGCGCAATAATAATACAACCAAGTGGCCGTCTCCCACGTTGGGTTAAAACACCTTAAATCCTTTCGGGCTATCGCATATCCCACGCAAGACTTTAACGACCCGAGAAAACGACCATTCCATAAGTACTGAGCAGGAATGAAAAGAAAACTCCGGCTGCGGCACTTCCACCTTTTAGTCCAGTCGGGAAGGGGAAAAAACAAATGAAAAACACGTAGGAAGCAAAGAGAGATAGAAAGAAGAGGAGGAAGGAAGGAGTGATGAAAAAAAAGACAACAGACACACACATTTGTGAGCAGACGTTAATCCGCGGACAATCCACGTCCTCACGGTCATTTCGCGAAAGACTGCAAAGTGCTCCGGTGTTCGTAAAAATAATAATAAAAAAGAAGGCCTTTTCGTCGGAACAATATGTCCATCGGAGCGATAAAAATTGGGCGAAAGAGACGGGGTTGTTGGACGCGGGAAGTGAGAGCATTTGGTGCAAAGCGAAGCCACAAAGGTGGAGAGAAACAAGTGAGGGGAGAGACGGAAAGAAGGACCTCTATCCGCGGACGTCAAAAAGCTGAGCGCAATGAGACCGCCGTCACGTGACATAGATCTTTCTTCTCCCCTTTTCGACCATTTTTGTTTCACCAGGACTCCTACCTCGCCGCACCTCCCCTATCACCTAAAGCACCACCGTCCGCCTTGCCCCTTAAAACACTCCCCTTTTACCTTAAGTCTCCCGTATTCTTTCGCTGTCCCGCACGCACACCCTTTTAGATCCAACCGGCTAAAAACCCACCCTTCCCCCGAGTCCCCTCGCGATTTTACGGCGGGAAATGATTCCGGCAATCACAAGACCCGCGTCCTTGGTGGTTATAAAAGTGACCGCAGTAACGGCGACAGATGGAACGACGAACGATTTGGCCGTATATATACTGCCTTCATAACCTGACTTTCGACTTTCATTTCTTCGCCCTCCTTCGCCAATACCCTCCTCTTCTCCTCCCCCTCTTATGTCTTCCCTTCACCCATCTCACCCTCCCTTCGCCTCCAATCAATCCTTCCCCCATAACAAACCATATTCCCTTTTTCTCCTCTCGGGCCATTCCCCTTAGTCATCCTTCACAAATTTCCATACGGAGAGGGGAAGGACTGGTACCTCTCGTTCCAACGAAGAGGAAATTACTAAGTCATACAAACTGCGTTAAATTCAAATAGCAGTGTGCTTCCACAATCGTGCATACAACTGAAAATAGTAAGGGAAAGTACCGAAAAGTATATAACTGTGACGAGGAATATGTAAGTAATGATACACTGAGTAAAAATAGCTTCATCATGGAGACTACTTGAGTGGGTCAACACTTTCATTTAAAAAATGCCCCATCAAGGTTTTAATTGAAATCAGTAATTGTTTTACTTTCTCAATATTTCTTACACTTATATCTACAATAAGTATCCTAAAGTATTTCCATTTTGCAAAGGACTTCAAAAACCTAATACGAAGTCTTTTACTCGATGTCTATTTGTATTCCTCCTCTCTTTACAAGGAAACTATCACCACGTCCCATTTGAACGCAACAATTATAAAGACAAGCTCAACTTGAACTCAACCATGCCATACTATGTTTGAGGGAGCCGTTAATGGTCGTGAGATCGTCTCAAATGTAGAAAAAAGTTTAGTTGTTCAATTTTTGAGTGAGGGTCAGAACGCATCTACAGGGTGAGCATTGAAAAAAAACTCTCACACGAAGTCCATTCCGTAATTTTAGGCTTATTTTCCATGAGTACTTACTTTCTACAACATGAGCATAGGCATACTGAATACAAAAAAATTGCACAATTAAAAAGAATGCATCTAAAATGCTAGGCCTAATAATTGTTCCAGTGACTCTCCAATTTATAAATGGATTGCATAAGTGCGCTTGCGACAGAAAAAACAGGAAATCCAGAAAGTAGGTACATACCAAAGGTTCGTTCGGTTCTATTCAGAACGTTCTCAAGACCAAAGAGGATAAAAGATAACCGCAGTGGAGTCACGTAATGCTTCGTTTGCGCTATATTCACGGAGATATCCAACTCAGCTCCGAGGAGTACTATCTCGTCATTCTCGCATTTGTCACGATTTCGCCTGCAGAGCACACCGCCCAAATACCGGCAGGATTTTACGTCGGAGATAAATTTATTTGCTTCCGCAACAAAGTCCGATCAATGTTCCCGGCGTCACCTCACGATCTGGATATCCACTGCGGGAAAACACGCATTTTCAGCGGCGCAAGGACATCCCATTCCCTCCTTCACCTCTATCCTTACCCCCCGCAAGAGCCATCACAAAGGCCATCACTTCACCCGGCCCCAGGAAACCTGGAATGTAGTTTTGAGTGTCGCATCCAGTGGGGAGTCCGGAGCAGGCCATTTACTGTCCTATTCTTCGAAGTACTGTCAGAACATGGCCTCTCCATCCGACAAACCAGTCCTCGCTCTTTCCCAGAATACCTCTCATGATGTAATCCCCTTCTTGGGGTTTCTAAATTCCCGAAATTCTGGAACGATCGGGAATCGAGACTGGATAATAGCACTTCCCGAAAATACTGGTGAGATCTCGTAACTGTTAGTTTGATTTGTATGCATGTTTATATTATCTCTATATCAGCAACTTTTATCTCAGAGCGTACAACATGTTGCACAGGGGCGGTGAGGATTCTTACAAGGCTATTAAAGGGTTGGTGAAACACAAAATGTGACGATTAGAATTTTATAGAAAGAAGCCGACACGACATGTGAACTATGTATCGTTTTCCGCGGCACTCTAAACATATCTGGCTGACTTGAGCAGTTTGCTAGTTGACAGCGTAGAATTTTATATATTTGATCAAACTTGCACAATACTAGTATATTCCACAGTTTAAATAACACGACACCCCGTATCAACCAGTATCAACGCTTTATCGTCATTTCCATGGAGGATAATATTATGCTCACAGTGGAATTACACTTGCTTTGATATATAGTAATATTTAGACTTGGCTTCTCCCATGTTTGAGGCTTTCTTAAAATGTAAACAAAATTATATTTAACGTGTTCTTCTTAAAAACTTCCACATTTTCCGACCAAGTTTTCTCGGGATTCAGGAACGATAAAACTTCCGGGAAACGGTAGAAGAAGATTCCCTATACAGAAGAACTGACCAAGAGCCATCACAAACGCTATTTCGCCTCCTCATAGCTCTGAAAAGAAGGAATGACTTGCAGTTTTCATTGACTCATTTGGAAAAAAGACTGGACCTTTTTACTATCCTCCATCCTATTCTTCGGTGCAAAGGCTGAATAGCAACTCTCCATCCGGCAGACCAATTCTCGCCCTTCCTCAAAATATCCTACGCAACATAATACCTCCGACCCATGAAAAACTCCTCAACTCTCAACCAACCCAATCTGCCTTTACGAATCCCAGACCGTCACCCAAAAACCACCTTTTTCCCTCCTTCCATCCTTTCCCTACAGGAAAGCGTCGGCTAATGAGGCGTGATTTCCCCATCTCCTAAACTGAGCCAATTCCCCGCCACTCATTTCGTTTCCCTCCTTCGTTTTATTCCTCCGGCCTCATCTCTCCCCCACCCTCCGCTGGAACTCAGCACTCCCCACACGCCCAGCATCCTCGCCCACAAAGACGACCGCCCGAACCAACAGCGTAAAAAAATTTAAGGCCCGCCCGATACGTTTTTTTTCCTAATCAAGAAATCGATGCTTAACTCGTCGGCATTCCGATACTGCCGATCCGATTCTCTTCGGATGTAAGGGTTTACCTCATACCAAAGGAAAACATTTTTTTAAACGTTAGTGAAGGCCAATTGGTCATCGGAAGAAACGATTCATAATCGATGTAATTTGCGCCATTACGACAAGCGGGCAAGTTAATTTGGAAAGCACAATCAGAGAACGGCAATGTGGAGAGAAACCTGGTGACGGCATTACCCCAATAATAAAAATGGCTCTATAAAGACCACAGTTTAACACCTTATTTGACAGACGAGGTACTACACTTGAAATGCTGCCCACTAAAGCCAAGTCAAAGCCGGGATGTGGTTTGAATAATCTCTGCAAGTGTCAGGGTTCAAACCCAGTCCCTTCGGAACAGGATGTCTGTCCTCTAGCCGCGAAGTTAAACAGAGCCCTGCTTAAGTACTTCCCCTAGGTTGACTCATTACATACTCTCTAAGATATATTAGACACCTAAACCATACAACATTGTATTCATCTTAGACGGATAAAAATAATGAGATAAAATGGGACCATGTGTTTGGGAAAACGCTCAGTATCCTACGCTCTGCTGATAACAGAGCAATGGTAATGAGATAATACTGCGCGCTGAATTTGCATAACATGACTATGGAGAAATTAAAATGAATAGTAATCGATCATTATAAAGAAGGCAAAGTTTACATTAAGGAGCTGGTGAATAGAGAAAATGGATGATCTAAACAATGGTTTGAGTATGATAAATAATAATTGACAGTCTCAGGCGTGACTTCAATGTAATTTTTTATCGTTCTTGAAAATGAGGAATAATACACTGAAATTTTAATACTTTGTACACAACCACCATTTCGTGGCAAAGCAACGTTTTAAGATGATTTCTTCTTTCTGCATATTTTTTTGCAAGCGAACAATAGTAGTGAATGACTGAACAATTAGACGAAAACACTGAGTAATAAATTCCGCCTTTTGTTCCTCCGGTAGCGAATAGCACCTCAATTTCATTACATCTGGTGAAATGTTTACCTAAAATATCGTACCAACCGATACAAGAGTTATCGGTAGCATCAGTAGCGGCCGATATGCATCGGGACAACCCTAGCAAAAAAATCCTTCCCCTCTTAACGTCCCCTGCCTCCTGAAATCATGATTTCCTCCCCGACTCATCGCCCAATATTCCCCACTCACACTAGCTCCAGTCAGCATCTCAGCCCAACGCCCTATCTCCTCCACCACTTACTCCACATCGAAATCTCCCCATCCTCATTCCCAAGTCCGAGCGGGCTCCAAAGAAAAAAAATACAGGTCCTTTCAACAACCCTCATTTTTTATCCTTCTCCTGCCGGCACTTCCCCTCATCCCCGTCCCAACAACCCCCGCGGCTTATAATCGCCCGCTCCCCTTTTTAAAGCCCGACTGTATTCTAAACTACTCTTCCCTCCTTTGTTTTCCGGACCCGGCATTACTGCGTGTTATTCGCTCAGTTACTACGGGTTGCAACCAAGGAAAAAGTTCCAAAAGGTTGACCATTTCCCTCGATTGGTTCCGGGATTCTATCCGGGACTAATTCGCCTCGAATGACCCTGGAGCGTAGAGAAAGAGAGCTATACCCTAAATTTACAGACACATCACGCCTTTTCTGGGATTCTTAACGAATCACAAGTTGCCAGTCTTGACTTATAGGAATTTCTACGGTAAGGTGATTCTGAACTTAGGGTCACTTGCTCGAGATTTTCTGAAAACTTGAGCAAGCATATTTTGAAGGGCGTTTTGTAAACTGAGATAAAAATAAAATAAGGTTTCCAGGCTAGTTTCACGGTAATCAAACCTTGAAAATGGAGCTTTCAACACGGGCACTTACTGCTGATTACAGCAGAAACATCCATTTGAAGAAGGAAACATAATCAAGCTTATGATTAAAACTGTTTATTAGAAGCCAAGTTTACTGGAAAATTGAATGAAAATATAGGTATTGGCACATATTTTTATTCAGTTATCAACTAAACACTGACGTAATTGAAGTAAATGCGGTAGATTCATGCATATGGCGCTTCAGTCAGCTGCTATGGCTGGACAAATGTGCTCATTAAAAATATATTCACGGAGTAATCTGCATGATTTGTACCTTAATTTTGATTTTCCATAGGTAGCTCCTTTCACCAGTGAGAGCAGGATTTTTTTTAACAGAATGAATAAAACGTATATTTGTATTCGACTTCAGTCTCATAGTGAAACCAGAGACACCTTAAGGTAGTTGGTACGAAATATCATTTTACTTAAAAATCAATGTATTTGGTCACATTTTAAAGAAAAATATATCACCCTTCTAATGACCTTAAAAATCCAACCCCTTACCATATTACTTTCGGAGTTATTTGACAAAAATACCAGCCATTTTACATGGGAAATGGTACGTGTATGCACTCCAGAGAGGCATAATTTACACAATGAGTTCAATTTCTAACACTTAGATGTCATAAAAAAACTAACAGCGAGTAGTTTGTATGTTTTATAAATTATTTTTGAAAATTAATCATATTGTCACCGCAGTAAATTCATCGGGATCACAATAAACCTTCCGTTTTGATGGAGTTTCAAACGCTTCGCACGAAAAAAATGAGTCAAGTTATAGAATTTAGACAATTTTATTTAATTAATTACAATTTCTGTCATGTAACATTATATTACTGCACCATTAGCAATGCAATATTAAAATGAGGTGTCCTACATCTGGTGAAATTAAAACGTAGGTATAGTTCGAATATGGCCTCCATCACGACTAGGGAACTATCTCGCTCGGACTACCTTATGGAGAAATAAGTCTTTGAAAAAATTTAAAAGATAGGCTAGGGTTTGAAAGTTTCTACGACGAATTCTAGATTATTAAAAACACGGAAATGATTACCAACAAATCTTAAATAAAACATAAGCCCAGACTTACAGCAAGCATATAATCATAATTTAGAGCAAATAAAAATAACGACTTCAGTAGGTATGAAATGAAAAATACCTCCATGTGTAAAGGATAATAAAGAATGGCCTTAATTGAGCAAAATCATCAGGAAAGCGACAGCTGATGTAGCACATAAGGGTTTAATGATGCACGAACACACGTAAAGTACGTTATAACGGTAATTGCTCATATTAATTCATAAATCATATTAGAATAGGAAGGACATCAAACCAAACTAATTACTAACATATGACCAAATTTTCCCCTCAGTAAACTCAGCATCTAAATCAAAACGAGTAACGGCACTCAAAATACCATAGGTACAAGCATAAAACGGCCAAACCACATCCTCTGTTATAATGAACTTTGAAGCCAATTAAACGGGGGTTTATAATATTAAACTACACCTCCTATAAATGGACAAAATAGCGTTGTAGCTAAAGTGGATCACTGGACATGGGAAGAATGGCTACATATATACGTATATATAAATATACACAGTGGGACGACGAAATTGAATCATTAGGACAGTAAAACCAACCCGTTTTCGGGTTAAATTCATCACAGAGAGGGCATTCATTCCTACATTTAACTCGCACACACAAACAGGACAGGGGACGGCACCATAGAAGCAAAAGGTTTTGCGCCCGAGGATTTGTCATAAAAGGCAACGCATGACTGAGCCCTTCACAGACACTACAAGAGCTCTGGGTCATACATACACAGGGGCCGCTCGGAGCGGGCGCAGGAAAGCGGGAGCGACACGGCCCTGTAGGCGAAGCCATCTCCCGGGCTCCGCCACAATTTGCGGTCAGCCGACGTGGTCACTGGATGGCTTCAAACGATAGCCACTTCATTCCGCTCAGCCGGTAATAGATTCGCCTTTGTGTAACCAAGCCAGACGGAATCGAAAGGAGAAAGCCTGCTGTTAAAAGCACCGGGACGTGCGCACCGCAAGGAAGAAAGGTTCGAAAATGAGCGTCGGGTGTTCCAGGACTAATAGCTTTTGAGAATGGGACAAAGAGATGAGCGACATCGAGTCCTGAAAATTAACAAAATAATTAGAGTGGCTAAAAATATGGCCCATGGCCAATAATGAAGTCCTTCAGCACTGGTAAATAAATTAAATAATGCCGAACAATTTCTGAGAAGGATAACAATACATCACCGATTTATAGGAAACTTAAAGCATTAATTATGTAACTGGGAGTTTCAACAAATACCAGCGCCCATCAGAGACATAAGTAGTTGTCCAACGACTAATTCCGAAAACATCTCGCATTATAGCCAAATAGGCTCACTAAAAAGACGCGATAATAGGTTAAATAACAGAATAGTTGGAAAAGAGTTTGTTTCGTTTCTTTGGTAGTGTATATAGTGGGTAGCATAACAGTTACCATGCGCAAAAGTAGTAGAAAAGCAAAGTGTAAGCTGAAGAAGCATCCAGCGAGCCTCAAGTGTAACTAAATAAGTACCACAGTTAATCGGCACGGAATATTATTTCTGTTTAACATATGGTCATGAACATAAAGAGTGAACTCCATAGTTGAAAAACACTGCAGGAAAATGGACAATGACAAACATATTAGCAAAGTAAAGCCAGTTTCTGATCATAAAACTAGCAAATAATAAGCTTTGTTTCTATGTTTCATAACAAAATGGTAGAGTAAGACGAGTAAGTCTAAATACAAACCCAGAGATAAAATAGAGAAAGCGGGAAAAAAGGTACAGTATAAGGAGAAATAGATAAAGAAGATAATATACGAAATCACCAAGGGCTAACTGTTTTTTTAACAGCACAGTAGGAATTAATATTTTCTGGAGGGTGAAGGAGAAAATAGCTTCTTTAACGCTACTATTGCTTTACGAGAAAAGAAATAAAATCCAAGGCATTTACACACTTTAAGTGAACGCATATTAGATACCTAATGATTAAGTTAAAAAACCATCAACTATGAAAAGAGAAGAAAGTTGGGGTAGTTGATCGTCTTCACGGTGGTTAAGATGGCAATGAAGAAAAACCGAAGCACACTCGAAGCTTGACGAAAAAAATAGCTTCTTCGGTCAACGAAACGCAATAAAGACTTCACGTCAAGCAATGAAACGAGCCAGTGAAAACCAACAAGGCAATTTCGTCAAATCAACCGTCGAAGTAAAATGTCACGAGCGGCCCCAGTTTTTTTCCCTGAATTAACCATCACATTAGGGAGCGGAAAATTAGAGTGAGCCTCACACGGAACAAAATTAAATTAACGCCAAGATCACTCCTTTCAACGCAAATAATCCAATCTTTATCTCCCGACTCTCACCCTCTCTTAAATGTTCTTTGTCCCATTGGAAAATTAGCGAATGCGTCGCAGAAAAAGGAGGAGTGAGAGTGAGAAAGAGAGGGTGGGGGAGGGGAGATAAACCCTTGGTTTTAGACGAATAGAATAAAAGCAAGCTGCCGGCGGAGAAAGGGAGATAGAGAGAGAGAGAGAGAGAGAGAGGAAAAAAAGAACTCCACGGGAAGGAGAATAAAAACAAGAGACGAGGAAGACCAATAAGAGAGGCCTCATTATGAAGACATTACGTGGGAGCGCCGGGAAGGGAAGGGCGGGGATAAAAGGAATCCGGCCCGCAGGGATGAAAGCAAAGGAGGGAATGAATCTTCAAAAGGCCACTCATACCGCTCGTCTTCCGGCCGTGGGCTTAATGAGACGAAATTCCCGCGGCCCAGTGAAGACGAGGAGGGAGTGGGGAGGAGGTGAAGTCCAGAAGTCCCATCCTTTAGAAAAGCGACCACTAGACGTTGACGAGAGGAGAGGGGAGGAAGAGTACTTAAGCACAGCGAAAATGTAAACGTTCGAAACACCTTCGTCCTCTGAGGAAGCCGCACTTTACTGAGATGGCGGTGGTAATTAAGTCGTGGCACGAATCAATGCTCAGACTTAATGATACTCCTTCCATGCATTTGCCCATTTGTCGTCCGAATACACTGGACTCCATTGACCCGAAATTGTGGGAGCTTTCCATTCATGGTTGTGAGGTGACGCGTCAGCGTACTCCTGGGCACACACCAACTATAATGAATGACGTGGGCATGCAAAACGTTCGGTTAACAGACGAATGGTAGGCTTTTGCAGGTAGACAATGGTTGCGACTCAATTTCTCGATCATTCCAACAACACGCTCAATAACCAAAGCTTATTACCATGAAGTACTTAAAAAACTCAGTATGATCCATTCTTGAAGCCTTTGATAAAATCACATTGTAGCAACAATCACGTCTATTATAATTTTTAAAAACTCCAGAACATATCAAAAATTATCTCCACCAGCTTTGAAATTCGCAGTCATCGAGTGATCAGTGGCTGAAACGAATGGAAAACAAATGTTACGCGGCGAAGCGATGAGAGAACTTTATTGAATGAAATGACCCTGTACTTTATTCGTATTTTATCTCGCTCCCCGGTTATGCATCATCAAAAGGAGTATTTATCTCATAAGTCTCGTCATACCTCCATAAGAAAAGCCCAAATGCTCTACGAAATTGAAAATCACTTGGTTTGTATTGACTTACAAATAAGTTCCCAAAGTGCTCTGACGGAGCTGATAAAAAACGGAGCTTCAGTAAGGTCTACAGCACGTAAACCCATCATCTTTTCCTAGAAACAGCCATATTGATTTGGTTTCACATGGCTATGCTAAAACACCTTCTCTTGTCTCTTGGTGTCAAGGGTGCAACAAGTACCTACTTAACGCCGTCTTCCTAACTGTATACCATTCTCCCAAAGGCCGAGTTTCGAGTGGGACTGACGAACCGAAACAATCCTTAATTATATTAAATTAGAAGCAATCGATACTATCCCAAATTATAATTTGACCCTCAACCAGTTTCGATGACCTCATTAATGAGGGACAGAGCTAGTGCCTTAAAAACTTACTGACAGGCCAAAATCCGTCGAGGTTAAAAAAATATACAGCAAGAAATATCACCATTTGTTTTAAAATTATCAGAACACGCCTGGACTCCCTGGAGATTGTAATTAAAGCAAGATACAAGGAAAAACACTACCATTGATGACGTAGCACACAAAATTAATCATTTATGAAATTAAAGTAGAAAACTAAATAAGTAGCCAAATATATACTAATTACTTCATAATTGTTAGATCATCTTAACACAAATAACATTCAGTTTGAACAAGAGCGGCAATTCTACTTACTGTACCTTTAAAACACTTCCACAAGTGTAAGCCGTACGCGTTTAAATATTCAACATGGTCATGAATTTGTTAAGCTTTCCATAATGTAAAATTAAAAAAATAATTTACACTCAGCAGTATTCTACATAACTTATGGGCAATTAATTGAGAGACTACCTACTGCTTAGCTCTTTTGGGACACACATTAGAGGTTGGTCAGTGAAAGATTACGTAGTGACTGAAGACAGGGTGGAGATAAACAGGAAGGCGGCATTAGAGAACTGTTGACTTCAGTCGCTAGGAAACGTCTCATTCGTCGGAGAGGTGAAATAAAATTGCTCCCTCTCTCTCTCCTTCACTGCTGTGATTCAAACGAGGAAGGGAAGAAAGATGGATAACATGAGAAAGAAAGGACACCAGCGGTAACGGTTGGTATAGCCGATCTAACTTAGCGTGTTCATTAAAGCCATCACTTAGTTGAAGTGAGAGAAGTGACATACGTAGGAATATAGCAAAGCTTAACCCGATAAATGCTTAATTCCCTGGGCGGATTGAAAAGAGTATTGAAGAAATTCTTACGAGGATAAAACGTGGGACGCGCCGAGCGACGCGAATACGAGCCGATGAGTCGACCGCGATATCTGCCCACCACCGCCAGGCTTTCTTTATGTTATTTGCATCTGCGACCCCTGGGTGTTACATAGGGGCGCGAAATAGTGCAAACGAGAGCAAGGCGCAAAGATAGAGGCCCGCCGTATTACTCCCTAGTTCGAATAATGTATAGCGACACAATATTAGCTTAGAGCGATTGGAAAAGAGAGTGAGTAGAGTCGAGGATCCTGTAATAGTTTCTAAAATCGGTTGAATGAATAAAATGAATAAATATTCATTACTCGTTTATTTAATTCAACCCCTTTTACACCGATTTATTTCCCTTTGTATCTCATACAAACCTATCCTGCATCTAACACTTGAAACATCCTTCGCCCGAGCAGCTCTTTGTCATTCGACGGTCATATGCCCATCAATCACTGACCGATTCGTGGCCGCAACTGCCAGCGATGCGGGGAGATCGATAAAAACCGCAGTTATTTGCTCTTGCATATTCTAAATATTTGCTATCTTCAGATACTCTCGTTTACCATTTTTTCTGAAAGACAATTAACTAATTATTTAACTAAAAAGGTATAATTGAAACAAAAGGACTGACACTGAATATGAAACCACTTGGCTGGATTCATTAATCTTGAGAAATTAGTTGCGCAAAGCTAATATATAAAAACCCTCTGGAAACATTATGATGAATCACAATTTTTTGCCGCTAAGAATGCCATAAATGTATGAAATCGAGGGACAATTTCAATTAAGAGCATTTTTGCGCAAGTTCTATTGAAATTATTACAGGAAAAAATTTAATTAATACCAAAACACAGAGGGTGCTCGGATTCAATTAAGCAAAACATAAATTGCACTCGAGAGAGCCAAATTAAAACACCAGTTAACTAATTACTGAGCTTCATTACTCGTGTTTATCCAGCCTTTTTGAATTATGAAAAAAACTTGGCATAAATAGCCAGATCTTTCCTTTATATTGGAAAAATTTCGCCACCTATGCATCTCCTCATTAAGCGGCCAACGAAGTACCGTAGGTGCGATGAAAATCGTGACTGAACTTTCAACATGATTAATTGAAGAAATGAGTCGAGACACATTACCTCTTGCACTACTGACTACTGGTTTTCACAACTCTGCGGGATTCTTTTATCGAGAGAAGGGATATTTGCAAAGAGATCAGATGTAAAGAAAAATCGCCCGGAGGTATTCGCACGCACGAATAGACTAATACCGTGAAACGTCTGGTCTTTCAAATATAATGTCCACAAAAAATTTTGCCACATATCGCTGACGACATCCAGGCATTCTCAAGTTTTCATTTCGATACTATTTCAACCCCCAACAATTTCTTGAGACATTTATTTCCTTATTTTGAGGATAATAAAACATAACAAACAATAACAACATAACACATTTGAGGAAAAAAAACAAATCCACAAATATGTAAAAATTGAAAATTAAAACCCGCAAAATCATTTTGAATTATCTATACCATCATTCTAGTCCGTATTTTAATTCCTAAAATAAATGACAAATCTTTCCAATGATTCCTCTCCTAAACTTCTCAAATGGCTTTACGGCGATGTATAAAAATAAGCTTTTTTTCTGCTGCTAGCAACACGTAATTTTGTAACCGAACTTGACAGCAATCTCCATTTCTTTAACAAAAACAATTTCAATTTATACAATTGTTTTTCCATATCATCCTTACTTTTTGAAAGGCACATTAGCCGTTCGGGTATCTTTTAGAGTGCCCGAGTCCAAGAGAAATGTTTGGCATAATACTTAATTTTTTGACATGGGCGCCAGCCATAAGCACCCTCCACCCTGTACCGATTTATTATACCTAAAATTTATGTCAAAATTATGAGGACCGATCGGGGAGAAACCAGTTCACGAAGTGAGCCCGTAAAAGTGTCAAGTGGGTTGCATAAGACGCTGAAAAAGACGGGTGAAAATCGCATTTGGTCGGATTAGTGCCGTTAGTTGTAGACAGGGACAGGTAGGAAGGGAAGAGAGGCCAATTGGGGGTTGAGTTCGGAAGTAAGGATAAACGGACGAAGTTCCGAATGAATGCGAACCAGCCTGAATGAGTGAATGAGGGTGGATTGGAGAGTTTTCGAATTGAAATCCCCGTGGAATCAAAATGATTGATTGAACACGTCGTAGTGGAAGAAATACGCCCCCTTCCCCATCATCTTTTCTACTCCTCTCATGTCCAACCCAGCGAAAAGTCGTTTTACTTTCGCTGGCATGAACAAGAAACGGGGAAGAGGTGAGGATAGCGAGAGATGTACACATGCATGTAAAAATATCCGTTTTCAATTCAATTCGGTTAGGAGAGGGGACACTCGATATTATTCAGGCTTACAAAAAAAAATACGCACAGGATGGAGGATAAAATCACCCAGACGAGCAGAAGAAGAAACTCCGACATCAATGAATGATGACATTTATGAAGGCTTGAGGAGAGAAGTATTGATCATAAACCTTTTCCGGTGGGTTTACTTGGATTACCTCTGTATTCATGGTGCTAAGTTCATGTCGGCAAGCAAAAGAGAATAATGTAATTTTTCCATTTCCCTTAGAATCAAATGCGTAATATGACGGACATTTTTGAGCCTGACCTTACAAGGAACAAAGGCAAAATATTTCATATTTTTACATAATCCCCACCTTATGGTTGAAGTAAATAAAATGTGGCCCATGCCTAATATTTTGAAACATATTAATATCAATGAAGTTGAATTTCAAACGTGGGTATCTAAGCTCATCAGGCCTTCTGAAATTTGAGAGGGTTAATTTTCAGATAAGTGAAAAAATACTTCTTTCCGTCCGTCTCACATCAGAAGTATGCACGCTTCAAGATAGTAAGCCAGTTAAGGTATTGAATTCAGCGAATTCCGCCTGCGTACACGGCCTTCAATCTAAATTAATCTCGTATCCACAAGGTAATTCCAAAGGGTATTAATTAACTCGTGAATATGGAATACTACAGCTGCAAAGGGGCACTAGTGATCCGATTTCAGAGCATCACACTATGCCCCGTTCAGTGGTAGCGTTGATTCTGGACGCTAGATACTATCCAACCAACTATTAAAAGGGTTAAAAAAAGAGAATCAATGGATTTGACGTCATAATTTAATTAACGAAGCGGAAGCAGCAAAACACAATCTAACAACTAACAAGGGTACTAACGGACTTCATCAATGCCGGCACACTGTAACTTCAAACGAATCTTTTAATAAAATGTAATAATTTAAAAGAGGGCAAGGTAGGTGTATAGTCAAAAATCTATCGGAGACCAGACTGCATGGTGGCGAACAAAAATACTCAGCAATAATGGTCTGCGGTGCAGTTAAAATATAGGTTGTGCAATACAATAATCTCATGGAAATTTTCCAGCTGCTTCTTCTAACACCGAAGTTAGGTCAAAAGGATTTGCTAATAGAAAATAAACTAATGTGTAATTACAATTCAGAGAATTTACGAACGGCATAAATACCATTTTTACAGCAGCAAAACTGAATTTTCCTCAAATGGGAGGTCCGTAAAATTTGATGATTTTCAATTATCACCGCGTGTTCTTCTTTAATTAAATTTGCGACTACTATTTAAACAATGAACAACTAAATGGTCAAAGAACTGCTAAATATCAATATCTAGAGGTAATTAACAGGGAAAAGAACTCGAAATTCAAAACAATACAATATTGATGTCATCAAGGTAATAGAATCGAATTTGTTGCATAATCCGAAAATGAATATCCAGAAGGCAAAAATTCGCTAAGATTACTGATTAAGGAAGTTGGTTTGCGACTAAGTGAGTCATGATTCTAGCGGCATCCCGATTGTTTTAGTTAAGCACATGAGCCTTTAAAAGAATACGGCTTTTATTTGTAATATATCTAATTTTTAGAGGAAAGTTGAAATATCGCATTAAAAATGAATATTAGGAAGACCAATCTACGAAAAGAGTTTTTAATCAAATGTCGAGAATGGAGTCGTGCAGCGATTACGCCTAAGTAATTAGATTTATGACACCTTTTCAACAACATATATCACCAGAAGTATCTAAAAATTCATGCGATCGTTATATTACAATATTTTCCCAAGTTAACCCTACAATTACATTTATTTCAAGGTTAAATAATTTCTAAAAACTTTGGCAACGCTATATTGAACATTGTTGATGTCCTTGGTGACTGGTGTTTAATGTGCGTGTACTGAAGTGTTTTCCTACTTCAAACACATTGAAGTTCTTTTTAGAAGTTCTCATAATACATAATAGTCCTTTTCAGAACTAAATTGATCGCTGCATGGTGCTATTGTGGAGATTGGTACTATAACGCACTTTATATATTGTTTTTGTATAATTTAATTGCTGCTATACTGTCCCTAAAAACAAGTCAGCGATGTACGAGAGGATAGGTAGCGATTTGTGAAGTGGAAGGTGTGAGGTTCGATCCTTTGATGTGGTTCATATTTTTCTTATTTTTTTCATAGTTTTTTCCCTAGAATCTTTTAAAAACTTTGTTTTCATCATCATAACTCCCTTTAAAAATATTTTCCCCCAAAAAAGATAAAAATTAAACGTCTGATCGAACGTTTCCTTGCCTACAAAAAATTGACTGCCAGAATTTCGATCAGATCGACCGTTCAGACGATAGAGCTCAAAATTGTGAGAAATGATATGGAAAAAAGAGTAAAGAAAGTAATTTATATAGATTATGGGCTAGAGGTATTAAGAATAGGAATGTTACCTAAGGTCATAATTCAGGTATATATGCCTACTTCTGCCTTAAACGATGAACAGACATGAATTCAAAATCACAAAGGTATACATTAGGATTTAAAAACAACTAGTTTGCATTATTCAGAAATATTTATGATTACAAGCGTTCATTAAAGCTGTAAGTTCCGCATTTATGAGTCGTTTATAAGTGATGTAAATTATTATTATGAGACAGCAAAATGTTTTAGGAATATTTACTGTATGGGTTATATGAAGTCCTTCGTTTTTGGACCGATGTTTTTCATTGATCGAGGTGGTACTATATTTTCAAACACACAATTTACAGCTTCTGAAATGTGCTTCTATGTACGAATTCCCGCGGTATGTGTAAGTTCACTTCCAACGCTGCCACATTTAGGACCGACTCCAGCGCCTCGATCAGCTAACTACTGTCTCTCGAATAAAATTTCGATAATAATCTTTTAATTTCTCCAAAACTAAGTCGGTGACCGACCGTCATTTTTGCACTAATCAATTTTTTAAATCCTTGCTTATGTTATATTCGTTTTTTGTATAAACGTCATGGGTTTTAACACTCTAAATCTATATTTTATGTACCAAGGATTCGCTCCTAATATAATACGTAATGTAAATATATAGCTATTTTCAAATGCGATTATTGGAAAATCAGGACGGAAAGGTGCATTTATAATTAAGCCAATCAATATAGGGCCTTTAATTCTATAATTCCTGCGAATGTGAAGAAAATGACATGGACTTTAGTTTTCGGACCAACCTCCTTAAGACGGACATTTGCAATTTCGCGACGACAGGTTGCCCCTATCCTAACAGCATTAACTGAAAGAGGGTCATATAAAAACTGGTCGTAAAGTGCTTCGATGATTTCAACATAATTTAATTTCAATATAACTTATGATTTCAATATAATATAAATGACCGATAAATTTTGACAGTCAGTAATTATCAAATCACGTGCATAGTAAAAAGAAAGCTTGCAGTAAATCGATAAACGTTACTGTATCAAGATAGGGACACTTTTCTTTATGAAAACAAATACAATAAACATTTTTTTCATTGCCCAATCTATTTTGTTTAACGTCTCTAACTTTCAAGCAACGTCTTCAAGAAAGCATTTTAAGCGTGGGATTCAGCCAGAATTCATGGCAAAAATTTGTGAATAAATGTTAACTGTTAAATAAATAATAAATGTTAAAAGTATATTTCTCCTTTTCCATATGAATAGATCGAAGCAGAACCTGATATCTTCCGCATCTACACACTTTCAAGGCTATGCTTCTCAGGAGCATACGACCACATCCCGTCTAGCATAAAAGAGGAAGGGGCTCCAGCCATCATCCTCATGTGAGGATGAGAATCCATTTCTTCACCATGGGCTTCCCACACCGATTTCGCTTCCCATCACACCAAAACGCCCAGTTCCCCGCGTACGTACTCCCATTTTGCTTAGCCAATCCGACGGCTCGTCGTCATCCAGGAATTGCAAATTTGACAAGGTGTCATTTTCATTCAAACCTCCTCTCCTCACATACAATATAAATCTCGTTAAATAAAAAAAGAATCCTAATGACTTAAAAGATGCTCATATTTAAAACTATCCGAACTAACCTTATCTCAGGATGGAGAAGTTGAGAAAAATTAATACGCCACAGCATCCTCTCCGAGAAGATGAAAAATCAAGCAAGGAGTTCGAACAAATCCTCGAATGAAAGAACTTCCAAGCGTTACAGGAATGGCATATCAAAATGAAACTTTCAGCATAGGTACTGAAAACCCATTCACAAAATTAAAACCTTTTCTCAGTATGCGAGTCTAGTAATAGAAATTTAATCAAATAATGCACTAACGGACAAATTGATTCGATAAATATCAAATACTCACGCAATGAAAAGACCACATCTTGCAATGAAATGTAAATCACGTAAAATATCGCAATTAAAAGACCATAATTATGTTGGAAAAACTTTGTTAACTAGTATTGAATAAATAAAAAAATAAATTAAATGTAGCAAAACGTTAGGTATGAATTTACGCACTATAGAGAGAGACAGAGACCACAGACTGTGTCCTAATTTCTTCAAAAACTACTAATCATTCTTCTGGAAACCTATTCCACCACTTTCATACATAAGGCGCTCTCGTCTTACTTCGCTTTACCTATTATTTCCAGTAATTTCTCCACAACTACTTTCCTGTTAACCCATTCAATCATTTTTACGGCCGTTCTCCCTTCCTCTATTAAGTCAGTACATTTCTAGTCACTTTTTTCAAATCCCGATCTTGATGCCTATCACATCACAGTCCGACTTTCTAGGTCCAACTGCGGAGTTCCTCTTTTCCCGAACAGGATGCAGAGGATTGAAGTGAAGGGGAACGCGAGGAGACGGAATTTGCCTTCGCTCCCATTCTGTTCCCATTCCATTTTTTGCACTCATTTCCTGCATAAAAAGTCTTAAAGGGAGCGAAACTGACTCCTGACGTCGCCATGCGATTCCTTCAAGTCGAGGAGGAAGTAGGAAAAATTAGGATGCCACGGTAACTGCCCTCACCGAGAGCAAAGGAAAAAAAAGCACTTTCCGTATGTTAGGCGTCATGCTCAGCTTTACTACCCACTCAGGCGCGTCTTCAACTACGTCTCAACAAACTCTGAATTTAAACCGCATCGGTAATAAAAATGTTTGCGCCAAGCCAAACCATAGAAATATGTCATTTGCACCATTCAGCGTAGAAAGAAGCTTGTATCTTGCACAAAGACGAAACAGATGCAGTGAGCATCAAAATACGGCCAGTAAAAATTCTATTCACCGTAATGCACACCAGTGAATTCCATGAAAAGATACGACGGAAGATAAATTTATAACCACTGTATCCGCCGCAATTATGAAATTTGATGGTTCTGCTCCCCTGAAATCGTGGCATTAACTAAACGAAAAAGATCTCCCGGCGGACTTGAAAACGTCACATCCGGCTGGCTAAGGATTTGCAGCGGCTGTCAAGCGTGAATAGTTCTCTAAATAGGGAATCTTCAAATCCGGAGAGCTTAAAAAGTGTTCCATAATAGAAACAGGAATAATTTTTTCACCATGCTCTGGCTCTCAAATGCTGTTGGTTAAACAAAGCATATGTAATTGATCTGGATAACTTTACGTATTTTGAAATCTCCATTTGAATTACTAATTAAGATTAAAATTTACGTATCGTTTAATCGATGCGTACTTATGCAATGCTGCTTTATATAACGTTTGGTAATTGATCAAGGCAGCCTCTTATTCACCAATAACTGTTGCATCATTTGTAATCATTCAGGGAACGACTATCAATGTATAACTAACTCAGCAACCATTCGTTTAATCACCACTCAAGTAGCCACTAATTATGCAAAAGAGGCCTAATTTGACTTCTCAAGAAGACATCAAGATAAAAGGCCAATAATTGTTAACTAGTTGACATATCTATTCCACAATTACCTAATTCATCACTTTTTCCGGCTAAGTAAAACGATATCTATAGCTCTTAAAATCTTTTGTAGGCATACGAGTAAGGGAATATTCGGATTTAAAACAAGTACAGTTCCTTTACAATCAGATTTCCTCGATTTAATTACTGCATATCACAGATAAAAATAATTAAAAGATTATCCATTCATTAAGTGAGTCGCAAAACAACAGCTGAAAAGATGGTTAGGATGAAGTGAAGCTGAATGGTTATCAACATGATAGGAAAGATGAGTGCTTAATCTGGCGTGATGGTAAACATTTTTCTTTATAGCAAGTTTACGAGATAAAGCGAGGCGTAAACTCTCGTGGCAATAAGGCTGGATATTAAACTGACAAAGTCATGGAGGACAGACTCCCTCAGATGAGGCCACCAAGAAAGGCGGTGACGGGTCACGAAAATAGGGAAAGAGAGGAAAAGCGGTTGAGAGCAGTCCAGGGGGAATAGGAGCCCCGAGTAAATAAATAATACCGCCAGGGGCGATAAATAAAAATAGATTCCAGCGCGACGCCTTCGAAAAAGAAGCGGGGGAGAAGAATAACACCCACCAGTATGTCTTCATCAACGCCTCTTGAAGGGAGAGGTCTAGGGCAGACGACGAGAAGACGCCCGTGATTACACTTTATCGAGCGAGCGCAAATACATTTTTCCCGACCAACCAACGGCGTGCCAGACTTCTCTCGGGTCGAGGCGGAATGCAAACTCAATCCCTGAGCGCACAAACCTCCCCCAAGCCCTCCCCAACCTCCATTGCATCACTCCCTCTAACGCCCCTTTGGCGATGTCCTCCCAGCAGAACGCCGCCCGACGGCAAACTGTCAAAACGAAGGCGCCTATGGTGGTGACAAATGAACGCGACTCGGCGCCTTACGACCTTCATCCCCTCTTTCTCTCTTTCTGCCGCTCCTCTCTTTCCATCTACCCACCCACCAAACCATACCCATGATTCGAAAATGGCGATGGGGAATGCGTTAACGGACGAAGGGGGAGGCATTGAGGGAAAGGGGGAGCGAGAAAGAATGGGGGTGGAGGCCTTAACGCCTCAAAAAGCGGGAGACGGGAGGGAGTGGCGAGGGACGTAGCCCCAAAACCCTGTCATTTCCATCTCATCCTTCCATTATACTTTCCCCCTCCTAAGCCCCGATACCCCCGAGATTATCGCAAGCGCCTATCCATTTCCCCTTTCCCGAGGCCACATACGCTGCCGGGGCTATTTCTCTCGGCTCCGGCATCCGTGCACTCAGGTGCAGCCAAAACATCCGTCAAACCTCCAGTTGAGAGCTTAAATTATTTAACGTTGCCAGAGTTTGATTGATAAATAATCGAGGGGTTCATTTCTCTAACCACAAGAGAAATGCCACCGGGTTTTTATCCCACGAACCGTATGACCAGTGGGTCATGAATCATGGAAAAAGTTTTTCGAGACAAAGAAAATACACTCGAAGTCGCCAATAGCCACTATCTTTAATCGTTCAATGCTGGCTCATGAAAGCCACAGAGATGGTCTCTCCGATGTCAGTCTTTTTTGTGAGGTAGTACCTCGCACGAAATATATTAAGTCATTCGTTGAAGTTAAGCCATTGCGTATTGCCTTCACTAAGTACTCTGCATGGAAAATATTAGAGAAAATCGATTCAAATTGCTATACTGAGCACAGGCAATGAATTTCCGAACCATAAAATAACCATTTAAGAGTGGAATAAAATGTATTCAACATCAGCCGAATGAACTCGCAAAAGACTACTCAGTAACTTTGATGGGGAAATGAAAAAAAGGAGCAGGAGATGTCACCCGGAGTAGTAGGGCCTTCATAGTAATATATACTTAATTATTAAAACCTTTCCGCATTAAAAATACAACTCGTCAAATGTACGTATTACTACTTCGGCCGTATATTTATTGGCTTAAATAATAAAGGAGAAATTAATAATAAAAATACTCAGCAATACTCTTTGCAAAAAGAATAATACTCAGTACTAAATTTGCAAAATACAGCTAAGGTTACACGCGCCAATATGAAAAATCTAAGCTATCCCTTCAATACTCCCCACGACCTACACTCTTCATCATAAAATAATTCAATGTACAACCTCGATACTAGCATATCATCCCGGCAGATCTGCAATGCTCCCAAACTTTCTGTAAATGTTAAAGAGGGGAAGAGACTTGGCTCCACTGGACGGGGAGGCGGAAGAGGAATATGATAAAGAAAAATGAAAGGGGTAGAGAGGGAAAAAATGCGGGAGCGTAGAAATTTTTTCCATAAATGTGGAGGATAAAGAAATAAAAAAACGAGGGGGGTTCCCTGAAACGAAAGGGATTACGGGAAGCGGAAGCGGCTTGAACACGCTTTCCCGAGGGATCGAGGAGTTGCCAATTAGAGAGAGTTGCTTGGGGGTTAAAAGGGGGCATGGGGATGGTCGGAGGTGGGGTAGAGGGGGGAGGCAGAAGAGAGGATCGCGGGGGCGAAAGAGGCAGGAAGGGTCGACGGAGCGAAGGAGGGAGGGAAGGGGTGGAGAAAGGGGGAGGGAAGTAAGTTCTTCTGGGCGCGTGAGAATATACAAATACAAGTGGGCTCACACACGTACACAGGGTTCCATCTCATAACCCACTCCTCAGCCCCTCTTGCATACATATTTGTATGTAAATCCCCCATTTTCCCATGAGGGGGCTAAAACAAGGGTCTAAAACGCCGGATAGAACTTCTCTTGAATCGAAGGGGATGAGGGTCGTTCATTATTTGAGTGTTGATACGGGATACTGGCCACCAACGTACCAATACCGAATTGACTCCTAGTCCGTCCTTTATGCGCACAGCAACATCGGAAGGATTATTTCAACACCGCTGGTTTTTGCCACAAATTATTAACCTTATAGATTACTAAGGCTATATTTGACCTCGGGAATAAAGAGCTAGTAATGAACTTGACTGTTTTCGTAGGACGTAGCTAACCTAATAATAGTTTCCCTATGACGGAAGAGGATTTCCATGAGGCCTCAGTTCACTATAAAAATTCGCAACGCCATAAATAATATGCAGATATATTCCGCCTTTCTCCATGTCATATGAATATAGAGGCTCTACCTACAAGGTGTTCTGCTAGTTAATACAGCTACCAGCATCCCAATACCGATTAGAAGCTCCTTTATCATGTTTTTCCGCCTTCCAAAATCTACAATTACATAATACCCTACGAGCAACCGCAGGGACGTGTGGCAGGAGGTGTTAGGTCACCAGCCGTGTAAAGGTGCAAGTTTTTTGGAGATGAAATGGCGACATGTATTATAGGAGTGTATTTAGTGGAGCTCAATTTTTATTGTGGTCGCTTATTGTTCGCGAAAAGACCGAGTTTTTGTACCTATCTGTTCAGCAGTGTATCTCTCTTATTTTATCGCATCTGTCATACCTAGAGATGTAGTGAGGAGTCATGATGATATTTTGTAAATCGCTCTGCAAAATATCAGTTCTGAATTTATCAAGCAGCCTAAGTCTAGCGTGTGGCCTCAGAGTCTCTAGGGGCTCCCACCTTAATCCCTCTAAAGTTAAAGTTGTGAGACACTATATGTACGCTCGTAGTAGTTTTTAACGAAGCGTGCTGCTTTCCATTGTATTTCATTAATTTTTTTTGGTTAAACCTGTTTTACCAGGTTCCCAAATGCTCGCGGCGTATTCGAGGTGTCGCCTAGCCAGAAGGAAGTAGTATCTTGCTTTTACTTTTTCATCCAAGGACCTTCTTATTGTAAGTTTAACAAAACCTAGTTTTTTTAATGCTGTGCCGCATATGTTCTGAATGTGTAATCCCCACGATATATCAGACGTTAGAGAAGAAGAAAATATTCTCATCCATTTTCTCTTTCTTCCCACTACAGATAGAATTGATAGTATTTCATTTTTCATACAGTACTGCATTATTTATCGCTTCTTCAAACACACACCGACATCTTAAACTAATTCTCAAGTCATTCCGCAATTTCGGAACGAGGTAGCTGAGATCATTTTCCCACCTATTCATCAATAGTACTTATTTTCGCAAAATATTTCACAATATTTCCACCATATTTACACCACCGCAGGCACCAGGGATATCCATCCATCTCTGAAATACTAAAAATGAAGTTAAAAAAAAACATTCTAATGCAGTAAAATTATTACGTAGTACCTACAAAATAGAATTAACGAGGCATAATGAACCGTTGAAATTACACATCGGCAAATAACGTTCTTCGGAAACCGATAGACTTTTTTATTTCATCCATTTCAAAGTATTATTAATGCATGAAAGGGTACGCTGACATTAAATTTCGTTTTATTAGAGCTGCAGCTTTTTTCGATAGCCACCATGTCACGTTGACAATAACAGGTCTGCTATTTGCGTATAAATAAAATTTGATAGAATCCTGCATTTTTATGTATCGTGCCGCATTGAGAACAACATAACAGCTATACGATTTTCCATATTTATTTCCATAATTACAATCATTTTTCTTCAACAAAAATTATTAAAATCTAGAACAAATGCGATTGATTTATTATTAATCGGATTAAAATCATCCCATTATGTACAAAACACCTAATGTTTGAATCAGCACAGAATACCTAAATAAAAATGTATTTTGCGATCGAATTCTAATTACTGTCATACAAAGAGTTCATTGTATTCAAACTCACAAGGTTAGAATTTAACATGTTTAGCAATGAAGCATCACTGTAATATTTCACATATATTTTCCTGCCTCAAACATCAACCAACACGGTAGTTTTTACCTCTTACCACAAATTAGCCTAGGTAAATCACCCCTTGAATGTGAATATATAGATTGAAAACGGCTGAATTACAAAAAACCTGGTGTTGAATAATAAAAATCTATTTTACCAAATAAAAATTTGCATTAACATGAAAAATAATTAATTCTCATACAAATTGAAGTACAAACATTAATTATAGATAAATAAAAGGTCAATATGCCGATTTAAAAATTAACCCTTCCCTACGCCATAACCCAATGCACGAACGATTTACTACAACAAATAAACAATAATTTTCCTCTCACTCTTGAAAATGAATTAGAAAGAATCGAAGCAGAGTAATTTAGGTAATCCATTCGCAATGAAGTTTTGAAAATCCTTCTCGGAGAGCAATGAAATGGCAAGAGGGAACGGTTCAATCCTCCACTGGATATCTTTAGAGCACACATTTTGCCAAGTAACATTTCCCACAAACGTAAATAACAACACATTTCTCACGCGCGTGTGTTATATGTTGAATATTTACGTCTGCGGTCATTTTTCCCCGAGCAAAATGATTCTTTTACCCATGCCATCACAAAATTTGCGCGTTAGCATATTATCATTGGGTTATTGATATGAAAGCTTAATACATTTCCGGAATATTTCTACAGCAGCGACGCGCGAAATTCGAGAATGGCATAATACAGCGTAATATTAGCTCGTTTCATTAAAACCAATTACCCAAGTCATTTTCGCACCCGAAAGGCCAATAAGAGACGATGGTCATCAACGCAAACGGCACTTTCATAGGTGAAAGGATGGTGAACAAGAAATCACAAAGGTGAAATTTACCGAGGACAAAAAGAGAAAGTTTAAAATTGGATGGCAGCCATTTGTGGAGCAGAGATGTAAAAAACATATCACTCCGACTGCAAAAACTGGAGCTTCTATACGGAAAAATGCTCCTTTAGTCAAAATTTTTCCGCTCGTTTGAATGATGACATAACCTCTAGGACTATGGTAAAACTATTTTCGGATCTGAATAATTCGGAAGAGTGCTCAACTGAACTTGTATTCAGGCCACCTCGGGCTATCAAAACCCAATTTATAGTGATGAGACCTAATGGGATAATCATGAAAAAAATTATATTACACATTTTTTGATTTCCGGACGGGTTATTTAGCCCGCTACTCAACGTGTATTCCAGATTTGTGTATAATTTGATGAGGGGAATACATGAATGGGATATTCCTGATTGAAGTTCATATTATAGCACGATAAACAAATGTATTATGTTGATTTGTCACAGTTGTAAAAGGTTAACCTCAGCTTTGCAAGATTGCATACGATATGGGAATCAAAAAGTAGAGTACATGAAAGAATTTTGCTATCTCAGAAATAATATTACCGGTGATGGATATAGGAATGAAAATTCCGGGAACAGAATAGCCGGAGCATCGAAGATATACCATCGTAAGAAAATAATTTCATTTTAAAATATGGTTGGAGCAATTATTTACGGCAGTTATCAGGGACGATAACTGCAACTGGGGAAATAAGATTGGACGCAAGGGAAACGTGGAGCCAGGAAAGAAAAAATAATTTATAAAAGTAGGACGGAAGATATGAACAATACTTAAGTCCTAAAAAGGGCTTCGAAGAATATATTATTAATGCACCTAATAAGGCGAAAACGCAAACTTAATCCGTACATGCTGAGACCCACACGAATGGCGAAAATATACTGATAAACAATAATTAGCTAAAGCTAAATACAAGCAGCTAATTAGTAATGATACAATTACCAGAAATACTTGAAGCTACAAAAACCTGCTAAATTTCATGAATAGAAACCATACTTAAAAACAAACCACTTAACACCATGTAACCACGGAAGAGGTCGTAATTTGACAACATTTTCAAGGCTTATTAAGCGTAGTGAAAACTTGGAAACTACTGGCAGTGATTTAAACATGACTTGGCGTGATATATCACGGAGCAACAATAACGAACCTTTTGGTTCTCATCACAAAGCATATGAATTGTTTTTCTGCCACTTGCTCACCTGGTTGCTAGAGTACATCACGAATCGAGTCGAAGAAGCGTGAAAGCGACTCAAAGGCAGCGCAAAATTGACAAGGAAGCGTGTAAAGCGCGATGAATATAGATTAATAAGAATGGGGATGAAGGTAGGTTAACGCATGGCTTAGAGGACGACGAGATGGATACCGATAGGGCCGACGGGTCGGGCCACAAGGGAGAATGATGAGGCTGCGGTAATGAAAGCGGCTAATGAGGAGCGACTTTTAAAGGTTTCCCTGTGAGGAAGGCTGTCTGTCAGGGAAAAGACATGGGTCAGGCTGGGTAAGATGGAAAGGAGAAAGGTGGTACACCACCAGTGAAAGGTAACCGCGGCGAACCCTTTAACTTGCACAAGCGTCATCAGAGAAGATCGAAAACCTTGGATATGAGTCCAGGCTTGACTTCCTGTAAATATGAGATCCGACCGAGGCTTTCTACATCCACTCTTATAGTAATAATTATTTTGTTTTCAATGTAATGAGTAGAAGAAAACTGTAAAATTGTGCCAAAAGTTGTTGAATAAATATAATATGAAGTCCACAGATATGGAGAAATCTTCCTTTCGCATAGGAAAATGAATGCCAAAAGTATCAATCAAACTCATTCTTCTAATGCACCATTTAGATATTTATTATTACAGCTTGCTGGAAACTCCGAAGACAGAGAAAATATGGAAAACTGTTTTCTAGATTTCGAGAAAGAAAAAAAGGACGAGATGAACTCATTTATTGATAACTCGCCTCCAGTTAGGACGAGTTATCGTCCAGTTTGTCCTTAGTTCAGATGTTCGTTTACAAGGGGCGGTAAATACGTATTGGCTAAGCCAACTACACTTATTCAATGTGAACTCTACTTATTATTAGTGACATACCGCGCGAGTAGATGTGCGATCACTACTTACTTACCATGAAGTAACATCACTACTCATGATTACTCATATAAACAATTACCTTGAAATACATTTTGACTCATTTTCCCTATATCTACTTATATGATTTGTATGAACTGTATGGCCATGGAAATAGTAATTTTTCCATGGAAATAATAATTACAATCCTATTTAATTAATTAAATTTTTTAAATAAAATAGTTTAAATTACCTGCCATTACTCTAATATGAAATAATGCCTCTTTCCGCAAACAGTCATTGATTTTTAAGGTCGATTGTGCATGAACTGGAGTCATTTAAAGTTCACTTACGCGCAACTAAACACAGGTAAATAATGGCCAATCTCTCGTTTTGCTGGGAGTTCCTCTATATGACAAAAGGCCGCTTAATAACGAGCAAAATATTCTCAGTTCGATAAAAATAAAGTAATTATGACCCTATTAAATAAAACAAAAAAACGGAACCAATTACACCATGATAGCTAGAAGCTATATTCAGCCATTTTATAGAAATACGCCGATGTTTACAAATTCTATTTTAAATACAGGAAAACATGCAATTCCCTCTTTAGAATTTTCGATAAAAAGAGACAGAAAAAGGTAGGTATATTTGGACTAAACTGCTGTAGCGTCATTGAGTTATAAATGTTTGCACGAAGTTTTTATAGTAAACCGTTATCATAACAAATAACGTAATCGAGAGGGGTTTTATGTTTTCAGCAAAAGCATGAAGCCTGAATGAACAAACAAATATGCCATACATGAATTCCTTTTCCACGTATACTTGTAGGTTAACCAATTTGGCTATTCATTGTGTTCCAAAAATTTTCGAATGATTCTGGGAAGAAATTAAGCGCCAAATGAAATCCAACGCACGACAAATAGAATATAACGACGTCAAAGGAATCTCGTTCAATATTTTAACGCATTTCATTCGTAATGCGTAAAATGTTCATACCTTCATCAAAACATTCCATCAGCCACTGAAACATTTAAATTTATTTCTCAGAAGTTTTATAATTTTAACGTAATTAAATTTAACCTAAGTATGTAGGTCATTTATTTATGCACAATTTCAGATTAGCAAAAAAATATAACCTAAATACTTGGGGTACTGAAAAACCCTATTTAAGAGACCACTGGCATCAATTATGTTCACCAATGAGAAAAAGTGTATGACTTCGTACGGACACCATAATTTGAGGAAAGGGGGCGTGGAGTTAGGGCGAAGGAAAACCCGGCGTTTTCATTTTATTACTGTAATCACAGGAGGCCAAATTACTCTAATATCACAACCCATCTAACATAATAATACTGCAATTGCCAAACTTTGCAAATACATGGTATATTTTAATTGAAAGTGCTCCCTCGGCTAAAGTCATTTCGCACATACTCGTCAGTCACTAGGCAGAAGGGGCAACAGGACTCGGAAGAATAATGGGATCACCCCTCCATATGCAAGCCGAGCTCAACAATGCTTTACCCGAGTCCAGAATAATACAATAGCGACAATAAGTGCAGTAAACTTGCAGCTCTAAGCAGGTGGCGCTGTTCGATGGCGAACAAGTAAAAGCCAAACTCAAATAGCTACTAAAAACACTCCTACCGTACGGTATTTCCGTTAATCTTAAGGTTTTACCTCCATTTTGCTATAGATGGTAGTTTCTGGAGATGAATATTGCGGTTCTATGTTTTATCATATCCTGTTCTAACTGAGTTCGAAGTAAAATATTAATACCTTGGTGAAATTAAATCATTTACAGCAGAATAACTAAATTTGCCGGTAGCCTAATATGCCGTTTTGAAGCAGTGAAGTTTTCGCTCCACTAAAATGAATAGCCTCTGACCGACATCTAATTCAATCCAATGCATTTTCTTGGCAAACCCCAATGGGTATTACAAGCTGGCGGATAGAGGCGCTCCCAGCGTCAGCTGCAACTTAGCATATGGAAAATAATAATGGATGTTGCAGGTACATTTCGTAAGACCGAGGTTTCACTGCGGTAGCTAATCGGACGATCCTTGCGCTGAGCAGTATTTTCATGGCAGCAGTCCGTCGCTCTTTGAAATCGTATTACATACGAAAACATTTCTGCTACAGCCAGGAATTACACACGTGGCAAGGAAAGCCAGTAATCTGGTCACCAAATTAGCCCTACAAACGTCAAGAGTTTTACAAACCATCCCGGCAGCTAATATAAAGTTTAAATTTAACACGGAAATTCATCGTGCCATCGAGTGAACTAAGTTTACCTGCGAACTAATTATAACAAGGTTTCATTCAATCAACGGAAAAAGATGCGCAAATTCAAACCCAACCGCACATCAGATGGGATGCGCGACAAAATCTGAAGGGAGTTGGAGGGAGGTGACAAACGCGTGTCACGATGAATAACCTTTCTCTAAAGTTTTCGCAGGCAAAAAATAATTGAAACGCACGACGCTCAGCTATGCACAATGGAGGGATGCCGGGAGACGGATACGAGAAGCCGACCGACGCACGGCGAGGAGTTGACGGCGAGAGAATTTCGTGGGGAGGAGATGGATGGGGATTAATTTCGTCGAATCCTCCTCCATGGAGTTTCCCTCATCGATGGCTCTTTATCCATCCTCCAAAAGGGCCCGCTTCTACCGCTAACCTACACCGCCGCTCCCATCTCAAACACCCCTCGCCATGCGCCCTACCTCACACGCCAACCCTCCCAACCCAACGAGCGACCCCTCCAGGCTTCTCTTTCCCGCTGATTCCCAAACCTTCCCCGAGAGCGCGCCACCTCCAAAGCCCCCGCCGCCGCGACCGTAAGAAGAGGCAATTAGCTAGGGTACGGAGGCGGCGGGAGGAGACGAGATGGTTAACGGGGCGGGGGCAGCGCGACGCCGAGCCTCGGTGTCGGGAGGGGCGGAAAGGCGCATGTCAAACCCAAAAGACGACCCGAGCGTACCGTGAGGGAGGTGAAATGAAATCTTTCACACCTCAAGAGTCAGGGAGGGTGAGAAAGAGAGAGAAGGATGTGGGGAAATCATCAACATATAAGACACACTAGCCTTTCTCTCGAATCGGGGAGGAAAACTTCACGGTTCTTAGCGTAACCCGAGAACCACCACGAGGAGGTAACCGCATTTCGTTCCCATTGTATTACTCTCTTTTACAAACTTAAACAAATATAACAGCAAATAATATTGGCAAAAACATCATTCGCGCACTGTTAAAAGTCGTCCACCGTCCTAGTACTGGAGTTATCCGCAAGCAATGCAGGTAGCACGCATTCGAAACGGTTATCCTGAAAACACTTTTCACAATTCGTTCCGACAAGAGTTTTAGCCTCAAATAATTATATAGAGTCGGAATTATAAACGGAAATATGAATATTCTATCCGACTTCTAGGATTCTGTTAAATTAATAGTGATGATTTCAGCGCTTTGGGGGAGAAATTTCTCCATTGGGAACAATTTTGTTACGCCATTAGTCCTCCCGTAGTCCTTGGTAAATACGCAAATCAGGCAAAATTTCAGCCAAATCTGTACAATGGCTTTTGAAGAGACGGCTAACAAACATACACTGAGATAGACATTACTCCATTTTAATACACCATCATAGATTAGCAAGTCCATATAAATATTAGGTATATGGTCTTTCGCATTTCACACAACTAACTGTTTAAAATGTAGTGTAACGTTTATTTTTACAGCCCATATTGTCAAGGGAAAGGTTTTCCAACCTGTGAAACGCGTACCCTTGGGTTTCATGCTCTCAACGGCTTGCGAGTTTGCGATAATACCTGAATAATAGAGAGAGTGAGTGTGAATTAAAGTGAATTTAAGGGGCATTATTTAGTGTGATGGGGTACGAAAGGGTATGTGCATCAAAATAAGTAGCGAAATTGTGACCTAAAAGTGGAAATAGAGGATTTCCCGTGGCCAGCCTGAAAACCGTCTTTTACATGATACCATCACTTCAAATAGGCCCACACCTTGGCATCAGACGCCTTTTGCAGCCATATCATAGCGTTACGGACGCTTTGCGGATTGTAAACCATTCGTTTGTCTCCTAGCCTTCGACCTATCTGGCATCGCTGGGCCTACCTGGGGGATTTTCAACGCTCCTACGAGATCAGCTCCACAGGTCATCGGAGCTAGCAAGCCCTTCCGCTTCGTCAGGGCTGCAGGTAGCCAGAGAAACGATTATATTTGTCGAGATTGAAACTATGTATAGCTCCTCCTTTCACACTATCTCTCTTCTATGTCACATTCTTCCACTTTAACTAAATATAGAAATATAATAACAATAGATACATGCACACACATATAAAGAGGGTGAGAAACATGAGTAAAAAAGAACATTTAGTCGAAAAATGAAGAAAATGTGGTAATCCTTGGGTAGGAAATCAATTAGAAGAGGTAAATTTTGGAGTGAATATAGGCAGAGCCTCACCTGAGACCTACAAATCAATACATGGTTGCCAATGTTATACACAGACATCCGCAAAAGTTGCTCTTACAGCCAATTAGTCTGACATGCAATGAGCATCATCAGCACTGCATAATTTCTACCAGTACCCTCCATAACCAAATACTCCCATTTCCACCCTCATTAACAACATATCATCCCTCATTGCCACTTATCCAACGTGCTTATTTCCTCCATCATTTGGTACATCAACATCAAGCAAGTCTTCTACCAAAACAGATAGGTCCACGTCCAATTCCACATCTGAAGTCCTCTTAATGAGGAATTTTTCCCTGAAGATTGCTCCACTGAACTACTTCTGTACCTATTTCGAATCGGTTTTTCACTCTTCATATTGATTTCTCCTTGAAAAGCATTCCTTTTCTGCAATTTCGCCAATGCTTATTCAATTTTTTTAAAGTAATATACCGGTAAAGGTAGGTTCTATAAAACATCACAGAGTCTCCTTGCAGTTTTCTGCACTTGCAGGGGCCTATCTCCCCAAGGATATCCTTTTTCGCTCCAGCATACGATTTACCCTTCATCATCCCTTCCATGAACCCTATTCTCTTCCCTTCCCCCTTTACTAAATATCCTCTCCATTCAGTATGCTCTTCATCATGTGGTATTTCAATACGCTCTACAGCGCCGTTTGGATTACACTTTAAATCCATCCCCTTACCCACAGTTCAAAAGCCTTCGTTTTACATTCATCTTCCTCATGGAGCGAACACATTTCTAAAAAATTTCAACGCAACATTCCACATTAGTGATTTTTACTAATCGCCTCTTAGTCTCCACACATAAAATATCCCCTTTCAAATTTCCACCTTTTTGTGATATCTTTGCAAAGAAAATCATTCGTTTTACGTCCTCACCGCTGGAAATACGAGTTCGGGAATGGCCGACAAAATTAATCCCACTACATCACTCTCAGGAGAGAGGCCCGTTTTTCCAATTCAAACGAAAGACACTCTCTCCACCAACCATCCGCGGTAGCGAGGAACGCAATGAAGGTACAAAACAAGCCGCTTGAATCAAAAAGGCACACCCACCCGCCCATCCAACCAACAACAAGTCTCACCCGCACCACATTCGCACTTGAAGGACTTAAAAAATTCGAAAGCGACAGCTTGAGCGCTCGAAATGAGAGTTAATAAGTGTGTGAGTGTGGAGGAGGAATGTGCATTTGCATAAGTGATCCTCTCGTACCCCTGAAAGTGACAGTGCTTCTACAGGAGGAAGCGGCGGAATCGCGAGCCATGTCTGCTTCCAGCCCACGACGCATTTACGGGGTTTGGGCGGGGAGAATGGGGGAGTTCCCGCCAACCACACCGAATTGGTACAACAGATGTCCACCCTCAGGTAGTAGATCGCTGCAGGGGTGCCGATCGAAGGAGTGAGTTGTTGCGGGAGGAACGGGGGAAGCGAGGCATGAAGAAGAGAGTTTCAGCATGAGCTGCGGAGAATAGCACGTTGGCTTGAGACCCACTGAGCTCTCAATGAACTGACATGAAAACGACCACTCAGGTTCATCCTCGGTCAGGTTCATACCACAGGGAGAAGTTTAAAATAAAAGTTTAAGACGATTCTCACTATAGTATCGTCAAATTTTAGTCAAATTTTAGTCAAAATTTAGGTTGAATATATTCGAATCGAGCATTTTAGAGGTCTGCATGAATGCACAACCAAACACGCTGGCAGTGTAAAACGTGCAAACCGAACAATCGTTAATAAAAGTACAACATGTGAGCATGGAATCTTAAAAAAATTCTGTATAATTTCGATGAATATTTCAACATGATTATTTTAACCTTAATTCTCATTGATAATATCCCTTAAATTATGGAAAAAGTTATAACATTATCACAAATAAAATTTTAAACCCTCATGTAAGTATTACGACTACAGAGCGCAAAAGAATAGCATCAATTATTCCAGGAAAAAATTGCCGAATCAACACATGAGGCTGGGTAATTACGTTTACGTCAGAATACCCACGATTTAACAAAATGAATTCTGATAAAATACGTTTAAACTCCATATTTACACGAAAAAACGTCCGTATTGTTATAATGTAACGTTTATGCATCTTATTATGTTTTAGTTTAATATCTTTCCCACTCACTGAGGTAGCCAAACTGAGATATCGCTAACGTGCCGATAAAATGGTTATTATGGAAGGCTACTACGAAAATATCCATTCTGTGAGCAGCAATGAACATGTCTATTCCGGAGCGTAATCATTTCGCTTTTCAAACAAAAGCAAGTGCTTCAGAGGCCTAAATAACTACTATTAACATGGGTAATGACGAAGTTCTCAAAAAATATAAAATTCGAATCTTATACTCAAATTTCCCAGTAAACCAAGCGATACTAATTAAATGCTTGTACTCAACTTTTAAACGAATGCTTATATCTGCCCCTATTACCAAATACCTCTGAGGAAACATTCTTATAACTTATGTTTAATGGGGAAGCACAGAAAAAAGTGTATGTTAACGAAAAGTATTCCGAGCAAAGGCTTCCGCGGTTAGTAAGTCGAAATGGCTTTTCACAGTATTCCGAAAACGAAGCCATCACATGAAAAGCTTAGTTCAGCCATTCCGTGATGTGTAATAGTGTTGCTTTGTAACTGATTTAAAATGATTCACAGATTGAAAGTCGCAGCCAATCAATTTAAACCCGATAATTCTTATATTCATACCGATGATTGAGAGCCGAAGCAAGAGAGGCTTCGTGCGGCAGCCGTCTATTCGTCACATGAGTTTCAATAGGAGCTTCGCCAGCATCGATTTCACAATGAAATGAAAAATTATGGCCATTAAATGTAGTTTTTACGAAGTTTCACGAAAAAAGCACCCGACAATTTCAGCAATATTCTTTAAGTTTTATTCAATTTAGTTTGACTCCATTCCCACAAATTTTTGTCAAGGCTTACGTAAAGATACTGCGACTCTCACAATATTAAGGAAGTCAGCAAATTGAAATCTAAGAACAAATTGTCTATATTTTTACACTCCACGTGACTATGCCTGTAGGAATAAGTTGCGTAACTAACTTAATAGCAGGATACAAATGATTTACACAACTGGTAGACGAAATAAAAACAGGCGTAACGGACATTTACAGAATGATAAAATAAGAAAATAAATTATTTTTTCTGCCTAACGCATTAAAAGATATTGCGCTGTGATAAAAATTTTAATTCAATGTAGATAATTGTACTATTCTTCATAAACAACTCAAGCTATAAATAGGTTCTTGACATTAAGTTATTAATATATTAAGTCAGCTGATTATTAAGTGCAATTATATAGCTTTCCGTAGCTTTATGTAAAACCAACCCATCACTAAATCCTCTTAATCTGCAGTTAGATACGCAGCCCACGTTCAGTCCGTATGCGCCACAGCAGTCACATTGACAAGCCTGTACTCTAGGTCTCAAACATTGGAAAATACATAATATCCTTCAACCTGAAACATTTCTAAATACGTAAAGAAGTAACTTATTGAATGGACAAGAACACTGTATAAACATACGAAATGACGCAGATTTAAAGCTATTTTCCTTCAAAAATTCCTTTTTTCGAAGCCACTGCTGCGTAAAAATGATGTGGTGAGACCATCACTATCGCAAGAGGTAGAATTAATATATAAAATAACCTTAGTCAACGTCACTATCTATAATGAACAAAAATGTCACAACCCATCAATAGGTAAAGTGCATGATATCACAAATGAATGATAAAACATGAAAAAAATAATTCCATAGAAAACTCCAACTCAGATAAACGGACAAGTGAGAATAAAAAATATATACTAGTTAACCAATTTCCAAGACATGGTATTTCATTCTATTTTCTCAAAAATCTGTTCCTTCCAGCAACAAATAATTTTGTAAAATATTTACCATTCAGTACTCAATCTCTGTGTACCAGAACCATAGTAACTTCAAAAAGTTCAGTTAAAATGGTATATGTAAACGAGTATTGAAATATGTCGGCACGGAAAGTAGGGCAAAGCCCTAGTTCTAAAGGAATGAAATTCATTTCTTCAGACTGATGATAGCGTGACTAGTAGCAATCAATCCACTAAAAAGGAATACTAACTTAGTTCCGGCACCCAGAGTACCACGTATGGTAGATATGTTATTTTAAGAGACGCTCACGCACGTACAAACAAAACTGGAGTAAGTAGCACTAACAGTTCTTAGTCCATAACTCTTCAGACACTCGCCTCCAAACATACCTATGAGCATTACTTCTTTGATACAAAAATTAGGCTACCAAAGGCTTAAAAAAGAAATAGGAAAAAGTAACTGATTTGTGAAGACCCCTCGCGATTACTGGGCAATTCAATTAATTTCAAACTCAACATTACAAACGATTCTTCATATAATCTATACTCCATTCAAATGACGTGAGAAAAAAAATATGAATTATATGTAAATCTTTCAAAACATGAGCTCTTCTTAAAAAAAATTAATTTAATGCTGTAACCACCTATGAAACGACGCCATGTCAAACTTTATGGATAGCTATGTTCTTTGGATTCTAAAAGAACTCCCTCACCCATTCAAAATGTTGAAGGTTGAATATTTTCCTGAATACTGACTTCTAATTTTGTTTGCATCTTGTTACTCATTTTGAAACGGAAAAGTTTGTGAGGCCCAAATTAATTCAAGAGAACACATGCTCCCCATAAAATATCCATGAATATCAAAAGTTTGCGCGCTATTTCGTGCACAATGCCAAGAATTTATCGGCATAGTGTTCACTATTTTCGAAATAAGAAGTAAAATCGGTGTATATTAATTCGGAGGATCACTTGCTGCTTCATTCCTCCGGCCATAGAGATGCCCCGCAACGCTTGCAAAGATGATATGCAGGGCATTAATCAAGCCTCTGACCCTTTTAATTAGATTCGCCGGAGAAATACTTGCGTGACTGCACAGCGCCGCCCTCCAGAAGAGAGCCTCCGAGCACTGCACAAAACGAAAGGCGGAAGAGGTAAAGGCACCCCGCCGGCGGCCAAAGTACCCACGCCCTAAAACTCCAACGGAGCCGCGGCCACCCCGCTGCGAGGCTAAGCGGGGGGAAGAAGAAAGCGGGCATCCCCCAACGAGCCCTTCTCCCGACCACCACCCTCCTTGATGCGTTATGACGCCGAGCGGACGGCGGGGAGTCCGTCGCATATTGGGCGCCTTCTTTCGACCTCCTACCTCCACACTTCGCCGCCCACCCCATCCACCCCCCAGGGAACGTCGCGTCCAACATCCACCCTTCCCGCCACTTTCCACACCACCCTTTCCACTGGCACCCCCTGCGGAGGGATTAATCGCCAAGGACGTCCTATGATGATGATGATGATGCTCAGTGCTGCGAGCTAAGTCTTTTATAGTCTCCACCGCTCCTCTTCCCACCGCCCTTGGGTGCGCGCTCCACGTTTGCGTCGATATGAGGGAAAGTGTCGAGGAGAGAGGGGAGGGGGGGGTGGAGAATGGAGGAAGGGGGAGGATAGTGGAGGGAGTCGTCTCCATGGAAACGCCTCATCGCGCCATTTTGAGAGAACGGTGGGGGGGAAGAGGGTGGGGAAATAGGAGGGTAAAAGGACAGGATGGAGTGGGAGGTAGGGACGGTGCGAGCCGCGATGGATTCACGGCTGAATGCGTCGCCTGATGAGTTTTAAGCAGCGGGCCTCTCTCTCCCTTTTCCTTTCCTCCCTCCCGCCATCACACCACCTCGACACAACCGGCGCCCCACTCCATAACCCCTCTCCTTATAACTCCCCGCTAACCGACGCCGGATCGTGCGGAAAGTGAAATTATGCGAGGGCGACCCGCGAGTCAAATATGTAGCGCACGCCGTGCACGCTGGCCGGCCTCCTCCTCCTCCTTCGATTTTAAGCACCTACGAATTAATGAGCGAGAGTGACTAGGCTATTAATTCGCCCCCTCCCCCCTACACACCCGAAACGTAATTGTATTAATTTATTATGCGCCCGCGAGACGGAAACTGTTGATTGGGGAGAAATGAAAGGGAGAGGATCCGTATTCGTGCTGACCTCCGCCACCTCACAAACAGCGCTCGCGTTGAAATTCGTCCGCGGCGGCGGCGAATTGACTGCTTAGCGCCGATCGACACGCGTTAACAGTGCATCCCAACCAATAATGAATCGCGGGGTCCTGTTTCCAGCGACACCCTCCGGAACCGAGCCCCACGAACCACCGGTGAGCTTTGCCTCGACGATTTCATTTTTCTTTCCACGCATTCGCGGCGATAAAGATTTGATCACCGCCGCCGCCATGGCCGTGATTGTCAAACGAGGGATCAATCAACAGAATAACTCAATAATGATTCAGAAAAAATAAACGATCCCTTCGATATGAAATGCTCAAAGGTCGAGCATGTATCAAGCGAGATAGAGTTAATTTTGCAAAACTGATTGAAATCAAAATACGAAAAATACAACGCTTAAAATGAGATTATAGATAACCCTAAGGAATTAATACACAACTAAGAATTCAGGCAAAATTCGGGCTGAAAATAACACACGTAAATTATAGAAATAGTTATTTCAAGGGGGTCGGGTTGGTATGGTGGCTAGAGGACTGGGTAACCATACGGACGGCCAGGGTTCAAATCCCTGCAGAGGAGGATGCTTTTCAGAGGAAAACCCGTTCCCTGCTTGAGTGTCTTGTGGAGGGCACTTCAAGTACAGTACTCCGTCTGTCGGATGAGACGTTAAACCGTGGTCACCTTGGCGTCTTTCGTTACGAGCAGGCTAATGCCGACGCCGGGTTTCTGTCCACCCATCTTCCCTTACCCAATGACGCAGATGACCTTAGCCGTTGTTCGCCTCCCCAAATATCCAAATCCAGGTATTTCAGTAAACAAAGCACTATTGATTTGAAATGATAGAATGATAGCTATTTGCTTCAAGACACATTGGTGACATGGTTTAATACAATACTCTTGAATATAAATAAGGAGAAATGTATTTCAATGTCATACTCAAGTAAAAAGTTCCGCGTAAATTATACATATATTATGTAATATCACAAATAAAGTAATTTCAATGAAGAGAGAGAAATGGGAGTGACATCATTATGGTGAAAATCAGCCGTGTCTAATTTATATAAACTTCTATGCCTCTAATGTTTCCATGAGGCCAAAGTTTTATCCAATGCAAGACAGCAAAAAATTCATCGATAAATAGCGTATGTGCTAAAGTGAGTCGGTACGTGATTTTTTTGATAATCACCTGGAATTGTTTATCGATTCAGTGATGCAAATAATTAGGCTACGCATGCATTGCCTTGTCATCATATGGTTAGTGGGAAAAATACTTAATAAAGGAATAAATGCGATTCTGTGGTAGGGTGGGCTTATCATGTCATTTCTTAAATCCTTTTTCAACCCCAAACGGCTCTTACCTCAAACTATTTCTCAGCATTTACCCCACCTGCTTTTCCCGTGTACTAAGCCTATCTATTTCTCCCTATACTACTTCCTCTCTATCATCCATACCAGCATTCTAACTTCAAGGATAATTCAGTTGAGAAATCTCGTCACATCTATAGTTGTATAAACCTACAAAGATATTCACGGAAAACACAATTCTTGCTACAGAATACCAACCAGTCCGAATATTTGGCAGCAATAATTTTGTATCACCTGAACAATCGTCAACATTGTTTGAGCCATAAAAAAGAATAAGTTAATACAAATACAAAAATACAAATCACATCTTGCCAAAGTTGAGAAAACATATAGCGGTGTAAGACAGCAGTTATGACCTTTCTGTTATTGAGGTAAGTATTGAAAAATAAAAAAAGATCAAAAATAACTATACAAGAATTTGGAAAAGATTGAAGCAGATTACATATAAAAGTCACTGGTTGACTTATAATACTTGCAAGAGGAAGATCACGAGTAGATCCAGAGCAAGTGGAATAGATACCTCCCTAATTAACTCGACGCTCTTGACTCCAGAAGTAGGAACCACATAAACTCCGCTTACTGTCTTCCCATACCCAAGGCAACTAGAAAGCTAATTTAATGGGCACTAGGTTTCGGCGCAGAGGGAGTAGCAGACGGTCGAGGTAATGCAGTGGCCTCCTCGATCTGAGAGTGCGATACCCAGCAGCGGTAGAGCCTTAATATCAAGGGAGTTCCACGTTCTTACCCATCAAATCTGCTTTCAGGTTGATGACTATGTTTTTGAGTGGAGCCTCTACGCAAGGGCTGCAATGGACTACAAAGGGAGCATTAGGTGGCGCGTATATAGAACAGATAGTAATATTTGAATGAGAATCAGTCCCACTAAATAACCAGCTGTAGAATATACATGTACCACAATTCATGAAGGATTATATACGCGATAATATTTTACCACTACAGAATTCGGCAAAATTATCTTTTCGGATTCTCCTTTCAAGTAAATCAAAGACCCTTGTTGGCACATCGGCACTGCCTCATTGCGAATAATATACCGTAGCGGCTTCCAGAATGAGTTTCAGAAATTCGTTTATTGCAGGATTATCCTAATCATTTACGGAAAACAGTAGTAACAGGTAAAAATCAACTGATAGGTAGTTAATGAGGTCATTCTGACACCTTCCACGGCTCGGCTATCCTGATAATTCAACCTAAATTACTTTAGCCATGATTACTTCACTATTCCTGTTCTACTAAAGCTCCCGATAGACAGAATGTTGCGTTCCTCGTAAAAGGCTACGAATCAAGTCTTCTTCAGGCAGAGTATCGTAAAATTATTTTATAGCCTTAAAATATATATCAATACTAGCTGACCCGTGCGAACATTTCGCAGAGTATGCAGCTTCTTCCTGTTTCTCCCTTCTTCTTCCTATTTCTTCCTTCTTTCTTCCTGTTCTTCTACACGTCGAATATTTCGCACAGTATGCAGCTTCTTCCTGTTCTTCTACCTGTCGAATATTTCGCACAGTATTCAGCTTCTTTCTGTTTCTTCCTTCTTTCTTCCTGTTTTTGTAACCGTCGTATATTTCGCACTGTATGCAACTTCTTCCTGTTCTTCTACCTGTCGAATATTTCACACAGTATGCAACTTCTTCCTGTTTCATTCTCCTTACTTCCTGCTCTTGTAAATGTCAATATTTCGCACAGTATGCAGCTTCTTCCTGTTCTTCTACCTGTCGAATCTTTCGCACAGTATGCAGCTTCTTCCTGTTTCATCCTCCTTTCTTCCTGTTCTTCTACCTGTTTCTTCCCATGGACAATTGTATGTTATTTATTTTTGTGTTAAAGATACATAACGTAAACGGCAAACGGCACACTGATTGCATGTAGAATGTAAACAATCTAACTAAACGATGTGCTAATAGATGGAGCCTCCTACAGTCTTTTAAGCACGTAACCATAGCCAACACATTAGTTGATTATATTGGCAACAGATGGCACTGTATAATTTTTTAATAAAAAACTTTAATTGTAAACCATTTGTCTATTTTTCGTCAATAGCGGGGAACATAAGCTTTAAGACGATGTTTGAATCATTAAATTTTATGAAGAATTATGGGAGCTATGGCGTTGCGACAAAAAAACACCTTTGAAAAATAATATATATGATGATGATAATGAAACAAGTCGCAATGTAACAAAACTTAACATGGCTAGCTGCCTCTTCTGGGCCTGGGGAAGTTCTCGGTGGTATGAAGCGATCGTTGCCGATCAACACAAAGAGGATAGTCATTGTTAGGCATTAGTCAGAGGGCGGAGAAAAACCAAATCTCCGCCATTCTATCTCCGGCGAAGGACAGAAACAATAAAACAGACACAAAATAAGAACACCTGAAACATTGAAAACCATTTTTCCTTCATTAAATACAACTCTTACTCAAAAATTTACCGAAGTCTACTTTTTCGTAAGCTATAAGTGCGTATTCCTCACTTGATGCATCATTAAATACACATGACAAATCAATGAAGATAACGTAGAAATGAAGGTAGAACGGAAAATTTTGCAATCCAGAATAATTTATAATTCAATACCAGGTCGGAACAGAGCGAGTTACTCAGAGTTTTGTAGTTAATTCAAATATTTTAAGCCAATTATGTTCTTATGGTTTAACGCTAATTACTTTGAAAAAATTAGGAAAATTGAATTTTTTCGGCGATTCTACTCCCATCATAAAGTTCATAGTACCAAATCCCAGGTTGCAACAAACTATAACAAACCAACTTAGCTACTCGTATTTTGGTAGGAAATATGTACAAAGGCTGTTCGCTTGATGCGCTGCATTAGTAGGAAATTTAAAAAAGAAAGAGAGCACTGGCGACTGGAAATTCCAGTTAAGTGGCTTCAGGAAGGAAATTAAATGATCGATTACTCACGCCAGGCTGATGAGCTCATTCCACGCATCGGTGCGCCAGTTAATCGTATGATTGGCTGCGAAACTCACCTGTGGATAAAAGTAATGAGAGTTATTCACAGGAGAAAGGGTAAGTGAAAGTGGTGAATGAGGGTTTGGCAATATTTAACATGCAATGATTCGTAAACGAATGACTTAGAAGTAGTAGCTGCCACCAAAAGGCGGCGAGAATATTCTGTGAGCCCCATTGCGTTCATTTCAATTTTATAAATTAGCATCAAAGCTCATACTGGCCACATCGATGGAACACAAATAATTTCAAAGGCCAGCAACCAACGATAGGACTCTAAAATGTACATACCATCACTAGATAACATAAAGAAGAAATGTAAGCGGATATGGCAGAACAGCCAGCAGTTACAGATCACTTTACACTGGGTTAGAAACTTCTGTACACTGGCAATTTATATAAAAGATATATAAGATGGTTGCACTCATTTTTTAACGGCATAACTAGGTATGTGAACAAGTGTAATATACGGGCACGTAAATCAGCAATAATAGTCAAATACCACAACAAGATTTCCATTTTATTTAAAGAAACCATACCCCTTAAAAGGAATAATGAAGTACGGTCGCTTCAGATGGTGACAAAAATACTTGAATTTTATATAATTAATGTAAAAGCAATGTCATATTTATTTAATGTAACCAGCCATAAATAAATGGTATGACCTTCCGTGGATGACACCAACCAAGTTGTAATTGCAAAGCGTCCATGAAAAAAAAGGACTGAAATACAAATGCAAGAATTAAACCCTTTCGCCATGAAGCACATTTTTGCTCTGAAGTTCAATAGAATAGAATAGAACTTTATTGTCCTACGACTGGTGTCCTATGGAACAGAATACAATGTGTCTTGTCATATTTTGGTGCTCTTACAAATAAATAAATAAGGCGAGATCAGACTATACATTAAAACTATAACATTTACAGAAATAAAGATGTCCTCAGATTGCAGGAGGAAATATTGAAATGTTGATTAACACAACTAATGTACATAAATTGGGATATGATATGTCATTATAACATATAGAAACATACATAATCATACATAGGAATACATATGTGCTCATCCAAAATATACAAATATACACACGCACAAAAATGCATATATGCACTTGTATAAAACTAAAACTATGCCCTACGTGAGCAAAAGTAGATAGAGTTTCGATATGAAGAAGCAAATTACCTCTGAAAATAACAAATAAATACAATTTTACGATATATTTGGCCAAATTTGAACGACCGCATGGCCCCGAATAAGAAATACCGCAATTGGTTCATTGAACGATAGAGGGCATAGAGGATAGGGAGCATTGGGACCGATCGTGGCATTCCTATTTCCAATGCCTAAATAAAGGATTAACAGCACAAATACCTGACTCAATATTAAACTATTAAGACAGTATACGACTAGTATATTCATTATTTGTAATATTTATAATAATTATAAAATTACTTTTAAAATATGCAAAATTAGAAACTTTCGTATTTTTTGGTTCTTGGAGAGTAATTATTTTGCATGGAAAAATATAAAAAATTTCCTAGTGAAGAAACCTGTTCCTGTTCGGTTCCCATAGACCAATTTTTCTGTGACTTTTAAGTGGGTCAAAAACCTTTAAGCAAAACCGAGTCGTTAGTGTAAAACCCCGAGGCGTCTGTAATAAATTTTAGGGCAATGTAAGCCTACACAACACCATTTTCTTACAGTTTGTTTGGTAATCTTTCAATCAACTAAATTCTGTCTCCAACTAAAAAGTGAGCTATTCTAAAAAATGATTCCATTCCGATGAAACCTACTCGACATTGATTCGTTATGGCCTTGATTCTACCAATATATTCATAAGAAATTGGCCGTTGTTGATTGACGTTAACGTTAAACTGTGGTGGTTATTACTTTACAGTTGAAGAGGTACGGGCAGCACAAAGTTTTTAAATATAGATAATTATTTATAACCTCTTAGGGATGTTAGGGTGGAATTATCTGCTATAGGAAATGAGAAAGAGACAATATGAAGCTTCCATTGTTAGCCCACATCGACGGTCGTCAGACACCGAAACAAACTTCAGCGTGATCGGTATTATTCAAGATTTTGCAACGTCTCCTCTATTCAGAAATTGTTTAGTACCAGACAGGAAAACAGGGTATCGGCAAAGAAGGACCGAAAATGCCAGACTCACTGTCAGTTAAACAAGAAGAATCTGTTCAGGACGACGGTATGTGAATACTATCCTAATTTACCGGTTTATCTTTCGTTGGTAGATTTATATTTTCGTTCGCAGCGTCTGTAGGAAGTGCATAGAATTAGTAAATTCAAATGCTGGCTTGAATCAAGTAAAATATGTCGAGAACGTGTAGAATCCCAAGTATTCGACCTATTCAAAACGGCCGCATGATCTTTGTAAGTGGTGTTAATTTGGGTTAATGCAGTTATTTTCTAAGATTTTGGAAAATCTGATTTTTCAGTTTGAACGTGTTCTGTGAAAACCTCAAACAAAGCAAAACCTCAAACAAAGCATTAAGGTAACATAGTCGCATCTGTATATACAATCTGTGAATGTATCAAGAATTCCTGAGATGCACAGAGGCCTATTTTCTCTATCACAGGTTAACAACGAAGAGAAATTGAACATTTCAGAGGTAATTTATGCTGGTAAATACATATAACATGACCTTACAATAGTAACAACAAATGGTTTTTATTTGATTATTTCGGAATTGTGGCTTAATGCTTTCGTTATAAATTTTATTATATACTAATCGCGCTCGATATTGAAGGTTACCGGCAGGAAAATGGTGATAATTTATGTTCTATTGACTGAATTTGCATTTGGACCATCGCAATACCTCAATAGCACCAGAGTGATGGCGTCACACTCGACGAAGTTCTGCGTTTTCTGTACGAGCGGAATTCTAAGGAGCAATTTTTACCGTGGAGTCAATAATCCATATGAATAATCATAGCCGATAAGAAGTTCAACAATGACGACGAAATCACAGAACACGTTGTTACTTCCTTGATATCACATCGGCATCGTTTTATGAAGAGGGAATTCAAATGCTTGCGCCGCGGTATGACAAGTGCCCACAAAATGGTGGGAGTTTCGTAGAAAAATATTTGAAGGTTTTTTCACAATAAATGTTTTTTTTCTGGATATCTACTTGTTTTTTTTAACCTGTTAAATGGAAAATACTTTCTGAATGCACCTCCTAATATGGTAAAGAATAAAAGCTAAAAGCCAATAAAATGAACTCTATTCGTGTATTTCTTTATGTGAGTAGAACTTTATGACAGACAGACAGAGAGACTTGGCTTTTCACATTTATAATATCTCACTTATTTTTTAATATATCATGTCGGGAACACTGCGGTTAAATTCCACTGGAAATGCTAAGAGTAATACTTCAAGCTCAACTTCACCCATGAAGAGCAGCAAGAAGTAAAAAGCGCCACAAACAATCTTTCTTCTGAAGTTACTGTAGAGGTATTAAAGCTATTGAGTCCCACATGACAGCCTATTGTGAGGTCGACTACGGAGAATCCTCCAATAATTCCCAACTCAGGAAGAAACCAATTCATTTCCTGAGCCAAGCTAAGCTCTTGAACGTTTTTCGGTCCATCTAATAGTTCCAACGACTTGGGCTGTCGTCTACGGGGTTGGCTCTCCTCGATTCAATCATGCTTCAAAACAAACAAGAAAAACGGCTCGGTGAAACCGCTGAAGGAGATGAATAACGTAAGCTCAATCACCAGCGTAAATTAAAGTTCCTTTCACCGCTCTAAACGTCAACATAAGAATGATCTACCGAAATTATTCCTCCACCTACGTAGTGGAGGCGAGATGAAATTTCTTGCAGCTCTGGAAACCTCATCAGTCCTCCTCCTCAAAAATTTCTTCGTAAATTTCAAGCAAATACACGTAAATGTACTGATTGCGGAACGTATAAATAATTTATCGTTCGCATTTAGTTAAAAAACTCAATTATTATTCCCAAATGAAAGGTCTTTGACAGTGAAAGTGAGAAATAGGCGGAGTTGCGTTTGTCAAACTATTTCAGCGCTAGCACCACCCTTGCTCTTAGTTTAAATGTTACACAATATTACAGTTAGTAGCAAAAAATATGTCATCGAAGTCGGCAGAAATCGCAAATCATTATAATGGGACGAAAACAGGGAAAATGGATGAGAGAATTTTATTTCATTCAAATTTATTTCCATAATTAATTGAAACCTCAATAATTTCAAAGCAATTTAAAATTAATTATTTATTGCAGGATTGGGAAAAAACTGGCTAAATGCTAATTGGCTTATCAAATGAGTTCATCACACAAATTCTGTCCAAGTTGATTGGATAATACATGAACAAATGGGTAGAAAGTGCCATCGTTCGATAACCGTATTGTAGGGCACGGATGTCATTTGAATATTTCAATAGAAAATAGGTGTTTTATAAATGATAATGCTTTTATGATAAATCTCTATAATAAAGATTAATTTTCATAACTTCAGGAATAAAGAACAATATTCCATTTGAGGTAAATTGAAATATAAAAAATGTTAACCTCATTTAAAATGGATGGAAATATGTGAAGTAGGGCCTCTGACTTTCAGCCTTGAACTCATATCATACGACGAAAAGTCAAAGGGAACTACTGGAGGTTGATGTAGTCAGCTATTAGTATAATGAGCTTTTAAATAAAGTGATGACTTCATCTCACACAAATACACGAGAAATATAACTAAGTAAGCGAAATTTATGCATAAAACTTCAGACGTTATGTGTAAGTCAAGTTCTCGAAGGCGAGCCAAGAGCAAACGATTTCACTCGCTCAAATGTTCTCTCACTCTCTCGCGTGTGTCATGAAATTAGGAAGACTTCGTTTTTCGAACGGGAGGGTGGCAGAGGGGGTGGAGGGGGGAGCAAACGTTTACCAACAATCCGAGAAATGTTTGTCCCGACGTGTTCTTCCATCCTCCCGCTGTCTCTCCACTGACGAAGCGGGGGGGGGGGGATATTTGCGCGGGGAACACACAAATTCCTGAAAACGCCGTCCCAAGTCAGCTTTTTCCCCTCCCAGGCTAACGGGACGATGCCAGCAAAAGCACACACATCCACTCCCGTCATGCCATTAAGGGAATCTCATTTGACAAACCTTTCAACACGATAACGGGAACCCATCACATCCAAAACAAGGCTCTACTTAACATTTGATGCGATTGCATATCATGCAAACATCCTCGACGTTCAAAACTCAATTACACTAATTTTCCCTATTCCTACTCCTCTCACCCGCTCCCTCTTGCCGTCTTCTCCTTCCCTCACCCCAAAAACCCTTAGCAACTAACTCGCCCCTTCCTTCCTCCGACATCACCCCTTCCACAATCCCTTCCCCTAATACCACCCGACTCCCACACATCCACCCACCATTACCCAAGCAAACTGGAATTTGGAAAGCCCGCACAATTCCAAGCGCACAAGGAGTTCCAGGAAACTTCTCCCCCAACGCCAAACGTATAAGAAGGGTGGAAGCTGATTCCCCAGGGAATGGGACGGCCGCAGACTGGATTCAGCCGAGACCCAAGTGAAAGGAATTGCGTTAGCATAATTTCTTATAATAGCTAGGGCGAAAAATAACACGAGTTTCCTTCGGCTAGTTCAAAGAAGCAGACCACTAGAATGAAAGAATTATTGGTTCAAAAAATTCTCCACTGGGAAATTGAATTGAGGTTGTAGTCAAAAATGAAACACCAATGCATTCGTAAAAACATTACTGTGCCATGTATATAATGAGAATGAGGAAATCTGCAGCAAAAAACGATCAGTGCCACATGCCATTCTAAGACATTATCCTTAGAGATTATTTTGACGGTTGACGTGAATTTTTGGTCACTGGAGATGGCCGAGAGGAAACAATGAAGCTATTCGATTGAAGAGGAATACATCAAGCAAACTCATCCACAGTAGTAGGGAGTTATGATGCTAAAGGACAGACAAAGAGAATTAGCCACTCACTATACACGTTTACTATAAGGGATGAAATGGAAATAGCAAGGAAATGCAATTCGAGAACTAAGAACTCACTACTTTCTTGAAAGCAATGACAATGACAAGAACTTTGAAATCCTCGCCAAAACAAAAATCTACCAGTTATGATGGCTATCTATATCCACACCCATTATACAGGAGTTTTGCTATTGTTCCTGCAAAAGATAACTGCAGAGCACGTGTACCCATCTTCGGAGACACGATGGCTAATTAAGACACCCATTTCCCAATGATGGTTAATCACCAGTTTTCCAAAGGACCAAACGACAAAAAAAGTCTTACAATAATTACGCCTGAGGAGAAAATTAAACTTTTGACAATTGGTTTAGTGTACATTTGCTAAAACCGTATCATGAATGGCCTGAACAAGCTAATTTGTATTAACATAAAGACGCTAAAACAAGACCTAGATTTATAAAACTCAAATTTAAGGGAAAATATCATCATAAAAATATGGTACTTAAGTTTCATACTTAAGTAGCACTTAATATATTTCTAAAACAAGAAACTGACGAACTAGACTCATCAATCCCTTGCAAAGTTATATACATCCTCTAGAATTGCATTAAACCTATTTGTCCAACCAGTTGGACATATACTCCAAAGAAAACGATATCGTTAAGACATATCCGCCAAAACTTAGAAAAATGTATTAAACCTGACGTACAACAGCAGAGATAATGCATCAAAATAGAAATTGAGTCTCATCCAGAAAATATTAAAATTTCTTCTTCACGCCCCCTATCAGAGAGGCTTTAAAAGACCGGACTGAATCCTTTGCAGCAGAGATGGGTGACTGTTCTGACTGGTGGCCAAGAAGCCGTAGGAACGAGACTTTCAATTTCAATCAAATGAATGGAATTCCGACTCCATGAATGCTCAAAATCAGGTATGAGATGGAGATTGGATGGGGACTAAAAAAGGGGATGACAGGAAAAAGTTCAAAGAGACGTTGGTAAGGATATGACTGGCCACGAAAATATCGTTTTCCATTGAAAATGAATGAGGTAAGGAGTTCTTTATGAAGATTGGACTATGGGAACACAAAGAGAGAAGATGAAAATCTAGGAATATAACCAGAATGAAAAATATGCAGTTGAATATTTAGGGAATGGAGGGGGAGAAGGAATTCAAATTTTCCATTTCATTCCACAACAAAGTCTCATTCCTGAAACTTGTGGCTTATTAGATCATAGTGACACTAAGGTTACAGGTACTTGAGACGATAAATGAATGAAAAATAGTCACACTGCATAATCATACAATGGATGAAAACAGCGAAAAACCCATTGCTTAACTTCCAAATCATAGAGCAAATAGGATAAGACGTTATTATCATTAGGGAGCGCAATTGGGTAGTTACAAATAATATGCCCAAAACAGTAGTTAAGAAGTAACATTTTTTAGTACCACTGAACGAAAATGATATTGAGAGAAAATAATTTTCATGGATTATCTCCAAAAAACTATGGCTGGACATTACTTTTTCAACGGTCAGTTGAGGAAATCACCAGGCATACAACTATATTTTTAAATACCAAAGCATATGGAGGAAATTATCATAAATTATTCGGAATTTTACAATTGAGAATAAGAAACGCATCCGCCAAAATTCAAAAAATATATCACAGAAAAACTAATGGTTTGATTCTCAGTCATAGGAAAAAATATGGGATAAATGAGTTTAAATGTGAGAATTAGTTCATCAAGGTTGAGATGAGGCATTCGTTTGTTCGCAAGTAAAAAATAAATTTCAGAATAAGGCAGAAAAGAAATTAAATTTTCTTTCAATTCGTAGAGCCCGGTTAAGTAGGCACCACCTGACATGCATTTCACTAACGTCCGCAGAAAAATTCTTTTATATTATGATATTTATTCTATGGTATTCTTTTAAATATCATCTGACACGATTACAAGATAAAATAGCAATGACTTAAAACTAATCTTAACTTACTTAAGGGAAGGAATTTAAACTGAAAACTCAACCCATTGAATTCCAGTTGAGAGGTACCTTTCCTCTTATGACTAAAGAGATTTAAAAAATTTATCACAAATTTTGCATCAAATTCTTCTCCAATACCGAAGAAAAATAAAAAAACCGAATGTATGGAACTTATCCCTTTAACTACAGACATTTCAGATGCAAATTACTCGACAAAATAATGAACATACATTGTCATACTGCGACATCATCGAACTCAGGGAGGCAGGTTATATTCATAGTTCATACTCTGACGAATTTGATGAAAACTCTTGATATCGATACCAGTATCACTTCACCATACACTGATAATTACTAAGAAGATGGAAGACGGATCTAGGATTTTTATAAGTATCCAGCCAGGAGGTGCTAAAATAAGGATTTACGAAACACTCACCTCTTGGAGTTATGAAGATAATTGCACAAACAAACTAAGAGATTGAATTTATCATTTTGAGCCATAAAACTGAAACTTTTTTAACATGGGGATAGGTCTACAGGTTAACATCGGCAAGAAAGCCGTCCTTGGACTAATTATAGGACTATCGCAGAGCTAATTGACAATTGAAGCAATTCTTGATGTGTCCTAATCCACAAGTCCACATATACAGTAAAGGCAGACCACTTTCCAGGAAACATAGGAAAAAACATCAAGATCCGTGACCCGACATTTAGATACTCCTCTTGCTAATTAACAAGACGGATTCCGGCGTGACTTTGTGGAATTTTGCAACATTATTATATAGACAAATAACGACCTTTGTATTCTTGCGCGAAAAGATTTTTTACTGATCAATGTTGTCGGCCAGCGCATCATTTTCACAGTTTCTCGAAACAAGACTGGAAAATGACTTGACCGCCGCAATCCATTCTTGAAAAAAGTAAGACAGGAAAAGTAACAAGTTTACGGTTCGTCACTTTCGTTTTACTAACACACTTGACTGTGTCTTTGGCTCAGTTTTACACTGATGAAAATACGTAAAACAATCTATGATTTTTAGGACGCATAGGTATACAAATAAAGCTACAATGGCATGATTTAGAATACGATTTTGTGATAAATTATTCATGTAAATCGTCACAGACTTCACTTTGTGACTTCTAACATCAATGAAAATATTTCTCGCAATTTGAAAAGGCCACAATTTTTAAAGAAAGCCATCCCATGCTTCTTCCATGTCTGTCCTTCACGGAGATCTCTTTTCCCTAATATCACTGGAGTCATAAAAGTATTGAATTGTTTATTGGCAAACAACTCGAACTTTGAGGCTTCTACGAGCAAAAGCCTCTTGGTTAACATAGCTACACAGAGGGCCTTAAGTAAACTTCAATTCAAAAGGCAAACAATCATTCAATGACACTTACTATTGATCAAGATCAAAGGAGTCATATTTACGCGCGGTTTCAAAGGAACACGATGAAATCAACGCAGCACAGTTATATTAAAAGAGTGAACCTGCGAGCAAGACTAGAATACTTATTACATGGGTAATATAAGTTCTTTTCTCTGGCTTCATATAGAGAGTCAAAGAAATCATAACGCTTCATAGCACAGGTTCCATATCTGCACTGCATGTGGAAGAAGGCAATAAGACCACTCGAAAAGAACCCGATGAAAATTCGGAGCCAACCCCTTGCTTCCGCAATTAGGAGACGGGCATGGGACGCACGCAAGAAAAACATTTCATACCAAAATAAATGACCACCTCCCTCACCAACATAGGAGGCCGTATCAAACGTAAATGGCTCTTCAACCTTTCTCGAAAAGGCAATACTCGAATATTCAACTGACCCATGGCGCTGTGCACAAACTTTCTTTGAATTAACTTTCGGCCTACACCGGTAAGAACGCAAAGCAAAGGCAACCGTGGTCCCTTGGCCGTTTGCGACGGGACTGGGAGGCCACCTCCATCACCCTCACAGCGATTCAAAAAGATAAATGTAGATGCAAGCTTTGCGAGGTTGGCCCGCGAGGCATGTTCCGCTACTCAATGCAGAGTATCGTGATGGCACTATAAAATTAAAACTGCATTAATCGCATCCATCACGAGCTATCCCAAAAAATAAAAAACGATATAAGAAAACTCTTAAGAAATCAAATCACCACAGCAAAATTATCAAAAAACGACCGGGAAGAAAATAAATGAAGACTTTCTAGTGAAAGGACAAGGTTTTCAAACTCTTAGACTTCACAAAACGTTTGTGCAAAATATGGAAGAGCAGGTGTCATGCCGAATTTTTAAAAAATTATACATGAATATGGTTTAAATTTTGAGGGCGATGGGAATAAACAAAAAATCCACTTTGGGTAAACGAGAGACATTCAATAATAGCGGTGAGATATGTTAATTGTTTCCCAAAAAGTTATTATGAAGCTCGAGCGCAAACTTCAGGCATAAAGAAAAATGCGAATAATTAGTAAATTGCAATTAACTTTTCCCATTAAGTGGAATGGGAAAGAGCTGGAAGGTAATTCTTGAGTTTCTATTTTTTCTGACCTCATGCCCCTAGAAAGAGTAGTTAACGTGAAAGAAATCTAATATCTTTCATGACTGACTCATTACAAAAGCCATCTTTAAATACACAAATATAAACTTAATCCACAATAATAAGCCAAAAATCCCACCAGCACCGAAACAAATGTTTGTGACCATAAATGGTGCAGGAATTTCTCCAGTCACTAATTCCATAGGAAATCGAATGTCTACATGCACAAATCTATCCCCTTAAGAAGCATGGTGGCATAACTAAAGTTGTTTGATTTGCAAATAACTAAAGAATAGTACCTGATGAAGTAGGGCAGATCAGTTACAAAAATAAGTGGCATACAATACACACAATATCGATATCACAGTTATTGCGAAATAATGAGGCACCGCTAGAACCTTGAGAGATTTTCACACAGGCATGGCAGGCAGGATTCATAACTGGCATTACGATAGCGAATAAGCACCAAACCAAGCCAAACGAAGATCTCAGTGCTAAGCACATAAAAACGCCTGAAAGTACGATAAAAAGAAAACAATAGAAGATGAAATACGAAATTTTCCAAAAATAGTTCTGTTGTAATTCTTCGTACTTACGCTATTTATAACTGAGTAACTAACTCGTACTTATTACTGTTAATTCTGTTACTTTATCATTTAAATTATTCATTCTTCACTTTTATACTGTGGAGCTAACATAATCTCGCAGCAATATTCACATTCATCATACGAATTCCTTCACACCATCTCCTCTTTATAGGTACCAATGCACACTTCTACCTATCACTGCCTTCAACATCTCTTCGGCTATTATTGCGCCCTTCATAATACATATCCGTCTCCTTCCGATACCCTCGGACGAAATACCTTGGCTAATAGAACTAGCATTCGCCATCCTGTCGGTGTAACACACAATATGAGCGCGAGAAATACTGTACCAGAAAGCACAATTACAGGCCCTTGCATGGAAATTCGCATAAAAATTTCCGTCGATGCGAGGATGGCAATTCGTGTCGAAGATAAGGGACTGAAATGCAACGGCAAGAGTGAGTGACAAGACCGAGGAATGAGGGGCCACACACAGCGGTGGATAAAAAAGCAACTCTGGCCGGCGGAGCAATAACAACCGGACTGCGGGATTAAGTGGACGCCTGTCCGTGTTTGAGTGCGGCCGGTGAGAGAGGGCAAGGGCGACGACGAGAGAGAGAGAGAGGAAGCAAGTTGACAGGTGAAACGAGGCGAAAAGTTCTGACCGTGAAATGCAGAGTCAAAAGGATCAACGCGAAAAAATAATGCAAAGGGGATTTCGCCGCAGCGGCAGGGGAAAGGTGGGGGTTTGCCAGTGGAGATGGGGGAGATTCGAGAGTTGGCGCGTGGTGGCGCTGGGTGTCTCTGGGGGTGGACGCGTCTCCAACACTGGATGACGGCTCTTCCGCCACCATTTCGGCGTACCCGCGGCCACCCCCATGGCGCGGCAACGGGAGATGCAACGACGTGGAAATTTGCGAGTTCGCTCAGCCGGTAGCGATTTCCGCATTTCCGCACACTTTGCGGGTCGGTTCGTTCGTGGCAAAGGAGTTAATTGTGTCCACTAAAGAGTTTGCGTGCGATCCGTCGACGACCGAATGGTCCACGCTCGTAACACGCCAGAATGGAGACCCCCGCGAAGACGTGGAGGAAAACCTCTCCTTCGTGAACTCTGGATATCTAGCACATTAACTGGTGTTCATGCATGCAGAAAAGCACCCACGATTACCATTATAGTTAGTTAAAAACGTCCCTACTAAAGGCAAATACATGGAAATTATGGATTAATGGCAGGGATATTTATTTTTGGGGATTACTAATTTCAGTTCTTCAAAGGTGGACATTATTTGAGGCCACGAACTTTGAGGAGTAGTACTTAAATAAAAATTAATTAGGGCCTCTCATTCCCGGGGGAACTAAATGCTGGGTCTAATAACCCATTTTACACACGCGGCTTCTCTAGTCACAGTAGACACAAAACGCAATAAGTTTAATGCAAGCTGTGTTCATTAAATGATATTGACGGGGGGGATATGATAGGGTGACTATTATGAATACAAATTCATGTACTTAACAGCTGAATTTGGACGCTAATGTTTCATTTTAATTGATTTATTTGCGACTTTTCTCCTCATTCATTTAAGTTACGAGCATGACAACCTGTTACGATATCAGTTATGCACATAATGTTACCTTGGAAACAACCATTTCTCAACATAATACGGAGATCTTAACATTTAGAATAAATAAATGACGAAAAATAGAATCCTAACAGCTAATCGGCCTATTCTCAATTTCAACGTTGAGTAACGAGGAAAAAGTAAATGGGTTAGGTATTTGAAATCACTCAAATTAGGGAAGTACACTTTTCCTTCAGAAAATAGAAAATGCTGAAATTATTCGAGATATCCCGCCCGTCAAATTCCCCCATATTTATGAGTCGGAAGAGGGCCCAAAGTTTCTTCTTGGAAAGCCTACAGATCTGGCATAAAATGGAAAACCATATTCCACAATATAGAAAAAGTAGCTAGATGAATGACTTTTTAAAAATAATTCCTTAGAACTTTGCAGTACTGTTAATATTTTTTGGGGACGCGATGCAATTCAATATCATTGAGAAAAGGTCGGGGTAATTTAGGCGCGAAGAAGGAAATTTGACGAATTACGGGGAAAACTCCGCACAGTAATTGCTTCGTAGGGCAAATGAAACTATCCCATCAATTCATCGCAAATAGATAAGGTGTCGACCTGAAACAGATAGTCGTGAATGGAGCTGACGCCAGATATCTTTGAAACTGGCTCACTGGCACGACAAGTAGAAGGGGGAAAGAGGCAGAGTCTGTCCTAGAACCATGAACATCGAACCGAGATAAAAACACTACAGTATATCTAGTTCATTTGGCAAAACTTAGCCATTTACACCGCCAGCCGACTTATAAACCTTATCTTTTAATAAACTAAAATATTTTCTGTACGTTATCAATATCAAATAAACACATTCACTAAGCTCAAACTCTTAATACTTGGTATCAATGAAAAAAATAAACACCTTCAGAATTATTTGTTAAGCTTAAAAATTAAATAAAATACACTCAAATAAATTAATGTCGGTCATGTTACACGTCAAATTTCTAATCGAAAAGCAAATAGATCACTTGAAAGGATACAAGTATTGCCGTATATTTTGAATGTCCTTATTTTTCAACTTCTATCAACTGCACCTCTATCCACGAAGTTAGCAAATTTCCAGAGAGAAAAATCGCACCCGGGGATGGAGTTCACTTCCCTTCGAGAGGTGGCGTAAAAAAAGTTCCAGTCATACAAAAACCCAAGCCTCGACAATTTAATATATATGTTCAGAAACGTTTTCCAGAATCCTCAGGTAGCATGGGAATGGTTCTAAGAAACACGATCAGACGGTATTTCAGCAAATCCTTAGCGATTCTCGGTCCCATAAAATATCCTTACAATAACGATCACAAATTTATCATAATCACTTGATGATGACGAGCTTCGTCGAAACCTAGGTCGTCTTGTTATAATAAATCTATGTGGAAAACTAAGTTACTTATCATTTACAATGCTAAACAAATTCCACGAAGTCACGTCCGAGACAACGGATTACACAAATTTAATTAAAAAGTTTTTCATAAAATGTAGAGAAATTAAAGATTTGCGAAACGGTGTTTTTGTTGTGCGGTTTATTCGTGGGGAACAGGATGATTACCGTAAAAAAAGCTTATCCAAATCCTTACGATTGCAGGGGTTTCAGGAGCAAAGTTGAATCTGGTCTCGTAAATAGCTTCAATAATTCACTACAAAAACCCTGACGATGATAGGATATCAAAATAAAGTCATCAGATCAACAACTGATGAAGTCACGAAGATGATGCCACAGCGAAACCTAGGTAAGGAAAGTTTAAAAAAAGTGAACAAATTATTTAAGTCTATCATGCTATTTCGTACCATAGGCGTTTCAAAATGTTACGCACTTAACTGTACTATTGAATACCCTTACATCAATGAATTCATTCAAGTTTAGGGACATCATAAGAGAGCAATGAAAATTAGCAAGCAGCATCAGATGGAAGATGACTGATTCAGGCAATCAGGTGTCTTATTACGATAGGCTGATAAAGCATATCAACAATCTTTCCACAAAACTACCGCTAAGGTGCGTGGTACCAAAGGCCTAGCCAGTCACTGACAGTTATTAAGCGTCCCGGGCATCTGATAAAAATAGTATGTGTTCCTGCTTACCTCGCGTAAGACTGATATCGAGGGCAATATATTTCATTAAGTTCACCGCAGAAATAAAGCAGCAGTATTTGCTTCTCCTTTCAACTAGAGATAGAGACAAGCAATAGAAGTCCCGCGGAGTGAAATAAAACACGAAACCAGCTGACCCTCAGGGATATTACATTCCGCTCTTCGCCACCCACCTGTCACGGCAGTGGAATTTTGAAGGTGTTGTGTATTATAGAGGAATCCCTCCGGGACGCACAGGGGGATCCGGATTTATACATATAAAAAGTGAGACCGAAGAGAGGAAGCCGTGAAGAGGAGTTAGGAGAGAGTACAGGTGGTCTAATATGAACACCCCACACTCCACCCCGCGCCGCACACCCTTCTTATCCCTCGATCCCCCAGCGATTGACTTTCCGGGCGCGAACTACTAGTTCCAGGGGTTGCATGTGTGCGCGAGTACGGCAAGAGACGGATGCAATATGTATGGAAATCCAGGTCGCCCGAGATCACACCCGTCCTCCCGTCGCCGCATCACCCTGCATCGGCCGGCATTAACCCGTCCACCGCGGTGACACCCGTTCCCTGCCCGACGCAGACAGCTCTTCGCATATCCCACCCATCTCCCCCCAGAGACGCCCACCGCACGACTCACTTCCCACCCACACCCAAAACCTTTCACCCCATCCCGATCCAAAATATTTATGGATTCGCAATGAAGTCACCATATCATAATTTTGTTGGATTTGCCGCATCGAGTTGTGTTATCGCAAACGCGTAACCGGGTTCGAAACCTGGCGGGGGTGGAGTTTTTCAAAAACTAACAGACTCCTGCTTAGATAGGTGAAAACTTTTTTGTACCCGTGTTATTTGGGGTTTTGCCTATTTGATTGAAAGGTCTTTGGACAAGCCTTGCCTATAGGTCCTTCGGAGTTGTCAAACCTTTACCGAAAATGTCAATGATTTTCAGCAGATTAAGTCACTTTTCAGAACCATATAACTTCACAACTCTTCTTGGCATTCAAAATTCTCTTTTTATTTTTTATTTTCAATGCCTACATGGAATTCTTATTTCTATCGCCCATTTCAGCCAGCCCTTACCTCTTAAAAATGTCACCATGCATATCATTATTCTTTTCCAAAGAGTTATTTTCCTCTCCAAACGTCTTTGACACTTAATCGTTTGTCTTTCTCGCCATCCAGCCTGCGCTCTCTAATCTCCCACACACCTATATAATCAAACTCCCTGCCTATACAAATAATCCTTTGTCGGATACCAGGCTTTTGATCCGGTTTCGATGAATCATAATGCATTTATTAAACCTTAATTAATTAAAGAATCCTAAAGGATGCACAAACATCATATTTTTGCGCAGTAACTAATACGAGGATGTCTCGTATCACATCTGAAAATTGAAATCTTACGTATTTGTCTTCTGCATCGTAAAAATAAGCGAATACCACCCAAGGAACATTGTGAGTTATAATGAATCCAGTCAAGTTCTTCATCTTCTCTATGTTGCTTTGCTTTCCTATATTACTCTCATATTCTCTTTGATTTTCATTTCATCATCGCTCTTGTAATCCCATCAAAACCTGATGCAAGCTATCTCTAGCTGAAAGCAGGCTCTCTCCTTTCTCATAGCCCTCCTTCCCAAACGATCCAAATTACTACTTCGGCTGGTCTGAGATTCCCGAACAGACTGGAATTAGATTTATAGATAAGAAATGTGTTCCATCTTCGCTGGTCCGAACCCTGACGGCAGGGTATCTCTGTCAATGATTATGCAATTCCCACTACGGACATTTTATGAAGCACGGCATATGTACTATCCCATCTGTCGGATTGGACGTCTTTCGTTAATAGCAGGCTAATGCCGCCACTGAGCTCCTCGTCCCCTAATATCCTACCCCCCACTCCCATCCTGATAACTTTCCTCGTTGCCCGAGGTTCCGATTCACGCGGGACCGACTTGAATAGCATGTGGACATACAAAACCGATCCCCAGGCTCCCTTCCGAATCCCTCCCACTCCCTTCATCCCAAATAACCCCTCGCCTGCTACCCCTTAAACTATTCCGACACAGGGTACACTCAATGAAATGACGCACGTACACCAATCGCTCACCTACCCCCTCAAAGCCCGGTTCCCACGCACCCTTTCGGCCAATCCTGTCACAGATGCGGCGCGCACTTGCCCAACCGACCAGCTGTGGTTGCAAACACCACTTAAACCGACTCTAATGGGCTGTGCATGCCCATGCCCGCCCACTCTCGCGAGTATTCCGAATGTTACTGCAGCGGGACGCGGGTGTGGGGCGGGAGATGAATTGGGAGGGCGCAGGGCACTTCAGCCGGACGTCCAAGCTCGTGGAGAGGTACTTTCCCTCTCCCAGACCAGTTAGCGGGAGAGAACTGGGGGGGTGTTTCTCCTCACCCTTCACTAAAACACACACGTGTCGAGGTCAGGGGTATGTACCTCCAATCCCTCCAGGAGACTTGCCATCTAGGTGGACTGAAACCCACAGATGCCTCCCACAGCTATTCAGGATACCCTCTTCGTATGGCTAACTGTTATTTACCAGAATAACTAATCACTTTTTTTTAAGGAACCGGTGCTAGCCATAATATTAACATAACGGAGTCACCCGCAAAGAAATGCGCAGGGGAGGAGGACACCTAGGTAGTTTGATAGGTTACAGCACTCGGAGCGATATCAAGGAATCCGGCCTAAGTCCTTGTCAGGGTGAATCGTTTCCTCTGAAGAATTCCGCATATCCAATCACATTACCTATTAACTCCGTAGTGATCAAATAAATATTAGAAGATATTACAAAAAAGGGGAACATTTATCCGACGAAACACCTGTTCACCTCCCTATGATAAGAATGTAGTAAGACGAAAAGAAGATTTTAGATAGATATAGGGGGAATTGGTGCGATATCACTGTCAAATTTAAAAGTAAATCAACCAAGCAATAGTGCATATAGAATACATCAAAAATGTATTAACAAGTAAACCAAGTACGGGAAGAATACTAACAACGGAATTTTGATACAAATATTTTTGCATTGAGTGAATGATCGTAATAACTTGATCGAAAACTAATGAATAGCAAAATAATTTCCAAGGCTGCACAAGAGAGGTAGTCGGTCAATACAATCACGCGCGGGGACAATCCGCATAACTTGTTAAAAATCCTTCAAAAGACAGCCGTGTTTTTCTTTAAGATTCAAAAACGAGTACAGAGATCGATTTCTTAATCTAGGCATTTATATTTTATGCTCAACGTTTAGTTGGGGAGCAAAATATGGCCAGCAGTCGATGTACCTAAGCTAAAAATACTGAACTGTATAAAAAATAACGACGTCAACGTTTAAGTTAAAAAGGGGAAGAACATATCGAATAGATGGATATCACGACGGTCGTTCAGCTAAGAAAGACCCAACCGGTACTCGCTGTTTGGAAGCAAGAAAGCACAAGTCGCTCACACGCTAAACACGGGAAGGACTCGGGGAAGTAAAAAATTAAGTCCAAGCATTAAACAAGAAAACTGGCGACTTCATTTGTTACTTTCCCAGGTCGCATGCCTGCTTATTCCGAGGAGACGTCTGAGTTTCCACTTTCCTAATCTCTTCCGGACGCACAAAAGTAAAAAGAGAACGCGGCACGGAATTTTTCTCATAACCTCTCCGCGAGAGGAACACATAGTATCATTCCGCAACACGCAATACACATTTAAAGGGCAACGACACAGCGCACAAAATGCACTTAAAGAGAAATTTATGTAAGAGAATATTAAATACATATTCATCATTGCTGTCGTCATATGATTAAAAGTTACAGCACAAATAATCACGTAAATTAGGGGAAATAATCAAGTTAATTAAGGGACAAATTATACATACTTTGGCTACACGCACTTTTATTCCATTCCACCGAGTCACAGTATTATATGGGTCGACACAATTTGTGTTTAAAAACTAATTAACGATATTCCAAATGAAAAATTACGTTGAAAGCCTAAGAGCAATGTCCACGCAATATAGCTTTGACTAATGATTTTTCCATTTACTTCGCTATTAAAAGTAAAGCTAAAAGTAGAATATAATTAATCGAATAGCTATAACTCCAAATAATAAAAATATGGCACCTAATACTCGCGTGCACTATCCATAACAAGAGGAAACAAACCATCCCCTGATTGGTAAAAATTTGCACTTGCTTCGTGTTTCCGTCAAAAATAAGCATAACGTATTTTCATTGATTTAGCACATTAAATGGAAAATTAGTGAAATATTATATTTGATAAATCAAGTTACACACGAAGTTTTAACATTAAACGATGATGAAAATGCATGAATTCCCTTTCCAAATATAAGTATTATAACTATTACGGAAGTATAACCAGTGAAATTTGATGGATACATAAGTTACTTACATAGATTCCTGCAACTAAATCTTCTACTTCACGCCTTCATTACCTCACCCAAATTGCCCTTTCATTCTTTCCATCTTTATCAATCACTCATTATTCTCTTTCTATCAATATCATTCAAAATCGATTTCTAATCATCTACTCCATCCATTGAATGATATGCCTCTTATACGCCCCTTACCCCCACGTTAATATGCACTTAGTCTCCTGTATTTTGTTCTTTCCAAAGCACCTTTTTCAGTTTCCTCCACATTTGTATCTCAAGCACTTAAAATTCATCCTGATCTTCCTTCTTCATTGCAAATATTTCTGCACCATAAACTATATACTGCAATTGAGACTCTTTATCAAATTTTCTTATATTGGCATTTAAAAATCAGGACGTGAGCAAAGGAAGAAGCTCGCATAAACAGCTAAAAAGTTCGGTGTCCCGTTATAGTGTCGGCTACTTTGAGGAAAATATTTGGTCATGGGATTCGTTTGCAACAATTAAAAGCAACGCAGAGAATAACGCCAGCGAGTGGTGCAAGTGACCAACGGGTGGCGATTTACACTCCTCATTTTAGTGCGAACGAATGAGGCACGAACGCGGGATTTTCGCGCCTAAATGTCAGCGCCGAAACGTACCGATATTATTAATTCATTCAGTAGCAGATGCGAAGCGCAAAGAGCCCCGCGGATTTATGCGATAAATAAACAGATTATTCTTTGCTTCCTTTCATCTTTCCGAAGGAATAATTAATCAAAAATTAATAATTCATGCTAACCTTTTTTCCTCCCGTTCTACCTGACCTTTCCGTTAAGGACTCAAAACGAGGTTTCTTTCACCGGAAAAATACGGTGGAATCAGTTATCTAATAATGGTATTCCATTTCGGGTGTCGAAAAGCACAGCGGAGGGCGAGCGAATAACGAAATCAACTCAGGAAATGTTTGTTTTGCCACCGATACCCTGATGAAACCATGAAATCACATCCTACGCATTTTTGGAAAGCATTTTTTCTCCTCTTTGTCTTTGATGGATCGCCCAAAAATAACAAAAAATTCGCAAAAAATATTTTTTGACAATACCCGCACACAATCGATGTGACTAAGCTGATCTAGAGAAATATATGATTTTTAATTTTCAATATACTACTTGAGCAGGCAAGTCACCAAGGCAAAGTATGTCTACGAATTTGACCTACAATACGATGAGTACAAAAGTGTACGTAATCATCCCAAACCAATATATTGCCTACTTCAGCAGGCATATGGCAGTAAAATGTTTTCATTAGCGTTTACTTCATGCTGTATATTTATGGATAAATGCCTCCTTAACCGTTAAGGAACCACTGCAAGACTATAGCTCGCTGATCTCTCGAGGGTACCATTGTCGGAGAGAGAGAGATAAAATTTAAAAAATAATACAGATCATATTTTAAGAGTAGGTGTTACACAGAGGACATATTAAGAAAACTATTTTAGCATTTAAATGTCCTCTTTGGTACATTAAACCTCATCTATGGGAACTAAACAAAAATACACACCTTTAATGCCAACAGTTAAAAAAACTTTAAGCTATGTGCATCATTCAATGAATTCGTTGACACGTAATGCAGATAATTACAGATACCAGAACTGCTAGAATTATAGGCATTAATTGAATTTATTCAAACATGGCGGGTGAATCTTTTTTAATAAATTGCCATGAGAAAAATTCGGCCTGGACCGGGAATCGAAACACGGACCTTTGGTTTGCCTGACCAATGCGCAGACCACTACGCTATCCAGGCTTCCTAACTCCCATGGCAATTTTTGGTGGATACAAGGCAACTAGATGTTAGGCCCTTCTTCAAAGAGGAAGGATTTTTCTCATGGCAATTTATTCAAAAAGATTCACCCGCCATGTTTGAATATTTTCAATTGGCTAAGCACGGCAAATGTGCTGGTGATGAAATCTGTCTCTTGGTTGTGACTTCTTTGAAGCCCTCTTCTCCTTTGCGTTGCCATCTTTGATGGACCGCAAGGTCCTAACATCTAGTTGCCTTGTATCCACCAAAAATTGCCATGGGAATTAGGAAGCCTGGAGAGCGTAGTTGTCTGCGCATTGATCCGGCAAACCAAAGGTCCGTGGTTCGATTCCCGGTCCAGGCCGAATTTTTCTCATGGCAATTTATTAAAAAATTAATTGAATTAACAACAGAATTTCGATGCGTTATAGTAATAGACAAACCATCTGTTCATAAAGATACTCGGATAACATTAGCTTACTCCCGTATAATGTATTAATAAATAGTAGTTTTCAATTAAATTTAGAACGCAAGGAAACCAATCACAAGTACAGAGCGTATGACACTGGAAGATGTCGATATTAAAATTAATATTGGTTATCATCATGAGTTAACCTCATCGGATACGAGAACTCAAGTAAAGGCACAATGAAAGGGGTATTTAATGAATGCTACCAGCTGGTTAAGTATCTTGCTTTTTTATAACAACATTATAGCATAATGAGAGAGAGCTGAAAAAGCGAGAGGGAGAAATGAGAGAGCTGAGAGGGTGGAATAGTCATAGCTACTGTAAGAATTAATTAAACACACAATTTCATAATCATCTATTTTAAGAACCAACGATAACCGTTCAATATTTTCTGAGAATGTTACATATTTATATTACTAATCATAGTAATATTTCCTTAAATTATAGTATAAGAATAAGTACAGCAGAAATAGATTATATTTAAAATACCCTTATCGCCATTTCAATCACGTTAACTTCGGAAATGTGATAGATAATCCAAGTTTCCTGGGCACATCAGCATTTGTATCGATCCTGTTACATAGCGCCAAAATCGCGAAATACGATTGATATCATAATCTGTTTATCACCGGCAGCATTAAATAAATCAAAGAAAACCACAGCCTGAATTCTTCGGAAGTTACACTACCTTTGATACCCCTCAATTAATTGGTTAGTAGTTCATAAAAAGCGGGAAAATAGGGTTAAAACTGGAGTTCACAACATGGGCAGAATTCGATCCGCTGATTAATCCAAACGATCCATGAAATTACCTGCGCCACCAAGCCAGCCACATCCCAATAACTGTCACGGTTTATGCAAATGAAAAGGATTCCACTCATCCGTTGACTCACGTGATAAATTTATCGCTCAACAATCAATTATACGGACAAAAAGGTCATGCAAACACTAGGTTATTAGATTTGCATTCTGAACCAGTAACAGTGCAAATGTAAGAATCAGAATTTATTCGGGAAAAAGGTAGCATAGCGCTCATGAGTAATTGCAAACTCTATACAAAGTAAGCGACGAATCTCTTGTTTGTCCTAAAACATAAACTAAGACAGATCCAAAGGTAAAGACAAACAGCCAAAATACATTGAGATAAAAATCCAACTCGTGGCTACATCTATCTAATCGTATTTAGTGTATCACTGCCTCAAATGATTCAAGTCACAGTCCCATCCCCATAAATTTAACTGCATTTTTTTGCGATAGAACGCTGTCCAATGGTTGATATGACTTGTTATCCTATGTTAGTATCTACCTATTTTCCCACATGGTTTCCTATTATTTGATATTCACCAATGAGATCCAGCCGAAAACACTAAGCACTTAGCTCCATGGTTCCTCTTCCACTCTAAATCTGGAATAAATGAATCGGATACTATAAAAAGGATGGACAATTAAGGGAATTGCAGAGTCATCGTCATTCTTATCAATGGGAGATTTGAATGCGCTAGTTATTTTTCTTAACAGACATTTCATAACTGTATGCATGGGAAAAACAAACGCTGCAATTACTTTTAACAAGGCGCAAAGTCACAATAAAAATACTGTTTCCCGGGAAGGTGATGCTAAGTCAAGAGATCTGGATTATTATCCCACTTTAGGATAATAACAATCACACATTTGCATACATAATTAAATGGTGACGTTCATTAAAAGTTAATTGCTATAAATTACTTTCTATAAATTGAAACGTACAAGTCAATAAACTCCAAATGATAACATCAAGGAGATCACGTGAAAATAATTACTTCACTCATAAACAAAATCTCAAGTAGCGCAACCAGATACTGGTGATTAGGGCCTGAAGAAGACGAAGAGAATCCCACTCTCTGCCAAAGATCAATGAATTCAGCAATAATTTGAGAGAGAAAAATCCCTGGAACCATATAAAAAACATTTGTCGAACGGAGCTACGGCGACAATGACAACTTTCGTTCCCTAATAAGATAAAAGAGGTAACGTAGTTCGATTCAAACTTTCACTAGAATACCGCGAGTAATCGTGCAAACTCATTAAGCTGGCGACGTTGAGCGATGATAGGTGGCGATGAGATACGAGGCGTGCCATGGGGAGAAGTGTTAATGGACAGCTAGTAAAAGTATACACACCCGCTAGCATAGAGGAGAGGGAGCCCAGAGGAGCTGCGAGTGGAAAAAAATACGGATAGCTACTTGATGTACACAGAAAAGGAGAGCGAAGGAAACAAAACCAAAGGTTGTTAGCGGCAAAAATTGATGCGAGCGATTCATAGTCTCAGGGTGAAATAGCAAATTAACGACGAATTTGACGTGTGTCAAACTGTCGAAATATAATCTGTGATGGAAAGACGTACTTGAAGATTCTGGCATATAGAGCTTCGAAAAGAACTTCTTCCAAGCCTTTATCATGATGAGTTTCTTGTAACTCGATGATAAATTGGGAGCTACTTTTTGGAAAACTCAACTAAACAGCACTGACAAAGAAACCATGATTGGTCGTAACTGAGGCCATAGCCAGAAATTGTGCAATCGTCCTTGATAAAGTTGATTCAAACATAAATTTAACGAATGAGCCAAGTTCACAAAGAAAAATCATACCCCTAGACGCGGTTGAATACACATCCGTTGAACCAACGTCGAGGACTAGAACAATTAAACTTCCCAGTAGTACGTACCTTTTTGAATTTTAAGCCGAGGTCTGACAGGTTGAAATTTTTATTTTTTATCAGTTACCGTGATATAATAATGACTCAAGGACAGAGAACTAATTGAAAACCCTAAAGATTGGAATAAAGTTTAATAATTTAAATATTATCTATTACTAATGATTTGCAAGCAAGAGGGAAAGCATCTTACATTTTACCCTTTCATTTGAGACGCTTTCAGAAAGGGCAACTCAAAATTTTTAAATGAAGCAATTATTTGGCTTCATAAACTTTGAAGGGAAATAGGAGAAACGGGACAAGATGAATAATATTATCTCTCGCAGAAACAAAGTTCTACTATTGCAATACGTCGGTCTATGGAGCCCTAATTATCCCATACATATTTAATCTTAAACGCACACTATTAATGAATATGCTAGGCGATGGAAAAATCTAATATTTATTTCAGCGCCTGTCGCGGAAAATTTACCCCAATAAAAAGGTAAGAAGTTACGAAGGTGATGTGAAATATGCGTAGATCTCACTCCTTTAGCATTACCAATCTCGAGGCTTACTGGCCTCTTACACGTCAAATTTACATTTGAACTAAAAGAAAGAGCTTGGCGGGAGCCAACGATATTCCTTTCTTTCCTTTATCAGAAGCGACCAACGCCACTCATTTCACTCGACACTTACAGCTCGCATCCTTATGTATATTTATGAGCTACATTGGGCCCGTATAAAAAGCGCGTTCGCATTACGCGATTTAACATAACATGGCTTTTTATTGTGGAGTTAAGAGGTCCTCTCTGTAAACCTCAGCGATTGGAGGCGCAGAAACTCGCGAGCAGCGATGAGAGGGAACCAGAAGCCAGCATGCATATTCCTGTTGACTAAATAGCATTTGTAGGAAGCTAAAAGCAAGATTTGTCCACTAATGGCTGCTAATCCGCCGCCCCGAAGATACATACAGATACTAAAATTGTTATTTTCGGCTTGTATTTAACATAAAAGATATTCGAGTCTACCAGACGGCTAAATATTCAAATTCCTCAACAATCCTTCACATAGGTTAGAATTTCTCCCACTTCCCTCTACCATTTCAGTATGCTCTTTTGATCTTTATATTAAAATTATTAGCACATAATATTCACTCCGTCTTTAGTCATATCTGTGACGTCACTGCTGTTTATATTTCATTTTCAAACAACTGTATGCTTCTTGCTTCATTGCAAGGTAGTCTGACTGAAATATTGCTTATGATATAGGTAGTACATTGAAACGTCTTCCCATAGAACTGCACTACCTCCTAATATACGTACTACTCTGCCACCCTCAGGAAAGGTGTGAAGTTAGGACCGCAACCATTCACATGGTTAGAGGAGAAAGGAAGGGAGAGAGATGATTGGCGCAATGTTTTTGCAGGTAAACGTTGACTACAAGCCAACGTCAACACGTAGGCCGAAATACAATGTATGTCCTCAGGTATCCCCTAAATTCAATATTTAGTTCCAGATATCACATACAAAATGGAGTTTATACGCGAGTACTTTAAAGGCAATAAACATCATCTCGATAAAATAGCACGAAGGATGAAAACGCAGATGAAGGCCAAGAATAAACGAGGGGGAGTGCGGAAGAGGGAGAGAGGGAGGAATTGAATTGCGCGAGTGGATAGACAAGTCTCTTAAAAAGTCCCTCTGCACCGATATTGTGGTCCTGACCACGCAGCTGCCATCAAAAAGATGACGGCGAGAGAGAAGGGAATGGTGGCGGGATGGCGAATGGGCCCAGCGGGCGAAACGGGGCGGCGAACAGAGAAGAAGGGACATAGAGCGGGGGGCATGCGGGATCAGGATCGCGCTCAGGGAGCGAAACGACAGTCGCCGCGGGGGAACGGGACAGAAAAATACACCAGCGTAGACGGAGAGGAGGGTGATGGGCGAACAGGGAAGGACAAGCGAGGGGGGAGGAAGAGGCTGGCGGGACGAGATCCATACAAAATGCAGCCCCACGACCTGGTGATAGCACCTGCTACCGAACGGATATAAGCTTCCAGTACAAACCCCCTTCTCCGCCCGACTTTATAGGCAATAATGAGGTCACATTGTCTCTCTATCTGCCCAACCTCCTTTCCCTTCCACCGCCAAAGGGCCCTTTTCCCGCAGGCATGGGTGGACAACGGAACGATAGAGGCACTCGGAAAGGAAGGCAGAGGAGGCAAGGAGGAGTACACCGCCACACCCCACCCAAATAGGCACTAAAGGACGGAAAGGGATAGCGCAGGAGACGGCAGGGAAGGTGGGACGTATATGAGGGTTACCTGGTGATAAATTACAATGAAGCGATCTGTCGAAGCGGCGAAGATTATGGGGCGCTCGCCGATCGAGACAAGTAAAAGGCCCCCGGATTAATGCTTTATGCGTCGGTTGGCGGATGGGGGATCCAGGGCGATATCCACAAATAGTTGTAAATGCCTGTAGACGTGGAAAAAAAGCGTAGAATCCAGCTAGGAAATCACTGCCAGGTTAATTGCTCAGAAGACGTGGATCAATGTACTCAACCAGAAGCTCTGAGCGCGTTAAATGCCTCATTGAAAGGCAAACAAGTGCAGATAAAATCACGTGAGAGCGATAAATATACGTAGCCAGCAGTAATAGTTTTTTAGGATTAGCAAATATATCATTTAAAGCTTCACTAAGTTAAGTTTTTCTTAAATCACAGTTCATTCACCTAGTGATTCCGTAGTCATTGATATGGGGCCGGCCAATACCTGTCATTCAAAACGGAAAAAAGGAATGCGCCAAATATTTTGGTTAATACACATGTATATGAAGTTAAAGATATAATATCCACGGAAGCTAAAGCAATAAACATGCTAAATTTCATGAAAAATCAAATAAATGTAAGGGAAATAATATATTACATTTTAGGAGGTCAAAGGTTTGGAAATTTCCTTTTTAGCCGGAAACATCCGCTAATAAAACTGGATATCGTAAAAATGAAAAACTCACATCCTCTCCAATAGGTATATTATTCTCCTTTCCACCAGATTAGAAATTCACGGACGAAAGAGTTTCAAGAAATGGAGAATGAGGAGAAAAACCTATACTATAGTATAGTATAGAGCCCGTATATCTCATTTTAAACAGACTACTTGAGGAAAGGAACAAGAAACCATTAAATGAAGTGATATGGATGCCAAGCACCTCTTTTAAGGTGGAGAATTTCATTCTAATTCATGCGGTCGGTAAACATCCAACAATACTTCAATTATATAAATTCCAAAATTCCTGGGTGTTGTGCTTCACTCCTAGTTCCGTGATCCATTTCCCCTCCCAAATTCTCATTTATCTCTTACATAGCTTACATATTGGCTGCCTCTTTTCTCTTCTACCTGAAATCTCCTACATTTTCCATCGTTCTTCTGTCAAGAATTTTCCTCCTTGACAACAAGTTCTTGCTCTCCTTAATGCTTCCCTAAATTCTTCATCAAATCATTCCTACTATTTTTCCTGGTCCTTTAAAGCAAGGACTTCATCCGCTGTTTCTGGTAATGCATTCTTCATTATGTGCCACTTTCCTTCCACACATTCTCTCTCTCTCTATTCCAGTCGGCTGTTTAGTTTCCAATTTCTTTTCCAACTCATCTCCATAAAGTTGAGTAGTTATCTTTTCTTTTAGTTTTTAAAAATTGTATCTCATAAGTGCTTTTTCCTCCCCAGTGAATCTGTACAGTGCAATACGCTATTCATATTTCACTCCGACCATAAAATGGTCTCCTTGGTCACAGTTGAGTGACAGTTAGCTCCAATGCAGCTGACTATAAGTATATCAGATGCATGTCCCCTATCTATTACCACATGGTCTATTTGGTTAATTGTGAGTGGGTGGGTGTGTTAAAGAGAGGACGAACATTCCATCTGGTGAGCACCGGGTTACCTTCCTGATGTTTTTCCGGTGGAGCCATGTACTCTTCACCAAAATCTTGATCAAAACTCCCATCGTAAAATCTATCATTTTTTGCTCATTATCATTGGTCACATTATGAAGGCATTCTTTTCCGATGGTTTCTCCGTATGCTTCCTCTTTGCCAATTTTTCATTTAAAGTCCCCTACAACTATTTTTACATCTTGTCTTGGAGTAATTTCCATTTTCATTTCTAGTTATCCGTAGAATATACCCTTCCCTTTCTCCTCTGTATCCTCTGTTGGTGCATATACACACACAAATGTGATGTTGAAGAAACGGCTGTTCATCTTTTAATATCATTTTATTTATAGCCTAGAAATTGAGTACTGCTGCCTTACATATGCTATCAAATAAGAAGCCTGTACATCCTAACACCACTCTCCCCTCCACTATACATGATTATGTATTTGTCACTGTTTAAGATTCCCTCTCCGATCCATCATACTTCTTGAATGGCCACTATTCTAATATTATATTTTTCCATTTCTTCATTGAGGCTTTGTGGGGCCCCTAGTTTATTGGGAGTTCGAACATTCTATGTTGCAATCTGCAGATCCAATTTCCGTTTCCGTTTACCTGTCGTTAGCATGGGTCGTTTATCATAATAATCAGTCCGTCTTTCGTTGCCTTTGACCTTCGTAACAAGAAATTTTTTAGTAGATAAGAACGTAAGTCCCATGTTCAACCCTGAACTTGGAGGGCCAGTGTATCTTTCTTTTCCTGGCTAATCGCCCTTGTACTGTTCGGCTTGGGTAGCCCAACCAAGAGCGTACGCTCCCGCCGCCATAGCTCACAGATTCACTTAGGCACACAAGCCCCCTCATCACTACAAGATGGCGATATCAGCCTATAAACGGGAGATCCTCAACTATACTCCTGAAAATGCTGTTCACACTTTTGTAGCCTTTGTAGTCTTCTTTGCAGGTTTTGTAGCATTTGTTGCCTTCTCCGGATCTTCGTCGCAAATTTCATTCCTTACAATGCTGTATCCTTATCCCACTTTCCACGTTCGTTTTTCATCTACACAGAACACCAATTATATCTCCCTTCATCGTAACATTTACAAAATAACCAGCGAACGATGATAACGGTACTCAAGAAAAACTCATTCAAATAAGGGGGTCACTAGAGATAATGTATCCATCCTTATGGTCCTAATTCTAGCACCGGCGGTGTCGGGGATTAATTAGCGGAATTCTGAGTACAGAAGCTCTAGTGTAGTGCTCCTTCCGTTTCCACTAGATTTTGTTCCACCTTTTCTACCTCCTATATCTTTTAAACCCTCATCAATTCTTATCCTTCGTGCCGTATACAGCCTCAGCTGTCTGCCGCATATCCGAAAAACGAAGGGAACTTTTCAAGAGTTAGAGCATTTTTATCAATTTACTGACATGCTCCGACCGAAGTGCACCAGCTATTTATTGAGCCAACACGTACGTTGGAGCGCCGATATTCCTTACAATATTAATTCCTCGAACCAAAGAAGTACAACTTCTAGTGAAACTTATTTGTTCAAATTTATATATTTAGACCTGTTTATTTATTTACGTCTGATTTACTTGCTAAAGAACACTTATCAAGGGTGTATCGAGCCCCATGAAATAATTCTAACGCGTCTTCAATAAGACCTGTTTCATGGTGGCCATCTGGCCGAGCCTTTAGGATGGCGAGAAGAGGAGACTTACGTTTTCCCCAGGCGAAATTTTAGGGTGTTCCCCAAGCGCTCTCTAAATGATCCCCCAACGCGCAACTCGAAGCAATTGGAATGGAAATTAAATGCCTCCGACTCAATCTAAGGGATTAGGGAGCCAGAAGGTAGAGGTATGCGACCGCTTCTGCGGGAGGTGGTTCCCCGGCCGCACCCGATAGAGAGAGAGGAAGAGGGATCCACCGCCTCGTCGATATCAGTCTTGTTAATTGAAAACTGCGTCGAACTCCGCAGGATCCTCTTCTCACGCCTTTATTCTTTCCAGCATCCATTGTTCTCCGGGATTTAATCATGCGAGGGCTACCCTTGCCAAGTAGTGCCGCTTTCCACTCCTATTACACGAGACACCGCCAGAATTTAAATCTCCGTGCTACGTAAACAGTCGACTACACACTGTAACACATTTAGGTGTGAACATATAAGTCATCCTCCCACTATTTTACTCCAGGTAATAGGATTTTATAATAAGAAATATGTGAATTATATGTTTCAACCTGATTTTTCTTCAATTTAACGAAAAGAAGCGGCACAGGCACGCAAAAAACACAAAAATACATCCCTCAAGGAATTAACAATTAAATTTTATCAAATTTATGGCAACAAACGAGAAAATGTTGACATTTAGGAAAAATTAATAGAGAGGGCATAAATCAATATTTCAAACATTTCAGAAAATCATGTAAGTAAAGAAACAAACATATTCACCGCTTCAATCCACCTTCTTCATACGAACATATATTTCAATGCATTTTTTAGAGTAGGTTCAGAGAGCAAGGTATCCTCATCAAATGGAAAATATGTTTCATCTATAATATTGGCCTTCGTAGTATATAATTCCCATCTAATGAAATACGTCATTCACAACTATTGTGTTCAATATGATTGAAATGCATAAAGACAATATGCTAATACATTATTGCACCGTCAAACGCATTCTGGAAAGTAATTACATATTCAAAGATTAATCAGACAAGATACCACGACAAGGCTAGAATTAAAACATTACCGAAATCAAGTGTGAACCTAAAGACAATCCAGACGAATTCATCACAAGTTCATTTATCATCCAAAGGAAAATATCATTTCTTTATAAATCAACTTCAAATAAAAGTCGTGATTCCTTGTTAATTGAAAAGCATTCCCTTCAATAAAAAAACTAATTGCCTTTCAAGAGTCTTCCAAACAATTGTAATCCAGGAGGAAAAACTTTTTATTTTTGGCAATAAATTATCCCATTTCGGTCGGAAATTAATCTCTTACTTACATTCGTTCCCCCATTTGCATAATCTCCGAATGGATCACCAAGGACCCATTCTTTTAATTTGTTCCTTTTCCCATCTCTACACCCTTCCCCCGCCCACGTCTCGCGTTCTCGTCCTTTCCGCACTCCAGTGGTGCCTTGCTCACCCGGGGAAAGCCGGAGGAGTCCGGTGCGCACTCGCCCAGCACCCGGAGTCACAAACCGAGTGGATTCACCTCCGCTGGCTGGCCGTCATCCCCGCTATCAAACTACACCCTCAGCCCCCATCTCAACCCGTCTCGACACCCCCGCACGACCCACCCGCTCACTCAAACCCCGCTCCAAACTCCTCCGCCACCCCTTTCTCCCACCGACTTTGCATCCCGGAAAACTCCTCAAGTTACTTCGGTGATAGCGGAGGGAGGGGGAGTATGAATATTCTCCCAGCTCTTCCTTCACGGTGCTCCTTTAGAAGTCCATTCCACCTTTCTCCTACAGCACTGCTCAGATAAATTTCGAAAGGGATCTAAACCCTATTCTGCACTCCCTCTCCCGTTCCTTATGAGAGCAATGGTGGAACTAATGAAAGGCATCAAAATACTGAATTACCAGAAGAAATATTGTGAAAAATTAAGATTTTAGGATAAATTGCCACTTAAACAATAGTTGAAAAAATTGCATTCAAATAGAATTCTAGTTAATTAGAACGGTCAGCCGGCAGGGTCTTAGAGCCACCCATCAATAATGTAAATATTTTTAATAAACGATGTTTTAAAAAGTAAGTATTTTTAAAGTCGTCAATCATATGCTTTATTCGAAAGAGATTGTATTTTCTCAATTTAATTTTGCGTTGAATTAGGCATAAACTTACTTTGCTATTTTTTGGGAAAATTGCCTATAAGCAGCGTCGATGCGATGATGATCACTTCTTCATCGAGAATAGCAGGACGAAAAAATAGATACCTCATCGCAGGACAGCACACGGTTACACAGGATATTGAAGATAAAGTCACCAATTAAATCAGGGAAATTATGACCATTAGACTGCTATCTGAGGACACATCGGATGAGTGCATTAACGAGGAAGTAAAGAACTCTATTTTCTTGAATTTCAGAAACGGTTTTTTAGTGTGACGTCATCTTTTCTTTATTAGAGAGATTAGTGCCCACATCAGCCAATTCTGTAACTATGGTAATTTTATGGCTTTGCTCATTTTTTTAAAGATTGGCATTGAAAACGTACTAAAACCCAAAAGGAACCCATTGAAAACGCATAGCTGGCCTAATTGAATTAATTTTCTGTTCAATTAATAAGCCAAAATGGAGACATTTGTCGCGGCATTGCCAAGATACACAGCTAATTGATCAGAAGACAATAACAATAATATATTACATATACAGGATTTTTCTATAAAGTTTAAAATCAAGTTTCACTTTCGAGTCCAAGGACGCCATATTTCGTATTTAATCCAAGACATACCACACAAACTCAAAGCGTTTGCTTACCAAGTCACCGTCCCACACGGAGGCCGACAATACTGACGAATGGCGGTGAAAGTTAAAATGGAGAGAGACAGGTGGGAGGGAATAAAGCCTACAAGGGGCCTCCAAAAGCCCCATTCTTCCATTCTCCTTCCAAATCCCTGAGTTGTTTTTAAGTCTTTTTAATTTCATCCTAATCTTAAGGTCGTCTCTCACAAGCCGCTATTTACTTTTAACCACGAGAACGAATGTGAACGCTTGAACACCCACAAGAGCTTTATCTTACTTTCCACCAACGGCCATGAATGTAAATGATTTTCTGTAATCGTTTCCTTACACAGCGTTTTTCTAAATGAAAGCTTAAGAAGAGTCATCCTAGTTTTTACTGGTTAAATTCATAAAAATTCCTAGGTCTACTTTAGCTACTTGAGACATGGATTCAGATCCAGCTTATCACAAAATTTTCTTTCAAAAGTGAGATCAACTTGTATTTATAAAAATGTCATTTCACTGAACAAAATTTCAGGCACTTTCAGGATTGCTGCCATTCGATTAACTTCTCAAAATTTTCGGCTCCTCTTGGAGAACATACTTTAACTTTTAACTTACTTTACAGTTTTCCTGTAACATAGATGGACTTTTTAACTTTTATACGTCACAGTGTAAAAACTCTCAATTTTGCCTCAATTCAGAGAAGAAAATGATGTATTATTGAGTTTTGAGACTCATTTTATGAAAAATGTATTTCATGATGGTAAATACCACTTCATGGTATGAAATAAGTAGGTACAAAAACGTACAAAGAGCTAAATGCATAACAGGAAATGTCAATAACATATCCTTAAGACTAATTTTGGCAAATGAAATCACAAGATTACTTTAGATGAGCTCAAAAAAAGCCCTTGCATGCAGTCGTGTGCTGTGCATTTAAGAAAGACACACTTCTCTGAAAAGATCAAGAGAAATGGCAATAAATTTCACCTGAAACTTAAACATCCTGTGAGAGTTTAAAGCTCAGATAAAAACATTAAAATACCCAAGTGATACAGTAAAAGACTTTCTTCAGTTTTTTCACAAGTTGCTTGATTCAATGTACTGAGGAAATTAGTTTCAAAAACAGAAAAGAATCCTCAAATTTTAATCTTTAGTTAAATTGTGCTGACTTCAAGACGACTTAACCTGTCAAAAATGAAATGAACATTATGCCTTTACATCTGATGAATGACAAAAAGAAAAAAAATGAGCAGTAGTGTAAAGCCTAGATCACACGCACGCGATTTGTGCGTAGGGTGCGCACAGTTTCGTTCTAAACCGCGCGTAATGCTCCCATGCAACCGTCGAAGACGCCGTCGTTTACGACGACTCTACGTGCATTGCAGTGCAGTGAATATTGATGTAGAAAAAGCTGAGCCTTTTCGTACGCATACCGTACATTGTCTAATTAGCTTTTTCACAGACACGATGGGAGCTAATGAGAGTGATTCAACACGTCTTTATATCATAATGTAAAAGTATAAATGATGCGGCAATAGACTGACAGCTTCCGAGTTCATTTTTATTTTGTACCTGGCAGGGAGATCCATACATTTCCCCGCTCAACTTGGTATTTACCTCTTATTGCTATGATCTCTTCATAGCTCGCCGTCACGAAGAGTATCTACAAGTTAAGTTGAAAATTAGGGAAAAATAGGGGAAAAAAGTTCACCGCGTGAGTCGAACTCACCTCCTTGGATCTCTACTTCAATTTCCGAGACGAAGATTATTATCAACAAATCGATTCGAAAATTGAGCTGGAGAAATATCTCCCCGTAAGATAATTCCTTAATTTAAAAAATATAGGTCTCAAATTATGAATAACAATACTTAAAGGATTACAAATTGCAAAAAACAATAACAGACGCTGGAACCAACCTTGCTATCAAAGTTCCCGGAGCCTGACTACCGACTAGGACATCGCTCTTGGTCACAATACGACGATACCTAACATTATGAATGGTAGGTACTCCAAGTATGCCTTGAGATGATTTTTCGCCTTTTTGACAAGTTTTAGCGCTGACTGCTGATCATGCATTTCTTGCTGGCCTAATTTGCACTGAAAACAATTGTTCATGGCTCAAATCCAACCCGACTTCATATTCAGGCGAAGGCTGGAGCGAGAATCGTAAATTATAATGATTACTAGGACGGTGACCATTGCCGCCTGGGATTTTTATTCATGGAAATTGTGACAAAAAGTTCCAAATGAACTCAAGGTGCAACAATTACATATCAAGCACTCTAGCAATGATTTACGGAAATTAAAAATTCGAGAAAACTAGCTAATAAATCCCAATAAATCTTCAAAGAAATTACGAAATGATTCCACATGTCCAATATTTGTGTCAAGCGGTTTGGCATGTCACGACAGTAGAAAGTTGAGCAAAACTAAACATCCCTCGCACGACTTCAGGCAAACGAGGCGAAGAACCTGATTGGCTGCGCTCCAGACGCTTCGCTTAGTTTCGCGAGCAACATCAGCATGTGAACCCCCCTTAAGTTTACCATGAAAAGAGTTCATTTAGAGAATGCGGAAGCAATTAAAACCATCAGAGTTAGCAAGCATGGAAGGAATATATGTTAAGAATTTCCCGAATGTCAATTAGCTTTTAAAAGAGCGTACTACATATTCACCAAAGTCTTCTTACTCTATTAAGCATTCTATGCAACACGCTTACGATAGAAAACAATTTGGAGTAAATTGAAAAAACTAATACAAAAATAAAAATTTACGAAGATACAGAAACACATAATAAGGTGAAAACCCTTACACACATTACAACAAGCTCAATGGCACATGACCTACACGTATTCATGTATCATGCGTTAAGCTATATTTTTGAACAATAAACTTTTCCCCCTTTAAAAGATTTAAGATAAATTATTAGAGGACAAACGAAAAATCGCCCAGAAAAGCCCAACTCTGACCGATTACCCCACAATTATCCCCGCAGGTTCGGATTTTTTAGTGCTCAAGATCTCTCGCCACTCGTCACGGAATCCGATGATTCCAAGAACATATTTTTTTAGTTAATTACTCAGTTTGTGCCTTTGCGATTCCCCGAAATGCTTCCGTCATCTCGCCAAACTCCCTGATGGCACGTATTGTGAGATGCACGAATCTACCGCGTAGGCCTCGTAAAGCCGACGACGTATGAGACTCCTTCCCATCGTGAAAAGGATGAGAGGGTAGGACGGCTATGGTGTGAGAAGGGGAAACCACATGCTGAAATATTGCCGGGGTTAAGGGGTTTTTGGTCGGCAGGGAGAAGGGATAGGACGACGAAGGGATAGAGAATGGCTCTCGTGGCGGGATAGATCCCCCAACGTTATCGGCGATCGCCAGCCGTCTCCCCCCTCCCAACACTGCTTCCCCGTAGTATTATATGTCCTTCTTCCCGACCCTCAGGGTCCCACCTCCTTGGTCAAGACCATATCCCTCCCCCCCTGAACGCCAAACACAAGCGCTCCTGCATACCGGGACAGTGCATTAAGGGGCTAGGGATGCCCGACCCGCGGAGGCACTAGATTACGGGGATGAAACCCTCCGCGTAAGATCTACACCTCCCAGGCCGTGCCCTCTCTCCATAACCTTCGCCAGCCCACTACCAAAAATGCACCGGTGTCGCGGAAGGTTCCCTTCGAACGGACTGGAATTGACGGGTTGCGGTCCGGGCCTTATGGCATGAATGCGGCCGCCCAGGAGGCCAGCAACGTAAGCAATTGAAGGAGGGTGGCAGATGATATATGAAAGTCGCGGAAACGTCAATTAGGGACACAAAAACAGACTTAAGAAGCAATTTTTTATGCAAACTATTTGGTTTCAATATGATTGTCATTCCAAACGGGTAGATAGATGCCCGGCAGGTGGCGAAAGTTAAATAAAAATTCACCCTTTTTACACGCTAAATCACAATTGGCATTTCTCTCATGCTCATCAACCTTGTGGCACTTTATATGCAATTATGAAGGCGCTTGACAGATACACACACCACATAACTGTAGTATTTCCTCAAAATATCATAACATGCAATGTAATGCATCGTGATCTACTCCATCCGATCCTTATGAGGTGAATTTTTGAGATACTATGCACTTCTAACTTAAATCGTCCGCAGTTAGTTCTATGTTAAAGTAACAAAGCCATCGAATGCGGTGATGTAATTTAATAGATAAGGAAGTTTCATTGGAAGCGAGTGAGCTTGCTGATTCCAAATGACTATAATGCGTCCGTCAAATGACACCAAATTCAGAAAACTGAATGAGAATCGTATTCCATTTCATCCATCTAACCCAACCGTTAAACTATCACCAAGATAAAAAATATACGTCCAAAACACACACATTCTCTTGACATCGAACAACACATATTTAGACGGGTAAGTTTTTGGGACAAATGATTACGAGCAGTACAATTCAGAACTCGGGTCTACGGATTCTCTCATACTACTCACCTAAAATACACATTTCGATCTATCATATTTTTATACTCAAATCAATACGGAAAACCTGCTAACCGGCATAAGAGAATATAATGATTTCAGCGTGATATGTGAATTAAATATATCAATTTTGACCTTTCATTTGTAAATGAATAATATTAAAAAATAATTATGTTTGAAAAAGATTGTGTGCCGCGATTCCCAGGAAAATAAACTTTATCTAATTATAGAAAACATTTAATGTTGCTTTACTCATTTTTCACGTTTAAAAAAGGAGTTAGAGTAAAGGAAAGTTAGGTAAGAAATATTAAGTACGGTAACAAAGTGTAAGAATTAAAGGGAGGTGTCCAACGACATGAACCGAATCATGCTTTTCAAATGGATTCGAGGTGATTCAGGTCACAGAAAACACTTCGCGCAGAACTAACAACGGCGTTTAACTTTTATCAACAATAGGGGAAACTAATTTATAAAGCTGTAATAAAATTCCTAAAATCAAGATAACTGGACATCCTGGAATTCCGGGTGGCAAGGATAGTGGTGGCTTTATATTGCCAGCAATCCGTAATCCAGGCGCGTTTTGAGGTCGATGGGAGAGAGACGGTGTTTTTTGGGCGTTTCGCTGGGAAACATCCAGTTACACCGGCGCATCTCAAAATTGCCCTGACTCATGTCCAAATTGGCATTAATACTGCATTCGGAGTGCTTTTTAACTCTCAGGAATCGCGTCAACTCTCGATTGACCTCGGTCGAATTTCTGATTGCGAGAACGGCGATCTGATAGACGAAAAGCGTTATTGACAGCAGTGATATGACGGGACTGCGGATTGACTGAGATCCGGCCCAGGAGGGAACGAAAATACAGCAAAAGGCGGGCTAAGTGGTGAGGAACAAAGGGAAAATGAAAGCAGAAATCGACTGTGCCGCCATTTCACACCAGAATATGAGGAAAACTGGCGAAGACTTTTAGTGAGGGGATTTGTATGGAGCACAATGGGTACGGCTGAGGCGATGAACATACTGGGACATAACGAGTAAAACTAAATTTTTAGTATAAATTGAAAGTGGAAGGAGAAATAGTACGCTAAGCGATACGGATTACAGGAACAGAAAAGCTAAATGTAATAAGTAGAGTGAAGATGTTTAGGCGACCAAATTACTTCCAAATGGAAGAGACAGAAACAGAGACGAAATAAAGAAAACGAATCCATCTTTACAAGAAAATATACAATTCTAGGGTTCATAATATATTCGCAATTAAAATCCATTTTGTATAATGTACAATCATTAATGACGTTGGCCTCGAAGTACAGTGATTAGTCCAGTCAAGAAGTAATAATATTCATAATGCGTATGATGGATAAATAAAATATTCATTTCATTAAACCTCTTCAATATTTTCCTTCCGATAGAAAAAACGAATGTTAAATAGTGCAAACCACATTTATAACACAATTATTGAATATAAACGTAATGTTTAGGAGAAAGAATACGATTATCATAGAGGTCTCTGATCACTTCTATTAGATGGCCATCGAAGAAATTTGGAGAACAGCCTGAACTTCCAATACTTAACAGCCAAATACAGCCAATACTTAACAAAAAGGTAGCTTCTCTATAAATGCAACTCTATGCATTAGAAAGGCCAAGACCACCCTAAAAAGGAAGGGTGAATGATGCAAATCAAAATTACGAAGCATAAAAATCTACCTACTCTCCCTCTAGAAAATAAATACCTCCTTCAAGGTAAAATGTTAAGTTTCGACCAATGAATATCAATCACTAAAATAAAAAGCACACTTCAAATCCACAGCAATACTCAAAAATGCGAATAAAAGCATTAGAAATGGCCACTATTGACGTAAAGGACTAATATGGAACGTAACATGTCCATTGAATAAAGTTTGAGTGAACTAGAAATGTTCACCAAGAACAAAATATACAGGCAAGATAAGAAGAGGACACGTTGGTTAGGGATCACGAGATGTTGAAAATGAAATAGAACTGCTTGCAAGCCAAGTTTTAATCTCATTGGTCGAAAAATAGTTGAAGTAACAGGAGCATTAATTCACCCGTGGAGAATTTATCAACCAGGAGAAAATAAGTACAATGATCTAAGCATAAAAATTAAAAGGGATAATTTCAGGTAGAATCAACCACTGCAAGTGACCTTAAAGGCGGCCATAATCAAATAAGTAAACGACTCTCTTTGCCCACACCCTACATTACAGGTATTTTACACCAATCAATATCCTAAATAGGATAGTTAATGATGCCGACACGAAATGACCAGAAACATGGTGACATAAAAAGCTAACCTTGTCCATACATTATAAAGGAAAAATATAATAAAATGGAAAATAAACGTAATGATCCACCATTTTTAGTCAAAGTTTGGGCATTTACCGGTGGCACTGAGGACATTAATTTGATATTTAGTTATTAAAAATAGAATGTTTACTCAGCAAAGAGAAACATTAACTTCGTGCAAACAGCCTCAAAGATTCTCATCCAAAATGGAACATTTTTAAAACTCTACCCAAAGGCAGTTACATAAAAGCAGTATGAAGCAAAGTAGCACAGGAGGTATTTGGATTAAAAATGATCGTATACATTCAGATAGAAAGATTGCGAAATATCATTAATCTCAGTTATAAAAACAACCTAGACTAAGTAGACACCCAATCATTTATCAAATACCACCAAAATAAATTGAGTGAATTCCTAAGGAAAGATAAGATAAATGGCGAAAAATAATTCAAGCAACCACACAAATTCATCACACTACAATGCATTAATGATATAACTGGTGACTCGTATGGGAAATCACTGATACCAGGGACTGCCCACGATGTGCAATGAATGTGAAATAGCAGATTCCATTCGACCACGTCTAGCAAACCTCGAGATCTCAGATAATTCGTAGATTTTCAGATAAAAATCCTTAGTCTAGAAATGTGTAGTGAATGAGGAAAAGGAGATTCTGTTTGGTCAGGTCTAGAAAGCCTAAAGATCTTAGATAATTCTAAGAATACTCAGTCTAAAAACCAATAGAGCGCAGATAATGATGAAAAAAGGAAATTCGTCGCATTAGTTAGGATGCACACCGCCAGAGTCGGTGGCCTATGTAGCAAATTCAACAACTGAACCTCCTCGTAATTGCATAAATCGCAATCTCATCGCACACACGTTGTCATTTCCCTGCTTTCCCATTCAACGCTTCGCAAACTGCAGACAAATTTTAACGCAGAACATAATTATCGCCGAGAAGGTGAGGACAGAAGTCATTCCATCCACGGGAAGCAATCGAGCCGCGAAAGTTTTCCAAAAACTGGCCGTGGTTAGGCCCACAATACTTCATGACCTCCTGGTCTTTCATTCGCAGTCCTAACAGTATACACAACTTGTAAACATATTATAATGAGGAAATAGTATCAGGCCAAATGAAATATTCAACACTACAACACCAGTACACTATTTCATCCCTCAATCATAAAACATTGGGAGTTATATAAGTCCTGCTGATCTTCCTGCCCAACAATCAAGTACAGCTACCTGAGCGAAAATACAATGCGTAAACGTAGCTATATCAGTATAAAAAGAATTGTAACATCAAAATACCTCTAAATCACGGAGTTTCTTAGAGGAAACGATTATCCAACTTAATGCAATGCGACAGCTGCTAAGTCTTAAGGCATTTAAAAATAAAGGAGGCAAGAATGGGAAAAAAGGCTACTTTAATTTTTAAAAATTACTTATTTAAAAAGGCGAACATAAAATTTACAAAATTTAGCAAAGATGGCGAGAATTTAGCAACACTACTAGGAAAAAACACATTAAATTCCACAGCTTTAACATTGTAAAGATATAAGTAATCGTCTCCGGCTTAACTTTGTGGAAGTGAGTAATTTCCATGTTGTTTATTATACCCAGTTGTTTTTATCATGGATTTTAAGAGTAGTCATAACGACGTAATAACAGAAGCATTATAAATGCTCATATCCTGCCCGCTAAAATTATTATCAACGATAATGACGCTCGGTATTTCTATTAGACATATTGTACCAGAACTGGCAACTTCAATATCCCATTTCTTCCATTATTTTTCCAGTATTAACTGCATTTTGATAAAAATACTGATGATTTGAGAGTTCATTCACAACGGATATTCACTCACCAGTATCACATGCGGTCTATTAAAACTTTTATGGGATCTGGCAGATAACGAATACGAAGGCGAATCACGGATCCAGATAAACCAGTATTATTCCATCTTCATTGGCAGTACACTGCCTTAATGGTACGTTTTCGGACAGATCTGGTTCTTTTGCGAGTTTTGAAAGCCTACTTGAAAGTTAATTTTAATAAAAATACACTAAAAATATTAATTCTTTCTAGAACTCGAAAGTCTGTGTGTACAGAATATAATGTATATTTATTATAATTTGTTCCTTAATTATTTACATAAACTTTAAGCTAAAATGTTACCTTTGTCAGATAAAAATTCCTTTGACAGACGAACTTATGAAGCAGTAAATTTAAAAAGTAGAAAATTGAAACATTCCTCTTTATGTTTTTGCTTGCAATGAAAGATGAAAAGAAACCAAGTGATTCATTTATCTCGCAGCACTAGTGCTTGAAACTCCGCTCGCAGGCGCTCGTGATTTTAATCCACTCGCCCTCACCATCACAAAGTAAAGTCATGACTCCTTAAACATACAGATACGGGGTTTCGACCTCGTTCTTTTTTTTCAACCCACCTCCAGGGCAAATTCGGACCTGCTAAAGTAATACTGTGATTCGATTAATCCCCGCGGTGGAATGAAAAACGGAAAAACAGAGTCTGTGGACGCAATTACGACGATACCTCGCAGTGTCAACGAACTGATACGATGGGACTTAACGAGCGGTGGGAAGAGTGAGGAGAAACTGGGCTCACAATCCTAGGGAATCAGCGGGGAATCCTCGCCGGAGGAGGGAAAAGGTCTGGGGGCGTTTTTTTTAGGCATCGCGCGTGCGGGTGGGAAAGGATGGACTGAAAGAGCGGGGAGACGGCTGGAGAAAGATTCTTCTCCAGCTGGGAAGGAGAAGACTACGGGGACGCAAGGAATGAGACGTGGAGAGAAGGGAAGAGCTAGGTGGGAGGCTGGCGAATAAGATGGAGAATCGCGTTCGCGGAAGCAACTCAACTATTTCATTTTATCATCGCCCATTTCTTTTTTTTACATTTTCCATCACTCCTCACTATAGACTGGAGTGTTGGCGAGAATGTTACGGCGATGAAAGGTGGAAAAGATAGACTAAGGGCGGGGACTGAGTTACCTCTCCTCCTTCTGCGCGCACATGCAAGATTTTCCCGGAGTAAGCATCGCTCAAAATTCACCAAGTGTGGGAACGACGGGGGTTGAAAGGAGTCGGAGAGGAAGGGGAGAGGAGCCACCAGCCCTAGCCCCGCGATGAGATTCGTGAAGGGTTCAAAGGAATGCTAATGTTTTCTTTTGAATCCCAACCTCCTCTTTCTGTGTGACCCTCCGTCCTCCCCCCAACTGAGAGGCATAGGAAAAACACGCAGACAGACCCACGACCGCATGTGTCGGGGCGGCACGAAATGTAAACAAGGTCCCTCGCATACGGTGATAAAGCCGAAGAAGGATGAAAAAAGGTAAAAAAATATAAACCTCCTTCCTTCCTCTTTCTCCGACGTGGCATCACCACCGATGCGGATTTTCAACGCCTAATGCACACTGGGATTCCGCCACCGGAGGAAATCCGATTTTATTGTATGGACGAAAGTAATTCGCCTCACAACAACAATATGATCACAGCACATAGGATCATGAGTAGGAAAGCAAAATGAGCCTTAGAGGGCTAACGTTTTAACGCTAACTCGAATCCTCATGGAATCCTGCAGGACCTCACGGAGTCTAGGGAAAACAGCACCATTCATGTGCACCATAAAAAAGCTCAAATATGGAAAAAACGATTGTCTGACTTATAAAAATTGTGTATCCATTTACCGTAAAAAGTAGATTACTATTCACACTTAAGAAGGGATGACCTGAAAATTCACTATGGGCCAGATTTTACTTCATATATACCACTCATTTTGCGAATTTCCCCTTCTCGAATTTCTTTAGAGAAGAGCCCTGTCTCGCATATGTAACATGTATAATGGAGCATATAAGAAAACGGCGGGATTTGAATGGAATTTACATAACAAAAACCGCTTTCGTACCAGCATTAATTATGTTTTTATCTCTCACACAAAACTGTATTTTTTTAAACTGCATACAAATGGTCAAATTTGCATGAGCTTGACATTTTGCATTTTTAATTCAGCAAAAAATAATACAAAACTTGCTAGAGGTGCATATTTGCACTAGTCATAATGGCAATCTGTATGGTAATAAAATCCGCAAAATACCACAAAAAAAACAATGCGGAGAGCATTACTTAAAACTCATTTCCAGAGGTTTTTGACGACGTTAAATACACATACAATTATTTCAACAGCAATATAATAAAACTCTCTCGGACCCGTGAGAGAAAATTTGTTAAACAAAGTCCAAAACAGAAAATAAAATTACTAACATATCCAGCAGGCTAAATCATGCGAATTTTACTGGAGTTAAAACAGCAATCTAATTCACCAAAAATATTCTTATGAATTGCTCAGGCATTCATTTAACGTAATTTAAAACATCAAACATTAAAGACATAATAAGGTTTTTAGAATATTGAAACTTAAACCGTTTACAGAGGTTGAGATACAGCAGAATAGGGGCCAATAACATTGCCTATCATTAAAGTTGATATAAGTTAGCGAAATACTTCTTTTCTAGGGCTAAAAAATCACCGTCTGACCCATTACCAAGACGTGTAGATCCAGCGCATTCAAAATCCATTATTATGTATCGGATCAATCCATAGAAAGGTTAATTTTTGCACAATATACTACCCTCCCGTTACAATGATCAATGCCGTAGTGTACCGTGCTATCCCTCTGCACACAAAAATACGTAAGAAAATTGTTTCAGCAAAAAAATGCAAAAATTTCCTATCTAATATCAACCAACACTACACAGATGCTTATTATTTGTATTTAATATGTACCTCTAAAGAAGTAGACAGACTGTTCATGACATCCACGTAGCCACCATCTTCACACAACCAAACAGGTGTCATCAAAATCATTGCAAAGACAAATGATGGTCAAGTCAAATGATTATTTCATGGCAAATTTCAACCCTTGTTAGCCCTGGTAGTACAATTAAACGATTCTCTCTCGCAGTTACATGCAGAATATAGATTCTTCTGTCGAATAATAGAGAATCCTGATTTCAGGTGATCGTTCAGTTATCGATTCACAAAATTCACAGATATTAATGTAAAAAAGAATTTTTGAGACAGAGATCAAAACTTTGACTAGTTTGCCAAAGGTAGAAGCTCAGCGTCAGAAAGTCTTTCCTCTGATATGTGTAATGACTGAAGTATCTAGGATGGTAAGACATTACTCAGGGTGGAGTATATCAATGAAATTTGCACCACTGAAGATACGGTCTCAATTCACCAATAATTTTTAAATTTATCTATATAAATTTTCAAGAATATGCTTGAAATGGCATGAACGTACACAAGAGGCAAAAAGTGTCTTCTTAATATTTAGGTCGTTTACAGAAAATAAGGCGTAAAACACACATGAGTATTCATTTACAGAAAAAGCAATACCTTTTAATACAAAAGATATGTGACTGAAAACCTTTCGAATCCAATGAAATCCAAGATGCATTGGTTTTGATAGATTTATCGATTCTTTACAGTCAGGTTAGGGCTGAAATAATACAACAACCAGGCATTTCACAGTATTATTTCATTTCAGAATTACGCATGTAATACACAACCTGCCCTTTCCTACACACATCCAATACAGTAAACTGTGGATATGAAAAAGAAAACCGCTGAACTGAAAGAATCCAACACTAAACCAACATTTCGCTTCCAAAGAAAAATAACAGATAGGGCAGATGGACACTTTTTAAGATAAGAACCGAGCATCGCACTCCGATTGACCTTTTTATCGCAAACGGCACTAACCCAAATGTCATTGTCTTCATAAGTCTTATAATCCGTAAATACTGAAGAACCCACGGTTTTCCGCAGGGTTTCATTACTTTGCAAGATATTAAATGGGTTTCGTGACTACCGACTCACTCAGCCTATTTCATCAACGACGCTTTCCATCGCCAAAAGGGTTACACGATTTCCAGGCCATAGTACCGGATGTGATGAGACTTCACTCCGCAGAGCAATCCCTCCACGCATGTTCTCTTATTGCCACTGTTATCACTTGATAGTCTAGCCTCGGCGGTGATCCTGCTTTCCAATGAAAAAAACTCTGGTTCTTGCTATTAAACCCCTTTTCATACACTCCTCACATAAACACTGTTTCATCAATGCCTTTGAACTGCAAATATTTACACCAGGTTTGTCTTTCACGTTTCATGCCGGCAATAGCATAGTGAATAATGTTTTTTTTCTCAATAAGTAAAAGGAAACGTCCATTGTAATCGACTCTCTTTCATAATCCGAGGGGTTTTAAACACAATCTAGAAAAAAAGCAGAGCAAACAATTCTCCAAGAGCCAAGCTACTATCTTCCTTTCCTGTCAACACATCAAACACATACCCACAATGCATTCCATATACAATCAACAAATCCGTCTGTTTCCGCTCAGAGTCATTCCTATTTCAATTCAGAGGGTCAGCATTCCCTCCCTTTCAGCCTACTGAAAGGCTTCCTCCAATTCGGTGAATAAGATAACTAGACTAGTTTTTCTATATCACGTTTTCCCAGGAGGAACATTGAAGCCGCTTTTACCAGGCGTTTTTTCTATCGTCTAAATATCCCTTTTCCAAGCAATTCCTCCAATTTCCATACCAACTCTCTGGATCTAAAACTTACGAAACTTAAGAATTTTTAAATCATTACATTAGGCACCCAAAGTAATGGATAATTCTTTCTACTCTTCATGGCCATAAGACAAATGAGCTTCTCGGAGGAATTACATCTGTTACATTTTCGGTTGCGTCTATAGATACAGTTTTTATACAGGCAGAACCTTCACAGTGCTGCCATAACTACGAGGAGACTACGCTACTTGGAACTATATGTTAATCCTTCGTCGCAGAAATTGCTTCACAAATTATACGGATACCAATAACTTTTTCACCCCTCATTCTTTCTCCATGAAGCCTATGAGTCGCGGAGATCTTCACGTAAATTGCGTAACATCTTTTGAAAATATTTCCATGAATTAATTATGTGCTACTATCAACGAAGTAAGTCATAATGAATCGACCACAGTAATTTATAAAACATTTTCGCGGGTAATTGACCACTGAATACCCTAATATTGCAGTATCTTCTTAGTTTGCAAGTTTTAATCTAATATCTCACCACGTCATCTCACCGGTCATCGGTTCTTCAACGCGTTTTATAATTATTAAATTTTGTTCAGCAACTTCTTTGTCACCACAGTCAACTATCAATTATCTGAAATCAATAATGAAAATGACTTGAAACCATTGAATTTATCATCAATTATCTGTGTTTCTTCCTCCGCAAAACTACCATTATTCTCCCAAACAAAGATCTGGCTAAGAGAAAAAAACAGCAATGCTCGGAATTTATGGGGCGGTCATTTAATATCGGCTTCAAAATTTCAAACATAGGCAAAAGGATTTAATGAATAGCACCCAAATATGCTAAATGATGAGAATACTTTTTTGGGTACACGAAAAGTGTATTCATGCATAACATTTTCATTAATAAATCCATTTGCTGTAAAAATATTACGCGAATACGATAAACTGGGAATGGGAGCCACAATACGAACCGTAGAGTACATTTTACTATGCCAAGATTAAGCCTGCATCGCCGAAATAATAAAAACAAACAATAACTAAGTACCACATGGAGTTTAATGGCTTAAAATTCTAAATCAGAAGACCCTCTCCCCTTCGCGTACGGCACATGTTTTTGCTAAAAGAGCCAAATAAATTTTTCAAATCCCCACATCACTGTCAAATCGGCAATGCGGCAAAAACGTCCAGAAAAAAAACCCTAAAGGGAATGAGGAAGTGGTATATAATGGTTGAGGAAAAAAGGGGGATTTAAGGAAATGCGAGAGAATGGAGAATTGGGCTCCCACCACATGGAAGCAGGGTGGGATATGGGGGATAGGGGGAGAGTATTGGAAAGAAAAAACGGAGAGGGCGGAGGGAGAACTAGAGGGAAGGAGGAGCGGGGATAAGAAAGGAATGATGTAAAAAACGCGCATAAAAAATAGAGGGGTGTGTGGACCAAAAACCCTTACCACTTTCCCGCGTTTTTCGCCCATCCAATCCCTCCCTTGACTCCATCCCTACCCCAAAAACCCTGCACGGTAATTTTCACAAACCCTCCTCCCCCCATCCCACCACAACTCCCCAAAGCGTACCCTTTCACCCCACCTCAAGAGAGAGAGAGAGAGAGGGAAAAAAGAAAAACCCTCGCCTTGAAAGACTCAGCTAGGGAGACCAAATATTTGCTCCGACCTCCCAAGCAATCGATTAGATGGGGGAATGAAGCAGGTGGCGGAGGGGAGAAAGGTGGACGGCGGAGATGTGTGTTAAGGCAGCGAGGCGCAGAAGTGAAAGGGGAGGGTGGTTGGAGTGCGGTTGGGGTGTGAGGCGAGAGGCGCGGCAGTTTGAGGAGGCCGCGAGAGAAAAGAGAGGCTGAGGCGAGGAGGCGGAAGTGTAGTGGGAGCCGCTCCGGGGCGTCATCGGTCCCGCAGTTGGCGAGAGAGACGGAGCGAGCGGGATGGGGTTGAGTCGCGTAACTTGGAGCGGGGAAATCTGAGCGAGCCATCCACGTGCGAGGGTGGAGAGTGAGCGCTGTGTAAGGGTGCATTGAATGGAGAGAGATTAACAAGGAGCGAGGACCTTGAAGGCGTATGACGAATTAACGAACGAATGAGTTTGTCCAATACCTAAGGCGGAGAACAAGACGAGCAAGCACAATTATATTTCACTTCGCGATACTGAGGACATAAACCTTACCTGCATGCAAAGAAAGCCATTGAGATAGAAACCCTTGAAAAGAGAGCAAATTAAGTAAAGGACTTTCACTAAATTACCTCAAACGTTGTAAGCGGCACAAGTGATTCGCCTGGGTTGCATAGGCCAATAACTACCCATTCAGAGGCTACAAGTGAGCCGGAGTAAAATTTCGACTCCCAAAGGTTGTTTACTTATAATTTTTTTCAGATGTTGCGTGACACTCCATATGTAACCGCTAGCGGTACGTCTTTAAAATAGATTGAAAGAGTTTGAATGTTGCTCATTTTGTCTTCTATGACTCTGATGCCCATTTCATCGATGAAAAATATTTCGGGTTATTTTAGATTGAAATTTACCAGTATCAACGAAGAGAAACTGTTAAGAGAACACTGGAGTTCGCCAGTTAACCAAATTTCTTGAATTTGATAATGATATAGCGCTCCAAGTTGCCCGTCGCAAATGCCATAGCGCAATAAATGTCGAAGGTCATTATTAGGGCAATGATTTACAACGAGCAGAGTCATGGAGCATTGGACGAATCAAGCTCATTGATATTTTTTCCATTCTCTTGGTACCTAAAAATCTTAATTATTTTGAGGAACGCTATGCCGAGAGTATCGAATTCACAAAAACGCATGTCTTTACCGAGGATATTGTCGTCGTGTGTCAAATCCATGAGAAAGAGCCAAACAAGGACTTTTCACCATACCACCGGCGTTAAAGAAATGACAAACAACCTCCAATTGTTACATATAGACGTCAAACGCAATAAAGACCCCTCAGAAGGCTACAGGTGCGCATGGCGAAAGGATTTCGCGTCTCGGATTGTATTACTGAGATTTAAGGTGTGACTAATGTCACCACTAGTAACATTCGAGCAAGTATTATTCCGCTTGAAAACAGTCGCCGTAACTCCAGAAACGACAAGATGAGTAGCGATAGTGGATAAACGAAGGGCACCAGGGTTACCAATAGTTAAGTAATGAATAGGAAAATGGGACCACTATGCCTTATTTTTTCACAAATTACTCACCACAACAGCATACGACTCAGTTCAACAAACTAATATTGGCTAGCAAACTTCTTAAGGAACACATCGAGTAAAACAAAACCTTTGGTTTATCCAGAGGTGACATAATGTAATAGCTCCAAAATGTGGTCTTTGAGGAAAGAGTATAAGAATAGTTTCAATGCATTTGAACACAACACTGTGAAAGTTCAAAACCAATAACTGTTATCCAATCCGTCAACTATAGTCATTCCTACTGAGTCAGGAGACATATGAAATTCAAAACATAATATTGGCATGATGAGCTCAATGGCAATAGAATCAGAGTATATAAATTTGAATGTAGGCAGTTAAAATACCGTGATTCAAACCTTTACAATGAAATACATATCTATGAACAAGCCCCACTCAATCGCTCACAAAAACTTCAAAGGAACCAGCAAGTGAGTGCACGGGTCAGTGAAGGAACAATGGTGCAATTACGCCGCTATTACGGCAAGATGGAAACAAAAATAAAACATGCAGAAAAATTAAAGAGCAGAGGGATCACACGTTATATGGAAAAGACTTTTCAGCATAAAAGAAAGTTGGATACGAAGATGAAATCGTTATACATTATCCCCAGTGGTCGTCCTTTAAAAACAGCAAAAAAAACTTTCGAGAGAAGACCTTTCCTTTCGCCAAACTCCGCATTAGGAAACTATCATATGGTATTGTAGAGGAAATGTAGCGGCGTTTAGTGCATAGTGAAAATCAAACGCATAGAGAAAATCAAACGCATAGTGAAAAAACGCAAGTAGATCATGGCTAGAATTCTATGGCACTAAAAATCACTGAGTTACAATATTCATTCAATAAAGAGGATGAGTGGACATGTTTGCGTACATAAAACTAAAAAACGCTAAACAGTATCACAAATGCATCTCACCATTTCACAAAAAGGCAGTTCTTACATTCACCACAGAAACTGAATTTTGACATCCTGACTGACACACTCTCTTAGTAAAAACGAAAAACACACAAACTCGAAGATTATGGAGTGAACTGAGTAATTTCTCCTCCCAGCTCACAGACTGATGATAACCAAACAACAGAGGGTTTGATATTAAACACACAAAGAGAGCTTCAAAAAATCAATCCGAAAAAGATAATGCAGAAAATTAAAACATACATGAGAATCACGAGTGGTAAAAAGTGAATGCTAGAATTTCGGCAGTCGTAAAAAAGTAAAAGGAAACTATATTTTAAAAATGAGAGAATTCACAGTCAAGACTGAGATTGTGTAGAGAAGTCGGCAGCGGCGAGCGAGCAAAGTTCGAAATTCAAAAGAAAACTGAAATATAACGAAAGTGTTGGAAATGAGGAAGTAGGAGCAAAGATTAAGAATTGGAAACGGAGAAAGAGGTTGCAAGAAGGAGCAGATCAAGATTAGCTGCATTGCTCGAGTTCATTTTTCCTCTCTACGAAAGAACGCGTGTAGTTGAAAGGGCAAGGTTGAAGGCAAAAGAAGAAAAATGGGAAGGATGAAAGAAGAGGAGCTGAAGATGAGATGGCGAGTATTTCTTGAGAGGAGAGACAAGAGAGGAGATTGAGTAAACGGTCGCTTGGGAAACAAAAGCGAACGTAGAGGAGGAGGGGTAGCAGAGGCCAAGAGAAAAAGAGGGAGAAGGGTTTGCGTCGAGGGCGCAGGGAATCCAGGGAGGGAAGGATCGGAGGAAGACAAAAGAGTGGAAGTATGGGAAAGAACAACAAAATGGAGAGCGGGAACATAAATACAAATAGAAAGGAATCGAGAGAGTGGGAAGGAGAGAGTGGGGCGTGTGAAACCTCATTGTCGACGAAAGACGGTAGCTGGGACCTATTTTCCGCGAGACCAAACGAAACCTATAAATGAGAAAGTAACCAAGCTTAAGAGGGTTTATGCGCATGCATTCCTACGTGAACCGACAAATATTACGTTCGAGTCGTTTCAGGGTTCAGAGCGGTTCGCAATCGGATTTGACGTGGGAGGCGTTCCCCGAAAATCCAAACGTTCACCAGCAACTTTTCGCAAAACTGATGGCAACATTTATCATTGGTGCGAAAACTGTACTCTGAAAATGATGAATCATTGAAGTAAATTCATCGAGAATATTATTATTAAGGGTTCTGTGACTGTACGTAAAATATATTTAGCTCATAAACGATAAGTAACAAGCTCGAAAATAACTGATTAACACACACAGTTTAGGTACCTGATGCCGTACTTTCTGCCTGTGGCTCATTATGAAAGAGGCGCCTTTTAAGAAAAGCCAGCCCACTATAAAATCAAGAAATTCACAGTAGAAGTTTCACTTTGCTTATATAGCACGATGAACACACGTCGACTAAGAGATACTTAAACATTTTTGCAAATGAATTGTGTTCATCCCTTAATTTTTCGCAGAGGAAATTGGGTTACTAACGCATCATCTGCGACGGTTAAAAAAAAACTTTAAACACAATAATGAGCGATCGAAAAAAATAGCGTAATAAGTTACGAAGTGAGAGCTTAGTAAAATTATACAGGGGAACCAGGGAGGAAAAAATGGACAAATCTCCAAGCCAACGTAAGCGATCATACTTACTGATTCGATATATTGGAAAAATAAAATCAAAATAGCTTCAAATCAAACAATCATTCTTCAACAACAAATTTCTACGTCTAATTACTTTCTCTAAAGCTGCCGTATTTATTTTATTGTAAGCCGTGAAGCACCCTGTTATTGCTGCGATAGCCCGAGACATTTGTATCATCCTGAATGCCAAACTAACCTAGAGCACTTGGAAAATATTTGAAAACGATCCCATTGATACAATTTTCGTTGCCAGTTGGGGAATCGGCTGACAGAAGCGTTTGCATCACTATTGAACGGAAAAGGCGAGAGGACCCCGGCATAGGCGTTAGACCTCTACAACCGAATTTCGCAAAGGGGTCGAAAGTTTAACCTGACAGAACGCGTACTACACTAGAAATACTCTCTACACAACATCAGGTATCATAAGTCTGAGGAAAACCTCTGTCGAGACCAGAAATCAGACCATCGGAATGAAAAGCATGTACTCTTTCCACCATGTTAAAACAATCACCTTTTCATTTTACCATTAAATCTTAATTTAATATAGGGGAGATTTAATGGATAATGCTAATTGATGCTTACTGATAAATGAGAATATTTGTTCAACACATTTTTTCCATCAATAATTTAACTGCACGCCATCACACATCACTTGGACTCATAGCAAAAAATTTGGCCTTTTTGCCCATGTTTTCCATAATTCACGGACTCAGATAATTAAATCACCAGTAAAAGCACTTCACGTAAAGATCGGGTGTTTCTGCAGTCTAATATTAGCTTTACACCTCTTCTCTAAATGCTTACCATATCCACGGAAGTAGGTCAAAAATTATTGCTACACTACCATTTCGTCGAACATAATTTCTTCAATGCTATACTCACTCATCACAGTCACGAAAATCTAATTCCGTTCCAACCTTTTATTTATCCACTTTTCACTCTTCCGGCAACTTTTTAAACAACTTCATACGACATTGGAATTATCAGCTGGAACTTGTCGACTCCACAAAGATTAAATCACCACCGTTTGGATGTCGGACATCACCATCAAGAAATCTCTATTGTCCATCGAAGTAATTCATTTCAAGTAGGAAAAGGCTCCACCAAGTAGAGTCTATGACTAAGAACAGCTTCATCCCCTCTCACTATTCTCACTCCCAGCACAGATTATCACCCCCATTCATTCAGAATAGCTTCAATACTGAATTAAATCTAACTTCTGTTTCTTAGATACCAAGTTCAGACTGCATGCCACGCGTAAATATTTCTACATCGGCGATTAACCCTTCGAGCTACTGTGAGGGCGTAAGGTCACAACCATTAAAACTACATTAGTTACTTAGTATTTACTCTCTTTATTTCTGAAAAAGATGGTCGTATTTTGAAAACACGCTAACTTTTAATTAATTGCTACATTCATCGTAATAGATTAAGGGTGTCATTCAAAGGCACTCGTAATAGTTTATCAACACTAACTATTAAGTTACTCATATTTTGTACTTAGTCTACATTATTATTATTATTATTATTATTATTATTACATTACTGTCTCCATGATAATTTTCTTAACCTTTTTTTAATGTTTTTTCAATCTTCATCGGCTCCATGAAAAAAAATCCGTAAAATCTGCGCGAAATTAAATCATGTATAGACAATTGCTGCTCTGACCGCGCGATCTTTTGCCACCGCAGTTCGAAAAATGAAGGCTTAAGGAGCACGATGGGGGCGTGAGTCTTGGGAAACCGAAGTTGGCATCAGCACAAGGATGAGGAAAAGTTCTTCTCGCCTTGGAGTTGAGATAGGGCGCTGTTCTCGAGGCGTATAGCCGAGAAAGACCGAAAGAGAGGCGGGAGAAGAAGACGTCCAGGAAGGAGAAAAAAGAGAGGTTTGGAAGGTCTGGTGGAGGGTTTCGGCGGTGGGAATTGGGCCGCGGAAGGAAAGGAATAAAAAGGCGAAGATAGGTGAAAGGCATTGGATTAGGGACGGGCCTCTTCCTTCGCACCCGAGCGGAAATCCACGGAGGAAATCCGCAAATTGGGAAGCGGAGGAGCGCAAATCGAGAATAATTCCTCCCAACACTACCTCCGCCCCGGAGAAGATGAAATTCGGACCAATGATTACACCATCGAACCAAACGCTCTCGGCTTTCATGGTACTGACGAATTTACGGAGTTTGAATCGCGCGTATCTGCGTTTTAGTCTCGTAATGGGAATTGCAGACGAAATAAATATATCTGAAAGCTAGGGCATTGACTTTTCAAAGGGGAAAAGGCGATTTTCGAGATATTTTCTGACACGATTGGAATTAATTCAAAAGTTCCAAGCAAACACCGAAAACACTTAAAGGAATCTCCGGGAAAAATGTTTGGAAATTCTAAATTAGAAAAATCGCGAAAGGAATTAGGCCACTACAATATATGCAGTTATATGCTCTGAGCTCAATCAGAGCACTCAGCCGCTCATTTAATGAATACTGATATGTTTGACATATGCTGAGTCCTTACAGCGGTAAATTAGCTCAAGGTATGAGCGTTAGTAACTTCGTATCTCCCTTATGTTTCTAACAAACCTATTCTGTATGCTACGCAAGGTACCACAGATTTAATTAATGTTTAACCCTTAAAATAATTTACAATGCTCCAAATGTTTAATTGACCTTATGGTGGCTCTGATAAGCAAAAACAAATACCAACTGACACATATTTACCACTTTAGTTTAAAAAAATACTGATGTCGATGATGAAACGGGTTACCAATGGAAAACCAAAGTTCAGATACATAATATGCGGATTTTTCCACGAACATATTTTTTGTTATCACACTCGTGCAGCCTCACAGTGCCGATTACAGCGCCATTTGAGTAAACTGCAGCACTTTGACTTCAATAATGACATTGATTAGCTTTAAGTAATAAGTGGGAAGATTCCAATATTTTATTTAAATTCATTTCTTCAGGACTCTTTACTCCATACAACTAGTTTTAATTAAAAGCCTAATAATTTTTCTCTTTCACATTGCCATAAATCTACGGCAATATCCATTAGAGCCCATGTTATCATTTCCACTTTTAAAACTGAATTGCAGTAAAACTACCCTACAAATCCTACAGTCATTCACCTCAGATTCTAAAACGCACATTACCGATGCTATATTTAAGTTTTCAGAATTTCTTTTATTAGTGAGACTATAGCTATCTAAACACCAGAGAATCACAAACTACGTTCCGTTTCCAAAGGCTCGAAAAGAGGTATTTGAAATAAGGGATTTCATTGCGCTCAAAAAGAGAGCTATAACTTGAGAAACTTCTCCTTGCATCAAGGGGACGATCTCCACTATTCCCACCACTGGGACGTGTGTCTCCGCTCGAGAAACGCCAAACGCAATAAATTCCTCCCGGTGGCCAGAGGCTCCAGGCGGCGCAAACTTTCACCCTTCCCAGTCGTCACTCTATTCCACCCTGAGTCAGGAGGAACCGAAATCAAACTTTCTCGCTGGCATGAGCACAAATGTCATCGCCACCTATTCCTATCCCCATTCATATCTTGGTCTCTACGACAACCTATCTCGCATACGCAGGCTGTCGATCAGGTATATTTCTCGCTCAGTCCTCGAAAATAATGCATGTGACCTCTGGCTTGGAAAGAACTTCATCCACACGTCAACGCCATCTCCACCATCATTTTTTCGTTTTACTGGTCCTCACAAATCCTGTGGCAATTGAGATCATCCTATTTGCCCTATCTTTAACTCTTAGTTCTCGAATTTTCCACCCAATCATACCAATTACCCTCTCAGTATCACCACACATCGTCGCCATCCAACAACGGCTTATTTTTCCGGATAATATTCCCTTTTCTACCATGTAAACACTGTACTGTTTCTTAATATGTGTCCCCAATATATTTTTTCAATCTTCTATAAACCAACATATTTCACATTTGCCAATAAAAATCAATCACTTTCACTAAATACCAAGCTTCACTCGTGTTATAGAAAAAATGCCGTAACTATGTACATAGAAATGTCCATTCATATTAATACGACAATCCATTGCATTTTCTATTTCATACACTTTAACGGTACAAAATGTTTCAGGAAAAAAAACATGCTTACTGCGAGGATGGTAACAAAACACGCATCGCTCCTATTTTCTCTGGAAAGTCAGATTATTACATAAGTATTTGCAAGAGTATAATTACTGATAATGTAATTCCCTAAATAATTAATACTTCATCACGAACTTATTCGTATAGATTTCCACGAGGTTTATAATTGGTATTGTTTAATAGCAGAGATGAATGAAAACCATTAAAATCAAGCCACTTAGGACATTAATCAAAATCGGCTTTTCCTTTATTTAAAATATTTAACTGTCATAAATAAATGAGACACACAGGTCTATAAAAACAATACTGCGTTTCGAGTGCTACTCAAAAGGGAATTAAGAAAACAGACCGTTGTGGTCCATATTCATGCGAACGCGGTGAACTCAGTTCAACTGATTCTCAAAAATTAAGAACCGCTTGAGAATAATGATGAAAAACTTAAGAAGCACTAGAAGAGAGCGAGGCAAGGTCAAACGGCTGAGATTTTTTCTGGAAGGTTCGGTGGTGGTTTTAGGCCGTTAAGTTTAAGCCCTTGGAGTCGCATCAAGGAGAGATAGAAGAGATAGGGAAATGGAATAGGATATGAGCTAAGGAGAAGGGCCGCTGATAAAAGAAAGATTGAATCACAAGCAAAGCTATAGGCAATGGTTTTTGCATAGATAAGAAAAACATCAACAGTTGGTAAAATATTTTAACTCATGAACATACACCGCATCTCAAGATACAACCAGACGCATAAATGAAAAAGGGCTGAAAGCGGAGGAATGTATAAGAAAACGCGTTAACAGCCTATTATGGAAACAAATGTTGACTGGGCATTCGCCATGACGTCACAGAATAACACTATTGTCACGAATTTTATAATTTCAAACTGAATTTTCCGATACTACATTCTTACTAAATAAATAAAATTAATCCGTTTTCGCGGGATAAATTAAGCATATGACCAGTTTTGTCGCATAGGCGACATCATTACATCTAATCACTCACCTTAAACTAATTTTGTGAAAACGAAAACAGTTTAGTCAATTGACTATCTCTATTTTAGCGACGATGCTCTTTATGAGTACGAAGTATTATAGACCAATAGATGTACTGTCCAGATATTGGGCTAAGAAACAGGTTAGTAATGGTAATTTGCTGAAATAGCACTCAAAAGTAAACTTGAATGGCATCATATGTTATCTTCGAAGGTGTAGATGCGGGATGCGTATATTTGGGGTTATTATGTGAAACGAGAGACGAGTAATGAATGGATCCGATATTACTTTTGAGCGATAACCTTTAGCAAAAACCGAACATTTTCCATTACACAATGGAAATTTGCATGCATATTTTCCAGTGATCAAGCCTATATCATTTTTTTATTTTGCGAATATAGCCCGATATGATGAACACTGGAGAGTTTCACGAGGTTGCTCCCATTTATAGCCGAGGAAAAAGTTCTCAAAATACACCACGCTGATCACGAGAAAAGGCATTTCGCTACCCTGGCATTACGTGATTCGGTTTTCTTAAAAAACTTGCATCATATACTTAGATGAAAATGAGCAGTGAACAAAGACAATGCTTCTGAATGATAAGCTTCAAGATGGTAATCAGCGGAATAAAACGGAAACGGGTGTGAAAAGGGAAAGGGAGACACGAATTTAGGAAAGACACCACGAGTCCGTCTCCGAAGACTGTGGAACTCGAAAGCTGAATTTCGACTCATGTAACCAGGACAGAGACTGGAATGCCATTTGAAACTTGCAACCAGGGGTCTTGAGACCAGGAAATAGTTGAAAACAACGAATTCCGCAATTCCAAGCCACAGCGCGTCACCAGACAACCCACTCTATTAAAGTAAAACAAGTCGACTTGCTTGAATTGATGGCAGTAAATCTCTCTCAACCCCAAATACTTGTCCAACCATAGACGCATATTTGAAAATCCTGTAATGAAGATTGCGTCTAAACACCAATTACTTCAATAAATTAACTAATCCTGCGGTGATGCCATCGACAACTCACGCTTGGGAAAATAAGTTCTGAAGACGCGGTACAAAGGTTTTACGTTTCTGACGATGACAAAGAGAAACTAAGAGACAAGCTTCAAGGAATAATTTGTTGCCCACATGGCTCTCGATAAATACGGGAAAAAGGGAATTCTAGAATCCTTTTATTGAATTCTTTCTTAAAATTTTTCTTTTTAGGTCACTACCTACCTTTACAGACTAAGAATAAGTCTGCTACGATGAAAAGGCGGTATTTCGGTTAATAACAGGGAAAAATTCTCTTAATCCAGTTTTCACCGATAGTTTATGATTCAACCCACTTATTGGGAAGGGAAAAAACATACTTGAATATTTGAATGCTTTAGTATAGTATAAAAAAGGAACCCATTTACTAAGGATTACATCGGCCTAAATCCAAAACATGTTCATTTAGTTTTTTTACTCATTATAAAAATTAAAAGTACCCATGTAACGATAAATTAATATCAGTTTATCTAACTCTTTTAAAGGTTCCTAAAAATTAATAAGTAACGATATGTTACATCATAATCACAGCAAAATGCGTGCCAAGATAACTTTTCAGATTCTCTTGTTTGACATGGCCTATTTCTTCTATCAGTTTTATCATGTCTTTCATCAACCTGGGCAATGCATACAACTTACTTCACATGAACTAGGTTAAACCCCAACTACCTAGTTACTTATTACTATTAATAATTAATTCACAGCTTGACCATCATCATCACGTTATCTTCACCAATTAATAATGTTTTGTGGTAACCTATGTCCTTGAAAGAAATCAGCCATTAAAAATTGGCCATACTCCTTCCGCCTTTTTGGCATTATCACAGAAAACCCATGAAAATAAGGAATAGCAGAGTCAGCAGTTACTTTAGCGCATAAACGCACAAACACGGTCGCTTGAGCCCAAGAGTCAATGTCTAATATGCTTTCCGAGAAATTCAGAATCTTTGAGGAAACCTAACGAAAGACCACGAAAGAAATAACTTTATCGCTTCATACCATGCAATCTCCACTCGCCACTAAATAAACAGCCATTGCGAGCGATGGATATATTATATCAATCGCCCCTCACGTATATAACGACCATTCCCCCACGAAACGCCGCAATATTTCACAATCTTCGGCAGCCATCCTCCCCTCGCCCCTTTCCTAAACACAGGAGCAACATCTAAGCCGTTCCAGAGCTAACTCTCATGACCTCCTCCCTATCTCGTCCCATTTCTTTCGATCTATTTATGGCCCCATACACCCCATCCGCCCCTCCGTCAACTCCACCCACAGCACATACCGACCTCTCACAACCCGCCCCAAGATCGACCCCCGCATCCCTCGCGTCTTGAGACCCTCTTCTTTCCTTTCCTTCCCCCACCCCCTGCCTCGACCTCCCCCGCCTCCCATTGCCCATCCCGCCTCCTGCAGTATTGCTCGCCTGACAGTTATACAACCCCCTTAAACCTTCGACCAAGACACACGGGTTGCAATCTCGCCACCTTATCATTTCCGTCCGATCTGCCCTCCGCCCCGCCCTACCCCCTTTCCCTCTTCCCCCCCCCCTGCTCCTTTCTTCCCATTCTCTTTCCCTCCAGCCCTTCATTTTCCTTTCTCCATGGTCTCCATCCCATTCAACCCTTTTTACTACGCGCTCTTTATGGTGGTCGAAATGAGAAAGGACGCAATATACTTCATTACGGAATTCGAGATACCATAACATTGACCGGGAGTCGAAAACAAGTGATAAAACACGCCGATTGTGAACCTCACACTGCGTAACAAATATTTCACTTGTTAAATCACGCGTAACGCAATGCAATACCGACAACGCGAGGAATAGTCTCAAAATATCCGGAATTTGCAAGACAACCGTGATAAAGAATGCATTTTATTCTTTATACCACCAAAAAATGGTCTCAAGAGTAGGTAAAAATACTAAGCAACACGAAATCAATGAGATATTGATGCTCATCATACAGGAATAATTGATCGACGACCATGTACAATGCAATATTTGACAACGAATAAATTTCCCTAAAAACCTTCCCGTTTATCCAAGGCACAAGAACAAGAATGCTCTTCTAAGTGATAAATTAAAGGTGCTATTAATAACAGGAATATCTGGATTACCAGAAGTCAACACTTGAGTAATCTTTCATTGAATCTGAATATCACCAAGCAATCGAAGGTACCTCAATTTTGGCTATTTTCAAACTAATTTCATTAAAAAATACTTCACCTTCAGTGCGCTCAGGGTATCGAAATAAGGATTGTATCGACATCTGGCGCCTAAAAACGTAATTGGTGAAAAATAACAATATTAAAATAAATACTTATCAATATTCACGCTAAAATGTTATTGAATTCTGATTTCGCCATTGTCAATAAGAAAATAGGATGGTCGATAAAACGAGGTGGAAACATTGAAAATATTCACCACACTGTTTTTTACCGAATGGATAACTTTGCCATCGAGCATTCCCAAGTGAAAACGTTAAAATAAGGTCACAATCATAGAATAAACGGCATTATGCTCACTTAGTATTTTATTAATAACAAAATCAAGAACTCTGGTTCGATTCGAATGACGCAGTAATTAAATAAATCTATTTTTTTAGCAACAGCAGCCATGATTTTTCATCCCACTGTGAAGCCTATTCATTCATAATCAATTGGAAACCTTGACTATGATTCCTCCGAAAACTCTTGCCCAAAGAGGTTGGACCTCGTCCACATGTACTCTGTTTCTCTTCATCAGAGCACTCCTTCTAGTCTTCCACAAGGAGCACTAAAAATAGCCGCAAAGGAAGCCAGATCCCAAAAAAGTAACTTTCACTTTCCTTATTTTTTTTTTGAACCTTGACTTCTACCAACCCAGCCAACCGACCCGAAATATTCGGCTAGCACATACGCTTTAAGATTGAGCCATGCCTAGAGATAAAGCTGGGAGATTTCCGTGTTCGATTGCTCAACGAGGAAGAGGTAGGGAACCTAGACAAAATCCTCCAGGGCGTATCTCCATTCCAGCTATAAAATACACGGTACGTAAACCTCACAAGATTTATACATGCAGTCTCCCCGATCTTATTAAACCGGTATGTACGAACTAAGGGCAAGAAGTCTCAAAAAAGAGGTCAAGTTTTTCTCATGGACACCGCAAGCAATAGTGTTTTTAAGATTTCGCATCAAAATCCTCCGGTAACTTATACTAATGACTTGCCCATTTTTTCAATTTTAATTTTCTTCTTTCACGACAGCATCACAAATATTCTCATTTATGCAACCTGGCGACCTTCTTAACTCGGCGGGTTTCAGATTCCCTAGGATAAATATGGAATCAGAGAACGCTATGTTACTACTGCGGCAAGACTATTCTTTGGTCGCAGGAAATCTTTCTCCCGCAGAGATTATCTCAGCGGTATATCAATCGATATTTGCACACATGCCACTTTTACATGATATACTTTAAAAAGCAGGGAGCATGTCATCCCTTAGCTAGAATTAACATATAATAACGGCATGCAAAAATATACAATAACGGAAAGTTAAATTCAATCTTCGTTATCCGTATTATGGGTTTTTTATTAGCAAGATCCACGAATACAATGGCAAAAGGTCAAGAATTTCGAAGCCACTCCCTTTCATCCCGCGCTTTGGATGTCTTACGACCAATAACATTACCCGATTTACTCAAAATCTACAAATATTTTTACACAAACTCTCTGCTTCCAAAATTTACGATAAAAAATTAATTCAACCGAAATAGTTGATCTTAAGCAGGATATTATAAGTAAAGTTGTTGATATGTATGAGTAAGATAGTGGAGTTAAGATAACGAGGTGGCAGGGATAACGGAAAAATAAAAATAAAGCTATTGCCATAGCATTTTCAGGATTTAAAAAATGCATCCTTGAATATGGACTGATCAACTTCCACTACAAAACACCAAAGATATTCTGATAACATACAATCAAACAAATGAAATTTTACATCTAAGTAAGTAAATTGAAATGAGCAAGCGAGAAGAATCATAGCATCAAAAAAGTTGGCTCTAATATGATGGACTCTCATGAAACGTCACTGAAAGTATAAATTTATCTTAAATTGTTCGTTGGTTAACTTAGTATATTAACTTATATAGAACACTATTCTAACCTATCAGTACTAACCTATCAATGTTAAAATCGACATAAGTTTGAAAGATACTACTAATTAGACCGATTAAAAAAAGTTGACATATAAGCAAGTATAAAATCCACAGCTTCAACGCAACAGTATTAAAATTATCGCATTATTTTGGTAAGAGGGAAATATTCAATCTGATTTATTTTTTGTCTCATTGTAATGCACGGCTATTTCATAAATAAAAACGTAGCAGTGATACCCATCATCCAGTATTTGTTCCAATTAGAGCGCTTTACCGTCTTTCCCGTTATCCCTAACCAATGGTTGGGAAACCCCATCACATATCTCCCCTTCCGACCGCTTCTCTCCATTAAAAATACATCCTCCAGACTCCTTTCTTTCTATCTCCCGAACAATGCTCCCGAAATGGTTAGTCCTCTCCATCATTTCACGAAACGAAATGCATGCTACCCTCGAGCATTCCCTTCACAGTAATCTCGAATGGAGTGAGATAAAAATGACTGGAATCAATTAATACTCCGACATATCTCCACCACCACGCACTCCATCAAAGAGATCTGAGCGTTCCCCAGTACGGCCGTGACAGATTCTCATACAGCCAGCACGCTTATCTCCTCTTTCCACATTCTCTCAGGCATCACTCCTCTCCCTCTGTCCCGTAGGAAAGAAGAGAGGAAAGAGAGAAAAAACCCGAATATCCATGTCTCCTCTCCAATAACCAGATAACATTTCCCTCTCCAAACGCTCCTTTCCTCTTCTAAACTAAATCTCAGGGTTCACATCTATATGTTCCCACTTCCACTTTACTTCAGTTCTTCTCACCGACAATAAACACAATGTACCTCAACGCAGTCGCTTCTCTACAGCACCCCCAAAATATAATTCCCTGGCCAAAACATTTGCGGCCACCGTGAATAATTTCTCCAGGCGGGAATGTCAAATGAATACATTACAAATATAAACATAATACGCGGGACTAGAGCTTTAGTGACTATTATAAAAATAAACGACCAGGGTATAATAAATGTGTAGTTCTACTTGCACGGTTTTACACCAGCAAATTGACGAGTATATTTCTATAGCATCTTTTATTTCTGGATTTATTCCTTAAGCTTCTAAATATTACATTAATAGTATGCAGGACGATTCTACTTATACCTTTACATGCACGGATCCAACTCGTATATACAAGGATTTATAGTACACACGTGTGTGGAAACTTACGGCTTACGTGGCCGTCTGACCTTTCCCCGGCTTTTTCTTTCAGAAATCCCCTTCACTTAGTCCACACACTTCGTTTCTTTACATATTTTTTTACGGCACATTCTCCTTTCTTGTTCGCATAGCAAACTACCAAATAAAGCAGAAGCAATGCGATGCCTAGCCGACGTAACTAGACAAACATATTGAGAAGCGCGGGGATTTGGTAATAAAGGCACTAATGAGACACAAAGGGCTTACAATGTTACCCGATAAATGGCCAAAGGGTTAATTAACCAATAAATGAAATACATGAAGTTTCATCAGAGACAGTAGGATGATGTCTTAAAGAGGAGGCAAACGCGATAAATATAGAATTTACTCATTACAACTCTCCTCTCTTCTCAAGGTCAACTTCAGCCCTTTCAAGGGGACACATAACTCTTAAGATACACTCACGAGCCAAAGACCTTTCACGAATCCTATCACGGCTACTAGACTAAATCTTAAGTCATCCCCAAACCATCTAGTAAATTTTTTCCCGCAGCATTCCCCTTCTATTCTTTTAAAACCCTCAATCTCGCAAACTTCCCGCTACCACGAAATAGGAGTGTCGCCCTACATCCCACTCCCAGGCCAGTAAGTACCACCAGCCGGCACGGTGACTCCCCCGCCCCAATTTACCCCTTGGCGAGAATTTAGTGTGTCATTCACCCACCGCGAAGCCACCTTCTCCGCCGTAAACCACATGCACCATGGCCACGAAAGTGAAACTCCTTCCACGTTGTCTCCCCGTAGAATTACGACAAAAGTTGCCTCACTGACCTTTCATTACGCGCGCACCGAGCTACTTCGTCCCACTACCAACTTCTCATATCTTCCTCCGCAAAAACGCCAGCAAATTCTCATTTTTTCCTTCGTCTTCCCGTTACATTCCTTTGTATGATACACCGACGCCGGGCTTTATCATCATTTCTTCCTCACTATTCTCGACAACCATGATTTAAGACGGAAGGCACAATAAATTAATCACTCTAATTGGCAATCATAGGGCTAAATTAGTGCATAAGAAAATGGTGAGTGCCAAGATGCGCGAGTGAAAACTTGTGCATTACCAAAGTCTTATCGAAGTTGCTTCAGTCATACATCCAAAAAGATTGTCATTTCATATACCACTAGAAGCATACCGCGGACAAATGGCGAATTTTATAAGTTGGTTTATTTCCACATATTCATTTTTAAAACAAGTTAAATTTGTCATTAGTCCAAGTGTTAAGAAAGCACTTGATTGATGCAAGACGAAAATCGCACTCCCAATGCCAAGGTTTCACTGATCGTAAAAGCATCGTCTAATATCCGCAAATGCGCTCCCTCTTATTCATTTTTTATACTCAAGTGCCTTATCTCTCCATCTTAGTAGGTTAGTAATATCTCACAAAAATCCTCAACCCGCAAAAAAGCACAAAAAAATCCATGGAGCCATATGTTATGGACAGAATTCTAAGATTGTTGTTCAATGCCATAAATATTAAGTTAATATATACTGCTCACATTTTACTTCCATGTTCCATTGCTCTTCATAAAAATTTGATAATTTTGGCTATTTCAGAAATACGTATAATTTATCAATATACACAGAAGAAGCGAATACACCTTGGCTGTTTTGTCTTTACAGTTTTACGCCCCTATTAACTATGTGATGACACAACAAGTACTTCATTTAAAAATACTCTAGCGCTTTTACAAGTGTACCAATGAATACGTAATGATATCGTTCATAAAGTATAAAAGAAACGATTAAGGTTACAAATAAACACAATGGCATTTTTACCAGTTAACCAGTTTATTGAAAACAGTACGCCGTCATAAGGACAGCTCAATAGTTACGCTTCATGCATTTCACGAATCACATAAATACGCTCCATTGTTTTTCTCTCGAATTCTAACATTTCATTCCCTATAAGGTAAAATTTGTAATAAAAATAAAGCTTAGCATCCATAGTCATGAAGCAGGCTTTCAACAGATATTAACAACCAACTATCCGATTGCATTCGCATATTTTTCTCAGAGGAAATAACTAACAGTGAAATCGAATAAGAGATTGCTGACGATATTTTTCAAGAAAACATCCTCCTTAAATAATCATTCTTTTTTCGAAAATTAGCTGCCAAACTGTACCCATCTCAAAATAGCCCTTTTTACGGTCACACAAACTTGATACGTAGAATAAGTTATCAAATATGGAGCAGCATATGGTAGAGTCGGGTATCTTTTTATATCGTAAGCCTTTTTTCAAATATCCTACCAGGATCCACCTGAAGAAATTTTTTTACGGAATAAAATATTTATTTATCTTCAAAATACATCATCCCCGGTACGATGATATTTTTTTCCCGGGAGTAGTACTATTTGTAATATTAAGAGTCTCGAGATGGGAGTGCAATGAATTGAGCCGGAGGTCGACATATCGGAGGAGATTGAAACCTGGAAGACGAGGGAGGTAAGAAAAAAGGGATATGAAATCGATACCAGGGAAAACGCACACTAAAGCGCCGGGTGGGGAAAATAAATTGGTCCATCGGGAACAGGTAACCACGTGCAAACTTCTTGTTAGCGTCAAAAACTTCACATTCTTTTAGCTATATTAAATCCTGACCTTTATAGCACACACGCAAACACACAAGCGCGTACACCTTCCGTTTAAAGCTCCTCGGTTAAGCTCTCCAAAAATATAGAAGGAACGCATCCTTTTCACCCAACACTGCTCCATTTCCCATTTACCCTACCACGAGCCCGCGTCCTCCGTCCACCCCCGCAGCACTAGACGCCGCCTCCTTTTCATCTCATCCCTACCACCACCCACTGCATTCTTCGCTCCCAAGCGTCTTCCTTCCCATTTTCCTCTCCGGACCGCACATCGGTCTTTATCCCGCTCCCATTCATCCCATGCCGCCTCATCCAACCTGCCTCCCCGCAAAATCCCACACTACCGCGTGGTCCACGTCGCACAGCGTACCTGCGCCGCTTTCATTCCGTGCAGGACTCCACGCCACGAGGGACTCTCATGTTGAACGATAGATACGTAGAGAGAAACAAAATCTAGGAGAAAGGATAGAACGGTCATGGAAATTCCGTCCTAAGCCCCTGATTTTACGCGTGCATTCTAACTCCTTGGGAGTATTCTATATGAAAATGGTTTAAATTTTTAGAGAAAGGAAGGAAAACGATTCCGATAGAATGGGAAATATTAATCCAGATAAGGGTATTTATGATGTGAAATTAGAGATTAGACACGAGCAGGGTAAAACATACTCTCCCAGATCTTGACAACATAAACACGCGGTACCTAGAGTGTAGTTTATGCATCAATCTTAGTACATGCGCGACAGAGCACTTCTTAGAAATTAAATTACACTGATGCCACATCTTATAATTGAGAACCAAATGTTACGGCGTCAGAACAAGTTGAATACCTGATAATCATCGATCAACTTCAAACGTAGCTTGATCCAGATACTTAACTTGTAATTAAAAAAAAACTCTTGTACTCTCTGCAACATAAATGGCTACAACAAAAATAGAGTGAGACACTAAAACACTGCGTTAATATACAATTCACGTTTGCACTGTCCCTTTCCAATTCTATATTTTACCCTGATCTCAGCTGATACCCTAAAGGAAGGGCTTCAGGGGTAGTACTCTCACGGGAGATAAAGAGTACTAAAAACCCAAATATGTTCGGAAGCCTTGAACGACTCCAGAACATTATCGATGACGTGGCGGAAGAAGAGGACTTATGAGATGAGGATGATGAGAAAGAAGGAATTAGCACGCTGGGTAGAGAGAAAAATGAATGGGGGACTGATGAATATTGAAAGAGATTTAGGAAAGTTGATGGAAGAAATTACAAGACAGCAAAATCAGCTGGAGGACGTAGTGAGGGGTAAAGGCTTGATAACCAGGAAGGATAAGGGAGACAGCTAGATAGATGAGAGACTACACTGTAGAGTGCACGGAATTATAAGAACCTTGGATTGTAAGAAGGTAGGCAAAAAATTCGAAGATATTAAAAGTGATTTAATGTTTATAAAAACCGATAGTTTTATGAAGGAAAACGTAAAAAAAACCAAAACGTTTTTTAAATTAAAAAAATTAAAAAATTCCTTCAAATCGGGAAAATTAAAAGACAGAGCTGTCCTCAAACATATCATATATTAGATAGAAAGATAACTCATTGCATAATTTAGTTATTCAGAAAAAAGTAGACAATAGAAAGTCAACCATTCTGTTATTGTAGTAGTAACGCCAACCTATTCTATGGTTGGGACGTTAAGTTTCGTTATTCTGTAAGATCAACGACGAAAGGCCGGAAAATATTTGAATATTTTCCTCACTGCGTGCAAAACCCATGAATACTGACAGACATCTCCCATCAAGGGCTCACAGAATTGAGTTTTATTCTTTGAACTTAAGGTCCTGATGAGTATGAAAACATATTCTAAACGTCGCGTTTGATTCACCGCTGTTTTATGCCATTAAGCATTAAGTTGAATCCAATCTTCAATACCGTGATTTTACGTGCTCCCAAAAGCCTTCAACAGCATCTCCTCCAGGATCCGTAATTCCTGCATAAATTTCCCCAAAATCATTCATAAACCAACCACAATAACATTCACCTCTTCTCGTCAGACCAGCCAAGGATTTTAAGGTTCGTCTATCTCCTTCGGTACAACTTTATTTCCTCAAGACTTTATCACGCAAATACGTGAAAGTAATTCAATTTGATCCAATTTTTTTCCTTAGAAAGTCAAATTTTGGAATAAAAGGCAAATCATGATATCAAACTTTCATAAACATTCCTTCGCATCATTTCCCTAAGATCCCGGAAGTTATCGTAAAATCCTCGTCTGTATTTAATACCCCCATGTACGCAATTCATTCCAAAATATATTTTTTTAAACTAGGCCTGGTTACGTCAAAATTACAATGTAAAAATACTACTGATTTCTATTTAGGCCATACTTACTAATGCTAAGCCAACTTTATTATTAACTAAATTAATGGACACACAGATTTCTGCCAAATTGGTGTTATTAAGGAAGAAAGAACTTTTTTGTGCATGAAGATTGATATTGTCGTCGAAATTCGTTGGTAACGTCCCCGCACTCATAAGTTCTAAAAATCTCCAGCAAACTTACAGCATTAAAGAAATTAGTTATTTATCAAGCGCGCAATAGGGAGGTCCTAGGATGAGAAAGTAAAAGAATGCTGCTATTTCGCTCTGGTTAGACCCTACCTCAAATATGCCGCGAGCATTTGGGACCCTGGACAGAAAATTAAATCAAAAAATTAATTAAGTACTAAGGAAGGCAGCACGCTTCGTTAAAAGCTGCCACTAGCAAACATATAGTGTTTCATGATTTTTGGAGGGAATAAGGAGGGAGCCCCTAAATACTCAAAGGATGCATACTAGGCTCAGTTTACTTGAGAAATTCAGAACAGGTGTGTTTCAGAGTGACATAGAGAATATAATCATGACGCCACACTACATCTCTAGGCCTGACAGAAGCGATAAAATAGAAGAGATACATTCCCGAACATATAGATACAGAAACTCGTTCTTTCCGGACACAATAAGTGACCATAATAAAAACTGAGCTCCACACAATACACTCCCATACAACTGGTCGCCATTTCACCTCCCAAAACCTTATTCCTTAAATCTTTACACGGCTGGTGTCCTACCACCCACTGCCACGCGCCCATGCGGCGGCTCGACGGGTAGCATGTAGGTGTAGATGAGGACATCTAGCGTTTCTTTCCATTTCTGGCATTGCATAATACCACTACCAAATATTTGAGCACGGTACTTCTAAAACAGGTACCTGTAGTACCATGTATTTGAGCTAGGCACATTTCCGTGCATCGATTTCTTGAAGTCAGCAAAGACAATTCTCATGATTTTTCAGAGGAAAAAAATAAGGAAATGACTCGACTCGGAATTATGAGCTCACGCTGAAGTATTAATTCCTGGTTCCAAATCAAACAGAAACTCGAGGACTCAAACGAAAGCCTCAAAAGCTTCCAACGCCGATAGGGACGGCTAAAGGAGGCAAATGTAGGCGTAGATATTTTGATGTGGAATGCTTCCCCTTTCTCCATCCCGTATCCAAAGTCACACGCTCCCAGCGCTTCCCAATCTCCACTTTCACCGCAACTTCCATCCTTCTCTTCTTCCTTTGCCTTCATCCTTTATGTACACGCTTCGCCCTTAAGGTATTCCTTCCCTCTCCATGCAGCCTCTCTCGTTCACCCACCGACGCCAGAGAGCTCCATATCCAATCCATCTTCGTAATCCGAGACTCCCCCCCTCGTTCCGTCAACTCACCATTGACCCATTTCCCTCGCTCCACTCGCAGACGCACACACCTCTCCTCAACCTGTGGCCTTTCACCCCGAGGCGGGCGTGGCGTCCTATTGGCTGATGTTCAGCGATACGGATTCCATTCAGACGTCTATCGGTATTTTGTTCGGAGTATCGGCACGGCAATACCGGAGCTGAACTAATAAATGATGTCTCGCCGCAAAACATCCACGACCTCAAGAATACGCATTCCCCAGGCGTAGGGCACTCGCCCTTTAAGTAGGTATCTTTCCGAATAAAAGCGAAGGTTTCCAGATTTACTTCGGGAAAATCGTGAGCGTTAATCAAAGAATTTGCGTTTCGCACACGAGAGCCATTTTATCATTCGAAAAGTTTTCCACATAATAAGTCATCATCAAGGCTACCAAGGTCATGATTGATCAACGATAATCACATTTCAGGTCAAATCTGTAGTCGGAGAGTGTTGAAATTACAAAAAAACGAATTCATGGATTAAGAACACTTCAGCGATCTCAGGTGGTCTCTTACGGGTGATTCTACGTCTTTCATTTAAAGAAGGAATAATTACCCAAAACTCTCCTACGGAGTGGACTTCTCAAATTGCTACAATGAAATAAAATTAAGCGATACAAGTTTAAAATACTTTCTCTGATGTAATGCACGAAATTCAATATGATATGCCTCGTTGGACTGCCTCTTTGGACCGGGGTTCAAACCAATATCTACCAAATTGCCTGTTTTTCTACTCGAGGTAGCTTCTTCGATTAGATCGGGTGCGACCTCTAGGTATATGGGCTCTACTCCGAGTCAGGTCTAATGAGCAATTTTCATCTCGAGCCTTACTGTACCACTGCATCAGTTGAATTCACTTAAGCACGGTCACGGAAAGCACAGCAGCATATACTCAGATATTTTATTTGTTCAGTAAAAACCGCAATAAATAAAATCACCATTCTAGACAAGTCTAGAGTCAAGGGCCTCCCACTAGCACCTCTCCTTAACAGAATTTATATTTATGTACATTAATTTATTTCTCCGAGAATAGCATATTTAAAACACTACCGTATATAATACCAATGAAAATTTTCAGTTTTTCCAGCAAATGAAAGATCTGCGCAATTAAGACTATTCGTCACCCACTTCTTAAGTTATCCCATCTTTGTATGATCTAAACTGTCTGGAAAAGCGATCCAATTAAGCTAACAGGGCATAAAAATCGGAAAACGGACTACTCAGCTAGGGCTTCGATAAGGATCGCTGGGAAAAAATTCTGCCATTCACTCCACTTGAAGCATTGTGATGTGATAAAAAAATTTCGTGACGACTGAGGTGACCTTCACTCCTTAAAAAAGAAAACCTACTTACGATCATAAAAAGGATACATTCGGATTCTATAAATGTCAAATGGAATAGGAATTTTCAAGAATGACATTTCATTCCGATGAAATAGCAAACTTTTTCATCACTGCAAGGATAATTTCACAAATTGAAGTAGCTAATTTCGTCTTTTACATCCTAATCACCTGCACCACTTCTAAGATAGTTTTGCGGAAGGTTAGAGCCTACAATATTTAGGAAAGACTTCATGTGATGATAAAAAAGAATGCATAGACAGCTAAAGCTTTTACTGAAATAAATTCCCAAAACCTTAAAGGTTATTCAGCAGATATTAATTTATTATCCACAGGATACACGGCGCAACAAACAAGCAGGAATATATTATGGAAATAATTTAGTACATGGTCATCATTATCCTACACTGGGGTTTCTCGTATTTGAGAAATTATTAGTCAGAAGATGATTTGAGCACTAAAACTTTCATACATCGGGATAACACAGAATAGAGGTATTATTTAAAAAATTCAAATAAAAAATTTCGAAAGTATGAATGTTACTCCCAATACGACAGCATTTAAAAGGTGAACACTCAATATTTACCATGCTTTAAGCAAAACAATGAACAAATAAATCTAGCTTTATAGGCTATTTACTCCTACAACCGAGAACACTCCTTGAGTTTACCCAAAAAAACATTTTGTTGACGGAACCCACTGATAGTCTCGAAGCAATCATTTGTCTAATGAGTTGATGGAAAACGCCCGACATCAATGAAATATATCTATAGTTTTCAAATTTGCCATCAATTTCAAGCAGTCTTTCAGGGTGATTCTCTGTCGAAGGAGATCCCTCACACATTGAGGAAAGCCCGAAAACGTTCCGGGTCCCTCAAAAAGGCGGAGGAAAAAGTCTTCCTCAAAACACGGAGCCATCAGTCACTCCCACAGGAAATCTAGATACAAACTACGTCTCGCCGCCCGATATCTTTCATCCAAGATTCTGGTCCGCTGAGCCAACCAACACCCATTTCAGGAGGTTTGACCCACCCATTCAACGTATTGACATTAATGGCCATAATTTCTCTCACGGCCAACAACTTCCGACAACCAAAAGGGTAAAGCCGCCTATCCCGGCCGCGCAAACTCTTTAAAAAGTCGACGACACACTCCTCAAAGAACCCACACGTAGCCCCAAGATCTTAAATTTTTCAACTCAAACCAACTTCCCTCAACCCCCTTCGCTTCCACCTCCCCTCCACCCGCAACACCAAACATCACCGCCACCATCCCATTTATCCCCTTGGAGCTGCATTCAAGAAGTTGGCCGACTCCCGTCTCCCCAACAAGCACGCCACCTCCACGCCATCGTCCGAAAACAGACCGTTTGAAGGGCCAAGGCGCCCTCTGCCATATGCCTCATCATTCTCCAGCCTTCACCCACACAACCCGCCTGCCTCCTCACGCCCCGCGCAAACCGAAACTCTACCCCTTTCCAGCCTACAATCCAACTTTCACTCCATTCCGCACACACCACATCCAGTTACACGTAGCCACATCTTTCAAACACAGCATTCCGGCTTTTGCTCCACCAAAGTTTATTCCCAGTACACGACACCTTCAAGCTTCAGGCATTAACTTCAACTGCAATTCTTCGTATGCATAAGTTCGAAAATTCAAAATTAAAACAAACGCTGGAAGGCCGTTGTCATCAGTGCCACGGTTAGATACGTTGGGCGGAGATGGTGACATCGAAGTACATCTGGTAAAATTAGGCAGATCACACTGTTATCGTACAAACGGAAGGTCCGTATGATGGTACACTGAATTTGCAACGAGAATGCAAGTTCATACCATGGCACTACTAAGTACCTAATGCTGTCACTTTAAAACAGTAGCGCTGGTTTCGCGAGAAGAAACCGGATTTTGTGAATAACGATAATCAAAAAAGACAATCATCAAAGTGTAACAGATAATGTCGTTTAAATAGAAGAGATGATATAGAAATGAGCCACTTACTTGATAAAATATTTTGAAAGCCTTTATTTCGCTCGCCTGCCCTTTACATGATCGTCGCGATGCCCGCTCCGGTGTGGGGGGTGAGGGTTATACTACCCCGTCCACACTACGATCGTACCAATGTAGGTCCGCAAAATGATAGTTTGAACGAGGCAAGACAAAGGCTAAGAAGCCGTTTTCGTTGAATATATGGTGTCAACGGTAGAAATCGAACACAACGCAAATTTATTTTTTTCAATGAGGTAATTTGATTTTTTTTAACGGATAGAATAGACTGCTTTTTTCAGACAGAATTTTTTCAGATTTTTCAAAATGAGGAAATTATTTCCCGTAGTGAAAGCGTGGATGGTATGAACAAATCAAAAGAAACCACCTAATGAGTAGCATTTTTCTATGTAAGTCGTGGACACGTTGAAAGACGAAACATCTGTATAATGATTGAATCAGGCGATCAAGTGAAAATTAAGCTCAAGATCGGTTCATTCAAAAGATTTAAAGCCAAATTAACGTGGGAACGGCGGGGACACGACGCTTATTTCTATAAAATTCAAAGCGGAGAGGGTGGATACCTAATTTGGTTCGTGTCTTAGTCCCTAATCGATTTTTTAAGCAAGTTTTACACAATCGTTAGGGTACTCACGTGACTGCCCAATGCCTTGCCTATAATCACGGAGTAGGTGGATCAACTGATCGTAAAACTACTGCTATCGGAAAAAGTTAAAGCACTACATCAGAATCAGCATGAAAGCACATTTGTACTCTTTTTATAACGCAATACGTAAGCTATCGCGTACATACTTATGGTGCATCATAGGAGGAGCGTAAAAAGCCAAATACCGCGTAGAAAATCAAGTACGATCTATTCTCTTGATAGCAAGGCCGATAAATTCACTGCCTATACGTCATCGTCTGATAAAATTCGAACAGATGGCGTTCATTCCAGACTTCTTTCCTATGTAAACTCTGAACACATTCCGTTCACAGTACAATTCGGTCGGCTGCAGCCGGCCGGCAGCAGGCTGGCTGGTTATTTGAGCTGGCGGCTGACAACAGCAGTAATTTGCAACATTACGGATGGGTGGGTAAGTCGGTAAGGCCAGTATCATTTAGAAGACAGAAGAAAAGGTGGATAGAAACTCGGAGTCGATATAATCATACTTTTAAAAAAAGGTGCCGACTAGCCAACGCCATAACGTCCCATCCCATGGAAAAAGTAGCATTATATAAGTAGGGATCGTGACACCGCTGAAAATTTTTCGTTAGAACTGGACTTCGAACCCGTGCCCTTGGGACGCTAAGCCAAAGCTCTGGTCATCTAACGACACGATTTCTGAATTCAGGCTAAGTTATTAAGTAAATTCTACGTATATATTTTTCCATTAGCCGGCACTTCGTCTCTTCTCTCCAGTATTGCCCTGTACTCCTACCTCCTTCAGCCCTTTCCAAGCCAACCCTTCGCGCTTTAAACTGATTATCCCAAAGACCAGACCAACGTTACTACACCCCTTCTCCCTCCCTTCCCCCTCGTACTCTCTCCCTGCGATCGTGACCCAAATACAAATCCCCGTCTTTTTTGCATTGGGAGCTCTCCCCTTCCCTTTTTTTCTCTCCTCGCGCGACGCCGCAGCCAGATATGCCGCCTCGGATTCCGCTTTGGTTACGGGGAATATTCCTCGCGCCCCAACTTAAGCAAAACCCCTGGGGAGGCACGCCGGAAAGCATAAGGGAGGGTTTCCCGGTAAGGCCGACCTAGAGGATGAAGGTTGAGCCGCGATATTTCGATGCATCGATTGCGATGTGCGATATTGAGGGCCGGACAATAATTCGATGTCTCGACTTACTTAACTCACATGAGAGGACGTTCAAGATAATAGCGCAGTTAAAAGTTAGAAGCGCAGCTAATCAGTTATCACGTCCTATGCCGTTTGGGGAAGGAAATCAAATGACCGAAGTCTCCATGATAGTGGCCATTGCATAAATCATTAGATCCTAAAAAAGAGTGTACTATTAATTTCAAATCAGTATATTTCAGCTCCGCAAATATGTTATACGCACCCTGGTATAGGATTTAATTCCGAAAAAGACAAAGAATGGAAGAATGAGGGGAGGAATGATTTTGGCTCCGTGTAAACCGACTCCGACACATCGACTGAGACGTGCGTTATTAGAGGTTTTCCGATGAAGGTTGACGTGCATAGCACGAGACAGAGAGTGGTCGTAACACTTCAATCCATCGACTGAGGCGAGCGACACCATAGGAAGAGGGTATCCGAGGAAGGCCAAGATTTGAAGGAAGACAGTTATTGAGGTGGCACGGTTTAGCGAAACATCTTGCATCATTTCAAGAATTCACAGTGAGCAACCAAGCGATGAAAAAATAATTAGATAATACTCATTTCAATGTATCAATGAGAACTATATAATGCGCGAGGAAATGTGCAAAATTTTTCCAAAAAGATAATTTTATAAAGTAAACTGCATAAAAAACTCCTCGTGGTATTATAAATCATTTGCAGGGCTACCTATTAACCCAGTAATTATTTGTTTTTGAACCGACAACGATGATGAATTATGCTAAAAGATGACTAACATGAATTGCAATATTAAGTTAAGAAACTCTATTATGCGAAATACGCATCAAGTAACATCAATCGACGCACGATAAAACAATTTATTGACGAAGCACAAACCTTTGCGAGTTCATGGGCGAGCATATTCACCGCATTAGATTAGGCTTTTTTATAGAGGTAAATTTATTGATTCATGCAAGTTATGTTTATTCGATGAACTTATGAAAGGAAATGTATTCACGAGTTATACGGATCTTTGAGTTGAATTGAGTCCCATTGTGACGTTTAGCAGAGGTATGCCTTCTAGGTTGTCAACTGTTGCGCTCGTCCGCCTGGGACGTGTAACTGCGAAGGACTACTTGAAGCCTGCTCACGTATATACGACCATCTTGCGATATCGCCATAGCAGACGTTGGCCGGCAGAGGAACGGGGATTTTTCATGAGGCGCTTTCGCAACATTTTGTTTAAGACACAAGTTTCCCTAAATTGCTGGGTTCTATCTTAATTTTATTCGACTCTTCGAGACTACTCTGACTCTCACATATACATGAACTACGCGGGTACGTTCATTAGATTGGATATTTGGGGACAGCTAAAGTCATTTGCGCCATAGGGAGGAGGTAAGGGAGGAAGGGTGGATAGAAACTCGGTGTCGGTATTAGCCTACTCTTAACGAAAGGCGCCAAGGAGACCACGGTTTAACGTCTCATCCGACAGAAGGAGTACTGAACTTGAAGTACCCTCCACAAGACACTAAATTAGGGACCGAGTTTCCTCTGAAAAACATCCTTCCCTGCAGGTATTCGAACCCAGGCCGACCGTATAGTTAGCCAGTACTCTAGCCACCACACCAACCCGATGCCCCTGAGTACGTTCATCGTTCAGACAGGGTTTTACACAACGCATATTTCGCGATGCAGAAATTCTATCCTCAAGCAGTACTGAATAACACCGCACAGGCATCGGAGTAGGTGGGGTTTGCACGAAATGGGCGTGCGAGGGTTAAGGGGTTTGGGGGAAACAAAAGGAGATGGCGTGGAGGAGACATAACTGGAAAGGCGGAAACGGGGAAGCGAGACAAGGGTAAGGTGGAGAGAAAGGGGGTGAGGGGGAGTTAGACGTTCTCGCGGGTGAAAGTGACACCCTAGGAGTTAATAAGGAACAGAGAGGAGGAGAGGTTAGAAGGGGATAAGAGTCCCGGGTGGGTAGGGGAGAGCGAGGGGATGGAGTGGGCCTTATGTCTTGCTGGTGGCGAGGGTGGCGAGGGGGAGGAAGCTACTAGACGCGGGCACTCCTTTCCCACGCATTACGACGCGAGCTCGTGCTGCCGAGGCCAACTACTACAGCCATCATTGAGAGTGGTGGGGAGGGGGGGGTGGGGGTAGTTGCAGAGAGGGGGCAGGATATGCACCCCTCTGCACCCCGCCCACTCCCTCAGAAACGACCCTGAACCTTCCCAATTGCCCCCCCCCCCCATCATCCCCCAAGGCACCTCGTATTCGGGTTCGCCGTGGAGGATGGTCTGAGAGTGGCGTGTTCGTGAAGGGCCCAGCTCACAGTAAACGGCCATTTCTTTCCCCGTCCCTCTTGCCCCTCTTCAAACTCCTCATTCTCTCGTTTCCGCACCAACTTTCACCTTCACCTATTTCCTCCTCCACTTCTACATACGAGAGCAAAATCCTCCACCAAAACCCCAATTGTACTTTCACTGAACCCCTCAGCTGTGCGTAGAGCCCAATAACTCTCCGCGAAAATGAACTTAAAATTAGGCAGTAAAAACGCGACAGTAGGTGAGAAATGGAGCAAATTATCTCATTGGTGTAATGTAATTGTTATTGTGTCGAAAAACCGTTCAAAACAAGCAAATTCTCTCAGAAATAATTGTCGAAAATGAAAGCCCTCTTATGAAAAACTATACAAAACAAGAGCATTCTCCTAGGAAATCGGATGGTGATTAAATAAAGTTTCAGTTATTTTGAACAATTAACACTTACATATAGCAACTGATTTTAAATTGCGTTGGTTCAATACATAAAGCGTCTACTCCTTTGGCTTAAAAAGTAATTTCAAAATATACTAGACAATCCCCATACTAAGCATATTAATTCTTAAATAGATTTCAGTACTAGTTTTTAGACATTATAACGAGGTGAAACTTCCATAATTACTGTTTCTTCCTTATACTTCCTCGCCAACCCTTCTCTCCTTCACTTCCCAGCGGCAGATTCGGGATTTTACGCAAGACGGCATAGTAGGTTGTTCTTGGGTTCTAGCTCCAACTCCTCGTCTTTTATCCAGTCTTTTTTTATACTGATACCGCTTGCTCTTCGCTCGTCCTAGCCTCCGCCTAATGCCCGCACGTTACCCTGCGGCAGCATTTTTTTAGTAGAAATCGTGGGAGCTTCGCCATCTAGCCGAGAGTGGATGCGTGGCAGGAAACGAGAATAGACCTCGTAATTGTCCTTAGGGTAGAGGTGGTAACTGCATTCGCTTCACAAGTTACAAGCCATTGCTGATTAAGGAACCGGCTTTGTGACCCTCATCGAATTTCGAAAATGGTCACAGATGAGAATAGGATTAGGAAAACGAAAAAATTCCAACAAATGTTTCGATATTGTATGAAAGAGTGACAAAATATACCGGAAAATACTACTACTCATCTATAATTGCTATTAAGTATATCAGACCATAACGTAAATAACACATTAGCTTTGAAGGTTGTATGACGTTAAACGTGATAAAAATTCTCGAAATGGATTGTTACTGATAAAATAGCTTAAATCTTACAACACGTTTTACTCGAGATGAAATTCTGTTGCGAATATTATAAAGTCTCATTATTTATTACTAATTTTGGCGGTAAAAAACCGAGGTGTAGGGAAACGGAGGTCTTAAAACCGTTCCCGCGCTTAGTTACTTCTCATAAATTGTGGTATCAAGCGGAAAAAATTTTACTGGGACGATCTAATTTCCTCGCACGCACTAAGCGACTGGAAAAAGGGCGGAACAAGAACCACGCCGTAGACGGGATTAGGTCTCGCAACCTTTTCGCAAAAGGGAGACCCATCGAATACCCAGTTCGATCACGTACACCATCTCATCCAAGAAAATATTTGGAATAAGTATTTTCGGCTTACGACCAACTGTTGTACTTATATTTACACTGGATTATTGAAATTCCGTAAACATTTTTCGTGCAAAAGTAATGACTAAGGATGATTTAGGTATTCGTTCTGTTGCCTTTTTCCATAACCTCCTATTATACCAACCCCTGACGAATAAATAATTACAAACTAATTATGCCTTCTAAGTTGGTTCATCATGGCGTGATAAAAAATATAAACAAGCAGGAAAATGCATTCATATTTCATTTTCAAAAGAGCGACTCAATTTATGAAGGCATTCATCCATTTAATTAAACTCTACAGTACAAGCCCCCTTTTACTAGCACCACTCTACAGGACCAAGGGTTTACTAGTCCATAGACGCTGATTGTGAAAGACAAAAAGTAACAACGTAGGAATAAAATGTGGACTAAACAAATGCTCTTAGACTAATAAACTCCGATTCCGGTAGAAGCAGAAAAATAAGCTCTTGCATCGCACTATCTCATAGAGTGTCGACTTAGCCGAATAAGTAACTGCGGCTTAGGTGCACCTCGGTTCTCAGCATTCCACAGACCGAATGAAGAACATAAATTGTGAAGAGCGAGTCCAGAGATACAGAACTCCATAAAAATGGATTAAAAACTAATACTCAGAACAAAGTTTATAACACAAAGTTAATTCTATCACGATTTCCTTCCAATTTAACGTCATCGCCCTCTCAGTTTATGAATACTAAAATTCGAAACATATTCTTGATAAACTACATTTATTCTAATAATTCAAAGCATGGCAAAAAAAGAAAAAATAAATTATGGAGAAGAAGGGCTACGAATCGATGTAATAGGACGTTATAAATGAAAAACTAAACATAAAAACGGAATCATGCGCTTGGGACCGAAATAAAACATGGTATTTCGTTCTGGACAACGCATTAGCTTGCCCTAATCGTTTTTTTCTGGAAATGCGGTCTCGAATACTTCAAATCCCTCGTGACTCACGACACTAATCTTCCTTCGTGTACAGATAAATATAAGTATAATATTGCAGGCAACAAAACTGCGTTAACTAAAGAGACGGTGGAAGTTGAAATTGCCACTGTCGCTAAAGCGGATGAAATGCTCAGGAAAAGGGACTTACGACATCAATATAGGATTACGCGTCTCCCTCCCTCTCATCCTTCCTTTCATTTCCCTATCTTCGAACTTTCTATTTTCATTTCCCATTCCGCACTTTTTTCTCTCCACTCTGCCTTTTTCCTTCGAATTCTCCCAGCCCTTCCATCGCATCCCTCTACCCTCCACCCCAAGCCCTTGGATGCATTCTCCTCGTCCAGCCCTTTTCCCACCGCAGAAACATCCCGCTCCTTAGCCACCAAACCATAAATATCGATTTAAGCGGGCGGGCGGGGGCAAAAAATACGCCGGAGAGATGCCCTTCCACTCACGGCTCTAAGTCTAGTTCCGCTCACCCGAACCATCGCCATCACTCCCACTGCGGCTTCCCGAGAGCGCCATCAGCCAGACCACCCCTCACGTCAGTCGGAGGGATCGACTCGGCGAGTTGAACAGGAAGATCTACAGTCTCAATACGCCCCGAAAAACGCGGTAAGGATATGCGGAAGGATGTGCCAGGACACCAGGCCTTAAATGCTTATTATAAATGAAAAGATAACTTAACTATTGCACCTAAAATTTTTTCAAGACGACCCGGGTTTAAACATGGCAATGTCTCCACCTCCGGATGATGACACGTGGTGATGACGAAACCCGAGCCTTCTTGAAATAAATTTTATGTAGAATAACTAAGTTATCTTTTCATTTAAAATGTTGAGTAAATTCCAAAAGTCAGGCCTGAGTCGACGGATATTCATCTAATTCCTGGTTGAGAAAAGTACTCATTAGTGGGTTTGTTATTTATTCCCCGCCCCCATTTCTGACATTCCTTCTATGATAGCCATTGCACTCTTTATATATTTTTTCACACTCATCTGTTAAACGTCAACTGCCTCTTTTCATCCTATTTTCTAAAGGACAAATTTATCAGCTCGATTATGAAGAAGTAAGTAGTACCTGATATCATTCATGTGTGTTGGAAATGCATATACGTCCATTTCCATTAGTTCTGGCTGTCAGAGGGTGAACTAAAGACACAGTTGGTGCCCCTGTGTATTTTGGTCACCCTGAATTATTTGATTCGCTAAAAGGCGTTTCTTCGGTCCAAAAGTTAATTTTCTGTGACTGATAAGGACCTGTAAACTAAGTCAGTACATGTTCTAGCATATATTTGTTTGTGTGCTTCCGCTCGATTCATGAATAATTACATTAGAGACATTTAGAGAAAATGCGAGAAAACTGTACATATTGTAAGCATCCGACAGTGTGAAACGTAGCTTTCATACGAACATGAGGTGCAGGTCACTGTGAATATAGACCCAAAAAGAATGTAAGCTCTCGAAACTTGACGTTGAGGGCAACAGACGAAGATAAAATGGACGCATAAAAGATGTAATGGGGAGCGCAAAAAAAATTGGAGAGTAACTTATGTAGCACCATACGCAAAAGAATTCTCTACTTGTCTAATTATCTTAATTAATTAGATGTATGTGACAAAACAAACAAGCATTGCTTGATTACAAAATAATAGTTTCGCGTTCACACGAAGTAGCGAGATCTCCCAACAATTGTGTGGTACAATTCTGAGTGGTCCGGAAAAATACTCATCAGATAAAACTTGCAGTGCTACCTTGATCTCTGATGCTTGAATGATAAGGATGTTTTAGCCACCAAGTGATTGTTAAGTTACTCCGAATATAACAAGAAACTTTGGCCAACTAGCTTTTAGCAGCTATACTTCAACTGTTACTTCATAGCGCCTTTCAACTACTAAAGGTCTCACGTTAAACAGATAATTTTATTGATCCATTCTCATTACAAAGGTTAATGGCCCCTTCTTCACTGAACGGAAGGAAAAATAGAAAAAGCATCTTCATTCTATATTCGCAGTTGTAAACTATTTTTTCTCGATTTGCAACCTGAATTAATCGTTTCCTCAGGAGGACGAAAGTCAACGCAGAGGAGCCACCTTTGATGACATTCGCTGTTCATTCAAAGAGTCTGAAAATTGATTGAGTGAAATAAATTTGCGTTCAGAAACGCTGTTGAAATAGTTGATGTGACTGCTTACATTATACATTACATACTACAGCACATAGATTCACGTCAAATACGACGATGATAAATTCATTCCTTGAAGAAACTTAAAAAAAGAATTCTAGGATTTACTTCACACATGGATACAATCGCTAACATTTTCTGTGATGCACGAGACATAAAATGATGTCAAACTGAGCCTACTGAATCATTCAAGGGATGGGAATCTCAGCCTCTTTTACTGCCAAATCCATATGACTACCCTTATCGTCATATCAGTCTCGTACTTTGTCAAAGAATGCAATGAATTCGAAAGAGACAAAAAACTTTACAAAAAAATGTGTATGCTATTCATTCTGGTGGAGTTTATAAATTCTTTACAGAACACTCGACTTTGTAGTCTATTCTACTTTGGGAAGCAAAATCCAAAGGAAAAAGCCTTTTAATTAAATACCGAGACAAAGTTTAAGGTAGCGTATTAAGAACTAACTGGGTAAATAATCCGACTTCTCTAAGTCCATATTGAAAATACCGAATTATAATAAAGGTAGAATCGTGGGATTCCACTTATATTACATTTCGGAATTTTTAGGCGGACACAAACACATTTAGCCTTAAGTTTAGAAGTTAAGACGCCAGCCGTAGAAAAAAATGCACACAAGGAAATACCAAATTTGATTACGCGAGATCCGGGAAAATACTACGTCGGATTTCAGCAGTAATAAGTCAGACCCGGAATTTTCCTCCCCAGCCTTCCTGTCCTGTTCCCTCAGCAAATCGAGGACCTCAAAGGAATACAAAACTAATACGATTTCTCCAGTTTCCCCATCTAGTGCCCTCCTTTCGCTCTCCACTGCGATTTTTCATCCCATACAATTCCCAGCCCGGATTAACTCTCTCCTCATCCCTCCCACAGTCCCTTCCCTCCCCAAACGAAACCTTCGATTCCTCTACCCTTATTCCATTTTTCCCTTCCTCAATTGAGCCTCCCCCTCCATTCTCCACTCCCTTCACTCCACCCATCTCAAACTTCCAACCTTTATTACTCCTCAACAGACGTCACATTCGCGTGCGGCGCAAGTATTTCAGCGCAGGAGAGCAAGAAGTGGAGAATTTTGGGATCGCACGGACCGACCTCTTAAGCTCACGAAGACCAGGAGGATGTAAGTCTTGACGCGGTCCCTCCACAGACAGTAGCGGAGGCAGAAGGTCCCATCATTAAGGTGCTAATAGCGCGACTTAGCGGCCACAAGTTCGCAGGGATTAGTCGCCATAATCCTTAAAATGTCACTGCGGTGAGAACAAAATTTTGAACTAGTCCAATGAAGCGGTCTCTTCGTATAAACGATGGATGAAATATTTTCAGATGCAGTAACGTTCACTTCTCCGATGTTTCAATACATGGTGAAAGTACTAACTCAGTTTGATGAGCTTCGACGGCTAACATTATTTTGCACTCACTCTTTACCACTGACACAGCGGGGCAATAGCACTAAGACGAAATGAATATATTCCTCCAAATTGCAACCGAGCTCAATGCTGCTAAATATAGGTGATCGATCAGGAACCAGTTTCCTATCGCAGCAAGTCGTTGCCCTTCAACTTGGTGCCATCGTGGTTATTCTAGATACATTTTCCAACTAAATTTTAATTGTAATCTTTATTGTTCCATTTATTTATAGTTTTAGGAATTATTGATGGTTGATAATTGTAACAAATTGAATTCTGCTCGATAGGATCGATTTTCAAGCACAGACCTAAACATAACATTATCATAGGTTTTCCACCAAATTAATTTTAGATTACTGAATACAATTCCGATACTTTTCCTGAGCGAAGTGCCTCCAAATCCTAGGTACCTACCTTCATATCGTTATCTTCCCCTCAACTACGTTCCAATTTTCATAATTAAACTCTATACATATATTGCATTTTTGCTGTAGCTGATAGAAGTTCTCTCTAATTGCAATGAAAATTAATTATTAACCATTATACCCCTTGATTTTCCCTTTCGTTTCACTTTGAAACTAAATTCCAGACGTTTACAAAGAAAGACTCACTCGATTTCCCTCTACATGACATGTCGCAAATCCTTGCGGCATGGCTTTCTGGGGAAGGAAAAACATTATTCTGCTATCTCACCGCACAGGCTTATTTTTTTCCTAGCTCTCGCCCCCGCACAATTCTAGCGTCTCCATCCAAACCAGCCGAATACATGCCCAATACGTCATAAGGGTCATCCTTCCCTTATACTTCAAACATCATTCCGTCGGATTCTTCCCGTTCCTTCCAATCTATCCCCTTTGTCCTGCCGGGTTGAATATAAAGCAGAAAGCGATCGTTCTATTCCAAACACTCTGCCAGTCAAGGCGTGAGGTTTTCTGAAAGGCCGGGGGGGGGGGAGAAAAGATGGAGGGTACTGGAGAAAGGGTGATGTCCCTATCCATTCCACTTGTCCATCTTCCACTGACCCAATGCCCCTTACGTTGATATTTTACACTGGGAAAGAGGTTTCCTGAAAAGGGAATCGAGGAACGGACTTTCCAGTTTTAGAGACAATGTGCTGATTGGGGCATAGTAAGAGGGTTCGCTGTACAAATCCCGATAAAGAACCATTTTTCCTTGAGAGATTTCCAACGCATACTTTGCAATTCATCGCAGAAAGGGCTATTGAAAAATTGTACACTTTACATACCCCTCGATGACCCAAGACTGAAAAACAACTCATTGTAAAAAGATAACGTTTTTTTCAACATGCAACATTGCTATAATTTGGAAATTAGATCACCCAGTGGAGTAACTAACAAAGTTATAAGACAACTCATTCCGTTCGCAGGTATTTCGCCGTCATCAGCACATCAAAATAGCGTCCTTTCATTCACGTCAAGGTGAGAACGAACTCATTTTTCGTATTCCGATCCACATCGAAAGCGTCATGGGGTTTCTGTAATTGAGTTAACAAGAGTATATACTGGCAAGGTTCTCAATGGACTATGGTTTTGAATCCGAATTCAGCGGAAATTTTGCAGTTGAATGCTGAACCATACTTAACTGTCATGTGAACAGACGCAATAGAAATAAGTGTATTTAGAACTTCAAACATATCGTCGGGACATCCACCATCTGACTCTTCGTACATTTCGTTAAGAAGAGGATTAGTGCTAAGCAGAGGTTCCTCCTCGATCCCATTCCCCAGATAATCCTTAATTTGCCTTTATATTGACAAATCCCCCAGATCTCCTTTCGCGAGGGAGGGGAAGGGTCGAGCTTAGCTAAGCGTTCAGTCAAGAGAACTGGCTTGTTAATTAGTTTACTCCACGATACCCAATCCTTACCACCTCTTTTGGCTTGTTATGTTACTGCATTGCTTCACACAGGATCACTTGTTTGTTGAACTCGTGGTGCGAATGGACTAAGCTGTCGCTAATATCTACGTGCTGCCTGCAATATCCATACCAAAATATCACCTTATGAAAAATATAGCCCTTTACGTAATAAACGATCCTCAATGTTTCAAAGTAAGCCGTGTCGACAGGAAGAGTTTGAAAAATAATTTGAAAAGCCAATCGATAGGACATCGTCAATTCGCACAATCTCTTCACCATCGCCGCCTTTATCCCACGGCCCATTCTCTTCCACATCCTTTCCCCCTTCATCGTGCCCACCGTCCCGGAGTCCCTTTGTCTATTTTCCTTCCGCCATTCCAATCCTTCCCACTCTCCACCGTCCATGCCTCGCAATCGTGTTCCGCAAGTGTACGCACCGTCGCCGTGGACCAAAGAATGACGCCCAAGCGCCCTAATGGGATTTTCACTGGAGTTTTTGTTTTGCTAAAATTATCCCTTTGGACGATTTTCAGCTGACAGGTTCCAGAGGACAATAAACAAGAGCGGTCACTCTTTGAAGTGAGTTTACACTGGGGTATTTCACCAGAAAGGAAGGGAGCCAGCACACGACAATGGCGAAAGAAAATGGAAGGTAGAAACCGAGATAATTACAGCAATAATGCCGCTGATTCTAGGACTTTACTAGCACAAATTCACATTTAAAAGGGGCAGAAAAGGTGTACAATTGAATCCAATGTTTTCAATGTAAAATGCATAGACTCGCACATGAAAATACGCCTTTTTAGAGGATACTAAAAGAATAAGAATTCTGTAACAACTATGTTTGTAACATGCTGCTTTGTATGAATATTATGGAACCTTCTGAGAAGCCATGTGGATTAGAGGGACCAAGGATTTATATATGCAATAAAATTATCATGTAATAATTATTCAATAATTCAAATCCCTCACAAGTATCTCAAATTAGCAGTTAAAATGAATAAAATCGACTTCTTTGAAAGATGAATCTCTTTTATACCGCAAAAACCAGGGATAAGTACTAAGTATATAACGTACTCTTCTGTACATTTCGAAACATCATTCCTAACACAAATAGCATAATAATAGGTCGCAGGCTACATATATATATTCTAAACAAACATAATTTCATTCCACGGCTGTACAAAATTTTAACAAAGAGCAATAGTTCAAGATAAATTGCTGGCTTAACAGACTCTAGGCACGACTGTTATGACTTTAATTTGAGCGCGCGGGGAACTACACGAGAAAACAAATAATTGTCCCAAGCGATCATGAGGAAAAACTCTTGCAGTCGTCCATGACATGCATTCACTATGCTCGCGTAAATACCTCGGTGCATGTTTAGATGCAGGCGAGCGGCCTAAAGGGAAATGAAATTTTTAAATGGTAGCGCCTCGACCTGGAGATACATTTCAGAACGCTGAGCACACACGTTCGTCCACGAGTGTGATCCTCGTGCCTCGCGTGACCTTTTTATGGTCAATATCCTTCCTGACAAACGTAATGCAAGAGAAACAATTTCCAATATCGCTCGACTAGAAAATATGAACGATACGCATCGAAAGACTAAAGAAATTTTCATTCCTAAACCATATGCCGCGAATAAATCATACATGAAGCGAGAGAGCCAAGAGGACAATATTCTAACTGACCAATAAACTTACTCTTTGGCTGGCGCGACGAAGATAGAATATAACTCATAAAAACGAGTATAAGGGACCTATCCGGCGTGGAACTCTCCCACTTTCACATCGGACAACATTCCTTGTACTCCCTTAGGCGAGGGTTGTACAAGGGAGGAACACCCCTAATGCGTCTGCATGACTATTTTTACCCTATTAAGGTAAACAGAAAAGCGGCGAGCGGCGCAGTCACATACATATATTTTTCACGGACACCCGTCATGGATGCATTTTTAACACTCGATGTATCTTGGCGAGCCCGCTGTCGCTCCCGAGCGCGCTCCGCTAAAGTGACAGGCAGGTACGAAAAAACAGATGTGCTGCCTAGGGGCAGATAACACATGGGCCGGCTGGGATGGGAGTGGAGGAGAGGGTCCGCTGTCGGTGGAAGGGGGAGAGTATGAGTGGTGGGGCGGTGTTGTAGCCGAAGGAGTACTGGGGTAGAGAGGAGACGAGCTCTCGCAGGCGGTGGGGTGAAAAAATAAACAAGGGAGAGTACGGCAGAGCAAAAGGGGTGGGGTATTTACACCCACGGACATGCTGCCCCATAAGAGAATGCGCTCATAACAACGGCCGGTGGTTAACGGGCGATAAGACAGTATGCGGTCGGGGTGAAATGTAAAAAAAAAAGGACGGAAAAAACGTATTTCTGCTCAAACATTTCCGTGCGATGGAATCCAAAGCTATACTCAATGGGCGTGATTAGCTCGGATTCCATTTCTCACTCGAATACTCGCTGATAGTTTAGCGCACATGAATCAATGATCTGGATAAAAAAATGAAGGCTTCAAGGCGCGCTCATAAACTCCGAAGTAATTCAAAAATAAAAAATAAAAGCCATTACAGCAACCAGATAAGAAATAAAAAATGCAATAGCGTTCCGCAAATATAAAAACTGTAGAAATTAACTCCCTATAGCTCGGTACGTTCTGTTCGCCGAGCGTGAAATGAAATTTAGGACCAAATTACTCAACAGGGCGATTCAAATCGAGCGTTGCATTTACAGAAGCCGATTTAGTTTTACTTCAACACTCATACTCGTTCCATTCCGAATAATGTAGACCCAAAGTAAAATATCTCTTTTCCTACGAAAGCGTAACCATTCATGATACGATATGTTAATTAGGCTCAATTTATTTTTGAATTTCATCGTCATTTATGGAAAAAAATCCGTTCCGTATTAAAATCAATAAAATCATTGCCTACAATCTGCACAGTGTGCTCCCCGTACGTAACGATATTACATATTTCCAAAAAGAGGAGCTCAGAATCTCCACGTGCATTATTTTCATGAAATGATGGTATAAAATCAAATGAGCTATTACATGCATGTCTACGGTTATATTGTAAAAGGGGACAGTTATAACGATAGGGCACGATAAAAAATTCATGCCTAAATTCCATAACGATTAAACCAATATTCTTCTAAACAAAACTTTTTCTTCGCTGATAGGTGGTCACTTAAAATGTCTACATGGAACAATGAATTTAACAGTGTATATGAGTCACAGTAAAACAAAGAAAGGCATATATTCGCGGGAAACTAAAACCGTGGATCACGAAATGAATTTAAAAATCAATCACGGCTTCACGGGCAGTCGCATTTAATTAATGATGAGTCCTAGGGAGGTCAAGTGGACGGAAAACGCGATTAATCAGAGAGGAGCGACACCGTATAAGCCGCAAGATAAAAATATTAATAAGTCCAGACGAGTAAAATCTCGTCGAAACACAACGTCGTTCGCTCATGCGACGTCGCATTCCCTTTGTCGTGTTTTTGTGTGTCAAAAATGCCTCGTGGGTGGAAGCAAACTGTTAGGGTGTCTCTAAAAAGCGTTTAGTGAGAGACTGCAATCATTTTTCACATGTCACGTACTGGGACTGAGTGGGGGTTCTTGGCCCCGGGAGAGAGACCGAACGGATGATGGGACGATGGTGGGAGGAATGGGACTTAAAAAGGTTTTGCCTTCCCAGCACGAAGAGAAGCGGCGGCGGCGGGCCCTTGCGGAGCTGATAGAGGAGAGGGTTCTTTTTTTACCAAATCCATTTGTACGAGAGTGTCGGGAGGGCACGTTTTCGAAAAATCGCCCGCGTGTACATGAATCGAAAGGGCATGGAATGGTGCATTCCAGCAATTCTCTCCTCCTTCGGGTCGTTGAACCGATCCTTGTCATGTACCTTCAACTGTCAATTCTGGTCGAAAGGTCTCGTATTGCACGTCCTGTATGATTTCGAGAAGGTACACTTTCCATTAACATTTTACACGATTTTTTCACCAATGCTTTACGGTACAGCGCTCTTCTTAAGCGCATAAAACTCCATTGTGAAAAATCATAAAACACCGATCGAATTCCGAGGTTAATAATTACTAAAAATGTTAAAAAATAAAAATCATCCAAATGAAGTAGCAACGCTTAATTTTCACAAAATCGAGGCCTATAGAACATAAAAAATGGAGAAGGTAGGTAAATTTCCGATCAAAAAGCGTGAAAAAATGACATTTGTAGATAAAAGGATCCCAAATTACGGTACAGTTGGAGAGGACCTATGTTGGCCAAAGAGAAACAATTCTAACGTTATTAAAGAAATGGATAGGTTGACTCATTTTTTGTAAACAAAAATGCTTTGAGCTGGCAGCGCAAATGCAATAAAACATTAAAAGTTAAAAGGATGCTATATTGAGTAAAATATACGAATAGGGTGAAGAGCAAAAAATGCTACCTTAAGGCAAAATAATATCAAGTGCTTGAAGTTTACGCTCGGTTAGCTCTCGTGTGAACTCATCTTCAAGGAGAAGAATCAAAATGAGGTAGAAAAAAAAGAGCCATGGCCTACCATAACCCCTTTATAACAGAGCACACGTATGGCGAAGTTTGCATGAGACTCACCTGCAAAGATAAAAAAGGAAAAATTAATACGCATAAATATAGTCTGCCGTGACTGCGGAAATTCAGCAAGACATCGACAATTAAAACACCAAAGTAGAGATAAGAACTCGTGCATCTAAACAACTGTTTTTCAAACGTCCTTCATGGGTGACTTTTGACACGTATTACAATTTACTTTTAATTAGTTCAGCTACTTAATTACCCTGAGTGAAGCCATTATTTTATAGCGATGAATGAATGTGAGGATTATTAAACTAATCAGACATACGAAATACTTTGATACAGCATCATCCTTTTGATAAGGAAATTATTATGGGTCGATCAAGTTGATTACTGACCAGAAGATACATCGTAAAAACAATGTAAACACCTCAGACCAATTATCTAAAATATACGTTATCAAAATACACGTCAATTTACCTAATCACCTTTGACTAAATTTTTGAAAACTATCATTAAAACTCCGAGATGACATGCTATATAAAAACAACTGATAAATATTTTGCCATAACATTAAAAAGAAAAGTTTGAAAGTATACTACAGGTACTACCACACTAAGCATAAAAATATAACCAACAATCAGGTGAATCGGGCCACCATATCCCACGTGGCCAGCATATCATTCGTTGGCCAAATCAATGATAAATATATGGAGACAAGCAACTCACGCAATGGCCGGTGAAGACCACGGAAGGAGGAAGGAAGATACACCGGTAGAGGCATAGGCCCTGAACCTCCGCTTCCTGGCAATGTTCCTACTTCGACAAACAGTTTCTGATTACAGCAATCCGCGCAATGCATAATCACACACGAAGATTCCGGAGATAACATGGGATGCGCCTAGTATTCCATTGCCTCAGAAAACATGCAACACTACAGCAAATACCGTTGATATGGCAGATACACGGCAGGGTGTGGACAAAATTTAACTTTTTGATACAGCAGCGCTACGATTACGGAGAGCAACTTAGATGGCACATTCGAATAGGACCAAAAGTGAATAAAAATGACAATAGAACATATTTGGCTGGAGTGGTGAATCGAAATATATCTTCGGTATAAATCCCAGCAAAATGTCCTTGCTGACTGAAATATGGAGGTTAAAGAGGTAGACGCCAATTCTAGCACCTTTTTGCGAACCCACATTTCAATATTCTTGGGGAAGATTATTAAAAGATGATCTAAATTTTGCACTCTTTAAAGATACAGACATGCTTCTGTTCGTAGGACTGAAGATTATACATTACCAACGATATTTTCATACACTTCCGCCAAATTAATCGGGGCCTTCAGTTTCTTTGGCATTAATATAATAGATTCAAGAGTTATCAAGTGTATCTTAACAAAAAATCCCATGAATAAATTAACAGAGCGAGTAAATGATCACAAACAAACCTTTCTCCTCATATTAGGACTAATAATTAACAATATCATTGACATCACAAATAAAATTACTAAAAGAATAAAACGAAACAAATAAGGATCTCCTTCTATAAAATCATTTCTATAAAAAATAACCATCACTAAAACATTACCTATAACAAAAACATACATATCCACATTAAATACGAAAAAACCACCAAAAAAGGGAGAAAAATTTGTAAAATGTGTTAGTTCCGAATCATACGGCCATTAAAGAAAGAGCTGTTGAGGATATAAAATGAAACGGAGCAATACAATTGGGCATATGCAATACCAAGGAGGGATCAGGTAGACCTCATAGGTGAGAAATACCAAACGACGCAAGCAGGTACTCACATATAGGTATACGTCATTCGACTGAAAATTTCGAAAGCTCTACTAAGACCAACTCATCTTTTTTTTGAGCAGCCGGTCGATACGGGATTGAACTAAGGAAGGATATAAGGAAAATCATAACAGCGTCCTGATTGTAAAAACAAGAAAAAACCTGTAAACGATAAAAAAGAACAATGCCCACAAATCGGCAGAAAATGCGCGGAAAAGAGAAAGCTGTGTGCTAAGAAGGGAAAGGGAACGCGTTAATATTGAAAAAGGACTGGAGAAAAAAAGAGGCCGAAAAGTAGACGGTGATGTAGTACAAACCGAACCACTTGCACGATTACACAATGCTAGAATACGGCATTGAAAGCAGAGAGACTGCGAGCGGAGGAAGAAAACGAGGAAAGCGTACGAGGGGCTGGCGAGGATATACAAAAAGCTGTAAAAACGATAATTCGAAATCATCGATGGCGGTTGGTTCAGGTTCGAACAGACCATATAAACGATTTTTTAAGCCAGGAGCTAGGGTGAATAAAATTAAAATGAAAGCGAGAAAAGAGGAAAAGTGGACTATGAGAAAGGGCGACGATATAAGACTTTCAATATGTGGGTGTGGAGGAAGATGAAAAAGATGCGTTGAAAGGAGAAGATGGCTAACGAGGTATGGATGAGAAAAGAAAGCTTTAGGATGAGTTCAGGAGGAGGCAGAGTGAGTGACTGGAAGAGATGACTAAAGACGATGAGCTGTAAAAGGCCGTGATACAGGGAAGGATGTTGGGCAAATAGGAAAGGAGAAGAAAAAGAATAGGGGTTACGGACGGGATGAAGAAGGTAAGACGTACGCCGAGATGAAGAGAGAAATAATAGAGAGTTATAAAACCTTACACTCGTGAAAATCAGGATAATTCTCTCTCGATTTCAACAAACAATACCTTCAACCAGCATATTAATTAAATAATAATCAGTTGAAATGGGGAAAGTCAAAAATGGGAAATGAAGGAGAATTGGCATGACAAAAAAGGTTCCAAATTCTACTCGAAAAAGTCTTAGATGAATTTCCTTAGGTTGGACACGACATGAGGGAAAATAGTGTATTCAAAAATCGATTTAATCAGATAATATCGATGAGAACTATTAAAAAAGTCACAAAGTTAGTAGGGGAGAAAAAAAGTATTTATAAACCACGCTGTCCCAAGGCTCCCGTTTCTTTTCGCGCCCGAAAACGTATTTCAAATTATATCGGAAACGAAATTTACTCGGTTTCTGACGCGGAGATCCAAAAGTATGAAAAAAAATTAAATCACATGGCTCTGACGGTATTCAATTTATTACTTTTCTAGAATCAGACCCACGCCAATAACGAAAAGGGAGTTGACGTGACGTTTGAAAAGCTGTTTCTGAATCATTCCGAATTTGAAAGGAAAAAAAACTTGGGATAACATATTCCACACTATTCCACAAGGGCATTGGCCTTTATTATGATATGAGAACAGCATCAAAGTGGGAATATATCATATTTTCCCCATTTACACGATCAAAAAATACCAGCAAATACATTGATGCAAATGTCCACACCTAGAGCATAAAGCCATTCGTTAAATATTGTTTTACTCTTTTTCAGCAAATTCTGCATAGGTTTATCTCATTTATATCTTTATAATTAATTTTGTGGCAATTAAATCAGCAAAGGATATTGCTCTTCAATAAAACGAGAAACTTCTAAACATGGGGTAACAATCATGACCCCAAGACGAACTACGGATGAGAAAATTTTAACGCTGAGTGCTGTTACCAAAACGATTACGATGCGTGACTAAAATTCCTCTTGCGATTTGGTTTTGAAAAAACTGACAGTACACAAAAACGTTCAACACTAGTATGATTAAGGTCACTTCACATGAAAGAGTAGAGCTAACCTTCTTTCAGGTTAGAAAATATGTAGCACAAAGTATATATAATTCATTTATTTATATCATAACTCAGTGGAATTTCAAGAAGAGCTGAATTATTTCGGTAAGAAGAGATGAATTATTTCAACAAATACCATTGTAAGAAGAGAAGTAGAGTATAATTCATGGTGTGAAATGAAAAAACCTTTCCGCAAAAAGCAGAGAAAAATGTTGCTCAACACTGATTCAATATAATGCTTAAACATATAAATACCAACGACTCCATTCAGAACTTTATTTTTTAATGCACAAAACTATTACAAATAAAAAGAGAAATTTTATGCTTGATGTGGTGGAAGGATTCCATCATAAATAAATTTTACTCGACCTAGGTTGATGATGATGAAGTACATCGAGACCTAGGCAGAGTAAAATTTATCTTAACTAGCATTACTTTCAATATTTATGACAAAATATTACTTTGAATACAACAGAAAATCAGACAATATCCACTTTAATTGTGAAGTAAGGATAAATTTATCTCATACTTCTTACACTACAATCTTCTCATACTATGTATGTTTTGCTGAAGTATTTTCATTTCTTTCATCATACTATTGAATGAATTAATAGCATCATTAACCATATTTAAAGACGCCAATAGATATGAAAATACTTAAAGATTTCGTAAATCATCCAAGCAAGTCACAACATGAGCAGGTTGCTTCTCAGGTTTTCTGAGGAAGATTTTACCACCACGCAGCCAAAGGTATTTGTAATTCTTGGCCTTCTTCAGTTCTCTCGCAGCATTGAAAAACTTGCGTCTTCCAGGGCACAGGGCCTCATTGACGTAAATAGGAGTATCTGACGGTGGTACTCCAACCAACGTCAAGTGGCGCGTGGAAAAATTTCTTTTTACCCTGCGGTTGGCTAAGATGTTGTCTCATTTGCACTGATGAACAACGCACATGTATGCCGCCAGAATCACCATTTGACTTTGGCTTAGATCGGTAGCACTGATCAATGTGACCGTCATCTAACTCAACACCCAAAGCAACACAGACACCACCAACTATTGCTTTCAAGTTTTCATTGGGACTTGACGGAATTCTATGGATTTCCAAACTATTAGAAAGTAAGCGCTGTTCAAGGTCAACCGAGCGGTTTAAAGACTCCTCAACCTGTAGTTTTAGAGTCAAATTCTCAGATTTTAATGATGATATTTCCTCAAAGCAGTCATCTAGCCTTTTTCCCTGAGACTCTATTAATTTAACGCTATCTTCTAATGTATCATACAATCTGCTGATTGTGTCACCAAGATTTTTTTCAGTCACTTTTAATTCACTTTTAATATCTTGGAACATAACATAAATATCTTGAAAGGATTTACCTTCAGATAGGCTCATGTCTGATCCAGTGTTTAACTTTTGCCTGTATGAAGAATTACACTCAATGCACCTCCAGGTTTGATCACTGTCTTCAATTCCTTTGATGTCATACTTGCTAAGTCGGGTTTCAAGACAGAAACCATGGAAGCACTGCTGACAGTCCCCACACTTAATGTAGTAGGTGTTGCGGGTAGACTTGCGGCAAACAAAACAATAACTCATAACGTAATTACAGGTAACACACTTCTTGTAGCTCAGTAAGAGTAGATTCACATATAACAAGTATGTAACACAATCACAGAAAGCCACGAACGGGAAACATAGCTAACAACGACTACGAGCATACGACTAGCAACGCATGACCTCGATTATTCCGCTCCGAGAGGGAACACATCCGCACTCAACGGAAGCAGACTAGCGACTGTGCAGCGGTTAATTATTTCGCTTTTTAAAACAACTTTAACTAAAGATAGAGAGGTGAAATTCATTTTATCAGATTTTGGACAGCATGATACTACTAAAATTAGTAGTATCATGCCCGAAAGAATGAATTTTCTCACTTTTTCAATCGAGTTTCATTTACGCATTTTCCTTGACAACCAAATAAACAAACAGAAATAAACATCGTAACCATTATTGATGACTCCTAAATGGAATAAATATAATAATTCTTGGTCATATACAAATCCACTCAGGGCTACAAGTTCATTTTGATTGTGATTATCATTAAATCAAATCTTAATTAAAGATAATGAAATTCTGAAGAACTACTCAACAAGTAAGTACTCGAATTATGTACTAAACTATAATGTTCTTTTAGCCTGGCTGTGCTTTTCGTGGCGATTCCTAGGGATTAATCCGTATTACATGTACTGTAACGATTTCTCGCCATTCAATACATAAAAGAGATCCAGAGATACTATCTCTATTCTTAATTTAAGTTTTTTATTTTAAGGATTTCATTTTATTCTTTGTCTGTGCTTCTGTAATTTATGCCAATCTACAGTGTCAATCTCATCGTACTAAAATTTTGCAGACTAATAGTTCAAGGCAGGAGGAAAATTGTAGGCTATTTTAAAAAGAACTCAGGGTCATAAAAGGTCCCAAAAAGGGCCCTTCGGTGGTATACGCTACGTATTGGGTTTTGTGCAGTGGTTTCATTTTTTTCTTTTTTAAAATGTCTTGCAATCAAGATAGAGGGTTGAAATTTCTTTTACAAATGGCTGAATGAATAAAATTTTTAATTTTTTCAATCAAATATCTTTTCCACCACGGAGTTAACTAAAAGTCATGTTGTTATCTGAAAAATCTCACATTTTTCTCTGAAATCAGCAAATAAAATTTCTCCTTAAAAACCAGAGTTTTGAATTTCAAAGAATATTCTCTAACATTTAAACATCACGTCTTCCTGCAGGCCCATGTTAGCACGTAGAAAGAAAATCTGAATAAGAAGGGCCCAGAACCCAAGGGCACCATGATAATAGATTGCTTCGGGGGGCACAAAACGGTCAGCGTGTCTCCTACAACGAACACAACGTACAAGATAGGTTACGAACTCCTCAAGTGACCTCACTGACAGTATTCGTCATGCTTTTTGGTTATCTTATCAAATTAGTGCAATGCTGTTTACACCCGTTGAATTTCAACGGGTACCTTCCGCTAGTTGAAAATAAATTTGATTACTCACGATATTTTGATACCAGGATTATAGATGATGTCTCCAACTTAAACACAGTACAGCTATGTTAGCATATAAGAAGAGAGAGGTATTCTACACTATCACCGATTTTATCTTTGGCATTACTTTAATTGCAGATGCATATTCAAACTATTTTTATTTGAAGTAAAAGTGATTATTTTCAATGCATGCTTTTCATAAAAAAACAAAATCAACAGTCGTTCAGGCAAAGCGCCTATTGGAACTCAGGACGTCTGGCGTAGTAACGTCAAAAATGGAACCTATTCAGAACAATCCAAAAGAAGGAAAGGAGAAACAACGCTGGGAACTCAACTGGGATGCTCTTGAAAAAAGCACTGATGATCAAACGCTCTCCGACGGAGTCCTTCAAAACACAGTGAGCAACGGAAAGAAGGCAGAAGCTAGAAAAACAAGCGTCACAACACGTATTACTGACTCCAGTCTAGAGAGCAGAATTTTATTTTCTGGGGCAGAGTCGCCGGAAGCAGGACCTACCTCGGCACGTGACACCGGGCGACCCTGCGCTCTAAAGGAGCAGATGAGACAAGGGCGCCGCGAGAAACAGTAAAACCGTAAAGATACGGATGGCGGAGTCTAGGAACTCCTGGTAATCGGGAGCACTAGGATTTCAGAAAGCAGAGGAAAGTTGGACGTAGGAATAGTTATAAAAATGGTCCGCAAATAGCCATCAAAAGGCCCTTTTCTTCTATGAGCAAAATACTAGTGCGCACTAGTTCGCGACATGCCTCCAGCTAAAGGACGTGACATGACAGTCCAGATAATGGGGATCATTCTACAACCCAATCCTTAGTCCTCTTCCACACACTCTCTACGTTCACTTACATTCTTCACCCTATTCACTTCCTTCCGCGTTCCTTGCCGTCTGCATTTGCCCTCTCAAATTCTATTCCGACCCCTTCCGCAAGCGGCACGAACGTCAATTATTTTTATTCCCATGCCTCCAACCTCATCCCCGGCATCCCCCCCACTACCACGTACCCTAACCCTAACTCGAAATGGACAGAAAAAATAAAATATTCTCCACCCTGACCTAAATTCACCCTCGGAACGATCCACCCCCGTGGATTCAATGCCTTTTCGGCTCACACTGCTCCAACCCCCTTCTTCCCAACATCTCTTACCCCCGGCTGATGACGAATATCCCGACGACCCGTCGGGAACAGCGGATGAAAATGAAAGCAGGGATGGAATGGATAAAAGGAGATTGCAGGGGAAATAGGGAAGAATGGAAAGCGGAAAGCTGGAATCCTTAGGATACCTTTAAAATGTGCATTCTCGTAGGGACAAAAATTGTAAAACACAGTACAATGGGAAAAAACACAATATTCTTCACATTATGGAGCCAAGAATCATAAAATAAACAAACTCAATATTTACAGAAAAAATTGAAATTGCCTCGCCATAAAACCATGTTCAAAAGAAACCATACTTTTGATGAAATTATTAAATCTTCTTTAACAGTGCATGGTATAAACAATGGCAAATGTGCAATTCGAGATAAAAGTAAACATGTTATCAGACTATTAAAATATTCTCCTTAGAATAAAAATGTCCATGCGATGGCATCACATAAATCTAGGATATTCAAAAAATACACGAATGAAATGAGTTTAAAATATTACAGATGGCTTGGCCTGGACTTAGAAAAACAAGTTTATACAAGCTGTCTTAATAGCATAGGATATGGTGACATTAAAAGGAGGAAAATGGAACAAACAACTGGAAATAACTGGGAATAACTTTGGCATTACATCAGCTTCAGTAATGTTAGAGGAAAAAACAGAGAAAGTTTAGAAATACAATTGAAAGTCGGTAAAAATATTTTCATGAATTATAGGCATGAAATATTGAACTAAACTCTCAAAAGCAGAAGCAGCAACAATGTCCGTTGAAAAATTCTTCTATAGAAAACAGTAATTTATTTCAGGAAATAAATCAAATGTCGAGCCCTCACCCATATGATGAACCTATATTTTAAAAATTCTATTAATTTTCAAATCAAGTAATTAATTTTTCTACAGGTATATTAAAAACTTTCTGTATTCTACAACCAAAACTAGGATATAAGAAAACCCGAGATAACATATTCTAATAAAAGAATAAAACTTTAATCCTAAGTTTGGAATTGGATATTTCAGAGGTGCTAATATCTCCTCTATTTTTTCCCAATATAAATGCATTTCTTCAAAGAAACTAGATTTTTATGCCGCTATCACCAGGGGTGATTTGAAAACTCAGTACAATGGCCACGACAGTTGTCCACAGTCCAGGCAGACAAGTTAAATGTTCATTATCACGTCGAATACATAATAGCTACACAACCAAAGTAAGACTACAAAACTCATCGTTATTAGGAGGTAATTAGCTCAAGAACAAAGAACCTCAAGAAGCGTCAACAGCACTGTATAAAATATACCGAGGTATAGTAAAAATAAAGTCAAGAGAATTGAAAACATTTTTAGGAGCTGAAATATTGAAACGCTTCGCGAAGCTCGTGCCGCAGCCTAGGGGACGGCGCGGCCTCGAGAAAATTCACTACCTTTGAAACTTCATTAATTCGAGATCGTTTCCGTTAAAAATTTTACCTTGAGACTCGATCAGACGCCTGAATAAGCGATATGCACCACTCGACGGTAGCGCAAACAATGGGATGGATATTCGTCACTCCCCAGAGTGAACTCATCTGGGGTAAAGATTAAGACAAATCCCACTCTCGAACCAAGGTTTTCCCTTTATAAATACGACGGCGTCTTTCCCTTCCTCCAACTCTTCCCTCCCCACGGTCGCTTCCGTCTAATCCACATTTAATCCACCCCCACGATGAGGACGTTGACGGTTGCCTCCAACCCCCCCGCCCTCGCTCCCCCGCCTCCAACCCCAACGATTGAAATGCTTCGCCGGAAAAGGACGAGCTCAAGCGCTCTCTGGCATCAGCCCTTTCAAACCAGAACAAGTGAGCACCGGAATGAGACCGTGGCGGAATATCCGCGACAAAATCCGCCTTCCGCGCTCAATCTCTCATTCCTCACCATCCGAGTCGCTCATCTCTTGAAATCAACGTACGCGAAGGAAGTTTTAACGGTCGGCAGAAGCTTAATTTGGATAGCGGCAGTTTCTCAATATGTTTCTAATCACGTTCCTTCGCCACTAATGAAGTGAATGGAAGCGGCGAGGACGAGAACGGAAAATTCTTCAACGGGACTGGTGCGGAAGCATCTCGTTAATGAGTGAGAAACGACAAGGATATGATAACGCTCAAAACTCACCCGGACTTTGGCAAATAATTGACGCTCGTATATAATATAATCAACAATTCGGACTTGGGGAAAAATATTTTGGAAACTAAGTATCAATGCGATATAATGTACAGCACAAAAACATGACATCGGTTAGTTTATAGGTAGAGCCTCCATTTTGTAGAGGTCATTTCAATTGCTTTACCTGCAGTCTTTCGGACACCAGTTACCATCTCCGCATGGAAAATAACCATAATAGGATTCACACAAGCAATACAAAAGAAGTCTAAATGGATTTTTCCCTAAGAATAGAGCTAAAAATAGTTTTAGAACAATTTTAGAAGTTCACTTTTGTTCACCAATTATCAAACTTCATGGCCACCTTTAGGAAATAAAACCACAATGAAAGCAATAATGAAGAGGGTACCATAAAGGTACAACTACCTATGGACACAAAGGATTGAGTGTACCAGGAACACTCTACACGCGTATATATGAAGAAATAAACCGAGCATTGCGAATGGAGTGCTGCAGCAAACGAATCAAAAAACTGATAGTAGCTCATGACGAATGGAATTCTAGTAAAATATTTTCCCTAAGCTAAATTAAGCGTACTGACTATGGGTGGCTAAATAGATAACCACAGACAGTGTGATTTAAGTGTCTATATAATAAACCTGTAACTTCTTTTGTGGTAAGATGGTCGCGGGTGGTTTTAAGTTTTTACATCTAAACTTACATAAAACGGTAGATCACCTATAACGGGGGTGGGCGGCGAACGTTTTGGCGATTTAGTGCCAAAGTTTATGAAATAAGAGTATACTCGCTAGAATCGCGTGCCAACCCATCGAGTGAGATAGAGGTATCCCTTAGCGCCCTCCCAGCTCCGCGTGCCATAGGTTCGCCACCCCCGACCTATAATAATTATATCCGAGAGGAACGCGTAACGAGATGAGCAGATAAATTCTCTACGAATGGTCCTGGAAGAGCAAGAGCAACCGGAAGGTGCTCTTTAATTACTTTGGCGGAGAGAGAGAGAAATTCGAGAGGGAAAAGTTCCATGGGAAAGAATGGAGGGGCGCGTCTAGCGGAGTGGAACAGTTCAGTTTCCGTCCAAGGGAAGAGGAATCGACTATCGATCTTCGGATCAAGGGGAACTAATGCACCGGGGCAGTGAGAAATTTCACATTGGAAGAATAAAGGACATCGGACAACAGGAGAAATAAAAAGAGAGATGTGGGGCACGGAGCGTACGATGGACCTCTAGGAATAAAAAAAGCAGACAACGTGCGATTTCAGACGAAATATTCCCATCACTGGAATAAATTGCATACGGAGTAGGTATCTACGGCATAAAAAACGTTAGGGTCACTGCAGAGCCGGTAAAAGATAAAAAATTCATTTTATATATACGAATTCAAGTCACGAGGTCCAAAAGAAGATAATGCAGCCCTCTGAAGCCGAGTAGAGACGCGCAAGCCGTGTACCTATTCAGATTCAATGAAATGAGAAAGCCATTACGACTTGCACTAACTAGATGTAAAAGAATGCATGTAAAATATTGACGTTCAACGCGTGGGAGAAAATGTTATTGAATGGAGAAAGTGTTATTTATTCATTTATTTCAAAGGAGGGTAGGTAAAAATGCAGTAGGAAAATACCAGTGCTTTGGCAAAAAAGTGATAATAATGAGTTCAAGAAATAGAACCCAGATTAAAGAACGTACTGGGTGAGGTATATATCTATCCTCAAGTATGTCACTGAATTACATACCACAATACCATTTTAGCTACAGCAGAGAAACAGGAATCTCCTGATATACTACTCCGTAAACAAATTGCAATTTCCTAATAATGAAGTCACTTGGTTCTTTCATCACTGGTTACATTAGTAAATGGTAGGTGGAGATATTTGGCAGGTATACAAAACCGTAGCGTTTACATCATAAATAGTCAGCGCATTGAGTAAAATAACGTGCGTGTCGCGTCGGGGTGGAATTCGGTATTCTGGTGCAAGTTGTTGGATTCTGCTGGCTCTTTCCATGCCTTTATTTTCAGCCATTCACCATTTACTAAAAACTTCCGAGGGTTAGAGTTATTTGATGCTTAGAGATAGAGATTGTACCCGACACAAGTTCTAAAGAGAACTTCCACAAGCACAGAGTAAAAATTACGACTGCATGTGACAAATATTCCTCTCCTAATAATGAATAATATCCCTTTAAAGATTATTTTGAACTTTAAAATCCTTTTAATGAGAAGAAAGCTTTTCGCATATATGCTCATAACAACTAAATTGAATAATGGAAAGAATTATCAGAGCACATGTAGCAAAACTTTCATTCATCTTCAAACAATGAAATACCAGAGATATTTGGACAAGCAAGAATAAGCGACATCGTGATAAAAACATGCAAAAGCTAAAAAAGAAGAAACTGGAATAACCAGACAGGAGTGCCGCACTCAAACACAGAGTGCATTGCATACCTATTAATAAACACAATGTCGTATGTGTTATGCAGGTATATGATATTAAATAACAATACTTAATCGATCGATTCCGATCTAATATGAATAAATGAAAAAAACGAAAAGACAAGATTCTCAAAGAGAAAGTTCGAATTTTATTTTCATTGAAACGTTAAATTAGATTAATGGATGTGGCTATGATATCTTAGCAAAAGATGGCCTCATAATCTCTCACAATAGCGGAAAGAATTTCCGCGTGATGAAAACGAGTCTACAGTTTTAAAACCTTTGAGAAAATAATCAACTCATACTTCATAGTGATAATAAATTCTCTAGCATAAAAGGTATCAATGACAATGCACATATAGATTAGCTGCTAAAAGCATCATGTTATCAATGTACTATGATTTCTGAAGCTAAGGTATTTTATTACATAATATAAAATATACTTCAGCTAAAAAGGATAGAAGCACTGGACCACCTACTATATTCTGCAGCCACAACGGCTCTACATAAAATTATTAAAAAAAAATAAAACTAGCTAACTAGCTAAAAAGGTCCCATAATTCAAATTTTTACACACTAGTAGCTCGCTCATGTAATGAGTTTTGTGACTGCTATGCTGAGTCAATGCATTCTCTTTTATTTCATCAAAAGCCATGTTTTGAAAGTAATAACATTGCCTCAAGGTAAAGTACATATTCTAGAGCTACAAATGTAAAATCCACCATAATTAGGTCTTTAGTTTATTTAGTCTAGTCTATTTAGTTTAGTTTAATTAGTCTAGGTAAAAAAGAAGACCAGAGAGTACTCCAGAGTGAGAAATTCGCACTGCAAGGTCACAAGGGAACTTTTAGCGTAAAGGCCATCCTTCCTCTTTAGCAGTGAGCGGGAGACTTGCGGGCAGAATTGGACACGTAAAAAAGGAAAAAAATGTGTTTAGAGAACGAACAAGAAAGGTATATGCCTTTGTTTCGGACTTTATTAAATATAGAAAGCGCTAGAGTGGTGACAGAAAATACGTGGTCGGAATGTAACGGTGTAAGTTCACGGATCCGAGGAAAAGGATTTATAGACTCGGAGATGGATCCTTCCATTTTAAATCCCTGCGAGTGAGCTGAAAGCAGAGGTGTAAGTTAAGGTCAACGTACAATACAGGCTCTGATAAAAAGATGACTCTGAAAGGACCAACAAATTATACAAAAGTTATGAAAAATTATTCTGACATGGCTCGCGCAGTGTTAAGAAAGAAGTACTTCTTTGATGTACACACACAAGCTTCCGACCGCCCTTAGTGGTCCCTAAAGTCAATCATAGATGCAAAAACAAATAAAAATTATCGCTGCCGCTGTAATGTAGGACAGTTAAAATAAAATCGTAAGTACCGATTGATAAAAAGAGCAAAAAAGGAGTCCCTTTTCATTAATCCCTCTTTTATCCTATAGAACAGATTTAATAAAACCAATAGACCCTCAAATCTCTAGTTATTCCTTTAATTGAATTATCTGAGGTCGTAATCAATACTAAATTCCTATGAAGACAATTGTCACTAATAACAATACTGACATTATTTCCTCATGTAGGATTCTAAAGAGGGTAAAATAAAAGCATTTGGAGCTCTTTTTCAAAAGACAAATTCCTCAAAGCGAGTGCAACTAAGGAAAAGATGGCTCTATTCTTTGATTTCGATTATTCAGGCCCTTTACATTTCTCATCTTTAGCTCCTCTGAGAACAAAAATGAGTCCTTACTCGCTTAATGATCGTAGATTCATAAATAATAAAGCAGAAAAATTAGATACAATAATGGTATAATAAAGATGCTTTAGAGATGATTTTCATCTCAAGGAATGCGAAAAATTTCTGGTATTAAAAATAAGAGGCTACGCTAAATTAATGATTAAAAAATCAAATAACATTAAAAAACAAAAGTGAAAGACATAGTCGTGGCGTAAATAAAGACAATGTGAAAAAGATCTACATTTAGATTCTGAGCCTTATTTAGAATTCAATACGCATTTGTATGGCCTTTTGCAGCAACAGCTTACCTTAAATGAGTTTACAATGGCAGAGAAAGGTCACATTATTATACGATAACTAACTATATACAGGTGCGGACCGATGGGGGGGGGGGCTAAGGGGGCTACAGCCCCCCCTCCATTGGGTCGAACACACTAGATAAAATCGAAATTATCTCCCGAACCCCCCTTCGGCTGGGGGGTATTCCCCTCAGACCCCCGGTTTGTCCCCCACTTGGGCCAAACCTAGATCCGCCACTGACTATAGATAAATATGAAAAGGGAATCGCATTGTTACCACCCTCGATGACTTCGAGAACTAACGTTTTCTGAGCACCCAAAATCTCATACGTCAAATGATGACAGAGCCTAACAGAAAAAAACTCCAAGAAAACTTTTATTCCGTCACAAAAATTTACCGTCGCTACACAGCATTAAGTAAACACTCACCAAAGACCTGATAAGAATATTTATCCAACGTTTTTACTTCTCAAATGCGAATGAAGAGTTTTCATGCAATAAGCTTGACAGAACTAAAAAATTGGAAACAACCATTTACGCCTGCCGCTCGAGATACAATATGTTCGGAGGAGCGTAAACTTTCTGAGGACTCACGATCCATTCTATGCAGCTGCGTGAAAGGTAATCTTAGAGCAGTACTTCATCATTCAGAAAGGACGTAATTCGTGGATAACCTAGCGCCTTTGGTGAAAAACAGGCTTATGCCGACGCTGGGGTTCTCGCCACCCGCACACAATTCCCCAAAGTCCCTTAAACAACATATCCAGCAATCACATAAGACGCAAATGATCTCTGGAGACCTCGGCCATTTCTCCAGATAACAGACTTACCATGGGAGAAAAGCGTTACGTCACCATTTCCCATTTCAATGTAATGAGCTCAAAGAGAGAATGCATCACTCAGCATTACCACTGCTACTCAATCAATGAATTTGAATGAAGTGATTCTTCTATATTGTAAGATGAGGGCGGTTGTGTACTGCCGAAATATTAAAACCTGCGAGTCTCATTTTCTTTGTTTCCATGCTACTGGCCGACACTTTTGTGACGTCCTTTTATATGCTATTGTATTCACCACGCGTGATTTTTTTTATTGTTCTGATTCTTTATCAATCAAGCAACAAAAGTAAGCTTAATGTTAACGAATTTAACATACCTAACCGTGATTAAAACCTCGATTCTTCGCGGGGAAAGTTACAAACTGAGTACTTATTTAAGTGGGGGAGAGAATGGGGAGGAAAAGGGCGGGGGGTGGGTCAATGTCTTAAAAAATTAGAGATGGGGTCGGCATGATCGAAAAATAAAAATCCAAATGAAAAGGGACGAGGATGTGGCCGCCACAACAAGTGATCCACTCCTTCCTTCTCGGGGCTACATCAAAAGCAGAGAAAAGGACATTGGAGCGCAAGGAAGGGGAACAGGTTGGGATGCAAAGGGCTGCAGGTCTCTCCCCGCGGAGACGTTGGGCAGAGATGGAAGAAGAGAGGCAGAAAGGAGCCCAGACAAGGGCGCACAGAGAGGTCTCAAGGGAGAAAGGCTCGAGAACTACGGTGAGAGGGGCAGAAATAGGAGAAGACTGCTGTGAAGGGGCCGAGAAATCCCGACCTTGTGGATCCTCCACGAGTTCATCGCCTCACAAAAGGAAGTGTTGCTTGCCTTTTTTCCTCTTCTCCAAGCTTTCGACGGGACGAAGTAAAGGGTAAGACGAAGTTGGGGTTAGACAGGGACTTGATGCATCATTCCTGATACCCTATTAAGGCAATGGAGAATGATTCCGCGGGGTGTTTGTGATAAATAACGTAAGATAATGATGTAAATAGAGCGAGGGAGCATCTCCAGGTACTTATGGCCTGAAATGGATACGAAAACGTCGTATGCAATAAAGAAACAACGACGGGAAACACCGAAATACCAGATCACCGTCATCCGATTAAGATGATGCCTCACGACAATGCTTCTCTGGATTTTCTGGACAGTAATATATTGCACACAATTTATCAGGCAATGACTATGCTTGTACATTCATGTCGTCTTATAAATTCAAGTATGGAAAGAATTAGTAACGACCTTCCAAGAGCCATTTGGGAACAATAAACTGTGTAAGACACTTTGCTACTTTCTTGCACCGCATTACTAGCACACCAGTTGTAAATGAGACAGATGCATATCACACGTGAACGTGGCTATCTAGAACTTAGGCACACAAAACTGAGTGATGAGGAATATGTGCTGAATGAAAAAATATAAAGATTGTTATTACAATAATCTCAAATCCCTTCATAAAAACCCCAGCCTTCGCCAATGTTTCTGATTTTCAATTTCATGAAAACACTAAAAACTAAGATCACAGCCGAACATCGGACTCAAACGAATGAGTCTAATGTTACACACTCTAACTTATGAAGGGTAATAGCGTAAGAAAAAACCGCAGTGCCTGGGAACATGGGCCTCCTGAGTAGCACTCATTCCTTTGACTTCTTCCTTCATTTCAGACACCGACGGGCACCCAAAATAAAAAAATTAAACCGCCGAGATCCTTTGTTTAATTACTCTTTGAAACTGAAATTTAAAAAAAAAACAATTTCTGACATCCTGAAACATAACATAAGCCTAAAATTTCATTATTTAGTGTTAGTGGGAACTACTACAGCGTAAACTTGAATTTGAACCAAAAATGCATGAAGTTATTTTTCAATACGTCAAAATACTGGAGGAAAAACTTAACAGAAAAAAACGAGCTATTGTAACGCTAGCTATTTGAGCTGCAGTACGATAAGCCCAGCGGGAAATGAATAACAGAGGGAAGTAAACCGAGTTGATGCTGAGGCGGGGGCAAACAAATTTGTTACACACTCCTTTCAGCCGCTTCTACTCCAGCTTTACGTAAACAGAGATATTCCCTCTGGCAGCATATATTTTAACCGCTTTTGCTTTGAGAATACTGAAATTTCGGCACAGGGAAGTGGTAGTGACCATCCTTTTCATCGCAGTCGAGTGCACTGACATGAAAGGAGCACGGTGGTGGATTCACATCGGGATAGGCCGTGAGAGCAACGCTCATTCCAAAAGTTTTGCTTCTATTCTTCCTTCACTCCCTTCTCCATCAGCTGAAACTCCCAGCTCACAACCCTCGGCCCTGTCAACATTCAACGTGAGCGCATACTTGACGGCGCTCGACCCCATCCCCTCCCGTTCCCGCACTCAAACTTTCCGGGCGAGCGAAAATTGGCCGATAAAACGCGCGGCGCACCATTCATGGGATCGGCACGAAATTATTCCAAGTGGGACGGACAGGAGCCGAGGTTCTCGCTGCCCTCCATCAGCGAAGGGCTAGTGAACTTTGACGGCCGCGCCCGCACTCATTGCCGGCGCCGACGGGGGAGCGAGTGCTCTTATCCATCCAAGAAACCAGCTGTTGAGCAAATCCCATTATGAAATTATTCAACCTGTTTTGACGGCGTAGGAGAGGACGGCATAGATGTGTATTTCTTTGAGACGGATCCCCATGACGACAATATAACAACTACGACTAAATATTTCCCAAAAAAATTCTCCGTAAAGCATAGTTTTCCAAAACTACTAATAATCTCGGCTGAAGGATATTTATATTCCTCTTAGTTACGTCGCCAAGCCTTCGGACAGTTCCGCTCATAATTTCCCCAGTCGAAGAGAGCCTAGTATGACTTTATCTGAAGTTACTTTAAAACTCTTCGTATTTCTCCCTTCCTTCACTCCATAAAAAACTTTTAATCTTCTTCCACTCCTGACAATTATCATGTAATTCATCCTATTCTCGCCACATCACAACCACCTTCTCCGTGTGAAGGCAATAAAAAAATTAATGACTGAAAAGTAGCAGAACAGTACTTCACCAATAGATCAAACAAAAAAATGTAATATTTAATACAAGGGAATCTAATACTATTTCTGTATCAAATGCAAGGAGGTAAATTCTGACCTCTTTCATTGCTACCTTCACCTTATATACAATTGGAGTCATTAGAGTAGTAGCCAATGACATTACCAAGATGCCGATTGATGAGTCCTAATAAATAAACATTAAGTCAGACCACCACGATGACATAACCACGAAGAATGTTTTATATCACAAATGTGCCCAGCCATGACAGACTAATTTACCAGCACAGTAATGTTTATACAACTTCAGCAAAATGTCCTTTATTTTCCCCGACAATTTCTCCGCAAAACTCACTTTTCAAGATAGTTATAGCTAGAGATTAGTGGCCAATTATCCCTCATAAAATAATAACCCGCAGTTTCCTACTACAATCCATTTAATCCCCGAGTGTGATCTCTGTCATACAGTCAATACCACGCTCTCATGGTGAGCGAATCGCTTATTTTGCCTTTCGCTCTCTCACATTCCCCTCTTGAGCAATCTGTTAAGCGAAGTCAAACGTCTTTACAATGTGTCAAATAAGAATAAGTCTAACATTCTCAATGTTTGTTACTAACCGTAGAAGAAGCAAAGGTATTTGCCGAGCTTCAAAAGCCCTGGATCTATGAAAAGTGTTTGTCCACGACAAGATGTCAGCGTGGCGACGACACGCCAAATAAATCCTGTGTCAATGTGTCTTAAAGTGATTTCAGTGGAACTCTGCAGCGGCTGCACACTATGGTGAAAGAGATTCGTGAAGTACAAGCCTCAATTAAGGCATCAGTTTCTAATCTGCAAGGTTCAGTTGGTTTCTATACTCAACGCATCGATGAAATAAGTTATTCCCTATCCAAAATAACTGATACTCTAACAAATTTAACTTGCGACTATGAAAACTTGTAGAAGAAACTCCTTGATGTGGAATTTTTCCTCAGTTGCGCGGAACAGGAACGACCAAGTAACATAGAGGAGATTCATGGTATTCCTATTTCAGACCGTGAGGACAATGAGGTTCTCGTTTTCAAAGTGGGGACCGGTCTGGGAGTCAAAATTGGCCACAGCAAAATTGACAATTCTTACCGCATTCGACCTAAACGCTCATCAGACCCGACTCAGTCCCCGAAAAAATCCTCCATAGTAACTCGTTTCTTAAGTTCCCGCGTTGCTGCAGGACTCACTCAAGCTTAATGGAAGGAGCCTAGCTTCACATTAGGGGACTTATACATAGGCCTGGGTTCGAGTCACCATCGCATCTATGCCAATGAGTCACTCTCCCCAAAAAATAAAAGGATATACGCAGCTGCCAGGGACTTAGGGCCGTATGCCAATACGACCCGACATAGCTATCTTCCTCGATAAACATTATCAAGGGGTGGGATTTCTTTGAAGAGCCCCTTGTTTAGAATTTCAAGTCGCTGTGTAGTGGATCAGCTGCGCGATCGGTCCTTACATAGTGTCGGGTGCCCCGACCATCTTACTACTTAGACATGGCCGCCCGAATTCTTCTACTCTACAGCTCGATGATAAATTCGCATTCATCTATTTATGAATTAATCATTGCTCAAATGAACCATATTATAATTAATAGAAAAATATCAGAAACGTTCCTATATAGTCTTATATGCAGCGATTTTTTAAAGTAACCTTACATTTGTTTACAAGCCGATATGTCAAAGGAGTCTATGTATTTATATAGAATGTACTTATTTTATTAAGCATTTTACTGAGGCATTGTGATTCAATTCAATATTTAAATATAATTATACGAAAGTATTTTCGGGTTTACGTAGTGTGATTATATTTCTATTTGCTCATTGTCAACGAAGAATTTGGTTGCGTTAGCTCATAACAGCCTATGGAAGTCTTGTCTACATATGTATGAAATTAGAAATGAAACCTTACATTATTATTTCTCAATTAAACAGTGATAGCCTGAATTGGTTATACCACGATCTAATATTATCATAAAATGCAAACAAATCATTATGCCCAGTCGCGACAAAGACGATATAGTTGTTATGATTGCATGTTTACGTTTTCTGGCGATGATTCTCTTTAAACAAATTATTTTAATACGTAGGATGCGATTTTACAGTGTTACAAAATAATACTCGAATATCACGCATCTATTTCAATTTTTGTAGTGGTCGTAGTCAAAGTATTTGATCTGCCATAGTTTGTGTCAGCTGCTTGTGTTACAAACAGTTGCACATAGTTGCATTGTTGCATTGAATACAATCACTTCAATATATTAACAAGTGCTCCCAGACGACTTCAACGAGTTTATCCAATACATATTGGACATTCATCTCCTGTACGCGCTGAGGAGAAATTTAATTGATCGAAATAACCCTATGGAATTTTACTCTTAAAGAAGTAAGGCAAAAACCGCTATGCTTGGTTGCGAAATGAGCATGTGTTTAGTCGTGTAGAAGATGGTATCGAGCGGCTTTTCATTGTCTCTGAAGGAGATTTAAACAAACTATATTAGCACCAGGCACCCGATTACCTCCAAAAGTAAATGAGAATTCTCTCAGTAAGTCTCAGAGTGAACTGAAAATCTGCCTAAGAAACTGTCACTCTCTACTGTGCCACATCGACGAATTCAAACTTCATTTTGATTCCAATCCCACAGATACTATCCGTATGACTGAGACTTGGTTGAAACCAAGTATATCCGATGAAATGGTCAAACTTGACGTTTATTATCTACAGCGACGAGATTGAATTGCTTAAGTTGGTGGAGGGTAGGAGTCTTCGTCATTAATTAGCAGCATTTAGCAGTCCTTGCTACATCGGCATATACAAACGAGTCGATACCGGAATACATTGTAATAGAGATAGCCTTGGTAAATCTTTCAAAACTTATGTTGCAAACAACGTATCAATCAAAATCAAGCAAAAAACGTATCACCAAATCTATCAGATACTGAACATATATTTACAAAATTTAGCTCTACCTTTAAAAATACAAGAATTGTTGGAGACTTTAACGCTGACATGTTCCGTGTTAATGATTATAGTTCATTTCTATGTGACTGTATATGCTCAAATGATCTTCACATGCTTCATTCAAATGCTACTCATCACAACGATGGTAGGCACACGCTTCTTGATCTTTATATTGTTGACTCCCAATAAAATGTTTCCTCCTTTGATCAGTCATCATTTCCTTTTCATTAGGCTCATGATAAGATCACCCTAACATACCATTCACCGTATCTGCGACAATTCCATTTACAATTGATTTTACGACAAAAATATTTTTATATCGATAGTTTTAAGATAAAATTGCACGAAATCAACTGGAAAAACATGCTTGGTTCCACTAATGTTCACTCTTAATTGGAATGATTCATCTCATTGTTTACAACTTGCCTCGATCACCAGGCCAAGAAACGAACATTTGAGCTTAGAAGACCAATAGCTCCATGGATTACGTCAAAGTAAAGGAAACAAATGAAAGTGAGAGACGGACTGAGGATTACCTCCATTCGAACTAAAGATAGAGACATATACCAACTATTTGTGACGCGACGCAATCTCGTGAAGCACTTAGTGATTAAGGCCAAACAGCCTTAACCTACAACAGCCAGCATACCATAAACAGCCAACATACCATAATACAACTCTCTTACATCACAAATTCTAGACTTTCATTCTATGAAATGACTAAACACTTCGCAGCGAGTGGCCTTTCCGTGAAGAATGATTTAGATGACAACACCTCCAAAACATAGACGATTTTGTTCCGCTTGAAGAGAAAAATTTCTACTCTGATTATATTACCCCCGATGTATTGCAGAATGTTCTATTCAGTGCAAAATCAAATTCTGTAGGGACCGATGAAATTCCGGTAAAATAACTGAAAACCTCATCCGGACCAGTGATTCCCGCTCTACTTGACATTTTCAATGCGTCCCTAATGTCAAGTCCATCCATCGGTCGGAAGTCATCACTAATTCGACCCACCAATTAAATGAAATCTCCTACTTCACCGGGAGATTATCGTCCAATATCTACTCTTTCTGCCCCTTCTAATTATCTAGATTAAATAGTTTTAGCCAATCATAACGGATTTTAGCTAGGAAACTAACGGGCTTTCCCGAAAGCGTTCTTAGTTCATAACGCACTCGCTAATATTAGAATAACGTGATCGCTGCTAATCTCACGGGGCGAATTTATATACCGTCAAATGGTCTGAAGTCGGACACTTTTATTGGTAATTCTTATGTCACGAGCTTCTTTATCAAAATTTTGCAAAAAAATATTATGACGCGGTAATTGAACACATGTTATGTTATAGATAGACGCAGCTTCAATCAATGAGGTCATTTTTCACTCCATGAAAAAAGTAAATACACGTGTCCGACTCCAACTGTTAATCCGGTATTGAGTCGGACAGTCATTCGTTTTTCACAGAATCTGCTATCCTATGCACCGCTGTCCGGATTCGGACACATGACTTTATATGAGAAGGTGATAAAATGAAGGAAAACGGTAAGTTGGCAGGTTATTAGGTTTTATATAGTACGGATAGTTCAGGGACTGCTTCAATATCGAACAAAAATCCAACATGATGAATTAAAAGTGCCATTTTTTATTGATATATTTTACACCTTTTAATAGACATCGTAAGCTTTTAAGTCTTCTTTAAAATGAATATACCCGATCTTCTCCAGGCAAATTGCTCCTAAATCGTGGCTCTGAACGTCCAGATTTTTCTAGCAAATGTTTGGCCAAAATTCACAGATCAAACTTCGTAAATGGGAAACCCCATTCCGAAACCTTAATCAGATTTGTGCTGATAATTGCCTCCTCCTATTCATTGAATACTGGCTTTGCACCATGTTTCCCACAATGCTTCCCTCGAAAGTGGTCAGAAAGAGTTGATTTTGGGATCAGGTATTTCTTGGAGGCAGATCTAATGGAGAGTTACTTCATCCTTACTTCTTTGAGTGCCCTTTCAATGTCATGGTAACTGGCCATTTTCAACTCCGTACCCCACCACCTCCGCAGCGAAGCGTGACAAACATGAATGTGAACAGCGGCAGTATGATATTAACTCACTCCAACCTGCGTCGCTCTGTCGACTTCAGGTGGAGAAATGTGGGTACACTGTCCGACTCAAGACAGAATGACGAGATACTAACTTTGTATTCAGTCCTTAGATTTGTGTACATTTTAACTAACATGCGATTGTTTGGCACAACTCCGTGTCGGGAGTTATCCATCTTTCGATTCATAGTGATAAAATTGACGGGAGTTATAACTTCAAGTTAGACTGAATATTTTTTTACGAAAATGTAGGTGATATACTTTGTTTCAATTTTGAGTCCAATGAAATGGAGACAGACAGTGTCTGATGTGCCTAAAAAGAAAGAAATATATGCTATGCAATCCGATATAATGGGTTTGTACGGCACGAGCAGTAATAATTTCACAACATTGTTATGACAGGGCTGCTCAGTGTCCGACTCCACATCCCCTGTCCGACTTCAGACCGTTTGACGGTAACTCTAATTCAAGGAGATTAGAATGGAGTATGGCTAAAGTAAAAGCCTCACATTCTAACGTCCTAATCTAGTTTAAGGAAAGAAATTTCAGCGGAATGTTGATCCATACGTGGTTCTAAGATGGAAAGCGATTGGCTCCGAGTGCTGCGAATGGGATGTAAGATCATGGACACATGGGAGCATATATTTTTCTGATGATATTTTCTGATGCATTTAGAGACACATTAAAGGCAAATGGAACGTGGAACAAAAATGATTGAAAAGGAAAAAATAAAATTATTGTTCCCCAAGAGCTTAAACTGGAATAACAGAGAGGACAATCACCTCTTAATTGTTGCATTACTACTTTATTAGCCTAATCTCAGCAGCAACTGATTCAAACCCCATGATAAACTTCATTCTTAGGGCCAAAACATCACTATATTTAATTAAATTTCCAACATAAGTTATTCCAAAGCTTCCAGCAAACGCTACGTTAAAAGATATATGAATACACGCCACGCCTTGTTTAGATTCAAGCCATTATTTTCCGTCCTTTCTCTCTATTTTCTCTTCCAGTTACGAATGCTATTCAACCACAAAATAAAAAGTCAACTAGGGGCTGACCTTTTGACTGGATCGCTACGATCGTTACCGGCCCTTGGTCAAGAGCCAGAAAAACAAGCGTAATTAGGAATTCATACAAGTTTCTCTTTAATTCTGCATGTTATATAAAATATAACTCTTCCTGAAAAAAGAGCTCCATTTTACATAAGAATGAAATAGCGGAATGACATGGCGGGAATGAAAATTTATGAGGGAGTAGGGCACAAATCTTAGTTATTAGACGAGCAGTTGAACGGGTAAATAACAATAAAATTATTCCTAAATTAATCATCAATAGACATTGAAAACTCGGATAATGTCAACAAAAACTTTCTTATTGCCTAACATGGCGAGTTTACATTACTTTAGCATGCATTTGGAACGAAGCAACTTCATTCTTTAACATTACTCTTTAATTAATGTCTCACTTGTAGAAACCTACAGATGGAGAGTTATTCAATGATTATAAATTATTTTTTATCACCATAGCGCATCACATGCGCTTAAATAATACGAATGCAAAGTACCAAAGGTGAAAACCAAAGTAGTAATACGATGGTGTTTCATCAAATCAATAGGGTCAGTACCTTATAACATAGGTCTCAACATATTTTACTAAAACTTACTTAAATCCGTCATAACATATGTTTTCCATAGCATACTCAATACTCTTCTTAAGATCATCAGATTGACCAGTTGTGATCAGAACAATTTATTCGATATTGCAATGCATCAAAAGATTTGTCTCTTCATAATGACGGCAATTAGAGCAAATGGATGATATTACAGAAAGATTGAACAAAACTCTATAAAGAGACGTGGCATTGTATTGCTGAGAACTTCGTCGCTCATTAAGAACGATGTGTGCAAACTCTTTCATGCTTTTCTGAGGGTATGGACATACACGAGGGAGGGCGTTCACTCATGCTTTTCTGAGGGTATGAACATAGAAAGAGTAATTGGACTTGAGAGGACGACAAATGACGAAGTATTATTTATAAAATATACCTTGGGATTTTTAAAATTCAAATTATACGACAGGAAAAGTAGCGAGCGGCAGAAATGGGGAAGCTAAAACGTGAATAGAGGGCTTACTAAAAAATAAGGACACGAGGAGTAGAAGAAAGCAAGTAGTTTATGTGTAGAGTGATAAGGAGACCAGGAGCCATATTCTGTAACTCGGGTGATGTACATCACCGGTGATGAGCTTCACCCGAAAACTTCACCCGCCACCCCCGTTAGCGATTCTGTAACCGGCAGGTGAAGTGTCACCATCCAGTGACATAGGTGGTGGTGATATGTATAAAAACAGCTTGGAATGATTCACGCTAATTGCCGTTAGCCAATGGTGGCACACTCCCAAAATAGAAGACGATCTAATGTAAACAAAACATACGACCCGGAATGAGGTGGGCGAGTGTTTGAGAAGTTTAGGATTGGATAATGTGGACAAAATTCATGAAAATACCTGTGGAATAGGTATTCATAAAGGATTTTTATTTATTCACTATTGATACATTTACAAGTTAAGAGTAGGTAACCTTGCTTACGTTGACAGCAATCCATAATGCTATCCTCCTCCACATATTGTTGTTAGAATTTAACGACAATCTCCTTTTTGCCTCTTACGCTGTAGTGAAAAACGAATATTGATTACTAAGGAAATGTACAAAACTGAATTTTCAGCTTACGTGGGGAGTTGCAGGAAATTTAAAATGGGCATTGTATACTCAGTTATCGCAGGCATGACTTCGTGGATTTACTCAACAATTTAAATGAAAGTAACATTTTATTCCACATAAATATACAAAGTGGGCAATGTAGTTAATAAATGCTGCAACGAAATAGGTGTGCATTACGCGTATATTATCATATGGAATCCGATGGAATACAGCATTCCCAGTATACACCCGGGAATAATCGCTTAAATATTGTCGTATGGCATATTAGGATACCATCATCAGTTTTATTTATTTTTTACTTTCCTCACATGATTTCACTTCTATTATTTAGTGTTTAAGAATGAGAAACTTAATAAAGAATGATTATAGTATCAAAAGCGTTGTTAAATACGCCAACGTATAATAAAATAGTTGCATTGTGACTCTTTACTTATCGAATTCTCCCGTTAATTAATAATAGTGCTCTGTGAAACACTATGGAAGGTAGAGTTTCACATTAAACATCGGCATCGAAGTCTCATTCCCATGGTGAATGGGTGAGCTCATACTTGGAAATATCACAACAAGTATGAAAAACAGTTCTTGCTGAAACTATTATTCACGAAATGAGAGTTATTGTACATCGGAATTGTGAACACGCTTCACTAACCACAGGATATCATCAAAGGCATATTAATTTGGCTTTTTAATTAACGCACGGAACTGCAGTCGTATAAATGACCCTTCGGTTAATACAATTGATTTCTCTATTCGAATAATACTAATCTCGGCGCTTCCATTGGTCGCATTAATGACAAACATGATAGTTACATACTCTTTAATAGCCTTATATTCGCAGAAATCGCTATTTACTTATGTCATATTAGCCATCAGCTGATGAAAATGTCGACGCTTCGACGCCATATTAGGTGGTGATGGCATGGATGATGGGATAAGACCGGTGATACCGCATCACCCCGTTTTGGGTGATGGACACCACCCCGTCGGCTTACGGAATCGGAAAGGAGGTGATGGGTGACGAGACATCACCGGCGGCCGCTCATCACCGATGATACGAGTTACAGAATACGACCCCAGAAGATGAAAGAATCGGGAAGAGGCCTCGGCAGCTGACTCGTTTCTCCACATTTATAAAAAAGGGAGGAATGGGCATTGAACAAACAGATATATATTATGAAAGCTCAGAAATTAAAGTAGAAGAGGGAATGTGGAATTTGAGAAGGGTGGACGAACAACGAAGAACTTGAAAAGGGCTGGGAAAGTTCTTGGAAATTATATATACTGCTAAAAAGGTTAAGGAAATTGTGTTTCCTATACTGCCAGCGATTCCATTTGCGCAGAAAAAATTTTGCGGAACATTTTACCCTTATACTCTGAAAAATTAAAAAAATTGGCGAGTTCACCAGAAAACATTTATGGCATGCCCATGATGAGTATGAATCTGATTTCCCATCATCGCAGATTGGAAAGCAGAGCGAGCAACCACCGTCGATTAATCATGGCGCGATGGTAATGTTTCAACACAAAACACGTACATACATAACTTCGGAAAAAATTCAACGAAGGGCAACTCAAAGGAACCATTTGACACAAATAGAACGACAGAAAGTAAAATTTGGCACCATTTATCGAAATCCTATGCCACCATTAAGTGATATTCATCAACAGCTTTAAAATGTCAGTCTTTGGAATATAATTTTACCAATTCCATGGATCCAACCGTGTCGCTACAACTGTTTTCTGAGTTCTCTAAGTAATCCTCAAAAGGCACTGCAATGAATGTAAGCAAAAAGTAAACTTATGCAAAGCAATGTAACGTTAAACTTTACCCGGACTTGAAAATATCTATTTCACTAGCTAAGGCCTGGTCAAGACAGACTTTCAATATCGTTAAAAGTAATAAGCTAGACGCGTGACATTCACCCACTGCTGAAATTTTCAGCAGTAATGATTTTAATTTAATATGTATAATCTTCAGGGCACGACTTTAAATTAATGTTTTGTATTTAGTGACTACTTAAAAAAACGTAAGCTATACTTAGACACTAACTGAAACCTAGATTGGTACCATCCAACCAATTAAATATAATTAATCCACCAAATTAACCGTGCCAACACACCCTAGTGGTGGCTTGCAGGGTGTTTCGTACATGTCGGCTAGAGTTTACCTTGAGGCCGTTCGCCTAATTGAGGAAAAATAGATGTTGTGTTTATGCAACTAGAAAATTTGGCTTTCCATAAGAACAGTGTTTTCGAGGACCCTATTTAATATAATAAAAATCAAGGGAGTTTTACGGCTAATATTTTTGTAATCGAACAGTAGCCCAATATACCTATTTCTACATTGGAAATGCACAAAAAATCCTGTAATGCAATGTCGCAATATTTGAAAGTGCTCGTGCAAGTAATGATTGCTGACAATGACGTGTAAAGACGAGCCAAGATTTAGAAAAGATAGCTTTACAAAAATATAATATGTGTATACGAGGAGATCGATCTCAATCTACGCCATTGGTTGATCCATCACCGATATTTCATTTCATCACGTCGTTGGCGCTAAAATACTAGCTGATTATTACAAAACTTTTAGGGCGACTGAGATGGTGGGTCAGCTGAAATCCCTCTAAAGACGTCAATTATGCCTATATTCAATTATCTACTCTATCGTGGAAATAAATGCGGCGACTATTTCTCAGCAAGACCAAAGGCGCCGTTAGATGTATAAAAACTAAAGTTTCTTTTAGTTTAGCTCCTATGACTACATGGTGAGGAGTATTTTTCCACAAAGTGGACAATTGAAATAATTAAAGCCCCATAGGTTCACCGAGGGCCATTTAATCGGTTTGCACGAACTATAAAATTTTTAATGGGCAAGGGTAAAAAAAATAACCTTACATTAATGAAACTTTCTAATATTTTACATTAAACGTATTAGGAGACATCTGCCTGAAGGACGGATGAAATACAGATGAAACACTTGCTCAATAGTAGCTGACCCAGTATTATTAGGTCAAACAGAAAAAATAAAGGGAATTTTTAGGAACAAAAGCTTTAATGACCTAGGAATCGACCAAGGGGGAGTCTTTGAGGGGTTATGATAAAGTTATAGGTGATCCTCCAGCGCGCAAGAGAATAAATAAAAATGCAATTAGGACAACTGAACTGCGCAAGACCTTTAATTTGAAATTGATGTCAATCAGCTTTAAAAAAGATGAGCAGAAAACAGAAGAGGTCCCAAAACCAAGCTTTGGAGATTACTAATTAGACCAAATGGCAATCTTTCTCTCTCAGATCTCTGGATCTCTTTCAGAAACAGGAAAGAGATCCAAAATGCCTAGGGAAACCAAAGGGCTAATAGCAAACTGACCCCTACCCTGCGAGCATGGCTATGAGAATTACTCCTTGAAATTAACCAAGAAGATAGCAACAAAAAATTTACAGCCGATGTTGAAAAACTGCGCCAGAATTCATAAATAAAGATTCAATGAAAATTGGGATAATACCAAGTGGAAAACTGGGACAAAATGCAAGTAAAAATTTTCGATGTAGCCCAGAAACTTCGTCCCATAAAAAGAAAAAAGAAGCACAGATGGTGAATCATAAAATGCAAGGAAGTCATCACAAAGAACCAGAAAGACTGAAAAAATGGCATATCTTTAAATCCAATGAGGACTTCCAAACATTCAAGATAATCCGATATAACACCTCCAAAACTATACCAAAAGTTTAGAGAAAGTATGAAACCAGCAGCACTGCCCAAATCCGAGAATATTTCACTATAAACAACAATAAAAATATTTATAACATATTCAAAGAAGAAATCATAAGAAAGAAAAATATCTCGCATTTTAAGATAAAAATTGAGAGCTGATTCAATAACTATGAGAACGATTGTCATATTTTAGTCAGATACTTAGAAAAATAATTGAACTGTTAAGGACCTGAAGAAAGATTACCATTTAATGAACCTCATATTAAAAATAGAGACTCGGATCCATCTGATGAAAAAGAAACAAATGACATCAGAAACTCGAAGGACAACAACGTCGTGGTTCCGACAGTGGGGGAGATGCGGAAGGAATTAGGTATTCGAGCGATATCATGATTTGAGAGGTGTTATGTAGGAGATACAAAAAAATCCCAAACGCCTGAAAAATTCACTGATACACCCACTACCTAAAATAGAAGATAAAATAAATGTAAATTTCCGTAAAAGAATTTCAACACGTATAAGATCTTTTCAAAAGCTTTACAAAGATTTATACACGCCGTGATGGACAAACGAATAGGAATGAATCAATCTTAGTTTCGGAAAGGACGACTCTAATAGAATCGAATATAAAATTTAAAAATAAAAAATTTTAATAGCAATAAATAGGAATAACATAATAACAATTGTCGTAGATATTAAGAAAACCAACCAATTAAGAAAACCAACCAACCAAAAAGAAGACCAACCAATGGGTTCAAGGGATGACGAAATTCATGGAAGAGATACATATTACAGAATGCAATACAAGATGAAACTAAATTTAGAAGATTAATACGTAGCTTCAAGGGTTTCCCAAAGACGTACGAAAAGACATTTATAAGAAAGCATGGATGGAAGAGAGGAGGAGGAAACAACGAAAGGATAATAATACATATTAGAGAGAAAGTAAAGGAGCGGAAATAAAAAAGAAAATTATTGCATAGGGTCATTTTATGGGGTCCTCCCATGGCCGATAAGGAGTCCAGAAAAGAAGAAGAAGATGAAGAAAACATCAACATACAACGAGCCTATTCCAAGGCAGAAATAACATGACCTCTTTACTTACGCCGTCAAAATTTCAATACTGTCCTAAACGCTCCTCTTTCGTTTGCACCCATCACCACCAACTCAAACCTAACTCAGCCTTATCCGGCTCACCTTGTAATATTTTAAGGTTTAATTTTCAAAGCCTCATTCGACTCGCTGAACACTCCAGCAACCATTCATCACCACCTTGCTTCAGGTGCGCTCAGTGGCGAGTAGGCGAGCTTTCAGCGCGCCCATTCATCCCGAAACTCTCGCCGAAACCACCATAATGCTCACGACACCTAAGACGCCCGGCCAAAGAAATCAACAGTGCTAGCGACCTCCGCCTACATTTTCCCTTGAAGACCATTCGGGACTCTTCAAGCACTCTCATAGAAGCGGCCACGTTCGCACAGACGCACACACATTCTCGCAGACTGAGGACGGCGCCCTGCAAAAACACTTAGCTAAGTGCTGGGCGCCTTCTTTCCGAGAAGCGAAAACAACGACCGCTTTTAATGACTGTAGGGATCCCTCACACTCCCAACGAAACCAGGGCACGCATCCCCCCTCGCCACATCTTTTCTCAATCAATTATCTCCGAAGGATTCCGCAGGAGGACGAAATTACATTCACTCAGGTAAGGAAGACTAATCGAGTTTCTTACCAATATTGTGAAAGGATGAGGAAATCGGAAATAGCGTGCCATGAAAGTAATGATCAAATTACATTGCTGGAGTAAATGAGACGAGAGTACTCAATCTTGACAAGTTTTTGCAAGGCGCAAACGCACAAAATGACCCCTCTCCGCTTCATAACAAAACAAAATGACCCCAGATTTTAAAAGTAATGTGGTCACTAGACTATAAAATTCTTCGCATGGATAAAAAAATCAATATATTTAAGGTGAGGATTTCGTATAAACTCCGCTTTCTCAGGCGAGATATCGTAGAACAGCATAATGAGTAATGAAGCTCAAATGATTTCGTACTGTCTACTAATTTTTTTTTCTTTCCGTCTTGCCTGATGATGACTGCTAGTCAGTCGAAACACGTGTAGCAAGAGGTGAAATAAAAAAAAAATAGTACACAGTACGAAATAATTTGAGCTTCATTACTGACGATTTCGTGATTCATAAGGAGGGAACATTCATAGGAAAGAACGAGTTCGTAGTTCTAGGCTGAAGCTTGAGTGAGCATGGTAAATTGAGGGATCATCGCTGGCTATACAGCGATCCAGTTGTGAGCATAAACATTGCCTCATTTGAGTGATTCAGCTCTAGAGTTTGTTTCATTGAAATATGAAACAAGCTGAAAAACGTTTAAAAATCAAGTGATGAAAAAAGGAACTATTTCAAAATACACGAAGAAGAAGAATATGAGAAATAGCCTACACAACATTACGGCTGATTTTGGCTTATGGCTGTTTTCATCGCAGCATTATGATATTATCGATTTTTTTAAAAACCTAATACTTAAAGATCTCCTGACGGCAAAGAATAAAATGAAAAAAGTACGCTTCCTTGAGTTATGAATACGAAAGGTTATATTTAATGGTGAATAAATACAATTATTCACGCGAACTATTTCCCATTCATACTAAAAATACACTCGTGGCGACTAAGAAATGGCTTCCAATTTTATATAATTCACAAGAGATTTTCAATCCTACCTTGTAAATGAACCAAATAAAAATAATTATGAAGCAAAGTAAAGAAGGAAAAAAATGCTGAAAAGAACCAGACAAAACAAAAACTTATCAAAACATCATTGTAAATTGAATTGCACAAAAGAAACCATGACAGACAGTAATTCATGGTAGTAAAAAAATTATGTAAAATTCTACCTCAGCCGAACTATTTCTTTCCAATCCTCCCAATACTCTATTCCAAATGAATCTTTCTCTCTCAGGCTCTTATTCTCCGCGCGAGAAATCAGTTGACGGCGATGCAGTGGTGCCCAGTAGCATAGCCAATATCAGATTCAACACTCTCCCTGGCTTGATTTTCCACAAAACATTCGATTACTGCAAGCTGGTATGTCCAAAGATAATGGAGTTGTCACTTCAGAGTAAGTTGTACTCTACTTTCATTACCAAGCTGAACGAACGAGCAAATTACGATTCAAAGTTACCAGAAAGTTAAATATCTCGAAGCTACGTCCTCCTGCGTTGTAATTTCCAACAGCACTTCGATTCAAAAGTCTGGACACAATCGATGCAGCCTAAATTATACAATTGGATTGGTTAAAATCACTCCACCACACAGAAACTGATGAGAGGAATCGAACATTACAGACAAACCTCGGTCTGACTATTTGGATACTTTGACTGAACAGTGGTTATAATACGGTGGAATTAGGAATGTCTGGCAGCCGCTTGAATGCATAGACGAACAAAAAATATTCATTCAGCGAGAAAACAATCGAGGGAAGAAAAAATGTTTGCAGACCGAACTCTGGAAAAAATCACCCTTTCAGAGATAATCCAGCTCTGATAGTCAAAATTTACTCTTTTCCAACAATGGGCTTTTTCTACAATCATAATACTCAATAATAATAATAAGGGTTAATATTTCCTGTTGAGCATTACCGAGAAGAACTCAAACAGCTACAGTGGCTGTTAACTTTGAGGATGTACAGCTAAGTATGATCCATAGAGGTCGAGTTAATATACCGAACTATCGAATGAGATGCGACACAAATAGCTTAACTCAGGTTTGTCAGCAGAAGAACCTTCGGCCACAAGGTAGGAATGCCAGATCTATATATGCCTAAGTAAGGTCTAAAACAGTCAATCTGGCAAGCAAGCATATTCATTTCCAACTTAAATATGGAAAAAATACCAATTTTATGGCGAGAAATAATGAACTTTGCAATAAGGTCTTGTCACCTTATTTCCGAATTTTTTTCTACGATCCACTAATAATTTGAAAAGTTTACGTTTTAGGGCGACGAAGCAGGAGACATTTGCTAAATTGATTTTTCAAAAAAAATCTTCGCTCTCACCTCCGCACTCCGGCAAGAGAAAAGTGCTCCGGATCGCTCTTCCCTTCCCCTCCTTTTCCTCCTCATTCATTTTTTTTCTTCTCGGTGCCTTGTTTCTCAAATGTTCCCAATCCATTGGCTGTTGTGCGAGCGAGGTAGAGAGTATTTTCTGTCCTCACCCACCCCTGCTTCTGGCAGTTAATCAAAAACTAGCCTTCCTGCGACAGAAATATTATTTCGCGGGCATTTGATTGACCAAAAATAGGACAGAAAAAAAATTCCAAGAAAGGAATTACTGAATTAATGACAACGAAAACTTGCAAATACTACCTGACGCATCAAAGTCGCTGCAAATCAAAAATGTATATTGCCAGAGATGAACATGCCGCAGTATGTGCAAGAGATTTGCCACGAATTTTCTTCACTCCTACCATGGGGTTTAGACTTTAGATTGATTGTCCTATTGGGGTTTGCGTTGTAGTTGCTGTTGGCAATAATACTAGCTTCCCAGGTAAAGGGCTCCGGTTCGAATCTCAGAATTGACTGAGGTTTCACATGGTGTACAGTGGAAAGCTCACTAATTTAGTACTTCATGCGAAGGATATGACGTCAAGCTATAGTCCCCTCGTCTCAATTAGTACAGTCAACACCGGGTATAACCCCCAGCTGCCATTTTAATTTGACCACACCAACATATCATACTGCCTTTAACCACGCAAATGACCTCAGTTATGGTCGCCTCCTCAAAAAAACCAACCCAAGAGAGAACCCGTCCATATACCATGGCATTTTCGGAATCATCTGCACAATTGTCTAACCTACCGTAATATAGAAGGACACCGAAACTGACGAATTTCAAGTATTAAGATCAAAAAAGTAACCAAGTAATATAGATATGACCATCTCGCAATTATAAAGGCAGAAAGAAAGTACGGAAGTTTACTGTGCCAGTTTATGGTTTAAAGGATACTTCCATATTCCCTTACATAAGAATGGATAGGCCTCTTGGAGGCGAAAATAATTCTCCCCTCCAAGATATCAAGATATTCACTCATTATATCACTAAAACATAAATTTGGGAATTAAAAACTCATTCTTAAAGCACTGCTTATTCAGAAAAAAAGAGGGATAAAAAGTCTGGGTCAACTTCAAAAAGTCCCATCATGAATTTTTAATCACGAAATTTAAGATAACACTTGTAAACACGGCATAGCCCGATGTGAAAAATTAATGGCGTTTCTTCACAATTTCTTTACTTGACCTCGAATTCACCTCTCAGGTAAACAAGGGCATGAAAAAAAGACCACAGGAAAGGTGGTGTTACGAGAGGAAGGGAGAGAAAGGATCTAGATGAAAAGGAAGCCAGAGAATCGAAGAGGTTTTCCTCCCTTCGGTTTCTTAAACATTTCCGATGAGCCTTATTGGTGTTATTTTGAAATAAAAATACAGGGAAAATGAACGAATGACGAAAACCTACAGTAGTAATTTCTCAGGGATGGATTTTGAGGACAGCGACGGGCTACACCCACGCGGATAATATAGCAGAGCGAGAATGAAATTTCGAGTCTAAGGCATATGCATTGGAGGTGGTAGAATACAAAACACGGTTACTGTTTGGTGTGTTGTGCGTTGGTAACGCCTGCAGTTTCGTTGATACAGGCCGTTGAAATTAATAGTGTTTCGGGTAGCCTATAATCACGGGATGCTGATATTCCCTATTTCACACCTTTAAACTCTATCTTTGACGGCAACCATTAAGTAAATTACATACCTATCGATTAAAATTAACAAAACCAAACCTGCCATTTAAAACTCCAAGTCATTGAATTCCTGGAATATAGCTGGTTTTTGGAGTTTCTATTTTAAGGAAAACTCATTGATTGATACCCAGATAAGTTTCAACAAACACACATTATTAACATATTATAGGATGAAACTATCAACTGAATCAGGGGCGTGCACTTTGACTTCAACAAATAACTGAAGTATTATTACCCAAAGGAAAACTCACACACAAGAAAGAAAAAGGCATGAAGTTGGATTTTTGGCAAAGGTAAATAAATGCTCTACTTTAGGCTTCGTTACATGCACACATTTTACTTAACTGTAATCGTCATTTGTACCAGTAAATGCGCGAGAAAAGTTTGGAATGGGATTGGAGATTTTCCACACAATTTTAAAACTCGTTCATTAGGTTAAGGTAAGTGTGCTCTTGGAATCAATCACAAAATTCATCTATACATTAACTTCGACAATATTCGAAAAATCATAAAGCGTCCCATGAAAGCGAGTGAGATCCTTTAACGCAATATAACTTTTTAATTCTCACTAGCATCATTGTGACAAATATCTAACCATGCCCATACAGACATACACAGCGGAAGATAAAAAGTTATCAAGCCCTTTCTAAACAGTGAATAACAAACGCTCACCAATTTACCTATTGATCTTTACTTATCTATTGATTAAGTTTCTTCAAATTTTAAGTTTCGTGACTGAAGTGGAATTTCATGAGATGAAACCCCGTTTAATTAAACTCATTTCGCAAGATTATGTACATCTAGGAAATTTTGGAGCAAACCATTCAAATATTCCAATTCGACAAGGATGGCCTCTACCAGACCTTATGTTCGTTATGGTAGGGAAAGGGGATTTTGACTGTTTCCTCAAACGCTCGGAGGAGCTAATAGAAGCTACACCATTGATAGACGAGTGAAAAGACGAGAATATAAATCCAGGACTCCTCCATTACAAAGAGGTACAGATGAAACTAGTAGGGTGAAGGAATAATGTTTCTAGTATATAATAACACAACTGGTTAAAACGTAAACAAAAACTTGAACAAAAAATGCTTCTAAAGAGAAAAAACGAAACAATTTATTTACGCATGAAACATCTCTACACTGCCTGGACCAATACCCAATATCTGATGCAGTCTTAAATGAAGCATGTTTTTCTACATTCTGATGCGCAATGCCAAATAAGATATCATTTCACTAGGATAAGGAATATATCTACGCTTAAGTGGAAGTAAAAAAAGAAGCCCTGCTCTTACCTAGCGCTTGAGACACGAAGAATTATAAAGCAGATAAAATGGTGTCACAACAACCTATATCCGTCATTTGTGTAATCATCAATATTTTTGCGCAGTAAAGGAGTAGTGACTTTGCTAGTCATGAGAGTATTATTTTTTAACAAAGTAGCATTCATGTAAAAATTAGTTCCTATGCAGGAAACTGCAAGCAGTTCTAATGTGACTTCACTACCTTAAAAATGATGGTGTGCAAAAGAAACAGACTAATTAACCAACACTCACAGAAATGTCCATCAAGGAATTGCGGTCTTCAAGGCCGATGCCATAATTCGAACTGTGAGGCTATAGCTGAGGCCAAAAATGGTCTATTTTCCTCGCACACTGAAGAAATCATTTCGTAAAGTCAGGAGGAAAACAAAATCGCTCACCGAAAAGCAAATTTGAAAAAAGCGAGGAAATCTGTTGGTTATGAAACATATTCCACGCTTCCAGGGAAAGGAAACACTTGTAATACAAGGGGAAAAGAATTTCTTCATTGATCGAGACCTTTAATGCCCATGAAATGCCATACCGTGAGCCCCTGAAAGAAAATATCCCCGGGCAAAATGAGAAGAAGATTCTTACGACAGTTGTGCTTGTGCATAATTTTTCCCTCTTCAAATAACATCTTACAATTTCAGCAAGGAGAGTGAGAGGTAAGCGAAGGATATGAACTAACCACCAATTCACAATGCCCCTCTTGATACAGCCACCTTTCATTATAAGGCGGGCATAATAAAGACTCAACCGGTAGAAAAATTCGGGATATTTGCGGAGATGGTCTCAGTAAAGTTACTCAGTCGATTCCAATACTAGCTAAGGCAAATATCACTGAACGTTTTCCCGTGTTAAGATAACAATAATGAAAGCTCCTCTTCATCTTAACGCAGCTCGAGTAAATATTGCCAAAAGCGCTCTTAAAATACAGCTCACACGATTTTACTCAAGAATAAGTCTCGTGTAAAGCAACCAGGGTATGAAGAAAGATATTTGCCAGGAAAGCTGCTGGCGTTTACAAAAAAATCTTAGGCCATGCATACGCAACATTAAGTAAGAGGGTATATGGGTAACTGAAACCATATGGGTAACTGAAAAGAGAGACTAACTGCCTCAGAAAAATTAACAAGCCTGATGCATCAGCAAGGTTGCTTAATGAAGCAAAATGATTTCTCTAACAACAAGGAGGCATAATTAAATCGAAAACTAATGGAAAACTAACTAAACATTCGTTCTCAAATATAACGGGCAACTTAATTTTTACACTTGACCCATGCACTTACGAGTTTAGTCACTGAGAGAATGTTTTCCCATTAATCTGGATCCACCATAAAAGGAAATAAATGTCATTTAATTCATATCTTGGATTTTATTGAGTTCTACCGGTTAAGGTAGGTTTTTCTGCATGTCAGAGAACCTCCTCCCGGTTTTCTACACTTTCAGGGGCCCTCTCTGGCTCTAGCATACGATCTACCCTTCTTCATCCACGCCATAAAACCTATTCCCTCCCTTACCATTCCCCACTTTCCCAACATCCTTCCCTCTATCACTCTCTTCAGCAACCCATCACCCCTTATCACATCATTCAGCCACCAATTCTGCCGATCTCGAATATCATTCAGAAGTGTCCTTTCCTCGCCCACCATCTCAACCACTTCCTCGTTAGTCTTCCTCTCCGTCCACCTAACCTTCTCTATCCTTCTCCACAACCATACCTCAAATTCTTCCAGCACAATCTCGTCCTCCTTTTAGAGGGCCCACGTTTCTGCCCCATACAACGATACGCTCCATTTTAAGCTCTTCACCAGCCTCTTCTTCACATCCTTAACCAAGGTCCCCGTCATGACCTCCCTTCTACTACTACACGCCTCCTTAACTAGCGCTATTCTCTTCGGTATGTCTTTGCAACCATTTCCTTTTTCTTCTAGCGTACTAAGTAATTAAAACGCTCTTCTTGCTCGACTTATTGTCCTCAAACTTGAATGATCAGCCTCGCTTTGTTTGTCCTAGACTCTTATTTCTTATATATCTTGTATTCTCATAGAAAAAATGTGTCCTGTTCTGGATAGCAACGACAAAAATGTTACCTTTTCATGCTATTTTCTCGCATACCAAAATTATAAAATGTTAACAGCGGAAAAGGGAGAAAAATGTAAAAATAATATTTCTCTACTAAAAATTCCATCTTCCTGGAAAGCGGTATATTGGAAGCAAAACCTTCCCGGAGAAGTCCGACAGTATTAGATGATTCATTCCTCCTCGAACTTTTAGTTAGAGTAATTGAAGTCAAAATGTGGCAATTCCATAGAAATGACGCTGCATTCAGCGATCATGGCTATCAAAAAGTGTTCATTAAAAATATATTCTCGTAAAAATCTTCTCATTTGGTAACTTGGTAATAATTTTCAATAGCAAATGCAAGTCATCAGCAAAATCACATATACAATCACATATAAAACCACATATAAAAACGGAATTTAGTATAAGTTTTGACTCAAGCAGTCGCATTGGAGCATCTGTAAATGTGATTGCAAGCACAGGCCTTGTCTTTCAGACACCAGGACGTTGCGCAACGTTCGCTCAATCAAAGAAAGAGATTCGCGCAACACGAAATGTCACACGAGTTAAAACAAGATGGCCACGCCAAGGATCATCGCTTGTTAACACGCCTTGTTTTCGCCGATTTAAAAAAATAGTATTCTACCGGTTAAGGAAGGTTTTGTTGCAGGTCAAAAAATCTCCTCCCGGTTTCCTACACTTTCAGGGTCCTATCTCGCTCTATTACATCCTTATACTCCAAAATTAATTTCAAAATATAATCCATTATGAGGAAGGTAAATTAGATGAGAAGCTTCAGAACGAGCCAAAAAGCCGTCACAAATCATACCATTCTTAGATCTCTCCGATATCTTAACAAACACTTTCTCAATCTGTCGACATTCTCATGACACCTTTTCAAGGAATTACTTTTACTGAACAGGTAAAAAAAATCTGAGAGTCAATCGAAAAGCCATAAACCATTCATTGTTTTACTGATGAGGCGCCTTTTAATGGGCACATTATACTATATGCATCCAGTCCAACGGTGTCTCGAACAAAAATCTTCACTGATGCAAGAGCCTTATTACTATTTGGCCAACTTTCCAGAGCGGACGGAACTATGGAAAGATGGCAGGGACCATTTCGCGGAGGTCCAAACAGATTTCTGGATCACACAATAGTCCATCTCTGTTTCACTTAAACTTAAGTATTTTCAAATGAGCAAACGAAGTGAAAACCGACTTCTGAGTTTTGGCTATCGACTCCTTTTGTCGGTAAAACTTGGGAGAGATTTCCTACGCAAAGACAAAGTTTTCTCGGTACCAAGGAACACATTTCCCTTTTATGAGTCGCTTATTATTTTTAAGAGTTCAAGAGAAAAAGGAAAAGTTCTTCCACCAAGACTACCGAGGTTTTTTCTTGCCTTGAGTCACGGCATCTTTCAATTTTAGATGTCCTTCGGATACGATGGAGCTCATCAAACCGTAGTTATGAGAAAAATACGTTCGAATTTCAACCTAGTATTTGCTGTAGACAATTTTGATTCCGCGCAAAGCATATTCGATAAAATTAATTCCGTATTGATGACAACTTTTTTCCCCCACATGTTTTCATTCGGAACAACCCGCATTTTGACGTTCAACGTCATCTTCATCTGGAAAAACAAAGTTATAAGTTATTATCATAATGTTAACAAATTCCAAAAGGTTACTCCTGAAACCACCAATTATACTTTATTGCATAAAAATTGGAAAATGAAGGGCAAAATGGTAGTTTTATATCTCTCATAAAAGCAATATAAAAAGTGATTTGAGTTGTCCCGGTATCATGCTCCCAACAAAATCTAAATTCGAAAGAACCATTCACAGTTACGTTAGACTTCGAAAACTATGATCGCGACCAATGCAATTTTGTTAAATTAACCGAATATAATTGTGTCTGCAGTCAGTCATCAGGTAATTACATTTTTAGCGAAAATATTCACGTACCTCGCAATTGGATAAGTCAAACTCTTCATTACAAACATGACTGAGTAATAAAATGTTCGTTTATTTGACCCGTATTCTTTAAAGTAAAAACCTGAAATCTCACTCCCTGAATAGCAAGAAAGGAATTTCTGTGATCACTAAAATTAATTGAAGTTCCCAGCGAGCATGATAAATGTCAATCAATCATAGTAACCATATGCATAAATTTACACATGAATAATAAATGAATGAGAATGACTTTTATCCTATATATAGAATAATATCGCAATAATATCGCTGATGAAACTTAAAATAATTTGATAGCATTGTGGAACGCAGCTGAATAATTTAAGAGCCTCACTGTGGCTAATAAAATGCAATAAATCAATTTAATAGGTAGATAATACTCAACCCTAGTGAAGATGTAGCCGAGAATACCTAGTTCAATGGGCTTTAAAACCCTGCAAAGTCAGTCGTTTACACATTGAAAACGGATAAGTGAAATATGCTTCTAAAACCAATACCAGTAACAAAGATGCGGAGACTCAAAAAACTACGATGCCTGATAATATATTTCATACACGTTCGACTTCTATCCATTTCACAACCACACCACTCGGAAAGCTTTTCCACTTTATTCAACAAATGCTTTCTCCGTAAAATATTGGGAATATCCAATTGTAACAACCTAGCACGAACTAGAAGTACTTCGAAGCCAAAAAGTAACCCATTTTATGAAATAATCAGTGACGGCACTATCCCAGTAGAGGAGAAAAATTCCACGCGTTAAATCAGTAAAAATTGTAACACCAACGTCATTTGTTGGCATTTTAAGGCAGTATAACTTCGCCTTCGAAGTATATAGCAACAGCTCAGATGGGATTCAATATAACACGATAGCGTACACTACGCGCACGTATAAATATCAGGCAAACATCGCATTGGGCCCCTTAAAAGATCCAGGAAGGGTCGCCGAAAGCTCTAGAGAGTCCTAACTGGAATGGACGATTTATTCCACATCCTCCTAGCTCGGACATTCCGATTTTCGTCGCCGAGTGACCACATCCTTCTCTAACCTTTCGCAATCGCTCTTAGGGTCGGAGGGTGAGGCAATCGACAGGAAAAGGACGACAAGCACAAGAAATATAGAAAAAGAAACAGGGGAGAACGAGAGAGTTAAGGGAAGAGAGTGACCTCCTGCGCGGAGGGCCGAACCGAGGAACGCGAGATTATCGAACGCTTCGAAATCGGAGCCATGTAATTCCTTGCCTCGGAAATTCGCCTCACACCCCCTTTTTCGCCCATTACACCCCCTTTTGATTAATCACGGACCCCCGCGCTACCAATATCGGAAACTACAAAAAGACTTATAGATGTCGTATCAATACGGCTAGAATTCTTCCAGCTACTTAATAGCAAGATTGTTTTCTCTTTTGTCTCTCACTTACATTAAATACACCAAAAAACATGTCGATTAAGCGAATAAAGTTCTATGTTCATATTTATATTGTAAGCTGCATACCGTGACGAAGCGTGTTCTGAGGGTTAAGGCCACTATCAATGTTGGGTTTTATTGTAAGAAATGTTTGCTGCAAATGATTGAAAGTGTTGTTCCATGATATATATTGGTGACTTACCGTGGTTCTGTAGTAGTGGGCAAGGGGTGAAAAGCTATCTATACTTATCAGTCCAAGTCTACCAATGTAACTTGAGTGGTCAAAATATACCTACTAACGAGGAGTCGACTAATTTTGTCAGTCAAATGTACATTCGAGCACGCTGTACTTCACCAGAAGCCTTAAACCCTTTCGCAATCTTCATGCATGAAAGGATGCTCATTCTCTAACCACTGGTTATTCATTGCAATTTTTCAAGACAGTTTCGTTCCACAAATCTCGGGTATCCCAAGTGTCGCACAGCAGGTATAAAATAATCTTCCCATGACTTCCTAACCTCATTCAACCACTACCAACCTCGTGAAGCCAAAGCCGACTCATATATTTCACTAAATTGAGCGCCTCAGGTTGGAAGTAAAGTGAACCCAAAATACTTCCTTCGTCTGATTTTCTTAAGATAGAACAACCTATTTTGCACTATGTCTTTTGGATTTGGTCCAGACGAGAAAACTGAGAAGATGATAGTGGATAAAAAAGGAATCAGACGTAAAAAACCTCGGTCGTCTAATATAGGAACATCTACATCACAACAGAACGAGAATGAATTTATATCCAAAACGTGGTGGCCATGTAGGGATAAATACAGTCGAAATGAAACTCAGAGGCGCAATCAATGAGCCGAAATGGGGCAAAGCTGAACGCGAAAAAATAACGCAAGAGCAAAATATCAGTGGGATTAATATAAGGACACCACCTCGTATCGACCCCGTCATATAACATCTAGTTACCGCGACTACCTTGCATGCCGGATAATTCACTGAATTTTTCTCCCGAACGAATGGAAGCACCATGGAGGCAATCCAGGTGGGAGGAGTAGAAGGGCTCCCTTTCGCAAAACCAAGGACTTGATTAAATTTATGCACGAGAGAACAGATGCAACGCACCAATTTCATCCCGAGACAGAACAAAACGAGGCCCCCCGTGCATTGTTTCAATTAAATCCGAGGGCGAGGCGAATAGGAAAAGAAAAGGGATGAAGGCATTCCATTTGAGGGGTTGCAAAGGGAGTGGCGTGGGGGGGTGGGGGTGGGAGGGAAAGGGACAACACGGGAGGAGGAGGAGGCACTATCGATCAGGCACAAAATCCTTTATCGAAATAGAGCCACAAAAAAATAACAACCGCCCAACGTCCCGGTGCCTTACGAACATCATTTTCGATGGGAGAAAGGGAGTAAAAGACTTGGGAGGGGTTGAATGGGATGAGTGGTGCCCAGAGGCGGGGGAAGGGGAAGGATGGAGGAAAAGGTTTTTGGGGAAAAAGAAGGCGAGGAAATAAAGATAGAAAAACAGAGAGGGGACGCCAATCGAGGGAGGGGGCTTCACCGCAGGAGAGAACGAAAGTGTTTTCTGTGCGCTAGTGTTATTGTCCCTGAACTCGCAGGCGCACATACATATTAGAGCGGTCGCACGAAAACACATACATAAGCGCGCACTACACTGTCCTATCGACAGTCTTTCAAACCTCTTAGTAGTTTATAACGCCCCGCCATCAAAATGAGCAGTTTCAGGCGAGGTACAGTAGAAACGCGAAGCAAATAAGTAAGGATTCTGTAGTAAGTTTCCACTGTTTCATTAAAATAAAACGCGTTAAGACGTAACACTATTGCGAATGTGTAAACACAAGTCCTTAGTTTGAGCTTGAAAATAAAAATTTCACATCGAAATTTGTAACACTAAAATAAGAATCATTAGATCATTCATTCAAATAATTTCAATCATGTAGACGAGCAAATAAAAAGGTACACGAGACGTAAAATTGAAGACGAAGGGAATACATATGCAACCAAAAAATCCGTAAAGCCTAGAGGCGACGCCCAAATACTTTGCAGAAATATAAGAGCTTCTTCAATATATCTATAGAAATCATACGAGCGCATGAATACACGTAAAAATAATCACGAAAATTGTAAAAGCGTATACATTTACGTAATTATTTTTGAGAAGTCAAAAATCAGAGAAAAACTGATAGAGTTACCTCTCCAGACAACAAAGGACGTAGGACATCCACAAGTTTCAAAACATTTTGTGGCATTTTAGCTGATAATTTGAAAAAAGGAGTGCAAGCACATGAAGCCATTGGTCTGTCATCATCATTTGGTACCATACGAACCCATTTCCACACTTTGGATCACTCTATACCATCTATGTTAATATATAGACATGAATTTAATACATACAACGTTTGTAAGGGTAGACGCGCATATATTTACAGATACGGCCATATACTTGGATGTAAACCTTCGCAGAAAAGCACAAAGGGTCAGATCTCAAATATTATTACCTACGTTGTATCGAATTGAATCCGAAGGAGAGAGTATAGTCTTCAGAAGTTGAGAAGCTTATCTTCTTACGAGTGAAAGAAGGTACGAAATGACTAAAGAGAGAGAAAACGAGGATTAATTGAAGTAGCGGAGAGGAGAATAAGGAGGTGAAAATAATAAGAAAAGGAGAAATAAAGAGAGATGGGTATAGACAGACGAGAGTTGAGAGGGTGAGGCTTGAGGGAAGCGTTCGTAAGGAAGTATAGCGAAAAAGGGTTTCGGGAAAAGATGGAATGGGCCTATCTGGGAGAGCATCGTATTATTTCTTGAGAGGGCTTTGGAGGGCCTAAGGAAAAGGGGATGAAGGGGGAGAGGGGTATTTGGGGGATGGGTAAGGAGTTCGGAGAAGGGAGAGGAAGTGAAAACGATGGCAGGCAAAAGGGAAGGAGGGTGATTATGGAAGGGGGGAGGTGAAGGGGAGGTCCGAAGTATAGGTACGGTACAGAGGGTGCACGGGGCAAGCAGCTCCGGGAAAGTGCATCAGAATGGCCCGATGGGAAGTGGAGGAGAGGGTGTATTCTCCGTAATTACAGGTATCATCGGTGAGATCGGGAGCGTAATGGCGAAGGCAGTTAACCGCCGACCCCCGGCTAATGAAATGACTGAACGAGGTCATTGTACAGTTGACTCATTTTTGCCGAAATTGAACTTCGAAAACAATGTAATACTCGAAGTTTCAAAAATGACTGAACCGCGAAGAGAAGAAAACGACCAATTAATAGTTCACCGTCGCCTTTTTTACTTCAACAAACGTAAAGGACAAGGAAATGTAAAAAAAATCGTTTCTGAAAAGTGACTGTATTCGTAGAGATACTTTACAACTATTACCGTCCGCGTCAACGGAAGAAATACCGCGCGGAAAGTAGAAAATGATGCGATAAGCCACGCAAAAATAACAAAACCCGAGGGAAAAATAAGAAATTCCATAATACTTGACCACAAAAAAGTATAGCCATACATGTGACAGCATATCTCAATAAAACATTTGATTTCTGAGACAACATCTTCTGGTGACTAGTCTAAAATCCTCACCATCGTAAAATAGCAGTATGCTCCCACAATGCTTGATAGCAACTCTAAACGATCATGCTAATGTTCCCGTATAAACCACGCTTTGACAGTCATACCTTAGTCTGGGTAAGTAAAGTAGAATTAGCATAAAATGATCCCTTGGCAAACATATAGACCGTTTAATTTGGAAATTAAAAGTTCGACAACACTCTAGCCAGAAACTTAGCAATATACCATGCAACTTCCTTTAAATTGCTAAATAAATCATATGTTATGATCGAGCCAGTAAAATATTGTTCTAGGAAAAAAATTATGGGTTATTAGCGGAAAAATAAAAGACATGATCGACAATAAGGATAACACCAGAAACAGTACACCTTACGTGTTACCATTTTTTAAAATTCAAAACTATATTTCCCGGGGAATAAGCAAAGCCAGCAAACATTGTTCGATGCTGACGATAGCTAAAATCACATTTGATCAGATGATTAAATACACGGAATCGATGAGTAGTCAAACGGTAAGAGGGATGAGGGAACATCGAGGGATCTGTAAAAAGATATGGCCTCTTGAAAGGAACAAAAACTCACTCCACGCATCAAATCATGAGATTTCAGCACGGTGAATACCGAGAACTATCCGATTAAGGCATTAGAATCACCTAATACGGATCTGGAAACGGATGGAGCCGAGAGAGAAAGGGCAAGGTGGAGCGGGGCTAAAAGAGCTGATTGAAACAAAAGGGGAGGAGGAGACCAATGAGGCCAGGGTCTAGGATCAGGAAGAGGGACAAGAAGGACGGATTTTGAGTGCTCAAAAGGGGGGGGTGGAAAAGAGGGGAGGGTGGCAGGGGAGGAGAGTGGAGAGAAACGAGCATTCGAAAGGGTAAGCAGGTGGGGGGGGGGGTTAGTAAGGCGGGGGACAGAGGGTTAAAGGACCACCCCTGATGGATTTCCCTCGTTCTCCCGACCCAAATGCCGCCCCACCACCCCTCTTATCAGATGCACCCATGTCCCACCCCCTCACCTCTACCAAACCACTCCGCCCTAACCATTCCTTTCCACCCTACCTTCCTGATGGACCCACTCCCTATCTCCAGAAAACTCCTCACATTGTTATTCCCTTCGCTCCATAAGAAGGCGAGTCTAATCGAAAGCCGATTGGCAGGCCCCGCTGAGTCCCAACTCCCTCCTTCCCGCTTTCTTTTTCTCAGATTCCACTCCTTTTTCCCATTGCCATAACCCTTTAAGGGGCCCTTCGCATCCCTTCACCCTGCTCTCTCGCCGTATCCTCCGCCGATAGCCCCGTACCACGGATCTTCATTCCTCGGATGGAAAAATAATGGAGAAACCGTCCGTGAGGCAGTTTCGTCCATTTCTAAAACAGTAAAGGATTTGAAGTCTCCGCAAATGAGGACTACCTAGCTTTACAACGCCTGGCATTCCATTGGATACTGATGCTAAGGCGTGGTCAGGAAATGTCAGGCACGAAGACCAAATGTATTTTGTGCATATCTTCGACGCTCAAGTCTGCTAAACTTGGCACAGACAGTCATAATATTTTAGGTCAAATGTGGTCCCAGGTATTGCTCTCATAACATACATAACCTATTGAAATATTTTCTCTTTCATGACAGCAACCTCCTCCAAGAGTAGTCACTACTAATACACTCCCATCAAAGATAACCAAAAAAATATTATCGGTCTAGTATACCATCATCAAGTCAATCCTATGATAGGTTATCCACAAACCCGACATTCTACACTGTGCCTTACCACCTCCCTCTGAGCCATTGTAGCTTCACCGTATCATTGACCATTTCAGGTTGCTTTGCATTTGTCCCTCGGTCTTCCTTGAAGGTCATTCGCCCTATTTCTCCCATCAGTCCTTTGCTAGAGCCAAAAAAACTTATAGCAGTTGTGATTTTCCTTCTAAGCAGAAAAAAAACATGCACTAGAAACGAACCGTCGAGCCATGAAATTAGTGATGCAACACATGAGATCCAGACGACAGTCAGCCATCAAAGATCAGGCAGTTATTACTTGCCACAGAAACACTTAAGGTTGCATTAGAGCACTTCTGAGTTTTTGATGCTAGATATCGACTTTCAATTAATACAATGACTAAATTTAATAAACTGGGTGAAAGTCAACTTTCTACTTCTAACTTGCATAATTTATAAGTAGAAAGCATGCTTCGCAACGAATACATTGTCACTAATTGACAGCTCCAAAAATAAATGCTGCAATTTCTGCAGAAAACCAAATGTATATAAAAAAATGAAAAATTTGGTACATCAATTAAGTAAAAATTTCAGTTATTTCAAATATTCTGGATTAAAATTCAGCATTAATTCTCCCCAGTCAACATTCAAAACCTACCAATAGCTTCCTTACTGCCAAAATAGAACGGATGCATCATCAATGAATCATTATCGTAATGAATTTTATGCGCCCTAAAGGTTTTATCAGAATGTTACGGGAAATTTGATTCCACGAAGTACATACTAACCTTCGAAGCTTTAATATACATAGTTGCGAACACGACCAATTAAATTACAGAGTTCAATCTACCTTAATATTCAAATAAATTATGCAGCCATTGAATGCTGCCAACCGTTTTCAATCAATATCTCTCAGGGTAACCGTGGAACATAAAATGCATTATGAAACTGGTAGAGGCTCAGCGGTGAACTGGTATGACTCTCACATAAAATATAATACCACGTAATTTGGAGATGATTTCACCGATTGAGTACGGGTCAGTTCCACAAAAAAAATATTATCAATTTTCCCTAATCACTGATCACTTTACTTAATAATACTAATAACAAGAAATTCCCTTGGATAATATGAGTTAACATGAGATCAAAAAGTCTCTCCGGTTTGGAAAAAAGGGATTCCACAGAGAGTTTTAAACACCTTAATGGGATCAAGAATATATCAGTACGCTCCGCCGAGAAGAATGCCTATGCATTTCTTTTTAAAAATCCATGCGGCTGCATTTCCCAACGCTTATAGCTTATTTGGTTCTTCTCCAGAGCTTCCATCAGAGAAACCGTTTGGACTGCTATACAGTAATGGTTGAGTTCGATCTTTAAATCATTACCACACGTAAAATAACCCATTCTTTGAAGACTAATGCAGTTGCCTTTTGAGAGATAGATACTCCATTCCATTATCTAATTATATCCTTCTCTTTAGCTCATTTGTAATTTCTATAGTCTCCATGGTTTGTCACCCGTCCAAAGGATATCAACATACTCCACTATTAGGATTTATTTTAAAGTAACAATTGACCCTGTCGTGAAGATATTTTAAGGACAGAATCTTTATATGATTGAGTCCTGAAGTCAATACCAGGAAAGAGCGTGTACATTCTATTACTAAATATTCTCACCATTCATTGTCGGAAAACCTTGCCTTGCACATAATTTCTATCAGCAGCGAAGAACATTTTATAAATCCACAGTTCTGCACAGTAGGATAAGGCTTTCACTCCCTCCTGTAGTCTTCCATAGTGTTATATCTTCAATAACGCCATTCCAACACTTCAAGTCCCTTATTTCTTCTTCCATCGCCCGGAGACGCTGCCAATTAAAGTCCTTTTGCAATAATCAGTCCTTACCTATCATTTCAAACTATTTTCGTCCATCAAACCCTCCAGATTATTCTCCGCACCAAAATTCGAAGCGCTCGCGAGCTGCTACAATCTAATCTACCGAGAGTCCACAATTCGTTTCCCTAGAACTCAACACAACACATCAAGTCATTAGTAAAATATTTCTTAACTTCTTTGCAAAGGGTACGCGTAAGAGTTTTCTTTAGTAATTGAACGTTACAGTTAATAAAACACTTGCAGATTCATTTCCCCATACTGATTGCTACCCTACCGAAAAAAACACAGTTCCAATATTCCAAATGGTTCCCAATTACTCTCAACCGGTTTTAAAATGCACACTTGATAAATTTGACTGCAAAATCATAGCATAAGAATAGACTTAAATACAGCTCCAAAGTAAGGAAGATGGGAAAGGGAGAAGTGAATCGGGGTGGGGGTTAATCTCAGCATGGCTTAACGAAGGAGTTAGCAGGAGGTAAGCGGGAGGAAGTATAGGAGGACAATGAGGCTACCTTCTATTTACCTGTTAACTAGCTTAACCTTACATTCCGTCCTTTATCCCCAGATAGAATCTTTACTTTCACTTTTCAGAGAATATTTATTCATCATTTCAAATCTAGAGAATGGATTTCGTTATTCGTCCAATACCAACCGAATACCATCTTCTCTCTACATCATTGCCAACTGTACATCAGTAAACCAGAGCGATCTTAATATAAAAAGGACGATAAAATTCATGCGAAACGACGACAGAATTGTCAAAGCCACAAACATCTCCATTTCGCAAATACTTTTTTCGCAAATACTCATTTTTAGACCCTTTACAAATGTTTGGAATTTATAGTACCAACGTAAATCGGTGTCTCAAAGGCGGCATTAAATTAGGACATTTTCCCTGCGGTGAATTGGAAATGAATTTCACATTTCAATGGAAAAGCAACTGTTCTACATTTACTGCACCCAAATTCTACCAAATGAGAGGGTTGAAACATCTTATTTCGACTCTAAGAATGCGTTCAAATTAGAGGAGGAAGAATTTACAACAGGACCTCTCGTCAGGGGAATGCGCCAGACAGAGCGAAGGAAAAGAGAAAGGAGATCGAACGTAGCTTACCCCTCTTGACTCCCAAGCACGTAGCGTTAGCGTGACACAAGGATAGACTTTAAGATCTATCAAGAGACTACAGGCCTCTTATTTCCTCTTCCGTCCAACGACCTGCATAGAGCTCTCGGCGTAAATATCACAGTATTTTCAGTATGAAGTGTATGTAGTTCTCCAGTATGAAGAAAGCATTGTATGGCGGGGGCATGAATTTAAGTCAATTTTTCCTCGTCTCTTGAGAAAGCAATTGCTAGAATTGACAATCAAGTACATGAAATGCACGATGGTTATCGAGAAAAGATAATTCTTTCCACCATCTTCTAAAAATGTTACAGCGATCTAGGAAAAACCCCTCATTTTGAATGCAGGATTCACCCAAATGCTAACATTATTATAAATATAAACGGATAAGAATAATTAAGAAACATTACGGTAGATATGAGAAAATATGCTAATTATTACGCTGATTTTTTTGATGGAAGAAAAAACTTTCGGCAGGATGGAGGAATGAGAAGGAAAGTGAAAATGAAGACTAATTTTTAAACCGTGTGACTCCCATGAAACTTCTAAAATGTGGTGGACATAATGAAAATGAGACGCACGTACTCAACTAAGGTGATCATTCAAATCACTCCCTTTCATTAGTCAATGTTCATTCAGAAAACACAACAGTTACCAAAATAGTCATTTTAAAAAGAGAACAAGGTTATCACTATGCACAGGATTGCACATTCAAGTTCAATAAGCGTAATGTGCCATAAACTTTTCACGATTAAGAATTAGGTAGAAAGGAAATAAAGTTATATTTAAAATCAGAAAGTGTTTCAGAATCATTTGTTCACTTTGACAAAATAATGTACGATCCAAGACATCCAAGAGAATAATATTACATGCTCATATCACTCGTAAAGGGGCAATAGTGCGAGGCAGTCTTTTCTACCGAAGCTACAACAATTTCTCAGTTATCTTCAAGTTAAGATACCACCGCTTCGATGCAACTCAAATATAGGAATTTTTCCAATTTTTGACTAGTTTGGTCTTATATTTTTTTCCGCTGCGGACTTTCAAAGGCAGCATATGGCAAATACAATTTATTAATTTGGATGGGGACTTTGACAATATATATTCCCATAATCCTTGATCTTGTTGCAACGACAGTTTAACATAGTAGTAATAAATCAGTGTGCGCATGAAACGTTCACATAAATTATTTGACATCATTACTGAATTCACACGGTCAATCAAATCAATGAGGCCCGACTAGTAAATAAATATAATATTACACTTTATAAAAGACATGTTCCCAACATAGATAACAGGTAAGCAATAGGGACAGAGTTTAGGGTCATTTTATATAGTATGCTGATGGTCTTTCAAACTCTGAATTAAAATCACGGAAATCTTTCATCTCCTATCGACGAGGACTTCGTCTCTGAGTTTAGGAGCGGCGAGGGCAGGAGAGAAAAGGAAAACTCGCTCGATACTTTTCGGACAGCAGTGAGGAGAAATGAAATTGAAGGAAAAAACTTCCGTCGACCTCACTTGAAGCGAAGACGGAGTCGCCTTAAAAGTCTTCAAGATGCAGACAAGGGGGAGGAAAGAAGGAATGCGCCAACTCGCTCCTTGGACTCTTTGCGGGGAAAATTTGCTGTTGCATACAAATCGTTCAGCGAACTCACGCTAAGAGGCAGCTAAACAAAAAGAAAATGAGAATTTTCCCTGAAAATATCGGATCTTCGGGAAACATCGGACGCTGAGCTCACACAGAGGGCATCGAAAAATAGATAAGTTAAGTTTGAGGTGGAAAAAAGTAGTCTCTAAGGGGAACGAGATAAGTTTTCGTTGAGTCCGAAAGTTTTGTAATTTTGGGATAAATTTCAAGCCGCGAGTAAGTCTACCGACTTTTTGCTCACGATTTAACAAAACAAATAGTTCGAAAAATGAAAAAAACTTAAACGCAGCGTATAAATCTGGATCAGAGGATACAATTTGGTCGAGAAACAAGATAATGAAGCAAAAGATATAGATCTTCGATCCTAAAAGCACAGCCTTTCCAACATTCACAACAATTCACCACTACATAGACACGCAATACTATCTCATAGTTGAAGACACAATTGAATTATGAAGCAGAGATAAAATATTGTATTTGATAGATATGTTTAGCCTTATACTTGTAATTCAAGCCTATAAGCAGCTTCACGACAAATATTTGGGCTTATATGAAAAGATTTAAATGGTAAGTGACATTATTGTGTAATGCACAACGATACAAAAGTCAAAGTAATCATGAGAAAATCAGTTTCATCCTTCGGCGTGCAGTCATTCATAGATCGTCAGACGCTCCGAAAATAGCCTATCGTTTACAGAAGTAGTGTTTTACAGTTTAATAGGATTCGAGAGTTAAGATCATTCCACACTTACGGTCTGCCACTCAAAGACAGGGGAAAAAGCGGTCAGATGAATAGGAGGATCACCCCTCCAAACTTGAGCCGAGCAAAACGATACTCGGTGACTGATACGGAACAGGTATATCCATCAAGGTAGGCCGCAACCCTATGGATTACACAGTTTTTATAATAACGTTCGTGTCTTCCCTTTTATCTCGTTCTACCTTCATTTTTTTATTTGGCCCATTTTTTATTGCTTAAGTTATGAGGCAGAAAACGTTTAAGAAACGTAAAATGTACATATTTTGGCTCTTCCATACACGCTGGACGAACATGATGAAGGCTTACATCACCACTAAATCCATACGATTTGCAGTGTGTGTAAATTAATATGAAAATTCCACAATATACGGCATAAATTCAAATTGAATTAAGAGAAATACTTTCAACCCCAAGCGAAAGACCATGTATGTCTACCAATATACTTGGAAATTCAAGAAACAACTCAAAACGATAAAATGCTGGTATTAAGTACTATGTAAGGAAAAAAAAGCTCGGAAGAACAGATGAGAGCTCGTTTCAGGTATACCTTTTTCTTTTTAACGTCAAATAATTATAAATTACTGAAACATTCGAATAATAAACTACAATTCCGATAAAAGACACTACTTCCCCAAAATATTTCACAGAAGCGCCTAAGTACATAGCGGGTGCATTTGATTTTGAATAAATTAATTCTGCGCCATGGCACGAACACTTCATTGCATAAGCCCATTAATCAAAATCCAGATATCAATTAGGCCTCCCAATTAAAATAGCATAGCCGGTGGGCGTGTTAGCGGGAGCCAGCAATCAAAGCCAGGAACAGGGTGCTGGCGAGGAGTTAAAACCTGAGATGAATCGCGGGGTGATCTTCAATCTCCACAATCGGATCAATGAATAATCCCCGCCTACTTCACGCATACAGGCACAGAGATCCGATTTTCCAACTCGCCGCTCTTCTAAACGAAAAGAAATCTGCGGAAACAATTCAACGCGAGCAAAGAGAGGTAGCAAGGACCCTGCAATGCAGGAAAAAAGAAACTCCCATCTTCTTTTACTTTCGCCGCCTTAATCTGTCGATGAACCGTGTGATTAATTGCAAAAGCTGATAAAGAAGGAACGGTAGAAGGGGAGGGAGGGAAATGGGTCGGAGAACTGGAAACCCAATCCCAGCGTCATTCATTCATGCGCGTGATTTTTATTTAATGGAAACTGTAATTAGTGCACACCAGGATCAATACTAATCCCACACTCCACGTAATTAGCAAAATTTTGAACCCGTCCCCCGGGTAACATGAGCGAAGAGAGCCTCTTGGTTTCTAAAGGTGGGGCGCCATTGAAAAATCTGGACGCCCTTCATTCAGAAGTGGAATGACAGGAGGGAAAAAATTCAGGTCCCACCAGTCGGCTTCATCACACTTTAATATCTCCAGAAAAGAGAAAGTGGAATGCTTAATGTACAAGGGAGTGGCATACGAACAAAATATCTTTCAACGTATCGATTGCTTCGAAGAAAGCAATCCCTAGGTCAAGAAAGCTCCAGTACGTCATCTCATCATAAAACGCAAATATTCTTCTATTTTAATTCCTTGTTCCACTCGAAAGAAGGATACAAAGAAGCAGAAAAAGATTCTATGGGCTTAAAAATGAGTCTATCTATACGAGAATTCAGCAATGACACCGCGCCAATGTGCCGGGCCCGAAATCTCAATGATTGCAGCAGGAAGGAAACAAAAAAGAGCATAAAAGCAATTTTTTTCTACAGAAGGCATGTATGAAAATAACAGCCTTAAATTTCTTATTTTAAGCTAGCATTGGATATTTATGCAATTTTTTTACACAGAGCGTTAACTTCTGAACGAAATTCTACATCTTCTGACCAGAATAGACTAGAAGCCTTCAAAACCTGGTGCCTGAAGAGGATGATGAAGATAAATGGACAGACACAATAAGAAATAAGAAAGTGAACACAAGAGTAAAGGAGGAGAGGACCATATGGAATACCATACAGAAAAGAAGAACCAGATGGGTTGGACACACCCTGAAACACAATGAGTTTGTGAAAAACATAATTGAAGTTAAAGTTGAGGGATAAGTCCCCAGAGGAAGACCCAGGAATAAGTTCATGGGTCAAATAAAGAGGAAAGTACATAGGAAGAGATAGCAAATAGACATAGAATCAAAACGTTCCCCTAAAGTGAGTCAATAGGCTGGAACAATTTTAAAATAGCCGTATCAATTCCAACGCAGCTATTCCATTTCTGCAATAATATGTTTTTTCGCAATTATTTCCCCCATCATTAAGTCATGGTAGCATAATTTTGATTAAGTGACATTAAGAAGCAGATAAGAAGCTTTTTCTTCACTGCGGTGATCGCATGACTACCTCGTTCGTTGATGATCAGTTCACAGATTGTTCACCTGTTGACACGAGATAAAATTCCGAGTCTTGGACATCGCGAGGTCGGTGCGGAAGTGCGGCAGTGTCATTCCACAAGTTCAAACCCATTAAGCCGGAGAAAGCATCATTACATGACGCCCCACCCTAGCCCCAACGAAGAACTCTTTCAATATTTACGTCCCCCAGGGACCAGAATGAGTATTCCGGCAAAATATGCTCAAATAATTCTACTTCGTCCCAAGAACTCTCTTCAAATCCACTCCTTATGCTCCTTGTACCCTCCCAAACCTCTCTTCCGCCCTTTCCCGTTCTCCCTCGGGGTGTTCAAAACGCTTCCTGCCGGAGCCAAAGCGAACAGACACAAATTTCCCGATCCGTTTTCGGGAAACCGATTCCCAGGGTTCTTTCACTCCCTGGGAATGGGCAGCGAGTTCATACACCCCGCACTGGAGACGCAAACAAATATCGCTGGAGGAGAAGCGGGGTCGGAGACAGAGGAAGCGGAAAACAGAGAGGGCTTTCGACCGATCCAAAGGCGGCGAGTGTGGGGAAGCTAAGGCGTGGCGTATTTAGGGAGAAAGCGTTTTTTTAAGGGGAGGGGAGAAGCTAAGTCGTTTTTCTTAGAAATATGGACCGTTCATCATGGATCACCAAAGATGGAAGAAGCAACAGAGATATCGAGGGAGGAGTAGCACAAGCCAAGGACGTAATCTCTTAGAAGACGACCAACAGCCATTAACGCAAGCTAAGTAAGGTAGCCCTTCATCAAAACATATACTTGGGAGTATACTGCTTTGTGGTAGGGAAATTTGATTAATACTAGCTGCTGAGAACTGACAGCGATGGAAAATTGGTGTTATCGGAGTATGATGACCTAATAAACAGAGCACCACCGATGATGAAATACAACGAAGAGATGGGGAATATGCGTTCCATGAAACCTTTTCGGAGAAGAGGCAAAAAAGGGACAGGACAGCCTCTGCATACCAGGGCTGGAAAGGGAAATGAATGGAAAGAATGGAAGATCTAAGGAGTATTACGCTGGTTAAGGTGGATTTGGTTAGACAACGTGAGTCTAAACAAATACTACGCAAGACATTTTATTTGTTCAGATAATAAAATTATGCTTTCTTTGATGAAATGGGTCACCTGTTGGAAACCAAAATCAAGGTGAAAAGTATGTAATTTATTCCACGAACATATTGTAATGAATTAATGATGAATCAATGAAATGCAATGAATGAATGTTGTTGTTAGGATAATTGTTGTTGGTTACTGGAGAAGTAAATAAAGGAGGAGTTCTTCAGTGTTGTCGCAGTTGTAATGTGTGCTATATCCGTAACAATATTTAATAATGACTACAGTTGTCCAGCCATTGGAGCCGACTACAGCGCCATATGCACGGAACTACCGCATCTTGACTTGACATCATGGCAGATTCTCGCTAATAACAAAAAAATAGGAGGATTAAATGTCTATATTTTATTTTCATTCAATTTACCAGGACTTTTTGCATATTAAAGAGTTAAAAAAAACCTTGATTATGTTTTCTCATTCAAATTAATGTTTTTTTACCATACAAGAGTAATCTCCAAAACAGACTAGAAGCTTTTGAAACCTGGTGCTGGAAGAGGATGCTGAAGATAAAATGGACACATAAAATGAGGAAAAGTACAGAAGAGTAGACGAGGAAAGGACCATATGGAACATCATACAGAGAAGAAGAACGAGATGAATTGGACACACCCTGAAACAATGAGTATAAGAAAAACATAATTGAAGGCAAAATAGATGGAATAGTCTCAAGAGGAAGACCCACGAATAACTTCGTGGACCAAGTAAAGAGTAAAGTGCATAGGAAGAGGTACTAGGAGGTAAGGCAGCTAGCATTTGATAAGGAAGGGTGGAGGGCTGCAATCAAACAACCTTAGGGTTGAACCACCAATGATGAATGAATGAGAAATCTCCATAACAGTTCATGTTAAAATTTCCACTTTCAAGGCTGAATTACAGTCAAGTTTTCAGGGAAATCCACCTTAATTTTCATGTCATATTATAAAACTCACCTCAAAAATGCGATATTCAATTTTCCATAAAATCTGAAACAAGTGACCCTGTTCCCAGAGCCACCTTAACTAATAATAGCAGTTAAAATAAATACTTATGGAGGAACAAAGCGGTTATTGGAAAAGGTAATGAGTTTGAAAATCAATCTTCGGATTAATAGCGATAAATGATAATGGCAACATTGCACATTCTTCCTTCCTTCCAGCCAACAAGATTTGTAGCGTGCAACTCGACGGAACACGGTCATGGCCATACCGTTACACGCGAGTGTGCAGCTCTACAACGCCCCGAGTCTTCCCTTCACGATATAGCACAGGCAGAGGAGCTGTTTGCGCGCTTCTGAGGTCGTGTAAACACGGATCACCGTATCGCTAATCACATGATGCATACCTCCAGGGTAATAGGCCCAATCATTGCCGAGCCGAAGGTATATCATGCCGCGAAAATAAAGGAAATGGATGGGTATGAAGGGCAGAATACCGATTCCTATCCCCTGGGCCCGGGTTCGAATCGCGACGGCGGCAAAGATTTTTCAGTAGAAGAATAGTTCATCGTTATGATTCGGCAGATGGAACGGATATGGGCCACTTGGTTTGAGACGTGAAAAAATTAGGAACACCAGGAGAAAAAAAAATGATACATGAAATCGCAAATATATACAAAACAAAAGAGGGAGGCTTTGGAAAATGCCAAGAGCTTGGGAGAAAATTCAAGATGAAATGGGGACATCTACGAAATACCGACCAAGCCAACACTAGAGTGTGTAGCACGGGGTGATTCCACACCAGGCATGCAGCGATCATCCCAGCTGAAATCAGAACCGCGCACTTTCCCCCGGTCGTCAGGCGCAGGCCAAAAACAGGATATCTATGCGCGGTCAGACCAGAAACTAAGATAAGTTGCAACATGCCAGCACGCACTACACTATTTAAGATACAAATACAGGTTAGCATCATTAATGCGACTGATAAATAGTAAAAGTTACTTAATTATTCACGCACTATCTCATACCGTAAATTACATGCGGGATTATTTGCTAAGAATGATGTTGAGATATGTAGCACAAGTGCAAAACCTAACTTGCCTTGTGATGGTCAAAGTATCCCAGAACTGATCTTTTGCAACTATTACGGTCCCTTATTGTACGTAGAAAAAAGGATTGTAAATCTATCGATTCTGCATTCAATTTCCTTAGTTTTATGCCAATGATAATATTGACCATTATAATTTGGCTCTAGCAAAATATGTTTAACGTACAGCAAAAAATAGTCTACATAACTCACGTGCGAACGGGTCAGAAGGGCAAAGACAAGGCCGTAATAAATCGATCAAGACGCCTGTTAGGTAATTGGATGAAATTGTTTCTCGCAAGTTTCATTTTCTACTGTCGTGAAGGAAACATAAGAGGTTTCATGCAATGGAACGGAAACAACGGAAAATGAAAGGTAGGGAAAAAAGAATAACAATATTTTTGAGGAGGAATTAAAGCGTGAAAATGCAAGAGAGAAGATTGAATTCCGGGAAGAACAGATTGCCATCTCCATACATAATTAAAGACGGGGATTTTCATTCAATAACAGCTATTAGTTGAATTGGAAGCATCACAACGTCACACCATAAAATTATGAGACGTAAAGAGGCTTAGATAACTTATTCTTATTTCAGAATATCCCAGCAAAATTCCGTGTTAAATGAACCGTTGGGAATTTTCTAAAGTTTAATAAACCTAAAAATCACGAGCAAGATTAAAATTTATATTTGCCATAATGACCAGTAGATTGACCTGATGAAAATGTACCAACACTGAAACATAGGCCTTGGTTTAAATTCTCAACTTAAGTAATTGCACATGGTTTATCTCATTTTCTATTCAAGCAACCGTAATGATGAGAATTATTTTTCTGATACGCAAAGGACATCAAAGGAAAGAAACAACCGATCATGGTGAATTTTCACGTGGCATTATAATTTTAAATTGAAATTTCTGGGATAATACGAGAACTACAACAACAAAACAAGGATAAAGACCCAAATGACGCTTTTCAGGAAACTAAATAAACGTCACTTTGAATAAAAATCCAGTTAGTGTTGAAAAGGAACCATTACGAAGGCTCCATAATTATCAAATGAAAGCTATTTACCATGCCGCCATAAAACATTTCGCTGGTTAGGGTCAGAATGAGTTGTCAGGACCAAAAAAGGCAATAACCTTACAGGTAATTACGGTCGAAGGCACAATATCACATGAGATGACTGAATAGAGCTCTTTCAGATATCCAAATTTAAATTATAATATTCGGGGTAGTTGGGCTTAATTCAGCTCCTATCACGACGGCACAAAGAGATTCATTAACACGGCAGACCTGTCCGAGAGAAAAGATGAATGCAGAGGACATGATGTGAATATTGGGTTTGGGAGTCGGTTTAAGGCGGAAGACGTGGAATTAGGCGCTTAGGCGAGTTTATGAGTAGGTGTGATATTAGGTGGGAGGGGCGTGAGCGTTTAAGGCTTGGGAAAGTAGAAGAAAGGAAGAAAGAGTAGGATTAGAAAACTATGGCAGGCAAAAGCGTCCGAAGGTTAGCATTACCTCGCTAAGGAAGCTACGGGGGTCGTGGTGAGTGGACGCGTTAACACATAAGAAATAGCTGGACGTAAAGGCTCACTTGACAGAAATGAGTATTCATCAAAATACGCTTTATTAGTAATCCACAAGTAAAATAATTTTTCTACCTAAAACTTTATCCCTTCAAGCAAGTCGCCTGACCGGAAAATTTAGTGATTAAGGCAGAACTCTTCAATACAATTTATTCACACCGCAGACAGAGTCATTTGGAGAACGATTGAGTTTTTTTCTGGAATTAGTAGGATGAAACACACTTTAAACCAAGAATATTAACTTTAGATGTATTTACACAAAATTTTGGAACGAAAATTAAAAACAACACTTGTTCCGAAAGGACAAAAACAGTAATCTTCACAGTATAAGTTCCCATTCACTCCCCCAGAAGTATAATATAGGTCAAATGTGGTACCAATTAAGGTATCTTAAAGGAAAAAAACCCCAGCTACACTCATTCCCGAACAAGCATGTAGTTAAGTGTTCAATAATGTACGTTTCATTTCTTATACTCAGTATTATTCCAAAGAGCTATTTTATACACTTTTTATGAGGCTGAGGAGTATATTAAAGGCAGTTTCGCCTTGGGGACTTTTCAAAGTTCAAGATCCCAACGTGGCATCTGTTATCTTCAGTCGCTCAATTTGGTCCCAAATAAATGGGAGCGATATTTGATGCGGAACTGCGCACAGGAAAAGTGAGCGAACAAAATTGCCCCAAAAAACCCGCAAACTCCGCCAAGTATTCCAGGAGACTCCCAAGCGGTCCGCGAACCCCAGGGTTTTGAGGGAGGATCCGTTTCCAAAAGGGAGAAGAAAATAGGGGAGCAAAGGAAATATAAGAATCGGCGAAAGAGAACGCGGGAAAAGAATAAGAAGACGCCTAAGAAGGGTTGACGAAAGGGGATGAAGGACGCGAGAAAAAGAGTTGAGGCGAGACAAAAGGGTGGAAGTTGGCTGGTGTGGGAGGTAGGACGGGCGTTGAAGGTTGACGGAGGCTGCGAGGGGTTTGGCGGCGAAGAAAAAGACGAGAGGCGGCGAGGAATGCTCAAAAGGAGAAGTTTTATTCCGGAGGGGGAAGGTGTAGTTGGCTGAGGAAGTGAGCCGAGCTGTGATGGTGGAAGGGTGTGCGTATTGTGTTAGCAAGTTCCATCTGCGACTTTACAAGGGGAATTGAGTTATTCATGGAGACGTAAGGTACGAAAATTTTGATGGAAAACTTTAGCGCGAGTGAGGCGACGGGGAAAATCCAAAAATCTATTTTATTCCCTCGCCCCATTCGATTCCGAAGTCCTTCGCAATACCCAAAATTGTCTCGTTGATTCAATAACGATCGAACGGATTAAACTAAATGACTACCGCAGTTGTATGGTTAAATTTTCGTCAATGTTTCTCTTTCATTAAAATTTATCGGAATTTTGTCGCTAAACTACGCGGAAATAATCAATAGGACTGCTATAACCAGTTACACCAATCACCAAATAACTTTGGAAGTAAAGTCGGAATGACAGAGGAATTGCCCAATCTCTGGCACGAACAAATAATGATTAATCAGAGACTTCAAGTTCACTCCCAACAAGAAAAAACAAAAAGTTTGAGCGGCATAAAGCGGGCCGAAAAAGTCTCTGATCCTATCGCTTTAATGACTTTACCAGGCATAGCATCCACAAATCAACGTGTTTCCCAATTTCAGGAGCATGCAACCAAACGTGAGATCTCCAAAATACTGCTGGCTTCACGGATTACGGTATTATAGATGAACGAGGCATGAATGACTTCCTATTTTTTCCAAAGAGGACGTCATTAAAGTCGTCTGGCAACAAGTTTCACAGGACATGGCATCACTGTAAACACACTTGTCAGTAACAGCGGTCATTAATCTAAGACTGGCTTTCTGCAGATATCTCGTGTCTTTTCGGCCAAACTCTTTATTTATTCATAATACCTTATCACGACACACCTCATATTATTCAGAGATAGTTTTCAGCTTAGATCTTACTGAAATGATTTCAATCCTCGTAATTCTTTGCTCGACCCCTTATTTGTGCCAGGGGGCAGTAATATATTTGAATGCGTTCCATAACTTTTTCAATTGTTCAAATATTTTTTCCTTATACCTATTGACAAATGAAAATTTTATTTATTTCATTTACGTCTAACGAGGCTCCACCGCGACTTTGCTTGCCAAAGGAACAATTTAATTCCACCTTTGCGTATATTTGATTTTAAAATTTCTGCTTCCTTTCATAATTTTCCCCACCTTGAAAACCAAAATAAAGTTACAAACTGCAGATTATTCAACGGGAATATTTTTCAGAGAACTCTTTTTCAGCTGGAGAGCCGACTGCAGCATCATTTCGATTGAACTGCCCCCTTTTGACTCCAATTATGGAAATAATACGCTACAAACTCAAAAAATAAGATGGTAAGATACCTTCATTTTATTATTATTCAACTTACCAAGAGTTACTGCTACTTTTAAACAGTTTTATGAGAAAATAGTATTTATAATACGCAGAAGTATCCTTCATATACCCATGATTCACCCTTTCTTGCGTCAAATAATTTTCACATTCAATTTTCAAGAAAATCAGCATAGAAAGGTTAAAACTTAATTTCTTACATGAGAAAGAGAACGCCTGTTTCTAAAGTTATTAGATGAATAAAATGGCATTTAAGTCATTTTAAGGATGCACCACATTAAGAGAAAATTAGAATTCTCCTGTGCAAACAACATTTAAAACGACGCACCGCAGGACTAAAGGAGAATTTGCGTTGATAACGATCAATTCGTGTGTTGATACCGCTTGCATTATGATGCCCTTCAAATCAATTCTCTTGACTCACTAATCAAAGCAGATCTTCGGGCGAAAGATAATAGCCACCGAGAAAATTGGAGCGACAGACTCACTGCTTTGTTCCTCGAGCAGCAGTGCATGAAAATCGTCACTGCGCAGGAAATTCGAGTCCCTTGACGCACGGCAATGGAAATAATGACACTGGGACGAAAGACAAAAGATGAGAGAGAAAAAAAAGACGACCGCTGAGGGTGATGATCGAACAGCACTCGAGCATCCTTACGAAATGGTGAAGGAGGAGAAAGAAAGGGGGGAACTTTTAAAAGACGAGAGAAAAAAAGAGCGAGGGTAGGGAGGGCATCGACTTGAGAATATAACGCCCCCGGCGACGAGGGAGCGAAGTGACTGACTTAAGGAGACACGGAAGGGAAATACGGGCACCGGGAGACCAGGTACTCGCCTGAAATATGTAAACCTAATAAATGACAGCCGAGGAGGGACGGGTTGAATCAAAAGGCATAAAAATGGGACTGAGAAAGAAGTTGAAACAGGGAGATGGACATGGAGAAGAATAAAGTAACACTACCACGGCAACGGTTATGCCTCACCATAGGATGAGAAATAACAGAGAACTAAGGTACCAGTCTCATTTCCGATCGTTTTATACCATTTGAAGAAAACGTCAAGTCCTGAAAATATGTCAGCGCATTCAAATTGAAGAGGTTTCTACTCATTGAAATAGCAAAGATTGAACTTCCACATAAAAATAAGACAAGAAAACCGACAATGTTACATTGGCTTGTAAGTTGGCATCTAATTCTACTATCTCCCAAGCACCTTAAAACGGAGAAAGAAGCTTGAAAACTGTCAAATGAATTGTAAAACCGGCTGGAGTATATACATTTATAGCTACATAAATTATTACTGACGAATGAAATACAATCAAATGGGAATTTGCAATGGAGAACCGGTTAGTTAGTCAGTTAACTAGATGCAGCTAAATGAGAGGATTATAACACCTCATTATTACTCTCTTTGCTAAAAAGTGCCGTAGAGCAAGTAGCAAAGGATGATTTTAAATTGTCGCAACACTAACCGCTATGCAGTGTACTAATTACAAAATACACCGCATGAGAGCTCTTACATTAATTGCATAAGGTCTCCATTATGTTTCAAATTGAAACTCCACTATATATGACATCAAATTATGTCAGCTAGCGTGTATGTGTAATGTCATAATCTCCTTTGGAGACTTCGAGGCGAAATTTCCCGCAGTGCACGTCATAAATGAACACGCGGAATACGAATGAAACGTAAATTTACTAGAACCATTACCATGAGATCTGTCCAGTCAAGAACGACTGAAGCCACAAACTTTAGGTTTACCACCATATTACTTAAAGAATGCAAAGTGATTTCAATATAGATGCGAGAGTTGCGATATAGATGCTGAATGACAATTCTCTTTGTTTCAGAAATAATCTCCCCTCTCGAAGCTTGTGTTGATTTTCTATATAAACTGCGACTCATTTTCTCAATGATATTAGAAGAAAACAATTTATGCAATAAAAAATCGAAGATATCCAGTAAAAAAGATGTACGCTATATCATTAGATAAGGATAAGTAAGATATTTATGGAATTTATGGCATTAATAAAACAAGGATGAAGCCATGACACAGCGTAACAGGTATAGCTCTGAAGTGTAGGTACGAAAAATGTACTTACTAATTGAAAAAATGAGCCAATCAGGTCAGTTGGCGCTAATACATTACAGGTGTCATAATTTTATTAAAAATTGAAATTTGTCAACGTATATAATGAACTTTTTGTACGGCTCCCTAAAGAACGATATTCCTTCAATATCGTTCCAATATTAGAGTAGCTTTCAATAAATATTTATTGATCTTATTTGGAACGCATATTCTCTAAATCTCCTTTAAATTGAGACTGGGTTCAAGCGGTTCCTAAATCACTTCACTAGTCAGCAGGCACACAGCTTCCTGAGGTGTTTACGTTTCCATAAGCATCCATCTTCCCGAAGATGATCCTCTGTGATTGATTAATGACGTCAACAGCCGGTAATGGATAGGCGATATTAAACAGCTAGGGGAGATGACTGTACAAATACGAGGCTGGAAAATTGCGAGAGGAAATTGCTAAGATAGATGAGGGGATGGACATTAAATATGAGCGCTTAAATTTTGGACGAAGGAACTGAAGCACGGAAGAGATTAAACATACTTTGCCGAATTGAATCCATTAAAGCGTCCAAGATATGTATGTACGATCTTTTTCAATCATAGTGTAGCAAGTTTTTGAAGTTCAAGGGCTCGTGAAATCATTCTATAATTGGTCGTGCGCAAAATCAGGCTAATATGAAACTATCATAACATTTAATGGGCTCAATCCTTGCGGTTTTACCGGCTATAATCCAGGAAACCCGATTAATTTTATGCGCTAAATTTCACGGAAAGCAGTATACACAGTTCCTAGAGGGCTAAATTATTTATACAACGATAGGTAAGGGATTTTTATGGGCTAAAAATGCGCATGCGAGCACGCACAGAGAAAAAAATCAATCTGTATGTGAGGATATTTAAACTACAGAATGAGTAGTGACGATGGTTCATTTGGAGGTTAAAGAAAAATAGATAATTACCTTTATATCACCAACGTTAAAGCACCATTGTTCACAAGAAATTCCGATATAATTAATCAAGAAATTAAAGAAGCGATGGTCAATTTTCGGAATTATTCGGAAGGCTCCACAGAGGTACTGGGGGAAGAATAAATCGCTCGTTCAAAGATAAAGGATTACAAATAAGGAATAACAATTCGAGTAATAAACACTTGTTACGCTTTATAAGTGTTGCATGCAGCTCACGCTATGCCGCAAACAGTGGTCAAGGGATTGAGTGTAGAGAGAGAGAAAGAGATAAATAAAGAACTTTTCACCACAACTATACGGTCGAGGAAATTCATCCAATCACTCAATCTGACTAATCATATTTTAAGAATTAAAAGAAAAGTAAAAATGAAAATACAGAGAAAACCTTTTTATTTTGCAGTTGAAAACTGAAAAATTTTTATTTGACTTACTTTAATAATTTTCATAATTGGCGGGTTCGACCTAATGCATTTTCGAACAAATATTTAGATGGTAAGTTTATCAGAATGGAACATTTTTTACACAAGCAATGAGGTGATAAAATAGAAATTAACTGTAGATGATCTCTCGATTAAGTCACGTTAATCTGGGGATAACAGAGCCCCTGTTGAACTTTCAAAATCGCTAGGGCCAATTCCCGCACACGAGTCCTTTTGGGCAATTTTCACAGACCATTAAATTCTAGAGGAAATATGCACGAACCAAGAGGAAACCCGGCAAAGTAAATACGTCACTTAAAAATCACCCGGATACGACTACTGGTGTTCCACTCCAATGGCAAAGAAACTTCCATAACCTCTTTATGCAAACTGTTATCTCTTCGAACAATTTCATCCCCTCCAGCCGAAATCCTACCCATCCTTTTATTCCGCCTTTTATCCCCTTTGGCGCCGGGCAAACCCAAACCTCGTCAGGGCCCTGCCCTTGCGGCGAGCCCACTGCGACTAGACTTCGGCGTGTGGAGGCCCTCAAGAGAGTGAAAACGGCCCACAGCCTCCCCGGCCACCGAAACCGCCGCCGCCGGGCCCCCGACCAACTCCCGCAACGTTTACGCCTCCGGCGACCTCCTGAAAGGCCGTAAGGGGATGCCCGCCCGCGCCACCCCAGTCCACAACCTTCAACCTCCCTCCCGCCCTCCTCGGCCGACGCCCTCCTTTGCACCCTGGGGCACCTAATGGCAGTCCGACATGCTCCTCCACTTTGACCCGAGCCGCCGTCCCACCCCTAGGGGGCCTCGCCCTCCCGATCACGTGTTTAAACTCCTCAGTCCAAACTTCCAACAATGTACCTCCCCCCCTCGCTGCCATACTCTCAGACACACCCTCTGCAAACCCCTGCCATACACCCCACCGCCCTATACATCCACTCCGGAGGCACCATTTTCACCCTCCATCCCATTTCCTTCCAATCTCTACTTACTTTTCCCACAACTTCCCCCCCCCTCCCTCCCACAATCCTACCTCCTTTTACTGGCCCATTTATCCATTATCCTCAAATCTCGGGTTCTTTTTTTTTCTCAGTCTCAACCCCACACTCCATCCCTTTCCCAACCACAGACGCACGACCCAACCCTCCCCTCCCCCTTTTTCATGTTTCTCGCTTCTTTTCCCTCCCGAGAACTTATCTCGCAACAACCCGGAATTTTCCCCCTCAGAAAACCCATCTTTTCCTCCATATCTCCACTAGAGCCCCCCCTCACATCGCCAGCTATGTGAGCTACGCGTAAGGAGTATGTCCCCCCCCCCCCTCAATGAATAATTCCTTCCCTGCTTCGGGAGCTTAGCGGAGGACTGGAGGAGGGAAGTTGGGCGTAAGGCAAGGATCAGGGCGCGGAGGGCCGTCAATGCCCACTAGGGATCGACGGATTTTCCAAGATCAGCATGATTATTATTTGACGATTTCTCCCTGGGGGACATTGGGATACTACGTGAGGTGTTTCAGCCAACTTAGGACATCCATTTCACACGCACGTGATAAGATGAGATTTATTAAAGCTTTATCGCTTAGCCTAATCCTACAAACACCATTGGACACAAGTGTTAAGAATTTATTTGATTAACTTGTTAATTGTAATTTAGGGCACTATGTGAAGCGAAGAGCATGCAATGCTGAAGATAGAACTGCGTAATGAAGGAAGTTTTAGCGGAATCTCGAAAGATAGACAGATATGATCTCACCGAAATTTAAAACCTAAATAAATCGTCAGATAATATGAAGTAATTGCCGAAAACATCAGTTATCATAAATCTAATGACTGATTGGCAGCAGCTCTCAACTCCTCTCTGCCCACCACTTCATCTCTACATTTCCAATTACCTTGACGTTCTTCATCACCTGCTCGACATATTCCATTCTTAGCCTTATAGCGTAATTATACTCATTTATTTCTCCTCCCAATACTATTTTCGTCAGGCTATTTTGTCGTAAAATGAGTCCAATCAACTAGTCCCTACATCTTCGTAGAGTTTTCATCATGCTTCTTTCCCTCCTGCTTTAAAACCTCTTCACAGGACGTCGTACGTTATTCTCTTCGCTCAATAAATCATCATCATTCTCCGAAATCCCCACGTCTCCCTTGCTCCCAAACGCTTTTGCTCTGCTGCTGTCATTGCTCAAGCTTTACTGCCATATCAGAAGATCATGCTCCGAATAAATGCTTGAAGAAGGTGCTTCCTTATATCCTGGCTTGTGTTAATTCAAGGTACAACATAGCACAGGATAAGGACAGATTGAATGAGAGCTGAGCACTGATGATAGAAACATAGGCCATTTGAGGAAAAGAAATTAAATAAATACAAATTAAGCTCTCCTCAAATCCACAAAATGACATCCTTCGACCAACTATAATATTACCTCAGGAAAAATTTTAACTTGATATCATCGCAGACCCACAAGTAGAGGACAATGCAAGAAAGAGTCTAAAACAGGTAACCTTAAACTTAAATGATTCCTTATTTCTCTTTCTTGGTCGATAAACCTCGTCCTCATCTCGGTTAAGGGCCTATGCAATCAAAGAAAGCAAGTGAAATGAGATTTTCAGGCCCCACCCCCGCTTGTAAGAGGGAAGATCTTTTATTCACATAAATTGCGAGACTTTCCGTCAAGCGCACAAAGGTATTCGTTGCGTGAGAATATTTTTGAAGCTTATCTGGATTTTGCTAAGGTAACGTAATAATTTGGAGGAAAAACCCCCAGGGACCCCATTATTCAGTGAGCCTGTTTGGTATGAGAGATTACCCTGACGAGAAATTGAAAGCATATATTTCGGGCTACCTCAAGACTATCTTTTGACGTTATCCCGAGTTTCCATTTTTAAAGTAAACAAAAATAAAAATGGATAAAAGGAAGCACTTTAATAGGCACATTAGATGCATTCATAGCAACCTTTGGTTAAATAAATATTTCTTATTTTCGTAATAGCGAACTTCATTGACAAAACTGGGAATTCCTCAACTTTTATACCCGATATACATCCTGAACAACTAGAAAGTACATAATATTTGTTCAAACGATGGCAAACAAACATTCTCAACATCAAATTTACTGCATAACTGGAGATTGAGAAGGATAATGACAACACAAACTGAAAATTGACAAAAAATATAATTTCGTTCCCAAAATTTCCAAAAGCATTATTTTTATTTTAAAATAGTAATGAAAATTCAATCGGGACTGCATACTAATTATTACCATCATGAATTACTTAGTATTTCCCGCCTTAAGTTATGAGCAAGCATATATGCTTTATTGGAAATCACTTTCCATTTTTCACCAAAATGAAAGATTCCTAAAGCAAGGGAGCACACGAACTGAGATTAGATTTATAAAATAAAAGTTGGGCAAAGACTTAGCAAAAGATAAGGATATCTTAAAGGTGACACTTGGGAAGACGCTTCAGAATAATGGCGCAATAAATCTCTCTATATCTACATCATTTTGTCACGAAAAATATTTCCACCCACATTTTTGTTCCAAAAGCAAAAACGAGAAACACAGAAGATAAACAACTTTTCAATGATCCTCTTCTTTGTAGAAAAGAGATAGGGATAAATTCCTGGTCTTTATTTCGATCGATGGAAGTACATAAATAGAATTCAGTCGATCACATAGTAACAGACAAAACACTGAGGAAATGTAAATACTGTGAAAATATCACTCAAAAAACTTGTTCAGCCAGGATACAAAGAATTGGCAGTTTTTCCGAGAGTATGTAACGACCAAAATTCAGGTCCTTTACGCCCAAGGTTAAAAGTTATCAGCTCCCGCGCACCGTAGTGGGGGCAGGAAAAGGCTGGGGCCATAAAAAAGATCTCATCTAAAAGAAAGAGTCACGGGATGGAGACTTTCACCGCTGGATATTTCAGGCGACAGAACGGCCCTAATGGAATGATGATAAACGATCAGCCACCCACATTCAGAACATTCCTTGTCGCGGGAGTAATCCTAAGCCTTTTCGGCCAGATCCTCTCACCAACGAGAGCTTAAATGACTTCGATTCGGGATGCTTATTTAAAGAATCTTGAGAAAACCGACCTTAACCGATGGCAAAAAGCTTTAATGTAGGTAAAGGACACTGCTATCTTTCACATAGTTGTGTGCATGATCCAACTCCCCAACAGAGGGATTATATGCATTGGATCTTGCAAAACTTTTACCAGTTCCCTTCACCAATTATTTCCTATCGAAAGCACGAAAAAGAGGATGCGGAAAACTCACAAGCAAAAAAAAATGCAGATTTCATCATAGATTACGCTCTATTTAAAAGTCGACGCCGAAGAAAAATAATTATTCCCTAATAATAAACCTCATATTTACCTTATCATTTTGGAAATAGATATTAATACATAACATCAAGGAATTACCCCTTGGATTTCTTCATCTTTCAAATAATGTCAAAGCACTAAATGACATGAAAGTAGTACTCATAAAAATTCCACACTCGGCATTCACCAACATTCATCCGAGTGCAGCAATATCGACCGCTTTCTGATTTTGATAAGCCCCTTAGTTATCAAAAGTACTTTTCTTATCTTCCTCTATATTCCTGAGGTACTGAAGTTCTAATTTAAATCCGCTAGATAATTAATTTCAAATTCGCAGAGGCTTCACACGTGATCGTTAAAAATGCAAGAACTCGGCTTAAAGCCACAATGTCTGCAGGATATGCAACACATACCACTTTAGCTACTTCAGTTCGATTAGCTTCATTCACAACAGGCGGATCGAAAATACAGCCTTTCCCTAATCACCGGCAGGAGATCACAAATGTGAACTCTTCCCAAGCCGCAAATCCATTGAATATTCTCCCACAAAAGCAAAATAATTTTAATCATTAACTGAACCGCTATAAATAATAACCGCTGCCACTCAGAATAAACCGCTGCCACTCAGAATCAAAATCCGATTCTCAGAACTTTTACAGAACACATCCTGGTGGCAACTTTTTCTTTACTAAATAACGTTTCCAGATCCACCAGAAAATGTATAGTTAAAAATCAATTAATTCTACACAAAAGGCGCACAATATCCGTCGTTACTATCCGCTCACAGAAGGTCTAGAACCTTTTTAAGCCCTGGTCTCCAACGCTTGCATATTTTTTTCCAAATAATGCCGGCACCTAAACTACTTCTCCGCAGGGAAAATTTTTCGGCAGATCCAGCCTTCCAAACCTCGAGGCTGAGATTTCCTTGTTCCGCCTAACTTCACCCTACCCTTATCGTAGCGTCCGCCGTCTTTAAATAGATTATAAACTCGGCCGGAGGGTTCTGAGAATGAAACATGGATCATTTCCGAGAAATCATCATTAGCCTTCATCACGGAATATTTGATGATTCTTCATCAAATGTAAGCCGCCCGGAGCGCCAAAAGGATTTTCGGATAAATATTATAAGACGCAATCAAGAAGTGTCGTTTGATCCTCTCCTTTAAATGCATATTATCAAAGATTTTTGTTTTAATTAGTAAGCGTCTCAATTTTGTTCCAAACGAAAGGAGCAACAAACGGCTTCTTAAAAATACCTTCAGCACCAATCTCGGAGAAACATTCAACTGGACGAAGAAACCAGGTACTTGGACTTTCTGCATTAATGGATATATTTGTTCAATTTCAACGCTCAACAGAGAAAACATAGCATCGTTTTAAGCACAATCACTCAATCATTCTGATTACTGTATCAATGCATTTAGAATTTGTGACCCTAAATTAATTGATACAATAGGCCTGACGATTTCATCTGCGCACGTCGGTAACACAATTTAAAATATCAGAGATTACAAGTGATGCAAAACATACTCATTATTCACTATGCTTAAATTTTACTAGCTTCAGAACGATAATTAACTTCCAGCTAATCAAAGTATTGGATGCGGGAGTTGTTGCGCCTATCCTACCAAGCGTCAAATCAAACTGACTCAGACATGTTTGTGGAAATAATTTAACCATTCAAACAACAGGAAGTAAAAGATTGATGGCACCCATGGTCCGACTGGTGCTCAACATAGCAAAGAACCTAATATTAAGTAAAAAAAATAACATATTTAAATCATTTGTTCCTAAATACTAACTTAGAAGCACGAGTTCCTTCAAAGAGGAGGATACTTTGTAGCCATGATACGTGTACGAAGTATCTAAATGGTTTTCCCTCTATTTGATTTCCAAACATCAATTGCAGGAGGTCGAGTGAGCTCATTTCGATAATGTATACACGTTTTCAGACCAATGCCAAACTGATAGGTCCAGCAACCCCTGCAATGCGAAATGAGCCCCAAAAAATGAGATCTCCTTTTATTAAACCCGTTCACCGATAATTTAAGAATTCATTTAATGAAGTCAACGAAAGAGGATTTGTACCCATTCTCCCTTACTATACTTTATTACCACCACGTGCGAGCCTCAATTACAAATCAATTAGTGCTATGAAAACAAAGACAGTTTACAGCTGAGGAAAAATATCGACCTCAGGAACCCCTTGGACTCTTTCTTAACCCAAAGGTATTTCATATCTTGATACATTTTAGCTATCGGTAGCGCATAGAGCCATATGACTTCGATAAAATCTCCTCAAACGATTTATTTATGCATTTTTGTATTGTATCCGCTCTTTTAAGCCACGATAAAAATTTTCCCATTGTGGGTCGTATTTGACCTGAGGTGGACAGTGTCTCTCAAAGAAATTAGCTACCTAAACATAGTGTTCAGCTTTATTTCTATCAAACAACCGAGAATCTTTTCCCTCCATTTTATTCGATCTCTTTCTTTATCCTTAGTACACCCTCTCCCATGTATTTTATTTTGGACTCAATTCGAAGTTTGCTTTCAAAACATTTCAAGTTCTCATTGCCTCTAAATGCTCTTACTAGTCCCTTCTTCACCTTCTCTCTCCTCTAAATACATTGCAAATAAATGTATGGATTTCATTTCCTTATCTCTCTCTCCCCCGTAGAATTAAGATACCCTAATCATAATCTGCTTCGAATGTCATTCTAAATCTCTTCGAAATGGAGGGCACAACTCCGAGCTTCTTTCTGTAGGTGGGAGTGAATTTTCTTCGTCGCACTGTTGAGTGAGTGATTTGGCTCGTTATTGAATTGGAATTTACTGAACAGTTCACAACTGCACAGCTACACTGAATAAAATGCAGAGGAAATGGAAACAATTAACTTTGCTGGAGGATATATAAGTCTTGCATGGCATTCCTGAAGACACCAGCAGAGTTGAAGATTTTCATTGAGGTGATAGCAAAGGAAGCAATGGTGAGGAGGATCGAATCGAAATTGAAGAAGAGGTCCTGGATGAAATAGAGGAGGAAGATTGTTCATCAGAAATCAAAGATGGCCAAGAACATGGAGAATTGCACACCAGTGGAAACGGAAGCCTGAACTTCAATGAGTTTCCACTGGCTGCTCGGAAAAGCCCTCAAGAGGCTGAATGCTGAGAGTATCAAGGGGAATCCCAACAGTTATTGAAAGTCAGATAAAATCGTCGCCTGACTATTTCAAAATATTCACCACGAATGAAATGATGAAAATCACTTATCATTACACAAATCAAAAAGCAATGGAATTCAATGTAAGTATATTTATCGTTTTTTGTCCTTCTAAATTGTATTTAACTTCTTCCTACAATTATAGTTAACCTGAAAGCCGTATGTATGTTCATTCATTTTCAGGTATCTAAATGGGTGGATCTTGGCATCATTGAGCTGAATGCTTTCCTTGGCCTATCCTGGGGTTCATTTGCGACGGGAAAAAGCCACTTCCTGGATTTTGGTCAGCGGAGTTCGGACTTCCCATATTTCGAGCTACTATGTACCGTCACAGATTTCAAGAAATAATGAGGTGTCTGAAATTCGACGTTAAGGAGACTCGTGCGGCAAGACAGGAGGTGTCGAACAATGAAGTTGAGGCAATAAGAAATATTTTTAAAAACTCCACTGAAGCATGGATGACATCATACAAACCGTCAGTATATATTACTGCTGATGAGCTTTTGTGTGCATTTAGAGGTAGGAGCGCTTTAAAAGATTACATTCGGTCCAAACCAGGATTTTATGGTATTAAAATTTGGATGGCAGTTGACTTCGAATCCAGAAACATTGTAAAGGTTCAAATTTAGGCAGGCAAAACAGGCAGGGTGCTGAAGAAGGAAAGCAAGGGAAATGAGTGATAATTGATTAGGCTAGATATTTGCAAGGAAGTGGTATAAAATCACTACTGATAATTTTTTCACCTGTTATGAACTGGGTCGGGAACTTTTGGGAAAGAAGCCAACTGTCGTGGGGACAATGCATACAAATCAGGTGGGAATTTCCAAAGCATCGTTACCCTCTAAACGAAGAAAAGAGGATTGAAGTATTTTTGCGTACACTAAAAGAACTGTTTTCTAATAGTCCAAAACCGAGGAAGTCGATAATTCTTCAGTCAATTGCAGATAGGATGGAATGGTTTTATTATGCTATGAGTTTCCCCATAAAAGGAAAAAATACACATGTCAAATTCTGCTTTTAACGAAACAAGAACAAAAATATACCTGGCCAACATCTCACAATGACGTAATACAAAAAGTTTCACAGCCGCAGATAATTAACACTGAATACAAAATGGAAAATATGATATCAATCAGAAAGAGATAAAAAACAAACAATAATTTCTTAGATCATTTTGGAAACATACAATTCTAAAATAGGATACAAATTTTAATTATAGACATATATATATTGCTTTACTACTCACATCGAATGATACATCATTCGATGTGAGAAATAAAGCACTCAGGAAACCGGAGGTAATTTTATTCTACAATAAAACTAACGCAGGGGTTGATACTGTTGACCAAATTGCAAGACATTACTCAGTAAGACGAAGAACAAGGAGATGGCCCCTAGCTTTATTTTTTGATGTCATAGGCCTCGCAGCAGTAAATGCATTCGTCCTAAACACGTGAAAAGACAATGCCGAAAGAGGGAATGGGGCACGGCAGAATTTTCAAATTGGTTTAGCAAAAGACTTGATAGAAACAGATATTGATAGGCGAATGAAAAGCCCACAGGCACAAATAAAAGCAATTAGGGAAGCAGTTGTAAGTAAAGGTCAAAAGTTTTTGCTTGAACGATGTATGAGTAATGATATGTCTGCGGGAAAAACGTGAAAGGTGTTCATCTTGCTCCCAAGAAATGAATAGAAAAATCAAGCAGATCTGTTCAAAATTTGTGATCTTTGCATGCAATGATCACGCAAATAGGGTCATTTCATGTAAACAAAAGAAGAAAATTGATAAAAGATGTACATTGTAACAAAATATATCTGCTAATTTTACATGCAAGTGTGGCATTATTCAATAATTTTGATTTCAAAACATCAAGAAATACACAGAGGTATAACGTGGAAAGTTTAAAATACGCTGTAAGTTTAGGTGTCAATAAAGCTGAATAAACTGTTTTAGTTTCATTTTTATACTTGGTGTAAATACCCATCTAACTTTAGAGTTAAAATTTTAATAAAATGTCCAACAACAAAAAATGGGCTGCAAAAAGTATGGGGTCAACAAAGACCCCAGGTGGAGGGTGGTTGATATTTTAGTCGAAGGGTTAAGATATTCTCTCTCAGCATACTGAAGCAAATTTCAAATAACTGCAAACGTCTGAGGTGGCCAAAACATTTAAGAAAGTACAGTCAATCAGCGCCATTATACTTCTCCCGCAAATAAATGAAGAATTTAGTCAGCTACCAAAAAAAATAAAACTAGATTGCAGCGACCTTAATTATCTGGTTTCTTAGAAGGCATACCAACCTCGACAAAAATCTACCAGTTTCGACTTAGAGAAAGGCGCCAGTACATCATCAGCTTAACGGTCTTAAGAGTACGGAGCTCAAGATAGTTTGATAAAAATTTACTTTACTGCGGTAACCCTTTGAAAAATACACACCCGACTCAGAGGAGCAAGCGTATCTAAGGTAAGGTTGAATACGACTGACGCAGCGACATGACGGCGCGGCAGCGCCGACAACTTGCCGCAGAATATTTTTTACCTCCTCCGATATTCTTCCCTTTTCCCCGTCACACGCTCTCCATTACGAAAATACTGGCTCCACGACCCTCTATTTTCCACGCTTCACCCTTTCCCCTGAAACAGCTAAAATAACTCCCAAACCTCCTCGAGTTATGATAGCGATGCAAAGCGGTGGTACGGGGAGTGAGTAGGGGAGGAGAACTCGCAGGGTAATAAGAGCCGGTATAAGGGAGAGGGGAGGATGGGGAAGGCGCAGGGGCCGAACAATAGAACCGGGAGAAAACAGTCCGAGAGCCGAGTTTCGACGAAGAACGGATTGACCAGAACGGGGTAGTGGCAAGGCGGCTTGATCAATTCAGGAAAACGAGAAAGGGTGCGGCGCTAGGAAAACCCTAAGAGGAAACAAAATTATTATTTTTTTCTTCAAGAGTCCGGAAGTAGAAAGCGGTACGAGCAAGGTACAGCGAGTCCAGGGTAAAATGCATTTAAATCGAATGTGAGCTGAGAAAATTCGTCCCGCGGGAATCAAAAATTCTAATTAACCCGGTCAGTATAGATTGCACCGCGTTGAATTCGTCAAAACTATTTATAAAATAGACTTTGAAGACATAAGGTTCATACCGAGAGAGCAACCACCATATTTCCAAATGGTCGATGAAAAAGTCAACTTTATACTTTAACTTTCTTTTCATTATGGAGTATATGACATCACCGCATCCGTTAAAATTAATTTTACTCAAAGTAACATATTTATGTAGTTCCGCATATTATGCCGATGCCAACTATTTGACTTTTAATTTTTTTCAATTTCAGAACATCAAGCATGAACGCAGGACGGGACAATATTTTCACAATATAACTTTTTTATTCTCCTCAATAAGATAGGTGGATTGAAAGGACTTATAAGCAACTCGAATTCATCAAAATAAAGGTGCCGATAAAAATGAGAACGCTGGACCAGATAACGAGTGATTGACCATTTTATTCTCCAAGTTACATTCAGGATTACCCCGTTTCCTATTCAGAGAAATCAAACATGTTTGCAACGTTTCTCATTTCTTCCAAGAAAACCCATGAAAATAAGAAAATCGTTAGCTGAAACAATACAGGATGATACATAGCAAAAAATGAGAATTACAATTTACAAGCAATGAAAACAGAACATCTCATGTGCCCGATAGCAGGCAATCATTAGTTACACAAATTATGATGGTAAATCTTTCCGACCAATAATCAGAGAATGAGCGAAGAAAATACAAGGCCTCAAAAATGCAAAAAAGTCAATTTGCATGATTTTATATGGGTTAAACGTGACAAAGAGCAATTAAGTGGATGCATAAATCCACAACGAGTTTTCAAAGTAAGCTAATATTCCCAGATAAGCACCGTCGGGAATGTAAATGGAAACTTAAAATGGCGGCATAAAAATAAATAACAAATTCCCATATCTTTGAAGACAATTTAACGATCATATTTTTAGAAATATTATTTCCTTAGATTAGATAGCATCTCGAACTTACACATAAGGGAATCATGGCCTGAAATGCCTAAACATTCGCACAACTCAAAGGAGGGTAGAATAAATGCTTGTAATCAGTAATATAACGAAGCCAACATTTCATGCTTCAGCATTAACGCGCCATTGAAAATGAATAAATAATTGCCAATAATTAGGCCAAGGTTATATATGGGAGGAGTAAAACTGCTAGAACTACTAAAAAATATGAATCATTACCAATTCCGAGCTAGCAATGATTACTATAACCGGTGGTCATCGAAAAGGTGTGAGGCGGACCGTTATCACAAATGATAAACCGCTGTGATTCAAGGATAAATCACAGCATCATTACCAGAATTTTTAATTCCATCTTCATATATTATGATTTTTCCATTACCACATAACTATGGTTCGGCAGTATCAACATGATTATAAAATAACGCTAACAGCAATCTGATCTACATGATCCTCTAGTTAACTGGTATAAATCTAAATACGAATCTGGTTCAGAAAATTACATGATCTGGCCACGCACTCCATTTTCAGCTAAGCTAAACATTCAGAAAGATTTTTTTTTCACCATTCGCATATTCTTTGCTAAGACGGGGAGGGAAGGAGAGAGAGAGAGAGAGTGAGAGGAAGAGAGAGAGAAAGTATTATCACACCCGAAAGATACGATCTAAGACACAGGTCCCACTATTTTTGCCAGAGGGGTCTGGAGGCTAGCGATACGCGAGCCCTGAATGCGTTATTTTCCGCAAAAGGCATAAAAAAGTGAGAGGAGGACAATGCAGAAAACATCACCTAAACTGTTAAAGGCACATAAGAGACCGCATGAGCGGAAGGAAGGGCCGAGGTTGGAAGGCGGGGGAAGGGAAGAGGTTGGAGGGCGGAAAAGAAGTGGAATAGCAAGATAGCGGCGAAATGAAATGACAAGTGCTCCGAAGGGTCTCACGAAAGATGCCGAGGCACACCTATCGGAGAGGAAACGAAATGTGGAGATGGGTGGCGGAGGAATCCTAAGGGATCGCCAAGATGACAAGGGGCGATATTGAGGAGGGCTTCTCAGACTACTATTTCCTAACAGAGAACAGTCGCCTAAAGAGCAAAAGAGTCACCTTCACGTAGTCGGCGGGAATGAGCACTGTCATTTCTCCACAATCATTCACTATGGGCACAAATGATTATGATATAACAAACAATACTTTCAACTGCACCTATTCAAAGATATATCTGCACCCTCATAAGGAATAAACATGGACTCGTTTAGGGAAATAGTCGTACGATAGGTAGTTAAAGAGTACTACACTTAAAAATCAGCATTCATATAAAAATAGGAAGTTTAAGGTTGGGTCTTCTTCCAAGTTTTGTGGTTATCCCAATACAATTCACCTGCAGTCATGGCAAAAAGTATTTATTTCATCATATTTGGGTTAATGCCATGCATTCCGATTCTCTTCCTTACCTCTCTACCTTCCCAGCACTCAGAACCCATAACCCATTTCTAAAAATATATGCCCCTAAATGTATAAATTAGATGCCTGTAAGAATAACAGAAAAAAATATTTGTTGGCCTAAATACATCGAGCAGTTCGCTCTAAATACGACGCAAGACATTAAATTGACGGCTTATTTGAATGCTTCCTAGACCAAAAGCACAGATCTCGAACTTTCGACATAAAAAACCAGGGCGAATAATTATAGCTCCTTGGAATGCATGAGTTTAGTAAAGTTGTCTACAGCGTCATGAAAAAGCTTATGCTTCGTCGTAAAACGAGGCATCTAAAACATCACAACACAAATGCAACGGAGGCGCGACGGCCAATATCGTCGGCTATTACTTGCATAGCGTCCGTTTGAGGTAAACCGTAAAACGGAAGAATGTTCGCGCAGGCCGTAAAATGTCGAGGCCTCCACGCCGCCGCCGATCGGGCGAACAGTACGGGGGTACGCCCTCTGGGAAACAGATGAGCGAAACGAAACGGTCAAAAGAGAGCGCGCCTTTTTATTCATTCAACGGAAAACTTTTTCTTTTCGCCTTTTTTAATTTTTATTACTGCACCATACTCATGTGAGTGAGAATTGCGCGTGTAAAACGATTTCTCCCAACGTGGCGTATCTGTGACGATAGTAAAACTGTTTTACTTATTGGTTGATCCAAAGGGCAGGTCATCAACATACATGTTTTAAGATATCAGTTAGCTGTAAATTTAGAACACACGGGGGCCATTCTTTTCCAATGTGGAACTAAGCAACAGAATTTCCGTTACAACAACTTACCCTATATCTTCGATTACGATGAAAAGGAAATAGTTGTAAAAAAATACGATGCGAGAAAGAAAACAACTGTAATACAATGCGATATAAGAGAAACATGTCCCACAAAGAATTCTTGAAATACACACTTTATTAAAGAACACATTGAAGAGGTGCGGTCAACTGAGTGTAGCAACTAATATGACGTATGATCAGGTAGACGCTAAAGAGTCGACATGATAGGAAAAGTTTACAAGAAAAATTGGCACCAGAGAGAATCAAGTTGACACTAAGATAGTTTTACTCACATAATGCATTCGTAGTATTTAAAGCGGCGGTTAAATAAAACTAGGTTGCATGAGCAGGTTTAAGAGCTATTCCTTCCAAGGAATCCTAAATTACGGTAACGAAAAGAGAGAAAAACACTTATTCGTCAAAACTGATCTAACTCTCTTTCTATTTCTTCTTCAAATACTCTTCCTATTTGAGTCGTTCTCCTGACACGTCCTGTTACACGACACAGTGGCGGCTGTCCGAGTACTACGTAGCTGTAAATGAAACTACTTGATAAGCAGCATGCTCAAGCCATTAAAAAAGATACCAAATAAAGTATTAGCCCGTAAAAAATTATACCGAGACGCTGTTTTGCCAAGGATGCAATAAGTTGACTCTTTACTCAATCCCGTTAAGACCTAAAGGACACAGTGAAGAGAGTAATCAATCATCTAAATTACCACACGAGAAAAAAGACCATCGATAGGCCACCTCTTGGATATTGAAAGTTTCATAATAGAGAAGAACATATTCTCATTACTTAAAAAATAAGTCTGTCAGGCAAAGCTATATTATGAACAGTCGCAAGGGAAATACACAAAGAAAAGGATATTAAACGATCCCACGTAATCGCCCTTGGGTACTAGCTCCGATGTTTCATATAGGGCCTTCGCATGATTAATGCAGGAATAGAACCGGGTGGCGAGCTGTTTCCTTTTTTTTCGTTTTACCTTCGAAACGAAGGAATGAAAACGTTTTAACGCCAGAGGCACGCGATATGGGGAAGAGAACATGGAATATATACCCCCGGCAGCCACATAGCGAGCCGAAACGAGAACGCTCAAACAAGCCGTGACCTTAACCCACCACCTTAAACTATGTTAGGAGATTGTTGACATCGTTTCCCTGCTACCATTCTAGAGGTTGCCTCGCTGCAAGCCACGGCCCCTACCTCCATGAAAGTTCCGAGGGTGGAAAAAATTGAATACGTTTGGAAAACATGCTTTCTGGCAGCTGCTGCTTAAAAATCCACGTTTTTCGAAATGGGCCTCATCCAACTCCAAAGTACTCTCACGCTTCAAAAAAGAGGGATGGAAAGTCTGCTAACTGAATGAATTAGCCCACTCCGGAGTCGGGTACGAGGAAAAAAAAGAGTGAAGTAGGTAGAGAGGCACGGAAGCTCAGGCTGGCTGGGGCGGCGGGGAAGACCAGGGGGTAACGGCGATATGAAAACCGGAAAGGAGGCGCGAGATGGAAAAACACGCCAGAATGGCCATGCTTATTAACCAACACTCCCATCCTTATATACCAACTCCCGCCCACCTCTGCCTCGCCTCTCTCCAACCCCGCCAACTCATCCTCGCGCGGGATTCCCCAAACCAACCGAAACAACACTAAAGCGGTTTGAAATCTGTGTAAGTCACCCCACCTACCTTGCGCGAGGAGGGACAGGAATCTCCCTTAATTGACTACCTCATTAAGCCCGCGCCGCGGCACAGATGATTGCTAGGTGTTGTGCGGGCCAGATAAGGGGGTCGAAGGGGGAACGCACAACTTTCAAACGAAGGAAACAAATGAACGAAACTTTTTAAGAGCGATAGAAAAAGGTGGACACAAAGTGAGTGGAACTGCACACTAGGCGGGCACAAAAGAGATGAGCTCATGAAGTGCTTTCTTTTCTTTTTTGCTTTCTCGAGCAATTGGCATGGAGAACACATTTTCACGGTCGTGCGCCGTTCGATGCTCGGCCACGAAGTGCTCTAGAGCGGCGCATTTAAAAGAAAATATCGTTTTAACATCCTGGAAAGTTAATTTTTTACCCCTGCACCGATGGACGTGATTTCATTCCTCGCAGCAGCGTTTCAAAGTATGTACTAGAAGACTCTGCACCAAACGCCAAGTTATTGCTAAACATTTGCGAGGAGAATATATAAACAGGTACGAGAGAACCAGCCTTTAACCCAAAATCCCGTGGAGACTGCAACGGAAGACCTTAAAAGCAAAGATGTACTAGGAAAAAATCAGAAGCAAGTTGAAACCTAGCAATTAATTACATATCCGAAATATTGTTAAAATGAAGAGTTTGCTCAAAAACGAGGACTTGGGATTATTTCTACGTCGATTTATTAATAAAAATTGTTAAGTAAATTCGAAAAAATTAATAAAAAAGGAAGGAAAGAAAATACTGATGTCATTTTATTTTAAACGGCCATTATTAACTTAGAGTGAGCTATATTTTCCGCAATTATCCAAGGAATTTAATCCGATACACACTTCGATCCTGAAAGTTTCCACTGCACACATGATTTTGACTACATTTTTCAACCTAATATATTAAGTTGGGTGAATTTATTCAACCAGTTCTCCGCTCTGGTTGTTGCGCTGAGATTTCAGATCAATGATCACACTCAAAGGTAATCAATGTAACTTGATCTCTCTCGCTTATACAACGCTAAATGAGAGTGGTAAATGTAAGTTACAAACTTCGACATGAGTACTATCAAATTAGTATCCGTCACCATAAAATTATGAAATAGGAGAAGCACAATCTCAATTGACTCACAGTGCTAAAAACTAAAAGTTTACCGAAACAACCCGTACATCGAACAATTTATTTATTGAGGAATTATATATTTGATGAGGAGAAACTGAGAGGAAAAAATGAGTTGGATAAGACTACGGAGGAGTAAGCATTAGAGGACAATACGGGCAGGAACACTTCGTTCAGTGTGTTTTATAAGGTAGGAGAGATGGTAAATAAAAGTTTACACGGCTATAGGTGGAATGGGGGCAAATTGAATTTCCAGCCTTAAGCTGGCGTCTGGGTTGAATTTGTTTTCAGCATGAATACTACCGATACCGTATCGCAATGACTAGTATATATCGCTGTACAGCACATAAGGTCCAATTAAGATTTTGAATAATCATTACCATAAAAATCAGTCTCTCTATTACGGTAGCTTTACAAGGAGGTAACATTAGTAACAGCTAATGTGTTTCGGCTCACGGCATTAACCTGGTCACAGGATTTCACTTATAACTTGGAAAACTTAAGCCCCACATCTACGCCGCCCATGAAGCCTATTCTTGAACGATAATTCAATTCATTAATGATAAATAAATACTCTACATTCAATTTGTTTTTTTTAATCCGTCGGGTTTTCTTCTCTGGGACACCTAGCCAGCAGTTCCCATTACTACTATCCAGCATAGAAGCCATACACTGGGTAGCACGTCCGCTACAAGATACGTGCGCAATAATTCCTTCGGAGAAAACTCACAAAGAATGCAACTGGAAACACTGACGCGATCGTTTTTTATTCGATCCATTAATATCAGCACTGCGGATTGCGGCATATATTGAGTGACACCTTGCGCCAGACCCTCCATTCCCGACTGAATGACGGGCGCCGAGCTGGGCCACTTTCAAAACAGGAGCTAGGTGAATGGATGAATATATGAATGAGCGGAGGTGGAAGGGAGGCAGAAAAACAAACTCGCCGTCACCCTAAGATCAATTGCAGTTCCCAGAGGGCAAAGGGGAGAGAAGCTAAGCAGGTAACGGAGGCACACGGAGGGATGAAGGGAGAATGAAGGCGCGGTCGGCAGGCAGACGGGGCAAGCTGAGACGAGGGAGACCCGAGGGCAACAAAAGAGATCTCAAAGATTCTGCGAACATGAGATTTCCCTAGGGAAAGAAGCAGAGGAACACAGTGGTTGGCTCACATTGGGCGAAGGCAACCGAGGGTATTGGCCTGCAACTCAGTGTTTGCTGCGACTACAGGGAGCAACGGGAGGCATAAAAATAGGACGAAGGAGGAGACAGTAGGACGGGTTGACGGAAATCGTAAAGGGTAAACAAAGAGGGCAGATACCGAGCGTAAATATTTGGTGAGCCCCAAATGACAAGCGATACAGTGACAAAATAGTCGTGCCAAGTCACCACCTAACCTATAACATCAATGTGAAAAGATACCTAGCCCACCTATAGGAGTCAAATGTGAAGTTTAGCACTCTAAATACACTGACGGTACAAGGAAAATACTAAATTTCAGGGTATGCGAAGATATTTCAGGATATGAAGGATAAAACACCGGAAATAAGTGTACAGATCATTGAATTTATTGCCATTTATCATAACTCAAGCCCATGGAAATTGAAGGGACAACAAAAAACCAATTTTCATCATTGGAATAGAATATGCAATGCTCTAGAAGTTCATTAAAATTACCAGTGACTTAACGTTGTTAAAGTAGAATTGCACAAGCTCTAATGAGTACTTTTAGACTGAATTGCATTTCATCACAAAATAGCAACATTTTAAGCAGCTTTATCACAGAAAATGACAAGGTAAAAAGATGCATGTTTTGAAAAATTTCATTCGGGTGCGGAAAATAGACTCAGAACACTTCGTAAAACTATGTAGAAAATGTTATTTTAGAATGCGGCTTAAGAGGATAAAATAAGCAAAGCACTAGCGGAAAAAAAGGTGGGGAAAATTGAAAAGGGGAGGAAAGTAGCTATACATATTCGCGTCTGCAGCCACATCTTGTTCTTCTCTAATTAACGACTAGGGCTAACGACTATTGGACATCACAGCTGCCAAAAGGCAGCGCCGTGAATTGACGACAATTAAAATTATCCATTAATTTCCAAATGTTAGGCTCACAAATACCCTTTTGACCCTTTTCTCGAGCCTCGCATAAGACCCTTTTCTCATGCCTCAGGGCCATTTTCACCCACGCGAATTCGGAGGCGAAATTGGAGGAGCAAAGCGGGCGGCTTGCGCGTCGCCCATCCCCCTTCCTCCATGCTATGCTCCCTATTAGGCACCTACTACCTCCCTGACCCCATTCTCCGCAGTCATCCCCAGGGCGGAAAACGGCACCCAAGGGTGCACCAACTGACGGACACCGGATCGCATTAAAGAATCAATCCCTTTCCCCCTCGAGAGGTGATTTAAATTACGAGGAAACGAGATCAGAGGAAAGAGTGGGGTAGTGAGAGACAAAAGGAGCAAACGAGGAAGACGATGGATTGGTAAAACTATATCGCTGCGGACGGATACATGAAATTGGAAGAGATTGATACAAGTATCTTCATTAAATAGAGCGAGATAAAGACTTTTCAGTCTCCTCCAACACCTAAGCTGATCGTAAGCTCATGTAATGAGGCGACAGGACTTTATGTCACTTAAACGCTATGGAGGAAAGGCGGATAGTGACGTGAAGGTGGGACTATTTGTAAAATGGAGCGAGGTTGGAGAGAGAGAGAGTTTTAAGCAAGATATTTAAGAGCTAATATCTTTTGGTAGGAGATCGAATCATTCAAATGAAGAAAATAAGGGCGAACAGTTGTTTCTCGAATAATTTTTTTCTTGATTCGAGGAGTATATTTTTTACATATACACTGAAGCATCATGAATTACAAGAAAAGGGCTACACAGCACTACAAAAATAAGAGAGAGAAAGTACGAGAAAGATATGCGATAGGTAAAGCTCGCCCAGCCGAATGCAGCGAGAGCGATGCATGTACAAGGAGTGAGTGAAAAGGAACGGCTAAATAGAGGCAGCACGCAAATTTATACTAACTTTCAAAATCAATTCCGAATCCCTTCCGTACTCGGATCGGTGGTTATTCCGCTCGCATAACCTCAGGAGACTCGTTTTTTTCTGGTTAGCTGGGGAAATCGCCGAAACATAAAAGCAAATGAGCGATCTGATAAAAAATTTGGATGAAAAAGACCGGAAATTTCATTATAAGATGCTCGGTGAAATGAAATAATGCCCTAAGCGTCCGAATATCCGTTCTTAGAAAACTAAATTTCGATTCACCCGAGGTCGCGCTAGCGCTGGAGGCTAGTTTATATCCAGCGATCAAGCGGATATCGGTCAGTATTGGTGGGGCTCTGAGACTCAATAAATTATAAATGAACCGTGATAAGATGTAAAATATGGTATAAGTTAAGGGCAAATAATAGCACCCTTATTCATAAAAAAAATGTGGAAAACATTTAAATTACACTCCTAAATTGGCACTCTCAAATCTAAGGCTTGTACAGATTCATCGATAAGTGGATTTTGATATCGATTAGAGTGAGTTAATTTCTAAAAATACATTTACCCTAGGGATTCGCCGTTATGTTAAAACGGACATAGGAGAGCAAATTACCATGCATTTAAGAAAATAAACACAGAAAAATTATTCCTCAATCTACCAATGAAGAAATGTAACTTGGATACATTACGGTATTAGAAAGAGAGCAGAGAAAGCATAAAGTTAGCGATAACTCGAGAAAAATTCGAAATATAAGCATGCGTTTAGGTAAATACAATTAATAACCTATGTAGAAAACCTAATAAGGACGAAAAACCTGACATATTCGTTCATACATTACATAAATAGCTTGGAATGGAACCTAAAGTTAGCTTCCATCAAGAACACCAAGGATGATTAGGAGTGCAGTCAGATGGCCAGATAAATTACTTAGATTCACTTCCAATTTATGTTGAACTTGAAGAAAATTTGCACTACTTCTATAACAGTTTATGAGAACTAGATCCATGGAGAGAGGCAACGACGTATCAGCACTCAGAGAAATGGCAAATTCCTGTCTTCCTAGACACAAAATGGCAAATAAAATTAAATTCCGTCTCACCCATTGGAGGAAGCCTAATCCGTTTAGGAAATTGGAGTATGGCAGTGATAATTACAACGTAGGGGTCTCTGAGGAAATTGACACTCGGGTTAAAATGAGTTAGCAAAGCCCACCGACTCCCGATAATGGTGCTTAATCTCTCAGCCCATGAAAGATTGGAAGACGTGCGGAACGAGTCAACAAATGCGCTGCTCCGAATAGCTACAACAGACAGGCACTTGCGCCACTTCCCACTAATATTCACATTTAGAGCCGCTAATAAATAATGAGAAATAAAAATTTTATTCGTATTTTGAACCAATTTATCAAACCACCGATAAGTGCAAAGGTTATAAAATTAAGCAAAGAGAAAAAAGAAATGAAAGAAAATAAGGATTAAAGAAAGAGAATAAAAGAGTGCATGCAAAATGAGATGAAATGCCCGATATTTAAAAGCATCAAAATTTTTCCACTTAGCTCGTGAATTACAGCACATCACTGAATTGTGAAATAATTTAAAGTTCCCCAAGAGGCTCTAGCCAATACCGCACACCAGATTTAGAGAACTTTCCTAAACAAGTCTACTATTTAGGTAATGAAAAGAATATGGAACCAGAATGAGCACTAATTCGCCCTTGCTTCTCACCAATTGCGCCGCGGAAGGCTTCACTAAGACTAAAATAGCAGGTGGAAACGTTGTAAGTGGAAGTCAAAAATATATAATGAATCGCTGATGCTTAATTATTAAATAAGTTCCTTATATAAGCCATCCTTAATTTTGCTACAAATTTAATAACTTAGATAAACAACGCCGCGCTTGGAATAGAAAGAATTAAAAAACACCAAATTCTCAATTTGAAAACCCTAATCGGGGTACGTAAGGTCATGGAAAAAAAAGAAAACCAGTTCAAACCAATACGAAACCTTATCTCAGGGGAGCTAATAATAAAATGATAAAATGATGAATAAACTTTGTGTAAGTATGTAAGCATTAACTTTCCGACCTCACCTCGAATCGACATCACCATGACATTTTTTAAGGCAAAAAGGCGTTGGGCATACCTCTGGCACAAAACGGTCCATAAAACGAAAATTGACGGATACGCACAAAGTGCATTCGTTGTGATCATAAGACGATGCCATGAAGAATTAAACCAGACATTTTCTACGAATATGTCAAACTCGCAGCACCAGCGGCAACCGTAGAGGAAGCCACAAACAAAAGAAAACATCCACTATGATTGAAGAGGATGACTCGAAAGGCAGGGACATGCGAAGAGGGGGTCCTCCGAAATTCCCAGCCGAAAGAGAGGAACGAAACACATGTGACACCCTTTAAAGAGAGAGAAGAGCCGTATCAAATTAAAGGACGTCCTCCCCTCTTCTCATTCTCAGCCTCCCCCCCCCCCGCCTCACCTGGCACCGAACACACACACACACCGACCCATCTCAGGGCTTCACGACCGATTCCGAACTTGACACCTCTTGTATTGCTCCCCCGGCTGATATCTTTTGCGGAGCCGCGGACACGCGACGCTCTGAGGAAGATGCGGCCCCGACTCAGGCCAAAGTCCCACGGACACCCACACCCAGTTTCCTCACATGTTCCGTGGGTCGCATCTCCTTCTCCTCACTCCGCTTAAAAAAAAGGCTTCCCCCAAATATCATCGTCAATGAGACCCCCCCCCCCTTCCCATCTAATCCCCGAGCCCTCGCATTAACCCTCCCTCCTTCCCACAAACATCCCAGCCCGCTTTCATTCGTGCCAACATAAACATCGTTAGTTAAGAGGAGACCCGAGGTCTGAGCGAGGCAGGAAGGAAAGTCGATTCAAAGGGTTTGGGGAAGGGCCACACGGGGGGAGAGTGGGGTGAATAGCAGGGGACAAACGTGGAGAATGGGTCGGTCGGGGGGAAATTAAAGCGAACTGAAGGCCGGCTCGGGTGAAGAGGCGATTCAGAGTAAAACGGATAGTTATCTAGATCTGGCGGGTTCCAAGAGCGGTCTGAGCGACCTGTCACGATAACGACAATGATTCTAAGGGATCGCTTTAAGCTCCACGTAGCTTTTGAGGGCAAAAAAAATAATTCCCAACAAAAACCCGACAATAGACTTATATTTCGTATTTCGACGAGTCGCAATCGATCGGAGAGAGTAATTTTCGGAGTCAAACGATACCCATTAAAACCAAACGTTTAGGAAGTTCATTTCTTGATAAACTTATCTCTGCAATAACTCCCGTTGTTTCGTCACACATTTGAATACAATTTGAGGCCGAGGAAGGCGACGTAAAAAGCATTGGAAAGGGGATAGGGGAGTTTATCGTTCCGGGAGATGCATCTGGATGAGATTTAACCGTTAAAATACTCTGCGAAAGCCGTGGGGCGCGAAACCATATCAAAATTACATCTGGATCATATTAGTGCTGGCGGCAAGTTCGAGCAGATTATCCTCTCTCCCACCGCTCCAAAACGCAAGCCACAAAGCCAATCACAGTGGATGTTTGTCAACCTGAGCTCTCAGTTGGTTTCCCCACCCGAAGGAAAGCAGGGCTATTATCCGTTCAAAAGATGACGGGAACGAAGTTGATCAGAAAATGATTAAGAGGAGAATGGGGAAAGGAAATCAAGAGGGGGGAATGAGCTTCGAATTCGAAACCGAGTTGCCCCTATCAGCTGGATACCAAACACCGTAGTCTCACGATGAGTCAATGAGAGCATACGACTTCAGGTGATGACAAACTGAAGGAGAAAAGAACACAAGACGATCGAGGGAAATTAACATATTATTATCTATACTTAGAACTCATTACAATTTCCACTGAGCTTAAAAAAGAATCAATTTAAACTTCCACGTAATCGCAGTCCGCTCCAAAGGGCCTTAAATTCGAACCTAACAATCCTAATACGATGCAACACATCAACAGCATGCAGGAAACTATAATACGATGAATATATTTTACTTAAATGATGTTATGTTTTTACTCTATAAATTTACTTTAGTATGTATGAGAGACTGCAAAGTCATTTTAATAAATGAAACATTCAATGGTTCCTGGCTGAACTCTGTGCAAATTCATTACCAACTAAGTAAAATACAACGTACATTTCCACCTTAATTCATTAGAGTCCGAAAACTCTCAACATCAGTCAACACCAGGAAACCTGATGACGCCGATGCACTGAGACTAGTCGTACCTAAATAAAGTTTGGAGGAAATGTACTTATAGAGTACACATCAGAGAAAGAAAATGAACCTCGAAACATTCTGAACTGTACTATAGGCAAGTAAGAATTAAATAAAAACTAATAAGTTTTCATGGACGTTTAATATTTACCAAGAGACGCCAAAACAGGGGGCAGGGAGAGGAACCTTATCCAGGACTCACCTGAAAGTGAAATAAAAATCATACTATTATTATGTCAAAGACGCTTACCTCGGGTACATAAGTATTTGCGCAAATATAATAGTATATAATAGTTCATTGGTCATAAAAAAGGATCCTTCGTCAATCTGAAGAACAGGAGTGGTTGAAAGATATACTAATTAATGTATCTATTAAAATACATTAGCCTCAGCCATGACACAAATGATTTCTTACTGCAACCTAACTGCAATCACAATTTAATGAGATGAATTTTCCCAAGAACGTTTTAACAACCGTAAAACATGCAACCACACAAATACTAATTGAAAGGTACTTTATGATCACGCTGAATGTCACAGCGGAAATAAAAATACCACATTTCATGGGTATCCACACATATATTGATAATTGTGACGAAAAAAAATCGCAGCAAAACCATGTGCTTTCGAAATACACATTGTGCCCTCAACGGGCCAAAGAAGCTTATGAAATGTCGACCTCCAGTGATGTAAGACCGCACCCATTAAAATCGCATAATAAAAACGGAAACATTGATAGGAAAACATTAGCTCTAGTCAATGATAAAGCTTATATCCTCCGAACATAATGAACTATCGCGCACTTGCGCATTCAGAAAACGATACAAAATACGATAACTAGCTTCATATCTCTCAATATCTATTCAAGGTGCAGCACATTGTTCATCAGCTTGAAAGTGAATCCCTAGGTGCTATAGGTATTTTCACTAATCGCAGCCAAAGAGCGACGCTGTGATTATTTCCATCTTCCCTCGAATCCCATGTTTTCCTGGGATTACCACAATCTTCACTTGTTTCCAATGGCCCAAATGACCTCAGCTATCAGTTACGTTCCCTCTCCAACGACTATCACTTCCAAAATCATAAGAAATTACAACAATTTTCATTTCAGAGTACGGATATTCCATGAGAAAGTCAACAAATAGGCAGCACCATCCACACCATGAGGCAAAGAGTCTACTAGAAAAAGAACCATGGACTTTTTTACGCTGAAAATGAATCAAATACTCAAAAGGGGAAAGGAACAGGTGAGAGAATCAAATTAACCATAATATAGCAATACCTGGGACCCGTTCGAACACTTCTAGGTCCTGCGGCAATCGAGACGGCCACGGAAACGGAGACCTAGCAAATTTGAAGGCTCCAAAATAAGTGGAAAACTTAAGGACCACCAAAACCACTGTGGGAAAGACAGAACCGTTATCTAAGGCGGCAGATTGGAGGACAGTGTGAAAATCGCAATCGAGGCGATTTCGAAGAAAGAAAACGCGGCGAGAGGGGAACAAAAACCAGATAACGGGCGAGTAGGTAGGGCCGGGGAATTTCCATGTCCCCGGGACCGATCGGAATGAAAGCAGGAAAGGCTGAAAGGCTTGCTTGCCGCAGCTTCTTTGTTGGACGAAACACATAGCGAAAAGGGGAGAGAAATAAGCGATTAGAGATTCCGCATCGAAGGACGGAATGCCTTTGGCTATGGAAAGGTTAGAGCTGGCCGGACAGCAGAGAATACTTAGCAGCATATGGCATAGTAAGAGACTGATACTACTCCGCTCCAGGAAGCGTAGGCCGAACCAGGAGAGTGAATTTCGTACAGTTTGCATACGTGAGCGAAGGGTTTTTTTTCGTCAGGCTAAAGAGGGGTAGGAAAAAACCGTCAGCAAAGAGAGAACATTGAGGAGGTGGTACCCCTCTTTTTTCATATTTCGAAGCAGTTTCCCTTTAAGTTTTTTGCGCGTCACTTAAATCAATGTACCCGACGGGGATGCCTTCAACTTCCACGAAGCCCGAGCTACGCGGCTAAAAATTTCATATCACAGAGCACAGTACATGTCAAGGTCCAAATTTTTTTCCTCTCCTCTCTCTCCTATTCTGCAGCCTTCATTCCGCATGAGATGGAAGGTTTTTTTCCGACGTCTCCATATTGCCCGAACACTTACTAGTTTTATGTAAAGCTGAATAAAGATGATGGAGTCGAGCCGCAAAAAAAACCTATTCCATCATTATACATTCGAAACACTTTCTCAAGCTAGATGGAAAGGATGACCAAATTTTTACTAACTCGATAGGGCCAAGACAGACTACCTCTCTCTATACTCTCGTTCCTACCTTTGGACTTTCATCGTATATTTTTATCTTTCAATAAACATTGAGGAAATCAATGACAATTCAACAAAATATTTTTCAAGGGAAGGCAGAATAGCTTCGCTAAATCCAAAAGAGAGAAAAAACTGTTAAATCCCCAAATCAATCTTCATGGAATACAACGCTTAATCTAAAGTCCTCTATTTTTATAACTAGCCAGTATTTGATACTGCTCAGTAATTTGTCATTGAGGAGGTAGATGAAAATGCGGAGGGGGTAACGCCGAAGGTACCGAGATAATAGCTAGGGGCGAAACTTGTTGCCCTAGGAGAGTTAGGTCAAGGGGTTCCAATTCCGCAGCGTCCATTGATGTTAGCGTTCCCTGCAATTTTAATCTCTCGCCTGTCCACGGAGCCAATCTCCCCCACCACCTCATCAAGGCCTTGCCCACCTTCCCCAACTGAACCGCGCTCTACAATCCCTTCCACGCTTTTTGGTCTCGCTGATGTAAAGCGACATCTAAATTATTGGTAATATTTCAATCGTGTCGAGAGCGTAAAAGATCGATATTGCCGCCATGAATTCTACAAGGGATGACTGCTGCGGGGGAAGGTGTGGGAGAGAGTGCTGAATTTTATAGAAAAACGAACGCGGACCGGTGATTGCGTAAAAATATATAAATTCGCGAAAAGAGTCTAAATGCACAAACCTGCTTCACGTAGGTGTCTAGAAAGCTTGCGTATTCTATATTTCCCGGGAATGATTTCATTAAATGGAATTCCAACTTGTCGAAAATAAACAATCCAAAGTAAACCGCCTACATATGAAGAGAAATAATTAAAGAAGACTTTAATTCATTAATGGATGAGATATCACTCCGTTAACAATTACACTTTAATGTTCTGTGACCGAGTTCCAACGAATTCACACGTCTTCGTTTACTTTGAAGCCAACATGAAACAACCTGGACGCCCGGAGAAAAATTAAATTGAGGACTGAAGGAATCAATCGATGCCTTAAAGCTACATCGGTAATTAAACGCAAATACTACAAATGGACTTAGTGACTGGATATACTCACTGACTACGATCACAGAAGGCAGTAGTATGCGTACTGACGCATGAAAAAAATAAACTTCTTTCCACGAAAAATGGAGCACCAAACACGGCTATGGGATACGATTTAACCCAAATTTTCATGAATAATAAAAAGTATTTTTGGTAATCATATTTCCCATTATCGTAATTAAATCGTCACGGTACCGCGACAATGCCGCCACCAATACCTGTGTTTGCGGCATATTATTGCATTATTGCATTTGCACATCTGATCCACTCAATATGGCGGATAGCGCATTTTTAATGGCTTCAATATTCCCCTTGGATGTCATACCGCATGCTTCTATCTATAATAATTCTTAATATTTGACACCAGCAGTCAGTATTTCGTCGGAGGAGCTATTCACGATAAACGATATAAAGTGAAGCCAGAGGAAGAAATCGAACTTAGGCTAAATGAAATATGGAGAAATAAGGAAAATACATGGAGAACATTAAGTCCGATCAGGCAACAGTGGAAGAGATTCTGAAAAGTACTCCGAGAAAAAGAAGAAATGTTGGGCCTCTATTCGGCCTAATGATTACGCAATAAGAATTCTTAAGACCTATATTTCAAAGAAGAAATTAGTTGTATCAATAATATACTTAAACTATGAAGAGTCGAGCAATGAATACAGTGGAATGGCTTATGGTAGAAACCACTGAAATAAAACTTAAAATTAAAAAACGCAAAAAATAGGCGCTCAAGTTCGCAGTGCTAGTCAAAGAATGTAAAAATGTTGAAAGACAAGGATGAAGTATTTACTAAAGACAACATCTTGGTTCATATTAAATGATTTAAAAACATGATCTGTAAGAAGACGCTTCTCAGCGCTAATAAGTGGACTGATAACAAAAATCTACGTTCTAATAAAGGAAAAACAAATATTGACCATCGTATAATCAAATAAATATTATTACAAGACTGCCTTTAACATCAAAAATGAATTATTTCAGATCCACAACTTGAATTGGAAACAATTATTTCATAGTCCAAATTAAGGTGAAGCGGGTACAATAATACCATAGTAATATTTCCTTAAAGAAAATTACATCGCGTACATTCACTACAGAAGAATCGATGACGCGGGGAGCACGAATGTTTATTGGACAGTAAATTTAAAAAAGAAACATCACAATGCTGGAAAATATACTTTTCAGAACGGTAATTTAAGCAAAACAAAGGGATATCATGAAAAAACCTCCATTAACAATAAAATGAAAAAAAACTTCTTTAGGGAAAATTTACTATGACAGTAAAAGCAATCATATTTTTCCCTCACTCTCTCTTTTCATTTGCTCACTGGCTTTGCGCAGGCAAAAAAAGGAAGTGGCGACCTCTTTCACGACTCCGATTTTAAAACAACAAATATTTCAATGTTTTATTTTTTCATTTGTGAGATCAACACATGGAAAAGAATCATGTAAGGAGAACGGTTTATCCAGGGGACGACAATATATATAATATATATATAGAAATCTATCAAAAGAGGTGAACGGCATTATATACGGATCATTTTCAGTAATGACTTCGATTATATATTCATAAAATCGGCTGCAAGTGACTGGGCTTAACGGAAGTTATTTTCCACCCTTATACATCAGGGATGTAATTCCAGCGAAGGATCTTGATCCAGCAAAGTGCGAGAGAATCTTTTGACCTTTTTCCTACCGTTAAAAAAATACTTTCTTAAGCGTAACGAGTAGAGCGAGGTGAAGGATGCACAATACTTTTAGGGAATGGTATAAAACCTTCCAGAAAGGTAGTAAAGCTTTCATAAGTAGATGAGCAAACTAAGAGCAACCTACCATATAAGTATGCTGCTCGTATCATAATATCAGTCAGTTTTTTCAGTAACATACACGCTGAAAAATATATACGTGATTCATGGTTTTACGCCAGGCTATCTAAGAAGAAAGGTTCTTCATACACCAAGCCCACCCAGTAAATGTATTTTATAATCGCAATTATCGAGTGAGGAGGGTAATAACTACGGCTGGGTGAAACGAGCCATAAAAACTGTTCTTAAAATTTAATTTGGCACGGATTTTAACGACTTTTGCCAGAAAACCGCTCGAAACTTTAACCCTTGATATATTTTTTCAAGGATAAATTCGCAAGCTCTCTCCTCACTGTAAACCCACAGGACCCAACAAATTCATGTCCATTCAAATAAAAAATTTCAACAGCATGTTCTACTTAGCAATTGTACATATAAAATTGATATTACTTAATACTTTATTGTACTTCTGGCACATATTTTCCACAACACAGATTTTTCCAGGGAAAAAATCACTTGAATGATTGTTTACAAGGGAAAGTTTAAAAAAATATGGCAAGCAAGATTAACGACGCATTGGACCCAGGTCAGTGTTAAATTTACTCGAGCTTAACCTGAAAATGAAAATCCATTACAGAATACAAAGTTTATCAGAGAAATGAATGGAGTGGAAAGAAGCAAATTGTAGATCCTCGGATATGTGACAGCTGATAATGCTAAATTTAAAAAAATGCTATCGCTCTTGATACACTCTCATCTTCCTATTCGGGTTACTATCGAGTGAATTATTATGATCACTTCTGAAACAATAAAATGCAAAAAAAAAGGTGGAACAGAAAAATAGTCCCAATATTATTGCCGAGGCAATAATGTCATAATATATCTTTTAAACATCATGATTACTCATTATTATTTCTCTATTCCCCAGCTGTGATAAGTTGAATAAAACTAGATCTACACACAACCTATGGGTGGTGAAAAATCACCTAGGCACGAAGGGATTCAGAAGGTGAGATTCCTGAGTTCTGATGTTTCCATTGCATTCCAAATACGAATTTCAGGTTCTAAGAGCGTGAAAAAAGCTACTCTAACCTAGCACTGATACTTTACTATAACAACTTCAACGCAAGAATATATGGTATGAATTTCAGTCACGACGGGTGATACCCTGATTCAAACTTCGGCGCCATGTAGAGAGCATTCCGAGAGTAGTAGTCTGACAGAGGAAAGAGACGTCAAACCGTGTACTTCTCGGCGTATTTTGTTAGCAATAGGCCAACGCTGAAGCCAGTTTTCTCACCGGTATTTTATAGCTCCGCCAAATCTCCTCACCTAACAATCCTACGATCGCCTCGCCTTTTAGTCGCCTTCAAAGATAACCATCCAAAAATCGGGGCGGGAGCTTATAACACCGGAAAAGTAAATGCAAACGTAATGTCGGGGTGAATGCGGTGAAAGCATTTTCCGCTCACGTTTACTCCACTCTGATAGGGGAAACAGTCCCCTCAACAATCTTCAAATGAAGGAAACGTGACTGATGGCATCACAGGGCATGAAAAGTACAAAAAAAGCCACTCAAACCTAGTACTGATACATTACTATCACAATTTCAACGCAAAAATAAGTGGAGATCTCAACTGAGTATCAGACGAGCGAATAGCTACATTTTGACGCTATCCACAACCAGAGCAGCCTCGTGACTAGTGGCATTGTCGTTCTACACGTCAATTGTTTGAGGAGGACAGAACCATGCCGATGGGAACAAATTGGGAGGCGGAGATATGTAAAGAGAGAGGAGGGAAAGGGCAAGGCAGCATGAGAAGGGCCAAGGACGGAGACGAGAGCGGTGGGCCCAAAGGAAAGAGAATGGAGGAGAGAGAGAGAGAGAGGGGCAATGAAGAAGGCAGGCGGGAGGTGGAGAGTTTTGGTAATGAACATTCTTCTCCTGCGCGCGGCAGAAGTCTCAAAGGGACCAAAGTGACGGGGTCAGAGGGTGATGAGGTAAAAAGGGGTGGAGAGAACGAGGAAGAGAGGGAAAGAGAAGAAGGTGGTGGTAAGGATGGAAAGCAAACAAGGAGTGGAAGGGGAGGGAAAGAAGGAAAGTGAGAAAAGGGTTGTTCTAAAGGGACTGAGGGAGAGGAGAGGGGGATGAAAGGGTATCCCCACCAAACGGATTCGGTTTAAAGGTTTTAATTCTGCCTGGGAGGCAGGAGGAGAAAAGTCTGAGGATCACCGTTCCACTGAAAACATCAGGAAGAGCATAATAGAGGAGAGGAAGGAAAACCTTGGATTAAAGCTTTAAAAGCGATGATGTGAGAGCAGGATGGGAAAAGAGGAGGATCAGCGTACAGTTAGAGTGAAGGGAATTACGACGATGTATGCGTAGGGGGCACAAGAAGACAAACACGAAAAATATTAACGCTTAAGAAGTTTCAGAATTTTCTTTCTTAAATTGTCTTTACTCGATAGAAAAAAACAAAAAAATATGCTATATTTAAACTGACAATGGGCGTTCATCCTCTATAAAATGATTCTGAATGTCTTCCGGTAGAATTAATCTGCAATAACGACTTCTCAGTTGAGTTTTATAGTGGCAACGAGTTTTGAGAAGAAAAAATTTCCTATTTTTAAGTCCATTCCTATTTTTAATATATTGGAATTGAAACGCTGTTGAATTTTCTCGTATAATTCATCTTAAATCGAACATTGAGAACATCGATGATGTTTAAGGATCGTCAAATGTACTGAAATATGCTATCATTGATTTTAGTGCGACTGTGTGCATTTATATTTTATGGAAAATTAGGCAAAGAAGAAACGAAATTCAAATAAAATCACGTTAATAATTTCACAAAATACTCTGCATAAAATTTCCACGCGAGAATGAAAGTTATTTTTTTCTTCCCATCACCGATCGTGAGTAGGCGGGGTCCCACAAAGGGAATTTGTGCGGTTAATGCGAGAGGGCTAGAATATAAAAGGGATAGTCATGAGGAACAGGGATAGAAGGGGCATAAAGAGTAGAGTTGGCGTGGGGGGGAACGAGGTCGAATTAAACGGAGTGGAATGGAGGGAGATTCGGGAGAGCAGACGGGGTGAGGAGAGAAAAAATACGAGGGAGAGCGGGGAATTTCGAGTGGGGGGCACAAGGTAGAGAGTGTGGGGGGAGAGGGTGGAAAATTCAAAAACGGAAGCTCTATTACTCCCAAATGATGCGAAAGGGGATATGAATACAAGGAGGCAGAGAGTGATATTAACGTTGTGGCGGCGGGGAGTCGCAGAGAGCGACCGGGGGAGGACGCGGCGGCGAGCAGAGGAAGGAAACGATGAAAGGAGAAAAACGTGGCGGTTATGAGAATAATAATTAGCGGAGGACGTTGTACGGCTGTGGAGGGCGCGATGGGAGAGTGGAGAAGGGAAGCAAAGGACGACGGGCAGGAACACGAGGTCGATATAACTTGTGGAGAGGGGGTAAGACTTAGAGAGCGAGAGTGTGAGTCGAAAAGAGGAGCGAGAAACAGCACGTCTACACACGAGAGTGCCATTAAGGTACCTCCTTTAAATAAGGTTTTTCCAGTCTTCACAGTGACTATTTGGTATTTTATTTTAAAATTAAAGCAGTTGTTTAATAAGAAGTTTTAAGTATATAAAGTACAGTTGAATACGCAGTGACTTCGTTTTATGAGACCAAACTTCTCAGTAACTCGGCAACCAGCAACCCTAAGAACGTCGTCACGCCTGAAGAATTTTTTTGTGAAATTTTAAGAAGCACTAAGTTAGTGGAGTGATGACTACACAAAATACCTTTAAAAACATACAAAATACAACTCTGGTACATTTAGAGGTTTCGCGGATCCGAACTTCCTAATTCTATTTAAGCCTCTCTGGAGAGCACAGACGTACCCAATGCACAGGAAAAATGCTTCTAGTTTGCGGCAAATGTCACAAAAACTATCAAAAAAGGTCGCTGTAAATCATTATTTAGGTATAATTAGTAGGGCGAGCCCCGTATCTCTATTATTAGATGCAATTTATTTAATATGATATCTCTCTAAAGCTACCTCAGACGATTCGTTTTATGCCCGCTGGAAGTGAAAGGAAATAGTGTGTGTTACAAAAAACGACTGGCGATGAAGCGTGTCGGAAGGAGGATCAGGCAACTGAATCCTTAAGTGGACGCGTCGTGGAGGGCCCTAAGGATCACAATGTTCCACTTCAGCGGGCGAAAAAAACCTACGCATCCCTTTTGAATTTTTCAAAACGCTTCCGTTATTTTCGACGGGAACAGATGAAATGCATTCGCTTGCTTTGCATGGAAACTTCGGTTTATATGTTTGGATGGCTATTTGGGTAAACGATGCGTAACTTGGGTCATTTGGGCCGTATATGTCGTGGGTAGTAGATGAGGAAAGAATTATTTAAAGGAATGAAGAAAGGATGGGAGAGACCCAACTTTGATGTCCGCCGACACTTGACAAGAGGCGCCAACAGGGAACAGGGAAAGAGTGCCATCCGACATGAAAAATAGGAGAAACTCTTTTCGCACGGCATTCACGAAGGGACAGGAACCCCACCGAGAAACCTCCGACACTGCAAGGATTCAAATCCAGGACTTTGGTTCGATCCAGTGATTTCCTGAGTTTCCGGCGCGTCAGTGCATGACGCGGGCAATGCTTTGCCGGTAAGTAGACAAACATGAACCAGTTGAAGTCTGTAATTAAGCACACCTAACACTGCTAATATAGAGCAACGGAAACCTGGTGAAACGTGAGATCCAGCCAAACAACCCCAGCGGAAGTCTTCCTCGTAACCCCGCGACCTCGAGGTGACCAGTCAGGTGACCCTAGTCACCACATCATCCCGATCACCGTGAGTTCATACACCTGCGTGGGTGTGTTCGTAACGAACTTCTTCCTTGCCGCATCACGTCCGCACTACTACAACGTTGCGGCCAAGGACCTACACATCACGACCGCCCACCCCTTCCGGGACCTCTCCCTCCCCACTCTGACATCCTTTCCATTAAGCCTCCCGCATTCGCGACCCCTTTCTCCAACAATCCCTTGAAATAGCAGCCGGAAGCATTTTGGCCCGAAAATTGGCGACTCAAACCCATGGAGATTTCTTGCCATCGGATAAATACCCACGCACTAAACAAGGAGTTAGGGTGAACTGGGCAAAGTTCAAGCGGCACGCATTGTAGCGCTCAAGTTCAATCATTAAGGTATACCCCAATATATAGATTCTAGAGAATTTGGGAGTAAATATGTTGATGATAAAATAAAGAAGGAAGCAGAGTCATATCATTTTGATAGATTTTAACGCTCCCTCCTCCAGATGGTTTTAAAAACAAGCTGGGCAGAATTGTTAGGCCGATCATTGGACGTCACTAACTTATTTACAAAGCTAAAACTCAATAGTAGTAATTCCCAAGATAGAATGTTTAAGAATAGGACAAACTATTATAATTTTCTTCTACCAACTAAGCTCGTTCATTTCCTTTACTATACCCTTTCACCTAATCCGTTACCTATTAATTTAAACAATATAATGCTAGAGAAAATGTCCTCTATTTTCACAAGTGCACCTAAGAGAACTAATAAAATTACATTTCCACGGAAAAAAATAACAATAAATTAAAATTTATTTCTAAGAACAATTAATAGTTTATGTAAATATATTTTTCACTAAGGATTACATTAAGTAGCAAGAAATCATCTCGCTTCTAATCTGTCCTGGTGCACTTTATTAAGGTGCTTTCCAATCACTAGCTTTAATTTCGGCTGGGTTTTCTTATTTACGGCAAACAAATAGATGGGCTCCCGTAAATTATGACAAACAACCCAACACTAGTATTTGGGTAAATTTGCAAGCGCTACATAATAAAGTGCGGCTAACTAGAGCGATGCGAGGTATTTATTCACGAGCCTAAATTACGTAGTAAGGCATTATCTATTAATACTTGCAAATACCGGATGAGGGCCAGGAGATTATGAATAAAAACGCAAAAAATAAATATTGCAATGCCTTTCCCATGATATGCTACATAATATATCTTTCACTATCCACTAGGAATTTAATGTTTTATCACATGCGTTTGGGCTCTACTGACACTAGTAGTACATTCCTTTAATAGCAAGTAGTAAGTTGAATAAAATAGAAAAGCAATGGGTTTATTAAAATATTGAGTTTACGTAACCACAGATCAAAAGACAAGTTAAAATCTAAGTAGTTCGCGAAGTTTTTCAGAGCAATGAATATCTAATAGCGCCATCATGACTGCAGAACATATTGCTAAACACATTTGCAGAAACATTACCCTACATGGGTAAGTTTTTCTATTACAATAAAAGCTGATATAGCTGAATTTTTTTCTTTGCCAACATTGCTCTCGATATGTTCTTGAATAAACACAGTACGCCGTAAGAAAATGAGATTAAAAAGATTATTTTTTGCACCTCGTGCTTTCCTCGACTCAAATCACTGGACGTAAAGACAACGCAGAAAATTCTTTCCTAGCATTCACACGGGAGACCGACAATTTTTTTGCACCGGAATCAACCGTCGGCGAGTATAAGAAAGAACGAGCGAATATAAGGCACGGAAAAACAAGGGCAAATATTTTTCTTTCCTCCCCACATCCCCTTTAGCCCACTTTTGAAATAAATGATTAGCTTTCCATCCACCTAACTCGCCTGTCCCAGTAACTCCCTTTCCTCTCCCTCCCCCAACAGGCAACCCCCACACTTATTCCCTGTTTTTAATAATTTAAAAAAGGCACGGACCCAGTAAAACGGGGCGGGGAGGGTGTGGGGCCGTAGTCCTCCAGAGTTGTAAAGGGGAGATGGAAAAGGAGATTGGAGGTGGGAGAGAGAGAGAAAGAGAGTTGAGGGATTAACGCTTCGCGCTTACAGCGTGGGATGCAAAGTCAGCTTGGGGAGTGGTTGGGGAGGAATGAAGAGATGAATTAGAGGAAGGAAAAGGAGGAGTTGGAAAGCGAGAGGGTAGGAGGGGAGGAGGGTGAGGAGGAAGTATAAAGAGAGGCGGAAAGGACGCCCTGAAAAATGTAAATGACACACACTGTGACGGAACAACAGTTTGAAAATTCATCTTCCACTCTCTCTCGGTCTGTCCCACTCCCCGGGAAAGTCCTTTACTTCACACAAACCCGACCTCCCCCTCTCATCTACACCATCACCTTCGAACTATCACTCCTCGTCTCGCGTCAACCTTCACCGGATTTGCCTGTAAAACAACTCTACAAATGATTCTGACGCAAATGCCTACTATAATACTAGCAAACGACGTTAGAGAGCCGAGTTTGCGTCCAAGAGGAGGTAGAATATTTTTCTACGTAATATGACGACCACTACTAGGGAGTCAGACTAAAGACAGAACTTTTGATGCAAGTTTCCTACGTCGAATAAGATGCTAAACATTTGACTATTTGGTTTCTTTCAAAGACCTGCGCCAGGCTTATTTTCTCCAGTTTATTCTACCTCCTCTCCCACCCTGAGACTTCCTTCCCAACTTAAAGCCCAGGTTCCTGCATTACAGTCCACTTTATTGAACTTCTTATTTATGAGACCAATATTCCGCGTAAATAGACGCATAGAAGTTACACCAGTTGATAATATTGTGGACTACTTTTCGTGCCCTAAGGTTTTTTATGGCTTGGAAACTCGCGTATTACAGTACAGCAAAGACTGAGGCAATCTTTTTCTAAAATGCCCAGCAAAAATCTTCATTTATGTTTGATATGCTGATTTTTATTACTGTGTTAATATTCATGACAGCAGTACTACTCATGATCGTAAAACGTCACTGTGTAATCTAAGAGTCGATGAATGTAGTAGACGCATGCATTTTTATAAGGACAAGGTATCGCAGAAGGTGGCTGAAAATACCGGAAGGGAGAGCGTTGGGACGTGACCGAAGACTCCAAGACGTAAATGAAATCCTGGATATGCGCCTCAATTCAACCCTCAATATGTAAGGTTCATTTTGGGAAATGTGAATAGTTTGGGATGACTAGAATTGCATTTCAAAGCGCCAAAACAGTAAAAACAGATGTGGTTCATTAAATTACCATTCTAGCTACATAAACTGGATTAGGTCTTGGCAATAAATGATTACTCATTCTACTTTATTACAACCTGCCCGAAGTGAAAAAGTGTTCCGCATGATTTGGCATCCAGTACAAATTAAAGTATAATTACCGCTCAGAAATAGTGTCTGAAAGTCTGTATTGCCAATGAGAATGTGAAATAACGTACCACTCTCCTAGTTAATGATCTCGCCCGGGATTGCTCCCCGGACAGATTTTTTGATCCTCGCTTAAAGATCAGGGGAGCGTGCGGAGATCAAAACTTAACTAGGACGAGTACCGAATGGCTGGTGAGGAATCACATCCTGGAAGTTAATTGCACGGTACTTCGAAGATTTAGCAGTAAAAATGTGTCACCGAGAAAGGTGTAAGCTTCCATTCACGCCCGTCTCTCCGCTGCTCATACCCGATCCTCTCTTTCACAACCTTCTCTCACCGTCCTGCCTACGCCCCTTCCTCGCCCACGAGCCCCGCCTACTTAAATTGCACAATATTCATCCCTCCCACGTGTTTGCCCGGCGTTCACATATTTCCGGTTGGGTTTGCTGAACGATCTCACCACACTGCGCACACGGAAAAGGGAAAGAAACTTACTGTACATGCAGCAGCGCACCCCGAATGGGAGGATAAATCAATATTGTCTATTCCGTACGGAATCGAGTCTTATGATGACAGAATTTCGGAAAAGATGACAGGATACCTTTTTCCAGTAAAGAATGAGTCCCCACAAGATAAAAAATCAGCCTCTTAAATCTTCCCTCAGTTCCCTCAACACTTTTGATTCAGCCAAGATAAGTTACCCTTCATCAAAGCAGCATTCCCATCCAACACTAAATTTTATATACAGTCTTAGGACTTCCTTCTTTATTTTATTATATAAGAAGTTATTAGAAGAAACCACGTCGCATAGCGACTAGAATCGAGATCCTAATGCTTTGACACCTGATATCAATTGGCAGTTAGTAACAACACAAATGAACAATTTGAATTAACTGAGATATCCCGGTTGATATTGAAATCAATCAAAAGGATAGAGTCTTCCACTGGTTTCAGTAATCAGATAGGTAATTTCACATAAAATTAAAACTATATATATTTATAAATATTTGAGAAAACAGACTTAGCAGAATGATATCAGAAAAAACCTTCGCTGAAAAATCGGAATAAAGCATCAAGTAACGAACCCGTGAATCAGTACATTAAGCCACGCACGTCACTAAATATTGTTTACAAGCAAAACTTTTACATGTCTATTCATTTTGTGGAATATTTATACCAAACCGGCCCCTTAAAATCTGCCCAATATAAATAAAAAAATCAAATTTGTCGATACGGTAAATAACATTTTGAAGAAAAATTCAAAGCAAAAATGACTCGCCAGGAAATTTCAGTCTCAATTACTAAAACATCTGCTGAAAAACTCGGCTTTCGACAACATCATACCCCGCTCCTTTTATCCGGACAACCTCTCATCCATGTGCACATTTTGCACATCCTTCCCTATTCTTCGTCGCCGCAACTCTGACTCGCGCACTTTATCCTAAAGCAATGCCCCGCCATTCGTTGTCCTCCCTCCCTCTCGCACACACCGGCGCCCCTTTATCCAGGCAGTGATGAAGTCGTTGACCTGCCCCTCTAGGAAGACACAAGGGAGTACGTGGGACACTCCAGTAACCAATTCCCCCTTTTCCAACGCCTCAACATATCTCTCCCGTCCACTTCCACCCCCTGCCCAACTCCACTCTCTCAATTTTAGAATTTTACGCAGAAACAATTCAACCCTCCTAAGCGGCCGTCCCACGTTTTCACGGCATTAAAATGCAAGTGGGATGAAATGCTTAAGCGAGAGTCGGGGAAAAACAGGCGGGAGCGGGGGCAGGGACGGATCGCACGCGATAGGTTACTTTTAGCAAGAGGGAAGAGGAGAAGTCCAGGGGGACGGAGAGAAGGTGGAAAAGGATACAGCGTCGAAATGGTACAAATGAACCGGTATGAAGAGAGAATAACTGAGAGGTAGGAGAACAAAATGCCTAGGTACAGTGGGAAAGAATAAATTCCACTTTCTCAGGCGAGATATTGTAGAACAGCATTTTCAATGATACACAAAAGATATCGTACTGTCTACCTTGTTATTACAAGTCGTCACGTGTCACGTGCCATTACAAGACAGTCGAAACACGTGTAGTAAGAGTTTGTAAGAACAAGGTAGACAGTGCGACATCTTTGTGTATCATTGACAGTGGGAAAGGGTGGGCTAAACACGCAGTAGCAGGGAAACTGAAGTGAGGGAGCAGCTCGATAAGGAAAGACGGGACTCATTACCATGCTCTACATCTCCAACGAAAAAAATGCTTTATCCTATCTCCTTTAGCGATTTGCCAGGTAAGTCGCAATGAATTTCTTCAGAAATTCGCACAGGTCTCGTGACCTATCCCTCTCCTCTCAACACTCTGGCTCCATCCTCATTTTAAATACAGTACAAATACTAAGAAATGGTAACATACCGAAAGGACATGAATAGATAGACGACAAGAATAAGTTAACTGTAGATGTATCAGAGAATTAATTTTAAAAGTAGCGGAAACTTAATCGTCTCCATCTCCAACAGTATTTGATGAGATATTTTGTCAACTAGTTGAATTCCAGAAGCAGGCGGGAATATAATTTTTGTCAAGTTTTAAGCTATCCAGGACTAGCCACGGAGTTTCACTTTTACGGAGTCACCCGCAATGCTACAATTGTGCAAAGGAAATCGAGGGATTGGGGTTCAAATCCCGGTCAAGGCGGATGATTTTTTTCTCTGTGGAATTTCGCATAGTTTTTGTCGATGATAAGGATTACGGCTTGCCAGATATTTACATAACATCAGAAAGAAATCAAAAAAATAAATACTAAATGGAATGTTTACGCCAGAGAGAAATTATCTATGCTTCGTCTGAGGTAGGATTAAATGATAAAGAGAAAATTGTGAAATGAACGTAGAAATAGTGATGAAATATTTTTATTTTTACCTGAAATTTCAAAGTTTACTACGAATATGGCGAATATGGCTCGAATAATGTTTACTATGAATAAAACTGAACCCAATATGCCGGGCTGAATATGTCTGACTAATTAAAAAGTAGCAATTGCTCTGAGATAGTAACGTTACAAGGTAGTGTAATTTATGAAAAGTACAAATTTGGCTAGCAAACCGTCAGGAATAAAAAATGAATTACTTTTTAATAAAATGAACAAGAAAGGCACCGATCTATCCAGTTCATAATTCAGGCGATGATTATAAAAGAATCTACAATAAACATCAACGTTACGTGATTTCAACGAATAATATACGACAACCAATCAGAAGTGGCAAATAGTGGAAAAATAATGAGCACACAACGTTTACTGACTATTCTTATCCGGTAAAAATTGATGGGTATTAGCATTTTTTTCAGATCATTTGATACCACAAGATCAATTTATTTGGCATTTGCCTAAGTAACCCAGAAATGTGTATAGTTACATCTGCATCCTTAAAAATTTTAAAAAGCAATATTTTTCAATTATACACAGGAATAAATCAGAAATGCATTATTCTTACAAAGACCGGCTTCCAAAATTTAAGTAATTTGCTTATTTTCAAGCTGCGCAATATATTTTCCAATATGTTGTCAGGCATTAAAATGTAAATTATGACCGGGCATTGCACATGAAAATAAATGACCCCGCTAAATTTCTGGCCAGCGGTCAAGAAGCTTCTAAATCACATCAATATGAGGCTAAAATAATGCATCGAGCCGTTTCGAAGTTATTAAAGGCTTTTCACAGCGATGAATCACTCTCTAAAAAATCGTGCTCTTTACGGATATAAATTAAGCTATTCCACTGCGGCACTGAACGAAATTATGGGCAGAACCGAAACGACAATGTATTAGCGCCAAGTAAACCATGGATTGAAGTCCCAGTGAGGAATAGGTGCTGGGCAGCCGCGTGATGAATTTGACTGTGTGTGTCAAACATAAAAACACCAAAATGCAAATGGTACTGACGAAAGGAGATTGCAAAAATGCAAACCAAGTGTTTTACAGACGAAGATATTACATCAATGTTTTTCCTCGAGTATGCTCGACCTCATATGAGAGAGATTCCGCAACAGAAAAATATTTTGACCTGAAATAACGCTAAATGACATAGACATATCTTTCGCATAAAATATTGGTGAAGAAGGACAAGCCCCAAGTTTTGAGACTGAAAAAAGAGATATTCTTCTATATTCCACAAATCATATTCGGTAAAACTCATTTCGAAGAAACTCATTTGAAAGAAAAAGATATGTTGATATGTGAGGGGTAGGGTGGAAGGGGTATGGTGACCTGAAAGGTAGAATCGAAGAACATCTTAGTATTTTAGGTGAGAAGAGGGATTTTAGGGGAAGTTATGAAGCAGATATATCTAATATGGCAGCTGATTGAAGGACAAGGGAATTTTGTAGTTCAAAAGATGGGCAGGATGTTGAGAGAGCGAAAAGGAGGGAGTAAGAGGAAAAGGTTTTGCCCCATTGGACGGGATGACGTGAAGGAGGACAGGCTGAGGTGATGACGCTGATATTATGAAAAAGTGGTTCTCTTGATGACAGAAAGTACGCTAGAGGAGAGGATTATTTCTATAGCTATCGAAATTAACTAAACAGGTTGACAACCTCCGATGAATTAAAAAACTCATTTCACCACAGTTTCCTACGGAGCCGACTGAAGAGAAAATGGAATCAATTACGACCTGCCACTCCCCAATCGTTGATCGCTCAAGGAATAAAATGACAGAGCCAAAAAACAACGATGAAAGATGGCGGAACAGCTGGAACGCAAGCAGATATTGAAAATAGATGGACACGATGGACAATTCCCTCTACCATCGAGTAAGATTGGAATCGTATGTCGAGAGAGCTGATATGGAACATACCTACCTCGCTGAGCATCGCGCATTTGCTCCCGATTACTTCGCGCGACAAAGGAAACGGGGAATGGATCCGAGGACACGGGCAATCGGAATAATAAAAGCGTATCGAAAATAAACACAGTCGAGCATAAAAGAGGGACAAGCAGCGATGTGGTTATCGGGTCAGGATGGTTCGGGTAAAAGATTATGTCCGCTCCACGTTGCAGCGTATTGCGACCGGATATGTGGCGGAGATGTGCGGGGAAATGGGCTTTCAGAGCAGTATAAAGTGAATTCGATACGGGGCGATTTCCGGAACAACTTATTCGACCGGACGAGGAAGGAATTATTGGCAAGCAGACAGGGAATGTCTCCAGTTTTGAAGGAAGCAGCTTTTGCCGTTACCTCATATCTTCAATTCTTTTTTTTTCGTTTCCGCTACGAATGAGTGGACGCGAAGCACTCAAGAGGCAACTAATACGATGATTTCAAACACGCTTATTTTAAACGTCAGCTGCAGATCATCTCCGTAACCCTAAAGGAAGATTTTGCACAATGAGTGTTATAAATGATAGAAATCCTGCGTATTTAAAACAATCCTCAATGATTATCAGTGCCTTTTAAGCCAATTATTCAGAGGTTTGTTAACAGGCACCTCGTAAATGTACTCCATTGCTGGGCAATCTAAAAAATTTTCCCGCCAAAAATATACAATGCCCAGAAGTTGGTCTCTGTTAAGCTTCTCCTACCATCTTCCTCCCACTACACTATCCTAAAGTTTCTATTATCTACCTTCTTAGGCAGGGCTTCACTGCCAAATTCCTCCTCTTGTCATTCTATTTTACATAATATTGCGGTAAAAATAGCACTGTTTGAGCAGAAAAGGTTTCAGCAGAAAAAAAACATGAATCTCTGCGAACAACCCACACCACTAAAATATTTTAACCATTCAATAATTAAGATCATATAGGACGTACAGGCCATTTTTATGCCACCCGCATGAAAAATTATTTATTATACCTATATACCTACTGATGCGATAATGCTTTCCAGCAGAAGATGACTGGATATACGAATTTACAATGAAAGAAAATGAAGACGGAATGAGGCAAAAATTAGCGAGTCTGAAGTTGATTATGGCCAAGGACAGCTTTTTTCCTTTCTGCTGTGCATTAAATTTGAATACCCTTAGAAAGAAGACTTAAATAGCATATAAAATTGACCATAATAAGTTTTAACAGCAAGGTAAAAAAGCCTTGAAGCCTTGAAATTCCATATGGAAATATTTATTTTATCTAATGATTATGAGGATCTATACAGAAGATATACTTCCCCAGCATCAAGAGATTCTTAGTTCTCGAGTATAATATCTTTTATGGTGGAAAACACTCATCTCCAGTTTATACGTGCAAAACGACGGTCTACTACTGCTTCGCTCAAAACAGTGCCTACAGTAAATGGATAGATGTGTTATTTATTTATTTTCACTGCCCCGAATACAGCACATTAGGCCATTTTACGTCGGGTGAACAACAGTAACAACGAACGAGCCACAGTCACCCATGTCCTGGGCAGATAATATTCTACCCAGGCGGGACTCGAACCCGCAACCCTTGGGTTAGCAGGCGAAGACTTTACACCGGGGCCGACCAAATAATATAAATTATTAATACAACCATGTTTAATATGTATGTGTGTATGTGTATGTATGCTGGTATATGTATGTATATGTATTTATTATTTATTATTTTTTTAAATGTTTAATAAAATAACGTTCAATATAGTAAAATATCCAAAAGGTTAATTTTTCCATTGAATGTGCGAGCAAAGTATCCGATCACTCAATAAGATATATATTCGCACCGTACAAGCCTATGGCTTATCAGGACCAAAAATTATAATAAATAAATTAATTTTAACATTCACGCCTTCTTAAGATGTACTTTTCCCTTTTATTTTCTTTTTCGATTAAATTATTTATTCTTTGTTCTTGTCTGCTAGTTTAAGGTATACTTTTTTTCTTTTCCTCGTGATGAACTACTGTAAAATCTTATTGCAAACACAAATCAATCTATTGAAAACTTGTAAATTGTAAACTTGTATGTATTGAACCAGCGCTACAAATAAAAATATGAATGTTATAATAAAAAAATACTCATCCAGGCTGAAAATAGTCATACTTAATAACAAATAATGATAATAAACTATCAAAGTCGAGGAGACAATAACGTTCTACGAGGGTTAAGAAAGATTTGGTAACCAATGATGAAATTCTAAGGGACAATGTAACTGTGCGCATCGTGACACTTATAAAATAAAATGGAAAATTAATTTACTTCAATCGAATCGTCATCTTTAGCGTAAATCACGGTAAGAATGGGGGTTTTATTTCGTTATTCGTCTATAAACATGGGAGATACATAAATGAGTTTAGTGCATCAGATTCTTAAATAAGTGGCTACCACACACACACACATTCTAGATCCCCAGCAAGTTCCTCAACGCCACTGAGTAGGTGAAAAACATGGCCACGAATCCATCAGTTTATATCACCTCATTCCTTACATGGTCCTAGTTGCCCAAGCTGGTGGTAGAGCACAGGGTTTGTAATGATTCTCCCAGTCCCAGTGAATTGGTGAGAAGAGCCAGGTATTTATAAATCGTTGAAGGTTGCTGGCTCCGGCTAGGCAGACGACCAGCAAAAGAGCAACGCAAGAATTTTGATGGCTTTCCTATGACAAGGTAATGGTCGTTCATTCAAGCTGGGGTTTTATCCTGCGCCAAACGTTATAAAATTAATCATCAGCTTCTTTATGCTAAGTCCAACCACAGAAGAATAATGAGACGTATAACCTTTGGAGTTGAGTTTAGATGTGGTAAATACTGATTCCTCATTCACTCCTTCAGTTAATGAACAGTAAATTAGATAGACATTTTTAACAAGATATATTATTCAGTTCAAACAATTAATGCAGTTATTAAGAATAGGCGACGGATTAGAAAAGGTCACAATGCAAATATATTCAACCTTTACCAGAAATAATAGAGATGAGCTGAAACTTGGCACAGAGGCTGCAATTGTAGTTTCGTTTCTCAATTAATGCGAGTTCCCGGGTCTTTGGAACGAACCTATGTGCTATGGTGCATTATCTTGGGTGAATTTCCTTCCGACATTTATACTAAAGGGAAATATTTGTTAAAATTCTTTTGAGAAATAGACGAAAATAAAGGAAGGAAAATTATAAATTTACGACCATGTCGTTAAGAAGAAGTGTTTATTAGAACAAAAAAGCCAAATCAGACTGAGAATGAAGTAAAAACATCGCAGAGCTTCCGCGACACATATCTAATGTTGATTAAGTACCAATTCGATGATGAATAAAAGGTCTTATTAGGTGAGGAGACAACCATGGTTTTCGTCAAATCCAAATAGATTTCCCCAGAAGAGTAGTTATCACAATGATAATAGCTACGATAACAAATGTGACGAAGCCACCCAAAAATTTCTTCGGTTCCACAAAACACACTTCAGCTTGAACGAATAATTGGAAGGAAAACGGAAAATTGATCTAGAAAGCCAAATATTAGAACCCTTATCTGATAGTAGATACGGGAGGAACTATCTGAAAATACTCGAATCACCTTTAGCGGCTCCGACTCAAATATTGGACGTTGAGGAAAATGAGATGGTATTTCCTGATCCCACTCTCTCCGCTCATAATCGACCCAATTCTTTCCTCCATTCATCCTTAACGTACCTTACACCGAGTCGAACCCCTGGGAAGTGATTTATCGATTGGGCACTCTCAGAGACCATGAACACAGGATGAGAATAAAGAGAAAAGACCTCCACGCGGGAGACTTTCGAAGTAGGGAACAACCAGCGAAGGCAAAGGCGGAGGGGTGGCGAAAGAGTGGGAGGGAAAAGGATGGGGGAAGGTCTATGACCCTCCCTTCCTTTCTCCAAGAGCCACCAAAAAGGGGAACGAAGGTCGGGGAGAAAGATATAGTTTATTACTATGAGTAAAAATGTGCTCGTCAAAGGGTAAGCCGGGGTAGGGCTCCGCCCCATCCCACGACACAACCGCCATCAAAAGGGTCGACATGTCGGAGGAGGAGGAAGTAATGGAGGGAAGGGCAAGGACACAAGAAGTGTGCGAGTGTGTAAGAGTGGCAGGTAGAGGGAGAAAGAGAGAGAGAGTGAGAAACAAAAAGATGGGGAAAGGGATTGAGATAAGGGAGAGCGAATGTAACCCAGTTATTAAGTGTGAAAGTGGGGAGGATGTATGAGCGTGAGAGGAAATGGAAAGGATATATAAACGGTGAAAAGGGCATAAAGAAGAGGACCGATTAAAAGGCGGGTAGGTTGGGGGGGGATGGCTTTTTGCGAAATTCGGCAGGTGGGGAAGGTCGAAAAAAATCCTACTCGTTCGTCCCAAAAAGATGGGGGGGCCTACCGACGCCGAACCGTCAAACAAAACAGGGCGACGGGAGGGCGGAGAGGAGATAAAGGAGAGAGAGAAACTGCGGAATAACAAAGATTGCGAGATAAAGGCGGCCGGAATTGAGAGGCTGGATGGGGCGGATTAATAAGTGAATGAACTGGATACAGAGACGGGAGTAAAGGCTGCCGGTAAGGATCCCTTAGACTCTCGCTTCATTTTGTGACATCTCATATAAAAAGCAACTTCCGAGAAAGTTACGTGAGAAATAACAATATCAATCTCAGCAACAAAAAGACGAGAATGTACTCGAACAAAGAAGCGAAAAGGAGAAAAAAGCAAAGGAACAGTAAATTTTTTTATTTTTAAAGATTCAAAGGAGCGACAAGTGACGAAAACAAGAACCTTCAAAAATTACGCCCAATGACGACGTAAACCTTCGGATATAATTAATAGTTTAGGACGCCTTTTACTGATAATTTCCAAGGAAATCAACAGCCGTGTAGCTAATCTTTTTGATGGTTTAAAATGACACTTATCTAATACTTTGAAAGCATAAATACACACTTATAAGGCACACGTTCGTTGATGGAACTATTTAGTATACATATAGTATTATAAATGGAGCTAATTAAAATTAACCACACAAGCAGCCATTGCATCGAGAAACAGCAATTTCCTCCTGTAGAACTGCATTGGAAAAACAATTGAGCTATAATTAGTCCGTCCATAATTTATGTACAGTAGTGAGATAACGAACAGCAATTAAAGATAAAAAGAATACCAAAGGACTTAATTTAGACGATGAGAACCCAAATCATTTGTAGAGGAAATACATACGATAAACTGAAATTCGCTTCTAAGATAATGCGCCACAAAAATCAATTGTACACTAATTTCATCGCTAATTGACAGTAAATAAATTAAACATCCAAAATACGAAAGTAATCTTCAATAAAGCGACATTATTCGTAAGGAAAAACCATCTCCGCAATTAATGCCTTGAACAAAATACGAAAGAAAGAAACAGTATGGGCAGTTGCAATGGAATAATATCGACTAAGGAGCATCAGCATGCTCTCATTCTTAATAAGAATCGAGCCTACGGAGTCAAATTAGGACGGGAAATAAAATTATAGTCTTTATTTCAGTGGAATGGGTGAGCTTATGGACACAGAAGATGGGAGGGATGATTTCCCAGAGGGTGGAGTAGGCACATATTAAGGAGGGATGAAGGGGAGGGGAAAGATAGCGAAAAGGGATGGGAGGGATTGAGAGCAATGCTTCATCCGCAGATTGGTTTGACTTTTGACTGATTGGCCCATTCATTGGATAGTGGCTCCATCTCTCCGCCTATCAAGGGACCAGAGATTCACCAATGGGGGAGGGGAGGAAAGGGCGAGCGGAGGGAGGGGGGCGGCAGCAATTTGTCGCCCTTCGCAACACCCTCGCAACACAGCCACCATTCCACCCAGCAACCATACCCTCCGCAACACAGAAACCCCTCTCCACCTCTCTATCGGAGTCCCGCGACTGATTTGAGCGGGCCGACCAAACGCTGCTTGATTTATCAGCGAAAACAGCCGCACGAGGAAGAGATCATGATAATCATTCATTCAGACCTCGTACCCGCACGAAATGGGATTCCACTGCGCCGCCGTGTTGGGAGGGGAAATCCACGGAAAAACCGCGCATGCACATTCTGCGATTTAATGTTTTTTTTCTTCGAACTCTTCTTTTTTCTTGGCCAGTAAGCGAACGTTAGGGTATATACAGACACACCTGCATGGTGAAAAAGTGGACGCGACAATTAGAGAGATGTTTCCCGTGGACCGCTTTATCGGATCAATCGAGGGGAAAAAGAAGGAAGGAGGAGGAGGAACGTCGGACGAGGTTAATCCCCTTTGATAGCAGACGTCGCTTCGGCGTCCAACGCGTAGAATCCGTCACCGTGATGGACATGATGGCTCCGGAGGGAAATAAATTTGTAACCTATCCCGCGGGCGTTAAAACTCGTAAATACTTATCTCGAAAGCCAATGGCTTTTAATAAGAAAACGAATCCATCGATTTATAATATTAAAATTCCAGCTTGCGTCATTAAGTTGCCAGATCGTGCATGTATCGGTCCCATGTTAGGCGATGATTTTCCGCGTCAATGGATAAGCAGAAATCTATTGAGGTATTTTGTCACAAAGGTCATAATACTCCGCCGATAGTTCACCATCAGATCGATAAAATAGATCAGAGTTTGAAAGCACAAATATTTTTAAAATCTAGCAGAAATTTATTGCGGGGCTGGCCAACTTTAAAGATTAGATGGAGCTCAGCATTTCTTTACAGTAAATAGAGCATCCCCCGGATTAAAAGAAAATATTGAATAACCCGTCAACCTAATGACCCCTAAAATCGTACTATTTTCGCATCTAGCAAAGATAAATGTGGAGTTCAAGAAGTGCCTCTTTACGTGAATGTACTGGGGAAATGTCTCCCCAAAACGTTCTCCATAAGAAGCGACTAACGCTAGAAGGGTACATTACCGCGGCAGTAGAGCTGCGAAGAGTTAATGTAACATAGCATCTCTATAAAAAGGGTCATTCGTAACTGAAAGGAGAGTCATTTACATTCCCATTTTTATCCCTAACTAACAGCGGAGTTCCATTGCAAGTTCAAGTGCTCTCGTAGTGTTTTTTCCTCAGAAAATGAACTCAGAGCATCGGGCAATTATCAAATGTATATGCTCATTTGTAGTGGCACGAGGCGCAATAAGCTTCAACTGCCATCACCAGCTACACCACGCGGAGTAGGTCAAGACATCGACTAAGGAAAAAGTTGAACAATATGGAAAATACTGATATATACCGCCAGTGGAAAGTTCTATTGTGCCACGAAAAAATAAATGAGCATCCACTCAAGTAATGTCATTTCAAGCAATTCAAGTAATGACATTTAATGGTATGTAAACTGGTTAATTAGTCATTCAAGTCCACATTGCTTTGGATAGAAATAATGTTGCTGTAAGAACTTTGAACAGTATGGTAAATATTATCTTAAGAAAAGGATAAAATGGTTCGTTTAACTTCAGCACGCATACCTTTAATTCTAATCTAGTAAAAAAATAACACGCAGCGTCTTTTCTCCACTTGATTTCACAGTTATTAGAGCCAGCGACATTTAACTGGCTCCAAGAAAGTAATGCGGAAACGAAATTTTTCAGGTGATCCAGTGGCAGGATTTCAAACATCAAAGGATCATAACCCTTTACAACTGAGCTCAACAAAGATTCGAACAATATAAATAGCAACAACGGATCAACATGAAGGGGGGTCGACGAACCCCGACGGTTGAGCCCAGATATATTTTAACGATGGTTCTCAATCTTGTTGTATACCAAAGTGATGCCACGTCCTATATACTACGCTTATTGCATAACGTCGCATATTCTACCAAATCTCAACTATATGCATTGAATAAGAACGCGGATAGTCATTGAAAAGTTTATTTATTCACTGAGAATGGCAAAAACTTCCAATACACAAACAAATTTCCATGCATATATTTTAAAATTAGCTCTAGTTGAAGCTAAGCACGTATAATGACCAATACAGAATGTTCTCACCAAAAAGAGTGAAATACAGGAGTTGATACTTTTAATTCTCTTTTCTGCCATCTAAAGCCACTTTTAGAACGACTTAATCCATTTTATCCTAGCTTATACGCGAAAGATAATATTCACGTCGATCGCCGACACGCAAATAAACCAGTGCGCGATATCTCCCCTCTCCACGCTTGCAAGATGGACGAAGAAAAATGTTCCAGTCTCTGCTGTATATGTATTCAGTAAACTTCATGCTCGTTACGTGCACGATCCCTCGAGAGGTATGTTCAGGCCGCTCTGCCCCCGAGGTGCCCTCCGTCAAGTGGTCACTGACACAGCAATGCACGCGGACCATGTGCGCCTCGCCTCTCCCTGTGCGTGGAGCCAATTTGCTCATGAGGCAGTGCTTCATGACGCACGTCCAAAGCAAGTACTCCACTAATCAATTCCTCTCCATCGAGCTACATCGCCTTATCATTCAATCCGGCTCAATATGTCTAACTCTTATTCTATCGACGTATCTCCCCTCACGCACACTCCTCTCCACTATAATCAAGTTCGCTTGGATGTGCTTCAGGCAATAAAACACAACCGGAGTCGCCTAAGTTTTTTTATACGAATAAAGGAATGCAATCGTCAGGGTAACGGAAAAGACATAATACATAAAATAAGAAAAATCCACAACAAAGGACGAGTTTAAACAACTGTCCGTCTTAATCGCCGTGAATCCGGAAAAAAATATGGAAAATATTAGGAGAGTATGCAAAAAGTATATATTTTTAAAAAGATAGTTTGGTTAATAAAGAAGACATACCCAAATACTCCTAATTTTACTATCGTACCTGATGCGATGTTGCAATTTATGATGCCAGCACATACGTGATAAATTTTTATTGCCACTGACCAATTAATAAGCACGGGCTGAAGGTCAGTGAATAATCAGCACTTTCAAGGAATTGATAGTAAAAACTCTTCCATTTCATATCATAAGCCAAACACTTTTCAAGCGCTCTAGAAACAAAGACAACAGATTTAGCAAGAATTTACTTAAGTCAGATAACCAAGTTATTGGAACAGTGGAAATAGTATTTTCGTTATATACACAACTACCAGCACTGGCCTGAATTGAAAATGGGAAAAGGGCGGATAATATGAGATGAAGTATATTGTGTCGAGAGCTAGAGATATCCCAAGCAAGACTCATTATCTTGATGATAAAAATTCCCGCCAACGAACGATATCCACGGAGGAAAATTTCTATCTAAAAGGGAACCGATATGCTCTTTGAAACTTAATTATCTCGGAGCTCATCAGCAAACTAAACGCCTTAATGACATGTAATATTGTTCAGCGTCGGAAAAGGAAGACATCCCTCCCTGGGGCCTTACAACGGAAATGACGACGGAGACGGCTACGAAATGAGACTGGAAGCGAGTTTTCAACTTCCACCTTTAGAGTACGTGACATTTTCCCTCACACCTTGTTTTCAATCATGGCCATGGAATCAAGTGCTAATGAGGAGACGAACATCCAGTTAACCGGTTGCAATTTTCCGCTGAAATAACAAAAAAGCCGCTCAGAATTTTAATAGGAATAGGTAATAAAAGCTAATTCCATGAAATACAAGAGGCAAACAATGAGATGAAAGAGTCTGCACATTCAGCTTGAAACAAATTTTAAGACAAAAAGGTCGGTATATTCAGCTCGAAGTTAATTCTGAGCCAAGAACGATTTCTTCTTGTAATTTATTGCTCCTGATGTGAAGTTCCTCATTTAAGTTTACCGTTTTGTAATTGAAAATCGGCATCTTTTTTTGGCATTTGGGCAAATAAAGTTTTAAGCGTTTAAGTGATAAAGGATGACGTACAACAACTTAAGTACGATACTCACCAACGGCGTTAAACCAGGGCTAGTAGTATAATTTACAATAGCCATAAATATCCTTTCTGCCCGAATTTAACTCCGGTAATCTGGATATATTTACATAAAATTATCTTCTACCCAATATTTTGGAGTAATAGCTAAATTTCATAATGGAAAGTGTACTAATAAAGGAATACTTTTATCGTTTGAAAAAGATATAATACTAATAATTTTCAAATGTAAACATAATGAAAATATTAAGGTAGGAAATAATTAAAAGTATACATAATTAAGGATTGAAAAATTACTACGAGAATTTTAATAGTTATCGCCAGAAATTGAAAAAAAAACGGGAAGAGACAGGATTATCATGACAATACGTGAGATTGTTATTCATTGCTTTCATACAGATTGCAGTCATGCACATAAAATTGATAGAAAACAGATTTAGACGATACAAGGAGAAATGGAAAAATAGTAATTTAAATATATTTAAACGGAGACCAGCTAAAGATATCAGCAACATTTAGATGTTCCTCTATGTTAGCTTAGTATCAGAATAGCTTACAAACATTACCAAAGGATTTCCAAACCCAAAGTAGGAATTTTACTGCTCCTGCCGATCTGAATAGAGGCATCCGATAAAGTAGGAATCAAAAGAATTCCTCACCTTGGTTCGTTTTTATTGATGCAGAGCCTCCGACACGCTGGCCTGGAGACGGTGTGCGGGATACGCTCTTACACGAGCACCATGGGAGCACCGTGTCAGGGAGTCGAGGAATTGCTGTGAGGGAAGGGAAATGGAGGGTGGAGACGATGGAGAGCGACGGATAGAGAGAGAGAGGAGAATATATATAAATGGGCACGGAATGAGCCCTCTCCGAAGTCTGCGGTACACCCGGCATCCTTGACTGGCCCTGGAGACGTTATGTTTTAGTAAATTCTATCCCCGTTTCCGCCATTTAAGTGCCCCCCGAGTCACAGCAGCCCACGCCCCTCCTCCACCCTCCGTGTGTCCCCCGGAAATGCCCCCTTCGTCGCCGGTTCCCTGTGCCGTCAGCCCCCAAGCCCCCCTCCCCCCCCACCCGTGCGGTTATGTGGTCTCACAACACGCTTCTGCACCACGCCCGTGCCCCCACATTTCCACCTACGGTACAGAAGAGAGCTACAATCCAACCATTTCGTCTCCCAAGCCATCCCAGCACTGAACGAACCAACCTGACCCTCCCCTTCGACCCAATAGGCCCACCACTGAACCCTTTACCCACCGCCCCTCACCCCCAAAACTACTCGCTCTGGGGATAGAACGGCAAGACAATGGGCTTTTGCGGGTTGCCAGGAGGCTGCAGCCGTAAGTCTTCTCCCCGCACACGAGGCGATGGGGAACGAGGACGGGGGAAGGAGAGGGAGAGAAACACGGGGGGGGACACGCTGGATTGAGGCTAGCTGGCGGCCAGCAGCGAAGGAAACGAAGGACTCAGGAGGAGGAAATGAAAGGAAATGGCGAGGTGGGCGGAGAGGAGGCGGGGGGTGGGGGGTTGGGAGTGTAGGATTCGGTCGGCTGGGTGGACGTCGCGGAGTAGGGTAGGGGGGGGGGCGCCAATGCACCGGCGTGCGGTGCGGTGAGGCCCAGCGTTGCATGGACCGGACGCTTAAATATTCCGCGAGGAGACGCCTCGAATTTCTCTCGTTCCGCGTTCATTTCTGGGCCATACCCAGGCCTCCCTCGACCCTTCTCTGCCTCTCGCACATATCGCATTTCCTTCCCCGGGACACACAATACACAGCTACCTCCTCCTCTCTCCACACACCCACCTCGCGCCGACAACCGGCACATTCTCAGATTCCGAGCAACTATCACTACGTTTCTCACCGTTCCCGGATTGGATTGCGTTCTGGGGGCAATGTAAATACATTATGGGGAGTTAGTGAGCATGCAGAGTGGTGAGAGGGGTGATATGTAGTATATATTCAAGCACACATACACTGCTTTGTCGTGCGAAGGGAGGAGACACAGTGGATGATATTTCCATGCAAGGCGAGTATTGTTTTGATGAAAAAAATACAAATGTAACTAATAACTGCAGGTTTAACTTTATGAAACCTCTCCATAATTAACGGAAATTAAAATACACTTTGTATAGGTTCACTAGATGGGTTTACTGAGAACAACCATGGTTTCGTCACATAATGACATCTTCATGTCCTAGACCTCGACCTGAAGATGTCATTATGTGACGTATGTGTGTACCATGGTCGTTCTCAATAAACCCATCTAGTGAACCCATATACACAGTGTATGTTAATTTCCGTTAAAAATACAAATGCTTTATATTCACTATGAACAATGAATTAAATAACCGGCATTCACATAACACACATTTCCAGTTTACCAGTTATACTACGTTAGTCAGTTCCACCCAGTAGCCATACCTCAAGAGTGACACGGTCAGAAGTATTAACAGAAATGATTTAAATAAATTAAGAACAGTGCCTTGATCATGGATTGAATATAAACGGATTCTATCAATATTCCTCTCAAATGAGTGCCGGCCATAATTTCAAAGGGTGGTCTCTACGAACATTTTCTTTCAAAGGAAATTTAGAAAACTATATCTGGGCTAGACTTAGGAACAAAAAAATGGATAATCTAACAGCTGTCAAAATAAACAAGCTTACGATGATGGCGTCTCAAATTCTTTTTCAATCCTACCATCATTGGTCAAAACCCAAACAAAAGAGAGAAAATTGGACTTCATTCAAATGAACTACGATAGTCTGTGTAGGAAAATATTTCTGTGGAATAAATAAAATCTGGTAAGAAGAGTATATGGCTTGAAGATTACCAAAATTCTACCTAAATACACATTAAATCATCCCATACATCTGTCATCCGTAACGCCATATTTTGAGAATATAGCTGCAATTCAATAATTCATGTAAAATACGTTGAATCCACTTTAACGAAAATTCACGGTGTGCCAAAATCCCCCTCCCTTCCCACTCTACGAGAAAAACCACGCCGCGAGTTTTTTGGCGATGAGTGGTTTTCCTGGCAGAGTGGGAGGGAGGGGGGAATTTGGCACAACGGCATAGGACTTATAATTTATGCACCCATTCGACAGAATATTTCTAGAATTGGGCGCATCTCGTTTATATTTCTCAATTCATCAGAATAATGTCATAAAAATAATCCGCAGATAGATGGCAATTAGAGAAGCTTAAATATCATAAATACGAGTAATCTGAGACAATTTATAAACCTCGTCCGGTTTAGTTTGACTGATTTCAAAATTCATGATTTTCATAGGATTTACAAAGAGCATTCCACGGTGAAATGCGCAGAAAAATTCCATAAATCTCCCGTTTAAACCACGAACTTATATTCTCGCATATTTTCACTCATAACTCGCATATTGCAGCATCTGCAACAACAAGGATAGGGGCGAAGAACCAACAGGAAACAAGTTGGCGCCGAGCACTAAACAAATTCTGGATGAAATGATGTAAAACGGAGGTGAAACGACTGCTTTCGGAAACGAGTCTCATAAGAAAAGTTTTTAAAATGCCTTGAGGGCGAAATATTTCCGCCTCCCACGGAGCCCAGCTCTAACGACATGGAGTAGATGCCATTTGAGACGTGGCTTGAAAAGAAAAGCACGCATCTTAATGCACCGGAGGGAATAGCGGGCAAATAAAAGGCCGTAGTAGATTGAAGACGTAGCAAAGGTAATTTTCCGAAGTCTCTCTCACTCACGAGGATCGCTCGCTGGCGCCCGTAAAGTATGCCACGGGTTACGCCGACACCACTACCACGATAACTGCCTAACCCAGACGCAACTATATATAGCTCACCGCTCACCCGTTTAATTCCCAACGCACTTATTCCAACACACACCTCCCACCCATTTTATACGGCCAATCCATTACGGATGCCTCTCCTTCTTCAATCCATGCTAAGAAATAGCATCTGGAAGCGAATGGAAGATCCGCGGCATCCCCGGGAGCATCACTACCGCAAGGATTGATGAGATAATTCAAATTTTCTCGTAAAATGGCCAATTGATGAAGAGATCAGTAAAGTCACAAATAAGGGTAAGGGTATGGATCGAAGAAATTTATGAGTTTAAATTTAAAAAAAACTTTTAGCAACAAAACTTTGGCATACCAATATAGTCAACGATTAATGCGTACACGTCATGCACATACAAGCATGATATCGATGGGAAAATTATTTGCAATGTCTCGTACAGCAAGAGAGCAAAAACTGCCAAATAATGATGTTCTTTACCGTAAAATAAGTTTTCTTTTCATTTTCGCCTTTCCATTTTCGCCTCGCACAACAAGAGTCAAAATTTAAAAACTGCCAAAAAAGTTTACAATTTCGAAGATGCACTTACAAAACCAAATCTGTAGTGAATCTTTATCTTGGTCAAATACATAATTTTTACAAATCTCAGGGAATCCATCAGTTCATTCCTATTCACTAGTTTAATCATGCAGAATAAATTTGCTAACCCATTTGCAAACCTAAAATACACTACGCGTACACCTTCATTAGCCTTTTATTTCTCCACACCTTTATTAAACCACTAGCATTTAGAAACTTACTGAGAGAAGGCACGAAAAACAATTGGAATACATGAAATACCTATGGCATATATGATTCAAGAAGGCAAGAAAATAACTCAAGGATAGGTGAAAGAAAAAGTGGACACAAAAAAGTCAAGTCACACAATTTTTTTCCTGTAAAATGCTAGGTAATCATATGCAATTGGCCCAATTCATTTGAGGATTCAAAAGATAAAACAATGTGTGAAACATAAACATCAAAATTGAATTCCTCAGTCAAGACGTCAGTCAAAATTGACAGGCTTATATTCCATTAATCGCGACGTGGGCGGCATAAAAGCAATATTAAAGGAAAAAAACAAACAAGAAAAATAATTATAATGTATTATGTAAAATAAAAAAAATAATACCCGATTAAAATCTTCGATTACTGTAAAGGCACATACTTTCGATACAATTCTGAATGATTGACGAATTAAACTTACATACCAGGACAATCACCTAAAAAGCGGAGAGAGAAATATTTTGAACATAAGTACATAAATAGAAACGGAATTACCAGTTTTCTAGTTCTCGGTAAAAGAAAAAATTCGCCAAAAATGTGATGAAAATAATTTTCTCATTCAAAGTTCTCGGATATGCTATGGCAAAAATGGAAACGAATACAAGCTCAGTATTTCCAGGATCAAATTAAACTACGGAATACACTTTCTTCTTTGTCATTCTGATAACCACTTAAGAGGGAAACGGTACAAAAAATTCTGCCCCCGACGATAAATGAAATACATTTTGGAGGGCTTAAATAGACTTGAAAAGTCAACAATACGATTTGACCTGATTTAAAATATTCACAATAGGCATGTTAACTTCCCTTTATACGCCAAACAAAAACTTTTTAACGTTTACAAATAGTAAATATGCTTTTACTTAACTGTTAACCACCGAACCAATCTCATTCTTTTTCGCAGTTATTTTAATTATTCATCACCAGCTGCCATAAATACGACAATTGGTTTGCAGTATTTCTTCACTATATTTCAGCAAAACATTTTTTGCTTCTCCTCTTTTCTCCTAGTCTTTATGTTAACATCACTAAAACTTATGCTAAGCTAAATGATATTAAAGTCACATATTAACATTTAATCGTGGATCAATCCTAGAGAAAAATGGCTAGAATTACATTTACAAGGCATCAACTTATAAGTAATCACATAAATTACCTCAACATATTGTTTGCGACAGTGGTTGCTCACATAAAATATAAAATATCAGGAAATAAAAATGTTGAATGTTAATTAATCCGTCTGATATACTTATTTAAACAGCGTAACCATTTTCATGTTCTATGAATGGTTCATTTCCGCAGCAATGATTCACTGAGATCACATTAATGTTAATATTTACCGACAAACACGAAGGCCAAATTGGATGGCAGCAAAGTTCGAGATGAATCTTAATTTTCAGTGAAAGTCAATAGTGTAATATTCTTCAAATACCCTTATATATTAAACCCTCGTGGGTCTTGTATCCCGTATCGTGGGCACATCCCTGGTGGGACTTGTACGTCCCGTGATATTTCACAGGCCGAGCGTCACGGAGAGTAAGATTTCGTTTTGCAGGAATATTTTAATGGATTCCACTGCACTCAAACAACCCCAAGATATAACTGCGAAGCAAGAAAATATTACACAAAATATTCTAAGGATCCATCTTCTTCTCTTCACCATTGAAGAAAATCATAACAAGCATCACACCTTCAAGCCACTGTGGTCCAATAGTCTCACGAATACATGCATAGAATTTTTAGATTCAGCACGAAAGAATCCTAAAAATAAAAGCATATTTTAGATATATAACTGACCACTAACTTGCCTAAATAAATAAGTACTAAACGTTCCGTTAGATAAGAAAATCGGTGATTACAAGGGTTTTCACCATTATTTTTCACGTTGGAAATCGCGGCTTTTCCCTGCCAAAGTATAAGGCATTCTTTGGGTGCAACCCGTAATAACTATGAGCTAAATATACCTAAATGTTTTGTGAAACTGCCTCAAATCACGCAACTTATTTTTATCGATGCATTAAATAGTGGAAATACATCACCAAAAAGCAAAAGGGAGATTGGCAGTTTTATCTAAAACAAAAATACGCCCGAAATAGCTTCACACTCTATATTATAGAATGTCGATAAGAGGAGAAGGCACAACAGAGGGAGAAGGAGTACGAATAGTGTACACACATCATATAGTGTAATAGAAGTATATGCAGCGAATAAAATGGAACTGGGAAGAATAGAAAATTAAAGCCATGAAACTTATGTACTCTCAACTCATCATACACTCCCGATTGCGAGCAGGAGGTTAGATTCAAAATAACGCACAGACGAAAGAATGGTAAATACCACAAAGTTAAGACTGCATTTTTAATTAAGGCAGACACACATACGGAATCACCTTTTTGTTCCAGAATACTTTTGTTAATTTTTATTGAAACTCCACGCTTTGAGAAATACACAAATGTCATGTACAGCATTACCCCAGATCTGAACAACTTATAGGTTCATTCCTCTTCCTATCATCCAACATGCCGATTATTTTACCTAATCTTACATACCAGCATAAGGCACATTCATTCCACCAAAACCCTCAACATCTCTTCTCACAATACCCACGTTGAATACTCCTCCATACGAAATCCGCAGAACAGAAAAATACATCTAAATAATAGAGGAGATGGAGAGGATAGTTGTTAGAATTCCTCCTTCCCAACCACTACGAGGATATTATACGCGTTATACACAAAAAGACAAAAATTATAACCTACGGAAAATGAATTCATTATTCCTAGGTTTTTCCTGAAAATCTCTCTTTAATCCTCCACCTTTATTTCTCAACCATTTTTGCTTTACTGTTAGTTTTCAATTTATTTCCTCTTTCTTTCTTAATTAAATTTTTGCTTGCTTTAGCGATAGTAATTACAATATACTACTATTAATACATTATCTTGGGTAAATAGCCGCAGTGAATTTAAAGTTTAAAGTTTCCGGTCAGCATTAACAAGGGGCTATATACCAGAAGGACCTCAACGTTTCGATCTCGTTCCAATAAAGCCGACTTACGGCTATTTTAATTATTACTAAATTTATCATGGCAAAAGTCTTAACGGCCCCGACAACACAGTCTTGCGACTGCCTAGAGGATAACATGAAGGTATCCATACATTTTTTTTCACAAAATGGTTTTCGTTAACCAATACACAATCCATTTTCTCCTCCAGCCTTAAGGTTTTGGTCACAAAACTCCTCTCTGTATGTGCGTCTCAACCTATTTAGAAGCTATACTCTCTCATTCCGCGACCAGGAAAGAGGAAATATTTTGCAACCAGACGGGAGAGGCGAGAGAGAGAATAGAAGAGGAGATTTGCGCGCAGGAGACGGCGCTTTTTTCGATCCGCACGGACTCCCCGAGCGGAATGTAAGAAGCCGGAGGAGCGACCGAGGGTGAGAAGCACCTCCGCCGAGAAGAAAAGGACCGGGGAAGTCCAGGAAGGAGTGAGCCATCGTCCAGCCGGGGCAAGAAGGGTAGGCGGGAGATGCGATGCCCCGCGCGGCCGGAATTCCAGAGATGGAGTCGGGAGAGGAGGAAAGGCTGAAGACCAGGAGGCCTTTAATGCGAGCAATGAATGTGCATTGGCGGCCATGCATGCGCCGCAGCGGACGGCGTCTGGAGGGGGGCGGGGTGGCGAGAGTCTTGGATTCCACGCCACCCGAACAATACCGCGCCCGCCTTTGTATTCACCGGGGGTGGAGATGGACGGAAACTGGGGACGACTGGGGCATTCAAGGATGCACGTCGATCGGGGAAGCGAGAGTAGAGTGAGTAGGGTGGCCAGTACACTTCTTTTTCAAAATTCAAGAAGTAATAAGGTTTTGCATGTAAGTTCTGGCGCAAAACATCAATCGATATACATGCAAAAAAAATTGCGTAAACCTAACTTTTTTCAGATTCTGGAAAAGTATCAGGGATATCCGACGAAATATGTTCTAGTCTAAAGAAAGAGGTGAACAGAGCAAAATAATACACCATATTCTACTATAACACCTTATCATTCAATGAAGATGGCCACCTAGAATGGGATTGATATCACCAGTCGTTGCCATCGTCAAATTCGTACATCTTCACGTTAAATCGAGCGAGACCATCGCGAGTTGGTACATTTGAAAGTGTTTCGATTATCCGGAGAGATTAAAAATACAGAAATTAAATGAATTCATAAAGGTAAAAATAATTTGACGAAATTTAAGAGGTGAACTGATGAATTTCCGGGAAAGAGTGCAAAATATCTCAAAAATAAGGACAAGCATATATGAAGAGCAAGCATATATACAGGTTATAGAATGAAAAAATTGAATATTCTGAATTAAAAGCACCCGAAACCCTCCATATAGCAACGGCAAGGATGGAAACCCAATGTTACAGCCTCGACAGCACCGACTATATAATACGGGTTAAAACAAACAATTCTAAATTATTGATTCACAAGAAGAAATATTCTATAAACAGCTATGAGAAGTGTCCGCGATCACTACCATCTCAATTTTTTCTGTTGAAAGAGAACAGTCCTGCACCTAGACAAGCAAAATATCAGATCGAACAGCAGAGTGATAGATTGGCAACTCAAAGCATTCTTGCCCTGGGTCTAGTTAAATACGGGGAGATAATGAGGTTAACCGACAATCTTTCTCCACACAAACAATTGAACATCTGCTGTTCCACCAATGGAGATGGAGAGGGGGTGAAACATGAGAGGTAGGAGAAACGGAAAAATTCAAGAATCTCCATTAATATGGGATGTGAGTGCCAGGGAACCATATCACCACGGCGCGTCCTTCGGAAAATGCAGCCGCTCAAAATACGAGTTTACACAGAAGAGTGGCAACCGTTGTTACTCTCTCATACACCGTCGAAGCATTTGACCAATGAGAAATATCCAAGGAAGAATGCAAAATATCCCCTTCGTCTCATTGTAGCCGTTTAATTTAACGTTTACTGCTTACCGTGAGTGAAAAATATGAAAATTAATGTTTTGTTTAGTGGCGATTCCTCGTGAGTAAGGTAAGTTTTACAGTTGCAATTTTTCAAGCATTAATTATTATTTGTGGGTAAATCATTGCTTTCCCACAATAATAAGAATATTATTCTAAGATATTCACCATAGGAGTTAAATTTTGAATATTTTAATCTACCAATCCTTCGGTACCGAGAGAGACGGCAAAAACTTTACATATCATGCATCTTAAATAAGAACAAGCGGCTGGCTTATTTTTCATGCCCAGTACTAGCTTCAAATTCTTTTCAAATCATAACTATAGTTTTAACAAATTTTTGAAGTCATTTTTGTGAGAACTTTACTAGCATACCCATTGAAAACCGTTACAACCAATTTTGTAGCATCACATAAGCATATTAATTCTTGCACCGGGGTAAAAAAATGAGGAGTGGTATAGGAAAAAGGAGAGATTTCATCACGATCAAGGATAATACTCCTAGAAACTCACTGAAGTCCGTGGCTACGACTACGCCATCGATAGTCCTCCAAGAGCGAAAAACGAAAATCACGCACTCAAGTCCCGATGCGAAATACGCACGAGGGGAATGAGAGAAGATTTTCGTCTCTCCAGAAAGACGAAAGAGGGGCACTTTTGCTCGGATGTGACGGAAGAAATAAGATAAAACAAATGAACAGACAGTCCAAAAAATCACTCGAGACAAGTGCACCACCACACAAAGATGGAACAGAGAACCGTGGAAGAAGAGGGGGGAGGGGAAAATCACAGCGCGCGATTCCCTTCCCAGAAGAGGGAAAGTCGTCAAAACGTCACATGCCCGGTGTTGCATTCCAAACAACCGAAAACCGCAAAGGAAAGGAACTAGGGGGGGGGGGGGGGGAAGAGGGCGTTGGGGATTGCTGCCGCGGGTGAGAGGCCAAACCACTCTCTCGAAAAGAAAAAAGACGGCCCAGAGGGGTGTGAGGAGTGGGAGGGGACGAGGTGCGCCGCTAGGAGCTGAAACAGACGAGAGGAACGAGGAAATAAGATACCAAGTCTGAAGCAGAATGCGACGGGGGAAGAAAGAAAATGCCCTTCAGGGTGCCTTAAAAATGCTCACCTCTTCGTATGTGCGTGGAGTGGATGGAGAAGGAGAAAGAGACAATACGTGAAGCCTTTGCGAGAAGTGAGGCATGAGGCGAGATAGGCAATATAAAGCGAGCGATTGCTCGCTGAGGAATGAGGTGGAATAGCAGAGAATCGCGATTGCGCGGGGATTTGCTCGAGAAGGGAGAAAAATAATCGGATGATGGCGAGGGCGTCTGATCACGTGACGCGAAGATTTTACGACGCAGGCATTAATCATGTCGCCAGTGAGTGCGAAATTGAAGTATATTTAAGTGATGAATACACTCACAGACAATAAGTAATCAAATGGCTGAGAAAATGAATGAAAACCTCCCTTCAATACAGCAATTGACGACGCATATAAGTGTTAGGACTAAACAAGCATAAAAAGTTATCCAATATTTATTATATACGTTTTTGACGATATGAACACAATAAAAATCTTTAGCGGCCAACGAATGTCAGGAGACGACAAAAATGTCCCCGTATAGTGTTTTTCTTTGCTGTCTCTTTCGTAATATTGAATTATACGCTAAAATATAGTAGCAATCGAACTAAGGACAAATAAAAAAACAGAAAATCATTATAGAAAACCACACAGAAGCAATGTAACGAGTTTAAATGCCGCTACATGAGAGCATAAAAATAATTGCGTATCAAATAACGGGCAAAATAGAAGAAAAATAACTTTATAATGATTCAGAAAAACTGCGAGTCTGTGCAAAAAACAAACATCCTAACGCCTTCACAAAAATTAATTCCTAGCCCATAGGCCAACGAAAAGTTTCACCATCCATTTTCTCTTCGCTTCAAGATAACGCTAAGGTATGGAGCGGAAAATTGGATAACTTTTCACACAGCGATCGCAAAGATTATGGAGCCTCGACATCATGGGCAATAACGGTAAATAGAAATAATTGATTGGCCAACATGAATGAACCTGGGAATTCATGAACACGCACACGTGGGGAAAATGTATATATATTGCAAAGCAAAACAGAAAAATTCATATCAGTATCATAAATTTGAAGGCGTTTGTCACCTCAAAAGCTGGTTCAAAGCCATTTCCCTCAAGTCGGCATACGCAGCGGGAGGCATGCACAAAATTTAACCACGGGGGGTGGCATACAAAGAGTGGAAAAGGCGAGGTAAACACAATACAGGGTTGAGCAATGGGAAGGTAAACGAGGATAGAAATTCCGAAGACGTATGCCGTAGTGAAAATGAGGACAGGGGTTGGAGGTGATGTGGGTTTACGGAGGCGAAACTGTTTGCATCCCGCCGAGATCAAGGGACATTTGCGTTCCTCAAGAGGGGACTTCCCACGGCACAATCACAACGCACCTCTTAACACAGTTCGCCCCCATTCCTCCTGAAACACCTTCCTTCAGCACCGTCTCCTAAAAATCACTCCCTTAATCCTGCTTAACTTCCCGCACCCATACCACTCCTTCTCTAACCCTACAAATTGAAGGAGGAAAATTACGCCACCAACCCTTGAGAAGTCTACGCTTGGAATGGTGAGCTGAATATCAAGTTCTCATCACGAGAGTTGAGATAACAAAATCAGGTAGGACTCGGGATGTTCTACCTCATACATTTTGGAATTTGGGGGTCACCACTTCGAAACATTACAAAAATTAAAATTATAACGTTGAGTATTTTCCAATATCACTCATATTTCGCCTTATGCGCTTTATCCCTTCTCTTCCTCTGTCAATTTTCACATTCCTCTTCTATAATTTCATCACGAGCCTAACATATCTTTGAGCTTATCAAGTAAGCCTCATCCACTTCGTACAGCAGATGGACACGTACTATCTTCCCAAAAACTATTGCGACTACACCAACCAACTCTGATGTCATACCGCAAAGCTACCAACGAATAACTAGCACTTCAATTCTTCAAACACTCTTCGGTACACGGAATTCCCGGAAACTGGACCCTCCTGTCCCGATGTCGTCATTTGGGCATTAACATACCATCCCCACGCGCTGAAAATATTACTTGCACGCCTATAGAAGGACACGTGCGGTCGTTGCCTTTCCCTATTTAAAACCCATATAACAACAAAGATAGGCCCTTGGACTAATAGGTAAGATACCCTTATTCCCCAAACCAAATTAGTCACCATAACAGAACCACATGGGAAAGTATGCATAACAAATGGTCAATATAACAAATGGATCGAGCACTTCATTTATGGGCATTAGTGTACCAATGGTTGGTGTACTCAGTCCGCAATCCAGCGCTCATGTGGAAGCTCAAGATTAAGAACGTACGATCAGTTTATGATGTTCCTCAATCCCTCCAACCTTTTACAGGAACGCAGAGAGGAAAACCACCACCGATTCCCCGGAACTCCTCGGGATGGAATAAATGCAAATACTGGTCTCTTCAACTGGAATTCATCCCTTCGACCAGAATCCACCATCCTCTCCACCCTCCCAGCACACTAAACCTAACGTTTACACACAGAAAAAAAAAGGAAACGAGAGAGCGTTCATATATCCCCAGTATATCTCCCTTCTTTTCCCCACTTCGTCCGCCCTTTCGACCCCGCAACCGGCGGCTACGACGCCGTTCTTTCCATGCCCCCCCGGGGGGGCCCGCTGCACGTTCGCACGAACCGGCCCTCGTTGGAGGGAAGTTGCCAGCAGCTACGAATCCGCCGCTGACACTCCTATCCCCTTCCTATTCGCCCCCCCTCCACCACTTTGCCGACGGATTGTGCTCCATACAGCCCCCGGGAGGCACCTACGGTCGCGAGTAAATATCGCGGTCGCACGGCGGACGCGGGGGCGTCCGGTGCACATGCATAGCCACCGCGAATCGACGAAACTTCAGCAACGAGAGCAAGGTACACCGTACCTTCTATGAAGCATCGGATTTTATGATAAAACCAGATGCCGTTCATTTATAGCGATGTACATTTTTCGCGTACATACACAAAGGATCAAGAGATAAATATAACTGAATAAAAATGCGGTTGACTATATGAGGGAGGTGACAGACATCAGTGGTACTATTACCATTTAAGACAGCTGATGAGATATGAAAAAGAATTTGGGACAAATAAAAAGGGTTCTGAACTTGAGTGACTCTTACTCTCAGTAAAGTAAGTTAAGGATCGGGATTTCAATAAAAAATCATTGCTACCGAGAGGCTTCGCACCCAGGCCACCACAGGCAAGGGTGAGTAGCCACCAACATACCGACCAAAAAAAAAACAAGTAATAATCACGATTAAATTTCTACACGTTTCTGAACTTTCAAAAGAGATTGGGTAGACCAGTCTAAGAGAAGAAGTGGTTCCATTAGAAGAAGGATCGTCTAACATCTAGTAGTCATTATATGAAAATAAAGTAAATTTATTACAATAAAAACAACATTATGATATATAATCTTATGTTCCAGAGAAGTTCGACTGATAACAGCAGAACATAGTTAGGAATTGAGAACAGCATCACGTGCTCTAATTTGAGATAAATATCTCCCACAGCTCCCGTCAATCTTCTCCGAAGTGATTCGCCAAGTAATTCCGATAATATCAAAAAACACAACAAACCGTTAAAGATGTCACTTTATTAGTAAAACAGAGAAACCACGCGTACGACAACGAAATAAGACTAATTATAACGCAAGTAGTATCTCTTTGTTTTCTCAGAGCGGAAATTCAACTCGGAATAAAGCATTAGTATAAGCAGATACGGTTTCATCCTGCAGGAATAACTTCCGGATTTTACAGCATTCATTTCATTATTTCATTGAGTGGCATTGAGATGAGTCATTGCGAATTGAGACATGATGAATTGACAACAAAAATAAAACAAGACTTTGACTGTATACTGTAAAGGCACTGTACATTGTACAGGTCTGTTATATTACTCCGCACTACACCAAATGCTCATTATAATTCATGTGAGATCATAAAAGGAAGAGATCCTGGCATCACCACAGAGTTAATGAATGCCATCAGGATATACACATGGCAAAACTCTTCGCCTTCGCATTTCACATCAGCAGTACACTTGTACTTTATTCAACGCCAATAACAGTGCAAGTAAAAATGATAATGACGCGAATTTAGTAGAAATCCTTGTTACATTAGCCGTAGTAGCCCAAACTGCCCAGAATAAAAGGCATTTCTTCATTAGACATGACTCAAGCAATTTGGATCTAAGAAGGTCGTAAAGGAAAAAGAAGGTAATAACGAGACTATTCGTGAACTCCGCCGTAAAATACGAGAGAATGAGAGGAATAAACGAGGAAATAAAAGATACTATGAAATGGGCCACGCAAGAAGAGAAGAGGGCGTAACCACTGGGTTTTACGCCTGGCATGCTAGGTTTGAACACACTAAAACAAGTCTGAAAAGATTATTTTCTCTTCCCAGGGTGGATAAATGAAAGGTAGACGGAAATACAACGACGCGAGAGTAAAAGAGGTGGGTACAAGAAATGAATCTGGGAAATTGGCAGGAAGCTGAAAAAATTGCTCCGTAGCGTTATGTCCGTAGAACATCACAGAGGAAGTAAAACAAAGCAGGTGAAAGGGTAGATTCAGATCAACTACAATGATCTACATACTCTATTCCCAGCGTTATCTTGAGTTCGAGGGAAGATAAAACTGTTTTTGTTATGCGAGTTTGAGAATTTTCCGATCTGATTAGACGATTCTCAGGTAATTTTTCAATGAGTTCAAGACTTTAAGCAAAGATTTTGAAGTTAAGACTTGCCACAAAGAGTGGTTTAAGACGGAGAGAAAATGTTTGCAAGCGGCGATCAAAAATATATCGCGCATTGAGGGAAGGCGTTCCCCATCCCAAGCTGCCGCGACGTGGGATAAGGGACGGACGAGGTCAACACTAGAATTTCCACCGTGAGGGCATTAATAAATCATGCGCAGGCGAGTGGGGTATGGCCGGTGCAAAAAGAAAGCGGAAAAAGGTGAGGAGCGCGGAGTATGCACTTCGGACCACTGCGCCAAATCCACGACCTCACCCCAGGAATGAAGCTTACTGCCCTCGCCGACGTAAACCGTGTCTCGCTGCACTCCGCATGAGACAAAATGTGTTTCTGTCGCATATCTTTCCGGGAGAGAATGTGGATTTAAAGCGACGACGGACGCTTCAACCCCCCTATTAAAACCACGTTAAATTCACGGTGCTGAGGATAAGGTATCGTGAGTCGAGAACATTAACGCAAGCAAGGAATTCTGCCCTTCCGGTGCTCATTACACAGTGAAAAAAATTACAAAGTGAAAGGCTAAGTGAAGTCCACCCACTTCGCTTGGAATACTACCATGGAAACGGATCTGTATTATATAAGGGCACGAAAGATCCGGATTAATGAACTGAATTCGTTTCCTTGCAGTCTATCCTTTCGTATGCGGTATCTATTGCCCGGCAGAATGGCCAGCATGTATACTTTTCACGTGGAGAAAGTCCTAAAATACTTGCCGTACAACTACTCCTGATAGTCGTTTCCGGCGTCTAAAAAGAGGAAACGAGACAAAATTACACGGGAAGTTTACAAGAGCATACTTTTATGCCCTCCAGAACTCATGGCTTGGTAACACCCAACTTAGCAGTATGTACGGCGTTGAATTTGTTTTGCTAATAATATTGTATAGAATTTAATCAAGTTTGCTTCCACTTCACAACGACATCGTCCCTCAAACTTAATCCAAAAATTCCACAAAGGTCGCCGTTTCACAGTAGGTCATCATCTGCTCACCTTCGACCATGAATAGCAACTCTTTAAGTCTTTTGCTGATCAGTCTTCAGTTAGCACTTCTTGATAAAGGATTTTTTTCATAGCCAAAATTCAGGCACTACACCTCTAAAGAGTATACTGCAATGACATCTAACACAGAGCTGTTAAGAAATAAGTGTTTTTATTTGACAGAATAAGGCGTTTTCCATCATACTGGACAACTTGACAACTTTTACTGGCGTGGAAGCCCACGGGTTCTACATCCAAATCTACATAATACCCTGCGATCCGCCTCATGGGCGTGTGGTAGGGGATGTTAGGACACCAGCCGTGCAAAGGTATAAAGAATGAGGTTTTTGGGGGTAAAATGGTGAAGTGTTTAAAGGCTATGTTTTAGGTGGAGCTCCGGAATTATTATGGTCGCATATTGTGCGTGAAAAGAATAACATTTTGTTCGGCAACGTATCCCTCTTATTTTATCGCTTCTGCCGGACATCTTCGCTCGTAGCTGTTTTTAACGAAGCGCCCGGCTTCCCGTTTTGTTAAATCTTATGTTCAGGGTCCCAAATGTTCACGGTGTATGCGAGGTGTGGTCTTACCAGAGCGAAGTAGCATCTCTCTTTTAATTTCTCATACGGGGAGCTTTCTATTATACGCAAGATAAATCCTAATTTCTTTAATGCTGTGCCCCATATGTTTTGAAAGTGTGTTTCCACGATATATATGAAGTTAAGGTAATTCCAACGTAATTGACATTATATCAGACCTTAATGCTCACTCCACCGACAGTGTAGATATGGTATTTGTGTGATGACTTTCGCAGGTAGTGAACTGTGGTGCATTTACTAAGATTTAGTTCTAAGCCCCACTACTTTTACCACGTGTGAACGCTGTTTAGGTCCGACGATAGACTTTGAGCCCCTGTCTTCGCTAATTTCCCCGTTTATGGCCGTATCTTCCGCAAAAATATCTTAGTTTACTGCTAACACGGGAACTTAGGTCACTTATATAAATAACGAATAAAGTGGGCCGATCACGCTTCGTTGCGGAACACCTGATGCGACTAACCTTATCAGAGCTAATACCATCAATAACTACTCTAAGTTAGCGATCACCAAGTAAGTCCCGCATCCAATTCACTATTTTTTTCATTTACTCAACATGATTGCAATTTGTATGAGAGTTTTTTGAGAGGAAGCCTGTCGAATGCTTTCTTGAAATCAAGGAATATCGCGTAAACTTGTTTTTTCGATTCACCTGATTTTAGAATGCCATGAAGGCAGAGCGCAAGCTGTTTCTCAGGATCTACTCTTCCGGAAGCCGTGCTGACTGCCATACAGTAAGTGTCGATAATTCAGGAAAGCCATGGTATTGCTAACAGCAATGCGTTAGAGAGAATAAAAGAGATGTTAACCATATAGGCAGGTAATTCCAAGGTCATGTCTGTTTTCTTTTTTAAATATTGGCGTGACGTTGGCTATTTTCCTATCTTAGGGGTATCTCGTCTTCGGATAATGATTTGCCAGATGTGATTTCTAGGAATGGTGAAATTTGTGGCGCTAATTCCTTAAGCACGCGTGCAGGTATTCTTTCTGGACCTGGGGACTTGTTACTTTTAATTGAACGTAATTTTTTAGTTATTTCACAACGTTCAATAATTATGTCAGCCATCGGTTCATTAATGTTCGTAATGCCTGATTTATGTACTGTGTTGTCCGTGTATATACTTTTGAAGAGGTGGTTTAATAGGTAGGCTTTGTGGGTCCTATTGGTGATTGCTACGCCGTTTTTATCCAATAAAACTTTACTGTCGAAGATTCGCCCTGGAACTCTCTCGCGTAAGACCACAATGACTTGGGGTTTTCATCTAGTAATTCACCTTTTTCTTTGAAGTTGGGCAGGGTAGTGTGCATTATTTTCTTCATTTTTGTCTGTTGAGATACATAAATTTCTCTCGCCGCAAGTTCTGTTGTAGTTTTGCCAGACTTAATAGAATATTGTTAACATATGTTGTGTAATTTCTTCTCTCATGAGCTCCCGCCTTACTTCGTGTTTATGCCAAAGAGGTTCTTAACTCTCACGTTCAAATTTGTGTGGAATATGTTAATGAATTCCTTTTCACAGAATTTTCAAAAAATATCTCCACAATACTTCGGAGTTCTCGTCATTTGCCGTGGCTACAAATTCCGGGTCGGTTATAAGGCTCTAATTCCTTCAGCTTGTACTTCTCTGAGCACGCCGAGAGAAATACAAGATGAAGATTTACCAATAAAGGCTTCCATTCCCCGCAAGCTGTAATATATTTTGGGTACCTGATCCTAATGGGAAACCGTATGGCGGCACTGGGAAACACTACTCACATCCCCATTTGGATGCAACTTGATCCACTTCATTCTGACGGATCAAACCGTTCCTCGAACTTCAAAACAGCAGAGTCTGGTTTTGAAAGTTTTGATATGGAGACTTTCTACACTAATTTTAATCTATCAGGAAGTAGGAATATGATCTCTGTATTATCACCGTAAAATATTTTAGCCTGATGAAAATTCAGATAAGATAAAGTAACTACAGTATTGATGTAAAGAATAATCCATTTCCTTTACTACGCCTTTATTCAAGACTAAAAGATGAATTTTTGTAAGCTTCTCCACACCCATTCCCATTACTGGGCACATGGTTTGCACCTCAAGTTTTGGAGCTTCGAGTATTTATTCACCTCGGTCATCAAAACGCTTAGCGTGGACGTGAAACGAGGTCGATCCAAGTAAACACGCTCCTGGACATTCCGCTTAGATTAGCAAGGTAGAAAAGTGGGGACAAGCAGGGAATAAATTCAAAGGACTGGTGCGGCCCTTGCACCACCACTTGCTGCAGCTAGGCTGTAAAATAACCAGTGCCTATGACTCTCTTATCTTGATTCCCTTGCCTCCCGTAGCCTACCTCCGACAATTCTCCGCACTCCGGGTTAATTTAGGGCACAAGTTGCACACATACACGCCACCCTTGAGGGAAAACATCAATGCCAACCGCAAAGGTGCCCTCGAGGCTTCGAGATATTAAGCTAAAACTGCGACGGAGGGTGGAAGCAAAAAAAAACAAGGCCATAACACAACATTGAAAACTGGAGCACAACGACGAATCAACCCTTCGGAGTGGGATAGAAAGCAATCACCTTTGAGTCCCGAGGAAACCAACAAACAAATATCACCCGGCAACGAATACGTTTCATTATAGAATCTCAAATTCGCGAGCCCAGAACCCTGGAAGGGATGAAGGAACGAACGAACGAAATCGTTTACCCAATCACCTCCAACCTAGGGCCCTATTCCCCTCTCCCTCGATTCACCCAAACAAGTGGCGCCTTGGCGGCTGAGCGCGGAAACAAATCTCCTCCACGCCCTCTCTTCAACATTGCCTTTGCGGCCGCGGTGATTTCGCTCAACGGCAGACCTGAGGCGTCAGGGAGACGAATAAAAAAGAAGAGAGCACACAGCCCAAAACTCCACAGAGCCATCTTTATATTCCCTCACAACGATGTTTCAACCGTAGTCCGGGAATGGTGAGCACTCCATGCTCATCATAGTACTACACTACTGTCATGTACTGTATACAATCCAATGCCTTTCATGACAAGTAAATTTCTTACCAAACTCATTAACACCGATGAATTATTGTATATTGCTGCTAGCCATTATAAAATAAAGGTAAGAGTATATTCTTTTAACCTTTTAGGGATCAAAATTTTATAATCGAAAATGGATTTGTTTAATCCTAAATTTAATAATGAAAGTTATAATAAAAATCAGTAACTGTTTATTTCAAGTAAAGTATTTTCAAATTTGCTGAAATTTATATTTTGTACCAAGTGCAGCCCATCTGGCAATATAAGATTAAGCCACAAAACTGTCAAAGCTCGTTCCACCGTTGTTGAAGTTGTAATTGAAGTAAGAAAAGAAAAATAAATGAAGAAGGAAAATACATTTCTTAGCATTCTGGTTAACCTTGGAGAATCGTATTCTCTATATGACAATGTCAACTAAGTTCCATCTTACGTTAGTCAAGTGGCACTGCAGTTTGCTCCTTTGATTTATAAAGTTTTGGCGCATCTAAAAGCTAAAAGTGGAAATAATAAAATACAAAAGATTTTGAAGTGATATTCTTGAATATTTCGTAGTTTATCTTTAAAATGTTAACATTGAATAACCCCTCAGATTCAAAAGTCACTCACTCACACCGAAAACGATATTTTAGAAATTGCCGGTTCAATCTAATATTCATGCCTAGAATTATTTGAATATTTACTCGTCATGGTAAATATTGATGCACCATTGCTACTCTGCAACTACTCTTACTAAAGACACGCCACTTCCACACGCGATCTCTCGCTCTCAGTAAAGGACATTTCAAATCGCTGATCTTCAGAACTATAAACCCACTTCACCCCCACCCTCATTTTCTCCTTCTAACACCCTCACCTCCAGCACAGCTAACAGCATTCCAACCCCACTTCTCACTTGCAATATATATCAACTTTATATCCTCTTAATTGACAATATAAAGAAGGATTCCTTGAAATAAATTTTAAAATAACTATTTCTTTTGATAATACCTGAACAATAGGACTATGAATCCGTAAATTAATTATTAAGATTAGGATTTTACTTCTTCCGTTGTATTTCTAATCACAATCCCAAATTTAATATACATGGCCTTTCATGCATTCCGAATGTTTGTACGACATTTTAATTAAAGTAACCTCAAGAGGCTCACCTCATCATGTTGTGAGAGTGAATCAACTCGTACGGAGCAGAGTGAAGACAAACTAGCAGGAATCGATGGAAGTACATTACGTACGGTGGAGGAAGAGAATGAAAAAAGACAGACGCCATTGGAGAGGCATCGGCCCGCCATCTCGTTAGACGCAGAGGCTGTGAGAGGAGAAAACAGGGTTGGGACGCAAACGAGAGTGGGAAAGGAAAATGGACAGGCGGGGAGGGAGAAAAGGTTTGGCCCCGGGGTTCGTACGAATCATCGCCGCAAAGGCTTACTGCCCAAAGACGAAAAGGGCGAGGAGGGACATGAGAAGCAATAGAAAAAGAGAAACAGAGACAGAGAAACTAAACGGAACAAAAGGCAAGGAGGGTCGTGAGAATAACGGAGATCCACGCCAAGGATAAAGAAAGGTTTTTATGACCCGCGCCAAGGAGAACTGAACCCATCGCCTTGACCTCTAATAGTCGAAATAAGAAATACTAGAGGCCGCGCAGTCAAAGAGCAAAAGAGCGACGCCAGCAGCCACAGTCTTTTTGCATCGAGGGGTGTACGGCGTAAACACCAAGATGGCAGTGCTGGATAGCACACCTAACCTTTCAACAAACAACTCGACTCATATATTCCCGTGCTTGAATTTCAGACGTCAAAACACCAAAAAGCAGGGTCCATTTCTAGTAATTTTTATCCCTGAAAACAATTTGCGCGAAGATTTACGAGCTTGGCCGGACAATTTATGCAAAGCCCGACTCACTGAGCAAAAAAGAACTCCCGGACTCCCTCTTTCTAAAAATTAAAGCCCACTTTTTCTGCGCTCATAAATCCGCGAAATTAATAAAAAATATCAGTAACAACACGATTAGTGACTTTTTCCTAGACCTTTCTTTGTATTAAAAATGTGCAAAATTACTTTTCACAAGGATATCCTATTTGGTTGCCCCTCCATAATCACTCATGCTAATTGTTAGCAATGAATAATTTGTTGGCAGCATAGACAAAATACCTATTAAGACTCTCCCACCGACAGATGCTTTTCATGGCTCTGTGTCAACTTATCGATAAAAAGTTTGCATTTGAAATTATTCACGAATGCATTATTCAGTGTAAGGGTTGAAACAGCAGGAATCAACCAATAGAAGCAATGACATTTCCGTACGTTAACTAAAAATTTCCCAGGAGGTAATGATGACTTTTCTAGAAATCTGCAACTAAGTGAATCACCAATATAATGAATAAAGATCTGAACAAACTACAATTATTTTCATGAAGACTCCCAATAATTCAAAAGACAAGTCTCTTTAATAGCACTACAAACAGAATTGACTAAAACTTTAGCAAGAAATCTTTCCCAGAAACTGGGCTGAAGGATGATGGAGCGGTATCGTCTCATCCATCCGAGAATAAATACACACAATTCAAGTCACAGGTTGAGCAAAAATACTTCTAACAGGCATTTTTCCGATAGGTCAGGAGGGAATAAATTAATTAACACAATGAATGAAGTTTGACCACAAAATAAATCGCGTAACGTTAATAAATGAAACACCATATTCCAATGCTCAGCTCCATTTTCCAAGACATCCCACGATTTCAGAAGTCTAAATTGTATTTATATCCGTAATTCCATATAAATGGACACAATTTAATGAGGGACATAAAAGATTGAAAGAAGTAGCGTTATCACAGGAAAACCCATGGCCTCATCATCATTGGTCTTTCAGTCTTAAGATTGGTTGACTACAGCCCTCCATCCTTCTCTATCTAATGCTAGTTCCCTTACCTCCTGGAATCTCTTCCTATGTACTTTCCTCCTTATTTGGTACATGAGCTTATTCCTGTGTCTTCCTCTGGGGACTTTTCCCTCCTTTTCACTTTCAAACTCATGGTCATAGGTATGAACTAAAACATTACATTTAAACACTTGATGAGTGATTGCAATTATCTTTTGCGTAAATGCATTGTAGTGTGCCCATTAACAAGGTGAATTGCGAGGAAAATAAAGAAAAACAGGAAAAATTAAGCCTTCTGTTACAAAAATACGCAAAAAAGAATAGATAGGCATGAATTAGTCATATTTTGAACAATTGCCCATACGCACAAAGAATTTAAAGCATTCAATTCGAGCAATTAACTCAGGACACACGATTTTTCTTGTCTCGGAGGCATGGATGATTAGAAAATCTGACCAGAACAAACTAGAAACTAAACTGAAGGAGGATGCGAAAGATAAAACGGATGGACAAAATAAGAAAAGATGAAATGTACAGAAGTGTAGAAGAGGAAAGACCATATGAAACACAATCCAAAAATGAAGAATTGGATAGATTGCACACACACTGAGACACAATGGGTTCGTGAAGAATATAATTGAAGGTAAAATAGAGAGAAAAGTCCCCAGAGAAAGACCCAGGAATAAGTTCATGGACCAAATAAAGAGAAAAGTATATGGGAAGAGATACCAGGAGGTAATGGAACTAGCATTTGATAAGGAAGGGTGGAGGGCTGTATTCAACCAATCCTAGGATTGAACGACCAATGATGATGATGAAGTTTCATTCAAGAATGTCTACGAGACTGCAAAACAGACCAGAGAAGACTAGAGGCAAATAGATTTGTGAATAACATAACTGACGGAAAAGTAGAGGGATAAGTCCCCAAATGAAGGCCCAGGAATAAGTTCATGGACTCAATAGAAAGGAGAGTACATATGAGGAGCTACCAGTAAGGGACCTAGCATAATATTGGAAAGGATGGAGGGCTGCAGTCAACCAATCTTTTGATTGAACGACCAATGATGATGATAAATTGATTTGTCAAAATAATTGAGAAAAAATACAATATACACACTCATTTTTCACGCAATACATGCAACAGAAATCTACATTTTATTGAGTGTCTCGGAAGCGTGCTGCCTCTCTATACCCCGTAGTTAGTCATCAATTTATGCCAAATTACTGAAAACTAGAGCGATAAGCGAGTGATTGCTTGGCAACATTAAAGCAGGGGTTAACAACGAGTGATGATTTCTGTAACCTGGAAAATTTCAGCGGAGGTTAATAGGGGAGCAAAAATCAGCAAATGTGATTATCCTCAGATCCTCTGCAACATTGCGATTTGTTCGTATAAATTCTTCGGAGGTGTTTGGAAACGTTTATTGAATGCCAAACATTTAAAAAGATTCATAATCTAAAGAATTTTCTTTTTAATTGTGAAACTTAACTATAATTTAATCATTTATATGTGGAAGGGATAAGAGGCGGTTAACAACGAGAGATGAATTCGGTATCCTGGGGAATTTCAGCGGAGGTTAATGGGGGGTAGAGACAAGTATTCAGCAAATGTGATTATCCACAAATCCTCTCCAACATTGCGATTTGTTGGTATAAATTCTTCAGTGCTGTTTGGAAACGTTTATCGAATGCCAAACATTTAAAAATATCCTTAATTGTGAGAATTTTCTTATTAATTGTGAAACTTCACTATTTTCCATCATTTATATTTGTACAGGTTAAAGGGCGGAAATGAGCAAAACATTAAAAGCTAATGCTTTAAAAATATAAGATGTTTTTCTCAACTATGAGGTCAAATGCATTGAAATATGGAACTGATTTTTCCGACATACACGGTAATTTTCTGTCAGTATTCACAAATGAATAATAAGTAACCTAAGTCAATCCTTTCAGCTCTCAGGCAAGGTACATTATCTCTTGCGTTTGCAGCCGATGAGAGAAAAGAATATTATCGAAAATGGCAAATGGTAAATCGCTAAAATTCAAATGTCATGATAAAACGATTTCATAAGGTGATGAAGAGGAGGCAATTGGGGAGGACTACGGAGTCCTGTTGGGCGCCGACTGCCCGGCAGCTCGCCGGTGAAGGCGTTTGACATAACCCTCGCTAATGATAATTGCTAAAAATCCATATTGTAACTTTTCGAGAGATGGCTGAACTTGCAAGTGAAGTATCGTTGCATGGCACTCATCTTTAGACAGTTTAAGCACCACCACTCACGGTTATGCCCCTTAGAAATTAAAATATTCCAAAATATTGATACCCAGATGATGATTGCTTGCATCAAAACCGGTCGCAACAAATTAATTCAAGCGGAACTTTGCAAGTGAATTTCCGCTTCGATGAAAACAGTCAAATTCAAGCGAAGTTTGTGATCTCCACTCTAAGATTCGACTGAGATCAACTTACAAAGATAATTTCACTAATTTTAGAAGTTGACTTTAAATTATCATTTTTAGTGCTGAATATGCAAACAGAAGTGTTTTTTCTACTGGAAAGCGACCGAGGTGACACAAACAACAGCGACCTCGTTGCGTCGTTTCCAGCGTCGAATCCATATTCCTGAACTGAATTCTGACTGAGTCCATTTTACGGTCACGGATCTTTCGTAAATGATATCTGCTTCGAACTTGTAAGTACGCACATAGAATTTTCATTACAACCTTCAGCGGTTAATGTGGCTCTTATTTTCAGCTACCACTCTAGTTATTCTAATAATTAGCCAGACCGGAAATTTAACGCTTTCATTAATTATTATACCACGGCCTTACGTAGCCTAACGCAGTATTCGGCCTCTGGCATGAAAAGTAATTTGTCTCGTAAAGAAAATGACTCATCTATTTACAGCTCTAGGATACGCAACAACTGAGGCTATATATACTGAGGCAACTGAGGAGTAACGCTAAGGGCATAATGAACGGGACTGAAATAGAGGGATAAGTAGATGACGCGCAGATAGATAGATGCCCATGGGATGAAAGAAACAAAACAAATTGGACTGTGATGGTTTCATGGCAAATCAGGAACGGCTCCATTGTGGAGTGACGACAGAGGGGGAGGGAAGAGCCCGAGGAGAAGTGGAAAAAACGCCGGATAAAGTGACGATCGGCATGAGAAGCGGAGGAAATGGAACGGGTACGCGGGAGATGGAAAACCAAGAGGATACCTGGAAAATAAACGTATGAGAGAACGGAGTAGGCATTCGAGAAACAAGAATGAGCACAGGGTAAGAAGGTGGAAGGCAAGAATACTGCAGAAGAACAAACACGAATACCAGCTGCGCGATTGGGAAAGAAAAATAAGAGAACGTTAGAATAACCTACAGAGAGGGACTGCAAAGAGATAAGAACTCATCGTCTCGGGTGCTTGGCCTGTAAGCATGTGTTTCAGAGCTCACTGATAGCTAAAAAAAATTGAAAGACTCATTAGAGGAGGTGATTTACCGGTTAAGATAGAATTATATCAAAGACGGAACGTCTATACCAAACTTCTACAGCCGCCGGCCCTAAATTCCTCGCAGGTTTTCATGTTTCAGCGAGGCATACGTCCTACCCCTCTTCATCCCACCCTTGAAGCCTATTCATTCTCTCCCCTTACCCCGCTTATCCAACTTTCTCCCCTCCAACACAGCCTTCAGCACCGCTTCACAACTCGTTACCAATCCGAACCACCCACTCTGTCTCCTAATTACCTCGGCAGCTTCCTCCCCTTACCTACCATTCACTTGGTCCTTGCCTTAAATTCCGTTACAATGAGAACAACTCCTTGGCTTACGCTACTCTTTGTATTACAACATCTTCAGCACTTTACTCATATTTCTATGACTGAAGTAATTAAAAGATCCTTACCCTAGCCATTTGTTCCATCCAAATCGTACATAGCAATTGCTGTTTTCGTTGGCATGAAACATTTGTTGAATGGGGTTATCCTTGGTTTAAATTGATAGAAAAATGTCATTTTAAATACAAAAAAATAACTTCGGTAACGATAGGAGACATCACTTTGGATAACGATCAATACACACGCTCACATCGCATAACGTGTGAAGTTATTAGCCTGAGTGGTACCTTGTTTAACAGTCGTAATGCAATATGGAATGGAAAAAATCGATGTTATACATTCATGACAGGGTATCTCAATTACAGTGAACATCCACTATTTAATTAAGATATATATATACATCGGAAGTATATAACTGTTCGGAATAATATACAATGGAAAATATATGACATTTTAAACATGTCAATCAAGTGTTGAGGAAACAAATCACCACTATATAGATCACCGTATCTGTGCCAACATCTCCAAAGCCTCGTTACATATGAACAAGGCTATGTTCACAGGGTTGGTGAATTCCACCAAGTAAAACCAGAGCATTGCAGAATCTAATAAAAGTTAAAGAATGAAATGAACGAATTTTATTAATACTCAGTCGTTTGCAATCAATCATGGGTGGGATAAATACAACACCGTGTAATCAATAACCGAGGAGAGTGATACAAATAGTATGGGTGAGAACATCAATACAGCTTGTAAATTGCTACTGCTGGCCGAGATAATTCTAAACAAAAATGAAAAAACACAATCATTCGTACAGTTTCTTCTACGTAAGTCAATTAGGGTCAAGTATATGAAAGAGTTCTTGAGATTTCAACCGGGTCGAGGAGCCGAGCACTCTGTTTCAAAGGCTAGCACCTATCATCGTTCATAGTGCACTGTCAGGCTTTGAAAGAGAGAATCAACAAAGGAATAAGTAGTCGGCGTATGTATGTGTTACTAAGGCTGTAAGAGAATTCTTGGAAACTTACCAGTCACCAAAAATTTAGTTCTTTAGCGATATGAGTCGATTTTCCAGGTGTTCTATGCTCCAAAACAATCCACGGAAAAACAAGGATCTATAAATGTCGGCGACAATCAAGAAAAACACATCTGAGGGCAACGAGGAAACTGATTATTAAGACCTTATCATTTAATTTAGATTGATGTAAGTACAAATGTTCAGAAGAATAGCAAGTCAACCTGAGGTGGTTCCGAAATGTTGTAGGCTCAAACTATCCAAACAAAAATGCTCATTCAGGCCAACAAAACTGCTCGCCATCAGGCCCTTGAAACAAAATGTGATAAGCGATCTAAAAGTAAAAAAAAACAGAATTATTCATTTTTGATAGAATGTGAATAAGAAGGCAGTGGGTTTATTCTATAAGAATAAGCCTCAAGGGACAAAGAGGTTTTCACGAGAATACGTATTTTTTCAAACTCCACATTCCACCGAAGCTCTTCCCTTCAGGCTTACATTTGTCGAATTGAAAGATAAATGGCTTCTCAGAAGTCGTCTCTCCGAATTTTAGTTGGGTATATCTTCATTCTATACTCCAACAGTCGACACGTATTGAACTGAGAAAGCCTCAACTAACGTCTCTATGAGGACATTCGACTAGAAATTTATCATTATCTCAAGGCATAAAGGAATAAAGAATAACCGAAGCACAACACAAGCACTTCGTTATTACAGTAACTCATTCACTGCTACAACTCGTATTTTGATGCTATGAAATGAGAATAATGTCATGATGTATTATAATTTCAATGAAATCTAAGACATGGCCACGTATATACGCACAACACCAGGATAAAACGTCACTGAATTGCGTCACAAACGTCACTTTAGGCTTTTCGAGTGAAGGAAACAGATATGTTTGCAGCGATGAAGCGATTCTATATTACCATGAGAATACTAAAGTAAATTTTAGCATTGTCATAATTAATGTAACAATCGCACATTGCGGCGGGTTAGATACGAAAACACATCAAGAACAAACAGTCATATTTGCAGCTAGTTGACTGCATTTCTCAGTGACACTCCCTCATCAAATATCCCTGAAATTATTTCAGACAAACCTGTCTTACTCATGCCCTCTATCTATCCTTTTCATCATCGCCGAAATCATAGAGCTACCAGAATTAGGCCGTTGTATTTCCTGGTCTGGGACTTAAAATCGAAACAAGAATCAATTATGATAAAAATTCAATTTTTGGGCTAAAATAACGCACAATCCTTCCAAAAATGTTTCCAAAAATATTTTCGTCACTCTGAGACTGTTTCCCTCATCAAAACTTTCAAAAAAGAAAGGTTCCATTGAATAACATGCGTAACGTTACAGAACGTTACAGTCATAGTGGAACATACGTTATATTCGATACGTTACTCTCGATGAAGTACTACAAGTATTGGTGTTCCCACGTCACTAAGCAGAGACTTCTTGCGACAGCGACTCCTTTATTAACAATGTGAATAGCCACCGCATTCCTCTTGAAAAAGTCAATGTCAAAGTCACCTTCCGTTTGCTTAGAGAGCACACGATAAAAAACATCAGGATGATTTATGATAAACCACGTACGAAGTTCTTACGCGACCAATTACGAGCCAAAACTAGGATATAATCATCCCGGAATCACACACAGAAATGAAAGAAAAATTGTAAAATGCCAAATAGCTGGATTTCCTAAGTTTCACGCAACTGTGAGCACGACGAAAAAAATCGGCATAAGGCTATCCTGATGAGAGAACTCGACAAAAACATTAATTAAAAAAAATACCAAAGCCTTTTTATTGTTCTTAAAAAGATAAGTTTACTAAGAGCACTGTATCATATTACGAAGACAAAAATACAAAACAAAGAAAAATAAAGCGACGAGGGAGCATCTCAGCAAGACATCACATTCTGGAGGTGTTCAGCCTGGAAACACTTTCCAGTAATAACTGAGCTATCAGCAAGCATGAAAAAATGGCGTTATTTCAGTGAGTGGGAATTTTCTGCAGGGAAGAAAATTCTTACGGAAGACCGTATTACCACTACATTATGTTCAGCAGAGCGTCATTTCCCTCCATTTTTTTATCTACCAAGGTGACAACGCTGACACAATCGTATTATATGCCTATTTTAGCTTTTCATGCGCTGAAATTCTCCACAAAGATAAGAGCGGCATATGACATAAAGTTGAAGGTGACAGTTCCAGGGAAAGCGGGCCTATCAGGATCAAGCAGGAGAAAGATACGATGCATTAAACTGGTAAATATTTTTTCACAAGGTTAGCGCTCATAAACGCAAACATCACCATCATCACAGATTAAAAGAGCGACGACTGTCGTGAAACATACCATGCTACACATACATTTCTCGGCAAAATTTACTGCCTGCAACCATTTGCATTCACAATTATCTTTAACAGCTTTAATTATCCCATAAAACAATATTCCATTTGAGCCCAATTGTTCGGGCCATGAGATCGATTGCTGCACAATTGAAATTTTCTAGTATGAGCTAAGAATCGAAATTTTTTTTTTAATTTCTAGACGAAAAAGTAGAAAGATTAGTCAATACTAACTGGGTTACCGACAAAAACAAGGACTTCCAAAGTCAACAACATAAAAATTCGAGTATCCCAATTTTTTATCCGAGATAAGATCAACCGCTGCAAGGATATTCAAAACCTAATGACATTCCTTGGACTACTATTTTCTACAGTTAGGTTTTGCTCATATATACTCCACTAGCAATTAAGTATGCTACGATTACTTGCCACAGTACGGAAAGTTAAATTCATCGTGCTACCGCTTTAGGAGGCAACTAGAGATCGAAATTTCCATACCTATCAATCATCAACTGGATTAAGAATCGTACCAAGTTGACTGCATTTCTCAGTGACACTCTCTCCTCAAATATCCCTGAAATTTTTAAATTTAGAGTTTTTTCTAAGTACGTAAATCGGAGTCATTTTCAGAATTAAACTTCCACTCATTCGGTATATCATCATATACAATATTTTATTCAGAATTCATTCCTCATTGTCCCAAAATAACTAAGTAAAAATAAAATAATGTATAGAGAAAAAGTAAATCTTGAGGAAAGAATAAAAAGGGGTTAATATGTATTTTACGACAAATTTTCCCGGACATAAAATTTTTGTGCCCACGAGAAGCGAGAAAAAAAATTCGAGTCCCCCACGGGAAAACGAATGGAGAATGGGGCGAAACGCAAAATACAAAAACAACCCTTAGAACGCCAACCGATATAAAACAAAACGACATTTATGGGATTAAGTAAATCCGCCCACGTAGGGCGAGGGAAATGGGCATAGGACAACTTCCAGGCGTGGGGAAAACAAAACGTATAGACCAGTTCAATATCCCCGCGCGGAAATTTACAATTCCTCCGGAAAAAACATGAGAAAGGGAAGCGAAGGAGAGAGATTTCGGTGAGGAGGAGTGAGGAGGAGGGATGAGAAGGGATGGGAAATACTGCGTAAGAAAATAAAAGATGAAATTATATTTATCCTACGGGGAAAACTACCCAAGGCTTCTAAAAACCGAATTTCCACCGGAAAAAATTTCATTTCCCCGGAAGTTCTGCCACGGATGCCCATAAATATTAGCATCTCACTATCAATTGAAAGATAAGCATCTTGAATTAAAGATAAGAATAGATGAAATCATACGGTAAAATAGAAAATGGAATATAAAAGCATAGCCAGGCTATTTGGCTCTTTTTGTACTGCGTTAGCCTTAAATTTTGTAAAAGGCCTCAAGACGCCTTCAACTCTTTTTTTAATCTAAGTCATGGCATGGCAAATACATTAGGGAATTAACTGGTAGAGCCAATAATAAATAAGTTTTTATAAAAAGGGTGCTCCCTTATATATACCACACGGCTGGTTAAACGATGAACTACGCGAACTTGAATACTTTTAGTGTAGTTAGACCTAATTTGAAAAATGCTGCAGGTATCAGGACCCTCACGAAGTAGACCTAAATTCTAAATTATACAGTGAGCAGCGAAACTCGGCAAGATATGCAAAAGATCAATGTAATAATGAAACAGAGTCAGAGTCGACTGAAACAGCTAGAACTGCAATCACAAGAATAGAGCATAAAATTTAGATAATACCTTTAAAGGATGTTATACGCAGCTCAATATTTTAGAGGGTGTAAAAAATGATTTCGCGAAATCCGACTTCCTACAGTCATTTAGTTCATGAGGATAAATAATGGACGGTGAAGAAAATGTCCATGAGCGCGTATCTTTTCCGGGTATGATCAGAGCACTCAAGACTTATCATACAGGCTTTAATTAAGAGATTGTTAAATAGATAGCCCAGTCTTTCTTTTTCTAACTCAGGCTGCTTCATTCATACGCTAGCAACCTCTGAGCTTTGCCCATCAACATACGTCGTTCCTTAATATTTTGCAGCAAAGAAGGCAGCGTTTGTTTTGGTGAAAATTCACTCCCCGCCATTTACCCTTGAGGAGGCTGGCAAGATTCTTTGTAGATTTACATGAAACCACTCATGGGTTCTAAAAACCAAAAGCCCACAACAAAAAGTTCTCCCCTCCACAAGTTCTCTCAAGCCCATTCTACCCGCAAGGAATCCTTTGAAAAGTTCGCACCCTCACCCGCTTCTTACACCATCGAGGACCAACTTATTCTTCCCACCACCCCCGCGCATCATTTCTCTCCCCCTCTCCGCCCCTTTACGTGTGCAGAAACTGCGGGCAAGAAGGGAAAGGGACGACTCTCCGGCGAGGATAAAACATGACTACTCCCTGGAATGGTTCGCAGGCGCCATCTCTCGCCAAGAAAAATGCTAAGACATGGGGGAGGGAGGGGGATGCCTGCCGCATGGGGTGCCGTTCCTTAGGGAGGAGGAACGGCGACGAATAACCCAGAAGGGCGCATGGGAAGGGTGAGGGAGAGGAAAGGAAGCAACTTATGAGCATAAACGGAGAGGGCGGACAGAGAGGAAGGAACACAAAAGACTAACGCGAAGGGGAGGAGGAGGAAGAAAAATGCTACGCAAAAAATACATAAAAACAGTGAAATGAGAGAAATAATGCACCCACACACACATACATGCGAGGACGCACCACTGCCACTATTACATTCGCTTTATGTGAAAATGGACACACATGTGGGCGCGAGGCACGCACAAATAAAAACGGACGGATTCGAGGAAAAGTAGAGTTTGATGAAACGGGGGAAAACAACGAGGGAAGAGCAAGATTTATAGGAAGGCGGGAGGGATGAATGGGAGATGAGAGGAGAAGTTGGAGGTGGGGGCAAGAACCGGTCGAAGGCGGAGGAGGAGGCGGGTAAAGACAAATGGGGAACAGCGCGGACGAATGAGGGTTTAAAACAAATGCCTTCAATCCGAAATGGAAGTATCCACAAAAAGCCTTCTTGCTCACATCCTAGTTTTCTCCGGAGGGAAAGAGGCAACGCCTGCTCTCTTTCTCATTTTTTTAAATCATCGGAGAAGTTGTAAACATACAAGAGGGAAGAAAAATGATGCGGAATAAATGTATACCATTTAGCTGGCAAGGGAAACGGTGAGGTATACCTGCTGTTGAATTCAAAACCTCTGACATTCACGAGGAAAACGGTTACACCACGGGCAGCATTGCGAAATACTGAGAAATCTATTTCATGACAAACGAGTAGACCAAAGAAAAATTATTCCGTAACCCAAGCAAAACCTTTTGAGCAGCTAGAACGAAAAATGTGACTAAGATATTAATTTGGCTTGTTGACACTTGGTGGATCTTTGGGAAGGCTGTTGAAAATATAGTAGAAATAACGATTGGTAAGAAGGTTAGTAGAGGCTATGATTGCCCGGAGAATGAAATAAGGGTTTGAAGGTAAAATAGAGGGAAGAGTCCCCAGAGGAAGACCCAGGAATAAGGTCATGGACCAAATACAGAAGAAAGTACATGGGGAGAGATACCGGAGGGTAAGGGAACTAACATTAGATAAGGAAGGATGGAGGGCTGCATTCAACCTATCTTAGGATTGAACGACCAATGATGAAGTAATCTCCCGGTGTAGTCACGGCCAATTCACGGAAGAGTAAGGAGAAGCCGTGGACAGATCGCCATGGCATCCCATCATTTGGTCCATGGCGACGAAACAAGAGTACAGAAAAACCCCTGCATTTGGGTGAGTTGACGAAGGGACCAAGAAGTTCACAGTTTAATGTCCCATCCGACGGACGAAGTACTGCCGTTGGGGTGTCCTTAACATAAAAGGACAGAACGGGTATCCTTCATAGAGAAGGGTTGTCCTTCATAAGAAGATGATTCTAATGAAATAAATGCATCCCTGTCGAAATTAGAAGGCGGACCCTCGAAATGGGAAGGCAACATTACAGCTACCACAGCCATCCTAATTTTATAATAAGATGCAATTAAAAATATGACGAGCAATACATTGGAATGATGGCATACCTTGGTGAACTTGCGTATCTAAAACAAGAAGACGATCTTAAAGCTGAATTCTGAGTCTAATGCGGGGATGAGGCTAAGGAACGAGGAATAAACGAGGAAAGTCTAATTAAAACGAATGTGAGGGGGATGCGAAATGAGTAAAAGAACCGCAATGGTGATGATGATGATGGGACAAGGCAGCGGGAAAGGAAAGAAAAATGCGATCGCGGCGAAGCCTTTGCTCTTTCCCGCGAGTCCATTTAAGAATCTCCGTCGGTGGAGGCTGAGTCGGGTTTGCATGTAATCCGATGGACTAGCGCTATATTTGTTCACGACGGCTGAGAAGGAGCCCCATAGAATCCATCTTCGTTGACAATTAATTTGTACGAGGGTTCCTCAATCCCAGCTTCCATTACTGGAATTGGATGAAATAAATTCTTCCAAGAGGTAAATCACTTTCGCGTTAGAGCGGGAAAGTTTTCTGCCTGGTTAAGGAGGATCTAGACGTACCTTAATCTACTTACAATTATAATGAATGGAAGCTTCTGAGTTTTAACATACGTCCACAATGAGGACGAAATTTTTTTCCCCCGCAAGAGAAGGTACAATGAGTTATGATATTTTCATCACCATAATCATTTTTGCTTCATTTTTCTCAACGGCTACGCTTGCTAGCAATAGTAAATTGTAGCCGATGTTTCATCAGAATATAACCGTCAACTCACAGATTATGGCACGAGGTGAATTGAGATTTTCGAGACGAGATGTATTTAATCCGCACATTTCGTAAGTCGTAGTGACACAATCGTAGGGACTGTCAACTCACCACTACACCTATGTAGACAGATAACAGACTATGATAATGAATCTAGCAAGGATGTGGGTCCTTCATCTCAGTTAGGTAGACAGCCCTCATTCTGTTCATTCTCAATGCGATTTCAACTATATGCACATACGCAGCATGGTAGCCCGAGTCTTTCATAAGTCTATATTTTAACCCCTTATGATACTGCAAAACCCACAGGAAAACAACGCAACTGAATAAAGTTGCGCCACGCTTCATCATGAGATTATTCAGCCAAAATATGATAGATCTCTTCTTCCGTTTCAGTTGTTTGGCAGCAGATCTCCATTCATTTCTCTTCTCAGCTCTTCGTTTAAGCTCGAAGTATGTTCTGCAATTCATATCCTTCATAATTTGCCTCATGAAGTCTAGTCGGGGCCTTCCTCTGCAGTTTTTTCCCTCAATTTTTCCTTCAATTATCCTTTTCACTTGATTATCTTGCCGTAGTAGATGTCCAATATGTTTAGCTCTCCTTTGTTTAATGATTCTTACTATGTTTCTTTCTTCTTGAGCTTTTTCAAAGATTTCTTTATTCGTTTTTCTTTCTGTCCAGCTTACTTTCAGCATTCTTCTGTAACACCATGCTTCAAAGGATAACAGTCTTTTCATTTCACTTTCCCCTACAATCCACGATTCGCATCCATATAGCGCATCGCTCCAAACGAAGGTCTTCATTAAGTTTTTCCTTATCTCTCAACTAATGCTTTTTGACGTTAGTAGAGTTTTTTTCTTGAATGCTAGCTTCGCTTGGTTGATTCTGCATTTTATATCTCTTGCCCTTCTTCCATCCCACGTCATTTTACTTCCCCAGTAGTTAAATTCGTTCACTTGTTGAAGAGTATCATTTTTCACTTTTACATTGGCTGTTATGTATTTGTTTTTATCGCAGATTAGAACCTTTGTCTTAAGTTTGTTAATTTTCACGTCGTAATCATTTTTCATTACCCTTTTCATTACATTCAATATTTTTTGCAGACCACGAGCATAATAATTAATCAACCAAATACCACAGATGAGCAGATGAAAATGTATTTCAGTTCGCTTATTTGCTCACATGATGGATAAAATATTTTCGCATTTATCCAGCAAATCAGTGCGAATGAAACATTACCGGTTGAAGCTGAAATGCTTATTCGCAACTTCCCGGATTTTCTCAGGATTTCCTAATCTAAGAGCGGGAAAAAAGGGAATTTACTCTTGAAGATTTGTAAACCTTCGCTTGAAGGGCATGCGTGACTCTCCCGACCGATCCCATCTGTGGCAGCGGAAAACGGCTTTCTCATCTCTTCACGAGAATCGCTTCACTTCTGCCGGCCCCCTATGCTGAGCACCCTCGACGTCTAGGCGCAAAAATTATAACCCCCGGAGGAGCATCGGAGAAAACATTGTAGGAGGACGTCGCTCTATTAAGGGCGGAATGCATACCATTAGTTTACTTGGCTTGTCACCAGAGGCCTGCATTTTGGTCTAAATGGATCAATTTTTCCGAGAAAAGGAGAGGCATTAGTATACCAAAGAAAAATTTACACGACACAGAGTTTGTCCAAAAATTAACTCTCCTCGATGAAACTTCTCACCTGAAATAGAAAAGATAGCCTAAGACATCACAACGATTCTTATCCTTTTAACGGGGTTGAATAAGAACTAAGGCAAAAACGCACGAGATAAGCAGACCAACGCAAATTTACCGCGACTTAAATACATCTAAGTAAGATGGACCGAAAATCAGGAATAAAATTACAGAGCAAAATATACCAAAAATGAGTATCGCAAGAACTTTTTACAGAAAATGGTTGGCCCTTAAACCTAAATAAGATACTTATACCATTCATTAGATTAGAAACCAAAGATAAATATTTATAGTCTAGACAAGAAAGGCTCTCAGATAGATCCAAGATCTCAGAATATCTCATAATTTATTCAAAATCCTGGAGGTAATGACTAATCAAGACCAGCGTTTTTTCCTAACTTACTCAATTTCCTGTCCCAGAGTTAAAAATCTAATCTTCTTCTTTCAATTTCACCCTTTCCAGGGTGATTAAACAATGATTTGTGAATTAGTAATAAAAAATTAGTTCAATTCAAAAGATGTTTTCGTGGACCTTTATTGAAATCAAGATTACACTTCACTTAAATCAAGTCTCACACCATAAAAAAATCAATTTTTAAATTTGAAGTAAACACTTTTAATGATCCACCAACAGAATTTTTACATTCTAAGTACGCCTCCAAACATACATTGGAGACGATTTGCGGTTTTTCTGACTACGTATAAATATAGTTTCTCTCAAATACCGAGCATCATTCCCACGTCTTTCGCAGTGACGCACTTTGACAATTTTTCGCACGGCTAAAGTTCACTTTATTTCCACATTTCGAAACTCTGTATTTTGGAATGAGTTTTCCCATCAAAAAGTTAGATATTGAGTGGCAGATTGGAAAGGTCCCACGAAATCTTTCGATGACCTCACTGAGCACCTGTCACAGCAGAGATGACAATAAACTCAGAAATAAAGGTATTTCAAAGTACTCAAATGCTTCACTCCTTCCACATTCAATTGGAAAGGTGAAATAAAATACGTGAGAGAAAGGATGGGAAGATAAACATTCTGAAAAGGGAAGTGATTAAGTTTAAACGCGTGTTCAACGGCGAGTAATCAAAGAACAACATTTTGTTAAACTTAAGCAACCTACAGAAAACTTTTGGATCACAAAATTGCTTAGAAACATCGAAAGTATGGAATCATGGCAGATGAACAGTAAGAGAGAATGTAAACATTCCAACAGCCACGCAACATTAGAGATTTTGAAATTCTATTGAGTAAAAATTAATTTAGCAGGTGAAAACGGAACAAACTACAGAGCAAAATTTAAGCATCGTAAGTTTCACTTTATGATGAAACGCAGAATGTAAGGAAGAACTTTGCTAGAAATAGCTGTCAACATTGAAATTATTGGAGTTTAAATATTAGCGATTTCTTCCATGTTCGCTGACAATGACTTATGAAATCAATATTTTATTACTCAATTTATTCACTTATATTTTACACTCAATTAAGTAATTTTACTTATTTGCGCTTCAATTTTATTAAAATTGTTAAAACTACAAAGGCAATAGCCGATGACAGTAAAAATAAAATAAGGCGCACTTAACCATTAAATGCATTTGACGAGTTGGTTCACCATAATACTACACGAAATAAGTTACACCCATCCACCGCATCTTTGAAGAAATTGTCTTCCGAGAGCCTTCAGATGGCTTCACCCTCGCTGCCCAGCATGCAAAGGAGGTCAGCACATTGAGAACCAAGGACGCCATCATTTATACGTAAGGTGCAAACAATCTAGATTAATGTTCAGTCAATATAGTTACGAACCAAGACAGCTCAGACTTCGATTAATACAGCCTCATTTCACCTTGTGATTCCGCAAAAGAGGGAGGAGAACGTTAAGTGATTTACGCTGAGTAATTTACGAAATCAAATTGCATTGGATTTAACTTAGAACCAAAAGTAATAATAAAAGTAAGATCCCTTTTAAGACGCAATATGGAAATTCCTTCAAACTTAAATATTTTGGGGACAGGTTTAGAACAACTGATGTGTATAGGATATGTCTGTGCTTTATTCAATATTGCGGAAGGGTAGTTCAAGCCTCCATTAGACTCACATTGTTTACATTTAAGTTACGCAAACATGGTAATGTGGATAATCACAACAGATTTAAGAGTCATTTGTCCATCACCTGATTAGAAAAGGAAGATGTTACCAATTGAAGTAACAAAAAATCAGAATGTCCATCGAGAAGTCATCTGGGTAAGCTTAACACTCCCAACTCCCATTTTCTTTATGTCTAGCAATCCCTAGATGCTTCTAAAATCTTCCCGAAAATAATGTCCGTGTGTTATCAATCCATTATGATCACTTAAATAAAAGCTCTTAATGCTAATGGTAGTGAATGAACGGAGTATATTCGCTCCTAACACTTTCCCGAAGGCTACTCATGCAAGATTTATGATTTATACGTACGGTAAATACTGCCAATGAGACAGGCCAACTGGAAAGTCTCTAGTTTCCGAACACGTATTTTCGCGATTGAGCTCCATTTTTTTATGCTGAAGTTTATTCAGACGATTTCAAATAATTTCAGAAAAAGAATCATTTCCCATTAAGGGGGCCAAAAATAAACATCGCCTTTCCATCAACGCCAGAGTTAACTATTCAATAAATAACCACTAAAGCGTATTCGAAAATGTTTTCAGCGAATTGCATCACGGTGACTCGGTAAAGCATGGTCAGTTACGATAAAATATTGAAAAAAAATTCACCGTCTCAGGTATCCAAAACATGGGAGCGATATAAACAGCAAGGAAACCGTCGCTCTCAAACGAATTCAACGAACACTAATCACAAATAACACATCCAGTTGAAGTAAAGTAAAAGTCGAAGTAAATACTCCATTATCCAGGAGTAAAAAATTATTTAAAAAACTGTAAAAATAATAAAATCGCAGATCCTTAATAGGTAAAGATATTTTAGGATACTCGAGTTCATATTATCGTTCATTTTTTTTAATTTTATAGTGGAAGAAGACAATTTCCGATATTAACAAATCGTTTTCATTTCTATCAAGAAAATTTTAACGACTCACCTCGTTTTATGTCGCGTCATTGATACATAAAAATATAGGTTAAAATGTTTATTCGTATATTTAAAAATTTTTAAAAAATTGCTAGCATTATAAGGAAAAAACTAGAATAAAAACGTTTTCGTTGGTACGAAAGTGAATGCAGTGACCACACTCCACGAGCTCAATGACAAGCTATCAGCTGACTAGAAGCAGAATATCATAGATAAGTATATGCCGCGGTATTTACTTGCAACATTGAGGGGAATTTTACTACTAAATTTTTATCCAATAATGGCAGATAGCTATTATGCACCTAAGCACTGCATGAGGGATTTTGTCGTAAGTCAGTCTACTTAGTTTCAACCAGAAAATGATATAATTCCCCGAAATTTTCCAAAAAAAAAAGATCCAGGCAGCCTCTAAAAACAAGCCATCAACCACTAAATATGACAAGAAGTAAAATTGAGAGACGGTATAATTTATTTACAAGGCAACAGACGAGGAACTCGATTACTCCGTAAAAATCGGAATCCAAAGAATGCCGAATTTCCTTACACCTGATGACCAATCATACTGTCAATTGAGAACGACACGGTTTTAAACGCTTTGGGCCTCACAAAACAGGCTCGGAAACGCATTTTAATATCCTTTACGAAGAGGGTCGGCTTCAAGGTATTCTTATCCCCAAAATGGTTCAACCAGCGCGGGCATATTTGCATTATCTCGTTAAGTATGACTTTAACCTCTACGCGATGGATGAATCCAATCCTTCAAAATTCTTCCACCACCCATCGGGCTGCGACCCCTCAACTTCGTAAAACTTTGGGAATAAGTTCCAAAACTCAATACATTTACCACGTAAATTGCACCACAAAACTCAATTTTTATCTCGCAGCCGTACTTTTTTTCGATAATTCATCAAACTTTCAACATGTGCATGCAACAGCTTCTATTTTCTGGCATGTGGGTCAAAGGAAACAATCAAAGTGTTGTAACTACTCCCAAGAAAGAATTAGGAAAGGAGGAGGAAAGAAAGTGAATTCGAATCGAAATATTTGCTGTGCTCATTAAATTTAGAACCTTACTGAGAGGGCTTTAAGCCTCACTTTAAGCTCACTTTGTGATGACACAGTAAAAAGACGCAAATGTTATTTTATTCATACTCGGTTAACTTAATTAGATACTCGCCCCTTGTTGGACATATCAAAAACATTCGCACGACTCTGAGAACTTTTTTTCGTAAAATGGGCTCATAAATACGGGAGTATGAGAAGATCCGGGAAAAAGTAGTTTCCTGATAAATTGCCACTATGGTGAAAAACTGCCACTAAAACCCTCATCCACGAAAAATAGAGTTAAAATTAAGGCTCCTGTTCATGATTTTTAATGAGTTAGAAAAGGACTGTGGAAATTTAAACCAAAATACGCAATAAACAGAAATGGACTAGGATTCGGCTCCTACGGCTGAAAAAAGTATAAATAGAAAAAATAAGACTTTTCAAATAAACGGCATATTCAGTGCCTAACTTTCTATGTTCAACATCTAAATAATGCTATAGTTGAAGATAGTATTTCTAACAAAAAAAAACTAAAATAAAAAATTTGATATTTGGCGTGACAAACCATATCGCATTGGAGCCGTCTTGAAGGAACGTCTTCGAGCTAATGCAAGGTAAAGATACTTTCAAATTGAAAAAGGAAGTTCAACGTTATGCAAAAACTTTTAAAGTAAGCTGTTTCTAGAAAGTTTTCACTCCAAGAGTTACGGTGATCAAATGCTAACCACGAAAATTCTTTTTAAAAAATCAACTATCTTTTACCTTTTTGCACGACTATCGGGGTATAATTAAATGTTTGACACACATACCTTGCAAGAGATCACAGGGTATTGACTTTCATTAGCATTACCAAAATGCGGACTCACCTGAAAAATAAAAAAGAGAAATCGTTAAACACATTGATAAAACAGCCATTTAGCAATGATGCAGAACTAAAACCACGCTTAAACATCGCCATTCATTCAATAAAATATTCGGGCAATTTAATTATTCAAGCTCTTAATGGAAAACTCTACGTAAATATGTAGCTAAAGGGAATATAATACATTGGGAAAGGAAAAGCACAGAGGCAATAAAAAGTTTTCAGATGTGTCTATTAACTTATAAAAATAATCAGCCAAATACGTTCTGTCCACTCGTTAATTTAAAGTCATTATTTTAGCCACTCCGAGCACCTTGTAATTATTTAAGAGCCATGAAAGGTAAAAGATTAGGCAACCGCATCTATGGCGCTCAGATAAGCTAAAAATAGAATGGATCAAAGCAGAGTTGAGCAAAAAAAATAATTAGGGAAAATGCTGCGTTCCCATGGAACGATTTCTCCGATTCGAACAATTTACGTTTTTCTCTCGAAGGCCTATATTAAAACCGGAATTTCCGAACGCCTCGCATGTAAATTTCTTCCTTCATTCCGAAAGCACACGGGCTGGAATGACAATTACCACAATTGCCAACTCCGATTACCTTCTCTTCCCAATACGAGAACTGCGCTGGCAAACGGAGGAGAGAAGGAGACAAACCATCCAGAATTGGAACTGAAAGGGCGAGGGCGTAGAAGAGAGAGAGAGAGAGTTTTCGGGAGGTCACCGAAAGGGCCACCGGCTAGATACCCCTCTTCACAGGGACCCTGAAGTGAGGCTAGCCATTGCTCCAGACCCTCCGAGACTCTTTCTAAGTGCGCTAAAAACCCTAGCCTCCTTCCCCCTCTCACTCGTCCTTCTCCCACACTTAAACGACGCACACATACTCCCCAAAACCCTGTCATAGCCCTGGCACTTTCACCCCTCCCCCCACCCAAGCCTTCACCCTTAATTATTCCGCCGCGCCAGTGGAAATGAAACCCCTGCCCCATTCCGACCATATCCTACCGCCCTACGGAAGAGGAAAAAAACCTCCTCCACCCATGGAAACACCAACACCCTGGACTTATTAAAATGAGGCCCACTTGTTTGTTTGTAGTAGGCTTTACGAATGACGGCTTCCACGGGAGAGAAGGGGTGAAAGGTTGTGGGGAAGACGGAAAGGAGAGAATCGGAGGGTAGGGATATGGAAAGGAATTGGGAGCCGCCAGAGACTCGGACGCTACGCGATAGGCTAAGATGGCCAGGGAGATAGGATTGGTATTTTTACTGCGTGAAAGTTTTTTATCCCATGGACCAGGGCTCGATCCACCGAAGTGAGTGATATTTCTTGTGAGATCTCTAGTTAGGTAGGGCTGCCAATCACCATTACTTTCCCGGACATGTCCTAATCTTTGACCACAGATAACTTACCGCCCGGAAGGAAGTTGTTGGTGTGCGAATCTTTTTAGTAGCAATTAGGAAACCTCCCTAATTGCATCACTTGTGGCAAGGTTGCTCAAAAAGCATCAAGGGTAGAAAGTTAGACAATGACATAGAATTAGGGAGTATTTAGCTCAGAAACCATCTCGCCGAAGCCAACTGAAAAGTCAAAAGAAGTAGCTACGGTGCTAGTGAAATGCCTGAGGTATTTTATAAACTAGATCCGCTAGAATTCTATAATTTAACTAAAATATCCTTACTTAAAGAGAAATAAAATTGGCAACCCTACTTTCGGGTGCTATATGGAGGGCACTTAAAGAGTAGTACTCTGATCGTAAATTGGGCATTAAATCGTGAGTATTTAGGCGCACACCGTTACTATTAGGCGAACGCAACAGTCAGACTTACGTCAAACCTACTTCGATTTACTGGAAAATCTTTCCCGTACCAAGCTACGAACCTATACTTGACCTAAGATATCGGTATCCTCTCTTAATAACCAACCCACAAAGATTACCAGTTTTTAAATTTGTTTATTATTTTTGCTGCTATCCCTAAACTACCTCAACCTTGCTCTCGGGCGTCTGATGAAAATAATCTTAATTTCAGAGGATTTAACACCGAATGCGGGGCCAGCCATTTGGGAAAAGGACAGCAAGACGATATATTTCCATCACCTTAATAAAAAAAGTTTAGTACATTTAAATAAACAGAAACAGGCCTCAAGTTTCGCTTAAAACAGCCAAGGGCAAGGAGAAGAGTGTAATGCAGCTGACAAGTCTGGGAACCGCTCCGGACTTGGATAGGAGACTCCACACTTCGCTTAGTTACTTAATGAATTCAAATCATTCGAGTTCCAGGAAAACACGGTAGATAATTGCTTGCCTTAAATAAAATATTTTTTAGATGATTTATAAGCTAAAAAGTATGATAAATTCACAGTCGAACAAGTAGATTCAGGTAAGCCTTGTTCTCTTACACTGCAACTACAAGAAGACAAATGGAGATAACAATGCGTTAAAGCATAACTCAATTGTCGTCCGCTCCTTCACCTGACTACTTTTCTCTAGATTGCCTCTTCCTCCAAGGTGTAATCCCAACAACCTCGGCCAGCTACTCTTGCGGCAGCTTGCACGATAGCAAGCAGAGGTAGATTTCCTTACGTTAGGTGCTTCCTTGTAATGTACCGCCTTTCGGACTAAGGATGTGTTATTCAACCTCACCTCTCGAACAACGCAATACGATGAGGCCCTCAGTCATACCATGTCACATTCCGCCCCTCTTCCACTTTCTCTCCCACGTTCCCTCCCCACTTCGTTCCACGTATCCTTAGCCCAACACCCACCCCCCTCCAGCCGCCAGCCCTTGTAGAATAGTGAGCGAATGTAGATGAAAATAGAGAGACGGCTTCTGGGTGCTATGGGGGCGGGGAATGATGCCACGGAGGAGGGGACCTTGCATGAGAATGAAAGAGGATGAGCCAGAGGGGAAGAGGGTTCTCGAGAGGGGGCGGCCAGGGATCGGTCGTGAAAAGGGAGCACGGGTGCCACCGCGACGGCGGTGGAGGGTGTTTCCCTCATGGCTGTGAAGGAGGGACCACCACCCGCCACCCCTCATTGGTCGCCGAAGATCAGGGTCCGACGCGTCGGGACGGGATGATATTTGACCCCACCGGCTAATGTCCTCCCGACCGCCCCTGTCTCCCTGCCGAAAGCAAAATATAACGCCGACAAACTTTTCACAAAGAGGAAACGACCGTGTTGGTCGTGTGGGGAGAAATGAGGGGGCAAAGGGTTACCGGAAGATTCGTATTACCACCCCCGAAAACCAACCCTTCCACTCGCCCTTCCCTTTGGGTTGAGGCGCCACGGGCTATTAAAAGTGCTCAATTGAATGGGCCGGCATCAGTGGGAGACACAGTGCTCGGCTGGGGTCGACGATTAGAAGGGCGAACCCTCTGGAATTTCAGGATCCCTCCGGAATAAGGTATAAAGTATACGCCCATCGCTGGTCATAAAGTTCCGTTAAGGCACTTACAATTGGGGACAACAGTATCCCTCATATGATACTGTATTTTAGATTTCATCGGAGGGCTCGGAGGAAAATGCTGTCATTGGGTTATGTCAGCAATTAAAGCAGAAGTAGGCTTTAATGGGACAGAAAACTCGCAAGAATTAGTCAAAGAACATAATGATTAAGGTACTTCGCTTGCTCGCAAGTATTGTGAAATTATAACATTTCGGTGGATGCGTAAACAAGTCTTTCGTTTAACCTTTAAGGTTGATCTTCAAACGCTTATTTTCCATCGCTAAATAACACGCAACATTTTACAATATATTGATATAGATCCAAGAGAGCAATTCACGTTCTACACATAAAATCAAACAGTCAACGAGAAAAGGTAACCATAGCTGAAAAAATTCATTTCGCAAGCAGATTACAAATTCATGCTACTAGACGTGAGGAAATATGTGAGGAAAAGCCCGTTTAATCTAAAGGTGTTACAAGTGAACTTTATCTAAAAGAGAAATAAAGGAGTATTTAGGAGGAGGAGGATTTTTGATCGAGAGTAAACGTCCTAACCTTTGACCTTCAAAAAATCCTCGAGGGAAGATTACTAGCTCAGTAGGCCAGGATGACAAAAATACCAAATTTTCCCAATGAACCTCAGCGCTTACTTTGAAAATGGCTTTTGATTTTGGGAGTGACAGCATTTCCGTGGCTGCCTGAAAATAGGCTAATTACTTAGGAGTGGAATATATACTTTTAAAAATATTATGTGCTATTAAATAGAACAAAAATTATCTTTTTTAAAAACAAGCTTTCATAGGTGAGTATTTCTAATGCAACTCATATTTGCACATGAGTTGCATTAGAAATACTCACCTATTCAAAAATACGTTCGCCGCCAGTTCTTACTCAGATCTAGGCTAAATGGTTCCATCCTTTGTATTTTATACCTCACCATCTTATCTCAACAGAATTCACCAATCTTGAGAAAAACTATACCACCCAAGATTTGTCGATGCTAAGAAAAGGAGTCACACCCATCAAAGTACACTACCTTTAACTCAAGGACTGAGGTAACAGGAGGACAAAAGCAATCTCATAACACATCTCCAGAGTATAAGGTCTGCCCCACTAAAAAAAAGAACGCTTTAAGCCACAAGCTACCCCTTAAAATGGCCACTTCAACGGGTGACGGAGTAGGAAAGAGGGAAGACATCAAATGCCAACGTGGCAGGAGAGATACTGCCACCTCCAGTACCATGGAGCCATAACACCGGGGAACAAAAGGCAATAAAAACGCGAAGAAAATTAATTCCTTGTCTCGAAAAGGGGAGAAAGGGGAGAGTGGCAGCAGATAGAGAAATCTCCAAAGACGAAACGTAATAAGGCATTTATCAGAAGTTCCGTACCGTACACCAACGAGGGGTTGGATGGAGCGATGGAGTTTCTGTTGCAACGGGGGGGGGGGTATGGGGGGGAGCAGACCAATGCTTCGCCAACTCATCCGCTGCCTGCAGAGAAAAGTGGATATATAACCGCACGTGAAAGAGGGAAGGGAATGAAATGGGAAAAGGGAAGAAGACGTATGCGGAGAGGGGTGAGACGGATTAAGAGAAAGGGGGGCGGCAGAGGGAAGGAGATAATAAAAAGACTTGATTCAATTAGGCGATCTGGAACACTTTTCGCGCGGAAATAGAAACGTCACTTGCAGCGGAAAGCAGCAGCAAAAGCAACGCGGGCTGCTTCAGCTGAAGAGGTTTTTGGAATCCGCCCCTCTTCAAAGGACAACAACACGCACGGGAACACATAAACAGACCCTGGTCGACTCGAGATGTGTGGGCGACAGGGGGCCCCATGTGGATACGGGCCAAAGGTGTTGGTTGAGGAGCAGGAGAAGGGAACTTGACTATACGGCCCTGACTCGCTATTTTTTTTAAGAGGGGCGGAATGAGGTTGAAAGCGGGATAGGAGAACGGGACGGAGCTTTAGCGTGAGGTAGTACTCATAAACCTCTACAATCTCTAATTTACCGAGTAATTTCTCAGTGTGACCCGGTGTGTCAATACACCTCGTATACCTCCTAGCGGTGGGTCGAGGGCAACAGTATGCTGGCTCTCAAGGTAGTCCTTTCAGAAGGGATCCTAGCTTGAGCAGAATAGGGAAAGCGGGCCTAGGGTATAACTATGCTTCGGTTTCTCTTGTGGGAATGCTGACTCCCTATTCTTTTTACTAGATACTTCCACCCCCAGCACTGGCGAAAATGTGCCAAAACTGACCGGTAGAGCGCCGTAACCGTTAGAAGGGAAAGCTGCACGTGGTGTGGGTACTGCGATGGCTGGTAACCTTGCATACTCTATTGCTAAACGTCAAAATGTTGCCTCGGACAGCCGAAGCCACGATGGGCGGCGGAAGCTAAATAAGGTTAGCCCATCAAGATATGGACTGGAAACGAACTGGACTCTCGGTATTTGGAATGTGAGAGGAGTGTATGGAAAGGAGCATGAGTTGCAGAATGAAATGAAAGTGAGACGAATGGATGTTTTGTGTGTATGTGAAACTAAGCGTAAGGGGCGGGATGCTGTTACATTAGATGGCGGTAGTCTGGCATTGTGGTCAGGAGTTGAAGATAATGTACACGGCAGTCAAGGTGTAGGACTCATTCTTAATGAGAGAGCTAAGTTGATAGTAAGGAAGTACGAGTTAGTATCCCCTAGATTGCTCTGGGTTCGCATGAAAGTAGGTATTAGGAGAGTTGAGATTGTGGCGTGCTATGCACCAGTGGATGGAGAGAGTGACAGTGTGAAAGATGAGTTTTGGGAAAAACTGAGAGAGGTTTTGAATGAATGTGATCCTGGTGAGAGAATAATTTTACTAGGTGAGATGAATGGGTGGGTTGGCGTGAGGCGGGATGCATCTGAGAGAGTGGTTGGGCCATTTGGTGATCCCTGAGTGAATGATAATGGTGAAAACTTGGTGAGTGTGTGCTTGGAAAAAGGATTTTTTTTGCCGAATACATCGTTTAAACATAAGAGAATACATATGTATACTTGGAAAGGGGTGATTGTAAAAGCATGATTGATTTTATTGTGTATGATGAGAGATTGAGAGAGTTAGTGTAGGACACGCGAGTGATGAGGGGGGCTGAATGTGGAACAGACCACTATTTGGTACTCTCCAAAGTGAATCTGGGCAGAAAGTGGGTGCCTAGGAAGAATGTTGCGCGTAAGCAGTTAAGAGTAAAAGTGGAGAGGTTGCTAGACACAGAGGTAAGAATGCAGTATGGTTGCATGCTTGAGGATGCTCTATCTTTGAAGCAGAGAGAATGGGACGAGTATATCAGAAATGATAAATGATGCGTGGGAGTGTTAAAAAAGGAGTGATTGTAGAATGTGCTGAAAGTGTATGTGGAAAAGGAGTGGTAGGAAGAACGAAAGGTTATGCTTGGTGGAATGAAGAAGTAAAAATTGCAGTCGGAGAAAAGAATGAGGCATACAAGGATATGATTGCTGCCAAATCTGAGGAAGAGCGTGCTAAGGCATGTGAGATTTACAGAAAGAGAAAGAATGAATGCAAAATCGTAGTGAAAAAGAGCAAGGAAAGAATGCGTACGGATGAAGCTAACAAAATGCAGAGTGATTTTTAAGGAAATAAAAAGCTGTTTTGGAAGTGGGTACAAAGGGCTAAGATCGGTGAAGGTAGGGGAATGAATGCGGTAAAGAACAAAAGTAGAGAGATCATGTGGGACGAGAGCAATATCAGGGACTGCTGGAGGGAGTATTTTGAAGAACTGTACATAAATATTGCAGGCGTTGAGGATGAGCCTAGTGAAGTGGTATGTGAGAATGTGAGAATGTGAGGATGGAAAAGGATATCAGTGAGGAGGAGGTCACAAAGGCTGTGAGAACATTGAAAAATGGAAGGGCTTCAGGCATAGATGGGATATCCAGTGAAATGTTGAAGTGTGGGTGTACATTACTAATTTGTAGGCTGCGTGAACTATACTATCTATGCTTACAGATTTCTGTTGTTCCAGCGGATTGGAAGAATGCTATCATCATTCCGTTGTACAAAGGGAAGGGAGGAAAGACCGAATGTAAAAATTATCAGGCCATTAGTTTATTGAGTATCCCGGGAAAAGTGTTCAGTAAAATATTAATCAAAAGAGTGAGGAATATTACTTCCGACAGAATATGGGGTGTGCAGTGTGGGTTTATGCCTGGGAGAGAATGTAGTGACCAGCTTTTTGCACTCCAGCAAGTGATAGAAAAATGTATGAGTGTCCGAAAGAAAGCGTACTGTGCGTTTGTCGATTTAGAGAAGGCATATGACAGAGTAAATAGAAAGAAGTTGTGGAAGGTTTTGAGAGACTATGGAGTGAATGGGGCAGTTATTGAATGTTATGATGGCGATGTATGAAAATAGTAAGGCAATTGTTAAAGTTAATGGGATTCTGAGTGATTGGTTTGTAATAAATCGGGGTGTAAAGCAAGGATGCGTAATGTCTCCATGGCTGTTTAATGCATTTATGGATAAATGTGTTAGAGACGCATGTAGTGAAAACGACGGCGTTTCGATTGGAAATGTAAACTTGCGAGTTCTTCTATATGCGGATGATGATGTTTTGATCTCAGACAGTCAACAGGGATTACAGAAGCTCCTAGATAAGTTTTGTGATTCAACGGAGAGAATGAAATCGAGGGTTAATCCGTGCAAGACTAAAGTAGTAGTTTTTGATAAGGAGAATGGGGAGAATAACTGTATGATGAGGACGAATGGTGAAGTAATTGAACAGGTGGATGATTTTGTGTACTTAGGTAAGATGTATGCGAAAGATGGAAGAATAGATGAGATAAAGAGACGTGCGAATGCTGGAAGGAAAGTGGTAGGTAGCATGTAAAGCATATCAAGGAATGAGTGCTTGTCTAAGGAAGCGAAAATTGCCGCGTACAAAAGTGTACTTCTTCCCACTTTGCTATATGGTAGTGATACATGGGTATGTAAGGATAGACATAAGAGTAGACTTAGCGCCGTGAGTATGAGTTATCTGAGGAGTATTTGCGGCAAAAGTAGGATGGATAGGGTCAGCAATGAGTGGGTTATGAATGAATGTGGGTTAAATGCTCCAATAATGGACGTGTATGAAAGGAGTGCTTCATTGGTTTGGCCAAGTTGAGAGAATGGATGAGAGTCGAATATCGAAACAGATATGAGAGTAGAATGAATGGTGTGAGAGGTAGAAGTAGGCCGAGAAAGTTGTGGTTGAATGTGGCTGAGGAAATTCTTAGGAGGAGGAATATTAGGAGTCTTAAAAACAGGAGGGACTGTATGAAGCAGTGTATGGGGGTAAATGAGGCAAAAGAGGTTTGCAAGGATAGGTCAGTATGGAGTAAATTATTGAAGCAGAGTTAGGTGTACAATTATGTATTAATGAGTGAAACATTTTGACTGTGCCTACCCCGGAAGGGAACGGCGTGATGGTATGTATGTATGTATGTATGTAATTTCTCAGTGCTTTATCCAGATTCCTCCGCTCTGATTTTCCACACCAAAGGCAGATTAAGGATAAAATTTATTTATCACATAAATCATCATCGATCGTTCAATCTGAAGGTTGTTTGACATCTGCCCTCCATCACTCCCTATCCAATGCAAGATCCCTTGCGTCGTTCTTTACATCTGTTTACTCTTCCACCCACCGCTTACGTTAACTTCTATTTTCTTATTTTGTCCATCAATTCGATCTTCAGCATCCTCTTCCAACAACAGGTACTGAAATTTTCTTATCTTTTCTGGTCTGAATTTCCAATTATTCATACGATATTTCAAATCAATACGCACTCTATTTGGCGATGTACAAGGCACCATGCAGCGTCAAGATTTAAAACCTCTTTACGTAATTTTAAATAATAGACTATTTAATAATAAACAAGATAATTTTAAATAATAGACATTAACTCCCTACATGAAACATACTGCTCTCAACAGGTTGTGGAGCACAATGTATCACAAATTGCATCAGAAGATGACTGAGGTACCCCTGTCCAGAGGCAACCCTGATGAATCAAATTAAGGCATCAAGAGGATATGTAATTTAATGCAAGACATTTCACGAGAAACAACGTAAGTACAAAAAATAAAGGTTATTCTTCCGAGGAGTCGAGATATATTCGCATTCAGGCAAAAACTACTTAAAACACAAATAACTGTCGTATAATTATAAGGAACATGAAATTGTTATGCCTAATATAGCAAGTATGACAATATGACATCTAACTGCAAGCAAAAAAAAAACTTAAAACAAGCTAGAAAGACAAATTACGAGTCGATTATAAAGATAACCCATCAATTAAAGCAAAAAATACCACCAGCATAGACATACACTCGGATGGAAAAGGAGGGCGTAGTGCACATGATAAACTAATCACGGCACATAGAAGATAAAGGAAACGGCACTATTAAAGAGTCTCGGGATGATTCCGCAAGCATTGCTCCTCGTTTCTATTGATAGCGCATATCCCAGTAAGCGAAAAGTGGGGGTGTAGATGAAGTAAGTCTGGCTTTCCTATTATGGCATAGTAACACCAGCCGTAGAATTCGGTTTTAGGTGCTCCAACGGCTAAGGCTACATTGCACCGAACTGAATCTAAGCTACTAATCTCGGAGCAAACAGCGTCCGAGCACGAAGCGTGATTCGTGCCCACGACATTTGTGCTGCCGTATCAGCGCGATTACTGGCTCACTATCGCAGTAAGCGTCAGCAAAATAATGTAATGATGTCCCTACTCTCTCTCCTATCCAGCCAGACATTGTTTCTGACCGCACAAACTGGCTCGTGAACAGGCTGAAAGCGTACTATCAGTTCTAAGTGATTGGAAAACAAGTTCTGTAGGGTATGAAACCTCGAGTGTGTACGGATTGTTAAAAAGGTTATCCAACTTGCGGAACCCAAATAATTAGAAAGATACCGAGCGCGTTCCGACGCGCTTTCCAAGATAATAGATTCTCATCTGCTCCTTACTTGGAAAAAATATAGCAGCTATGTCAAAATCTATTTTCGGAGAACTAGGATTTAAGTAAGGAAAGCCATCAAAAACCAGATGTTCAAATTCTCCTGCTATTAAATATGCTTCGGGAGCATAAATGAAAATAACATAGTAACAATTCTTCTATTGGCGATACGTTGTGCGCAGATTCCGCCAAATAAATTGAATACGATGGTTTAGGATTATTAAAAAAAAACATTTTTTTCGTGCGTAGACCACCTATATTTGGTAAAAATTGTTAATATGATTGGAGAAGCAGCGCTGTCTTCGCCAAATAAATTACAAAGCCAAAGTCTCTCACTTAATTGACTGTGACCATTTTATTTAAATTCTACATAAATGAGAGATTTGAGCACATGAGTACTACGCAGCTATTTCCAGTGCCTGATCCGATTCGCAACGTGAGGATAATTATATATAGGCCAACCTGTCATTTACGATAGCCCGCTTTATGTTATCATTTATTCACCTGTCCATCCTAGGCGCACGAGTCTTTACCCTCAAACAAGCAGCCATGCCTTGCACTCGTTTAGTACGAGCAAACTGACCCCATATGGCGCGCAATCACTCCCATGCTCCGCAATTGGCCTGTCTAACTCCCTCTGGGTAGGGAACCCTTTCCGATGCATGGTTTCAGGGATCAAATAATGAGTGGATGCGAAGCAGGGTGTAGCTGCGCAATGGTCAAGAGGGAGCGAGATCCCGGCTGATGAGATCCTGAGGGTGGGGATGGAAGGGCGTAATGCTTGTATTCGATAGTTAGAGAGCGCTGGAATAATCACACTGCCACCGGCCGTATTCAACAAGAGGTGGGGATGCATGGTGAACTGGCCGAGGTCCACGAAGTACCAACGTCAAATGACTGTGCTCCCCATCAATCACCTATCTAAATAAACATACACCATTCGGTAAACATCTACAGGTATCGCTATTCTAGAATATAAGAAGGGCAATGTATTGAACGAATGATTTCACCGAATAAAAGCCACTTGTAAAGCAAAGTCAATGAACTCGTTGAATGATTGTCATTCAATGCGAAAAACTTGGTAATAATATTCTGGAAATCTAATATCATTCATCTTATAAAAAAATTTAGTCACAATGGAGTTTAAAAATAAGGCGCGAGTACGACTAAAGGAACTGTTGTTTTCAGCGAAGAAAAGCCATTTATAGAACGGTATATGGAACCAATGAGTTCGCAGGATAAATAGATTGCACTACATGCCCGATGATGTAAGGAGAAAATTTTATTGAGGACATTGAAAAAAAAAGTCGATCAATCGATCTTCAACACAATCCACATTATATTAAAAAGTAACTAAATCTTCGATTGCTAATAACCCTGGGCGCATTAAACTTATCATCACTGAACTAATAAATGGTCTATGATATCATTCAATATATTGTGCACATTTTTATGAACAACTATTTTAAAGAATAGGTGTTATTAGACACACTTACAAACGTGTTTACTAATGCACGATCTCGTTTTTTTGCAACATGAATACTCATGCGCAAGGCAAATGAGGTAAGTGGATGATTTGAGGCGCAACTTCATCGCATGTATAATCAAAGAGAGGAACATACATGCTTTTCCTTTAAATTTTGTTGAAACTCAGGCTTACCAAAACGATATTGTGCTTTCCAAAAAGCATCATTTGCATTAGGATATTTACTGAAAGAAATAAATATTTCTGAGCCAACAATGAGCTTATTTAATGATCATCACATCCGTAAAATTCTAATTACAATTGACCTTTACATTATAGAAAATGTGTATAGAAGATAGCGTTAATTCGTTTCCAATGTAATAACAAGATTATAATAGTTTTACTCATCGTGGCGCATTGGACGTAGTGATCCTCATGCTAAGAGAGGACAAGGAACTTTATTTTTGCATTCTAGCCACAGGACTTGTACGCATATCTCAAACTGAGAGTCAACTGTTCGTTACAACACCCCAGGAAATCTTGTTTCATATACATGAAATACTACACCATGAATACCAGTTCAACGAAGCCTAGATCGGACAGGGAAATAGTAGAAACACCTGGCTGAATTTCGTGGAAACGAGATGCTCATTGATAAATCTCAGAGCAGTTTCGCAAATTCAAAGAAGTAACTTCTTTCCGTCGCAATAACAGGCACGTAACTTTGAAAATAGAGCAATCTCTACGACGATACACAAGACTGAGCCAACGTCATATGCCATGTTTTTAGCCTAAAATTTTGAAAAGTTCTACAATAAGCATGATTTTGGCCGTACTAAATGCCACTCCTAGTACATTTTGGCTTTAGTAGTCATCGAATGCCTGAGAACTAAAATACTACTGCCACATGCCTGAGAATTTCACTACTACCACATAAAGAAGATTATTTTGAAAGACACCATAGAATCAAATACAAGAAATATGATAAAATTAAAAAAGTAACGGCACGCGTTACAATATATCAAGCAGCACATTAAGAAACACAGGTATTCAGTAATATATGGTACTAAATTCCTCAGAAATCTTAACATATACCATTGAAATTTAAAAAAAATTAAATATAAAAAAATTTAAAAATTATTACCTTCATCTCGGATGAGAATGAAATTTTTTATCGGCAGCGGTTTTAAGCCCCAAGTGCATTAACACAGTATCAACCGTTTCGACCATTTTCAATGGAGTAAACGCAGGTGCTCTAAATAAAAAAATTTCAGCCTCTCACTATACCTTACGACAAAAAAGAGCCGTGAGAGGTCCGAATGAATTCATAAACGATGGTTAAATGGAGGCACTAATACGGCCTGCGCCTGCAAGGCAAAGCGTATGTAGATGAAGATACCACTGGATGACCAGCGGTCCCATACATGTTTTCATGTTAAGCGCACGCGCAGAGCTCCTTTAACTACTGAAAAGTTTCCTGTTTTGTGGAGACTACACGACGACTGTATCAGGCAGCAAACGACGGGTCGAGGCAACCAAGTATACGACAGCAGTGAAATATCAAAGGCACGATTTGAAAACTTGCTTCTCCCACTCGAGAGCGCGTCCCGCGCGCTGCGTAGTTCTATCCACACTCATGAACGCTCGTTCTTCACCTGCCCGAAAGAAAAAAAAAAGAATTTCCCCAAACTAGTCTTTGTACTCCGAAAACTCGGTGGTAGGCACGAGAAAAAAATCCCCATTCACCGCACCTGCCAGAAATGAGTGCTGTTAAGTGAAGCCAGAGTAAAAGAGCGGATGAGAAGTAGCACGAAAAATTTTTTTTGCATGATTTTACCAACTGTGACCGATGAGGGCACAAGTGAGGCCCTCATGTGCATATAAGTGGTACAATCTATGACGACCATTATGGCCTTGATCCATCTTTACATCATGGGAAAGGCTAATTTCTAATGATATACAAACAGCTGCTCTTAGTGAAGATTAATAGTTTTTCACGGTACACAAAAAGAAGCACACGACAGGTCTTGCAAAATTATCGGCGAAAGTTCAATTACAACTCGATACAGGGGAAAGACCAACGAAGAGATAAGCACTGTGCTTCACCTGGCTCCAGAGATTTCAGATAAATTTCATTCCGCAGTTCTGCAACAAACCCAACAAAACATTTAAAAACAGGTTTCAAATTTCATTCCACTTGTTTAGTGGGGAGTAGACTCGTGTAGGTAGTGGAAGTAGACTGTAATCGTTTCCAAAACGAGGGTCCAATTAATGAAGAGTCCTACGACGAATCATTATAAGCATTCATTTATCCAGGTTCAACGACCCTTTCTTTTCCACAAAAGAACTCACCCAAGGCATGCATGCGGGCAGGATATTATTACACAGCGATACTGACGGCGGAGTTTTCAACTCCCACAACAGGTTATCAAAGTTCCACTTTCTTTCAACGGTTCAACTCACGATGCACGTTTATCATTTTTAAGGGTAAAAAATGCTTTTCCTCTGCTTGATTTCCCAAAAGAATGAAAGGGAGTTAAATTGAAAATGAGATACGGCCATCCATATTGGGGACTTCCGAGCCGGTAATGCAAACGCACATACGCGTTAAACGATAAACACCCATAAAATATTTTACTCCGTAATAATTTTCCGTATGCCAAAAATAGCAAATACATCACTTCATATTCACAGACTCCGAGAGAACGACCACTAGTGATAAATTTAACAAAATGGGCTGCTTTTTCCCAAAAGGCAACAATCTCATCCTCTGCACAACAGAGATACTGAATCTTAAAGCACAGAAAGTTTTATCAAACTCTTTTGAAGGTTAATTTAATCTAAGCGGCACTCAAAAAGGATCAATATTCAATGTTAAATAGAGAAACGATTTGGCACACAATCATGTGTCAGGGTGCAAATTTACGCACCAAAGTGAGGAGATGGAGAAGAGAGGAGAAGAGAGCCATGAAAAAAGCTCGACGATAGGGATTTGGACCCGGTTCTCCTGTATGCAAGGCTTAGTGGTAAAAGAGAATATAGGTGAATGGCAATTTTCAGATCTGGATCACTTTCAAGTAAAATTAATACCTAAAGTAGTAATGCGTGGTTTTAATTCGGCGTATGTTCGTAGAATGCGAGGAATATTATCCGCATTACCTAGTTAAGTGCAATTTTGAGAGATTTCTCCTCGTTCATCTCCTTCTCATCATCACTGGTCGTTCAATCCTAAGATTGGTAGACAGCAGCCCCCCACCCTTCCCTATATAATGTTAGTTCCATTACCTCCGGGTATCTTTCCCTATGTACTGTCTTCTTTATTTGGTCCATGAACTTATTCCTAGGTCTCACTCCGGGGACTTTTCCCTCCATTTTACCTTATTCATCACCTTTTAATGCACACCAAATAGTTACGATAGTGACGGGTGATTATATACTACAATTTTTCATTACTGGAAAACTTAAGAAATCAAATGAATGTAAGGAAATGGATGCAAAGAAGAAGTCATAATTCAGCCATCCTCTCCACAAACGCATTAGGCACCAATTGCATTTGTTGTATTTTTTCAGGGCCTTTTATCCACTCTCCAATGTTTATTCAGAGCACGCTACATATTCTTGGATATACGCTTCAAATAAGTCAAGAAATTAGCAACATGCAGGAATCCACTATTGTAAACGTTATACGGCTATCAGTTTTGTAATAATAGGGCAAAATATCATTGGAAAAACATGAAAAGAACTAAATGAGAACCCGAAAATTACTATTTTAAAAGGGTCCATATAAATATGTAAAAAATTGTGCGATAAAACATTTTGGTTGACTTTTTCACTATATACTGCATTTAATCAAGTAAATTTGTCAATCTCAACAGGTATGTTCACCTCAAGAGCAATGCTCAGCGTGTTTTCATCAGAATGAAAAGAGGAATTACGCTTCCCTTAGCAAAATATATCAGGATTGACGTTATATCAAAGCTTGAAGGAAAAGAATTTTCCTTTGCATAAGATTTATCCCCAAAAAAATTTCGATTTCTCGTATAATTCACACACCTAGCACCGCAAACTACCCTAATTGCACAGCATACGATGACATGAAGAGTAATGCTGAGAACATCTCTCTTGCGATGAGAAAATGAAAAAAATTAAAATTTCAAAATCTTACGCGATTTTCAACGAAATCATTGAAAATCAACTCAGCACGTAAGTGAACGACCTCAAAAAGCAGTAAAAATTCTCGTTGATAACCTTATCCCCTCCCCACATCAAACCCAGAAGGTCTTCAAATAACATCCCAGACACCCGCTTTCACTCCAGTGCTAATGAGAGTATTTCACCATCTCAGAGGTATGGTAATCTTTTAAAATAGATTTTTGCTACTTACAACAGGTAAAGAAGGGGAGAGAGGGTGGTGGGTGAGGTAACAATAACACCGAAGTCGTACCCGACCATCCCTTCTTTGTTTGTATGATACCTATTCTTTAAAACATTTAAGCACTACGGAACAAAAAAAGAAGAGCCACTCATTCAGCAATCCTTCCTTAATTAGCAGCGAGTGAATTTATCTTTTTTCATTCCGGCGGGGTGCAAAACCTTTTACACTCCACCTCCCGGCGACTACTCTACACGTTCGTCCGGAGACACGGCAGAAGCCCTCGAAGAAGTGAAGCGAGAAAGACGAAGGTAACATGGCAGAGCTTAATATTTAAGCGACGAGGAGGGTAAGGTGGCTGGGAGACAGAGAGGGTGAAAAAAAACCGGGGGAAAAAAACAAAACTGCCGGGGTGACTCCGCCTCAAGGCCTCTTTCCCACCGCGCCGAGCGGGTAAGCGGTCCGGGAGCGGAACTGAGAGACGTAGCGCGGTCTCTTTCCCGTCTTTTTCCCCAGGAGTGGAAGCATGTACAGCGGAGCAGCAACCGACGAGGCTTCGGGACCGACAAGGCAAAAAAAAGAGCCTTTTGAACCGTCTAAGGGACAGAGTCCGAATGCATACACCTAACCTTCGGACGATATATATTGGACTACGATTTCGCCATGAGCATTATGGAAACTTCAAAAGAGAGGTTTCATTCGTACGTAGGGCAAAATGCAAAAGGAAGATGATGGCTCCATAAGAAATTCCCAAAATAGTCTCTACAAAGCAAGATAGCTCGTAGAACGGAGAGTGTCCTATTGTCCCATGACAGTTGAATAAAATGGGATATAAGTTACAGGTGATTTGAAGGCTATTGTTTCGTAATGGCCTCTTTACACGGTACATTTTATTGTACAAACGAAGGTATCATAGAATGTACAAGAAACTGAATGGAATTAGAGCAGGTTCTATTCCCCGTTAAGTCATTCAGACAATCATACAATTAGCCGCTTTACACGGTACAATTTCCTTCATGAAGGAACTTTTACAAATGTTTGTACAATAACGTGTACCGTGTAAAGCGGCCTTAATAAATACGAAGTATATAATACGAATATAAGTCCGACGCAAAACCTATGCTTGACTCCTGGTCAACATATTATATCTATATTCAACTATATCCGGCGAGATGTTGTAGAACTTCAATGTGCGGGACAAAGAACTTAAGAAATGCTTTCTAAATAAGGACACGAGGTCTCTTATCGCCGAAAGTCTCTTCAATGAAGGCCAACAATGCAGTTTCACCCCAAAAATTCTGGCGTAGGAAAAGGACGGCCCCTGGAAGCACTCCAATAGTGGTAAATAGTCCACAGAAAGAAAAGAGGAACCATTTTAAATTGTGGAATTGTATTTCAAAGTCATTCCCCTATACTCTCTCTTCCACCCTGAAACCTTGACTTAAACCTTTCAACCCGCCCCCCTCACCTTCCTCTCTCATCTACCCCACGTCTCTACCTTCCCGAAGGATATATAATGATGTCTTATATAATACAACTTTATTGTACCTGAAGACGACACTTTAAGCGTCGTACAAACAAGTAATTGTGATATTGGTATATAGTGGACAATTCAAAGTTTCTAAGTTTCTTCCTCTAAAATATTGTATCTAGTTAGGGCTAAAGCGATAAAGCTAAAATTAAGATAACCTGCCCAGAGCATTCTTGATATCACACATAATTTTTCCGCGCTCACTGGGAGATCATTTAAGCAGTGAGCTCCAAGTTCCGGTTGTTTTACAACAGAGGTCAAAAAATGTTTGGTAATATACCCTTGTGTCAGTAAACTTAGCGTAGTAGATTTCATAGACATCTCATGTAAGCAGTAAACGATATCCTAGAATAATAGAGACCAGCTAAATTAATTTTTTTATATTATTTTATTTTTTTTACAATTTTAATGAAATAGAAACTAAAAATTTCGTTTTAGATTTTTTATATTAGAAAGCAATTCGAATATAAATGATGGGTTCAACAGCCCAGAAAATGAGCTCGTTACATAGACGAAACAAACTAGAAAAATGTGAATATACTTCGGAAAAGAATAAATATAAAAAAACAGAACAGAAAAAAGTTTGTTCAATAGCTGGTGTAATAACACCACCCCCCACTTGCCTCACAGGAGGCATGGCTGAATGTTGATGCACACAGATACCTTCCCACGACCATTTCTTGCATTACTACAGTGTTGCTCTCATTATATTTATAACAGAGCGATTTTTCTTTCACACCCCAATTACATGGATAAAACGGAAATAATAGAGAAGAGTTCGTTCTTGCACTACATTAAATCCATCCCGCACGGGAAGAAGGCCACTGGTGCCCCCCGAATCAGCCCAATATACCTCAGCACTTTTCATCATTAAGTAACGGCAGAGCGCTAATTATCTTAGCCACATGCAAACAATTTCCCCTACGCAAGCCGATACCATGGGCAAAGCGGAATAAGCTCAAAAAAGTTTCTTAGTTTTATTTAACTTCACCAGAAAACCCTCCCCTCTCTGGCTTGAGAAGGCAATGTCCCAAAAACAGTCGGCTGCAATTCCATGGCCACCCCTTACGGAAGCGAAAAACAGGCGTAAGGTTGTGTTTTTCCGGGGAAGGCCCCGAAGCCAGGAGCACTGCAGGTGGAAAAGTGGGAGAAGCGAGAGGAACGGGGAGAGGCAGGAGAAGGCCAAAAGGCACAGCACAGGAAGGAAGACGCGAACAAAAAGGCGAGGCAACGCGGTATATTGTAGCGGTCTCGGGGGTAGGACGTCGACGAGAAAGCCCATCCGCCTCCTTCCCCCCCCCCCCCCCCGCCCCTCTCTCCGTTAGCATTACCGCGCCTGTGACCCGAGCAGAAAGGGTCACGAGAGCAGCGAGAAGGAGAGGCGGTGTAGGGTTGAAGAGCGGCCCCTGAGGCTGATGGAGTTAAGACGAGGCGGGGGGCCACAAGTGGAGGAGGCGAGGAGGGAGAGAGGCGGGAATGAAGAGAAGGCCCCGAAGCCAGCCTTCGTCCTCCGAGCTATCATCCAGCATCCAAGAGGAGATCAGAGTGCTACTTTAGAGCCAGTCTTAAACTAACCCAACTCCTCCTGTCAGGCATCTCTGCCCTCCCATCTTCCCTTCATGTTTCAATACAGCCACCACCTCCGTCCTCTCAATGAAATCTCAAAATGAAGGTTCGAGTGACAACAGAGTTCAAATATCTTGTCCCGAGAAAGGACTTTGGAGGCTCAACGAATCATATTTTGCCTTGGTAAACATCCTGCTCACCTTCTAATAAATACTACCGCTTCCATCTGCTTTGCTTAGCCCTCACATGCAAACATCATGTCAAGAGTGCTCCTTTCTTCCACGGAGAAATGAAAAATAAATCCGGAGCAAGCATTTCAGTTCAATGCCCGCTAAGCTTGGCATTTCTTCACAAAAGAGCATTTTTCAATGATGAGCTCTGATCGGACTCTGTAGAAGGCTTAAAAGGAGTAGGTCACATCAAGAAGAGACACCACATTATAACACTAGTGCTATAGAGTGAACTCAAAACACCCGCGTATTTTACAAGACTTTAGACAAGAACGATCGATTAATTAAAGTCAAAACATATAGCGATAAACATGTTCCCATTCTAATATATTCTAATTCAAAAAATACTAAAAATATAACCTTAACAACTGACGAGAAAATAAACAGTTTGTCGAATCTACACCGACTGCATCTTAAACACGCCGTTAGATCACAATAAACCGTGAATATTTAATATTTTGTATTTGGCCCTCGAAGAGAAAGTAATAGCAATGACTTAATCAATCGCATTATGAGATAAAATAGTGTGCTTCGAAAGGGCTGATGAATTACAGCTGCAGCCCTTGGTTTGAGTTCCACCACCAGTACCATGTCGATAAAAAGCATGGAATCCGTAGCAAATAATATTTCCGCTGAATTCATGTCCGACAAGGGAATTTCAATTACAGGTAACTTTCCACTTCTTACCATGGCGAGGGTGGATGTACGTAGACTTGAGGCGTTTGAGATGTGGGTGAAGAGAAAGATGGTGAGGGTAAGCTGGGAGGCGAGATGGACAAACGAGGAGATATTGGATAAGGTTGGAGATAGAGAAAGCTACTGGCGTAGGTTCGGAGGATACAGAAGAGATGGACGGGAGACGAACTGAAAGGTGAGAGAAAGCTGAAGAGAGAAATAGAGGGGAGAACAATGGGGAAACGCGGTAGAGGAAGGAAGAGGATAGCAATTCAGGACGAAATAAAAAGAGGGAGACGATATGAGGAATTCAACTGGGATCTAATGGCGGGCCATCCATAGTAGTGGAAACGGATTTGGATACAAGTACAGTCCAAAAAACCTACCAATCAGCTGGTAGAATACTTAATGCTGATAACAAGTTTTTCGACTTAGAAAAATTTCTTAATCTTTTCATGATAGAAGAATCATAAACTGCGACAATATAGTTTCCAAAGAAGTTTTGCCCTCATCTGAGAGAACTCAAAAGAACGCATTTTACGGTACACTGAAATTATCAGTTCAATTCAATCTCGTTCCACTTATAGTGGCTGCACTGAATATTAGACACACAGCTGTGGATGCACAGAGCTGTCTAAAAGCTCTCCACATAATTCCTCATCACCATCCTTATTCCCGTATCTAACAAGCGGACAATACAAAGAGCATATCTTCAATTAGGTCACTTCAGCCCATTCCCAACAAGGACGACTAATGAGGTAACACCGAATTTAGACGCAGGATTCAACTCACGTGCTACCTCTCTTGGAAGATACAACTCGAGCGGATACATCACATTCGCACAAATACATGCTTACCAAACGATGCAGCCTGAAAGCCTGAAAATTGGATTTAGTAGCTGCCTCGGCAGTTGCGACCCCATCTATGTAGTTTACGGTATCGACTGTGAGCAATTAATGTTTATTTATGCGCATTCGTGGAAATTTCCATCGCTATAGCGTTTGCTTAAGCCACTCAAACGTTTAATGCCCCGTCAGTAATATTTTTTTATTTGAACGCTAGCCACCTTGCTGAGAGATCATATTTTAAGTAGACTTCACATAGGAATGTGCGAGCCGTTGCAATAACCTGTCATAAAAATATCGATAGAAGAAATAGAATCAAATAATGCCATTTCTTCATCTTTTTCATTTATCACGAAAATTTTACAGAGAATGAATTTTAATGCAGTCAAAATTAGTCTATTAGCGGCTCTTCTTCTTCACACTCAAATAACATCGATTATGAAATAATAACTTTTAATTTTTACATAATAAATACTACAGAACATCGTTTCCAGGAACTTTATTTTAACAAATATAAACTACTAACAAAGGATTAGGAAAATATTTGTATGCATTTTTATTTCTTTAATTGAAAAAAATAGCTTATAAGCAAGATATTTAATACTAATAGTACCCGTTTAGTAACTCAAGTAAGAATTTTATTTAAAAATATAGTCGACTGGATTCTTCCCACGTATCTACCATTAGCATCCCAGTGACCAAGGAGAGCCACCTAATAAGTTTATACCATCAAGGGTATATGAGTTACCACAACACAATTTCCACAATTTGAATAGGATAAATAAAATCGAATACGGCGTAAGACTTGCACGAGGAGTCCATATATTACCGACGACGACACCGATATTTAATGTCGGTTAGTTTAGTTGTATAGACCTTATCTTGAGTCAACTCAATCATCCTTTGGTTGCGATCCACTCCTGGGATTCACGAATGTTCTTTTCTCAATCAAAATGAAGAAGAATATAAACGATGGACAGAGCCTCTACCATTTATAACAAAAAAATCCAAATGAAATCTGATTCGCATACTTACAATTCATGAAATCACGCGTAAATTACTTACAACTGTAAATTTTATAAAGTAATGAGTTGCACAAAATTAATAAAAAACCAGTAATATTCATGCACTGAACTTAAAATGCACACAGGTAAGTGAATTCCCACAAGGGGGATCTACTTCCGATGCTTTTCCACGGAGAATGCAAACTCGAATCCATCGTGAAAACGTTTCTGCGGTCCCTTGAGGGAGGAACAGCCGTTGAAAATTCAAATGAGCGACCGTTGAAACTCGGACAATTCACGTAGGGGAATTACCTTAACCCGGCTTGAGACCGACATCAAAAATTCGACACGGATGGAAAATGCATTCGCGGGAAACTGGATCAAAGGGTCAAACCTCACGCCTTGCGGGAACGATTAAAAGTTACCGCACGCGTTCGCAACGATGCCACCAATTCTTTCGCGCTCCAAGAGAGGAAGAGGGGAGGAAAAAAGAAATCAAGAAGAATTTCCAGTCGACCCGCATTAGAAAGAACGGGGGCTGACCACAGGCACGAGATGAGCAGAGGAGTGGGGGAGGGGTGGGGGGAGAGGGGGAATAGTTAGCAATTTGAGGCCCAAGCAACGTTCTCTTATGGACCAATACCTCGTTCCATCTCCCCCTAACGCCACCGCCGACCTTCATTACCTCTTCCTCGCTTCAGTTAGCCCCAAAAAACTCGGGCCTTCGAATAACCCCCGGAGCCACGGCGGCTTCACACGTTGCGTATTAACGGGGCTTCCATTCCGCAGAAGCAGCAACGAAATAGTCTCCTTTCCCGAAAAGAAGACCAAGAAGGAGATGTGATAGTTAGCGGCACCCACTCCGCCACCACGTTGCTTACCGTGTGTAACCTCCCCACTCCACCAAACCAAGATCTCTCCTCGCTGTACACTTATAGCGCTCCCCTCATACTCCCCTCATACTCCCCTCTACCACCCACCCCAAGCACAAGGCTCAGACTCACGACTTAAACTCGCGGCACGAAGTTAACGTGCAATGGGAATTCCCCACCCCCGCCGTTAAGGTGATTTATCCACCGATCGTGCGACAGCACCTCAGATTGCATCGCGAGATACGAGTTCCTCCACGGGTAACGCTGAAGCAACAAAGGAGGCGGTTGATGGGGAAGGGAATATGAAAAAATATTGAACGTAGAGTAAGAGAAAGATAGAGAGGCAGCCCAACTTATTACGCGCTAAGACATGAGAGTGGGCGCCAGAGAGAATAACGCGCCCGGAAAAGGAAAAAATGACCACGAGGTTGGAAAACAGGCGACGTGTGATCACAGCGGTTTTCAGGGGCGGGAATAGCTCGCTGCTAGGTTCCGGGAATTTTCACGGTTCCCGTTCCTGAATCCCGATATGAGTTGGACGGAAAATGGGGAATATCCCTCCTTGAACTCAATAATAATAATTGAAGTAAGGTTTTAAGGTTTTCACAGGGCCTCTGACACTCGTAAAACCTAACTACAGATGAATGAATGAGAACTCTAGATCATTCATTAACATGGATATTGCTCATATGCTTGGAAAACTTCAAGCATAACATTGTGCCTAAGTGAGAGGTATTTTTTTCACGACACTATCCATTTTTTAGCTAAAATTAGTTCTAATCACAGGAGTATAGAACAGAACTCACTGATATTTAAAATTTTTATGTTAGTCTCAGCCACAGTCATCTTTTGTTATCGATCCAGGTACGAGAAATACTAGCTAGGGAATTCCGCGGGCCGGCTTTTATAAAAAAAAAAAACTGTCTGGTCACACTTCATTTTGCATCAACATTTAATACAGCATCACCGCCTCTCTGCCAGACGGTCACGTGCCCTGGTTCCTCTATCATCCTGACATCTCATCTTAGAATCAAAATTTACCGCAAACCGCCAATGCCGAAGACAAAAATGATGATTTCAGAAGTTCTCCCGACGTTTCTGGAAACACGATATCTCCCTCTTGATTCCCGAATGTTCCGGGAATACCGGCAATGTTGACATTCAAGTTCACGTCGATGGTGCTCATTCATGCGTCTTCGCGTAAAAATCTTGTGTGGGCGACGGAGAAAACGCAGTGCAGTTGGGATGCTCCAAGGAAGAGGATGCCAGTCACCAAGGCGTCAATGCGAGAAATATACACAATGGTGGATAGAGGGTGCGCGTGAACACCGTTGAATAAATTCCTCCGAGTGCGTCCCGGAGTAATCTTCCAGGTATCGGGGAGGAGAAGAATATGCACGAAATATTATCGTCGCATAGCGGGAACATGGTTGCGTGGCTCAGAGGAGCGGAGCCAGCGATTGGAGCGAGGCAAATCGAATTCCGCCATTCGAGATCTCGGCCTTTTAATTGAATAATCACGTGCATGCAAACGCAACACGATCTGCATTTAAAGGGCAAATCGAGGAATGCCCATCAAATCACGTTCCACCATCTTAATCACGCGTTCGCCGAAATAAAGCTGAATTCAACATTCTCGCGGGAGAGCTTGAACGGCGCAGGGTCTCATTCGAACGTGAGATTTTTGTTGCAACAGAATGTGTCTCAATAAGTTGGTACAGAGAATTGGCATATATCATGCAAAATATATTGCAACATAGCATTCGTCGATTAAGAGCCAGTTGCAAGAGCATTTAGTTACGGAATCAATAGTTATGCGACCCATGAGGTTATGGACTTTCGGGTTGCAGTAATGTGAGTAATGTAGTATGAATATTCGGGTTGCAGTAACACATCAAACAGTTTCACAACTTATCTTAATGGCTTTGAATGCTCATTTCAATTTTCTACAGCTCAATAACATTTATTAGGCTAATCCAATACGTAGTCGCTAACGCACAAAAAATTAGTCAGTATGAGTAAACAAACTCGGTATTCATCACATTATCATTCTTTCGTCAAGTAATTAAGTCTCCAAGCAGTTCATCGCGCATTTGCCATCTCGGCCAGTTGACGGATCTCAGAACTCGTTAGTAGAAAAAAAGTTATATCAGCGTTTATGAAACCAATAAATTAATTGAATGTTTCACCAACACTTATCGAATGGTTTCCATGGCATACGGATCCCATAAAATAATTGAATACACATCATTCCTGAAACCGCCTATCAGTACTTAAAATATCAACATATCTATTGAATCGTCGATTAACAGAATACTCATTCCGTAATTTAATATCAATAATTATGTCATACTCACTCATTAGAACAGGTTTCTCAATGTTGAATGTGGAGGGTGGTATTAGAAGTATTCCATGAAATAGGAACATTTATTGGTTATTTTATTTTTTGGCAATAATTTTTATAGAGAAAAATAAACACAGCATTATCTGAGATGAAACTTTAGGTAAAGTTAGGATAAGATTTAAACAAGGGAAAGGAATTGGGTTAAACTAAAATAAATGTATGCTCATATGATATCAATATATTAATCTACAACCACTCCTATTTCCAACGGTGCCCTACAAAGTAGACGATCAAACTTCTCGTTCGACTTGTTTGACGCACAGTATTAAGAAATAAACCCACGTAAACTGAACGACTAAAGATCTCCAAGATATCATAGTAAGATATATTTCGTACCAATCACTGTTTTTCACGCAAATAAATATGTATTTTACAAGGAGAAATCACAATAGAATTGACTATAATACTGCGCATGTAATAGAGAATCCGCACTGAAAGATTCCGGTCCCTGAAAGCTACTTCCTCCTCGATCCACTTCTTCCATGAATATCTTGAAACTAGGTAACAGCGGCGTTAGCGGCGTTTGGATTTCATTATGCACATCATGTAACCACCGAGAGTGAACTCTTACAATGACGCGGAAAGTGTAACAACATGACTGTCAATATAAACGGTTAAAGATTAGAATACTCGAGGAGAAGTTCGGTCAATTCGAAAACAGTGCCACTTTACGACGTCAAAATCTCTTCCGATGGGCAAGTTTCCTCTTTAATAGCCATAAACATCACGAAGAAATTGCTCACGAATCTGCGCTCTTTAAAAAAATAAAACCACCAAAATTTGAAAAAAATAAATATAAAGGTCTGTAAATGAAACCATTCGTGTGGAGCGTAGAACTACGGATAGGAAGGACATTGGAAAAGTAGACCAGAAAAGAAGACTTCGAAACCTGGTGCCGGAGGAGGATGCTGAAGATAAAATGGACGGAGGGAATAAGAAATAAAGAAGTATACAGAAGTGTAGAAGAGGAAAGGATCGTATGGGGCACGACACAGAAAAGAATAACCAGATGGATTGGACACACTCTTAGACACAATGGGTTTGGGAAGAATGAAATTGAAGGAAAAATAAAGGGATTGAAGGAATAAAGAGAAGGGAAGGAAAAATAAAGGGAACAAAGGGAAAAATAAAGGGATAAAGGGAAAAAGTCCCACGAAGAAGTTTATGGGATATAGGTACGTAAGACATATAAAGAAGAAAGTAGAAAGGAATAGCTACGAGGAAGTAAGCAAACAAGGATTAGACAGGGATGGAAGGAGGGCTGCAGTCAATCAATTTTACGATTGAATGACCAAAGAATAAAGATAAAATTAAACAATGTAAGGATGTATTAAGTACAAATAACTACAAAAGATATATGAAGCACAGTTAATGAATTATACAATTTAAGTTTATGGCGAAGAAAATTTCGCAGATATTGCCCGCTCAGGTTCTGCGATATAAATATCACTCCACATCATGCATTCGTGCTCAAAAGGTTACCTACAAAGTGTCTCCTATACAAATCCTGCCCATCCGTAATGAGAGTTCAGAGGTGGGCTCATATGATACCTCCTCATTATTTATTCACGATACATTTGCAAGCGCGATGTGAGGACAGAGTTCATCCATATATATACAAGAAGATGTCAAATCTACAGGTCACAAAAACATTTCAATAGCTGGAAACAGGCAAGAAAGCTAAATTTACAACTTTTCAAAGATGAATTTAAAAATTGAAGTTTTATTTCTTCACCTAATTCAGGCAGAATAAAAAAATGCACCGGCACGATACACCGTTAACTATCAGCAATGGGAGCAGAATGCCACGTTTCTTTATAACAGGACCACTGCTTTTAAAGATGTCACACTTAAAGGCCTTATTATAAAGCCGATTTATGTTATTTAACCCGATGCATTTTGAGGGCACGAGATAGTGAATAGATTATTTAGAGCAATAAATGCATTAATAATTCATCGATGAAGGGATCACGGTAAACACTCCAAACGTTCGCGTATAAATGCTCGCAAAGGACCGTCTGAATAAAAAAACAACGCGCCCCCGATACCCTTGCGTCCAATTACATCAATGACTATTTGCAGGTCGAATCGATTTTCAGAGCCGCGGGATAGAAGCGCGTGCTGTCCATAACCATCTCCTACCGCGGACGGACCCGTCCGTGCTTCCCGGCGCATCGAATGGACTTAACATCTCTGCACGAAGCGTGAATTTACTATGACCGCGGATTTGGCAACATCGCACCTAGTAAGAAAGGATACATCCCCCGGCTGCGTATTAACCCACTCCTATCCGGAGCCGAACCCTTACGCCCTCCTTCCCCGATCCCCTCCTTTAGGATCATGTTCGGCAGCCTCCGTTCGAGAGTCAGCGTTGTTGCAAAATTTACGATCCGACCCCTCCCACTCGATTTCCTCCCCTTCCTCCGTCTCAAAGGTACCCTTCGAGAAGGGGTAGTCACTGGAGGTTGAGGGGGAGGAGTTAAGGGATATGGGAGGAAGAGGCTAGCTGATCGTGGGACTCAATATATAATGTGGCGAGGATAGCGAGAGGAAGGGGCCGACGAGGAGGGAGAAAAAGAACTCCGGAACACTAAAGCGGAACCAAACAAGTCCAGCCCGAAGCTTTAATCCACAACATCCCGGCCATTGAAGGCTATGAGGAGGGTAAGCAATATATACATACGAATACCCTTATAACATCCCGTGCCGTATTCTTCTCCGGAGGGATTAAAATGAACGGACGATACACATCAAGGAGGGGAATCAAGAAAAAAAACAAATATCCACCCTGTTTACTGAGAATATTATCCTCCGAGCGATGAAAAACGAAGAAATAAGTTTGTCACGGGAAAATTTTCCTATGATGCGTGCGCAATCGCAACAAAACTTTAACGTTTTGAAACAACCTATTCAATTATTTTCGTTGGGATGCTCCAAAAAATATCAAATTGCAAATTGCAGTCTTGCAATATAGGCTTCGAAGAGAAAATATGACTCATAACATCTATAACTTATTTAGATAGTTAGGTAATTTAAAATGAATGAAAGCAAACTGGCACTCCGCGTTTCAAAAGCTGGAAAAAAACCTTGCGGAATTAAGATGCACGAAAAAGTTGACCATTGAAGACGTAAAGACATAACAGGGCTATATATCAGCACATAAACGTTAAAAAAATAGCATTCACCGAGAAGAAGTTGGAAATACGCCAACAGAAAATTCATCCGTCCACTAGGTAAGAACTAATCCATTTCATCTAGCCCAAGAAGGGTAATAGGTTCCACAATGCGGCCCTGCACCAGTCATCACATAAAGTATAGATTGGCCGGAATGTTTGGCTGGTTATGCCCGCAAGCTGGCCCCTAAGTTTACGGGTTCGAGCCACGCTACGGGCGTAGGTATTGTGTAACTCTGTTGGTATGCCTATTGGGAGGGTTGATGCAGCCAATGGAGAAGCTAATTTGGCTAGGCGCAGTTTCGAGTGGACTAATGGTCCAACAAGGGCGTCTGAAGAATTTAATACACGTCATCTTGTAAAGGCTACCTTGAAAAATGTAGCTTGGATTTCGAATAGTTGTGACTCTACCTCTACGACCGACTTATCACTCGATTGCTGCAGATGAATTTGCTACTGAAAAAGTGCCTGGATGCAAAACAAGTTTAAAAATAAATCTGCAATTAATGTACGAAATTTCTTTGTAAATAGTATTCACTACGTAGATATAATCAAAAATTATCTGCATTATGAAAGTAATTTTCTATTCCATTCGCTGGATTATGTCAAAAATTAGCAAAAATGTTCTCAGTCTAAAGGGGATACGAGGTAACAAATTAATAGAATAAGTATATAACATAATAACCCACAATAAGTGTTCTAAAACGCTACGATCATCTTTGCAAAAATATTCGTTCTTTCATCGATGCATAAAAAGTTGTTGAAAAATCACATATTTTCATTATATAAGTACATTAAATGTCGCTCATACAACCAAACAAAAGAGAAAACATTCAACGAATCACATAACTAACAGCCTGTTATGATTAATTTTTATAAAAGAAAACATTGGTGACAACACTTTCCTATAATGTAACGCAGGGCACTGAGAAGGGAAGGTTAAGCTTTGAGGGAATTGAGAGAGAACTTCAGAGTTTAGACAAAGACATTTTTGTTAGACAAAAATAAAAAGAAATCACCAAAAACTTCACAGAGGCTCGAGCAACTCAGCAATGTTCATTTACAAAACAAACTCCTGACTTAAAGCAGTGTTTTATTATAAAAAAGAGATTTAAAAAATGATGAGCGGTAATAACGGCGAAAATGCCAAAGAAAAAAAACTCGTAAGTTCCTCAATAAGAAAACACGACCGTGGCCTTGGAAATAATATAATCTGAGAAAATCAAGAGAACTCTCGTCAAAGTACGCTATATCACAACCACTAAGTATTTAAAATTATAGGGAATATGCAAGTCTTGCGGAATTCGTTTCCCGTGTTCGTAGATTTCTGCAATGACAGTCTCTCTATTTATATCCTGACAAATATACCAGAAGGATAACCTCTCAAATCATATCCATATATGGCAAGTTAAACAGGTGAGGAAAGGAAGGCTTAAGAAAAGACTCCAAAGTAAATTGAAATCTCATTGGCAGGGTCCAATAATATTAAATACTTCAGCTTGATGCACGGTATCACGCTGATAGAGATGTACAATTTATAGTGAGTAAATGATGGTATATCCAAGCTATACTGATGAGTTACCATTAATTATATGGTTTAAAATCACGAAGCTCCTGAGTTATCTTGTAGTTATCTTATTGTTGCTATTGCCTTAATGTTCCAACCATAAGAATTTTTCTCAAGCATATCTATGAGGCATCAGAACAAACAAAGCCTTACTCAAAGTCAAGGTAGTAACCACGAGTACATAAGGGACTTAAAGAATCAAAAAAGATACAATTCATTGTATACATCACTTAAACATATTATAAATGCTCGTCCTCCGGAAGAGGAAAAATGAAGTTGCAATCCTTTAAACGGAATTAGCGTAAGCCTATAATGAACGAGCTATTGCGAACGAGCAAGAACGGAACCACATTCATCCCTCAAATGTCCTTGCTAATAAATGGAAAGGTAACAATAGATAATTTGTTACGGATCAACGGTCCAATTTTAGTGAAATGTGTAATAAGGCAAAGGAATTGTAGATGCCAAAATATCACCAGTGCTATTGCCATTCACCTCCTTCCAGGTGGGCGAAAATGCATCGTCTAAAATCCCTATTTTCGCTTAAAAATTGAGTATATCAAAAGAGAAGGCTGCATGCTCAGGTCGAACAAACCGTGCCATAAGTTTGACGACCGCTCTTTTATTTCAAGCAACTTCAGCAGGGATGAAGCGCCTGTTGGAGTAGAATTGAGCGAGCCTCATCACGCTCAAAGAGGCTGCGGCGGCTACGTAAGCGAGTGAGAAAATTTGCACACTGAAGTCGACCGAAAGAAAAAACACCACCCCTCTTCTCCATGACGACGGTGCGGTGACGCTGAGGGGTGAAAAGATAAGCCAACCATTAATATGGAAAGGGTCGAAAATAGAATACAGGGCGAGGAAGAGGAAAATATCTAAGGCAGTAGAGCGCCAATCTGACCCGTCTTTCGCTTGGAATGTTTTCTCGCAATCAAGAATAAAGCGGTATGCAAAATACAGATGATTAATTCGTTCTCAACCAAAACTATTATAGACAAATTAAATTTTCTCCTCGTCATTCAACAATGAAGGTTACATAGAAGGATTCAAGTATTTTGAAGTAATGAAAGTAGAAAAAAAGTATTTAAAAGTCTGTAGTAAAAAAATGAAAGTAGAAGTAAATGAAAAACATAATTAAAATTTTTCCTAGCACCAGATGCGGGCACTTCTGGCATAAAAGGTCTAATACAGGATACGAAACTAGCTCGAGGAAAATTGATGACCTTTCATGCTCCTACTCTTACAAATGTCCAGCGATCTTACGGTACCTACTTTCACAAGATAATTAAAAATGCAAAATCCAAAATATTATATATGGATCCCTTTCTTCAAGAAGAAAACATGGCGTATTCAAGCGATATGGATTTTTTTTAGGTTCATCCGTGAAATGAGACGTATCTTTTTAATCGACCGAGTAGTTAAGAAGGCATCGATAATGCTTTAATTACTGCTATGTTCTTCTTAATGATAATACAGTTAGCTTTGAGTGCCAATTCAGAGGAATCAAAGCTACACTGCTCCAGCAATAAACTCAAAAAAATAAAAAAATGAAAACTCCGCCTCAGGGAAAAAGATACACAAAGTCATTTTCGATTCGCGCCAACAAAAGCTCAACACACGGACAAGATCGGACGACAAACTTAATAATTTGAACGATACCAATTTTTAACAAATCACTATGAAAAATAATAATACTTAAACACAAAGTAAAACCTGAAAAAGAAATCAAATATTGAGGTTTAAGATAAATCCCTACCAACATGGCCACTCATGCATGAATGGAAGGTTAAATTTTAAAAAAATGAGTTAAAGACGCCAACGATTTCCTGCCGGCAATGAATTCGTGACAACATTACCACTATCGGTCTAAGCAAGTCCCACACATTTTTACTCAAATTTGCATCAAGAAATGGATGAGAGACCTTTCATAATGCCTACAGGAGCAGTAAAAGCATTCGCAATGACTTTGCGTAGCCACTTACAATGAAGATATTGCATTTACATTGTGACAGCATTTGCACCACACTCAAAACGTTCCGATTCGCAAAGCAGCAGAAAGTGAGAAAGCCTATGCAAGTCAAATCTTTCCATTTGCTCCGGAGCAAAACAATAACAGTTACCTTTCTCGGTTGGAAGCACACTAGGTACCCACTGCCAACACCCCAAGTAAAGGGACCGACAGCCGGGTCCACCCGAATGCTTTCCCTTTCAAATAGAGAAAAAATAGCCTCTTTATTTCGCCGAGGAGGCTGTTTCCTTATCCACGAAACGTCTTTTCGGCTCCTCTCGAAAACACACACCCCTCAAATACGATCTCGCTCCCGCACGTCAAACGCATACACGTGCGAGGAAAACAAGCGAGGGGGAGAGACGCGCGACGAGAAGAGACGCCAGCGCCGCTTTCGATTCCGGTGGGAGCCTTTAAAAACTTTCCTCACCTCCGAGCGAAAACGTCTTCCTCCTCCGCACTGACTTGCTTGCTTGGCGCCCGCGTTCACACACCCACCGAGTCTTTCCCTTTCGCCTTACGCCTCGCTTCCTTATTGGGAGGAAAGGGGCGGGGGAGGAGGAGTTTCCCACCACTTCCCCACTTTCGCGCGTGCCGCCGACCCAAGGCAAACATCAATTGAGAGATTTCCCTCTTTTGCGTCTTGCCTTCTTCTCCCTCTCTCTCTCTTTCTCCTTAAGATAACCTTTCATCTCTTTAAAGAGGAATAGATGCGAAAGGTATGGCTCGGGCTAGGGTGAGGTTATGTGTAGTTGGATTTAGGTCTCAACGCCCGAACTTCGATAGCCAGACACGTAATCTACCAACACCTATTCGAAGCGAATAATTTGAAATTCCGATTGATCTAGATTATATACCTTTCAAATAAATAACACCTCACGCTAAATGAAAACAACAGCTGTAATTATTGCGTAGGGGAGCTCTTAAAGTGGATCATCTTAAGTACTAGTCGTATTGACGCGACCTTTTAACTTTTAAATCAGACTAAAATGACAAAATATGAGTCGTCACAGTTAACCATTCATTTGGGCCGTTAATTTCCACATTCAATCTAAATCGGTTCCACATCGTGGTGGTTGACGTAGATTGTAATGAAAATAAATTTACCTTCATCCTGGTAATTACTTATAAAGATACGATAGAATAATATTTGTACTTCACCAAGGGCGGCGGCAGTATATCTACTTACGGTGAAGCTGCTCTAAGAGTGTGACGTACGAAAAGAAATACGTGATAGACTATAAAGAGCCTAGTCATAAAAATAACACAGCGATCGCACTTCTCATAAGGTAGGTTGGTTATTTGGGGAGGCGACCGACAACTGAGGTAATGTGCGCCATTGAGTTCAGGTGGGTAGGATAGCAAGAGAAGGTTTATATTTCTCATCATATTCGTAGGACAACCTAATAAATGTGGAGGTGCTTGGAACATGACGTGTATATCTTGGAGGCTATGGGATACTATATCCACTTCATGCAAAATTCTAATCATTTCACAAACCTGAAGCTCAATATCATCATCATCGTCTTAATTTTACTAGAATATAGATGTAAAATTATTAAAAGGTTATGCCGATTACTGTAACACCCTTACGTTGCTCACAGAATTTACATTTAAAAATATTTAACTAATTTTTGAAATGGTCTTTTATTACAATTTTAAATCCATTACAGATTAATTGTATCTTTTGCCTCCAATCTTACTTCTAAATTTCTACGTAGATCACTCAGTTTACGTAAAATTAATCATAAAACTTGAGCCCATTCTACTTACAACTTTCTGTCTTTTATAAAACAGCGTTTAGTAACTCCCTCATCACATATCAGTCTTCAAAATCACATGGCTTTTTGGTTTCAACAATTTAGTTTCCGGAAAGGGAAAGGAACAAGGGACGCCATTGGCCTGTTAAGAATAACTGGAGAAAGATAAATAGAGAGAGGAAAAGGAATGGCACTTTGTTTTATTGTTCTGGAAAAGGCTTTTGATCGGGTTGAATGGAATAAAATGTTCGAAATTCTAAGAGAAGGGGTTGGTATGGAAGGAGAGAAAACTCATTAGAGAATTATATATGAGGCAGAAAGCTGCATTTAAAATAAATGAGGATATGACAGAATGGGTGGATCTTAGAGGGGAGTAAGGCAGGGATGCTGTCTGTCGCCAACCTTGTTCAATATATATGTTGAGGACATGATCTATAAATCTTTTGATGGGAGAGAGGAAGGAGTCAGCATTGGCGGTAGGAAGATAAGAAGTATAAGATTTGCAGATGACATGGTAATATTAGCAGATGATATGCAATCACTTCAAAGGTTGATAAAGGTTTTGGAAGAAGGGATGAAGGAATATGGGATGAAGATAAACCTAGCAAAGACAAAGGTGACGCCAGTTAACTGTGAAAATTATACGTGTGAAAATAAATGAAGGTGTAATAGGAAAAGTGAAAAGCTACCGCTACCTAGGAACGATGGTGACAGACGACTGGAGAAGTATTGCAGAAATAAAAGCAAGGATAGCAATGCAAGAGAGGCCTTCAGCCAGAAGAAAAACTTGCTATGCAATAAAAGCCTGGATCTGGAGCTGAGAAAGAGACTAGCTAAGTGTTATTCATGGAGCGTTTTCATGTATGAATGTGAAGCGTGGACATTAGGTAAGAGGGAAAGGAATATAAGAGAAGCTTATGAAATGTGGGTGTGGAGAAGGAAAAAGTAAGATGGGTACATAAGATGAGAAATGAAGAGTTTTTGAGCAAAGTAAAAGAAGAAAGATCGCTCCTAAAGGAAATAAGGAAAAGGAAAGGAAACTGTTTGGGCCATGAGATGAGAGGGAAAAGTATAATAACTGTGGCACTTGAGGGTTCAATTGAAGGAAAGAAAAAGAGAGGAAGGAGGAGAATTAAATTGGTGGATCAGGTGAAGAATATCAGCTATGATGAAGCAAAGAAGGAAGCTCGGGACAGAAGCGGAAGGAGACAGCAGTGGTGTACGGGACCTGCCAGCAGGCAGATCATCGGATGATGATGATGTGAATGTGTTTGCAATCTGACGGCAACGCCTTGGATTTTCAAGCAGTCTCCGCTAACCTTAACTAGGCCCTATTTTTGGTCACAAATCGAACTCTACACTAAAAAATCCCATGACTTCCCTTCATTCCAAGCACAGCACATGTTAAACATTCGTATTTCTTCAGTGCTCCCTCTATCCCACTCATGACTTTGTGGCCAAACGGATAAGCTCTTGGACTTCGAATCTGAAGACTGCAGGTTCGAATATTTTAATTCTATACTTTTTCCTGGCTCGTCGGAAGCGTGGTAACGTTCTCGCCTGCCATTACAAAAGTAGCAGGTCAGACCCCTGCCTCAGTGGATGTTTCACAACTAAGAGAATGACTATTTATATGTTGCAACACAGATTAAATATCAGAGAGGCCTGTGAAGTATTGATTTCGCTCAATAAATGCATTTATTTATTTTATTAAAATCTACCAAGCAAATTAGTCCCTCCTAGCTGAATGCTAATACCACCGCGCAGAGAAAAAGAACCAGCACCCACGCATTATGGTCACCGTTTAAACTTCAATGCGAGAGTTTATTCGTTTAACCTAGGTCAGCGTTGATGGACGCGGGATAGAAGAGGGGAGAGAGAAGAGAGTAGATTTTCTGCGAGGGGAGAGCTGGGAAAACATTGAAGGTAGGTGAAACATTGAAGTATATCGACATCGATGACTGTCACAAATCCAATATCGCACAGTAACACTAGGCAACTAGGTGATTTGAAGCATGTCGTGACGATGTCAACGAACCATTAGTTCTTGTATTCTTGAATGGACTGAAGAGCCGATAAGAGGAAAATAGTCTTCAGGCTAAGGCAGCTCAAAATTCACATCTAGCGAGGACTTGATCAATACTGAGGTCCTAAACTACACCTCCCGAACCACCTACGGCTCCTCAGAAAGAATTAGTATCCCCAGATATTTACCAGGAATTATACTCAAATGTTTCCCTTTCCCTCCCCCATCCAAACCGTTGCGTCTACACATGACTTTTACGTCACTACACGTAAGATAACCGATCGGGCTGCCATGGATCTAAAGAGATGCAGCATAATGCGATATTGATGCAAAATGCGAGCCTTTTATTATTTCGATCAATTCGTCGATTGGGATCAAAGCGTCGCAGTCATTTCTCCAATATGCTAAATGAGTAAGTGATATCAGTACTTTAATATGGGGTGTTTCATTTAAGTCATTTTGCACTTATAATCTGCCATCCGCCACCAGATAACGTCAGAATTTCAGCAAAACAGGAGGAACTGCCATCCAAAATCGAATCAAGACCGAAGATGACTGAGGGCGTCTAAACGGGAGCCGGAGTTTCCACGTGGCAGGCCATAGCAAACTCACCTAATTCCGAAAAACCTCTTCTATAATTGTAATAACACATAGCTAAACGGTTCAGCGTATACGAGGAGATATCTAGAAGAGGAAGAGCAACTCCTCCCCCACGCACTACGGAAGGTGTAGGCGTGAAGGGTACGGCTGAGTAGGGAAAGTGGGCGAAAGGGCCAGACCGCAAAATTCATGCGTTTAAGGACCCGCTTTTGTTTCACGATTCCTGGCTCGTATCGCCTCCGTATCAAAGTTGAGGGGAAGTTCTCGTAATACCATTAAAGGACCTCACCCAAACACGCCCTCATTCCCCACTCTCAAACCCTCCACCTTCGACGAAGAAACCGCTCATCGTTTTCTGGCGTCGTCTTCGTCGAAGGGCGCAAAACGATCCATTTCCTCCGCCGATCCGGAATTTGCGCAGGGAGACCTATTACAACGGACTAACGCCTCGAACAATCGACGGCTGATTACGAGAACTCCCTATCCCTCGCAGCGGGAGGGAATGCCGGCTATCAAGGGACGTGAGCGTTACGCGTCGGAAATCGAGGTTTCTACAACCCCGATCGAAGCAACGATTTGAAGCATCCCTTTCACGATTGCTAAATTAGAGAACACGCCGAGAGTTATTTACTGTGACAGAAGTAAGCCACCATCATTGCATTCATGGAGTAAAGGGAATCATTATTTCACAAAAGACCAAAAATATGAACAGATAAATGATCGCCATTGAGTAAACAAGGTGAATAAAATATAAGATAAAACTGCGGCATAATTAAACCATTAATCTAAGCAACGAAAAAAGAAACAACAAATGCGCTTTTAACTCGAGCAAACTTTTCTCCTCAGGATTCGAACTAAAAGCCTTCGGTTCACTGGTCACTATCCGTACAGTACTTTGCGCATAGTCCCTGAAAGCTGAATGCCCGCAGTTCAATTATCGAAAGAAGAAGGTTTTACCCAAAAAGCATTATCGCTTATCACATAGGATAATGATTAAAGTAAAAGCTAAACCACCACAGAAAATTCTTAGTTGAGAGATTAAGCAGATGGTAGGCAAAAAATGGAAAAGCCGAGTAAAAAAACGGAGCCATCAAAAATATTGGATTATATGGAATACCGCCTAGAAATCGAGAAATCACTGCATTGAGACTTTAAGAGAGATTGATGCTAGTTCACCTCACACAATGGAGCACTCACGAAACTAACCGAGAAGCCGGAAATCTGCCTGCGCTCATGGGTATTAAAATGACGGAAGACCTTTTCGGTATTGGGTATTTTCGAAGAGTACGAGATATATGAAGTGTTCAACCACCGAGTATAAATTTCAATCGGGGGCTATAGACTGAAAAATTCTACCATGGCAAACTAAATGATTTATTATATTGAACGCCTATAAAAATATCGTATTTAAAAATTTTGAGTCCATTATTAAAGCATTTAGGACGGCTCAAAAGATATTTATTTTAATATCGTCGTTGCATAGACATGAGCCGCATCGGTGTAAATGAAGGAAATGGAAAACCACAATAATGTAACAAGGCAGAACTTTTAACCAGTAATATTTAGCCAACCAAAGTGAGCTTAGCTCTTCTAATAACTATATAAAAAGTATCATTAACTCAGTATGTGTGTTAGAGACACCCATACAGAAAAAACGTCATTAAGCTTCATGAATATTAACGAGATGTACATCTGAAAAATCCTGAAATTACTGGTACCTTTCGAAAGTATAACTATTAACGGCATTTGGAAATATTCAATTAATTAATAATGGAAAACCGTAAAAGCTCAGCGCTTTGCCATTGAAAGCTTACAGAGACTTCTCCAACCAACTATGAATTGGAACAAGGTACATAAAATGTAACGTGCGGACTGAACCTTACTCATTCTTGCATCTTGTCAGCAGGAAAAAACAGCTTCAACTGAATACTTTAAATTTCAAGCATTTCCTCAGAAGCTGTATCAATATTTACAATACCTCTCAAAATAAATATCACCCAGATTAATCTTAGACGTCTTTCGGAATTCAAAGAGTACAGCCCACGCCAGGTTTCCCTTCAACCAGCCTTCTCTCCCTTTAACATCCAATCCATTCCAAAATCCAATCCATTCTCAATGATACATATGATTTCAGAAGTCGATAAACATTTAATATAGCTACTACGACCAATATCTAATACCATTACAAATTCGCGACCGTGGACAGCTATATCGGATATGGTATACGGAGTAATTACAAAGCAAGATGAGAAGCTCTCCAACATGCATCAAAGCTTCCCAAATAAAGTTACCAAGCAAACCCACCAACTGCATTTCACATTTAAATCGGTATGAGCTCGCTCCACCATATCCTCCGAATTGTAAAGTAATACGGATCACATAAGAATAAACTGAAATTTTGACTACGCATAAAATTCAAATTATGATATAAGCAGAATCCAGTTTTTCACCAGAAAGAGCACACACTTTTGCAACGCTCTTTGAGTTACTCACATGCCTATAATTTATTATATTCAACAACGGTCATTGATCTCGACTCGCCGACTGTGTAAAGATAATTGGCAATTGACGTTCGAGGGAGGGAAGGGAGGATTAATGCGGAGGGCAGATCGGTGATGGCCTGAGTAAGCTGCAGAGAAGTAGAACCCGCACGAAGTGGAAGTAGAGAGGACTACGGAACGGGAGCAAATCACGCGATACGCACACTTCTGAGGGCCGTGATAAACACCATGCGTCGCTCCATAGCGCCGAGTTACTGCATTCTCGAGCCCTATTCAATAATATCTTATATTCGTGGAGAGATGCGAGGGCCGGCTCCATCGCTTTCACTGCACTATCGCCGTCAACCTCCACGGTATATCCGCAAACCAAGATTGGCCTCTGCAATTATTCTCTCGGCGACGTCACCAGCTTTATCGCCACTTGGACCCCAGGCTATCAACTCAGTTGTGCAAGGTACTTCCTACTTGACGTATATACACGTCATTATTATTTTTTGTTAACCAGTGAACGCTGCTCGACGTCACCTATCATCGCACCACGAATCTTGATACTGCATCTAATACGTCATGTTTCCTATCACATGGTTTTTAAGAGATTGAGGCTTATGATATTTCGTCAAATTTCTACGTAAAGAAGTAGCTTTTTCGTTCGGGTGACGTATATGACAGCTGTCAGACAGTTTACGAAAGAGTTATTGATGGCGGAACGTAATGACTTCGGATTTCACATTAAGGAAGTCTCGAACTAATCTTCTGGGAAGAAAAACTACGCGCAACTTAAAAAATTGCTTACCTACGTTTATTCCGTCGTGCAACTTGGTCAATATTTTACATAAAAATAACTTTAATATGTTACAAAGAGAAATACAACCATCCACAGATAAAACTGAATTAAAATAAAAAAGGATTTAAAAGAATAAGAATCAATTGCAGTCAAAGGAAAACACCGACATTTTAGCTACGTATAGGTAAATAAATTAGCATAAAAATTGAAGTTGTGCCATGCATGACTCATGGCTAGTAGCGCAAAAAAAAACCGACTACAATCTTTGGCGATGAAATAAAACCAAGAAAGTTTAAAGAAGGTTTATTTTCTTATAAATTTACACACTAGAATGTATATGAGCGAATATAAGAATAAACTTTTATGCTTGTTTCCAATCATTGCTTGCTCAAATGATATGGTACAAAGTCACTCACTAGGGTGCATATACATCAAGGGTTGATATTTACCTTTAAAAAAATCATTTGATCATCCCGGACAAGTCAAATGATTATTTTTCATGGCAAAATTCAACCCTCCGTGTTTATGCGTGTTGGTTAACATGGAAGAATTTGAAAATACACGACAAGATAAAACTGTAGATATTCAATTAATCAAATGCCTATTATACATAGGAAAATGTGAAAATCTAAGGAGGGTAATTACGCAAAAAAGTTGCTCATACTTCCTAATTTTAGTGGCCCTTCACTTTTCCCAATTGTAAAGTAATACGGATCATATAAGAATAAACTGAAATTTTGACTACGCATAAAATTCAAATTATGATATTAGTAGAATCCAATCTTTACTCCTAGAAATTCAAAATTTATGTGTATTTCAAGTACAACCTCCCTGTCTCGTAGTAAAAAAATACGTAAAGAAGTCATAAAAGTTAATATATTGTAGCATCATTCCAACAAAGTGGAACCATGGCGATTATGGGAATGATATTCGGCTTATTCTGCCAACAGAATATATGTAATGAAATGGAACACCATTCCATGGAGGGTATAAAACTACTGGGAGAAACATCAAGGTAAATCTTTTCAATTAGAAGTTAATACGTATCAGGGTAATTAAAATCTTAAATGAATCAATTCCAAACTAAACAAGGCCGAAAAACAACTCTTGCTCCTATGCCTAGTTCTGGCAAATGAATTACTTGACGGGAGCCCAATGCTTTCTCTGGCCTCTTCTAGAAAATGTGCATCCATTGCATCCAACCGCTACGCTACCCGTGGGCTTGAACGTACGGCCGTACCTTAGGCCAAACCTTAATATAACGACGGCTGGCTCCAGTGGCGACGCCTGGTGGCACGGTGGGCGAATTGGATGATGCACGACACGAAAAGGCCCACTCTCCTGATGGTTAATTACTCTCACGGGGCCATCAACAAAGCTGGGCACGGGAACTGTTGTCCAGAAGGGTGAGCAGTCACATGCTAGGCGAACGAATTAACAGGGCCACTTACCCCAATTTTTTTTCCCCTAGTGGGCGCAATTGCTTCTCCATCACAGTAATAGGCAGAGTGCCAATGACCATTCCGCGTTTGAATGATAGCCTCATTAAAAAGTAAGAAACGTTTAAAGCCACCGAGTTAACAAAAATAATAAGACAGGAATTCAAATATAAGACATAGTTTCCGGATTCACATGGCGGTAATTTAGGATGTCACTCATAATAAAAGATACTTGGTTTTATTCCACACAATTTAATTCACATGCTGGTTAAATGAACGGCTAGTTACTATAATACCAAAAAATCGAACAAAAAAAAACCCCATAATTCGAAAGAAAAAAATAAGTAACGTGCATTCTTCCTCCATATCCTCGGGAGGAATAACCTCTGTACATCCAGCATTGCACTTACATACGTGGGCGGAAAGCGGAAAACTATCATGAGGCGAAAATCTGAGAGCCCATTTCTTTGACAAATGGTTCGGAGCACAAAGATTCTTGATTTACCAAAATAAAGTAAAAATTTAGTGTCGTGGACAAAGGTTATACCACGGATTAGTAAATCCCACACGTTCTTCTGGGTCACAAGGATATATGTATGGGAACCAGTTAATGATACGATTAAATTAGCAACAGAGGAGAACGAACGTGCATCCAAATGAGTCACCAGGCATTTAGCTCCACGGTTTTTTCCTCACTCAGAGGAATATATACAATCGATGGAATCTAATATCTAAGTCTAGCTGTATTTTATCAGAGAAAAAATAGCTAATTGAGTTGAACTGATTGCTAATTTCTTTTCTCGCCCGCGGAAGCAAAAATCTGTCCACTCGACCAGGAAATTATTAAAAAAACTGGAAAAAAAGAATACAACAAGCAGAAAAATCTCTCAATCCGGATCCAAAAAAATACATGCAGGGTTGGAACAAAAACTAACAAAAAAACCTTATAACGGATCCTAAGGAATCTTCAAAGCGGAAGAAAAAGGAAGAGGGTTTGGAGAGGAGGCGACAGGTCAAAAGGAAAAAAACAGCATCAAATAATAACGCGAACCTCTCACGCCAACACGTGTGGTGCCGAATTCATCTCCGTGCGAGAAAAGGTCCGGGATGGAAGAGGAGGAGAAGACGGCGGGGAGGGGAAATATGGAACGAATTGAAGTTGGCCACCGAAAGTGGATTGCGAGGAAAAACACTGAGCCATTTTTCCCGAACCGTAAAATGGGAAGGGAACGAGAAAAGGAAGAGAAGGAGGCAGGGTTTTTCCTTCGAAGAAAAACCCTGGAAAACCAATCCGGGAGTGTGGGGTGAGAGGGGGAGAGATTCGACGAGAGGGCACGAGAAGGCGGCCGTGCGGGTGGGTGGATGGTAAGGGAGGGAGGGAGGTCGGCTGAGAAAAGAAGAGAATTGAATCGAAAGGCTTTCGCACACAGCTTTCGGTCATCACCGGGAATCTTCACTTCGAATCGCTCGTTTTCTCTTATCGCCGGGCGCACGTGGTGTTGGTGGGGGAAGGGAGAAAGGAAATAAAACGGGGTCCAGGGAATCGAGGAGATGACGGGGAGGGAGTGCGAAGATGGAACGAGTCCGGGGGTGCCAGTGTGAGCGGCTCGCCGTCGGTGGGACGGGCGATGGGGGGGGAGGGAGGGGAAAAAGAGTCCCGCCCACCACCGCCCCGACCTCATCAGCGGGCTTGCGTCCGCAGCTGGCGGCGCTGCCGAGAGGGGCCTAAAACTAAGTGCACACCGTTCCATAACGAGCCGCGGCATCTAGCCGGAATGGAGCGCGGGGTGGGAGGAGGACTGAATGGGACATAAATTGAGCTCAAATCAATCGTCTCGAGCGAAGATGAAATCAGAGAATTGACGGAATCATACGCACTATGGCACAGTATACGCGTAAAACCGATACGACTGCGAAATTGACCATAGGCACCGAGTTCATCAGTTTGGTCACTAATATTGACGGAAGAGCTGAGACTTCAATACCGAAATTCAGGATATCACCTATCCTAACTATAAATCTACGACTGTGAATGCTTTTCCACCAAAAAAAACCTGGAGCTTCATCCACAGGAATCATGAGTCAGATGAACAAATTCACCATGTAGAATTACCTCTGCCAATTTGACGGTAAATATCATGGATGATAAGGTAGTGCTGCGCTGCCTAATTGGGCTGTGAGTTAAGAACTTTTTCTACTGCGTTGATCGCTTTCAAATCGCGAGCCAAACACATTCAAGAGAGGAAACAAAATTACATTTTCCTTCTTTCTCCTTAAAAAGTAATTGCTCAAGTCCGAGCAGTCAATATACACTAAATTTGGCTAAAACATAAGGTAAAAAGTAAGTAAAAATAAAAAAAAACCCTTTACACTCTTAGCATACAACATAAAAAATCAAGAAGAAATCATTGATTACCAAACAGTTCACATAAAAGATTCTCAGTCGCACATGCCACAGGATACTTAATGCATATTGGTGGAATATCGAGCGACCGGAATTAATTTCGTGCATTGGAATTTAAAATTCCTCCTTTTAATTGAAATGGTATTAGGTCCATTGAAACAATTATTCTTCTAATTTAATTTTCAATAAACAGATTCCCACCACGTAATTCAGCTTCTATTGATAGAGACGTGCAATGCGCGGTAACAATCTTTAGCACACTGTAGTCGAAGCAAAAACAAAAATCTTTCTGCAAATTCATCTTTTAAGGACATACATGACGCATATGTCTATTATCCAGTTACATATATAGAAAACAATAATTAACCAAATAATATTTCTATATCACTAAAGAATAAGGTGTTTACTCGAGTCACTCTGTTGATGATAAAACACGCACAAAAGCAATTGCAACTTGAGCATAGAATTCAGTAAAAGTTTTACAAGTGTCACTTATTTCATCAAACTAATAGAAGAGCATTTAAAAGTCAACCTTCATATAAATTCCTGTAAATAGCCGTATAACATTTGATACTTTGCCAGAAAATTAAGAGAGATACGCCTGAAAAACTGGCAGGTGGTAATTAAAATGCCTTTTGGTATTTTTACAGCCTTAATTGGCAAAACATTCAGATATAAAAGTGAAAGCCGTACCTTAAAGACAGCTGAACAATGAGGCTATTTAATTATTCATTAATGCATTCAGTTGAAGGTATAACAATGCCTCTCGAAATACCCCGTGGGATTCGGAGAAATTGGAAAAAATTCTGAGCTCTGACTGATAAAACACACACATCGCTAAGTTAAACGGAGAGTGCTTGAGAGACGTAACAACGTATAAATATTCAATTTTATTTGACTGATCACAATGGTATCGCCGAATATAATCATGGAAATTTTAACTCACAAGAATGAACGGAAGGTAACCAAAAGCTCTGTTTGAAGGAAAAATTCCTCCTCTTGAAACGTGATGGAAAACTTTAGAGATTATTAGAAGTAAACATTGAATACTGTGACTAATCAGTTAAGTACAATTCAAACGTTCCACACGAATTTGGTGGTGCAGATAAATTCTTAGACGCACACACGTAATTTTTGGGGAATATTCCTGACAAAAAGGGTGACTTCACCATATTTTTCATTCCCCACTTCATGCGCAGGCGTGGCTCCCCGAAAACTCACCCCTGAATCCACAAAGTAATCATTATAAAGCAACGAGCACTGAGAGGAAAAAACCACACCACCATACCTCTCACGCCATATATAAGTAAATTACAACGCCTCCCCAACACAGTCATCAAACGAATGAAAATGAAAGAAAAAGGTGAGGAATGGTGAAGCAAGCAGCCTTTACAACGAGGCGGGGGGAGGGGTGGTACGGTGAGAAGAAAAATGGCGGAGGGGACTTCGAATGGAAATAATGAGGGGAGGAAGATTAAAATGCAGGCGACCCCGGAGAAAGGGAGAGATGGAGCGAAAAGGGATAACAATGGAACCCCGACCGAAGATGCGGGGGAGGGGGAGGCACAATTGGCGGTGGAGTCAGGGTGGGGAGCGGAGGATTGGAAGAATGGATGACGTCATTGGCACAGCTGCCAACGTGCCCCACCCGCCTCCATCCACGCCATCAACCGAATCTCCGAACTCTCGCCATTTGGACGAAGGGCCGTATCCACCCGTATGCCCGCTCACACTATCAAAGAGTTCTCCCAAGCTGATGACTCGTATGTTAGTAGGTAGTACGCCGCATGCTTGCAGGTGTGCAGGTTTAAGAAGGATAAGCCTCCGTTGAATGATCATTTTGCACATGTTAGAACCCATAATTTCAAAAATTTTAATGAATTAATATACCAACAAGGTAATTACACATTTTTATAAGCAACGTTAATAAATTAGCTCCAAATGCAATTTATGAGCAACTATAATTTGGAATGACTAACCATTTTGTTTCATCAATGATGGGTATAGAAGCGTCGATGTCCCTTTTACGTCCCGTGGGTCAAACAAGCACAGTATGCCCTATTCTAGAAATGACTTGGATTTTGCAAAACTACACGGCATTCTCGGAATTCCCCATGGGAGTAGTGACCGTCCCAGAAATTAGTCACACTCCGCATAAGTCTCACGGCGAGAGGATAGTCGCATTCGTAACAGTCAGGTGGCATTAGCTACTGCGAGAAGACGAAAAATAATAGGAAAGGGTGCAGTGTCCATTACTAAAGCGAGAAGATAGGCTGACGGTAACAATACCATTATGCCATATCCGCAACATGCCATATGCCACAACAATACCATAACCGCGATGGAGTAGCCATCGCTTGGGATGGCTATCGACTCCTTCTTCGTTTCGTACGAAAGGGATTCGTGAAAATAACGTTAAAGCAGAAGGTGTATTTTAAAAATGAAGACGAACTTGTACAGGAATTACAGAAGAAGGGTACTCGAATGCGTCTTAAGAGGCCTCCGCCAATATGGCCATTCAGTGTAGCAATAATTCATGCCTGTTGCGATATTATAGGTGGCCACCACAAAGCTTACTGTATTGTAGAAGAAATCTCTATGTGATATGATAATGTTGATATGATTTGATAATCTATATGATAATCTCTAACTGATTGAAGGAAAAACATATATTTAAAATTATGAATCTTAAACAAAGGTATGATGTATACTATTTTCAGCAGGACGTTGAACATATTTTGCTAGAGGCAAACTATTATAGTACAAACGATCACAGGCATAAAATTAAGGAAATAGACTGCAAAACCGATAGATTTATAATGCGACACGTATAATAATCAAATGTATTCTACCGCTAAAGGTAGGTTTTGTGGAATGTCAGAGAATTTTTTCCCGGTTTACTACACATTCAGGGGCCTATTTCCGTCTAGTATATCTTTTTTGCCTCAGCATACGATCTACTCTTCTTCACTCCGTCCATGAAACCTATTCTTTCTTCCGCTTCCCCGCTTGCTCAACATCCCTCTATCACACTCTTCAGCAACCCATCTCTTCATCCTCCTCCTTTTATTTAGCTTTTTCAATATAGCCTCAAAATTCATCATTACTAAATTTTGATCTGGGTCTGCAACAGCCCCCGGATATCTCCGCGAGTACTTCATACTGTTCCTAAATCTTTGTCTAACCATGATATAGTCAAATTGATATCTCCCAGTGTCTCCCAGCATTTTTCATGTTCACCTCCTCTTGCGATGGTGTTTAAACCAAGTGTTTGTAACTACTAATTTATTTCTCCAACAAAATTCAACTGCCTACTCTCCGCGATCATGCCTCGTTCCTAATCCAAACCCTCTCACTTCATACCCATCTCTCCCTCCACCCTCTACTGCGTTCCAGTCGCCCATAACTATTAGATTTTTCTTGCCCGGGACTTCTCTGATTATTTCCTCAATCTGTTCATACACCCCATCCGCCTCTTCCTCCCTATGATTGCTTGTGGGCATGTACACCTAGACCAATACAAAATTTATAGGTCGTGCTTTTATTTCTACCACTAGTATTCTGTCGCTCAGTTGTTCAATATTTACTATCATCCACCCCAATTTTGCGTTCAATACTACGGCTACCCCACGTTGACTCTCAACCCCGTCACTATAGATTACCCTGTAACTATCACTCCAGTTGTCCCCGCTGTCCTTCCATCTCACCTCGCACAACCCCAAGGCATCCATTTTCCCTTTACCCATTTCCCGATTAATATTTTCCAGCTTCCGTGCCCTAATCATTGTCCTAACGTTCCAAGTTCCAATTTTCATCGGTACTATCCTTCTCTTCTTCCTTTCTCCTTATCTTCCTTGGTCCTCGTATCTGTGATGACTGTGTTGTGCAAGGATTTCGTTTGATGACGACTTAGGGGGCTTTGCCTCCCCCGATGCCGAGCCCGACACCCGGGGCCCACACATTGGGCGGCGTCCCGTAGTTGCCAGAATTAAATTCTCTTTGAGAGACGTTCATATTTCTGGGTAGTATAATAGTCCAGAGGAGACTCCCACCCCCACTTCCCAGCAGTGTGTTTCACGAGAAATTATCACGGAACTACCTTTCGGCTGGCTCCTACCCTTCGACCAATCATGGGTGGCCCTACCGGGAGTAATATAAATTGCTCCCGCCAGTCCAGCTCTAGGGGTCATAGGAACGCGCAAGCCCTTCCACCACGTCAAGTTTGTAGTCCGCGGAAAGGCCCACGTATAATTACAGACCATAATAGTTACGATAGACCAGTCTATGAAACTTTGACCCTCAAAAGGTAGAATAGGTTTTTTTACTTGTACTTAGTATATTACCATCACTACTAACAGCTCACCCTGCATGAAATTTGCGGCTTGATTTAGCTTTCAGCATGATTTAGTGTTTTCTAAGACTGTTTATCAATCGCAGAAATAAAACTAACCACTAGTTGTACATTAATTCGTGTTGTATGGTAGCATTTTAGTCTGAATGAATCCAGTCTGAAAAGAATGAATTTCTGATCTGACCGTGCATTATAGTCCCAACTGCTTTTGGCCGGGGAAAGGTGCGTGGTTTTAAGTGTGGAATCACCCAGTACCACACACCATATTGGTGGCATAGCACGGTATTTCGTAGAAGTAGATATGAGCACTATAGCTTCTTCACGACAGTTAGCATTTATTGGGATGAATGGAAGTCGGAATCAAAATGGCAAAAATATTGTTTAAATGAAGACGGGCAAACAGAGAGAGAAGCGTCTGAGGACGGAGAGACGGACGCTCTACCGTAAGTGTAAGTGATTAAAAGTAATGCACTGGAGATTATATTTTGTTCTACACGTGTGCCATTCCTTAACTATCAACTACATTTTATCATCTCCTTCATGATGATAGGAAAATAGGGACTCGAAAGAACACAAGTAGGCACCCAAATTGGTTAACATTTATTAAACATTATTACTACTTAAGAGGATTATGAAAGGTTAAAGAATGAAATACATCGCAAGCTCACAAGTGGATTGAATGACCATTGCCAGACACACAAAACAAAGTAAGAAAGCACAGTAATAAGATATTTTAAGATTGAGTGCCTGTATGAATGACATCCATAGACAGAGATAGAAGACACACAGCAGCGAATGCCTGGTGTCATCGATGAGTAAATCCTAAGAAGAGTAGGGAAAATTTTGAATGAAAACTCTCTGAATTAGACGATACAAATGTATTAGACATGGGCATAACAGCCCTAGAGAACACTTTAACAGGAAATAATATATATTGAATGAATTATCAAGGGACACCGAGAATGAGAAACAATGCGTAAATGACAAGAATGCAGAAATAAGCATTCGCGAGGAAATAAGGAGTAAAGATAGCTTGAGAATAAAATGGAACAGACAGCTGCAGTATACCATTCTTTTGGCCGAGGACTGCTGATGACGACTGGTCGACCACCGCCCAACACTAGGAGTGTGAACTGGAAATTACCATATCACGCGCCCGCTGTTCCCCCTCAACTGTTCGCGCGGGACCAACAAAGTGCCGCCCCTCATTTCCTTCCCACACCTCCCGGGTGGCCCAACCCCACGCCACCTCCACCTTCCGTGGTAGCCTCAAAGCCCGCTCTCGGTCCCTAATGCGTCAGCTGTTAATGGACGGATGCCCCCACACGGACAGTGGGGATTACCCGTACCGCCCGCTCGCGACCTGTGCGACTCAAAATCAGCCACGGGCGACCTCAAAGCAATGAACGGAGCATTACCACGAGCGTCGGGCCTCCGTGTGAGGAGAGAGGGGGAAAATGTTTCCATTGTTAACGGCGGTGTGCGGAGAAAGCACGGCTTAGCCCCGGATTGGTACATATATTAACAACATCCGGTAGGATGCTGATCGAGGGTACGGAGCAGAAGTTTCTAAGGGCTGGAATTCTGATAATCCTGCAAAATTATGTTCATTCACTCCCTAAGAGAGAAGACCTCTTCCTTCAAAGTCCTGTCTTCATGGTTAATGCAACCATATCCATAAATATTTCTAACTTTATATCCGCCTGCATACGCGTTCTAAAACATTGAATCGCAAATTCTTCAGAAGTACCTTAATATATATATATATATAAATGCGAGAGTCTTTATAAAAAAATATAATTAAAAAACTTTGAGATGATTTTCATTAACATACGGCAATAATATATCCTTATGAAGCCTGATTTTTTCAAATGAACAATCTTTGAAATCTGTTGTACACCATCTTATACTCTTCATACAAACATAATTTTTCGCAAGAATATGATAAATACTTCAATGCACTGCAGGAAACTTCCACTCGTGGGGTAAAGCAGAAATTTTGAAAAATAAAATAATAATATAACATGAGAAATATAATAATATTCCTTCCGTTTTATTGAAACCAAGATTTGAGTGATGAGGATATCTTTGTATAACGGGTATCCGCTAGATAAAAACATTAATTTCAGAAAGATTCCTCAGATAAAGACAACACAGCAAGAAAAAGATGATAATATTGCATTCGGAATGGATATTAATTTTTAAGGGCCTGCACGAAGTTATTACCCATTTCACACTGCTCGAGATAAAAATGAAAACTTCCAAGATGAAGCAGATTTAAATGATCAAAATATTTCCCACATTGTTTCCTGCGAATGGCTATTAAACTGAATTCATACATACTTCCTTTCACTCTTTTATATTATGACCAAGAAAATTTTACACGCTCCCAATAAATTTTCTATCAAAGTTAATACGAGGTACAACCACGAGCAAATACAATCATCAAAACTGAAAACATTTATGGAGGAAAGAAAACAACTGAATTTTATGGTGGACACGCATGCGCGTGAATTCCCTCACTCGATCCAGAATAAAGCTCAGATAATATGTAACTCATATTTGACAAGGAATTGGGTAATTTACTGACGTAAGATCCAAACCCTTCCAAGAAAAAAGCATCTCCAAGACAACGATGAGGCATTAAGGCCCAACAAAACGAATGAAACCAATACATCAAGCTATAAATACCCTGACATAATGCCACTGCATTAAATAGAAAAGCGGACTCGACCGCCATGGAGCGAGATGAGAGTAGGGGATAGAGAGTGGGAGTAAATACCAGCAAAAAAAAGAGACAAGATCCCCCCCTTTAAGAAGTATAACATTCGGAAAGTAAAACGACATCCGGTCCGTTACACCCATTCATTTTTTCCTTCCTCTTCTGTCTTACGCTCGCTCCCAAAATTATATCCTTTCCATCCACATATCCCAATGGTGTTCGTTAAGTGGACGGAGGACCTTTTAAGTATTATAAGGGGACGGTCGGCTAGCGAAGGGAGGGAGGAGGCATCAGCAAGTAGAGCTCTTCAATCGGATGAAGTGGGATAGAGTACTGTCGTGCAAGAGAGAGAGAGAGAGAGAGACAGGCTGCTGCTGGTACCACCACTACTACAACAGGGGTTTACGAAGAAGCGAGAGAAGAGGTACGGAGCGAGGAGGAGGAAGAGAATCGACGGAAGAAGGGAAACGAGAGAAGGAGAGACGCTGGGATGGAGAGAGGAGGTCCCGGCCGGTTCAGAGAGACATTAAGGACATAAATGGAACAAGGAAGGCGAAAGGGACAGGAAGGGGGTGTAGTGGTGGGGGGGGGATAAGGAGGGGAAGATTTGGAGACAGGAAGGAAAGGAGTCGGTGTTGGGACGGAGGGAGGAAAGGACAGATCGAGACGGGGTAGCACAGCAGAGGGAATGGCACACGGAAGGGGTAGAGGTACAGAGAGGAGGACAAATTTTCTTTCCCTCCGAGGCCCTCTGAAGACAGTGAGTATCGCACAGAGAGAGGAAACTACCCCTTGTCGAGGGCACAAAGGAGGAGAGGTGGGAGATAGAAGGGCGGGTCCGAGGTCAACATAAGGGAATAAAGTGTAATACACTAAAATTATAGAGGATTCCACGGAGATTCCAGTCAACTCAAATAAGCCAACGCTTACAATGGTGATAATAGCCGAATTATTTTAATAACTAAGTTCCATTTACAAATGTTTACATCTTCACCGTTTCACGGCTATACTTGGAAGTCTCGTTAGGGAATTTGCGCTAATGACGTAAACTAGAGAGAGTTTTGCATAAAGTTTATGAGGTCGGTTAAAAAACTTAATGTCAAAAGTTTGATCACAACATACTGAGAAGACCTTGAAAACAGACGACGGTACCTATTGGTCTAAATTCGCATCAAAATAAATATATTAAGCTGGTTTTCCTTGCCGGCAATTTTATTATTTTAGCAAAATAGAAGCTGATGTAAGTGAAAGAGAGAAAAAGGTAACTTTCTTCTGATATTTAATTATTGAGGGAAAAAAGCACAGCTAGTTTCAACGCATAGGTGTCATTAGGAGTGAGTAGTTTTACTCCCGCATAATTCCGCAACTCAAAAATTACAATTTCAACAAAAATCAAAATGTTTTCGCATCTAACTTCGATGAAAAAATGGAGGTCTTTCAGTAGGGAAGGCTCCCTGTAACTGAGATGGAAAGCTGGCGACCGTGGTTGACGACGAGAGGGGAGGATTGTTGCGTATTTGCGGTGCGTGGTGGTGGAGCGGTGGTGCGGAAAATAGAATGGCACCAAAACAATGACAAGGCGAAAGGGGATTGAAAGGCTTGTGTGGGAGGAGAAGGGTTGAAAGAACAGGGGTCCGACTTGAAAAGGTCCATTGGGAACAAACAGGAGTAGGGTGCTGGGCTCTTCAAGTATTACGTACGATGCTCATGGGAGGGAGGCAGTGGAGTGTTGTTAAAATCACATAGTCTTCCATGGGTGGGAGGGGTGTATGCAAGAATTTTACGTAAGATAGTAGTATCTTACGAAATAACATCCAATCTATCATAATTAACCTCTTATAAATATGACGGAACAATAAATAGTTGGAGAGGAAAATTAAGACGTAAATAGTTATTTCAGGGGGTAATGCACAAGAGAATATTGGATAAGAGAAGAACATAGAGACCTACACGGAATAAAGGTATTTATGGCAAGTTAATATATGACATGTGAGCTGTTTGAAGAACGACTCCAGAACTGTTATAGGGTCTAACATTATTGGTGGAGTAATTAAATGACAAAATATCGAGTCGAATGTTTAACCATTACTTCTTCGGATTTTGAAAACAATCGAAAAAGTGATCTAAAACAGGAATTCTTAAAAATACGACATCCTACGATTAAGAGAGAAGAGAAAGGTTTCATTACATCTTACATTGTCTTACGTAGAATGGAGCCAGGTTAAAAAAGTGGCTGAAGTCGTCTTACCTAATTAGTAGTACTGAAACTATTAATACTGAAAGATAAAATTGTACAGTCTTAGCATAGTTTTTTGACTAGATCGGTCAGAACGTAGAAGATTTTAACTACGCTAAAAGGGATTTCCGAGGCTTTCACCAAGTTTATTCGATGGCTGGATTCGCGTGTGCTGTCATCCGTTATATTATATTAACGAAAATCAATAGATGCGGATATGATACCTCGTAATATTGCCAATAGCTTTCCAACAATACTGAACTCTATTATAATTAATACGAAAAAGTTTAATCAAGCGATGCTTGAAACCATCAACATTTTATTGCATTTATGATACCATCTTTGGCACTACACCTTGGAATTGTTCCAAGTAAAAACAAAAATACTAAAACTTGGTCACTCGGCAATGATAAATTAAATACGATCATTTTTGCATATCATATCTAATTTATCAAATATTATCTCTCGCAGATATTATTTGGCAATACATTTACCAGAATATTTAACACTGTTCCGAAATATCTTACATTTAATTTTAAAAACTTGAACTTCCACCGAATAGGTTTTAGACAAATAGGGAGATAACGCTGGTGACTGCGGTTTTCTGAAGGAAATTAGAGAAGGGAGAATAATCGTGGGCTTGTTGTACGCACTCATACATCGGTGATGGTGGGTCCTGGCGGGGGAGGAGAATCGCAGAAGGCAGCAATTCAACAACACGACGAAGGGGGTTGAAAGATGGAAGGGGCCCCACTCGAAAAGTCCCGTCGGGCAGGGCCAAAGGAGGCGGAAATGTAGAGAGGGCAACGAGAGAGCGATGAGAAGGAGGCTCGCCGCTGTGCGGAAGAAATATCGCTGGAGATCGGGAGGCGATCTGCGGGGAGGAGGAACCGTGTACGAGGAGGAGCCGAACTCCGAAGGGGACGAAGACGCGACGCGGAAGAGGGAAAAGTGGTAATACGGATATTGCCGCGGGGTGTCGGGGGGCGAGGGGAAGGAGGGTCGGTGGAGGAAGGAAGGGCGGGGCGAGGAGGGTCGCAGGGGAAACAAATCACGGGCGAGTGACAAAGAACCAAGAAGTCGAAGGCCCCCGGGGATGACGCAGGCAGCACTCGGGGAGGATTCTGAGCGCCGTCGAGCGCCGGAGGTTCCCCGGCGCTCGACGCGGCCGGGGAACTTCCGGCGAGGAATTGTGCCATCCGCTAACGATGACAATACAAAATCAAGGGATGGAACCGAAATCCAGCGCACAGTGTGTGGGATGAAGCGATTCATTTTCTATTTATTTCTAACTTTTTTTGCTCACTCAACATGAAAATACAATCACATGGTGAACTTGGAACAATAACGATTAAAACGAACACATACTAATAAGGCAACTACGCTTTATCTAAAAACATATTAGAGAAATTCAATTATCAGAGACAAAAAACACAGGAGACGGAAAAAATAGAATGTATTATTTACGTTTTGTCATTATCGAGTAAAATTTTTAACAATTTTAGCGTTTCTACGAAAAAATACTGCCTAGGAAAAAAACCAAGCGCATACAAATGATGCGACAGTATCAATGGACAGGAATTGTTCATGATTTGAGGGGCGCTCGATCACATACCTTGATGGGAAGTCTACACAGTTTGAAAATTTATTTTATCATAAACGTCATTACCTAATGTATTTACCGAGGCACACAATTTTAAAACCGTCGAATGAACATAAATTATTCCGGTTAAGCTCGGAATAATTTACGATGGGATTAAAAGAAAATACAAAAATACGCATCATTCCCTATTGAGTGATAAAATAATTCCATATCCTTTGGACTAAGCCAAAAAATTTTCCATCACTTGATTCTCATGATAATAAGTCCTCCACATAAATAAAGGAAATCGGTAAAAAACATTTAAATAGTATTAGTCATCATAACAAAACATAAATATGATCGATACGATTGGCAGAAATAAGTAGCTTTCCCAGTTACACCAAGGCTAATGTAAGTAAACTTTTGGCTATATCTAGTTCTAACCGAAAATAATGCCTCATATCAGCGGTGATAATTGACAAATTATATAAAATATACTGTTTTTGTAAAAAAAAGCGTCTCAGATGAAATAAAATTGCAATTCCTTGGAATGAAATGAGAAATTTTCTCGAGGGTTACCATTCGAACATTAAAACTTTTGTGAAATATGTGGCGAGTGGTTCGAATATATAATGCAAAAGGAAAGAAAAAATTGTGGTTCATAGTAACATTACTGGAGAAAAAAGACTTCGAAAAATAACCACGAACTCTTCAAACAGCAATAATCCAAGTAGATACTCCTAAACATTAATATCTCCATATATTATTAATTACGCCTCTACTCAAGACTCAAACCAAATGATACATGGAGAAAATGAGACAGTAGGTTGTCAGTCAAATAATGAATACATGTTGAACTATGTAAGGTAATGAATTGCCGACGGCCTGCTAATATTTCGCCGCGGACTAATCTTTTTGCAAGAAAATATCCCCATTCTCCTTTCGGCCAACCGTCCGACGATGATATATTCACGCAGGGCACAACACAAGGTAGCAAAGTAGCAATATACTTTCCACGTCTTGCAAAATCCCAACGAGCAGCAATTTATTCTCAAAAAGTAGGCCATCCTTCCTCTTCTCCCTCCGCTCTACCCATCCCCCCGCAGTGACCTGAGGTGTAATGAGGAAAAAATAATGGAAAAGGTATCAGATTTTCAGCGGCAGATAAAGAGGCAAGAGCGAGAAAACAGTTGAGGCAGGAGAGGAAAGAGCTGGAGGCTGAAGATTTCCAGGGCGACGAACGAAGATGAGGAGCGGAATACGAAGATAATGAAAAATTACGAAACACCACGAGGTAGGCGAAACGAGGAGTGTCCCTAAGAAGGAATAATGGCGGGAGGAGAAAAATGAAAAAATTCAAGGGCATGATACGATATCTCGCGCTTGGGAATAAGACAAATCCCTCTTTTGAAGGAAGTGATGGTGTAATTTCCTTCAAACGAGAGATCCGGAATTACAGCTATAAATTATATTACAAATCTATGACAAATAACATGAATACATCATATTGAAGGAAGAAATATACATATAAACATCAAGAACCTGCCATACCTGATGTTTGTTGGCAGTTTCGTCGCTGACATTTACATGTGGCCAAAAGTATATTGGTAGAAAATATTTAAGAACTTAAGTTTTAAATAAACAGTTCGGGTCAATATTAAACGACAATAATTTAAAATACGCTTAATAGACATCATCGACAAGCGAAATTACGAATATAGCTTGGCATAGCTTTCATCTTTCATTTAATCGAACTTTGAGTTCAACTATTCGTCAACCGCATCACCTACAGGCTCGATACTGAACTGATGCAGGAGAAATTTAGAAAATAAAACCACAAGGGGTAAGGGTATTTAGGATGAAAAGCGGTGCATCATGAAAGCGCATCGGATAGAGGGACAATAAACGCACCCAAAAAATGGCAATGGCTTCTGGCTCCATTTTATGAGAACTCGTTTTAGCAAAGGAAATATCATTGAGGGTGAAAATGGAATCATTACATTACAATCGGTATCATCGAACAGCCGAAAGAATCAAGAACATGTATACTCAAGTAATGTCACAACTTATTTATTTATGTTTCAATAGTCTAAATATATGGTAATTGTTAACTTCCGACTTCAACTTGCTTGTATAATGGAGTCAAATGTCCTGAATTCATGGTAGTAAGTTAAAGATTTTATTAGATAAATTTGGACATAAGGTAATCAAGAAAAAATTTATAATTGCCAATTTAAAAAACAATAGGAAAAATGTAGTATATATTTTTCTCGAAAGTCAAAAGAAATTTAGTAATTTTCTTCCTAAACTTACCCTATGTTTCCTAAGTTACTTCCTACATTTGTAAAGACGGTTTGATAGTGAACGATGCCAACCACACCAAAATATATTTTAGGTCAAGTCAAAAGATTTGCGGATAATACGAGAAAATGAAAAAGAAAACTTATTGCGCATAGAAAGAGGTTTCACCCATTGAGGTAGAGAGGGGAGAGCTATGAGCTAAACGATGTCGTACACGAGGAGATAGGAAGTTCCAAAGGTGGGACGCTCAGGAAAGGGCTAAGGGGATACACAGGCCTTGCGCACAACTGGACGCGTAGTGAACCGAGGAAAGGACGATTGTAAGGGCTGGAAAGAGCAGCTCTTCCCCTTTCCGTCACCACACACATCAGTCGCAGCATCCTCTCGAACCCAAAGGTTTCAAAGTGCGCACCAACCAAGCAGAATGGATGGGCCGAAGCACGCTACGGGGGAGCTGAAAGATTCGTGAAATCGCATTTCGCAACGTACCTACGACGAAAAAAAAAGAAGATGCGGGAGTTTTTCTTTCCATCGAACTTGGCCGGATATCAGAAGAAAACCTAAAATGGGAAAGACTATCCATTTCGCCCTCGATTCACGAGGTATAGGACGTCTCAATCTTTGTCTCTCTAGCTAGGAATATAGAAAGTGTCCAGAAAGGAACTACCATATCATGGTGAATAGTAACATTAATTTTGATATATTTGGGGCACTAAAAATCTCAATCATGCACAAACAGAATTGAACTGCGTGCGAAAAATACCACTAAAAGCCCGGAAATGCTCACCAAGATCTGATTGTAAAGGATATAGAAAAAATGTTGGTCGAAATGATTCTAGCAAGCTATCTCCAACCGCGCGAAGCTAGAAATTCCTTAAATTTTTACACTTCAACAATTCGATGTCACTAACAATCAGCAGAACATTATCATAAGAAAATAATCCAAGTGTCAACGACTTTCGGAAGCAATTAAATGTATCATATTACATAAAATACTATTTATTAATTGGCCTACTAGTAGTCGTTCACTAGGTTCATCAGATACACTCATCAGGTTACTTGAAAATGCAACAAATCTTCAAATTCAGTCCAATTAGGCTAGTTATTATTTTAAAAATATGTTGAACGGCAGTAGAGAATTGATATTAAATGAAAGAGCCTCAAAGTGAAAGAGTGAACTCCAAATGAAGGAGATGAGTTCCGCACCAGTAGTTGTAAATGCAGAAAATACTCGGGCTAGTGATGAAAGGCCTATTTTGAAACTTCACGCTGCGAGAAAGACCTTGGCACACAGGAGCGTTCCTCAGTGGATGAGTAATTAATTCGGGGGGAAGAGCAGGGGGAGACAGCGGGGCGGAAGCTTGATTTCACTCGGGCAAAGAAGCTGATAGGGTGGGAGAAATCTTGAATGCACCGCGACCGAGTAACCCTGTGAAAGGCATTTCGATATTAACAATCACTCTGACACTCGGGCACCCTTGGGGAGTAGAGCGACGGTCCTGGAGCAAAGGAAAGCCAGCAACGGCATTGGCTGCCTCGTCAAATCAGAGCTTAATAATATTTTGATGCAGTTATGGAGGAGTAGGAGTAGAGAAACATCGTTGGATCTTCAAAGGCGACAGTAGAAGAAGTGATGCGTGAGATTTGAACCCGGTGGAGGTAAATAAGGCGGAAGTATAGTGTCTCTATCCAAATCTATGATAACCGTTTAAAAAACTCGTTTTTGTCCTTTTGTTTGAAATAAAAATATCAATTAAAATTCTTAAATTATCCCAAACATTTTGTTAACAGTTAAAGTATCCGGCGAGGAAAACTTAGAAAAACAGACTTTAATAAAAAGGTTTTTAACACATAACGCGTTTTCATCCACCCATTGAAAAACTGTAGACTCCAATGTACCGATGAAACAAGATTAAGCACTAAAAACATGTCGTAATATATTGGACTAAGATTATGTCTCTGAATATATAAAGCACCAAACTTGAGTGTATTTTCTTAAGCTTATTTTACGAACGCTTTTTCCGGAATATGTTCAGATCGCGATACGCGTGAGGGGTGGGGGGAAAGAATTCGAACTTTCCGGCTCTATTACCATTTCTTTCTTCACTATGTTCCACTTGTACAGCAATAATGATTTTTTTTAATTCGGCAGAGCATGCGTGGAAACGGAGCCTCATTTTTCATTCTAATCCATTCCATTTCTTTCGCCCACACTAGAAGCATATTCGTCAATCCTAATTTAGCCTTAACAGCAGGTAATATAACTCGTTTATGGTTTCGTTTGGTCAAGGTTTATCGTTAATGCACAATAATAATCGCCCATCTTGATATGACCCATGCTAATAGAAATATCTCATTTCTGCCATTCACTTTCCATAGTCATCCAAATTCTTCCATCCTTAGAGATTTACCCAATCCATTAGCGTTTTATCTTTACGTTTATCAATTATTTAACCGGTCCCAAATATTAATACTATTATGTAACATCTAATTAATGTGTAACAAAATCAATTTTCTTCCTTTATAGTGACATTCACCCACCAATCGTTGGAATGAGAAGAAGATTTTATTCGTTCTCTGACCCGCAAAGTCGGCCAGAGGTGAGTAGGACGTCCTAGGGTCGGGGGCGGGAACGGGCGATCGCTGATACGTGACTCCTGAAGCGGAGTAGAGTGAGCGGCGATGGAATGAGGATCATTTCAGCGGGAGTAAGAAGGGTGGATACGGGAGGATATGGGAGCGAGGGGTGACTGGCAAGGGGTGTATTGGATCGATGAGGAGGTGAAGAGGGGAGAGAGAGGCGCAAAGCGTTATGACAGGGCAGCTGAGGCGACGGATGACCTGGGTAGGGGTGAGTGCCAATATATTCCCCCTTGACACTTTAGAGAAGACTCCAACGCACTGATGGCGTAAAGGAGGACTGCAGTGAACCAATCTTAGGATTGGGTGACTAATAATGAAGCCAAATATAATTCGATGAAAACAAAATTAAGGACAAAACCATTATAGCATTTAACTATTACGAACCGTATTCGATGCATTTTCACGAAGAAAATACAAAAGGAGAAAGGTATCTCTCTTGTATTTTGTAGAGAGCAATCGATGATCTCGATAATCAAATAATGATTAATTAGTCGATTGCAACAGACAAAGTAGTCTATTGAGAGAAATCAATAAAACCAGCATGAGAAAATCAGCATTTTAGTTAAAAACCGATTTAAACGTCAAAGCGTGATTTTCCCGCGATATCATTAAGTAAACCCATATGATGGCACCTTATCGTTTACAATTGAAACAATGGATGAACATTTCTGAGTAATTTCATATTGTTTGTGCAATGACTTCGAATTCCTGCATTAAGTAAAGTAACACCATTTTCAAGAATAAGGTTATGGTTTTGAAACTTCCTTATATTTAACAGTGGGGATGACATTACGGAATTTCACACGAATATTATACATTCATTCAGTGATTTATAGGTATCTGACGAACACCTATGCTAAAGCAATCCAAAAAAGATTAAATTTCGCGCTACTTGAGACTACTGCCAGAGCTTAGAAAACCAATGCGAAGTAGGAACAGCGATCGTATTTTCGCATTCAAAAGTAAAATAAATATAGTAAAGATAGTTCAATGATAAATGACTAATTACCACGCTATAGGACTCATTCAATCAACCCGAATCAACTAGAATTCATTTCAATCAATCAGAGGTCATTCGGATTTTCCAGCAAAATAAGCACAAATTAATGAAAAAAGGGGACAATATACACAAAAATAAACAAAAGAAGGGGACAAAACACAAAGGATTAGGATTATTATCTTTTCTGCAAAAAAATACATGCTGAATGGAAACAATTCAGGAAAAAACCATGAAACCGACCCCGCTAAACCCACCATAAAATAATCACTGCGAGGAAGGACATAAAAAAATATAATTCCTTGTATTGATAAGATGCAACACAAGAAGATGCATTATTAATGGCAAAAATTAGCCCACGAAGGGAAGAAACGACGAAGAAGAGGATTGAAGAATGGAATTGAAAATAAAAGAGAAGGAAATGAGAGAAAATGACATGAAAATCAAAATGCATAATCAGGAAACGCGGTAATAATTGAGGGGCACAAAAGTTTCCATAAAAATAGGGTAAATTGATATGTAACAAAGAGTAACGGATGAAAACCGCGCATAGAAATGAGCGTCTAGCGTCGTTTACGGCAAATCCCATTATGAATAGTATATGCATAAACTCATGTATGGCTTTATGACTCTCGATCAGTAGCGCATTAGTATTAGCAGACCCTTGAGCCAGGCATAATCGTAGCTGCTTAATATTTTGCGCAAGTAGACATGGAGTTAAAAAAAATGAATGGGTAAGAACCTAGGCAAAGGAAGCGTAAAATGTTCGAAACTCGAGGGATATAAAAAATGCAATAAAAATATAATGCCCAGATGATCTCATTAGCGATTCACATTAAAGTCTTTATCATTAAGGTCACGAAAACTGGTATTTTATCATTAAAAAAAAAGTGATTCTCGACTGGAGTCGTTAAATAGTGTCCAATGTGGTATTTACTACTAATTGAAATACTAAAAATTGAAACGCAGCGATACAATATTTTAATGGCAAATGCAACACAACATTTCACGATTTTAAATTCTATTCCAAACCTTACTTAACGATAATATGTCTATAATATGAAATTATATTCACACATCACAATACCAAAACAGTATAGATCAAAATAATCTCTACAAAACCAATAATTAGGACGCAGGCAAGACAACAAATGACAACTTAAAAAATAGATGTATTAGCGGACGAAAGGTCTTTGTACGGAATCGCGCAGCACTGAGACCGATCCTACGCGATCATGACCCATTGCTGACGATGGAGATAAGTTTAGCGTCATGATATTCGTTATCACATTGAACAATTTTCCAAGGGTTAAGTAGGGATCTGATTTACTAATTTTACGGACACTTTCAATAAAAAGGAAACATAGCTTTTACCACGCTTTAAACTCATCGTGGGTCATAATCGTCACAGAACACATTAATGCGACAACATACGCTCTCTATATTCAAAAAAGTCATATAAGGAGAAAACCACCCCCGAATTTGGACAAAATTGGTAATAAAAGCACATATTGTCTTTTTTACCGCTAAGGTAATCATGTCATGTAACCATAACATGTTGCAGCAACATGTTGAAATGCATGCATAAAATTCCACATTCGAACAGCAGAGAATAGTAATGACTCACCGCAAATGTAGCAAGGTAGCAATTGATTGAACGCAACAGTAACTCGAAGTTGAAATAGTATAATCAATACTTTCCAGTATTATTTACAGACATTTGGAAGAAAGGCAAGCATATTCATTGTATTCACGCCTATTCCCAAGTCATTTCATAGTACCATAATTCATTTCTATGAGGTTTAGCATTATAGAAAATAATATATTTTCTTACAACGCACTTCTTATTGATTTAAACCTCCATAGTTTAAATTTATAAGAGGGAAGGAACACGTAGTAAGTAAAGGACTTCTACCACACTCTTGGTAAATAATTTCTGAGTCTTCATTGGTCAAATCAGCGGGATAGAATATTTGCAGACACTTGAAAACATCCTACAAAATTTACACGCTGTGCATGAATAAAGCAAGCTTAAGGCGCCTAGGCTACCGCAGAAGAAATAACAGCGGAATTAAACGTTAGGTGATACAAAGAACGCGCATTCAAAATTTTGAGTAACTTTTTACGCAGTGATATTTTTTTATCGCCTAGGGTCATATCAAAATTTTGAAAGTAAGAGTATCACTCACATAAAACCCCCGAAAACGAGCCACGAAAGCTTTTATCCCAAAAGCAGAACGACCAACTAGCCATAATTATTTTATATATTTTACGGCCCGGACGAGTCACATAATTTTTCTAAGCCCATTCAGAAGGAAACAAATTAAACGTGTTTCGAAAGCTTGGGTCCTCACCTAAAAAATAATTTTGAAATGAGGGGATCCGTTATAATAAAGGCATCTGGGTCTTAATAAATTTAGCGTCAACAATTTGAACTCTCATTAGGTCGATAGTGAAACCGTCACTGAGCGTAAATGACGAAACATGGTTCAAATTAACAAGCTACGATCAAGTTACTTGACGGATAGTTTAATCACATATTATCTAGGCACCAAGTAATTCGCACAACCCTTTGGAAGTGCCTTATTAAAATGGCATGACGAATTTCACACTGGGTAAAGTTGAATTCGGATATAATAACAGCTTTTAGAGGGTATCAAAGATTAAAAATTTGTAGTAATATTTTTCGCCAAGGGTCATATATATTTAAAGAGTACCACTCAAATAAAATATCCGAAAATGAGCCACGAAAGCTTTAACCCGAAAAGCGGAATGGCAAGCATAAGCAAGTTTAACAGAGTTAATTGGAAAAAACAATGGAGGTACTCGGAAAAATAGGAATACATAGCCGAAATGGGATACTCATATGACACCTATACAGGAACAAGAGGGCACAGTTGAGGTTGGCTATCAGAGAATCAGGGTGGGCAGTTTTACATCGCAGAGTCAAGCAAGGGGTCGTGCGGGGTCAAGCCTTTGAAATTTATTCCGAGGAAACGGTAAGAGAGGCAAGGAAAGAGCTGAATAGCTACATATGGGAATCTGAGCAGAAGGCCAGCAGATGAAGTCGAAGATTGGTGAGGAACGTTAGAGGAGAGAATGCTGAGTAATGCGAGAAAATGAATAGGAGATAAGGAATAGGTTATAGATGAAGGGAAGAAGAAGGGTAAAACCTACTCCAGGATGAAAAAAGAAACTACGGCCCTTCGTACATGAAATCTAGATAATTACCCTCAATATCAATACAGTTCAACTCAACCTGCAGGTTATTTAAATACAATAATAATAAAAACCTATAATACAATAGGAATATATAATACAATAATAAGAAGTTTTTGATACGCAAAAGAGGCTCTTTGGGCTTTCGGTTACAGGATAACTAGCATGACAGGTGAACCCACCTTGAAGCAGGCCATGATAAAAGTAGCCATTCTCCAAATCAAATACCACCTTCCTCTACATTCGGACCTTAAGCTTTGTTAATGGTCATTGCATAACAGTAATTGACGGAAAATAGAAGGAGCTTGAAATAAAAGAGATAGAAAAAAGCGTTCAGTGGACTGCGAGGAATGAAGAATATTTCCCCTAATCAGTGGATTCCAAATGTTTGTCCCTTCTCTTCTGTATATTTCAATTAAGTTACTACTTTCCTGCTATGAATAACACTAGAATCACTTCAAACTTTAAGGGTCTGTCGATGAAAATATGTGATGGATGACATAAAACGACAGATTTCGACAGATCTCCAAGGGCGGAATCAAGTAATATTTACGGTAGGAGATGGGGTTTGGTGTGAGTTCTAGATTCACTTACTGACCTGCAGACTATATCTTCTTTCAACAATATGATCGTCGACTTGCACTGCTTAGTAAGTCAAAATGCTGGCCGTTGATTGCTCCTAAGGAACCCCGAGGAGACATCGCAATATTCACGATCACTCTTGCTCGAACCAACTTCGAACGGAGAATATCTTCACCTTCTCCTGGGCAGCCAGATGAACCTCACGCCAAAATATTCCGAAAAAAGAAACTTGCTGTCACAAGTTGTGACTATAAAGAACACGACAAAACACTATATGCTCCACTCTGAGGTCCTTCCAATGATTTTGCGTCAGAATACAGGCTTTGAGCGCCGAGGTAATGATGTCAGTAACGATTCTTGCCGTAGGATATCAGTTGTGGCTGACCGAAACATGCAGTAACTCGTCAGGGAGGGGAGAGCGCAAGAGAGGTTATAAAAGAATCGGCAATACATTTGAAAAGACGCGGAGAACACCAAAATAGAGTTTTTTCTGTCAACTATCTTAATTAGACCATAGTGTCGGATCATACTGCAAAATATAAACTTTCTCGCGCAAATAAATCTCATAATCTATGTAAAATCACTTGCTCAAGTTTCCAAAGATATATGCTATATTTAATAACCAAGAAACATTTCTCAAGTTGGAATTGAAAATGTAATTTTGAAGCATATATGTAAAGTTTTACCAAATCGATCGCATGAATTAAATGATTCATTTTTTCAGCGATCTTGAAAAGATACTTTCAGCCCCACGCCTCTACTGCAAGTAACTTAAAAAACAAAAAAAGACCTTTAACCAATTCAAATGCTTAATTTATGGGAGTCAAATATAGGGACCCGTTTCGGTGGCCCTGAGGCCTTATTATATGGCCTAAATCACTCTTCAGTATTATAGCTAGATTCATGAAAATTTTCACGTCAACAGGATCAGTAGTTTTCGATTAGCAGAGTAAAGAACACACAGACACCACTACATTTTACACAGTAGTATTGATAGATGGCTCAGTTTTTTACTAAGGAAACTTGCGCGAATATTAGTGGTTACTAGCAGGAAGTTGAGATGATTTGCACCATTAGGAATCGGTTGATTTGATGGAATGGAATACATCTTTTGGGGAACGGAAGGACGTAGGAATACCTGCCGGCTGCAAATTAAATTATTTTAGCGAAGGGTATCCAATAGCCCGTAGTTAAACGTCCATCCGACTGGCTTGGTTATGCGCCCGAACTGATTTACCCAGAGAACCAACGTATAAATCGGTATTTGACTAAAAGCCATCAGCGTCGGAGTTCAAATCCGGGCCTATGGAACTGAAAACCAGTATTCTAGCCCCCACACCTACCCCGTACCAATCAGAAAACCTCCCGCGAATATGGTTGACAAAACCTTAGAATCCACAAACACACGGTAAATTAAAAAATTCTGGAAAGGTTGCGGCTTGACTTTTGAAGAGGCTCTTCAGAATGACTTAACGCCCGAAGTGAGTAAGGGTTGGGGGGAGTGAGGGGGCGAACGATCGTGGCGAGGCGAGGAAGGGGAGAGGGGAAAAAGGTGACTTGGGTCGAAGGGAAGTAGGCAAAACAAGGGCGCTGTGGGCGCGCCATGTTTGTTCACCTGCTCGGTCAACAACTTTCCCATAAATCATACGCGCCCGCGACATGGAAATGTGTCGAATCGGTTGTTTCCGAAAACTTGAGAGTGAGCGCGGGAGAGAGCAAACACTTGATGAATCGGGCGCACGAAACCCTTATCGTGAAACGCCAACGGTGACTACGGGTTCATTCCCTCTTTGCGCGTCATTTGAGCAGCTGTTCATCGAGAGCGGATCGAGTACGGCAAGTGAGCGTTTATCGCGCTCAAGGGGAGAAAGCGCCCGCGTTGGAGAACGGGTGTCAGTGCGCAGGATGTAAGTGAGAGTTCAATGTTCGAGGAGGAATGACGTGATGCCCTTGGCTGAACAAAGAGTGCTGAAGGAGGAAACAATGGTTCCCAATGCTGGATAGGTCAGAGATCGAACAAAAATATGCAATCGTGCAGGACCGGGAGACCGATGCGACAGCGAAGCAGAGGGAACAAAATTATATATGACAGAGTAATAGATTAGGATAAAATATATTGGTAGTTTTGTTTCATCAAGGGAATTGATTCGGCTTCAAAGGACGCACATTTTTAAATATGACGATTTCTATTGTTAACGCAAAAGAAGTAAACATGGATTTTTGATTTTTCGCGCTCCTTGATGTCACTGCAACTAATCAAATGCACACATTAGATAAAACACGCTGATAATATATAATCAATGCATCAAAGGTTTTACATAGCAAATTATAACCTAAAAATGATCAGGGAAAATGTAGTCCAACATCATAATTCAAATTTAAATAACAAGCGCTCTCCTACACTATCAATAATTAATTACTATTATCCCATCAAAAATCACATTTCATCACACCTGAATAAGATACATTTTTCTCCTATTTAACCTCGAATAAGAGGTTTAAAAAGTATATTCATTTAGTGAAATCAAAAAATGTCATAGCACTTGTTTCAAAATCCTCCATCTTCCTCGAAATTTTCTGCTTCGCAGGTTTTTAATTCCGAAAAATCAAAGACTAGCAGAATATTATTTCAAGGCGTAATCATCAACTCGACTAAATTAATTACGAAACTAATTGAATTCCTGAAACTTCGAAAGTTATCATCCCGAGAAATAACTCGAGTGAACCCGCGTTTCGGGAAATACGCGAAAAATATCGGATTAAAATCCCCCCTTTCAAAAATTTCGCTCGATTCCTCAGAGAAAGCTTTAATAAATACGAGAATTAACGTCGACGTCGGGGAGAGATGTGGGTGAGGGAGGGCGCCTGGTAGGCATGAGAAAAACGAGATGGGAACTTGAAGAAAGAAGGTAAAAAAATACCAGGAAGGGTGCTAAGGAGATATGGACCGTGAAGGAAAAAAGGGAAGACGGGGTAATGCATAAAAAGGGATGTAGATATAAGGATATTTGAGGGAGGAAAGGAGCGTGGGTAAGGGGGATTTCCGGAAAAAGTGTATTAATATTAAAAAAAAAGAGTGTGGAATAGACGAGAACATCGAGGAGATGTGGGAGAAGAAATTAAACGTAGTTAAAAAAATGAAGTGGGCATATGAAATGAGTTTGGGAAACTCAGGAACGGAGATAATGTGAAAACGGGCGTAATGAAGATAGCTGGGAAAGTGAAAGAAGTGCGGTAGGGGAAAGGAGGGTACACAAGGTAAGGAAATGGCCTCATAAGAAAGAACAGAGAGAGAGAGGATGTGGACTTAGTTATCGTAGAAGGGGGAAAGCGATAAGAAAGAGAAACGCAAACGACCTTGGCGGGTAAAGTGCTCCCAGAACAAGTGTAATGTAAGTGAATTAAAGAAAACTCAGCTACAAGTTTAGGCTATGATGAAAATGAAAAGCATCAAAAATTTAAAAAGCTAGCAAAATCAAAGTATAGTCAGGATGAAATATGGGTCATTCCGAAGGGGTAAAAATTATATTTAGGAAAGCTATTAGAGCATCAAGATACGCTCTTTAAAGTAAAAGGTATGAAACGAAATGAGTTACAATGCATTCTCGAGAAAGTGACTATCACAGAAGTAAGAAAAAGTCACGACATAGTTATTTTCCTTCACTTCGCTCAAGGGAAACACACCATTCAAGCCCGGATTACCATTATAGAAGTTGGACAAACGAGTTGAGTAGTTTTACTAGCATATAAGATTAACTTTATGTAACTTTCAACAGCCGGAACCAACTTTCATACAAGATTTCAATCTTCACTCACGCAAACATTCTATCTCTCGCCAAACCATCCATTAAACTTATTCTCTTTTTCCCCTTCCCTACCTTCCAAACATTTTCTACAAATATCACGGCCTTCAGGACCCCCTCGCCATTACTATTTACGACGATTTTATTGGAAGTACTAAAAAACAGTTTCACGTTATAAATTTAACGACCAGAAAATGGCCAACAATACTCAATGCAACACAAAAGAAATACTAAAATTTTTAGACACGTTATTGTGTTACAGTCATGTCACATGAATTGCATTAAGGAAAATGGACTTGTTTTTATTGTCTGCAGAGAGCCCCAGCCATTAGGATATATGCTAGAATTTGAATGGCAAAATTTGTGATGGTAAACGATATAAATTATCTCATAGACGAGTGCGCCAACAATGGTACATCACATAATAGCAGAAAGGTGGTGATAACTTACCCCCTGCCACACACCCTTGAGGTGGCTTGAGGGTAATATGTACATGTAGATGAAAGAAATACCTCGACTTAAATATAGATATTTTTTCAGGCACTGTGGCATGAAGCACTACCATGTGGGCTAATTAAACTAAGAGATTAAATCAGTAAAGAGCAGGTAAGCTTACTTATGGCCCTGTTATCATATGCTACTGCACAAATAGCACGATAAAAGAATACTGGAAAACATACCTATCTCTAAGCAGGTTTATGGCCCTTTCCACGCTGACTTTGTTTCATGGTATCTCAAATACTCCACTCAATGAGGGACTGGGATTCTTCCATCAGAAAGAAGGCTGGTTAATCTTATTTCAAGGCTTTTATACCCGAACCATTATGAAATCAGTCGAGAATGCGTTCTTTTCAATGATTGGATTCCTATTACTCACACGCCCTAGGTTATTTTTATTCATAGATAATAGGTTAGGTAATATTTTCTTACTTACCCTTATCGCTGTCCCAGCATTCAAAGTTCCCAATTTTACCGCTTCTTTTCCTTTTTGGTAATCATCTTCATATTTCTTGGTATTCTTCTTTATAGTAGTCTGGGTACCTGATATTTGCGTCGCTGCTCAAGCTACCGGAAACGACACCTGTCCTTGTCGAGTTCCATAGTCCCGTAGTCAGAATGTAATTCTCCGTGATTGAGTTTTACGTTCAGGGACATTGATAGTTTTCCATTACCATTCTCAACGGTATTGTTCATTCTAAAACATCACCCGAACATTTTTTGTCCGGCTCCATTGCTATTTAACCTATGTGGCATAAGTGACCCTATCGAGAGCAATTACTATTGCTCTTAGCAGGCCAGCTCCAGCGATTTTTTGAACACGCATGCGTCACGGTTGAGATCCAAAAAAAGGTTTTTACGACATCTGACTGGCAAACAAAAATTAAGCAGCCGTTTCTCCGGCGGCGAAAATGAAGAGCATGTTACGCACGATTTATTCCCCTCTCATTTGGTTACAATGAATCAAATCTTATTTCAGGAATTTAGTAATGTAGACTGCATTTTGTAATATTCACTTTCGAATCCGCAGACATCAGGCAAAATCACACCTACTCTTAACTTAATCTATTTTCCTTGCACTCTAATTCTTCATCCAAGTGGGTACTTAACATGGCGCTCTAAATTAATTCCTTTCCTTTCCAGACTTTCTTACTCTCTGGCTTACGGTAACTGGTATTTTAATGAAGAAAAATAAGAACCAAAGCATGAAGTAAATAAAGATATTACTCGTGCTTGAAAGACTAGCGACAATTGAGGGGACATAATTTCCCTATCAAGAACGACTCCAAGGTGGAGGCGTTATCATCTTGAAGGACAACTCGAAGGACGACGCGAATGAGCGGAGCAGTGGAGACGGGGGCCGAAGATAACGAGAACGATTCTGACGTGAGGAAGACGGCTGAGGCGAAAGGTAATTTACAAGAAAGAAGGAAGATAAGTGAATGAAGGGCGAAGGTCAGAGATGAAGGTGAGGGATGGAGAAGGGGGAGGGGCTATCCCCTAAGGGATGGGAGGCTGGGGAGGTGGTGGGGTGGGAGAGGGAAGGGGAGGAAAAGAATAGGAGAGCGGGACGGAAAAGAGAAGAGGGAAAATGAAGTGATGGGCGGAATTAGGTCGTGCGGAAGCCAGGGGAATCGGGTGGAGTTGGGCGAAAAGAAATGGGGGGGGGGAAGTTAAGAAGAAACTCATTGGGACGAAAGACAGAGGTGGGCGGGAGAGTGGTGGGAGGGACCCGGAAAAGGGGGCGGGGGGTGTCCAATGGAGGACCACGGAGAGGCAGGAGAAGGAAGAGCATGGCGCTTATGAAAAGTTAGCAATTAAGATTGGAGAGCAAGTAAATTAAGCAAAATTTCGAAGAGTTAAAAAAAATCCCTACAGGAAAATGGGCGTGAGAATCCATATTCCGAGGAGAACAGCATAAGCGACCCAAAATAAACTTCCTCTACGACTAGAAGGAATTAGAAAAATGAAATCGTAAGTGTTGTAGGCGACAATATCCACACTTTGGTTTATCTATCTAGTATTTAACATTTCATTATGCATTTCAATAGCGACACCTTGAAGTTCTTGCATCCAGGTATATTTTTCTATACATTCAAAAGAAGTAACTTGCATCCAGTTCTATTTTTATGCAAGTATCGACCTGCATCTAACGATAAGACAACGTGAATGAGAGGGAGAGTAAATTAGTAAGAAAAAATCAATCACGAGAAAAGACATGAGCCTAAATTAAAATATTGAAATAATATTCTCAGGAAATAATACGCAGGGTTAAAAAGATTTACTGCACATAAGAATCCTTTGCAAACTATCCACACGGATATTTTTCAATGAAGAATGTCCACAACTTTTTCAATACATGGTTGGCCAAAATATTATCAATCTCGTATATAAACTTCACAAACGTAACTAGGATAAATAAGTAAGGCTATCAGGCAGGAAAGAAAAACCAGTGCACAGTTATAGTCAAGGGTCCATCATCTAGAACAAATGGAGAAAATTGCAACCATGATCTTCAATCGGTGTCACTGATTACCACTCTAAGTAAAACAGTATTGTTCATTGTATAAGTCCAACGACCAAGAAACACATCTGGACAACGGTTTCAGCGCAAGATGAAATTTACTGTGGCTCTTACAAGTAATAGATGGACTCGAACGATAACAAAATTAGTTTTGGAGAAGTTCTAATAATAGATATAAAATTTCGAAATACAACTACAACGTTTAACAACGTGTATAAATAAATTTTACGTGTATAACATAAATGAAGTTTTCACTCGCTTAAAATAAAAGCATTAAAATTTTTGTGAATTAAAAAAATTTGATGATGGAACCAGGTGTAACAAATTTGTAATGCTCGCCTTGCAAGAGACGAACGCTCTAGTCCTTGGGAGGACGGAGAACCTTTGCGTCGCGACCCCAATCCTACTCTCGACCTCTCGCCCCACAGAAGGTACTGCGTCCTCCATCCTACCCTAACTCTCCCCTCGTGCGAAAGGTTTAAGGGCGGGATGATAAGGGAGGCGATTTCCGCGGGCAGGACCCAGAATTGTAAGGAAAGTTTGAGAGTGAGAGAAATAAGGTCAGGAGGAGGGAGGGAGGATCGATAAGTATATTGGAAAAAAGTGTAGGGAGGAGGAGAGGGGGCTACATGGTGGGCGATGCAGAAAGGAGAGGACCCGACTGAACACGGGTCCACGAAAAGGCTGGAAGACGAACGATGGGAGGCTGCGTGGAAAGTCGAAGAGGGTCGCGCCGGAGAGAAAGGACGAGCCGGCGGCACAAAAGGGAGAGACGTAGGTCTGCTGCAAGGGGGGGGGGTGGACGGAAGCGTAGGGCGGGTGAAGGGGGCGAGAGGGGAGGCAAAAAAGATGAAGATAGAATACCGGAGAGAGGAAACCTGAAGGGAGATGGGAGAGAGGACGCACAGAACTCTGTCAGTGTGCTACGAAATTACTATTATCATTCAATCGGTTAAAATTTACTTTTTACCGGCTACACTTCACCATAGCTCTCAGTGTATGTCCTGGCTAAGGAACCATTACGAAATAAGGTAAAAAAATGAAATTGTTTACAGTTATCGGAAGGAGACGTTAGAGACGCCACATACGGCTTTACGAAAACTTGGACTGCGTACGTAACCACTATTTGTAAATTAATTCTATTAAAATGCTGTGATCAGTCGTAATGTAACTGATTTAGGTAAAATATTTCTCCAGCGACCGTTATTATTGGCACTACTTGTCAAAAGAAAGGCAAATAATATTGGCTCGGTTGGTTAAACGGAAACGTTCTAGTTGAGAGGTTGTGGTTGGTCACTGACTTTTCCGTTAAACCAACACATAAATACAGTGTTTCTTTCTTTTAACGAGTGGTGCCAATAATTAAGGCCATTAGAGAAATCTTTTACCGAAATTTGTCTCCGTATTGTCTATTGAGTTTTCCGAGCATACAAAACAACGTGTTCGCAGAAAAATAGTTAGTTCGTTAGCTCTGAAAAATCGCGAATTTCGCTTTACACTGAGTTGGGATCTTACGTTGTGAAGAAGAGATGGGGTTATCCAAAATGTACAAATTTTAGAAACCCCTCCGATAGTCCGAAATTGCAAAGCAAAATGAAGTAGACGAGGGGTATCGCGTAAACAGAATCGAGAGGAGAATATTGGGTAGGCACAGGAGAGGAAAAGGAATTTGATTTTTTTTATTTTGAGGAAGGAAGGAAAAAGGAAGAATTAACCAGATTAAAAGGAATTAAGATTTTTTAAAAAAATTTCAACGAATGAAAATTTAATAAGCTAAATGAGGTCGATAATATTATTGGTAGGACTGAGAAGTAATTAAATAGAACAAGAGTCTTAGTATCTTGTTATCGATGTTCCCTAACGCCCCAAACACAGTCCCCTGGATTAAAAACCCATTCGTTTAACGATAATTTAATCAATTTTCCAAATATGCAAAGTTACCAATATGAAAGGAGCGTACTCAGTGGGTTTGGACAAGTTAAAGAAAATGGATGATCGCCGTTAGCGTAAAAATTTATAATAGAGGAGTGAATGGCATGAAAGGAAGGGGTCGACGGAGTAAGTCGAGAGTGAACGTGGTTGAATAAGTTCTCAAGGGATGTGAATGTGGCGAAAACGAAGGAGTTACGTGGAGCAAGGAGTGAGTTACTAAAATAGAGTTAATCAACAGGCATAACACCGATAAATAAAGCCACAATTCTTTTGACCAAGCCTACCCCAAAAACACAAGTTGATAACGCAGGAATAAACATTTTGCTATTATCCTCGGAAATAAATTTTACTACGACCTAGGTTTCGATTTTTTTACATCATCAACAGGTATCCGGGTAAAAACATCGAAACCTAAGTCGCAATGAAATTTACTTCTGAGGATAATTGAAATGTTTTTTTTATTTCTGCATCACGCACCAATTCCACTTAATATCGCAGGAATCTTCGGATTTTACAATTAGACGGGTATGGCTGTATATTGTCATCATTATGATTGATTCTTAAAATCTAGCATCTTACCTCCTGTGAGGTGGAAGGAGAGTTTCGCAAAATCTTCGGGGAAGGTTGGGGAAGCCCGGAATCGCCTTACGCAATACCTCAACGGATACGAAGGGGAGCATCGCACGGAAGGGGACCGGGAGGCTGTGGGTGAGAAGAGCTGAGCGGCTCAAAGGTGGGAAAGCGTGGGAAAGTAGGGCGGGGGAGGAGGACGGGGGTGGAGGGGGAGGGTTGGAGAGGAGTGCGGGGGGGAGGGGAAGGGATTACGGGGCGGCGCCTACCATGCGTCCTTTCATCCGAGCGAGTGGACCCGAGGAATTCCTCCTCCGAAAGTTCCTCCTTCCTTCAACCCAACCTCCGTCCCTCGCCTCTCCTCATCCCCAACACCCCTTTCCCACCTCCTCCCTCTTCACCCGACACTAGGCCAGCCAACCACTCCTAGGAAAGAGGGGAGAGAGAAAAAAAAACATACCCCTAACCATCCCCATTCACTGCCACACGAACCTCTCTCACCCCTCCCTTCAGAGAAGGAAGAAAAGATGGGACGGAATAGCCGCGGAGAAGAAGAAGAGAAGGGAAGGGATAAAAATGAGGACGAAGGATAAATCGGAAAAGATACATATATATATATATGGGAGAAAGAAGGCGTTCGGCACGGAGTGAGAGGGTGGAGAGAAAAGGAAAGGTGGCGAGGCGTGCAGCGAAGAGGAAGGAAGGAAGGGGGAAACCGAGAGGGAAGGGAAGGGAAAAAGGGCCTTAAATGGGAGAGTTAAGAGATTGGGGAAGAAAGGAGAACAAGATGGATGGGGGAGAGGAGAAAAGGGAGATTGAGACGGGTCAGAGACGGAGACAGAGAAGCATTGCAAAGGCTGGCGGCGAGGGATAGTCGAGGCCAGCTTAGGAAACGGCAATGACCAGCCGAAAAGCGGAAGGAAAAGGAAATGAGAAAAAAAAAGGAAACGAATAGCAAGCTGATGTGGATGAGTACGAAGGATTTTCACGTAGTTTATCTTCAGGAAAAAAGGGTTAATACAGGATGTGGATTGATGACTTACTCCGCAATTGTTTATAAGGCCGCAATGTTAAAAGATCAGTTGAGGGGAGAGTGATTAAATACAAAATTTACTTTTCTCAAATTACTCCACTTCTTTTTGAAGATATAAGTACGGTTGTCACTTTTTACGAACCAATTACGCAAGTTGACCACAAAACAATTCACGTAATTCTTGGAGAGAAATTGCCTCGCTAAATAAGATTTACGTGATTCACATGCTTATATGATCTTAAGAGATGTGGCAGTATGATTCAGTCTATTTACTCACTCAATAATTCACTATATAATGAATAAAAACGAATGCTCCGTGGAATAGATCAAGACCTAACCTTAATTGATGACGGGAACAGGTTTCCCACCAATATATAGCAAAGCCGTTGGAAATACTAAAAACAAACCTATTTACATGAAATATTGCGTATATTCATTCGATATGGTACTGATCCAGTTAATATACTTTGAGAGCTCAATTGAAATGTAATGGATGAAAAATTCATTACAACCATTTAAAACTCAGGACCAATTCACCTAAAATATGGAGTTTTTGCTTCAGAGAACACGGATATTTTACAAGTTTTGAAAGAAGGAGTAATTCAAGGATGTCTCTGTGTTCACGAGATTTCTAGAAGCCGCCTACGCTATGTTGAGATACGAAGGTTCTCTCTTTATTCCTCTAGAACAGAAGCTATTGGTAGATATTTATTTCCACATTGAGATCCCTACAGTTTACTACTTGATATTTACAAACATAATAGTCAATAAGCGACAGGCGAAAGTCATTCATCACTGTCGATTAATCGCATGATTTCGTCAAAGAGTAGGCAACTCAACGCATATTCTCTCCTATGTGGAACGCAAGATATTATAATGTCAGAGTAAATCTCAGCATATCAATAAGGGCAAGTAATGGTTCTAACAGAATCCACAATCCGTTACTTAATGAATTTAGAATACTGGTTCTGAGAGAAAAAATTCTCACGGGACAGTAACGGTAACAGGAACAGGTAACCAGTACATGATACAAGTATCCTCATTACCTATCGAAGAATGTCAATAGCTTAGCTTTGATGGCCGAGCTAAATATTTTACGAAGGCAAATTTTCCTGAGAGAAAAGAAATCTAGGGTCAAACAATTTAATCGACGATTGGATCTGAAGTAACATCCAGCTTACGCTAATGATGAAGGTTAAAGCCGAAAAAAACAGAAAAAGTCGGGCGCAGATGAAAAAAAGAAAAAGTGAGATAGGGGAGGTCTCCCGAGGAGAAAGAATTTGGTCGAAGAAACGAGGGCCCAACAATCGAAAGAGAATTAGGATTTACGGAGAGAGGAGGGCAGGAGGAAAGGCGCGCGATTGGACTTAACCCGCAGTGGCTGATACTAAAAGAAAAGAACTATCAACAGATTTCAAGAGAGTGCGCCTAAGGTTTACGCGTCTACATTTGAGTACGTCGCTGATGGGACGAGGAAAATTTACTCCGAAATCACGAGGGAGAAAGGAACTGGCGCGGTGATTGAAAGGAAAGAAAGAGAGGTGAGAGTCATTGCGGGGTTAAGTGCACGAAAACAATTTTTTTATTAAATTAAACTTAACTAGAGGACGGATTTAATATTTTTTGAAGCATGGCACAGATTGACACGCTGAATAAAATCATGCGGGACCAGCTAAGTGATAATCAGAAAATTTTGCCAGCAATAATCCACTAAGCATAAAAAACCCACAAAAATTGAGACGAATTCCCTAGCAGTGACAAAATCAGAGAAAATGGGAAAATGAAAAATATGGCAGAGTTAAGTGTATTCACCCAAAGCGGTTGCTCTTCTATAATAGGAATCAATGCAGACAATAAAAATTGCTAAATCAAATAAATACAATCCCACACAATGCCCACAACACGGCATGAAATGAAAAAATGCTTTAATTTTACAATATCTTGGGCTTGTAACTATACAATCACAACGTCAATGCGCAAAGGTGCATGCCGTTTATTCATTTAAGCCGTAGTTAACAGACTTTTATTGATGTTTTTCCACAACTCTTGAGATGACGTGACTGGAGAAGTTTTCAGTTTACCCTTCCATAATCAGGGCTCTCAAGAAGGTACCATTATCAAGGAATTCTACCGGATTTCGAGAATTTCATGGAGGGATGATCTCCGGGATGAAGAAATGAAGCCGAAAGACGAGATGGAGGAACAGAGAGGAAGCAGACGGGAAACAAAGGAGATAAGAAGGAAGAGAGGGAACTAGGAAGTCGCTCCCTGATTCACTTTCCTTTCCATGCTACATGAGATTACGAGAAACACGGAAGTCTCAATCTCAAAGTCTCAACCAATCCTTTCTTCTCCCTCTTCATTCTCCTTTCCTCTTAAACCCAAAACCCTTATTTCAGTCAAAGCCTGGTAGCCGTTCTCAGGAGGCGAAATCAAGCCTTAGGAGACTAAAAAATGAGGATCAAGGGATATAGGGTCGTTAAGGATAATGAAATACGAATGGGTTAAGGTAAGGGAAATGATATGGGAGAGGTAGATTCGAGAATCCATAAGGCTTACTCAACTTCCATGTTAAAATGGCGAAGAGACCTGCGTATATCGCAGCCTAAGATAGCCAGGAAAAATGTTATAATATTGGAACAACACATATAACAAATGGTAATGTAACCAGGCCCTATTCACTGGCTGAAGAGGTTTTTTTTGCAATAGAGGGCATTATCAATTTAACTTCTTCACTCAATACTTTGCAAATAAAGCGTCGCATATCTCAGACTTGCATCTTGAATTAATTGTTAGTTCTAGAAATATTAAAATTAACTTATTAAGGAGTAAAATGCACGAGTTCAAATAAAGACGGCAACCTTCATACTCATGAAAATAAATATCAATGGGTCACTTGAAAATAAAAACATAATTACTTCAAATCCCAATAGAAAGGGGAGGATTATGACAGAAATAGTCACAAATATGACATAAAATTGCAGTATATTTCTCACGTAACAAATAATCAAGTAAAAATATTTTCCAATGAATAAGAAAATCTATGTCAACGAAAGTTTCAAAAGTGCTCTTCATAAAAGAGCACTTTTGAACCTTTCGGCGATACCGCTTTTCATCTAATGCTGAAGTATTTCTAAATCCAAATACTTATTAAATGAATCCATGCCATTTATTATGAAACATAACAGAAAGAGCAAACAAGGCAGAAAATTATGCTTTAGCAATTCTAATTATATTTTGTACAATAACAACTAAAAATATGGAGGCGTAAAAAAGAGTCGTAATAGTCCGAATAAGCTTGAGATATTGACCCTTCCATGAATTTGAAATCATTCTATCCACAGCATAGTAACCAAGGCGTTCCTATTTTATGAGCTCCACCGCATGAAAAAACAAAATAAAAGCCATTCCAATTTTTTTTAGAATAGGTAGGTACTGGAATAGCCCATGAATATGTTCAGGAATATTCTTATTTAGCGCCGGCATATATCGCGATACAGAAATATATTTCCTCCAGTTTAAGCCTGAGGAGATGACTCCTTCAAAAAAGAAGTGTCACCGCCAGTCATTTTTATACCCTCCATCCTTCGATCACTTTCGAAGAAAGCTTAATATATTCTCCCTTTTATTATAATAGCAACACAAAATCAGGGAGCGCCAGTTTCTACGCCGGGAGAGAATGAATGGAGGGGAGGAAGAGGAGGAGACATCTGGAGTTGAAACCAGTCCTAACCACTCTCCAACCGAACATACGAATCATAAAATTTAACACTATCCTGCTGCCAGGTATCAGATGCGAATTTCATTCCGCAGGCGAACTCCATCAAATACCCAACAAAACGTGAAGGCTTTGGAGGACCCGTTAGACTCCAACTCTGGCTTACTTCATTCAAGCCACTCAATTTATACGAAAACTGCTCATGGTATTCACATGGGGAGTTAATGGCTGCTATCAAAATCCACCGAAGGTTAGGCTATTTATGAGTAAAGAGTTCATACAATGGTCTGCACTCCCGCTGAGAAGAGAATCCAAAGGGGAGTAAATTTCCAATCAAGAAAAACTGTGCAACAACAGACATTAGAAGGGAAATTCTGTAAAAGTATTGAATAAAATTACTATATTTATATATATAATTCTTCTGTACGCGTGTACGTCACTGAACTCCTCCTAAACGGCTGAACCGATTTTGATGAAATTTTTTGTGTTTGTTTGAGTAGGTCCCTGGATGGTTTATATTCACAATTGGACTCGGTAGGTGGCGCTGCGATCGGGTTCTATTAAATGTTTTTTGACGAAATTTTTTTAATAAGAATTTTCGCATATCAGAACACATAACTCCAAAATTTCACCCCACCCCCCACTGTCCCCCAATACTTTTAAAAATGAAAAAAATCATAAGTCCATGAATATTTGACCGTTGTGGTATTACGCATCAATACATGCGCAAGTCGTCGCACTTGCGTCGTAGCTTGGCGTTGTTTTGACGAAACGAAAACATTGAAATGTCAAACTCAATATCAAATGTCGCTTAGTATGTTGTTTATCGAAAATTCGAATATCGAAAAAACGTTTGCTGAACCCGCTAATAGCAGGCAGGCCAATGTTTGGGTAGGACAACGTCTGTCGGGTCCGCTAGTATTATATAAAAATTCAGACTGTACATAAAGGAATAAAGAAAAAAATCTCTGGCACCAAGTTCCGTAGGAATCAAATGACAATTCGGGATTGAAAAACAACATGACTGAACATAATTTGTAAAACAACAAAAATATAGTTGCCGACTTTCTTAAAAGATAAATCTCAAATTGAGAATTAGTTCTTGAAAAATACGCTTAATTTCTTCTTACGATGGTTCATAAATGATCGTTCTCAGCCCCAAATTATAGATAATAAAAGAAATTATAGATATTTAAAAATATTTAAAAACCTAAAAGGGGGGACGCGATAAAATAGACATCAAGGAATTTGAGGAGAAAACAAGCAACAGTTTCCTGCTTCGAAAACGTAAAAGTTCTCAACCAGTCAAGTTTCTTAGCTACGCCAAGCAATAAACTATGCACACAAGCTGGAGAGCCTTATCCGGGGCGATCCAGTCGATTTCGTGAACGTGAGCTGGGCAAGTGGTCCCATAAAGACATAAGTGCAAGTTCGTGTTCTCAGGATCACCCAGATCCACACTATGGGTACACGAAGGTGAAATGTGTTCGAAAAAAACCGCGCGAAGCATACTTCCTAATCAGCCAGTCAGGGTGCTTTATTTGAATTTTGACAGCCTGGCAAAGACACGCTTTCTGGATAAACAACAACCAGGTCCCAGTAAAATAACATAATGGTTTCAGCATCCAACTATTTCTTTTTACATGCTAAAATTTGGTGTAAAAACTGCCCTATAAAAGGATTATTTTTACCAATTTACATAATGCTATTTCATATAAGAACGGTCATAAAATATTATCGCCATTCAGCATGCAAATAAGATACAATGATACATATTTCAAATGTAACTAATAAAATGGACTAATCGAGTAAACGACTTGAGAAAACACTAATTATCACATGATTGGCATTATAACTGACTCATCGATATTACAAAGCGATAAGAGCAATTCAAAGTAACGGTCATTCCAAAAATACTTTAATTACACACCATTACGCATATTATCATTAATTACAGCACGAAAATGATACTCGGCGGAAGCAACGGTAACTTATCAAGGATATTAGCTCTGGGGGTACATCTGGCGAGAAGAAGACATTATTGCTAGCTAAGTATCTACCTAACCGGAAAGGAATTTGACATCGCTTAGAGGAATGCGATTAAAAGCGGAGGGGTCGTATCTCGCCAAATAATGCGATCAAACCGATTCGGCTGCAGCTGTTCACACAGAACGGTATTAAAATTAGACATGGGAGCAGTTTGGCCAAATTAACGGTCAGATTTTTCATTTAATCGCCTTCTCGCCCTATCTCCAAATCCCTGCGATTCATTCAGACGCTCAGCGACCCACAGCCTTCCTTGCCGCCCGCGCCCAAAACACTCCGTTACTTACAGTCACCAATGCATTAAATCCTTGAAGGAACCCCTTTGGAAAACGCCTAATGGAACGGAATTTCCGTAACGGAACAATTAACAAGGAAGCCCTTAAAAGTTCCTTTTGAGGAGGCCTTCTAGGAACATTCTCCTTCAATGCGTCCCGCTCAAACCACCCCCACTGTGATTCCCACACCCACCATCCGCAAACGATCACACCCATTCTCTTTCACAACCCTTACAACGTTTCCCGTCACGCTCCTCCTCCCCCCACCCTCTCACACTCTTCCCCACCCTTCTCCTCATCCACAAACAACCAGGAACCTTCCCAAAATCAACTCCGCCATTCTGTTCCCCTCTCAATCCCCTTTGGATCCAGAAATCCATCCTCCTCCGCCTCCAAACTCCGCCAACTTCCACCCCAACCGAAAGCCTCCAGTCTTCTCTTCCATCCCCAATCACCCTACACGCCTAAAGACCCACCAAATCACACCTTCTCCCATGCACCCATCCATCCCTGACTTTTAAAAAGGAGCTCGGGGAGGGAAAATGTTTGAACGTCGCCGGTGAAGCTTCCCCATCCGGATCCAGACAGACAGACAGAGAGGGAGTAAAAGAAAAGATCAAAAACAGAAGAACCTTCCCACGTGAGTCCTTCCCTCTCCCCACATAAGCTTCTTCCTTTCTCTTTTTGTTTTTCACTTTTCCTTCTTTCACTCTTCCTCCGACCGCCTAGAGGGGGCTCGCGACAAAAGCGAAACGTGTGGCGGAAGGATTGAGCTCAAGGAGCAGGGAGGGAAAAAAGACCGTGGGAGCGGTAGAGCCCAGAGGCGTGTTTGTCAGAGGAGGAGGAGGAGGTGGTTTGAGAGCAAGATCCTCTGGGGCTTTTGGTGAGAAGACGTGGAACGATAGAGATAGAAAGAGAGGGATTTGTGAGCGCGAGTCAAGAGGTAAGACGCGAGGAAATGGAGACGAGGAGAGCCCATGTCTCACGACACAAGCACATCAGAGATATTCTCTTCCCGCCATGGCTTTTATTAAATACTGCTTCGTGTGATACAGGGATCGCCCGATCCCTCGAACACAATGGACTGCGAGTACAATTTTAGGTCCAGCTCAATTTTTTCATATAGTTTCAATACAACTACTATATATTCATAAATGAAGAAGCAGGAAGGAAATGAAATAACTACCGCAGCATATCTTATTAACAAACACCTCACAACGACCGTCATTTCCGTCCAATACACAGCTTTTTCTTGAGACTCAATTTTTTCGGGCTATACCCCTGCGCAGTCAACCAGCAGCATTATGGCTCCGCTTACACCAGCTACATCTAAAGCTACGCTATAAGGAGTACGGAAGCATCTATGAGCCTATTTCATTTGGTCGAAAAGAGACGTCATTTTTGAAAACCACGATGATTTGCTTCAGAGAACCTCGTGCCGCGCCAACGCCCGGTAAAAGTTATCGCGTGAGATATATTGCAGCAGAGAGAATATCAGGAAAACCTGAACAGTAAAATATTAGGTAATGAGGGGAAAAAGGTAGCATGGATGTGCAAAGGAAAGATCTGTCAAGAAGGAGCTTCTAGTGGCCAGTAGATAGGTAGGTAGTATTATTTTGATAAGGTGGGTCGGCCATAAATGGCCATTTAGCAACGCAGCAGCGCATTAAATATCAAGACCAAAATCGCTAAATTTTACTAAAACATTTAAAAACCATGCACCACATAATGCATAAGAATGTAGCAGCGACGGTGTAAATAGCAGAAAATACATAATAGCCAGCTTGCTTGACATGTTTGATTAATCGGCTAAAGGGTCCAAAGGACTTAGGCATAGATAAGACTATCACTTAGATCCCTAATGATCCGTAGCAATACCCGGTATTTGTCACACTCCGCGGCAATTTATTTTATTATTAGGAATTTTAAGACATGAATCCAGGGAAATAATGGTCAGAAACTTCCATGGCTTCCGGGTTTCGCTGCGTTTCGTTATCTTGACGATGATGTTTTGTGGCCAATGCTGTCCACATCTTCAGATCAGTCAAGATGGTCTGAAACATCATTGTCAAGATAACAAAACGTAGCGAAACCCGGAAGCCCGGAAGGAAGTACCTGCACTACAGCGCTGCCAAAGCCTCAAGCAGAAATGATAGGGAACTAGGAGAAGTTGATTATTAAACCCAATTACAATAAGAATGGCAATTTTTACAATTTTATGAAAAACCGCAAATAAAACTGGAAATAAGTCATAACGTTATTACTCATCCTGAAAAAGAGAAAAAGCTATCACGAGTTTCCGTTCAACCTTTGTTCAGAAACTTTTGACCCATCGTACTTCATCTTACGTAAATCTTCAACAAACAAAGCGTCTCCGCCAGAATAAATAAGACTACGCGCGTCTTGACCCAGCGCCCTGGCTGTTCTGCCCTCACCACAGCTTTGCGGTGAATTAACAATTATTGATCACAACTACGGAAATTAGGAAAAAGTTATTTCGGAAATCATCGGGAAATACTCCTCTCGAAAATTTCCCGGTCTCGATTTCCGGAGGTCCCAAAATGTCGGGACTGTGGAAATGGGAAAGCGGTGGGGTGAGTAGGGAGGGGGGGAATAAGGTAGAGGACAGAGGTAGGGGTTGGGGGGAAATAGATTTGGCGGTTAAAGATTGAGAGCGTCTCGAGTGTATCCAGAAACCCTCCTCAGGGCACCCGTCCCCCTCGCAACCTCCCTCTTCTCTCGTAGTCATCCTTCTCCCGTCGCCCAACCTGCGCCTCGGGCTTAATTTGCAAGCGCCCCGCACCTCTGGAGGCCCTCCACGAGAGGAGGAGGCAGGTGGAGTGGGATGGTGGCAAGCGAGGGAAGACGGAGAGTATCGCGCGATGGGACCGGAGGAGGAGGAGGAGACAAGCGAATAGGCAAGCCTCTGCATCTTACTCGAATCACGACATTCAGAGAACGGATCCGAAGATTAACATATTGGCCAGATTTTCCACTAACAATGGAAATAAGTCAATTTTCCGTTTTAACTGAAAGAAAATTACTGCCCATCCCACCGTGCTGATATTTGTTTCAGAAATGGGGATAAAACAAGAGATTAAATTAGTAGTTAAATCAATAGACTTCCTTTTCTTCGAGAACGATGAGAGATAATTTTGATTGAAATAGTACTACGCTGGATACGCCCTGATAGGTGTACTTTGGACGAATAGTTGAATAGATCGCACCGACATTTGTAAAGATGTATATTTTATATAAAACACCCAGCAGTAACGATGCACATAGAATTTTATAATACGTGAACGCAGCAGTAAGCTGTATATTTACCAAATTAATTTTGCTATTACCGTTAAGTACTAAACCACACTTGCTGATCTAAACTTCAATAATCAATTAGTTAAGGACCAGTTTCAGCACTGCGTGGTTACATTTCTACTTACTACGAACGTCTGGCAGCGTCATATCTAGATATGATATCCCAAATTAATACAAAAATGGGATGCAGAAAGTCAACTGCAAACTGCTCAACATGGGCAAAATGAGCCTTTAAATTATGGTGCAAAATATTCATTACACTCTGATGAGTTTCTCAGATTGAAATTCTTTTGAAAAATCAATTTGTTCGCTTCGCAAATACAGAACTCACAGAAAAAAGCGTACATCATATTCATGAAGAGATACAGTTATCTCTAAAACAATCCTTTGCAATAATATACCAGAAAATTTCAATAGATAGGGACTGAACAATGAATATCAAATAGCATAGTTAAAATCAATAGTATTTGTTCATCACCTCGAATGGAAAGAATTATAGCGAAGGCGAAATCAAGTTCATTTTGAATTTTTTATTTAATATTACATACGTTTCATAAGGATAGCAACTACTCGGTTCCAAAGTTGTTGATTGGTATAAGACCGTAATTGAGGATATGGGATGTGGTATGAGGGTATGGGATAGGATATGGGATCCAACCCAGCAATGATAAGCGGTGCAATGTTTTTCCCACATTAAATAGCATGTAAATAGTAACAATGAAATGAGTAAGGCGTTAGAAGGTGGATATTGGATCACCAATGGTCCGCGAAAGCCAATTTAAATTGTCCTTAGGTAAGCAAATTCTCTGATTAATTTGTAAATTCCATAAAATGCGCATTTCCTTAGAAGACAGCAATTCCGCGAATTTACACAAGGTAAAACTCAATCTACAAATCTAGATCGATAAGGTTCCAAACTGTGAGCGTTTGGAAAAAAACTAAGTAACAATCGTGGGGAGCGGTAGAATGGATAAACAAGAGAGTGGGTTAAAATAAAAATATTGACCAGGAAGACCGCCGACAGTATTCCCAGCCGAACATAAACCAAAATGAGAGGAAAAATAATAACGATGCTAGTTGCGAAGTCTACCTTCTAATAAACTTCGTGCTATAACTTTTAAACTGTTCAACTATAAAAATCATCCAACATAGCTAAACTATGGAGGAAATAAATGGAAGACTACAACATAGGTTCACAGAAACTGCTTTACTAACACTCAATTCAAATCTTTTGACGCTCAAAACGCTTCTGTGCCGAATTCAGAACTCCCTCACAAACCAGAGACTTCCATTCCGTGAAACTGGCATTTCCGTTCGAGCGGCAATACGCAAAAGCAAAGGGGTTCAATGTGGGAATAAATCACTCAAACGGAGGGAAGGAGGAGGAGGGGGAGAACGACCAATGAAACGAAACGAACTTTTTGGCGCGCTTGAATCGCTTGAAACGTCAGCAATGCTCCGCGCACAATTTATGCCTCGCCCAAGAGTTCGCGGGAGTAATTTTGGCGTTTGGAAGATCGGCGGTTTAAACGTCGGGAAACGCCATAATGAAGGAGAGAACTGTATAACTCCCCAAGATTTCGCGAAAGAGGGGAGAGAGGTAAAAGGAAGGCGAGAGAGAGAGAGCGACACGAGAACCAAAGGCGTTCGCGTATATAACCTCAGCTACGGCTCACGCCCGTCCCATCAAGTAAGCTCCCCAAGTGGCAGTCCCACAGCGACCAAGTGAGTCAATACATATACTCAACTCCATATTTTTGCATCAAACGCTCCATAATTTTCTCTTTCACTGATGACATATCTTAGAGATTATAACACAAACCAAAAATATGCCGAATAGTCGATAAATTAATTTTTTTAACGCTTAACTCCACGCATATGAGCCGACATTTATTATGAATTAGCCTATTTTGACAAGAATATTTTTTTAAATATTCTACCGGTAAGGCAGGTTTTGATTTAAGTCAGAGAATCTCCTCCCGGTTCTCTACCCTTTCAGGTACCAATCTCCTTGTATTTCTTTTTCGCCTCACCATACGATCTACCCTTCTTCATCCCATCCATGAAACATATTCTCTTTCTTCCCCTTCCCCGCATGCCCAACATCCTTCTCTCTATAACACTCTTCAGCAGGCCCTAGTCCATTATTATATCCTCCATCCACCTACTCTGCCGTTCTCGAATTGCATTAAGGAGTTTCCTTCCCTCGCCCACCATCTCGAACACTTCCTCGTTAGTCTTCCTCTCCGACCACCGCATCTTCTCCATCCTTCTCCACATCCACATCTCAAATACATGCAGCCTATTCTCGTCCTCCTTTCTGAGTGTCCTCATTTCTACCCCACAAAAGGCTAAGCTTCGCTAATAGCATAATTTTACCGATAACTCAAAAGAAAACGTGCAAGAGGACCACAATTTCAAATAATATACGAATATCTGGGAAATTATTAATCTTTTACACGTTAAATCACAAAAATGGCATGAAATTTGATGAAAAAATACAATTCCTCTCGAGCTTCACCCTTTTTCGCATTTACTATATTATATTAAGTTCAATTTGCCAAATGACGAGCGCCACTAGGTATAACTTAGCTGCTCATATCAAACCGTGGGTACATAGAATCTATTGGTGACATGAATGTGAATAAAGTGACTTTTAAGTCGTATTACGGCATAACCACCTTAATTCTCTGGAGCGCTTCCAATGCGTCTCCAGCGATAGGTGTGGCAGAATAAGGGAAGGGTTTTCTACGTGTAAGTATGGGGATTTGGAAGGGGGGGGCGTAGCCTCCAGAGACGGTCTTGGAGAAGGCCGTAAAAGAGGGTGTCGAAGATAATGGAGCAGGAGTTGAGCGAAGAGATGAGCCGGAAAGGATTTCCAAAAGATGGGCGCTAGGAGGAGGAGAAAGAATCTGGGGGCGAGAGAGAGAAAGAGAGGGATGAGGAAAAGAAATGGGGGGTAGGAGAAAATATATATATGTTGGAGGTTTGGGGAGGAGGACAGGAAAGTCTAAAGGGGCAGGGGGTTGCTCAGAGAGAAGCGTCTAGGGGGAACAAGAGTCGAACCAACTTTTGCTTGCCTCCCGAGGCAAGTTTAGCGAGGACTTTGATTCGCGGGGAGTTTCGGGGGGGCGGAGGGCGAGGGTGAGGGGGAGTAGAAAAGAGAAAGGGGTAAGAATTGGTGTGTTCGAGGAGGGAGGAGACCAAGGAGAAGAAGAGATAGGGCGCCTTTTAAGAACGAACGGGCGAGAGCGTGTGTGGTGCATCTGTATGTGTGTGGGAGAGAGCGGTATGACACGAGAGAGGGGGGAGGGAGCGATAGAGGAGAACGAGACAATTCGCCGCATTCGTCGACGGTCGAGGAGAAGGGAAAGACGGACGCTTTTTTTACGAAAAAATAAATCCCATCCCCCCAACACTCCCACTCCATTGACGGAGGAAAAGCCAAGCTGAAGAAGATCGAGTTTGCCGATATGATAGGATTCGATTGCGTCAGAGGAAGTAGTATGATAAAAATGAAGCTTTAAAATTTTTTCTGCACCTGGGGTCGAATGGATAAAGCCTTCTTTAGTATAACGAGCTTAAATTCGTTATCTACGTAGACAAATCCTGCTGTCATCAGTTTCTATGAAAGATGTCGAAAAGGAAAGTTACTCAAACGACAAGTAATTCCGATTCATTGCGACTGTTTGCTGACTATTACGTTACCCATGGAGAATATCAAAAAACCAATTGATTTACCAGTGAACGCCATTTTATAGATGTTCTGCAGTTATTACATGATGGCGTTTTCGATAATTAATGCCATGCTCAATGAGGGATTTCACTTACTAGCACTCCACACTTGCTTTATGATATTCTGAATATTACAAAGTGGTCTCACTCATTTTGTAACATCTTAGTCTCACTAAGTATCACAATTATTAATTTTAATTAACAAAATGCAAATGGATAAAATTATTTGGGATCCAAGCTAAAGCTAAGGGAAAGATTCATTCAGCTATTCTGAATTACGTAACTAATAGTGCAATGTGAATACTAGAAGAAACTGAAGGAGTAAACGACATCGATTAAATACTATTGAGATAGCCAAATAATATACACCACAAACTACAAATTACAGGCATTTGCGATGGTTTTTCCATATCGAATCGACGGATAATACTTAAATAACCAAGCAGATTAATGAGGAATAACGGAACAGGAAGCAAGGGTACACCACATTAGCTGAAAGGTCACTCTCACCACGTCGAACGGCGATACCATAATAAATGCACGAGCACCGGTGCAAATAACACTTGATTAAGGAACGAAGCATAGCAAACGAGACGTAAATTGTGTACGATGACACACATTAAAACGCAAAAGATATGTCAAAAGATCGATTAAGTTTTCCTAGTCCCATCCCAAAATTAGTATACTACACCTCATCGATCCCGAAATCTGTTCAACCGCAGAAGGTTAAATTCTCTTAGCTCAAATCCTGGAAACCGCTAAACTCATAATTATATTCTTAGTGAATTACATAACAATGGATACGGCAGTGTATTCTTCCCATTTTCGTAAAATAACAACTCTTCGATTTATCATATTTAATAATGCTGCTTAATGATCACGATTATTTGCTTTGATAATGATTAATCCTTAACAAAGTAAACAAGTTTTCAAAACTTATAATTCACCCAGTAAAATGATCTCATCACAATTAAAAATCAAAAAACAATCATTTCCAACACAAGATATTTTATATTTAAACAGATATTATGGAAAGGTAATTGCTATCAACAAAGGGAAGAGTTATATAGACTTACATTGCGGTAAAATGAAACATTCTCCTGAAGACAGAATCATATGTTAAACCCCAAGGTACTTTCTGGCGTACCCATCGATGTTGATACCAACGGGCGTTAGCGGGAGTAGCAAAAATAACCCCACAGAGCTATAGGACTTGTTCCATAACTCGTTTGGCCTCTAGTATAAATTGATAGGAAGGGGATGTGTAACTTAACATGAAATATGAGCTAAATGAGAACGACAGACAAGTAATTAAGGTTCATAAATGATGCATTCCACAAACAGTGAACACATATTCGAACATTGGTATTCAAGCAGCCAATAAGTGCACTTAAAACCCTGATAAATGAGTCGTACCAGCACACACGGATTAATTACGCATCTGTTCCGGCTAGTCGTCCCGCTTATATTTTTAATCCCAGAGGTAAATTATTATCTGTTATTTCAAAACATCATGGCGTGAACGGGGTTTTTTTTCTCCATTACTTCCAAAATCAAATGGAAGCCTGCTGGTGGCCACTTCGAACGCTCAGAACTACAGGCCAATTAATCTCCAAATAAAATACATGGCGGGCAGAAAAGTGTGATCAAATTTCATAATGCGCATTAATGCTGCAAGGCACAGGATTTCTACCATTTGTCCACGGAAGTAAAATTACGTAGATTATAGGCCCATGAAGGATCACATTAATCTGGTTAAGGTCAATCCGATGCCTCAACCCTAATTTCGTCTTCCTTTATGAATTGCATATTATGTGCTTGTTCAACCTCATTTCTCGGAATATTATCATTTAAATAATAAATATAGAGATGAGTAATGGCAAGAATTAACCTCTAGCATGAGAGTAAAACACAACATTGTATAGAATGATTACTTCCAAAAAGATAGAAAAAGAGAGAATACCGACAACCAAAAAATAAATGTACAAAAATTGAGCAATACATTCATGTCATAACGGTAACACAAAGATTATGAAAATTAATTGGTTTGAGAAGAAAAAGGGCCTTTTAACGATTTGATATAATTCGTAAACGTGGATTTTTCCGGTGAATTCATGCATGTACGATATTTATCATTGGTAGAATAGTTACATGTATAACGCTTAAACAATGTTCTGCATTCAAATAACATTCAGATAACGGGCAGGTTAAGAGAGATATACATACAAAATCAAAGTCTTTCACCTCGAACACCTAAATAGGTGGAAATTTCAAAAAGCGGAGGCAAATCAGTAAATCACTTTGCAAATATGCACTAACCTGCTATGGATCTTGTTTCCAACCCAAAAGATATCACGCAACAGAATACAACAACAAATGCTCAATCTACTGGCATATTATCTCAAGCTTTTTTATTAAATAAATGCGAGGTCAAAACATCTGAGCAATACTCTAGGCTTTCCTGTAGAGCATTGAAGCTCGATATTTTCCATTATGATTAAAAAAAAAACGGCTTACATGCAGCTGTCGGCGGAAGAGCCATCCTGCCGCCATTTAAACAAATCCACTCCGCTTTTCAATTCAAATATTTAAGCAAAGGCGCAGACGTAGGCGGAGGTCATCTTACCTGTGGCCTTCGTCCCAGGGGAGTGAGATGATGGAATGGGAGCGGTTGAGATATAGGAGAGGCAGCAGGCCTCTCCTGAAGATGGCTCGCGGGGAACGGAGGACGAAGGCGGCGGTAACGAAATGAGAGGCGGAGAGGAGGAGAGAGAGGCGGAAATGAGAGGTAAGGGTTTGCACGGTCGGGGGGGAGAAGAGAGGAAAAGGAGAAACTCTGCTTCATACTATCCCTTCCAGGAATACTCCAATCCCCCTCCCTCCCGCCGTCACACTCCCGTGGAGTAACGAAAAAAAGGAGGAGAAAAAAAATGAGCGACCAAGGCTTTGAGAGTGATTTGGAAATAGGACTGGCTGGGTTGCATTTGACAAATGTTCCCTCCCGCTCACAAATGTGTGTTTGCAAGCAGTTCTCCCTCTAAACTATCTTCCACAAAACTCGCCCCCGTCCTCCACCTCTTTCCTCTTCCATTCTTCTCTCCCCCCGCACTCCAAACCAGCAACCCTTGAGCGAAAAAGATTCCAGCTACGTCTCCCCCCTCCACTCCCTCTCTGATTCTCTCCGTCCTCTCCCACTCAACTTCCTTAGATATATATGTACACGCCCCCATCTTCTCCCTAAACGCATTCGCCCTTGCGTCCACTCCCATTTTCCCACTTCCTCGCCCCCGCACGCAGAGGGATATACTGAATAAATTCGACATTCTTTACGGGTCAGTCATGACGATGAACCCTCGCTGCCTAAGGCACAAACGTGAGAATGATTCACGTTCTTCAATCAGTCTGAGCGATAACACAACGAAGATACCTCAAGGGTCGCTGTAGACGCACTCAATGAGGAGGAAATGGCCGGAGAGGAAGCATTGGAAGTAGAGGGACGAATGAAAGGGAAGCCGATATTACGTTAAGAATGCGTACTATAGATATGAGGACAGAAAGGGAGGGAGAAGCATGACGGGAGAGAAAAGCAATAGGTATTGCTACACATAATGGTCATGCCGATGGTTTCCTCACTCGGAACAGAGGATAACAGAACTCTATGATAATTATGTCTCCAATTTCTTATCTCAGGCCATCTTTTTCCATCAATCAATACTGCACCAAATACATTAACCGGCCAATTAAGGAATCCAGAGTAAATGAAAGCGCGGCAAGATAAAAAATCCAAGCCTTTTATGGAGAAACTTCCCCTTAAAAAGCAGAGGAGATCTGGAAAAACGTTAATAAAAAGTGTACTCAAAGATAAAACATCACCGAGGAAATAACTTAAAATGTAGTGTTTCAAAATAAAAATATAGTGTTTCAAAACAGTTAAAGGGATTAAGGTGGGAGCCCCTAGAGACTCGGAGGATGCACGCTAGGCTTAGGCTGCATGATAAATTCAGAACTGATATTTTTCAGAGCGACACAGAGAATATTACCATGGCTCCTCACTACATCTCTAGGTCTGACAGAAACGATAAAATAAGAGAGATACATGCCGAACAGATAGGAACAAAAACTCGTTCTTTCCGCGTACAATAAGCGACCACAATAAAAACTGAGCTCCTCCAAACACACTCTCACATGACATGTCACCATTTCACCTCCAAAACTTTTACATCTTTTCACGGCTGGTGACCTACCACCCCCAAGCGGCGGCTCGCGGGTTAGTATGTAGATGTAGATAAGATTCAGGAAGTTAAGGATGACGAGGGAATGAAAGCGTCAAACATTGAGTTATATCAATAGGCATACGTATTAGGGTGCTCCGAAGAAAGGCTGGTCGACTGGTGCGTGTTGAGTATATGAACGTACAAGTATGCGCGCGCATTTAATGAATTTAACCAAAAACTAAAAGTGGCCTTACATTTTTTATGGACGTTTTTTCCCAATATACATATTTTAATGGACCAAATTTATTAAAAAAAGCTGATTTTAAAGAGAACGATCGAGAGGTAGTAGACAGTTTTTGATGAAAAACAAAATTTTGGAAAATTTTTAAAAACTCATGAAAATGCTTTAAAATGAGTGAAAATCGACCTTAAATATTCTGAAAAAAATTGTACATCATATATTCCTTAAATACGAACTGAAATGAGCTAAATAAACTATTTTCTATTACTCCTAGAGAGAGTAAAAATTAAAAAAATATTTCCAGAAATATGGAGGAAAAACCCATAAAAAGTCGATAATTCCTGAAAATGTGCGTAAAAACTCATTTTTTTGTCAGGTTAGAGTGGAAAGCCTCAACCCTGCGCAATAGTCTTGTGCGTACTTCCTAGTCATGGCAACCGATTAGATTTAGCACCCCTCAGTAAACGATTTGCGAGAAAAGCCTTTTTTCGAACCACCCTAATTAGTATATGGTACACCGAGATTAAATAGGATGTAATGCAAGAGATTGAGGAAGGCAGAATATTACTTTCTTTTTGCCTGAAGGCTGACTAGCTTAGCATATGGTATCGCGCAGAGAAAATTGCCTTCATAAATCCGGTTATTATTCTTCCGTCAATAACACTCTGAAGTTCATCCATAGCATACACATAAATTGTGCAATACGCTCATAATATACCGGTGTTTAACTTCATCCGTGAACCTTGAAGTGGCAAAATTTGATAAAACTACTCGTATACAAATCTTAAAATTCAATTATTTAAAAGAGTTCGATCTTAGAACATTTTTACAATGGCAATCATGTCTTTCTGACATTAAATATTGATAGCAATGAACTCATGAGAGTGGAACGAATACGTACTTTGACGTGATTAGAGAAGGGGATCCCGGCTTTGTACATTACTCTGTCCTTAAAAATCACCAATACTATATTCTACGTTTTCAATTAAATTTTAGAGGTGGGGTACAGGTTAAGCACAGAAACATGCAGGCCCCTAGAAGCAGAAAAGGCGCAATGAACAAATGGAAAAGAATGGAATTTAAACTCGGCCCTGAAAGCAAACCAATATCAACACAAAACGATCGTCACCAAAATCCCATTCCTCAATGTCTTTCAACTAAGAGCCAAATTATAGCGACAATTGAGAAATCGTAGCAGGAGTAGGCAGACATGCGACCAGTAATGAATAAAAAATATTGAACTCGTAAATAGGTTTCCTCTTCTTCCATATTTTTCTTAAATTTCCCTTGTTTACTAGTCTGTCTGATTATCATCTAGTTAAAGGCAAATGGATACTTAATAACGATAAGATAACACCAACAACAGTAGTAAATTAAGTTAAAGGAAGTGTAATAGTGATGACAAGTACTTCTCATTCCTCACAGCGAAAACGTCGACTTCGTTTGAGCCGGTAAAGGAAAATTTATATTCATAATGTCATATCGTCATATTAAGTCATTAAGACACATATATATATAAGCTCATATACATCCATTCAAGCGAAGGAAAATATATAAGCTTTTTTAGTTTGAATAAGTAATCTGAGGAGAGAAGTTCATTTCGATGTGACTAAACTTCTATAGTTTAAATCAAGCAGACATCCCAAACTCGTCTTTATTAAATGGGGAATGCTGATGTTGTTATCATATTCATACGACTTAGAAGGAATACATCCACTCAATGAAGTGCTTGCAATCGTCTATGTAAACAACGATTAATATGTCCCAGCGTTCGCATTTTAGATAACCTAGGTGGGGCGCCAAATAGATATTCCAACCGCAGCCGCAACTTTTATGGAGGTTTGAGGAGGAGTAAGTCTCCATTGGAGTGACCCCGAACCGAAGCCCACTTGCCCCGCCACACACATCATGCCTTTAGAGTCTTCTCCATCCTTTTCCTCCCTATCACTTCCCTCCTCTCGACATCCCTTCCGCCAAACATCCCTCACCAGGGTCAACACCCCCACCGCACATCCCCGCTCCCTCTCACTCTCCGCTCCACACTCGTCCCACACTTCTCGCACCCTTGCAACCTCGTCGCCGCTCCTATTCCACCCACACCCGCACTTCAATCCCCATCCCTCTTCCTTGAGTGCAGTTTGAAAACGCCCCCAGGAGATTGGAATGCGACAGGCCCGGAGGGCGGGTGGGCGCGGAGCCCAAAGGCGGGGGAGTGGCTGCGGATTGAAGAGAAAGGGAAAGAGGAGCAGATGGGAGTGGGGCCGAAGAGAAAGAGAAGAGGGGAAAAAGGCGAAAGGAGCGCGTTAGTCAGCGGAGATCCCGGGGAGAATGATGGGCGTGGGATGCGGAGGCGGGATGGATGGAAGATAAAACTAAGTAACTAAAGTCTCCGAGAAAAAAGAGCGGAACAGATAGCATTGAAGACGCTCAACCACGACTGTGCGCATCACCGAAAATACTCAATCTACCTTTCCGCTGGGACAGAAGAAAAACACTGGTTTCACTGGTGACATGCGTCAGCTGTTAAAAAAATATTTAGGAATGAAATATGCTGATTATGCGACGAATTTTTCTTTTACTATCATAGTTGCCAACTGCAGTGCTAATTCCATTACACTACCGCATTTTGACTCTGGTTCTTCGAGTAACTTCCAAAAATCAAAAAAACTTGGATAGATCGTGGCCTAAAATTTGTGAGTTTGATTTCTTGAAAACATTAACTTCTGATAAAAATATATTTATAGTATTTATGGTAGAAAGAAAAAGACTTACTCCTCATGGCAACATTATTCTTACCCCACCACACCTCAAGATATTAAGGACAGATTTTGGACTGAATTGAATTCTGGGATGCTTACAAAAAATTAATACAACAGAGACAAACGATCGCGCACAGAAACCCCCGCTCGGCTAAAGATAAAATACGAAATGAAAGACTATACAAAGTTTCTCAGAATTACCATGAAATGTGCAGTAATAATAGAGTTATCCTTGGGTTACCCTCACGGCTCAGAGATCAATCAAGCCAATATAGGTATTCAGGAAAATGGGGATGTACTCCTCGCCATCACGGTGAATGCGTGTAAAGGGGCAAAATAGACAGTAGCATCGGTCGGATGAATGGATTTGGTTACTTGTCACGAGAGCATCACCAAAATGAGAAAGCACGGGGAAAGGAAAACGATATTTTGTCGAATATATTTAAAATAAATGACACAAAACAGAAAGTTTAATCAGTATAAATCATTTTAAAACAAGTGTTAAGAATAAACTTAATTGGAATTGCAGCCATGGAAATGTTCAATCCAAAAATTTGTAATCCGTAATGCATCGCTAGCCTTCAACATTTATGCCTCAATAATTTTGATATTTTAAATACCTCATAACGCAAGGGTCCATAAAAGAAAATATGACAAAGCACATCTCATTGACGGAAAATTTGCAGCAAAAACATCACTTCCACCCACTTACTTCATGAAAATCCTGCCTATAAACAGCCTAAGTCACGAAAGCCAACATTTTGGGAAACCCACCCATGGTTTTACTCCACTAAAAATGGCTTATTTCGGTATTATTAACCTCCTTAATACAGTCTAGCTTGAAAAAATGCGCCAACAAAATATAGGCTGACATAAACAAGTCAGGAATGAGACGAGCGTAGCTCATCCTTGCCATCCCACCTTCATCACTAAAAGTCGACCGGTAAATTATAGCTTGCGTGAATGAGGGAAACGAAGCACGCAGAAACAAACACCTGCCATTAGCTGCGGCGATGACGGGTTGATGCCGAGGGGAGCTTCTGTTTCAGGGGCGAATTTCATGACAGGCAAAATTTATTTGAATAAAATATAAGACCTTCGGAATAAAATAAAATACGCAAAATAGCTTTAAATTCCAATGATGATTCGTGATTAATGATCAGTTCATCAATGAGAGAAACCAAATAAATTCTAGCTAAAAGTTCCTAACATTGGACTAATTGTACGAAATACCAATGAATCAGCTTAAAATGCATTAATATACATGAGTAATTGAATTGAGGCACGTACAGAAGAACCACGAAAACTATACCTCAAGTATTCGATGTGTATGTATACAATCCAATTCTGTTTTATTTCCGGGAGTCTTGTGAAGATTGTGTTCGCTTATTTTTCAACTCGACTTCATATCAACTAAAATGAAAATTCTTATCTTTTCTTCGCTACGCTCCACACACACAAATTTTATCACAACCCTCTATACCGTACATCCCATAATGAATGTTCTGTTTTTGCATTCCCACGAACTTCCTAAATAACTTCAACCTTCCTCAATAATCCTCCAACATGAGCCTTATGATGTAGTAAATTGATTACAGAAATAAATGGCGAATAAGTGATAGGAAATGGTGTCAGAAACGAAATGCCCTCAGCAATCTGGGAAAAAACAAAAGTTTCACCATCTGCTAACATTTTACGGGTAACTTTTCAAAATATTTTGAATAAACACCACAAGGGTTAGTCTGCCAAGACTGATGATTCCGCAAGGGTGAAAGGCAAGCAAGCGGCAAAATTTGAAATGTAATTTCATAAATACAATTAAGTATGACGAGGACGAATGACACAACATCTAGATATGCAAAATATAATCCTTGACGACGATATGCACTTCAACAGGATATGTATCTCAATTTTCAGTTCCATTTTGTTGTCCGAGAAATGTGTAACATATAAAAAGCCATGAAATACATGAAAGTTCCACGAACTAAACCGGATCAAAAGATCTATGTTCGACAGTATACTGAAACTAAAGAGCATGGCTAACCCGACCTCAGTAACGCAAAAAGTTAATTCCAGACGTATAACGAATCAAATTTCGTGAATGAAAACACAAAAGGAAGACATTTCAATATCACAGGATATCACAAAAGCTAAAGCACTGGTAGGATCCGAATCAATATTGGGGTCAATTAGGATGAGGCATGAGCCAGTTTAAATTAACATCCAGAGCACGCTAGTTTCAGGACGATGGATAATATAATTTCAACACCGTATTATACCTCAAAAGACAAATGAGTCGAAATAAGGACACACTACCGAACTGATTGAACACTAAAATGTCCCATTCTCGCCTGCAACAAAAACAAATGGAGGTGTTCACTCACTCCGTTTACGCTCACTTCACTACCGAACTTTCCCTGAACATGAATACATTACAATGCGATCCGTCAAAGGGGGCGGGAGGGAAGAGGTATTAGAACAACAGCCATAAATAAGGGTGAAAAAACAAGAATTATAAGAGGAAAAGAACAAACGATAAATGCATGCTCCAAACGTGGTTTAGTGCCTGGCTCCTGACTGCTATAACCACTAACGGAACAAACAGGAAATAATTCTCTAATTTAGCCGCTAATGTCAGTTCTAGAGACTAAATGCGGAGTTAATATATTATTCTATGTACCCCCACGAAAATTGCACGTATAATTAAATCTAATTGCAAACTTAACATTGGTGAAAAAAATAACATTTAAAAACCAGACGCAGAATCTGAATGGGGAACACGCATCAAGATAAAGGAGATAGGAATATGGCGTGGGCGTGTGCCCTCAACAGCGGAGAGGAAAAGCATTGATCCATTGTAATAAAGAAGTCGAGGATGGGATGAATCTGAAAGAGGACGAGATAAAGGAGGGGAAAACGCGAAAGAGAGGGAGAGATAAAAAGATGTGAGGGGCGCTATCCGCAAAAGCAGGAAGAGGGGGGAGGAGGGAGAGAAAGGGGAGGCTCTGCTAACCTAACAATTTTTTAACTCGGATAATCCGGGTTTTGTTCCTTCCGGCTGGTACACCCTTTCTCGGATCAGAGTTTCTCAATATTTTTTTCGCGGGAAATAAAAATCCCACTTATAAATCAAGGAATAAAAAAATTAACCATTTTTAAAAGCTCAAAGCTCTAAAAACAGGACTTTCATTATTTATGGAGAACAATTAACTGGATGAAATTTTGAGTAGCGGCTAATTTAAATTCAAATGTACACGGGAGGAGATTTAATTTCCTCAATTCTCGAAAACACATACAATCTTGGTTATCTCCATAAGTCTGGGTCAGAAATTTTCTACGTCGGTTTTGGATTAACTAGCACTACAAAGCTGGTGTTTGCTTTTACAAATCTAACAACTAACTTAGCTAACAATACAAAACAACTACGGTAAAGCAAACTTAATCTTCGGCAGTTAATTAACAAAGAATAAATAACATGCCATCCAAGTACCTGAAATTCTTGCTATTTGCATCAAGAACTCCTTGGGTATGATATAGGCATATTACAGTGGTTGCAGTCCTTAACCGCACAGATACAAGGAGCCGACTGATTATAGAAGAAAGGCCTAGAACTAACATTTTCTGTTTATTTTGCTCTGTTCAACATATTCCCCAAGCTCTTATTGGACTAAGAGGGCAATCACCAGCGACATTTGTTCAACATTTCACACTCGATACAAGGATTAACGATAAAAAACTTCAGACGTAATTTAGCGGCTAGCTCCACGGAATCTTATAGCTTATGATGCTTTTTTATTTCAAGTAGTTTGTTGGAAGAGGGTTCAAACCTCGGGCTATTTGTAAAACCAGAGTGGCCATTACATGGTCATATGTTATTCATTGGGTATTTCAGGTTTTCTAGAAATCACGGTTTAAAGGAGGTCGCAAAGAATTGCGTGGTATTTATCGATAAAATGTAAAAGAATTCTTGCTCATGAAACTGGCTCCTCCAAGTGTTACAAGCACGGTATTTTACCTCAATTCAGTTACATGCTCTTTGGAGATACTCAATGAAATGGAATCACGTATTTAACGACTCTCGAATTGCAAATTATGCGTAAGATAGAAGAAGTTTTCAAAAAATAAGATCCTTGACTTAGAAAAGGCCTAACTTGACAGTTACTGTCTGGGTGAAATATTTTGTAAACCAAATCCAACAGAAAATAACTGACATTCTTCGTCACAAACACAAAATATTAAATCATGGCGTTAAACAAAATATATAGGATACGACCGTAATTGGTCAAATATCAGGCGAAGTTAAAATTAAATATCTATCCAAGACAAAAGAAATATGACATCAAAAAACTGCAACAAAACATTTGGAGGTATAAGTCCAGCATTCCTATTTGAATAATACCCGGGGATATCCAAGGAATTCTCAATTGACATCGAAATCAACTCAGAATCCCCAATTTTTCCTGAATGCAGCATTTTCAATTAGTATTTTCAATTTTCAAGCACTTAACGTAGGGTGGCCACACTGCTTAATGAGCAAAAGATATTCACTTACCATAAAAAAGAAAGAATTTTGATTCAGCAAAAAGAACAAACACGCTCGCGGCAGAGCACAAATCAGAAGAACCGCATTCGCCAAGCGATGGCCTCGACGCGGCATTAACGCCACGGGAACGAGATGGAGAATGAAGGAACGAAGATAAAGGATAAGGACCGCGCTTCAAGCGCCAAGAGAGCAACAATGGCTCCTCCCTCTCTATTCTTCTCTTCCTCTCCCACCCTCTCTCTCTCTCTCTCCCCCCACGCGTTGGCATCCCACTTTACCCATTTCCCCATTCCACTTCATAAATTCCGCCCCCCTTCCCCTCACCGCCTCTCCCCCCCCTGCCGCAGTTGAATGGAACCTTAAATTCAGTCGGCATACCTTTCTTACATTTAACTCTCCCTCTCTCTCTTTCTCTCTCCCACTGGCATCTCCCGTGAACCACGCCAGAGAGATCTCGCACCTCCCTCACATCCCCTGCCATTCCGACGCAGAGTTCTACTCAATCTTGGCTCGAAGGACTTGCGAAGCCCCTAAACCTTTCGGATGCCTTCATCCCCATCTCCGCCATTGGCAGACTTATTGGAACGTCGACAGCACCGTGACAAAGAGAATATAGGAGCAAATCACTCCGTTCGATAGGTAAGGGGTTGGAAGAAGTCACTTACGCGTCACCAATCCAGGAAAAGTGAAAATTACGGCGCGTAGAAATCGATAATGATGGCAAAGAGAACGTTTTAATACCTAATAGTTCACTCTATTAGCCACGAGGTGAAGACGAAAATATATTTCATGAACCCATCACATTCACACCTTCAGCAGAGAAATGGCTGACCTGAGAGACTACGCAGGCAAGCATATACACGAGCATAACTGAAACTTGCTAAATTCTAATATAAATATTCAACATCGAAACACTATACACCACCAGTGGACCCGTCACCGAAAATAATTCAAAATGATAAGTACTGTAGGCCAATAAAAGTTACTTATTTGCTCTTAACTTCGATAGACCCTTTGTACCCTATAAGTAATAGTTCCCAATTTAAAGAACAATGGACGAAAGAGTGTACTCGCTGAGACCGGTGATGAAAGTACACTACATAGATCTTATATGCCCAAAATATACACATTCATACGGCATAAAACGCGTTTTCATTTAGTATCAGAATTAAGAAAGGACTCACTTCGGTATAAACGAGATAATATATTTCTTAACCATACATTCAGAAAAACATAGTTTCTCACCGTAATTTCTGATTATTAATGCAGATATTTTGTACCTGAAACAACATCCATTTTCTATTCACATTTTTACTGCGTAATCCCTTTATCCATTCGTTATGAAGAATGAAATTCCAACTTAACTAGACTGTGAACAATTTAGATATTCGTCCCAAATAGCGATGAATTTAAGTCGCGATCAACACTATTTAGAAATAAAGCTAATTGTTCAATTCGCATAACTACACTTTTCTTACCGGTAACTTCTTTGCCTGAAATATTATGCAAGCTGGGGAAAATGGAATACGTCTATGCTTATTCAGTCGATTAAGGACCTAAAAATACAAGTAAATTTGCCATTAATTTACGTCTCAAAATTAGGAACCCTAGTATCTTTCTCATCATTCAGAAAAATATGTGGTCTTTTATTATCTCTTAGAACTCGCTGCAATCCGAATAAAATTTTGCAACTGATGCACTACGGGCTTGACTAAATAAAAATTACTAGTCGAACTAACGTATCTCTAATTTATTGCTAGCTGAATTTAATAACGAGAGTACACATTTAATATATGTCTCCCAGCTCCTAGCAAAATGACAAATTTTCCACGAAATACATTACGCTCCAACTTGGTCCTCTTTAATTCCCCGTAATTATAGCGTCAATGAGAGATTTCCATATTTTTTACTAGTACACCACACAAATTAAAGTTCATATAATGTTAGGCCAAACACTCGAATTCAATTTCCAAGTAATTTAACTTGATGCTCGGAATCAAGTACAAAAAGCAACACATAAATTCAAGTGAATGCACTTATTCTAACATTAGGATTAGATATAATGTCCAAATTCATTGGCAAAGGTTTTGAAACGAATAAATACATACTTATTTCCTTTTTAAAGACACACTGGGTTATTTCCTGAAAGTACGAGGCACGAACAAAGACAACGAAGAAAGAAACAAGAGGCGATCAAAATACAAAGGAGCCAAGGAGTGGAAAAATATAAATAGCCTGCGTAATCACTAAATATCCAGTCTTTCAAAGAGTTAGATTAGAATGAAAGACGACGAAAAGAAGAATTAAACTGGCATCATGACCTAGGTAATGTAAAATAAAAGGTACTATGATAAGGCAAAAAATCTATTATTATTTAACAGTTTATTGAGAAATAGTATTTATGAAATAGTGAAGACTCAATCGAGAAACGGAAAAACTACTGAAGAAATAAATCCAAGGGTTTACAGCCAATTATATTGAATCGCTGACAAAGTTGTGCGTACAAAATGAAATACTTCTCCAAGGTAATATTTGCTGCTGCGATCATTTCTGGGCGCACACTTGCGATGATTGTGCAAAGCCCTTTCAGAACAATTCCCTGCACCCAGCCGGGTTCTCGCGCGCGATACACGCGGGTTACAGGAACGTGCTGCCTCTCAGCGGGCATACTTATTGATTTAGGTCATAATGATCAAGCAAATGCTTAATATGACTCGATAGCTATGTACCTTTTGGAACATACCACTTCTCAGTGAATAACACATTGCTACACAGTAGATGGAAACACTGGGCTAGAAAGCATGGTAAGAAATACAATTACGTGGTATACAATGATCGCAAAACATCGGGCTGGGCCCTCAAAGGTTCCGTGATTCCATTGTATTAATACTGAAAAGTCAAATGTATCGACAGTTCTTGTAACATGTGACTATGGATCACCCCCGGAAATCGTGTCGCATTAAAGATGGGACTCATGGGAGCTTTGTTACACAATGCATTCCTCACGCAATGACGAAATCACCACCACAAAAATCAAGAGTGAAAATATTTGCAAAACGAAGTAAAATAACAGGGCCAAACACCACATTTGTCATCAAATCAAGCGTAGCCTAAGAGGAAATAATTTGTAAGCACAGGCTTTGGTACAAGCTGAAATAATGTTCCCACGCAATCTAAGTTGGCCCATCGTATCTTTAGTATAAGGAATGGATTTTCAGACAAAATGTAATTTACTGCTGACAAGAAAACGGCATGCAAATTGACAGAAGAACATGTAACACTACAAAATAGCCTTCCTTTATAAGCAGAAAGAACAACTACACCCCAGGAAGGAGAGGGGAACTTCAGCTTTTAAACATCAACCGAGATTCACGCCGGTCTTACTTGTAGGAGGAATATTCGTGGCCACAGAGAACGCGTGCCTTCGGGGACCACAACGTTCTATTTAGATGCAGGAGGCTGGAAGGGATTCGGAGAGAGTGATATAAGTAATACATCCCAATTACATGAATTAAAATAATGTAAAATCGTAAATTATGTTAATAAACACCAAACCCCGAGATAGAGGAGAAATAATGAGGAAAATCTAGAGGGATTTGAACCCAAGACGTTTGAATAAGGTGGGGACGAAACCCTACCGTCAATGACGCGTGAAAAAGTAGTTCTAAGGTTTCGAGAGCCTAGAGCACAATTTCTATTTGAATGGCGACGAGGGAGTAAGGCAGTCTAGTCGGTTGAGATAAGACATTTAATAGATGACCCTTTGGAGAAGAGTGGTAGAAAGGAAGTGAAAGGGGTAGGCGATAGTTAACGACCGGGGAAAGTAGGGAAATATGGATGGACATGAAACGCTATTTGCCTAAAAAAAAGGCCATCGTTACTAACAAACTCTCTCGTCTTCTCTCCTGATCATTAGCGGGGGTGGGGAAGTGCGGGGGCTAAAGTGCAGGCTTCCCAGTTTGAGGGACTGGGTTTAAATCCCGGCAATGGAGGAGATTTATTGGAATCCCGATCACATACGGAGAACGATCATTTCAAGTGTACCCAACTCGCCCGTCGCGTAGGGTGATAAACGTTGGCACTCTTAGAATCTTTTACTTAAAGCAAGCTAATACTGATGCCAGGTTTTCCTTTACCCTTACTCCATTCCAATAATAACCCTTCCTTAGCCAACCTACTCACCTATTTTAAGTAGCGCTATGGATCTCAGACGTTTGTAACCTCCAGAAGGAAGGGGTAGATAAAAGCGGCGGAACCTCAACAAACGGGCTGTTTTTTTTGGCAAGCATAAAGAATGACAACGATAACATTATATATGAGTAATTTTAGGCATATATATTTTTAATGTTTTACCGTATATATCCCCATATTTTACCTTTTTTCTTCTACCTCCCACTCTCTATTTATGTGGGAGTCATAAAACTCCTATTTACACGTAAAAATCGCACCATGGTTCACTCTGAGATGAATAACGCGCATAAGTAATGCCAAAATGTCCTTCAAGTTGGTCGTATCCCAAACTAACCAACCAGCTTGAGGAGGAATGAGGGAGATAAAAAGGCGAGAGTGGTATGAGAAGGGGAACATGTGTGACAAGTACAGGAAGAAAGGGAGGGATGGTCGCACAAGAAATACATTTGGGCTAAAAAGGAGCCAACACCACCGCCAAGCTCTTTCCAGCTCATTCGCCCGTCTTATTTATCTCTCCAACGACGCACAAGTTTGTGCTCGCAGCATCCCTTACCACGGAGAGCAGTCTCTACGCCCAAGATCTTACACGAGAAACCCCCTCTCTACACGCCTCAGCATCTCTTGGACGCCGGAAGTGTGCTGTAACGTCCTCTTTTCTTCACCCTGGACCAACCCTCCAAGATAACTCCACTTCCCTGTCCCTCCATCATCGAAAAGGCTCACAACACGCTCACAGAGTCCTCCACGTTGGAAGAAAAAAATAAAACTCCATCTAGCAACCACTCTCGTTCAAATACTTTCGGGCTTTCTCCTACTGCTCCGTCTCCACATATAGAGGAGCGCAAGCCGCTTCGCGCGCTCTCCTTTCTCCATTCCACTTGTTCCCTCTGGTGGTGCGCGGGCGGTTTGCAAAACTCCGCGTTCCACAAATATCTCACTCCTTCGCACAGTGAGAGGGAAATGCACATAAAGAGGTTTACGACGGCAGAACGAGGCCGCGGCTCGCCTTACGATTTTACGAATCACTATCTAAGGCATGACCACCCTCTATTGATACTTTCATTAGTATGCATTTAGGTTGCGTTTTGGTGCCGTCATTCCCCGTAAACAACGGATGACTTAAGTTTATGAATTTGGCGGAGGAACCTAAAATACAACATATTAAAAGCAGAAATGACAACGCTGACGATCTATACTCACTCGATGGTGTTTATTTCGCGATTACGAGCAATTCCCGAAAGAAACGATGTTGTTTAGCACAAATGTCAACAATGACTAAATTTATATACCAATACCTCGAAAAATTCCTGCAGAATATACCAGATGAAGATTTCTCGATTTTCTTACGCCACCAACTCAATACTGATGGTATTCCAAGATTTAGTGTACTCCTAGAATATGCTCTAAGGTTTTCTTGAGTTTGGTCATCCAAAAGTCGGTGAGAGAAGATTTCGTCTTCAGTGCGTGACCTGGCCCCATCAGCAAAATTAACGCAACGTTGAGGAGAGAGGAGAGACGAGACACTTGGAGAGCAACTTATTCTTCCCACCAGCAGCAAAAGTTAAACAATTCGCCATTCTGCTATTAACACATAAATCTGGTAAACAAGTTTACGATTAGCTCTCTACGAACAAACATACTGCAATGGAATAGAATTGAAAAATTAAGTTAGTACGACAATCCGACGCCAGTTATTATTCACACACAATGTTTTGTTTTATTCGGATGGTTTGTCATCAGGTCTCGCCTTTTGTTAACGATAACAAAAGGTTATGAGAGAAGGTAGAGAGTATGTTCATGGACTGAGTTCTCTTATTTATCTAATTAGTGAATTAAATATTGTGTAAAAGGAATTACTACTCTGCGTGGTAGTACCAAAGTTGCACACTGGTATGGCATGATTTACACGACAATTTCACTTCCTTACATGTTTTACTTTAAGTATTATTTCAGCAATTTGCACATAGTTAAAAAATGCATCACACATAATAGGTTACATAGGCCGTCTGTAAAGGTTTTATGGAGTTTTTTCTGAATGTACAATATTTTATTGGAATATTTATCGTTGGAAGTCAATTGTCACAGTTGGAATTTCAGGTACAAAGTAATAATAATTCGACTGCCTTAAACCTAGGCCTTTCCTCTTCACTCCCAAAAAATATATTATTTTCGCTCTAGCAAGGTAGGAATGTGCACAGAACTAAAGATGATTTCTGCAGCAGGCCATACAATTGGAAGTCAAGAGCGAGCTACGACGCCATCACCCTTTAATTGCGTAGTGTTCTATCTTCTTTATGCGAGCAGTTACAAAGGAGACATATAAGACTGAATTTTCCTCCCTTCACCACCCCCTTTATCCCCCCTCTGAATCACCCACCGCCTCCATTTCAATGAAAAAGGGCTTTTGGCCTTTTGCTAGAAGTCGGCAATACGCACAACCTACTTTTACTTAAAAACAGAAATTAATCAATAATTTAGAGCCATTTTCCCGGTCCTTCTCAACTTAAAACGCGGTGCACGATGAAAAGCTGCCGGAAACGGAGAATGGACACATTCCGGAGCAAGGATACAAAGGAATGTAGACCGATTTTTTGGAGCACTTAGCCGCACATAAATGTATTAAAAGCACAGAATACGCCCGTTATCGCCATAAATTCATTAACGCGAGCCGTAGTTATGTAGGTCAAACCGTAAACTTCAGCAATGCAAAAGGTTTCTCTCAAGCCTTGAACTTCTTTTGCCACTTCATTCCGGCCGATCGTCAAAAACGAGGGGGCATATTTTTATTCGCAATTCCCCCTGAAACACTTTTACCCCAGGTTCGAATTTCAACGCGAGCGGAAAGCACCCGGTCCGAATTCCCCCGACGTTCTGAATTCTTGCCTAAACTCTCTCTAGATATGAAACTACGCCAGCAACAAACCGTTCACCTTCGTCTCCCTAAAAGTCCGCCCTCACCGAAAGCACCGCCGAAAGCGGCATTTCATTTCGCAATTTTCCCTACGTCCAAACGCACATGAACGCACACACTTCGACGTAATCACACACGTGCCAGCGCGGGTACATGTGCGAGGACCATACCCTTCCCTCCCTTTCCTCTCATCCTTTCTCTTTCCACTGAGAAGCACCCACCTTACCGCCCATCTTTCGGCACCCACCACACCCGCCCCCCCCCAACTACCATTTCTGGACCCATACCCCTCCCAGCCTCTCTCCCCCATTCCTAACCCTTCTTTCTTCTCATGACCGCTCTGACATCCCGCCGTTCCCATACTTCACTTTCCTTACCTCCAGCCTCTCTCTCTCTCTCTCTCTCTCTCTCTCCCTCTCTCTCTCTCTCTCTCCAAAGCTCGGCAGGAACCCTCACTATTCACTAGGGCAGCCTCATTCTATTCCTCCCCATTCTTCCCCGTACCCATATCCCCCCCCCCGCTTTTCCCGACTCTCCTGCACCCATCTCAGAGCTTTCGCTGCTTCGTTCAGCCACCCACGCAATGGAGGTCCACCTCTCTCTCTCTCTCTCTCCCCATTCCTCTCTTCCCCGTGTCCCTCTAATCCTCTTTCCTTTACTTCATCCACCACCGCCGCAGGATCCGACTATTTAAGCAACTTAAACGGACGGAGGCGGTGAGAGGTTCTGCGGTGGCGTGGAAATCTTTTATGTGCCCACATATATTTTGTTAAGCCCCGCCCGCGGGGGGGAGAATGCGAAATTATTATCCCCACCCGAGCGACGATGCCTCCGCCCTCGCGATCCATATCACCGTGCCCGTCTAGCAAAGCGGGTCAGGCAGACGAAGTGGGAATGTGTGCTATTTGAGCTCTACACAGTGGAAAAATCGCATAAAATGGATTTGTTTAGGATTATTAATGAATGTTTCTCGCAAGTTACTCCTCCATCCGCTCTATGAAGACGGCTAATAGGGTAGATGACTAACAGAGTAGACAGCCGATGATCTCAATAATATATTTATTAGGCCAAAATGAAGTTGGAGTTGATAAGGTATGACTTTGATCTCCAAATTCGACCAAAAATGTTAAATAAAACTTTAATGGCGGATTATAAAATGAACTTGGGCTTCAGATTCAAACGACCACAAAAATGTATTGCTATAGAGATACGGAAAATATCCACGCCAGACGTACAACAACAGCGAAATCTTTTCTTATCCTTAAAAAACTTTCATCGCATGCTCCTCATTATTGAAATCGCCATTGCTTTGACATACATCGCATTACAGTCACGGAAATGGCTTTGAAAGAAGAAATGTGATAAGGCATATCGAATTTTTATTTAAAATATTATGGGTATACTTGCACAATTGTATTGTCGGTCATAAGTTTAGCCACCACTCACGAAGGTAACTTCTACTTCCATTATATCCCTTCATAAAATAGGTGACCCAAATGGAAGAACAAGTCGCCATTAATATAAGATCTTCAGCAGCCGGGACACTTTTAAAAAATGAGTCAGGCTGCAGGCAATTGTACCGTCGGAAGGAACAAATTACTTGGGTGTTTCGGGTTATAAACTAGATCCTTTTTTTTAACACCGGACACTTAATTCGCCATCGCGCATTCAATCGAGCAGTTTTCTTTCCCCAGAGAGATAAAAGAGAAAAAAATCTTCTCCCGACCATAATCCCGACTTTCCTTTCCTTTGCCCCTGCTACGGTACCCACTCCCTCTCCATTTGAGACCAAACCACCCAAGCCCTTTGGGGGAAAACCACCTCGCCCCACCACTACCAAAACGATTGCCCCGGCCTTCTCGGGATGAAACATACCATCCCTCCTCCTTTTACCCTATATCCCAGATCCCTTTCTTCCTCCAGATACCTCCACCCCACACCCCAATGGGTCCTCCTGGGTCCTCACAGCTTATCCTGCTCCACACACACTTGCCATCCATAGCCCCGTGGCTTGAAACCCCGGCAGGGTGGCCAATGGACCCCAATTTCCAAAATCATGGAGTACAGTAATTTCTTATGTACCACGCGTCCTCTTGTTACACATACTTTTGACGAGAAATATCGGGGAAAATATTTCTCAGCTCACAGTGATTGCATAGGAAATTGAATTTCTTGGAACGAGATCGACGTGAATAACTTTACGTTTACACCTACATGTCCCCCAGCTATCCGCTGGAAAGTCTAAAAAGGAAGGTATTGAGTAAAAAAATTGTATGAGGAAAAGGAAGTACCTCGGTATTTTTGCAGTCAACTAAGTGAGAATGTTGCCGTGGAAATAGGGCGTGTTTTTTCTAGGAAAACTGAACTAATATTGGAACTTTACACGGTATATTAGTATGCACAAGACAACTGGGCAATCGGCAGAAGAAGGACGTTCTGTCACAAATATTCTTACGCATGGGACACATCTGATTTTTGATGATGATTTACGGAAGAAAAAAGTGCGTGGTACAAGGGTAAATATGAGATTACACATAAGTTAAAGCTTTAGGCTTTGCTTTGTAGAAGTCCATCGCATAAAAAACTTTCTCTCTTTTCACATCTTGATGTGACGTTAAAGATATGAAAACCATAGTCGGCAAAATAAAAAAGTGTGGACAGCACAAAGCGAGGAAATGTTTCATACGGCATCCAAGGCTTGTTTGGTTGGTTTGTTATTTGGGGAGATGACCGACTGTTGTTATCGACGTCACCAGAGAGAGGTGGGTGGGTTGGTTCAGGACGGAATATTTCATGGAAAGGAAGAAGATGGGAGAGCAACCCGGTGTCGGAATTAGCCAACTCTTAACGAAAAGCGTCAAGACGGGCCCCACCCGACGGCAGAAGTACAGCAACTCAACCACAAAAAAAATTTCCCTCGCTAACGGTTATCGATACCAGGCACACGCGGGTTAGGAAGTCGGTACCAAGCAACCACACCAATCCGATCCTCAGCTCCCAGATTTTCACTCAAAGGATACCACGTACCTCAATTAGGTTTCAATATATTTAACGGCTGTTGTAGACAATTTTGAGCCATTATCTTTAATATGAAACAGCCTTCGAGAAATACCGTAAGTATAATTTTCCAATCTGACTCAAATTCATATGGCTATGAGATATTTTAGCTAGTTAAAAGAACTGTAAAATGCAGCTTCAGAAAATGAAAAATAGTATTCATTTACCGTTGCCCTCTTCTTCGACTGCACTTGCAGCTATGGTATCCACAGGTACAAGGTTTATTTGGAAAACTCGGTAAAGAAACTTAATTCAGCAGGTAGCTAAGATACTTAGATATGCATACAATAGGAAGTATATAGTGCGAATATCCCGGCGGAGTGAACTCGCTCCCGTATATTTTTGAATGACTCCAAAAAAGAATATAACGGCTAGTTCGCTGTGATCTTAAAAGTTAAAAAAAAAACGCTTACATCAGAGGCGACTCAGATAAGTAACGACTCCAAAATACTATCGGTAATTATCGAAAAATCAAGCGGAACTGATTCCGCGACTCATAACATTTTGGTGGAAATACTTCGAGCATCAATAAACACCAGAAAAATCACACACATATCTCCCAATGCTACCGAAGTAAAGGAGAGTTTCACGACTTTTCACGGAGTTGTTTCGGTTTTCAAGGAGATGTTGGCAACCCTGCCCGACTCATCCTCCGCTTTCTTCGCCAAGGGAATACCTACCCCCCATGGGCAAGTTATTCCGACGTTTGTCCTCACTCCTGTTAAAGGGGACCTTAGCTAATCCCCTTAAGAAAAACCCCTGGGCAGGAGAAATACGCATGTGGACGACGAGATGGGGGAAAGTAGGAAAGGGTGAGAGAGAGAAGAGATGGGGTTACGGATCAACAAACCTCTGCAGAGGCTAAAGGGAGATGAGGGCGGGACAGAAGGTCAGACCTCCACGCACACACTCATATATGTATTATGCGCACATATATATGTATGAATGAGTGCTGCATACTTCCATGTATCTATATATCGTATACGCACGGCTAACTCTATCTCTTCCTGCCACCGCCCCATGAGTTAGAGAAGTACTTATTTCTTTCCTCGCCATTCCGAATAGGAAATGGCCCCTCTTAGCCCTTCGAGAGGACGTTTCCCTCCTTCAACCACTATTAATCTCGAGCTCCCCCGCCCACCATTCCCAACCCCAAGCACGAGAGTCCATTTTTAGAGGTGTGGTGAAAAATGGAGATGTTTAAATATACGCTTAATGCGAGCATTATTAACGCGAAAAAGAGCACGATGCCGCCGATGAGGTGTATAATACAAAGGGCCACATAATGGATTCGAGCATGGACGGCATCCGATACACCCATCCTTTCCCTTTGCTTTATAGCTTGAGTAATGGAATCGGTGTGATACGGCACAGACACCTTCGCAACTTACACGCTTACGTCGAGAATAGAACCGTACAAGAACGGTAACGCCATAAGAGCGAAACGAATGAGAGATAGTTTTACTCATCTAAAAACCGTATATAACTTCATCTACATATTAACCTGCGCACCTCGGAATGAGCGAGTGGCAGGGGGGTGTCAGGGCACCAGCCGTGAACAGACATTAGGAGGAAGATTTTGCCGACGTAAAAAGGCGAAGTGTATATTTTGGGAGTGTATTTGAGTGGAGCTCAGTTCCATTGTGGTCAGTTGTAATGCGTGGAAAGAACGGATTTTTGCACCCATATCTTCGGCAATGTATCACTTTTATCATTTAATAGTTTCCGTCGGTCCTAGATAGGTCCTATTTTATTGTTCTTGTCGATCAGACCTGGATTGTGGTGTCAAAATCATATTCTCTGAGTCACGCTGAAACAAACCTGTTCTGAATTTGTCAAGCAATCTAAGACTAGCGTGTATCCTCCGGATTTCTAGCGGCTCTCAGCCTAATTTCTCTAAAAGCTGTGAAACTCTTTGTTCGCTCGAGGCAGCTTTTAGCGGAGCGCACAACTACCCTTCGAATGGCAATAATTAGATAAATGCATCATGAAAGTAGAAAATGCCCTGTATGCGCCCAAAAGACACTAATACGTGTCCGCAAAGGTCGATTAAGAAAGCCGCCACATCCGTTCCACGGAGAATATCTCCCGACAAAGCATTTAACTTTAGAAATTTAAAGTGTCTCGTTATCGTCGCACTGACGACTTCCCGCAGGTAATATACAAGCAGCCGACCGGAACAGTGCGGAACTTTTCACAGCTCATGAGGTAAATGCATTCCAGACGAGAGGAATGGTTCTCGGCCGGTCTAGAGAGTCTAGAGAGCATTCAACTGCAGGTTTAATCTCCACGTATCTCGTTCACTAGAAAATGCGTCTTAAAGGATTTACAAAAGTAGAGTGCTTTCCAAGAGGTCACGTAGCAACGAAGGAAAGCAACCACTCAAAAGTTCATTTTTTTCCTCATAGCCGTCTATATTGAAGGAATTTCGATATTTATTCTGGCTATAGATCGTAAAGGAGAACGAGTGGAGCCATAGGGCACGGCATCACGTGGGAATATTGAGGCCATTAAATTGCAAAATCTGACCTATATAACCAATGAGTTGTCCAGTAAATACGCGTAAACTATACTTAGGTACTAGCACCTAAATCATGTTCCTAGTGCAATGATTAACACAGAAGTACGTTAAATTGATTTGATTTTTTTAAAGTACGTATCATTTATTAAATGTATATATTGTGGAGATAGCCACAGGCTTGATGGATATTTTTTGCTAAAAAATATGCTTCATTTTCACGCTTAAAGTCATCATCTACTGCCTTCATTAACTATAATCCACGAAAATAAACACCCAAAAAGACAAACTGGACATAGGTTACTCTACAGTCGAACTAAAATTTCTTAGAACAAATACTGTCCGGAATTAAATACATTTTGCAACTCCAGCAATCAATCGTGAAATTGAAACTTGGCAGTTTATAGTGTGAAGAAAGAGATCAATGTTAAAATCAAACTGATCTAAGCGTCTTTCCTTAGTTCCGAAGAATGAAAGACCAACAACAGCCGCCAGTAAAAGACCTAATCGTGAGGAAACTGCATAGTTTTTCCATGATGAGACAAACGCATTTTTTTGTCTAGAGAAGGTCGATCAAGTAATGGAGATCCTAGTAACGTGAATGGGGAATACTAGACTTGACATCTACATCAACACAATACCCTGCACGTCATCTCAAGGATGTGCGACAGAAGTTAGGTAATCTGCACCAATCTAATAATTTGCACTGCACAATAACCTTTGAGTTAATGTAACTATGACTAATAATGAATTGGAAAAAACCTTCAAAAACTTGTCAGGAGGCGACATTTCACAAATATGTACTGCACTATGGGTATACTACCGAGGTCAGAGGGGCTTTTAAGATTCATTGAATTGTAATTACATAAATGCAAACATATCGATAACCTGTTTGAAGTCTCAATGACAACTTTTATGGTCTTATCTATTACTAGAGAAGGCGTGCACAGCAAAGCTTAATTAGAGTATGTGATAAGCGCTTCAATTGGCATCATACTTACCCAAAGGAAAAAAAATATACTACTCTTTGAGCCACCATAGAGGGTGTTAAGACACCCACCATGGAAGAGGGGGGGAGAGGAAAGAGGATTTTTCTTTATGAGTTACTCTAATTAGAGCCAATCATGGTGCGTAGAAGGTAGAAATTTTCGCAACTACCATTGAGGCACAGCAAGCATCTCTCTTATTTTGCCACTTATATCAGCACTGCTGAGATACGTTGGAGTCGAAATAATATGTCCTGTGTCACCTTGAACCTCACATAGTGCGTGTCCTCCGAATCTCCAGCGGCTCGCAGCCGAATCCCTCTATCAGATTCGCTATTTTTTTCTATTTGTTCACATCAGTGTTTAACGAAGCGTCTTTTGAATAAAATTCCACATATATACTTCTGTGCTGGATACCAATTGATCGTGGAGAACTCGATACATTGCCTTACTTGAGTGGATTAACATCTCTCTTTCGTTTCGTTTTAAAAACCTTTTTAAACTTTAAAACCTTTTTTAAACATCTTCCCCTTATTCCCCAGATAAAACCATATCTCTTATGCAGCGCCGAATACATGTTTCGAATGTGCTATCCCCTCGTTAGCTATAAAATAATGGTGGCTCCTATGCATGCAATATCAGAAATAGGCCTGCATTTATCTTCAGGGGTAGGGTGAAAGATCCAATGCAGATGAATATCGGGTGAAAAGCAAGGTGTTACCAATAACAGGCGTACGTTATTTGGAAAAACCTTCCACTTGAACAATTTAATTTCATTGACTTGTTGGAGGAGGAGATAGCCGACCCCAAAGCAGACGTGTGGGATGTATCATCTGACGAACTTCACGCCAAATAAAACGCAGCACGAACCAACTAGCCGTACTGATGAGCGACACGCACGGAGTAGTATGATACTTCGATACCATGATTCTATTTCCTCGTGAATGTCTCCTAGCATCCATGAACTAGTGCCATTACCAACCAGCAACGGTTATTGTTATGATTTAGCCTTGCAATGCTTCCCTCATTGTTGTCGGTCCGCTCTCAGCAGATAGGGGAGTGGGGTGGGGCACAACTTGGTTGAGAATCGCATGCCCATTACTGATTACCCCATGCCAAACTATCTAGATGATTATGACGCAGAATTTCGTAATGTCCATGAATGGCGAAGGAAAAAAGTCCCTATTAACGCGGGATTCACTTTTCGCATCGCAAGATTTGAGCTGAAGTGAAAAATAAGTTGGAATGCTTCCTTAGGGGAGAGCGTCACAATGGAATGGAGTGGAAAAGCAGAGGTCTCCAATCCTCCCAACCTATTTTTGAGTTTTGAATAGAGAGAAAGAAGGGGGGTATATAGGGAGCGATAATAATACACGCGCACTCGAGCTCTTATGAATGAATGAGCTTCCCGCGACCGGACGAAAGGCCAGGTGTTAAAAATGGAATTGGCTCGAGGCGAGGGCGTGGACCCCTGATGAGGAGGTGGAGAGGAATTTTAGAATGAGGGAACGTAACGGGTCTTGCGCGTGGAGTTATAACAGAGGATTCTTCCGGTGTACAACAAGGTTTTACAGAGAAAATTCGACAAAAAGCTACGGAAACTCAGTGCGTGAGGCGGCGAACTTCAGCGATCAAACGCTCGCAGAATATAAATAGCTACAAACAAGCAAAAACGCTAAAATTTCCAAAGCTAGCATGAAGCTACGGATACAAATAACTGAGTTCGAATATACCTTCTCCTAGGAATCCTATAAGTTCTCGATCATAATTATTGCAGATGTACTACTAGGCGCAAAGGAATAGGAAAGTTTTTCATTCGGCTCAGTTCAGTTCGTCATTCAACAGTTTTTAAGAAATACTGCTAAGATACAACGGCAACCTTCACGCAGTTGTTACTCAACAAGGGATTAGAAGTTCTCGAAATGCAGAGAGGCTTACTCAGGCAGGGATCGTTTTCCAATTACAAGGAAATCACTGAGTGCACAAGCAACACCGAAGAAAATTTCTAAATCTTGCACTATAAAACTGTCCTATTAATAATGAACAATTTTAAGACTGTCCAACAGCTAGATTGGACTCCGTATTTCCATAAATGTCAGCGAATAAATTATGATGAAAATATAACTGTGGGTCGAAATATCTATTATGAGCACTTTGTTTCATATTTCTAATGTTAGAAGCAATAAATCAAACACTAGTTATTATCAAGGCGGCTAACGGAGGAGGAACTCATAATATCAGCCTACGCTCAATCACTGCTTGGTACGTCAGACAGATAGAAATAACACTCACTGAATACGGTAAGTACAGGACACCATAGACAAAACCTCACTCTAAAAATAAAAAAAATCATTGCACAACGAATTAATGAACCCCAATACCCACATCTACCCCATCTATCCACAATATGCTCGCATCACATAATTCCATCATACTTTACCAGTTCCATCGGTTAATCATACCCCATATGATGTTTTAATTCAGTAAGGTAAACATTGTAACGCATTAACTGACACATTATAATCCTAAATTAGCCCCATTAAGTCATAAAAACAAATATTTTGCCAAAATCTTAGGGATGAGGTAAAAGCCATTTGCTTACTATCCATCAATTCGCAGAACTCACAACGGAGAAAGGACCTAAGTGGTCCATCAGGACCCGAGCCCAGCAGATCAAAAAGTAAAGCGATAGGGCCAAAATATTCTCCGCACACTGAAATACAAACCCTTGAGCCACAAAGAGAGCAAACATCAGATATCCGCCCGCGGCAATCCAAATATTTTCGAAGTTTTAAAGCATACACGGGTTCCATATAGCTTTCATCTCCTGTGCCAAGTAAATAATTGAAGTCAAGAGGGAGAGCAGCGATGCTCACGGGGCCAGGAACCCACGGCCACCCTAACGGACGCCACAGGCTGTGAACTGCAAAGAAAGACTAATGATGTCCTTAAAAATTCCATTAAGTATTCACCACTTTCGGAAATCACGGGATATTCCTGAGATCAAGCAGAATTCCAAGGACGCAATCCAAATATTCCCTAGAATGAGATACATGGGGAATATAGTGTAGGGACACGCAATTCCCCGATGGGTGTTCGCCATCAGTCGAAGAGCCAGATACGTCGAACATCAATCGCTGAATGTAAAAAAACATGGGGTGGAACTCGAGAAGGCAGCCGACTGAGTCCCTTATCGTATTACTCGAAACCAAGTACCAATCAACCTGAATTAAATACGTTAGGAAACGCAGTATAATTTTATTTTTAGCAGTAAGGGGACTAAAGTAGTGTAGGCACATTTACTTTTCCTTTCTGAGAAGAAAAAGATAACTTTGCAAAACAGTTAGCAATTGGATCGTCAAAACTGAGACTCACAATGGGTTTAATGAACGTATCTACTTCGATACATACATTAAACTACCTATCTATTTCACTAGATGATGCATTAGCCGCTTCTGCCCCGATAGCCTCTCTCACCAAATATCATTAAATTCACGCCAAGCATTAAGACAATTAAAATAAAAACCAAAAATCATTGTATTATAAAAATTGATTAAAATTACTCACGAAAGAAAACTTGTATGATTTATGTTTCAGATATCCCAATAACCAAGCGGAGTGCAGTAGATGAATACGACCACTCACCTGAAAGGACAGAAAAAAGGTATTAGCTTATGAAAACAGATTTAGGGTTTAATATAATTTAAGTGCATATACGCAAAGCTACCGCAGAAAATATTAATCAAAGACGAAAAGAGAGATGTATGAAATACAAATCAGCAAAGACCAACTCGCAGACAGAGCATCATACTTAAACCAACAATGAATAGACAAACGTCAACAAATTATTCAAATTAAACAAATCCTAGTTCCAGGCGGGAATCAAGACTGCACCTTACAAAGTAATTGCGGAGGATGCTACCTTACTGCCACCGAAGCCGGTATTAACAGCCCTGTACTAAATTGTCACTTCAATTTCCAATTTTAATTTCCTTGGAAACTGGAGAACCAAGGCATGTAGAACCACATCTCAATGGGAAATAAGTCAGGAAAACATTTTGGGAGATGATTATGGATCAAATACTGAAAAGGGGTAAAACGCTATTATTTTAGTAAGGTATATTTTAAACCAACAATTTCACGCATTCTAGCATGTGTCAATAAAGCAATATTTCCATTGTATAAATATTTAAAATAAAGTTCCGGCGACGTAAAAAGCCGACCGAATTCTCACGGATGCGAAAATATGCCCATCATCGGCCATTCTACCGAGTCCATAGGACGAAGGCGCACAACACATTTTCCTATATCCCTGACAAGACCACGGCTCAGCATTCTGCATTCCCACCACCATGGTCGAGCAGAGTAACTATGAGCACCGAAGAACTTTGGGCGGAGTCTTGTGGGTGCAGGGAAACGGCTAGGTATGCTGAGGAATGGGAAGGGCTAGAGAAGATGGCATCCCTCCTTACGATCGGCCGCCGAGTGTGGGGGCGAGATACCGTGAATCCATTAACAGGCTATGTTCGATAACCCGCGACTTGATCGGGGCATTTCACGATGGAAGGAAGCCTTGGTTTCGGAAGCGGAATAGGCCGAGAGGATACCAGGGTTAGAATCGGCTCGAAAAGGGATGAAAGGGTAAGGTTAACGTGCGCTCAAAGACTAGGATGGAATGGGGGAAGGACGGGAACGGATAGGACGGTGGGATGTCACATGAGCTTTTCGACAGAATTAGGCAGATAGAGAAAGAGAGAGAGAGAGGGGGGGGGCAGAGGTATGAAAAGTAAAGCCATATGCCTCCCGGCTCCGAATGGAATTCATTGAGACTCCAAGCATTTCGCGTGGTTCCGATATATTTGCGGCGCGGAGGTTCCACTCCACGACAAAAGCGCCCTCGCATAAAGGGCACTCACTTTCGACGCAATTTCTGTTTGTCAAACAAAAAAATGCTCCAAAGATAAAAATAATCAAAATGAAAAAAACTTAAAAAATCAAAATATGACCTCCATGTAACAAGGATTCGGCTAATGGACAGTCATGAACGGCACAGGAATGATCTTGAGGATCTTTGAACTCATTTAACACAAGAGTAATGAAAACAGTCATTAGTCTGCAAAACTGTCTTACTTTGGTCCTTGGTACGTAGGTCCAAATTCCTTAATGAATAAAATCTAGATTTCTTGATGACACGGTATACATGCAATAAAGGATACAATGATAGAGGGTATAAAATGCAGGGTAAAAGGGAAGATGTAAAAGGTATTAGGGGCTTTTAGGTGTAGTAGGGTGAGGGGGACAGAATGTCTAAACGGAGAATAGCTCCCGAAAAAACTGGATTAGAATAGACCAATGGTTTGAGGGCTTAGTGATAAGTTATTAAGGAAGAAAAATAATTCATTACAACAAAATTGCAATTTTCACTCACCTTAAATGAATTTAATTTGCGTTGTAACATTAATCATCGAAAAGGATTATATGACCAGTACTTCGATATCTAGGTACGAGATAACAATACGATCCTATCTATTCACGAAATATTTGTATGTAGTCGCTTAAGTTTGGCATAGAGAGGCAATTGATTATCATGAACCAAGCGTTTAAATACGGAGCAGGTAGATGCAGTTAAAAGCCAGGACAAAGAAAAATGGCATTCTAAAATCAGGCGCATCATTAAAGGACTCAATCAGGTTAACGACGAGACTTAATTAGTACGCTCAAGCTGGACTCGAAGATGGATGTAGGACGAAACAAGGCCGAACTCGATCGGAATACCTGATGACGGCAACTGATTGAATTCTGAGTCGGCAAGACTGGATTGGGAAAGTGATGGCAAATTACTGAATTGTGCGCTCCAAAGACGTCGTTTCAGGCAGTAAGTAATAGGAGGTTACTTTGAAGGAAACTTACTTTGGTTAAGTCATTGACCATTCTCAATCGTGTCTGAGCGACGTTGATTCTGAGTCGCTTAATGATCGAGAGAATAACCAGATGAGCGTATACGCGGGATCGACAATGAAGTCGAGATTTAAACGCAATGAAAAGTGCACCAATTGGAACAGTTAAACAGAATATAAGTAATTATTATAAATAAATCAATACTAAGATTTCCACTGCTACAGCGACGAACGGCTATGATTAAACGGCTAACCACGATGAAAATCCACCTCGACCTTGAACCATAATTCTACTTTGGCTTGCCGGGTCATTGCGCAATCTAGTACGGCTAAAATTTTAACATGTAGGTACCGTAGGCATTGGTCCGCACAGGGGCTACACAAGCTTGAGGTCAATAGTTCTAATTCTAGTACACGTGGATTTCTTTTTCTCTTTGGATTTATCCGAATACGTGACCAACTAAATTTTTAAAAATTTAGATGTTGATCATTCCACAAAGTTATTACTTTTTTGAGCTCCTTTTCACAAATTATTCCGAATTCCGAAAGTAAATGACCTGTGCTGGACGCTACATTAATCTGTACGGTATATGCGCATTAAAAATTACGCAGGTCATTGGAAAACATTTTTTTCCAGTCAAAATGCTTTTGAACTTATTTCGAGAATGAATGTGGCGGGGGACAATTTTAATGTTCGTCTGTGGAATGCGTCCAAACAACTGAAAACGACATATACCATACCAAACTCAAAAAACAAACCCAAATCATCATTTTTTTCAAGCAGAAGAAAACGGCGGTCACAAGTGATTAATGAGGTTGATTGAACAACTCATTTACGAGAGCTCTGTGTAATGAACTCCAAAAGAATTGACAGCCATTGAGAGCAGTAGCGCTTGGAGAGGAAATGCTAAAAACGAGTGGCTGCATTTATATTCGACGGAATTATCACAATTAAAATAAAAACTCGAGAGCGCTAGTTCATTACTAATTGCATCTCGGCCTAGGTCCAGAGAATAACATATGCCACGATACTATTTGTCAACTACGTATCAAGAGCCAGGATAACTGATTATGCCCTGGAAGGCTTAATCTGATCCAATTAAAAGGGTCAACGGTGCCTACCCACTATATTTACAACAAAAAATCATCGCAATGCTGCTATGTCACGTCCTTTGGCAAAGGACGCATTGAATTTAAATAACATATCTTGAAAATATGAATGCACGTACTAGCCCGTCGGTATTTCAAAAGGTAATCAAACACTCACTCTCCTCTACAACAAATTGTTCGGATAGAAAAGAGCTGACATTTCCTCTTAAAATCCAACGATGATTTCCATTCAATTTAAAGCAAGAGTGTAAAATAAAGGCGTAATATGTCGCTAGGTTTTCAAAAATGTTCGTGGCAGAGCAAATAGTCCACGAAGCATGTAATATTTCTTCAGATTTCAAAATCGGTGTTATATGCCCAGTCTGACGTGAAATGTAAAATGGCCATCATTAAGTTTGAAGCAAAATAGATGAATGCTAAACCTAAGTTATCATCCACGACTTAATCAGCAGATCTAACGCTTTCGTGACAGCCAATGTAATGGGCAAGTACAGGTAAAGCAAACTATATTACAGTTTTGTTGGGAAACATACTCCTAATTAATCACCCATTGGCTGTTTTACTGGGTTCACAAATAGGACTCTCCAGAAATAGTCGCAAATAATACCAATTATGGTCAATTTTGCAGGAAAGGTGTCGTCCTACTCAACTAAAAACGTTGCAAACAATACTTACCTGGGAGATCAATAATCTGGAATATGCAAGACCCTATGCTTTCCAAAATTACGTTATTTCTGTTAGACCACTTCCGTTTTGGGGAGCATTTGATTGTAAAAGCTGTGGTAAATCATCACATAAGGAGCTATGTCCCTTAGCTTCCCCCCCTGGGGTTGACATGAAGCCAAATAGTACCTTGAGGTGGCTTTTTTAACGGAAAAAAGCCGTCATTGCCGTGGAGCAACACAAAATAGAGCGGTTCAAAAATTCTCCATATTTTTACAGTTTTTAAGCGAGACTACTCCTCTCCCATTAAGTTTTCCTTCAAAAATTAATGCCAACTTTTAAACCTCAATGGTAACTCAGGCCTCGATATTCCATTTGTTCCCTTGTTCACATTTTGTACTCAACACGAATTTCCTGCACCTAATACTGACTTCCCAACTCTAATCAGTCTTCGACCTCTTCACCAAATTCACATTTTGCATCCACCGCTAAGCCTTAATTCCCAACAGTCTCCAATTTACGTAAATCTAAATATCGATCGGAGCGGTTTCAATGCCATAAATATAAAGAGATAATCCTTCCCCAACTCATATTGGCTTAGAGTTCTCTCCACAAAATTTATCCTAAAATATGTAGTATTCCTGGGACAAATCTAATCTTGTAAGGTTTAATAATTCCAGAGAGTATATTAATAACTCAACAGAAATGGCCTGCCACGTTGAAAATACCGGTTTCCACTCAGTCACCAAAGTTAAGCTTCGTTGTAAGCACGAAACGTCCTAAAACATCGACGCACTATTACCATTAATGCTTCACTACTTATTTCATTCCGAATATTTTTTCTTTCGGACGCAGCGTCATTTTTTCATTTTTATCTGCAACTGGAACACCAATTCCTTCAACATAATTAATTTCTTTGGATTTGCACTATTCTGAACTTTAGACCTATACCATTCTTAACGTTTCACCCCTCCATAAACTATACAATTCTCAGCTCTTTCACATTTCCGAATGAAAACTCTATAAGCTAGTTCCATCTCCTTCCTCTATCGCGATGTTCATTATTTTTTCTGTATTAGCCATTACTATTGCTCACAAACTCAAATTCTCGAAGGTCTACACGACACTACGATACAGTTCCAACACTTATATGCTCAGTAATAATCTAATCAATTTAAGTTACTATTCGGTTCCAGTCATTTATTATTTGACCATCTGAAAAACAACATATTTCTCGGTGATTCTGTATTTAAATATTTAAGCTATTTAAATTTCAAAAGGCAGGCAAAAATTCATTGTACCTACATGTACCATGGCCGCTGATCTACAAGTGAGCAAATAGTTTTTGCAGCATTTGTAGCATATCTATAAAGTAAGGCATGTTGGTGAAAGTTACTTGTATAAAATAGAGCATGCTGGTGAAAACTCACCCCCTAGAAACACTCATGAGTTGGTTTTCAGGGTAACACGTAGATGTACATGCTTAACAGCCTCAGCACTATTACCTTGCTTACCCGGGTCACCTCAGCGATCATCTTCACCACCAAGGACATATTTCCGAAAAAGATACAAATTACTCCTCCTAGGAGATTACAATTATTTAATTTTCCAAGAAGTGACCAACTACCTGAACGTTATTAGGAGTCAAAACCAAATCCGTAGGAAATGCCAACTATGCGCTCCGGCGGTCAGAGTTCTCATTATATGTTTTTTTTCTTTAATAACTCCTCCGAATTAGCCACAATTTCATAAATCCTTTCATGAAATCCATTAAGGCATTTCAAGTAACCATATGAGGGTTGTTAACACGAAAACATAACACAAATGCCAACGCTAGGGTTAAAATTGTTCTGCAGTCGTTTCGATGTGAATGGGCGACATGCGAACTAACTTTCGTCCGGCCACTACCCTTAAATCTATCTCAGTTGGGACGACGAGGAGCCATGAATATTGCTCCCAACAATGCCTCCAAATACTACCATGGGCAGGAAAGTTGCAGTCGGACAAGGAATGAAGACCGAGAATGTGGAAAAAACTGGAGAGGAGTTGTCCAGTATGATACTTAGATAAGCCAACCTTCAAAAAGAGTTAATGAAATCCTGTTCTTCTATTAGAAGTAACCTTCATCTTAAAATTCATCAAGGTATTAGTTGACGTTACTGATATCACAGTCATAAGAAGAATGTTTGGAAATAATTTGCCCAAAGGATATTTTAATGAATATTTAAAAGGTAACCTAAATTAGAAACGTACCATTCAAAGAAAATTAACATACGAATACTAAGCATTCTGCGTCATTTAAAAAGTCATTAAAAACTGTACTTCTCTCAAAGGATTCATTATGAGTATTAAGAAATCTAAAGGTAAGGATAGGTTTAAATGGAAGTCAGTAAAAGCTCTCAAGGATTATACTAATAAAGGCCCATTTTACGAGTTTAAGAACCAGCAATTTAAGTTCAGAGTACCGAAAGAATGTGCCACTTAATGGAAACATGTCTTGATTCACTTCGAACTGTAAAATGCAAAAAAAATAAAATGTAGCGCAAATTAATGGACAAACATAAATTCCCACGCATAGCCAACATCATTTCCGCAGGAACGATACCTCCGAACTCCAAAGTTTGTTTTTCTTTTAATGAACTCACAATAAACCATTAACAACTGAATCACACGCGCGACGGGAAAGCATTGCCTTGGCGACAGCACGTAACGACAACGTCGGGGCACCGCCGGCTCGGACGCCGGCCGGCTCGAAGCAAATACATTCACCCGGAAGCCGCATAAACAACCGCGGACGACAAAACAACGCGAGGAATTAACGTAAACAGCCATCTCTGTAGCACGCTCTAATTCACTGCCGGGCCATTTTTCTCGCTTCCCTCCCACCCAACATTCAAATATCCGACCCCATCCTAGGGGTGGTACGAGTTGAATAGTATAGGAGAGTCGACGGGATGCGCGCGCGGAATTTTTCGGCTCGGCCGACGAGTGGGCAGGTCTTTTGGAAAGGGGTGCGGCCCCTGTGGACCCCGGATTAGTCGTCCTTTTCTTTTGTCTCGCCCTGGGGGACGACACGCCGGGAGCGGCACACCGCCGGGTGGATCGGAGAGAGGCAGGAAGACAACGAGTGGAGTGGAGGGAAAGGATTAATAACAAAAAGAAACAAGGGAAGCAGACACGAACTCCAGTTTCCACGGGCACATCTCTCTTTTCACATTCCGCACGCGGACGCTTCGTGTCGGGTCTTTGCGAGCTGGACCCGCAGACCAGAATTTCCAAAGACGAGAAGAGATGGGACAGCGAAAAAAAGTCACGGGGCCCGCAAGGAGCCCTGCAATTCTCTCCGCAAGTGAACCAGCTTCATCCAAGCGTTGCCGAGAGTTTCCTGAGGGGCGCAGATACGTATCTACATGTACATAATGCCCTCCGAGACGCTGCAAGGGCGTGTTTCACGATGCGGATAGCAGCATAATAGCGATGAGAATGGGTACTAATTCGAAAAAGGGACAGCGTGGGGAAATGGATGAAAGTGAGCTACTTTTGAAAACTATATATGGTAGTTCCACGCCATAACGAAGAAGTATTACGAATGGTAATTAGTATCTACAACAAAGCAAACTACTTTAAAAACCAGGGCAGCCTATGTATTATCACCAGACCCTCCTTTGGATTTCATACGTCCAGGAAAAACTCGAAATGCACATAATTATGAACGAAAAACTTATAAAAGGTTGTCTCGAACGTGTCTTTTCAATTATTATTGTTTATATTATATTAGTCAACAAAGTCTATTTTTAATGCAATGTGTTGTACAAGAATCACCATTTTCCCAGGAAAAATTTCCGAATTGCATGAAAACGAATAACATTCAATGGCGTGTGTATCCCTTATGACCATGCCAAATTTAAATTTTGACTAGTCGGGAACGCAATATACTGAAGTAAAAGTGTTCTGTAATTTTCAAACGCAATGTAAGCCAAAACAAAATATACGACAATAAAACCAGCATGTGTTTTACACGAGTAACTTTCCATAAGGCAGCTCTAAATTTGGCCGAAAATCCACCAATTGACCAAATATTTTAATTAAACTGCCATACTGGTATTTCCATGCACTTTGTTAAAAAATATCCGGTCAAAAAAGTTGCATAAGACATTTACATGAGCAGCAAATAGAAAACATAGGCAGAGGGGCTGCTACGCACCGTATTACGTGGAAACTTATGCACCCAGTGTTTTATAACAGTAAGGATACACAAAAAGTTATCTCTACTTAATTTTTTTAGTCATTTTGATTTTACCTTGCGGGTGGAAGGACAAGAACCATACTTTTAAACAATATTCAGACGGGTAAGATCGAGTTATAAACGATTGATAGACGGGTAAGAAATTATAGGAGAAAGTAAATACCCATGGTAGCGATCCAGGGTATTCTAATTTATCGGTTTAAATTCTAAAGTCGCAATTTCAAAAGTAAAGCAAATTCTCAAAGCCGTTAAATTGCTTCAGCATACAAAAATTTCCCACCCTAGTCTTATTGCAAGCAATAACACAAGAACTGGAGACTGCTTGCAGCCACGAGCAGGAGATGTCTGTTCTGAAGGGATGGGCAGGAAAAAAAAACCGTTGAAGTGAAGGATGGAGTAAACTTTGGATTTTCTTTACGTCTTCTCCACATCAATCTCTCATCCCTTGGAACATTCTTCGTATCCGTACACGGTTATTCTCGCACACCTCGTACGTTCTTCCCGGTTCCCAGGAAAGGAAAAAAAACTCTTTCCCTCCTCCCGGAATTGGGAATCGTTGATGGATTGCCTGTTTACTCGACCGATAAAAGCACGATGCTCCGGGAATACGGCGGAGAGAGAAAGGGGATACGTAACTTCGCCGTAATGCAGAATAGTTGGATCCTGGAATAAAGGATCTCCCGCATATAATTTCAACATTTTATGGTTTGCCACGCAGTCACGGAATGAAAAAAAACAAATGATCCTTTAAATCTTCCTAAGAAATAGGCAAGATTTCACCAAAGTTTCATGCATAACAAGCCATTTCCTTTTGACGATGATATTTAAAGCTACGAATAGTTATGTCCTCTTTATCTATCCACTTTATTAGTAACTAATTCACCTAACAGAACATTAGGATATCATCACCAGAAAAAACTAAGAAATTTATTTATCGACCTTATGAATTTATAAAAAAATCTGAACTACAGTTTAGAGAAAGCATATAACTAGCCTAACTGACATAAAACATTTCAAATTCTACAATAACATTTTAAAATGTAATACTCGCAACTTGATTTGATAAGGGTACTATTTAAATGGTAGGTAATCAAACCGACTGTAACCCTGAATTCTTTGGCCAAAATTTACGCAAGTATGCAAACAATAATTATCGGTATAAACAACTTGCGAACACGAAATAACATCACAGTAATGATTTTTTTCTGGGAGCAGTAAGGGTATCGGGGAATTCCTGTAGAGCACTTGAAAACCAACCCCCAGCACATCAATACGTTAAAAGCAATTTGGTCACACCGTCAACATAACAGTCAACTGAGAAGGAAATTAGTTTCGTCGCGAGTTGGCCCGAAAAAGGAAACTCTCAAGCAAAAAAGGGCCGAGAGATGAGGAAAAGTTCGAAAAAGAGTTAAGGGAGAGAGCGGAGCACAGAGATGAAGGATGTGCAGTAAGAAGCCTTCGGGATGCGATCCCGCTCGCATTTCCCATCCAAAGAACGACCGAAGAAAGATCGTCCCTTCGAAGACGTAGGACTGGGGTGGCGTAGGGAGGTGCAGGGGGGGGGGACCCATGGTGAACTGCCACACCCAATTACCACCGCTAAGAAGACCGGACTTTCTCAAACTTAAATGTATCTTTCCATTTCCATTCCATGGAAAAGGTCCATGAAAATCGGGCCGGGAACAAAAAATAAGGAGGGGAGGGGAGAGGAAGGAGCTAGCGAATGGGTTCAGTTGGTAGTCTTAAAAAGGAACGGATTTGGGTGGCAGGCGGGATGGTGTCGGTGGGGAAGGGGTGACTGAGAGAAGGAGAAAGACGAGTAAAAGGGATGAATTGGAGGGAAGACTATGAGGGATGTGCCGGTGAAAAACTTTTCTCCCAAACTCTCAAACCCTCCCTCAGCGAGACCTTCCATTCTCCCTCCACCTTACTCAGCTCATCTTCAGCTTCTCCTATATCCCTTCCCCCAGAAAACACACCCTTTTTGGGCCATGCCCTAACTCCCTCCCGCGCCCTACCTCCTCCCTACACTCCTCCCCACACTTCTCCCCCAGCCATACCTACGTCTTCCTGCCTCTCCCCCGGTAAGACCTCGACCTCTACTTCGCTCCGGACTATTCATCTCTCCTGGAAGGAGGCCCACGGCATGTGAGAGCGAGGGGGGGTTTCCAACAGAATTCCGCGCCCTTGTGCGTGGCCCGTGGGGGAGGAACGGGGGGAGAGGGGGATGCGAGGTAGAGTTAAGGGTTGAAGGGAAGAATGGTAGGAGGATGAAAGAGTGCAAGGCGCCCTGCTGAAGAGGGAGGATCCACGCGGTGTGGAAAGAGTAGCGTGCGGGATAAGTTATAGGGCGCGGGAGGACAACCCTTCCCCACTATCTCATTCGCTTCCCAACTCTCTGCAAACCTCCTTTCCCCGCCCTTCCCATGGGCATTCCCTCTTCCCCCGACCCCGCCGTGCCCAACTGTTTTACTCCAACATTACCATATTTTGGCTAACTTTTTTTCCTGCTGCCTCCGATCCCTCCTCTTCCTAAAAATTCCACGACCCCTATCCCATGACCATGCCCGCTAGTTACTAACCAAAGTCCTCCCTATCGGGAAGAAAGAATTTAAAAAAAAGCAGGCTGATTAAAGCAATTTTATTATTCAAGTTCGTTATGTTTACATCTTATTTCGTCGTTTGTAAGAAGCAATACGGGAGAAGCGGACGGGAGAAGTAGCACAAAATCAGCGAAATACGTTTGGATGTGTGTAAATCCCCGCGAGAAAAAAATGACCTAAACCAGGAATCAAATGACAGACTTTCGGCTAAGCGAGCGAATTTAAATACCTCTGAGCTAGCTTCCTAATTCCATACCACTTCTCAGGCTTTCTAATATTCGTGACACATCTTCCGGAGTATCCAAGAAAGATGGCTGCTTTGATGAGATTGCGAGTAAAGAAAAATATGAAGGTCATACAATTTCAATGAGTTCTTAAGGAAGGATCAAAATTAAATGAAGAAAAGGAAAACTATAACGTTCTCCATGTATCCTACCATTTAGTACGTGTGATAAAGATAGAATCCGAATAAAGGACACAAGTCAGCAGAAGGAAAAGGTGTATTAATTTCTCCCTTTGCACATTAAACTCTTTTTCATAGCTACCAACCGTGGCTTCGTAACACAATGCCATTAAGAAGGTAATTGATTATCAAGGTATATTGATAATGACTATACATGTCGAAAATAATGCCGGGAACAATAAAAAATGCGAAATGTAAAAGGCGAGAAATTATTTCATGTGCCACGTCTCCACTAAGTTGCTCCTGAAACTTAAAGGACAAGCAGTGTGTATGGGAAGAAAAGTAGGCAAGGAAATATTGGTGGATTGGCAGACGCGTTACTTCCTGAGTGATGTTGTAATCCAAGAAACGGCTCTACATTCCGTATCAATGTTGTCTTTCCGATGACAAAAACATTGGTCCGGATGAAGCAATAGGTGACAACGGCTGCTATTCTCTCGGAATAATGCATTATACGCGGAAACTGGCCCGCGCCAATCACAGAGAGATATCTCATTAGTCGTCACAGGCCCAAAGGATTTCACAAGGCATCCGCAAGGTTCGGGAGTGAAAAGTAATCCTCCTATCCTGCATTCAACCCCGTTCCAAACGTCCAAACGCTCGAGCCTTCCACTTCCCACGTTTGCTGCACAAACAGGTGAAACGCTCGCACTGCCCGGGCAAATTGCCACATAAAAGCTATGGAAAATTTGCGTCCGTGATGAACTTGGAGCTTTACCCACGAAAGAGCCTAAATTAAGACGCCTTAATAAGCTTTGGGTCTCCTGACGGGAGGCATTGAGAAGGAGAGAGAAAGGTGGGGTAGATGGGGCACTTCCGACCTTCAAACGACACCCTCCCCGCTTTCATTAGCACCTGCATTGCCACCACATTTCTCCATTCACTCCTACGTCCGCCAATCTTGCTCCTGGCCCAAAATCGTTATAGAGGTGAATATGGCAACGTGAGGCATTCGTGCTCAACACCCACACGTCCTGATTCTTCTCGTGAACGTTCACTGCCGTCTTGTCGGCACGGTCTCGTCGCAATTTTTAACGCAAAAAGCTGACCGGTTTATCTTACGTGCACTTAGGGATTAAGAGCTGAGTTTTGTATTATCATCACCACGTGTGTTCCACAGTCAAAAGAGGTATTAAGTCTCTGGACGTTCAGACCTTGTAGGAATGAGCATTTACATGGCTGCATATTCATCAATATCCATAGTTTTTATAGCATTGTTAGCAGATACTTCAGTATCTTATATGAAATATCGCCCTCTGACACACACTACTGAAGTAGCAAGCTGGGTGCAACCTAGATGTAGTTTTATGCTGGTTATTTCTCCCATCCTTGAAGGCTGACCCTGTCGTTTTGTGTATAAAATGATCTTATTTCGAGCATTAAATCCCAATTAAGCTCAATTAATCATTTTCCTTCCTTCACATGCCCAAATATTTCCATTTTTTCCTCCCTGCCCCATGGGTTGCAGAATATTTTCTCCTCCACCACCCTATTCATTGAGTCACTTCGTAAATAAGTCCTCTAGCAGCTTTCGCTGGTGCCTTCCATAAGCTTCATTTTTCGTCAGCTAATTCTAATACTTCATCCTATCTTTTTCTCTAGATGTGCCACAGTTATTATATCTCAATGCAGTATTTTAAGGAATTAACGCAAATCTAGTAGCCCAAATTAGAATGAAAGATACATCTTTAATGGCCAACACTCCGAACTAGAAATCAGCTATACTATCAGAGAGGCATTGGGAGACCCAATGGTTACCTATGACGGGATAGTAAAGCCTCTTGACTTCAAAGGTGGACTTGACCACTCATTCAAGAGAGGCTTATCATAGGACCAGCAGGATAACAAACTAAAACTCATTGTAAAATTAGTGACCGCAGCTGAAAGATGACAAACCACCAAAAAATTTAAATGCCCCGAGAAATGAAGTTTACAACGCTGAGAGTAACAATGGGGATTTTCTTAATAATACGAGAGAAAATTAAAAACTTGGCCATAAATGTAAGTTCCACTTATACAGGGGTGTATTCAATGTAGTTATTTTCTAAAATATTTCACTCGTCTCTTAATTTTAGAAATCTAAGAACACTAGACATAAAAGTCCCCAGCATTTAAACTTTCTAATACAAGAATTGTTTCATTAATTGGCCCGTTGATAATAGCTACACCATGCCGATGGTTTTCGACACAACCGAAGTTCTCGCGGTGGATAAACTTAAACCCTGAAAGACGGGCTGAAGAAAACCAAAAATTGCTAAGATCCTCATAGCGTTAGAATACATAAATAGTGATATTTATTTAACTCAACACAGTGAGTGACCCAAATAGTTGTAACTTCAAATTGAAGGGGATGGCGCCAACATATCTAGAGTAACTAGAAAGGTGAATTCCAAATAAATATAGGACATACTGTGATGAATTTCTCATTAAATTTGCATCATGAATTTAACGGAAAGCAGCAGGAAAATGTGAGTTCAATGAGTCTTCATCATAAAAGTACTTTCACGGCCTCTGACTATAGTGGGCAAACCTTTCCTTCCACACTTGCACGTTCTGCATCGAGGATATCATTTACAGACATAAATATCAAACAAAACAGCTTTAAAGTAAGGAATGGTATTTCAGGTCTTCAAAGAATATCACTCATAACTGGAACGGACACGAAACATTATAAAAATATCAATAAAAGAAAAGGTAAACAAAAAACACTCCCCCGCGACGTTATTGGAGAAAGGCTCGAGTTGTAAAAATTTCACGAGCACCGTCTAGTTCGAGAAGTAGAATTTAAACGAACGATGAGTACAATAATATTCATTGCCAGCGATATCATGCCCGCATCAATGACATACCCCTCAAAAGAAATCCTTCACAGAGGATTGATATCGCGTGAGATGCTAGGCAATCAACAAAAAGGCCACTGGAATCGCTTCTGAAGACCCTTTTGGCGCAACGGAACGCAAACCCATTGATCATAACCCTCATTGAGCAGAAGAGAGGTCCAATGAATTCCGGTCGAAAGAAACAGAGGGAAAAAAAGAGATAAAGAGAAGGAAAGAGGCAGACCAAACAATCAATCCTGCGATTCCTAAACTCTTCCACTTTTCGGCTAAAGCGGCTAAATCCCTCGGTCCCATCTTTCTTTCAACCACCAAACCTTAAAACGCCTCTATCTGTGCACACAACCCCATCCCCCCTCGCAATTCCACTCCCATCACCCGGCCCACCATTTCACCAGCCGTCTCCCACTTCCTCCTTTTGTCCTCTTCCTACTCCTCTCTCTTTACGTCTGCACCTCCCAGTTTCCTTCCTTCCTCCCTTCAACCGCACTTCTTACTGATCTCTTCTGCCACAACAATTGCGAGATATCCCAGTCCACTTCCTGACACCCCCACAAAATCCTCCCTGCCACTTCCCGCCAATTTTTTATACATATATACATCCCCTTTTCTTTCACTCTTACCCCACCCAATCTCCCCACCCCCCAATACCCATCTCCCCCCCAACCTGTCCTTTCACCCACTCGCGTCGCCCGCCCCCTTTCCCCTCTCTCACAAGCCCATCCTTTCGGCCACTCCATTATTCCTCAGACTTTCTGCCTTCGCCTTCTTCCATCCCCTTCCGCGCCACAACATCCCTTTTCCCCGAGAAAAAAACGTCTTTAGGCCCTCCTCCCCCTTACGCACCGCAATCGCATCTCAAGTTTCCCCGCTATACAAAAGAGTTACTGTCACCCTCACCAACCCTCTATCCTCCGCAAGCCTTTGGTGACATCAAAAGAAACGGATTTGTCTCTTTCCTTTCATTCTTTCTCCGCTCCTCCCCCTCCCCCCAACTCCCTCCACCCCGCACAGACACACCACGTCCTACTTTTTGTTTTTTATTATCCCTGGACCTCGCCTCCGCTCTCCCTCTCAACGTCAGCCCATACCTTCGATAAAATTCTTCCCCCACGCAAGACTTTTCATGCGTGATAAGGTGCATGCCTTTATTCTTGCTCCTACGGAGGTGCTAACAGATGCATTGCAGGCGTTTGAAATTTTTGAGGGACGAATTCCTAAAACTGATTCACATTTTGTCCGAATTATTTCCATAAATTTTGAGGATATCGAGACAAGCCATGGCATTAACTTTACGGAATCGCCTGCAAGTTCACATAAAAGCGAGCTTCCACAGATGAAAAATCATTCATCTCCGGAACTCGAACCCGGATCCCTCGATTTCCGACCGAGGGCTACACCCAGTTAAGCTACCTTGGCGTCCTATTCCCCGTGGACTTTTCTGAACATTAAAGGAGTAAGGAGTTCAAGTATTACGTACGACGATTTTGGCAATTTTTGACATCCGCCTACGTAGGACAACGGAAGATTTCCCAACCCCCCCAAAATCCTTCTCATTCTTGCGTAAGACGTTAGATATTTCTACCTACTCTTCGTTAAATGCTCGGTTTCTGCTGTTTCGTCTTTCCATAGAAGCCTTCGTAGAGGTTTGATCACTGGACATCGTATAATTATGCAGTATCAGAGTACCACATTAACAGTACCACAGCTGATGAAGCTGAGAACAATCGCAGGATATTTGGAAAAAACAGGATATTTGGAAACGATACAATGTTTCAAGGCGGACAAAAATCTTACGTGAATTGGTTTCAGACCCCCAACCCTTCCTCTTCATTAGACATAGTAAGATGATCCCAACCCCCCCTAACCTCAAAATCGTCTTATGCAATACTTGAACTGGCCCCTAAGGTATTCCAGACTGCCGGGAATACAATGTAACGAGCAGTCCAAAGCGTGCGCTGGGCGCCACAGTCCACAAGACGGCAATGCGGCTGATTTTTCCTCCGCGGAATTTCGCAGTTATTCGCACTTGCGGGTGACTCCGTAATACCGTGGCTAGTCCCGGTATTCTCAAAACATGTCAACGAGAGCGAACGGCTGGCGTTCAAAGTTTGCCTTTAGCCTCGCGGACTGTTATATCGTATGTCCGGCAGTCTGAAACACCTTGCTCCTTCACAGTCCAGAAAAATCCACAGGGAAAGAGGACGCCGAGGCAGCATAACTTGCAGTAGCCCTCGGCCGGAAATCAAGGGATCTGTTACACAGCCTAGTGGATTTTGGCGTAAATTAATGGAGTTGAGACAGCTCCAAAAAATCTTTAAATGCAGCACTTAAGTCACATACTCAGTCATCAGTCGGAATTTACGACCCTTTCAAGCGATTGACAAGAGGCAAGGGCAAGAATGACGCAATGTGAGTTAATGGCACATAGAGAGTACCAATATGAATTGAAAATAATTTCTTACTTTCAAATTCAATCTTCAGAGCACCAACTGAAATTTCAGGGATGAATAAGAAAATAATCGTCCGTACCAAATGCAAGAAAATAACAAAATAAAATAACATTCACGCAGAAGTTGACAAATATTGACAAAAACGCGATTTGGCCGATAATTTTAAATATCCTTTTAACACCCATACTTATTAATTAAGAAACGTAACCAATGTAAGCAATGAATAGAATTTGATTTAAAAAAACGAAGGCCACACATGCATTCGCTCGCTACACATGCATTTGGTAATACTCGAGGATGACTACTTCTGAAGGAACTTCAAATTTATGAATATCAGTTCATCACGCATTCGCCATTGCCTATGAGAGTATTTATTCAGCGATAGCAAAAGACGTAAGACCTCTGGCCACATGTGCACAAATCGCGACCTAGAAACCGTGAACAGGGCAGCGTTCATTTACCCGATCCACTTCAAAGAGTTAAAGGCACAATTACTGAAGTTAATAACACTTCCCTGTTTTCACCCTTCATAAAGAGTACAGCCTTCGCCGTGATAGTTCCCACGAACCACATGTGAGCAAATAATTAGAACAATCTTATGGCGGAAATTTTCAACATCTTAACATACATTAGGGGATAAATAAAGAGGACACGAAATATTGAGCCCTAAGTAATAGCATCTACCAATGCTTTAGAAATGCAGTGCGGGATATTCGGAATGAAGATGAACCATAAGAAAAACAAAAGTAATGGGATTCTCTAGGACGAAGAAAGCGAGGCTGGTCATAAAAGTTGGAGGTCACAAACTAGAGCAAGTAAAGCAATTACATTAATTAGGTAGTACGCAAGAAGAAAACGGAAATAGAAGCAAAGACATAAGGAAGAGAATAGCGCTAGCAAAGGAGGCATTTAGTATTAGAAGGACCTGATGATGGGGTCCTTGGGTAAGGATGTGAATAAGAGGCGTAGTGTTGTATGGTGCAGAAACGTGGGCCCTCGGAAAGGAGGAAGAGAATAGGCTGCAGGCATTTAAAATGTGGGCGTGGAGAAGGATGGAGAAGGTGAGGTGGACGGAAAGAAGGACTAACGAGGAATTACTTAAGATGGTGGGCGAAGAAAGGTAACTCCTCAAATGAAATTCGAGATCGGCAGAGTAGGTGGCTGGATGATGGGATAAGGGTTGCACAAGAAGGTGATAGAGCGAAGTATGTTGGGCAAGTGGGGAAGAGTCAGAAAGAGAATAGGTTTCATGGACGGGATGAAGAAGGGTTAGATCGTATGCTGAGGCGAAAAAGGATATACTAGAAGGAGATAGGCCCCTGAATGTGTAAAAGACCGGGAGGAGATTCTCTGACATTCACTAAAACCTACCTTTACCGGTAGAATACCTTTTAAAAAAGCAATAGCAGCATCCAAGAAAAAAATGAAAATTCTTTCAAATGAAAAAAATTTGTTTTAATTGATAGCACATGCGATGGGGTAAGAGACCAGGTTTATATTGTGACGCTTCTGGATAAAGCTGAAACAACTCCTATCAGATGCGAGAATGCACTTATTTATTGACCATTGGGGGCAACAAAGAGATTGTGCCTTTTTTCGATTGGCACTTGTCTATTCGAGTCCAGCTGAAATTCAGTCCCTAAAATAATAAGGCCTTCACTACAAAGCAGCGAAGCAGGTACATTTTCAGACTCGGCGCCAGCAGATGACGCGACAGAATACATCCGAGAAACTCAGCTGCTCCAGTTGCTCTCTCGGTGAAATCCCTTATTCGAATCGTCCGCAGTTTTTTTTCCTAAAACCAAGAATACCAACACTTGGCGAAACTTTTGCCTCTTAAAAACTCAAAATGAATGACAGAAAGCGGTGGAAAGCACGGGGTGAAAAAAGATCGATTTTTCACTCTATTACCGAAACTACCTACCGTAAGTTCAAAGGAAGTCAAAAGTTACAGCCAGCGCAATAAAAAAAACCAATACTGAGCAAGAGCAAAAGTTTACCGAGAGAGAGTCTAGTAAAAAGGGGTGGGAGTTATTCGAAACAAGAATCGTGTAGCTGTAGAGCGCGAATCACAAAATTTCGAAATTCGATAAACCAAAAAAAAAGGAGGAACACTTCCCGGACTCGGGGATAACTTTAAGAAGTCCTTTTGGATTCGTATTAAGTCGTCCGTAAAGGAGAGTGAAAACATAATCCGTCAGCGCCAGCTGTTTCTTGCTCACAAAATTTTACCGAATTTTGGCCTCCCCCACGATCTTTTCACGCTAATTTGAACACCAGAGAATCAACTACAGCGAATGATGAAACAAAATAAAAAATCATGAATCATCCAAATTGATATTAAAGGCTTTACCAACGTTTACAATGGAATAACTTTCCAAATAACCCTCGAAGAATCATCAAGGCAGATATGGAAAGACTGACGTGTCATCAAAGACTATATATTGCTTTCAAAACTTAAAGTCTTTCTTAAAATACCCTAACTTAAATATGCTGATGGCATAAACAATAACATATGATGACTTTCCATGGATTAGAGGAGATCCTCATGCAATTGTTTAATCTGAAAGGTGTAAGAATTAAATGTGACTTTAGTTACGCAGGAATCGTAGAGAATCTGAAAGCATGAACAGGAAAATCCCAAAAGAAAACAATGCCACTTAATTACGATTTATATTCTGATAAAAAAGCACTATATGTTTTAGTTTTCATTTCTTTGTTATTACTACTAGCTCGCTGGCATTTGAGATGTTGAGTATGGAGAAGCATAACATTATTTTATTACTACATTTTATGGCTTCAATACAAGCACGAGACCGCAAGATGATCAATACAAATCATTTATCACGTTTTCACTGCCAGAACCGCGGGATTATTTTAAAAAATGTGTCCCTACATACACTAGACCAAGGATTTATCTGCCGATCATGCCAAGCGCTTCCTTCCACTTTGACGATCAAGTCAGATCCATGGTCTAACTCCACTGAATATTGACACTCAAGTGCCTACTGAAATTAAACATCTAAAGAGGATATACGTAAACAGGAATGAATTAAGTAGGATGACGAGACTTAAATGAATAGGTACTAATTCAGGAACATTAAGTATCTATCCCCAAAAATACTAGTCGCTGCTGATTCCAAAGGCTTATAAAACTGAATTTAAATCAGCAATTTTGTCGCGTAGTTTCCGTACTCAACAACTTAAGCTTATTCATATTTGGTTAATAGTTCCTTCACTTACCAAAAAGATAAACCATCATAGAAGTCTGTGTTCCGTGAAATTTCATTACTAAATCGGAGTTGCAAACATTGTCAATGGGAAAAATTAATTCCTACCGCTAAATTAAGAATTTTCGCAGTATTTCCCACATTCAATCATACTAATCTACTGACACAGAAGCAGTAATAGACAAAGGTATCGAACGCCAATTTAGTTGTGGTTACTCGGTTACTTGCTCAGATCACCATTCATTATCGGAAATACATAACGTAGGTATACGAATCAAAGTGCGAGTCTTCATGCTTATCTTCAAGAATGAGATAAAATTATCTTTCGAATCAAGAAATTACCTATAACTGGTAGTACTTTTATTCTAAATGCCGAGAAAGAAAATTTACTCTCTCTATAAATAATTTCAACACCTAAATAGCCATACTTGACCATTCGTGCTGCTTCATAGTTCAAACACAGAAAATAATGTACGAGCATCATTTAAGTAGGATATGAAATGATTTATATGAGGGGTTATCTACGTTAAATTAAAAATAAAATATCGTATGGGTAAAATATGATGAAATATACTATACTATAAAACACACGTAAATATATTTCACACTACACGTCACAGTGATGGTATAGTGAGCTAGCAAGGCCACTCATATGATGATTCAGCACCTTTAATACAAAGCTAGGCATATATTACATGCAATATATGGGTCCGAAGATTTTAATATGTTGCTCGCCATGGCAAGCGTTCGGGAAATACATGCGTTCTACATAAAGATACTAGCTTGGGGAAAAATTTAATACATACGCTCACACGAGTCGCAATAACTCTCCCATGGAATACTCCCTCATACACAATAAAAGCATGGTTCGGAGTAAATCATTCCCTTTTTAAATTGAGATTCGCTCCGAAAGAAAAAACGAAAAGAGCATCTGGCGACGTGGCTACATGACGTGAAAATACATGACTTAGGGGGCGAAGAGGGTTACGAAAAAAATCAGTTCCTAAAACCGTATTTACATCTTTAGCGAGCTAGTAGGTCTGTGTGGCTGATTTGGGTGAATTAGCATCATCTCCCAGTAACTCAATCAAAACCACTAGCCCATTTCTGTAATAAGGTGGAGTAACATCATGGCAAAGCGTAAATACAGTACAAAATAAAATTACGACAACTGATACAAGTCCGCAACGATTTAAACGTGACCTTTCCAAGGTATGAAGAAATCCGAGCCCAGCACAGTGGGCTGAAATCGAAAAAAAGCTGGCTAAAATTTCAAAACTTGATTTATTTCTGTCTGGAAGTTGAACTATGGCATAGTGACTCTCCTTTTATTGGTGCATAAGATGAGTTATTTCACTTTTCACATTCCTAGAGTATTAACAATACGCAGGGGCTTAAAGTTGAACAATATATGCAAAAAAGCCGGAATTCAGTTGCTGCTAAAAAATTTCCAAAGTTACGAGGTTTCATAAGCTTCTTTAGAAGCATAATGGGATAAAAATTTATTGCATTTTATAGGCATGTAATTTTAAATGACGTAGAGGGTTTATGGCTCTTTTAATTAGGACCAAATGACGGACCCTATTCTACACCACTTTTCTGGTTTTGGGTAGAAAAATAGTTAAAGAACCTTAAGTAACATACGCCACGAGATTCACCGAAGCTCCAAGAATGCGAATTCGTTAAGTCTGCGACCGTCCGAGACGCCGAAAATAAACACGGTTTTTCAATCGCACGGCAGGGTCCACCCTTGGGCTCTAGTTTACGGGAATACAGTGACACGGCGAGTATCATCACACTCTATAGAAATGTACTATGAAAAATGAAATCACTCATCTCATGTACCAATAAAGGAGAGCCACTATGGCGTACTTCAACTACCAGACTGAAAAAATCCATTTTTGGAATTTTGGCTAGCCTTTTTCGATTTCCTCCCACTGTGGACTGGTACAAACTACTACCTAAGTTACCAATGAAAAGAAAAGGTGAAAAATTTTACTTTAAGATATCAATTTAAAAAAAGGATATAACTATAATCATGTTGGCTTAGATAAGGCAATCATATTTAATATAAAACCTCTAAATAGACTAAAACTAAAATCTATGAACGAAATTTAACACATGAAGTAATGAAAATTCTGATGACAATTATGATGTACATGCTAATAATTCGGTCAAATTACCATCAACATTCAACCAAGCGATCCTTGAATAGGGGAGCCTATATTTATTTCGGCTTCAGAGCATCAAGAAAACATCAAGCAGCATCCTGAAGCAGGTTAGATTTTGCTGGAGATAGTCTAGAAATTTGGCCTACATTGCTGGAATTTTGGTAAAAAATATAACAGTAACCAAATAATACTCTGAAGTAATTAGCTCCCCATAGCGAAAAAGGACTATGAAACGAGATCGAGATAAAATTTTGCCCACGTAACCACACCGTGTACGGTTACAATGATTATTCTTCCCACTTGGAACAACATAAATCACAAGGAAACATCGAGATCTTAGATGTGAACCCAGTTTTTAGGAGCTAAACGAATTTTTCTCATAGCCGTCGGGGAAACCATCTTGACGTTGGGCGGCAATTTCGCTAAAAAAGTAATCCAATTAAAAACGAGATGGGATTGAAGGTCGTTCGAAAACGAACTAACACCTGCATAAATGATAAGGCTCCGCTCACCCAATTTCACGTCACTACGCATTTTTTTCTCTAAAAACCAGAGGCAAAGGATACAACACTACAACCTCGTTTGTTGTTTTTTTTGCCAACTCTAAACCCACCACCCCCTTGTCCCCTCTCGTCCTTCCGAACCTCTCGACTTGCCCTTCCGGGGAAAATCCCTCCCCAACCTACCCTCTTCAACGGAATTCCCCATCCCAATACTCGATAATGGATGACTTATTTCCCCAAGGGACGCGAGACCGGCGTATGGACAACTGGGAATAGGAATACTCTCCCGCCCTGCCGACTGGAGCTGACCTGCTGAGTGCAGGCGTGGAACGGTGGGTTATTTGAATGCGCAGGTGTAGGGATGAGTCCAGAAATATCGACGTAAATGGTCGGAAAGTAGATGATTCTTGCAATCAATTATGCCACCAATGTTTCCCTAAAGTCTATAGTTCCCGCAAAACTTTTATGCTTCGTAAAAACATAGCGTATAATCACTTTATGAGAAAGCTTCATTTATTGCACTGGTTTCACACCGCAAAGGCGTCTCAGAACAAGAGAGGTAATATGCACTCACAGAGTTAGAGCGACCGCATAAATAAATATATGTATAAAATTAATTATTTCTTGCCACAGTAAAGTTCCATCATCGTTATTCAGATGCGCCTGAAATCTTCAAATTTGAAAACTTCAGCGCATAAATTCCAATTTCATGGCAAGCATTACATATTTTTGGTATAAAATACCAGAGCACGTACCAGTTAATAACTTGGTGGCCTGCAATACCTTGAATTCAAACACTTCACAAGTTTAACACTGGAGGCTTTGCCATCCATGGTGTCGGAGGTAGAAGACCGACTCTTAACCAGCATCGATGTCGTACACTCAACTGACGTCAATCACCGATGCCTCTCATTCGATATATTTTTAAGATTGATGTCAACAATCGATACTTTTCTCTCTTTCAGCCAACTCCCCAGTGCTGAGGGGAAGGTGCGGTGCTGTTCATTGAGAGACACGGATTCGACCGGCATGGAGATGAGCTTTGACCATTTGAGTAAAGCGAGGTAAGGCGGGATACACGGCGTAAGCGAGGGGAGGCTGAAACACTAGGTAACCCCGTGGAGCAGCAGTGGGGATGGGAAGTCAGGCAGAGGGAAGCGGAGGGAGTTCCCTCTTGCAAATTCAATTCCACGGGCTCTCCAGACAGCTTTCTCTCTCACACTCCTTCTACCCCACCAAATCACTCTTTCACACTCCCCACCTGACTAAGTAATATCTCAATGGACACGGCAGGGGGAGCGAGATGTCGGATGCGTGCGGGCTGGCAGGAGAAGGAAAAAACTGGTAGAAGAAAGGTGGAGAAAAAGAGAGAGAAATAACGATAAGGGGAGGGAAGTGAATCGGAAAGATGAGAGGAAGAGGCGTTGAATGACCCAGACAAGCCACCACCCATTGCTTTTTCGGGATTTTCGGAATGACGCTGACGATGGCGGGAGAGAGAGAGAGAAAGAGAGACAAAACCGACCAAAAGAACAGTAGGAGTGGTAGGTAGGTATATTGAAAACAGAAAAAAAGAGCCGAGAGCCCGTGGAGGGAAAAGAAAACGAAAAAAAAATTTATTTTTTTAATTTTACGACCTGAATGTGTGTCACATGTTAACGGGTAGTGTTGGTGGGGAGGAAGGCAGGCGAAAATAGGGGAGTAGGAAAAGAAGAGATGTAGAGAGACGGAGAGTGAAAAAAAGGAAGTCAGGATGGATTCACGAGTGCATTTTGGGAGCTGTGCGCGCGAGGCGGAGAGATGGAGAGGAGAGAGGATGAAAAAAAAGGCTGCTGTTCAACTCATCCCTGCGCAAAGGATGTGTACTCAGGGAGTAACACAGTTTGGAGAGCCCCAAGAGAGTAGATCTTTTGTCTCTCCGAATTAATACGCGGAGGGTACAAAGCCTGGAAACGATTTCACGTTGGATGTGGCACGCGGTTGCAGCGAAATGAGGCGGTATTAAATCCTGAAAATGGGGAACTTTTGAAACTCTCCGAGTCATCAAAACTTTTCTCCCCCATAACCGCTATTATTGGAGTAACACAATGCAATAACGATTGTGTAACCAACGCTTTGCCATTCATTCATCATCCCTGCAAATTATTGCGACAGCTGAGTGATCACCTATCTTGTTATGTATGGGTTACACTTGTCCACGTTAATTGTGTTTAGTTTAAGTTGATTTCTATTTCCGCCAAAACACATTTTTCGCAGCGTTGGCGATTCAGCTGCAGCCTCGTCGGGGAGAGTGGGAGGGTTGGCTGACGCGCTTTGATTAACCTCTCATTGAAATTCTCACAAAGCCCTCCTCGCGGCAACAAATATGGCATTTTTAACACAATGCACCATTAGTTCCCAGTGATCCATTCTCACCCTCCAGCTTATTCAATTTCGCCACGCGCACAGAATATATTTCGAGTGGTATTCAAGTATCAATGGCGGCCTCGAAGGAAAAAGGAAACACTCGCGAAATAACATAATGAAACCGGTGTGTGGCATTGATTACCATGCTTCGTTCAAAAAACACATTGAAAAGTCACTTTTCCGACCTCGGGCATTAAAGGATTGTGTTCTATTTTAAAGCAGAAGTAGTGGCAATACATGTCACCAACCTTTGAAGAAATAAATAAATACCAGAGCAAATAACAATGTTTTCTAAAAATTGAAGGAAACCGTTCTCGTGGGACTGTCAGCAAAAAAAAGGAGCTCCAAAATTTAGAATTTACCATTACGTGTTGATTTTTAACCCATTCTAATATCAAAACAGTTGATTTGAAAAGTCCCTTCCGATTTTTACGAACACATATCAGCATTGGTTCACAAGTCAACGTTCGTCTATGGATAAATATTATTTAAATGAATAGATAATCACAACGTACCACTTCACATCAAGTTAGACGTGTATCAATTCTAGAATTTCAAAAATGCATTCATTCTAAAATTTAGAGTTTTATAATCCTAAGGTAAAATTAAAAATTCCAGTTCCTTTAAATTTAAGCCAATACAAATCTATCTGGCCGGTATTATATGAACAACAGTTATATACATCACACATGAGAGGTTATCTTCCACATTTGGATGATTCAAACGTGAAAGTCAACTTAATTCACAATCAAGCACAAGGAAGTGAAATAGGGTATAGGAACGTGCACGAAAATTAGTCCAAATTCAAACTAAACGCTTTTGTTTAAACTCTTAAATGAACGACTCTAACAAGGATATCACACTGAAATGCTCTTGATTCATTCACAAGTAGGTTTTTGTTGAAATCCACGCTGAATGAAAAATATAACGTTATTTGAAACATGACAGAGAATTGGTGAAGTCCACGATCGATAAAATATTGAGCCGATCTTTAACAAATCACATCCTCAAATAGGAATTTGTGATTAGTGCAAAGCAGGTTGATGCTCACTACGCACAGGTAAAGAGACGGGGTGAGAAATAAATCGCATTCTTTCACACCATCGCCATCAATCCCGCAGCAGGACTCCAGTCAGCATGAATTTCGAATACCCCCCATCAGGTAAACCACTACAGAGAAGTATCTAACTTCCAACAAATTAAACCATGAGATATGTGGATCAATTTACTTTTAAGAGATATTAAATGGTTTTGGCGGCAATTAGTATTGGGAAATCAAATTAAAACTTTGAAAATAGCAGCATCAGTGTATCCGAAAATGTAAAATGACAATATAATATTTCCTTACTTAAGTTGCTGGCACAACAACGGAACAAATAAAAGGCTATCAAACGCTGAAAGTGCTGATTCAAGAAATGAGAGCATCATCACACGTCTTTTAGTTAACCCTTCATCAAAATTATTTCTATTTTTCACTACCCTTTACCATTACACATCTTTGCAAGATGTTCCCATTACCGCTTCCATATTCAACACATTTCCGCCGAAATATATAAACCAATTCTACACTGAATCCAATCCTCATTATATTTAATCTCAGATTTAGGAAACTAAGTTGCTGAGCATAAAAAATTCCGCGAAAAATTAATTTTTAACATAATACCACACATTGCGATAATCTCTGTCGATGCACCTGAGAAAACCAAGAACCAAGAAAATTTAAGAATCAGATTAAGAGTGAATTTCATCGTTTTCACTGTCGACTGTCGAATACGAAATACCAACACAAGAAAATATAGAATAAAGATTACCTATTACTAGAGATAAATAAATTATAGATACATTGGGTAAAACACAATCATCATTCCTTTGTGTTTATCAGGCAAAAAATTGTTAAAGATAAGAATTAAGTGTCCCCATCCATAAGAGGTTCTCATTAATGATCTCAATAATGGCATAATTGTAACCTTATTCGGATATTGATAGAGGATTGCTGTCAAATAAAATTGGAATTGTAAATATGAAAGAATGATGTACTTCTCTGCATCTGCTTAAGTTTATAACAATACGGAGATATCATAACCCTCGGCGCTTATCTACTAATATGACACATTCCGCGTTTTAATTAGCAAGTTTATTTCTTAATGGATTGAATGAATGAGAAAAATTACAACCACACCATTTATATTATTTTTTCACGCTAAGAATGCAAACACGAGTATATAAACTATGAAGCCTCCGAACGAAAATGCCAGATTCCGCGACTGAGAAGAGCCAGAGAAAAATTTGGGATCAGAGTTTATTTTTTTCACCAGCAAAATAAAACCAATCTGAAAAGCATCTCTCCTTTGAAAACAAAAAAATGGGATAGATGGGAATTTGAACGCAAACAAAGTTGAGATGAGGGAGGGTTGGACATGCTTTTGATCACGTAGGCACCAACACACACTCTAAAATTGGCTGGAAACCACATTCAGAGGCAGTCATAGAGCGAAGCACGCGACTTCCTACGTCGCCCGTGACGTCAAAGATTGATGGGTTGTTTGCCAAATACTAGGTCTGGGGAAGAACGAAAAAACTGAGGTTCAGAACGAGTGGTACGTTGAGCGACGGGTCACAAAGCGGTGAAACATTTGGTTCGTAGTGCGTAAGCCAGACACTCGCAGTGGTATTTTTTCATTTCAAGCTGACTAAATTAGGAAAATATTAGAAATACTCTTTCAAATGATAGATTAATGCTTTCATTGTGCTACAGCATGGCAGTATTCCCACGAATATAAACTTGGGATCGACTCACCCTCCAAGCTCTTCTTTCATTCTTAAAAACAGTTTCGATAGCAGATGTAAGCCATGTCTAGATAAAAAAAAGATAATAAAGTTTCCCAGCATTAAATACATACAGAGTTATACTACACCTAAGTCCACGTCGGCATCGGAACCCTCATACTGTAAATTAATATCTTTGTGGTAAGAGGTTGCTATCTTTTCTGCCATTCCGAAGTTCATAGGATTCCGCACCTGTCCATTTTTCCACTAACACTAATATTATACTGCCGCAATAAATACTAATAAATACTGCCGCAACGAAGGGTTAGTAAGAATATTCCAATAAGACCTATTCCGCCGAATTAAGATTCATAAGACAATCCACGTCCACTCAGTTTGCACTCACGAGTCCTTCTATAGCCAACATTAAATCAGAAAATTCAGCATTTCTTCTAACTTTGCCACACCCAAAAGCCATCTTGATGGTGCATCAAACAGCGCTAGCACGTCACTGTAAGATCAACTCGCACACTTCAATTAGCCTCATAGCACACGCACCCAAAACTCATCTAATAGAACGTGTTTGACTGACCATTTCATTACACGATTATCCACTAGACTAGGCTTGAACGGCGATTAAGAAAGGGCACCGAATTTGTATAAAACCCAAAATGACATATTTTAAAGCGAAAAAAAACATTCTCCCGTCATGATTCTCGCTTTTTTATACCAGAGGAATGGTAGGAGGAAGGCTAACGACTAGAGATTTGGTTTGATGCGGCGAATAGACCGCTAGCTTCCCGTCCCGAGGACCCGAATCAGGCAGTAACGCAAAATGTTCGGCGGGAGATGAAAATGTATGAGGATATAATGAATAGTAACGGCTTGGGAAGAGATCGAAGGCGTGATGAATACTAGGAAAGAGGGGAGGATGTAGGGCAAGGAAGGTAAGACTGAATGGGTAGGAAAAATTCGGAATGGGAATATATACGACAGATTTGGAATTTCAGGATATAATTGGATTAAAATTGACCAAGAAGAGCGTAGATATTGATATGAGAGGAAATTCCACCAGAAATTCCGTCAGGTGGATAATAGCACGGACCTTGAGCCGCATGCACCTAGGCCCCCAACACCACACGAACCAAGCGTCTTGATTAGCACAGCAATTCTTTCAGGATTAACAAAATCAGATTTGAGGACCAACTTCATATTAACTCATCTACATATGGACACATCATCACCTTAATATAGATTCTTTGAGAGTAGGAGCCACCCACAAAACTGCAAGTATTCACAGGAAGAGCGCCTTGAAAGAAACAATGCACTCATATAAATCCTCAGCAGAACGAATAATTTCGCTCATTGGTCGCCTACCGAGTAACTATAGCTGCACCTAACTAGTACAATATCTAAAAGATCCGTTGCCCTGTGGAGCTTGACCCGGGAAAGATGCCACTGGGTTGATACCCTATACATCACCCGGAAATAGGGATGAGAAGGATAAGAGGAAGCTTATTGCATCACGAAGAATATGACATAACTTGACTCCCTCCATAAGCCCACGCGAGAGGGCAACGCCCGAGACGGAGTATGCTTCGGGAGGTAAACCTTTTTACGTAACGCGGATGGAAGCCATGTGTGTGTACGAGAGCGGTCCCACCGCGTGCGAGGGAAGAAGGTGAGACTGCGTAGGCGATGAACGACGGAACGGCCAGCGTGGGGAGCGAGTCACGAAGAGAAGACTTGAGAGACACTGAAAAATAAACGACGCCGCGTATGAAAAAAGAAGAGGGGAAGGACATGCGCAAGGTTTCCCAGTTTATCAACCCCGTGCCCTTGAATGGGACGAGGCGAGATAAAAATATTCTCTCCCTAGACGGCGGAAGAGTGCGAAGAAAAGGCCGAGGAAAAGGGATGAAGGAAGGGGTGGAAGATTGCAGATGGAAAAAGAGCCATACACGCATCTGAGCGTGGGCACGAGAAGTATTCCCGCAGCGCATAGGCGAAACGTGTGCGGAATAGCGCGAAGACGCGAGCGCGCTGAGACTACGCGGCAAAGGGCCAAGGCACGGGCTAGAGCCGGAGAGTGAGAGAAACAACGAGGTAGGAGAGGCATGTGCGGAAAATGAGGACCACACCGAAAGCACGCCCGGCGCGACATCTGCTCCGGACAGCGTCACTTAACGCAGCAATGCCTCACGGTACCGGAATACGGGCCCGTCCAGGGAGTGTCTCTAGACGCGACTCACAACAGCCGTGGCCCTAGGCCGGGCCCCGCGCGCGCACAGCACTTCGGGCGGTGGAAATGGTTCCGGTTACGACAAGGAGCGGCACAGTGGAGGTCGCTTTACGAACTCGGATACGCCCCAAGTTAGAACCTCAAAACCAAACTTCTGTAAGTGTCAGTTTCTGTATGTATGTATGTTCTTCTTCTAGAAGTCAGCTTCTGGAAGTGTCAGTTTATGTCGTACAACTTGCGAGAAGCAAAAAAGGACGAGACTCTTCGGTATACAACTCCGGAGCGAATCGATCTATTTTATTCAATCTTTTTCTAGGAATTGGATGCTATATCGCAATATCAATTAATCCACTGTACTCTCGCACTGATCAAATAGAGAGAACTTTATATCTAACATAGTATAGATGTCATTTAAAAAATATTTTATTTAATAATAAACGAAAACTTTTTATCTTAATCATTTTTATTATTCAATAGCATCACTATGCTATAAATGCTACTCCTAATTCAAAAAATTAAAATTTCACATTAGTTAACAAAATACCAAAATATTTAGTTTTCTTATTGCTTAGCGTAACGAAAAAATCCGAGTTTTCAGTTTATCACGGTAGGTACTATAAGTTCGGATTGAAAGTGGAATTACGATGATTGCTTAACGATTTTTTGCAATACAGTAGCATTTAAAACAGCTAGTTATAAAAATAACTAATGCTTATTAAACACAATTACATGCAAAATGTTTACAACCTCTTCTGATAGATACCGCGGCATAATCTCTCAGGACGCATTGAAGGGAGAATAGCGGCACTAATTTCTCTAAGTATGGTTAAAATTGATGCCTTGAGAGTTCATCAACTTAAAGAACAATTTATGAGATAATAAATATTCATAATCTCGTACAATTGACGCTGTATGAACGATCTTTGTGCTGTTATCATGCATAGTAACTATAAACTCGGGAGTTGCAGAGACAATGTCTACCAAAATATCTATACATCGCTAATATTTTAACAGGGGACAAGGACAAGAACGACAGTGATAACGAAAAAATGCATATCATACGTTTTCCCGTTTTCTCGTAATATAGCGGTAGGTGTATTACTCTAAATGGTAACTTCTTCGATTATTGATAGCAGTTCCAGCATTAAATTTTAGCATTTGCTCTATCGTGTACACTTTTTTGTAAAAAAAATTTAATAAGAAAAACCAATTTAATAATTTAAAAAAAAAATAAAAAATAATAAAAAAATAAGATAAAGAGCTGCTCTTTTTCCTCGATACGCGACAATTACCCGATGCTGCAACTCCATGTCTACTTCATTGTACAGCAACCGACCGCTTACGCCAGATTACAGAGGATTCACAGTAAACATTACATACGTACACAAATACTAAAGGTTTTTAGTCTATGGTCCACGAATAAAAATAAATTTTGAAGGATATTGAAAGATATAAAGAATTTTTCCATCAGCGGTACAGGTTAGAGATACGGGAGATTCATCTTTCAATATGAAACTCTCAGAGTGTAAATTTTAGGACCGATGTCATATGCGTAGAGCACGCGGACTGCTCAGAGGTACATAAAAGTTACAGCGAACGCTAAGAGAGCAAGCCCTACGTACCATTGAAGTAGCTAGGTCCGTTAGCCAGGAGAAATAATGAATTAGCTATTTTTCCACACCACTGAAGCCACAGTTTCCCCAGAAACGATTTTGTGTGGAAAATTTAACATTTTCCCATGCTATTTCTTGGCATGTGCCAGAGTGTACGAGCGATGTCATCTGTTGCAAATATTTTACATTTACGTGAAGCTCTGAAAGACCGAAAATAAGGTTGATGGCGGTTTTTCGTTGAACGTGCGCACGCTAATCGATTCGTCCTCCAACTCCTACGTTCTATTTACAGATACCATAAAATTCCACGTGGGAAACGTATTTTCGATGCAAGGATACCTGATACATGTACTAACATATCCTTCATTTCTGTATGGATAAGAGTTATTTCTCGCAGTCTCGTATTGATACATTAAAACGAAAAAATAGAAAAAATAGATTCAAAATTTATAAAGAAAACAAAAAAAGAAAAGGTCATGTTATAGAAATAAGTACTATAGATAACATGTTCATATTGCACGAGTTTCAACGAGAAAAAGTTAAACTAAGACAAAAGATTAATTTTTATTGCAATTAATTTTTATGATTAAGTATTATCTCTTCTTTACCGACAACAGCCAGAAAAGATAGGACTTGTAAGCAGTCATGAGTTCAAGTGTCATCAATTCAATATGGGTATTATGTTTGTTAATAAAATACATAAATTTAGCGAGGTAAAAACCTGAACTCTATCTGCACAGGTTGCATCCACTACCTCGTAGGAGAAAAATGAAATCCTCGAGTCCAATATAACGGGAAATAGGACTGGGTATAGCATTTTAGCTATTAAATAATATATCCCGTGGCAGAAGAATATAATAAAACATGTTTATTGCATTAATTATACTAACGCTTTAATGGCACTCTCTGGCATAATCGCTACACAGTTACTCATCACCCAGCAAGATGACAGTCAACAGTAATCTTAGATAATTCATCGTCGTATTCTTTTCCAGTAAATATAATTTCACTAGCATAAAAGAGTATAATTTTCTCTACTACACATCATAACAAGCTCTTGAGGTCTAATTTAAATAAATTGGTCTTCATTTCCAACAGAAGATTTTTTTACGAGGTATCATCAATGCACAATGATGATCAAATGTCACTGATGCTGCATCGAGCAAAACAAATGCCTTTTTGCGGAAATTTATTGAGAGATCATTGGAAAACCTCATATGTTTTTATGACATCATATGACAAAGGTTTTATCAATATTAATTAATTTAAGTGGAATAATGTATAAAAATAATCGTTGAGTTTGATTCTAATCGTTATCTTTCAATCAGTGACAATGCACTAATTTTGTAACTCAGAAAAAATTTCAAAAATCATAATCTCACAACAAAGGCTCAACATAAACTCTTTCAATTCATCATAAAGGCAGTCTCTGGATGATTCCCACAAAAATGTTAGTAAAAATAAGGATTTAAAGCGTGCGATTATTTCTGACAAAGAGCTCACAAAAGCTTCCCCATTGGTGGGCGAAGAAGGGAAAAGCGAGAGATATTCTCGATCGCTGAAGACAACATCTGCATGTTGACCACAACAATCACCACATTGAGAAAAATATGGTGGAAATGACGGATCGAAGTGAGAACGGGGGAGGGTCGACAGGTAAATAAGGAATTAGAATTTCCGGTACGGTCGAAGGGATTTTCGTAAGATGTGAGAGAGAGAAGATGCCAGAGAAGAGGAAAAAATGGGTAGGTACGGTGGGGCTTGGGAGAAGAGTGTTGGAGGAGAGGATTCTGGGGAGGCTAAGATGGGATTCCAGGAAATTCCTGCTATCAAAGGGGCCGAGAGTGAGGACAAGGGCCCGAGAAGCGGCGAGGAGTAGAATTCCAGCTGCCACACCATATATATGCTTATGCCGACCTCCACATTTACCACCCACATCGTCACCGCTACAGTCCACTTCCCCGCGCCCAGCCCTTCGTTCTCATGTGCCAACACCATCTCCTTTCCGCCCGCCTAACACCATGGAGGCTAAAAGTATATCAAACTTCATCCATATGCGACTACACTTTGCGCCAGCTCAATTATATAATTACGAAATATCTATGGTCTATAATATCTAGCATAAGTACACGAATCGTAGTGGTTGACCCAAAAAAAATAGACTCCGTGATAATTTTCCACGAAAGTTATTTTAGTTAATTGAATCTCCAAGCAACTATATCATAACTGAAACACTCAGGGGGCACTACGTCACTTTCCTACGTCTCGTATGTAAGATAAAAATAGGGATTTACGGGAATGTTGATCAGGATAACCTCAGGGCGACACTATGATGAAGTTTCTACCGATAGAGTATCCATGATTCCCGCCATTATTTCCGAAATCCTACCTTTCAAGAACCGAATATAACCAAATATTGTCTCTAAAATAAGGTGCTCTGCATACCTACTCCACCTATGCGTTTTCCTTATTTACTCCAGCAATCTGATATCATCTAACATTCCTAGCACTTGGTCGTTTGTCCTTTCCCCACCGTCTAGAGCTCCTCCGTCTATGGGCAAGAAAAAAACCTGTTAAAATCTGACCGGTGTGCTCCTGGCCACTACTTAAAAGAATAATTCTTTAACATGCAATGCTGACGGGAATGAACATGGTTGGAATTGGTAAAGAGGAACAAGGGCATGTTGAAGGCCTTGAGAAAGAAAGAAACTTTGAAGTCCAAAGAAACCCTGTAACAACAGCGGGGCCTGAGGTTGTAGGAGTCTAGGAGATTTTTACCCTCCGTCATATAGCGCATCCAAACCGGTAGATCAACTTTAATAAAACAATTAACGAGCTTAATGGGTGAATTTTCGCCAAGGCTGATGGGCACTTCCGTCGCATTCGCTGGCTTTTACCCTCCGTGCATAACACCTTTACCGGAAACTCCAGCCACCTTTGATTCTCACCCCTCTCTCATCCGGCAGGGCTAGACAAAGCAGTCGATCGTGCGATCATAGGGTGAATGCCGGGAACACCTCAGAGACCGCAGACAGCGGAAGAGGCTAGGGAGCAGGCGAGGGTCGAGGCGGGGGGGGGGGGGAAGTTGAGGGAACTGAGGTCAGGATTCAGGATTTTTGGAGCGGCTAAGAGGGAAGGGAGCAGGGGAAAAATAGAGGTCAAGCATAAACGGAAACCCTGCGGAATTACCACGGGTAAGTTGCAATGAGAGGTGCTAATCTTTCACTCTACATTTACATAAAACCTTTCGTGCTGTCGAAAGGGCATGTGGCAGACAGTGATTGGAAAATCCCCGAGAATAGATAATAGCTATCGAGACATGGAAGAAAAATGAGGAATTATAGAGGGATAGTGTCTTGATATGTATTTATTTTTAAAATGGAGGGTAAAAACTTGATTCCTATCAGTGCGACAGTTTATGTCTCCATATTTTCCGATTTTGTCTGCTATTGCAACTTCAACGGGGAGTAAATTGAGATCACACAACTACACCTTGAACTCTGGAGGTATGTGTTTTCAGTTTAATTCCACTGCTATACACATGTAATACTGCATCTGGAACTAAGTCACCGCTCAGTCCACTCAATAACATATGCAGGGCTAAATTATTCGATGAGTCAAACTAAAAAAAATACCTTAAATTCTCAATTGCTATGATCGAAAATTCCCAAACTGGAAAATTTACCTTACGTCACACAACACACAGCTTAAAGCGTAAATGCCATTAATTTTTGCTTGAAGGTTTTCGCAGCTCCTTTTATCGATGGATGAAATTCCTTTCGGGAAATGCTGCGTGGTGCAGATCATTTTGTCTCGACGTTAAAATAGAAAACATCCTCCCCTCGCCGAAGGAGCCTCGTCCTCACCTTCAATCTATAGGAGTGTGTGAGGTTCCCTGCTGCTGCGGCAGAAGCTACGTGGGACAGAGCAAGCGAGCTATCTCTCAAAGGATTAAAGAGCACAAGAGAACAATGCAGTAACTTCAATGTGACGCGTCAGCGGTCGCCGAACATTACACTTCCAGCCCTGGGCATAAAATATTGTTCTAAGAAACACGGGTGTCGGCGAAGACGGAGGATTATCATCCGCACCTAATACGAGAAGCCATTGAAATAGCAAAAAGGCCGAATAACTTCAACAGGGAGGATGGCTACAACCTCAGCCGGGTTTGGAAAGGGTTCCTGGCCCCTTCAAATTTCCAACGGCTAACGTCTGCCGCCCGAAATTCAAATCGGCCCAACTATCGGGCAACAGACGCTATATGACATTGAGGCGAGGCACGGCACACTCATTCTCTTGAAAAAACTCCTAGTAGGAGGAGTGAAGCGTCGAGACAAAATGATCAGCACCACGCTGCATTCCCCGAAAGGAATTCCATACATCGTGAATACCATTGTTGTCACTACATCCAAAACTCTCTTTTTTACGGAATAAAATATACGAGCAAAACAAGATAATAAAATGAGAAAGTCAAATATTTTCAGAGCATGATTTTCTCCATCCTGCACATCAATCACGCGGAAACAGGGCAAAATGACAAAAATAATAATGTAATGGATTCCGGGGGCCTTATTCAGTAAGTATTCGACCTCAACGAGATATCGTGGACGCAAAGTAAAAATCTCAACTAATCTCAACTTTTGACCGAGGAATTTTTTTATACGTTCGAGGTAGTGACGTCAAAACTCTGCTATTTACGAAAATAAAAGATCCTAAAGGGTTCCTGTCCACCTGTTTCGTATGGTGGCAGAATTCTGAGCCACAACAGTGACGAAATTTTGACGTCACACCCTCTAAAATTTCAAACAGAACTATTGAAAAAAAATTTTGAGAGCTAAAAAATTGAGATTTGTAGACGGCTGTGACACCAAATCCAAGGATTTGTCGATGTTTGAACGTAGCGACTCCTTATTGGATAAGGCCTCTTGCACCTATTCAGTACGGCCTCGACTTTCCGTGCTTGGTTAGCAACGATGTTTGACGTTCCAACCTCAAAATTGCAAATAGGGCCATTTGAAAATTGAACTTTGTCGAGGGGGGTGACACCATACTCCTGGATTGTACGAGGTTTCACTGTTGCGATTCCTCGCTAAATCAGGCCCCTGAATAGTGCGTCAGGATTTCCGGAATGCCCAACAGGAGAACGGATAGGATAGGGCGGATTCGGGTGGGAAGAAACGAACAGAACGAGCACACTGGAAGGAAATTGGGGCGATGGCCGCGGCGGCACGCGATGTAAACAGTCCTCTAGATTGCCATGTAACGTGAGGGAATGCAATCCAAAGGACTCGGCGGACTCCACTTGCGCGCCTTCCCTCAACGGTCCCGGAAACTCGTCACCAATGGATACCTCTGCTCTCGCCCCCCGCCTTAAACCCATTAAAGGTCCCCGCACCACTCATTCTCTCTCTTTAATCCACTTAATCTCAGCTCCGCCTCCAGGATTGCGAAGGCGACCGCGCGGCGTGTTCTGGAGTCCTCACGGAAAATATACCGCCATTTGAATTCATATGCCGACAAAAATAAGTCTCCTTCGCCGAGATTACAATGGCTCAAAAATCATCCATTTCATCCTCTCCCAATAGGCGTTCTAATAAAATAATCCTAAAACTTAAATGAACTCTTCCGCTTATTTATTTTATACTAAAGCTGCCATAGAGTTTCAAATTTCGACGCAAAACATCCATAAAAATCATCCATTTAAAAAATGTTATGCATTCCTCATATAGGTAAATCACCTACCTTTAGGTAAGTCACAAAACTTATTTGGGCATAGAAAATTCACTAGTGCAACGAAACTATAAACAAACATGAAACATGAATATTGAAATCGTTAAGTTGCTAGGTAAAACGATAATCAAAAAGGATATATTAAACACGACGAATAACTGATTGGATATATACTATTTTTCGAACACGATTGGGAAAATATGAGAGACATAATCATGCAAGAGACCAGGATCACTGGAAAATACAACAATACAGGACGGCGGAAAAAGGTACAGAAATAGCGATAGAAACAAAAAACAAGCTATCTTAAAAATGAAACTTAGTGATTACTGAATCAAATGAAGGGTTTCGATTAGAAATAGAATGATGAGTGAGAAATGGAGTTAATCAACTTATTTTTACCAGAGAAAAATTTGTATGATATGTGGTAGAATATTTATCTAGAAATAATTTGGAATAACTTTAATTATTAGCTTAAGCTTGAAGTTTCTGCCCAAACTTAGACATTTACGACCGAGAAAAATTTCTGAAAAATTGAAGAAAAACCTTAAAGTTCAACATTGCACGTAAATGCTCACGTGACGAAAGAAGTTTTCAAAAATTCCAATGGATTCAACCAAGATTCAATACGTTTTTCCGCCAAAACTTTCGGATATCTCGAACCATTTCCTCCACTTCGACAAAGGGAATATCTCTCTCCAAAAAATGGCTAAAACAATAAAAGCCAAAAGAAGTTACATTCGTTGGTTCAATGCAACATCGACTGACCCCGATGAAAGTACTCGGCCCTTTCAACTCTTTTCTATCCCTACGGACCCTTCGACATTGCCGTCGTATCGACTTACAACGACTTAGCCGACGAGTGGATAACGTCTAATCCGGATGTAGCTAGTGACGAGAGACTCAGGGCGTAAGGAATTCTACAAAGTGCACCTACATAGAGCCTCTACATCTACATAATACCCCGCGAGGCGCCGCATGCACTTGTGGCAGAGGGTGTTAGGTCACCAGCCGTGTAAAGGTGTAAGTTCTTTGGAGATGAAATGGTGACATGAATTATAGGAGTGTATTTAGTAAGCTTAATTTTTAATGTGATCGCTCATTGTTCGCGGAAAGTACGAATCTTGTACCTATCTGTTCGGCAGTGTTATCTCTCTTATTTTGTCACGTCTGTCAGATCTAGAGATGTAGTGAGGAGTCATGATAATATTCTCTATGTCGCTCTGAAAAATATCAGTTCTGAACTTATCAAGCAACCTAAGCCTAGCGTGTAGCCTCCCGAGTCTCTAGGGGCTCCCACCTTAATCCCTCTAAAATTTGTCATACACTATATGTACGTTCGTAGCAGTTTTTAACGAAGCGTGCTGCTTTCCTTTGTATTTTATTAATTTTTTTGGTTAAATCTATTTTACCAGGGTCCCAAATTCTCGTGGCGTATTCGAGGTGTGGCCTAACCAGAGCGAAGTAGCATCTCTCGGTGCCTTTTTCATCCGAGGACCTTCCTATTATACGTTTAAAAAAAAACTAGTTTCTTTAATGCTGCGCCACATATATTTTGTATGTGTAATCCCCACGATATATCAGATGCTAAGGTATTTCCAAGATATTTTACTATATTTGAAGATTTTATGCTTACTCCACCCACTGTATAAGTATGGCAATTTTGTGGTGACTTTCGCAGGAAGTGAACTGTGATGCATTTGCTGATATTTAATTCTAACCCCCACTCCGAGAACCACGAATGAACGTGTCCTAAATGGGAATGGTTGTAATGCAATTTGCCTCACAGGGATAAGTACAGCCAAAATAGGAAAACTAGGAGCTTACGAAATAAAAGGTTACTAGGCCCGAAGTCTCAATTGAATTTCACTTCTTCCTATTATTCGACCAGTAGCAGAGATTCTAATAAAAAGAGTCCGAAAGAAGAGACAGACGTGTATCGGACTACACAATTATAAACACAAACGAGTTTCTTGATAAAAATTAAAATTTTAATTTTAGCGGTAAGAATAAATAGCGTAGCTTACCACATCACCACTCAATGAATCCAACCAGAGTACACACTTACCTAGAAAATACAGAAACTTTCATTAATATGATGCTGAGAGTTATTACATATAGCGAGGATAAATAATAATTTAGCTCATACAACAATGTTAGGGCTTACACAAAGAAAAACAATGTCCCCATGATGATTCTTATGACACAATTTCCTATTTGCTAAAATAACTGTCACAGAGACATTTAAATTAAAACTAGAGATAAATTATCGCTAGCATAAATGATCGCCCTAAGTGTAAACTGACTTCATTCCAAGTGGTATGCTTTGCGAAATACAGCATCAGACTGGCGACCAACCTTCTTAGATGTGTATCACTACCAGGCATCAATCCCGTCAACACAGAACTAGATCTTGACAACCACCATTATGAAACTGAATCATTTATCGAAATTTATTATAAGAAGCTTTGCCAGAGAAAATGAGCAGATGGAACAAAATTATCTTCAATGAGCACAATGGTAATTCCTCAAAACTTATACTTTACCACTGAATAAAGATTCAAGGAAACGGCTCAAGATTGGCACCAGATTGGAAAAGGTTGAAGGGAAAAAGAGAAAGCCAAAAAGAGGAAGGATCAAAAGTGGACGGACGAAGGAGATCGCACAGGAGAGATTGGGAAGAATGATTCAAACATAAGGTGGCGAGCTTACACAGAAAAGAAATTGGATGGACGAACAGAAGAAGCCGGATCAATGGAAACACCAGATGGAAAGGAAGAGAGACGAATGATTTGATGAAAGAATTTTTGGGAAGATAGTGTCTTGTCTTAAATATAAACCAATGCACATAATAAATAAAGGTCTTAAATAAAGGAAAAAGAAACCAATAGACTGGAATAAACACTATCGAAATAAAATTATCGAGAGGGAAAATATATTCATACGAAAAAGAGTCAAAGAAAATCACTGGGCATTCAGAAAAAACTGTCCAAAGAAGAAAAAAACTATCATATGACAAAGAAGCCATGAACAAATGTCGCTGTAACTATATGCACTTGCGAAACTTAGGATTAATATTTGGATAAATGTAAAATCCGCAATATAAATATACACAAAATAGAAGTCAAAAAAGGAGAGTAAGATACTAACCAAGTAAATTAATATTTAAATTCATATAAAACAAATCTACAAACATAATGACGAAATTAATTACTTCACCTACAAGGTATTTATAGTAATATGTACCTTACTTTATATATTTACATTATAGCATTTACCAATATACAGAATTTTCTACTGGTCTGAAGCTCAAAGAAAAGTATTTGAGGAATATAGGGTACATTTATGAGGCGAAACTTAGTGCTAAATATAGAACGTGTCAGCTAATACTAACCATACTAAAAATCATATTTTTGGATTTTGAAATTGTCGTATTGAAATGCCAAATTCATCATCGTAATCACAATCCCCCCAGGTTGATGAATATGAACTGTCCACGGAAGGAAGAAGCAAAAATAGAGCACAAAATATCAAGACTTTTGATATGAGTGCTTAGTTCATCCCTACCAATTTTAAATATTCGACACAACAGTAAGGAAATTAGTAACGATGGCCCCGATAATCACGGCATCCGCTTAAAAAAGAGACATAAAAACTACAGGAAAAGGAAGACATAAATGATGTTTCGGATCCTGCAAACTCCACATTAGTAGTTTGATGAACTGAAAGCTTTCGGCCAGTAATCTTCAGCGAAAGTTAACAACAGCACTAAAATGTCATCAAGTAAACATAAGTACGAGGTATCTCAGTCGCCGGTTTAGTCAAAACTGAGGTATTCATGCTATATTTAAATTCATGCCAATTAATTAAATAAACTAGCTGACCCGTGCGAATATTTCGCAGAGTATGCAGCTTCTTCCAGTTTCTTCCTGTTCTTCTACCAGTCGAAAATTTCGCGCAGTATGCAGATTCTTCCTGTTTCTTCCTTCTGTCTTCCTGTCCTTCTACCTGTTTCTTCCCATGGACAATTATATGTTATTTATGTTTGTGTTAAAGATACAAAACGTAAACGGTAAACGGCTACACATTGCATGTACGTAGAATGTAAACAATCTAACTAAACGATGTGTTAATAGATTGCGCCTACTGCAGTCTTTTAAGCACGTAACCATAGCCAACCAGCCATAGTTGATTATATTGTCAACAGATGGCACTGTTAATTTTGGATCATTTTAAAAAAGTTTTTTAACAAAAACTTTAATTTTTAACCATTTGTCCATTTTTCGTCAATAGCGGGGAACATAAGCTTTAAAACGATGTTTGAATCATTAATTTTGACGAAGAATTATAGGAGTTATGGCGTTGTGACAAAAAACACCTTTATAATATACATGATATCTCATCAAAGGTAAGGATAAAAAAACGATAATTCTTCCCTGGTTAAGGAGAATAAGATAGGAAAGATTGCCAGGACTCTGGCCTGAGGGTAAGAACGTACGCGCACATAGATATACATGAGAGTTCACTGAACTATATAGGAGGAGTAGTTCGACGGGGATGAAAGAGGTAGGAGAAGAACGTATGACGCGGGAATGTTGGTTCACCACCTTCTAGAAACCCTGCGCTGCCGCTTGTGAGCTCTTCCGGAATCGATGGTGAGTGGGACGAGGGAGCAATCGAAGCCGAAGAAGGGCGGGCGGGCAGGGAGAGAGGGAGGGAGGAAAGAGGGATGGATGAAGGACGAAGAGAGCATGGGACGGATGTGGAAGAGATGGAAAAGCTGTGCTGCGAAATAGTTGATGCGAGGAGACGGAATGTCATGTTATAAGGTAGGAGACGAAGGAAAACGTTTCTCCGGGCCGGCAAAAGGATAAGAAAGAGAGGATGCAGGTGGAGAGGAAAGACGGAAGGGAGACAGATGAAAACGTGAAATGGAAAAATTGACGTAAACATAAAAAAGGCGAGCTCACAGAAAATAATACTTGTCTCCGGGGAGAAACCCAGAGGCACCAAATATCCTCAAGCGAAAGGAAACGAAAAGTTGAGCCGAAGCGAAATAACATAGCACAAACACGGCCGCGCTGCGGCAACGCAATTTGTCAAAACTGAAATACATTATCATTATTTTCGCTAGGCTCGCAATGAGAATGACCTACAAATGTTCACTCCAAAGCAATAAAATTAAGGAGAAGAATTAAAGCGTTACTTGGTTGAGAAATTTTATAACCATGCCATGAGAGAAACAATTGCATTACACTCACCTATTTTAGTACACATCGACCATGAATGCGGCATATAAGGCCCTGAATATGACCCAAAATTCCGAAACAATGATTGATCTGATTTAAAGAGAGTAATTGACACTAGTTTTAATAAATAATAAAATGTTTTCTCTCGCAAATAGCCATAAACTTCATTGGCATAAGGGCAGAAAACATTCGATGATAAAAGTACATGAAACTATGCAGTTACTACATAAAATGCCACGAGAAATCACCCAAGTACAGGTCGACTATCAAATTTTTAAATGCCAAATTTGGCTATCCTGAATCGTCTCTACCGATTACGAGAGTTTTATGGTGCACATTGCAATATACCAATCACAGTGAGTTGGGGGCCAAAATGGGCAGTGTCGTCCAACTTAAGCCATCTAGGCACAGAGACGGCCACGAGTTCGCGCCTAAAAATGCCTCCGAAGGGATTGTAAGGAGAGGAATAATGGAGCGAGAGAGGGAGGAAAGGTACGGAAGAGAGGAAAGACGGAAAACTAGAAACGTGGAAATGAAAGAGAGAGTGACTGCAGACACAAATATAGAATTTAACTCTCCATCACCTTGAGACTATCAAATTCATATTTTAAGTTTCCCAATCTGCATACTTAATTCACGCACTTATATTACGGTATCGAGCAATATATACCAGCAGAGAGCACCACATTGAGAATCAAATCAGGCATTTCCATTAAAGAGGCATAGAGCAACCGGAATGTGAGATATTCATGCGTCACCTTATCCAATCGCTCCCATTAAGCGACGGTGGGGAATCTCGGAGGACCTAAATAATTAAGGTGCTGAATACGTCAAATGTTCCCCGTCCAAATCAGAGTTGAGGGATTGACGCACTGACTATAGCGAAGGGATAACTTGAAAAGTTAATATCGTGATGGTGCACTCATAAACACAGAACACACAAATCTGCACGTGGTCCCCAACGGAAGGCATTTTCATAATCCAAGACGCAGGAAAAAGAATTAAGAAGAATACGTGGCCAGACCAGCGTGTACATGTGAATTCAGGCCCTCACATATATTTTCATCGGATCTGTAACCCTTTCCACCATTTTTTTCATCGAGCAAGTCGGGTTGAAACCGTGATGTATTAATTTATACACATACTTCACGCAAACTAAACCTCTGAAAAAAATTCTCAGCAATGACCATAATTTCCAAGTCAAATGATAATCAAAATTAAAGCACCCTTCTCCGCTATTTGCACAAGTATAAAAGTAGAACATTCATTACTATACTAAACTTTAAGTAAAAATTGGTATTTTGCTGCATCATAGAAACTTATGCAGTTACCCAAACAATTTCCCAGTATTAGACAACACAGAAGAAGATAGAATGTATAACGCATACCAACTGGTGACGTTAGTAACGTATTCTAGATAGAAATTTAAGCCTTGTTACCCACAATCATAAGCTATGAAATGTGATATGGTGCTGTGAAAATAACCGAATGAGATTTGTATTCATGGGCCGCGAAATTAATAATTTACACTCTTGAAAAGAAAAAATTAAACTGGTGGATTTATAAAACAAAGAATTATTTACGAACGGCAAATTTGTGAGTAATGAGACAAAAAAATACAAATTACACGACAATTCAGCAGCGTGCATGCAACTCGAAATAGCTTCCTTGACCATTTCCGAATTAAACATACCAGGGGATTAATAAAAATTCGACGTTATAAATTTGTTTTGTAAACCCGTAGGCTAAAGTTAATTATGGACATTTTAATTGATTATCCGAGGCTGGAAATATTTAATGGCTAAAATATGAACAAAGTGTACAACCAAAGAGACTCTGAACAATAGCGGCACGAAAAAATTGAAATTGCTATATTCATGGAAAATTTTCTCTTATTCAGCTCTTACTGGCCGTAAGCTGGGACACCGTGCTGAGTTGACGATAGCAAAAATGTTGGCGCACTACCTTTAAATACAAAAGACTAAATATTACATGGTTAGGGGTTTTAGGGAACCCATTGTGGAAAGGTTCTGGCTTAATCTTTATAAAAGAAATCTTAAGGTTGAAGATAAACGTCAAATTTAACAATTAAAAAATCATAACGTAATCATAATCATACTCCCTGGATCACTGGAAATGCTCAAATAACCATTTTTGAGATCTCTATTTTTTCGCTCTTCAACTTACAATGTGGACTGAGTACCAAAGTATTGCAAGGAAAATGCATCGACATGTGATTTTAATCAACATATTTCATATCATGCCGTGATTATCTCACTGAATTTTTCCTAAGTGGTAATAATTAGACAATGTGTTGAATTTCAAAGGCAAACCAGTTTATAGTAATTTCTGGCTGCTTGAATTAAAAAAATCGAGTACAAACACTGAAAATTTCTTGATCCTAACTCTTCCTCACCTTGCAGTTACACGGAATTGTAAGGCCTTTTCTCGTGCCATTGATACCAAATTTAGTGGTACCAGACTGAGCTTCTATTTTTTGAATGACTTTATTTACGGAAGATATCTCAGAATATCAGCCAATCATTCACACTTTAGCTATGAAGTTAAAATACTCGCGAATAAAATTCAGCGGATGATTGTCTCAGACGGCACCATCTTAGAAATGCCAAAAACTCAAAGAAATAGCGTGAACCAATTTAAAGATAAGGGACCACAAATTACGGGGTAAGATTGACATCAAAATAGCTACATTCGATTCAGTCATGCCATGCAATTTCCAAATGAAATATGCGAAGATACGAATCATAAAAAGACAAGATATGAAGGAAAGGTGAACACGAAAATCAGAAAAATGACAGAAGCAGAAAAGCAAAACCGATGGAATAGGACGTGAAACGCGACATAGAGAAAAATTCAGGTTGAAATATAGTGGATAATGGATAGGAAAATTGTATCATGACGCAAGAAACTTAGTCCTGTATCTATTTCAGGAAAATCGATTTACTCAAATATCTTCCGCGTGAAATATTAAAAATTGTGTCAGGTAACGCACAATATTTCCTTTCCTGGTTTTCCTGGGTTCATTTGCAATTAGATAAATTACCGAGGCAATCCTACAACTCAACCGTTTTCAGTGTATAAACTACCAAACTGATCCATGAAATATTTTCGCATTTTGCTCGATTTATTTTGCTACTCTGTTCTATCCTTCCCTTCGGCTTCATCGACTCAAGTTTTTGAATTCATGTTGCCAAAATAGATACTCTGCGTAGGGCACAAACGTCCGTTCACATTCGGATTGAGAGCAGAAATAATGAATAGTATGTAACCAAAGCTCAGACTGCTATTTCTAGTATTTTCAAGCCAAGGAATTAGAAATATTCTCCCTTTACCGAAAGTAACGAAGACATTTTTTTTAACTGTTCCATATTCAGGAAGAGTGTCAATTTTCTGCGATCCCTTCACGGTATCAATGAGGTTGCTAGCTCGCAACAGCATATGAATGTTCTTTATCCAGTTCACATGTTGAAATTTTTCTCGATGACAACAACCAACAAACGTCTTTAGCATACTCAAACTCAATAAAACAAGCTGATGAAGGCTTCATTCGGTGAAAAAACTCCATATCGATGAAAGAGTTTAGTACTTTGCATACCGTTCCATTATAAAAGGTGTCGACCGTTGTTCAAACATTTGAGTCATTTAAAAAGTCGATGTAGATAATTCGATTTTTTTTAACTGACCTAGGGAATGATATTTTTGTGTTGCAGCAAGAGTCAGTTTCCTTTAGAATAAAACCGAGTGAAAACGTTATTTGAAAACGTTATTTCTCTATATAGTACAAATTTATGAATTAACTGGCCTTCATAATTACCATTACAGACCGAGAACTCTCTTGATTCTTGTGAGAAAAAAATTCCAATATGTACTTAGTTATTCCTTCATTACGTCCTAATGCTCAACATGTGACTTATGTCTTGCTTGCTTAAGCTTGAAGAATGATTACGAACCGACGTAGGAGTGACGTGCGCTAGGACATGAGATGGCTTGGTAAGAAGGCCACCGTTCTACGCGACTCGACTCTAACCTCAGCTTCGCACCAAGGGCCTTTGCCCTGCCCAATTCGTTTCTCCTCCCCAACTAAAAACTCCAAAGGAGCACGCCATCCGCCTCAGCCTCTCACGTCTCCAGCACCTTGCCTGTCCTCCCGATGTGAATGCCGGGAGATGACAGCCCAGTCCACGTTTCTTTTTCCCCTCAACCATTCCGTGAAAGCAGTGTCAACTGACGAGGGTGCCACTCGTCGAACACGAGACAGCTTTTCGCCAAAAGAAGAAGAGGACACCGAAACTTGATGTGGCTGGCTAACGTTTGCCTCACAAAATCCCTTAGGGAAGTGTAGGGAAATGAGACTGCGGGTGACTTGACGACATGGCAAAGACAGAGCGGGGCCCTCGAATTGCAACACATTCCTTAGATCACTGAGAGGGACTGTTACGATACACGTGTACTTCGAAGACTACGCACGTGTTACACATTGAGTAATGCATTCATTAAATATTTCATGCATTCACTGAAAGCTGCACCAGTATGATCTATTTACAGGCGTACTATCAAAGCATTTTTCACCCACATTCCAAGTTTTACGAGTGAAAAATATCACGTGTGCTATCCTCTTTGGATTAACAGGATAAACCACTGCATTCCCGAACGAAGTAAAGAGTAACTATTTCTAATAAAAAACACTAATAATTGAGTTTGACTGTGCTTACAGGCGAAATGCCCATTAATTAATTTGAACTAAAACAAACTTGCACCGACCAGAAAATGCACGGTGATTCCAGAGAGAACAGAAATTTTACAGAAAGATACCTGCGAAAGTAAAATTCTTGCGAACTATTATGCCACCAGACCAACTACTCACATTTTAATAAGCTTGGAAGCCACCGATTAATATATTTTGAATGATGTATATAACCGTAATATGGTGCATAGCACAGGGTTTGAGGCGGGAATTTAAACATATAGTCCGCTTTATTCTAGCTTCCGAATACCATGGTTTGATGACGCCAAGGATAGTGACTCACAATAACTTATAATGAACACCATCGATCAAACGTTAAAAACACCACATTTTGGATCGCACAACTCAATGGTATAAATGAATAAAAAACCATGAGAGTCGGAGAGGAACGCTAATAAATACTGATGTAGAGTGAGAAAAACCAAAACTTTGAAAAACTGCCGTATTTATTGTGGAAATTGAGTTCTTAAACTGCATCCACACTGGTTGCGACAAAATTTGTCCTGATTCTTTTATGAAAAATTATACCTTCTCCGATCTTGGATAAAGAATCCAACATCTGATTCTTCCAATTAATCCTCCAGTCTCCCTATAAGGGAATAATTTTTTCTTCACATCGTTCCGTCTCTTCAACATTTCGAAAAACCATGATGCCTCAGAATAAGCACGTGTACGATTAACTTACTTATCATCATTACGGACCAATAGTTTTGACCTAAATGTATTCTCAGTCCGTTGCCTCCTTTATTCTTTCGGTGTATCCAATTTTCTCGCAATCACCCATTGGCGGAACCATATTTTCGCTTACGTATTACGTATTTACTGCTCACTAAACTGCTACTCAAGCGTGTAATATGGTTAAATAGACAAAAATACTATTTGGAGAGATAAACTTCGAGTGCACCCTTTAAGCAATACCCTTCTGAGATTCGCATAACTTATGATGATTGCGGAATGAAAATTCAGTACAGATTATTTTTTTTCATTCTTTTATCACAGCAGCCAGTACGTAGGCTTTTTTATCCAAGCCACATAAATTTGTAATATTTATTCCAGTTCTGGAGGATTTTTCCTTTCAAAATTCAAAAAATTTCAAAATGTGCCATAAACATCCCCTAATAAAGGCGACCATAAGCTCTGTAAGCCGTAACCCACTTTTCCCATTGCTGTCAATCCTACTTTCTTTCTTTTACTTACGTTCCTTAAGCCTACAGTAAAGCATATAAAAGTTTCCTTCTCCGTCATAATTTTCATTTTATCTTCCCTACAACCAAGGATCCACCTCCAAAGACCTCAGCAATTTTATTATTTCCTCAAGCATCCAAAGAATTAAATTACTTTACGATAGAGAGTATTAAAAACATATTAACAGATGAAATACTACGGACAGATACCACAGCACATTATACTACATATATACATTTATTTTACTGCAATGTTCGCATATTACGGACAGTAACAAATATGACTTTAGACTTTTGTCTCAGCATGCAATTAACTTCCAGAGCCCAAATGTGGCCCACAATGCCTCCTCTTCTTTCTTCTGGAATCTATGTAAAAAAGAAAGTAGATGTGACTTTTTTAGGAAAACTGGGATAATTAAGAGTGAGCATGTAATGTCAGTACATTAGCAACTTTGTAAGGATCAGTCTTAATAAAGAATGCCACTTCTATAAAATCAAAATCGAAAACAAATGATTGAGAACTTAATTCACAAACTGAGAACAATTTTCTTTCTACGACCACGCTCTCTATGTGGCTTGCATAACATCACGATGGCACTTGATGGAATATTGACGGAATAGGGAATAAAAATTTAAAATAAATCAGAGTTTGCTCATAGAATCGCACAAGTATCTGCCAAGTTGTACATGAAGGGGCAAACAAGCATACAATTGAGGACGACGTTTTTCGACAGCCACGTCATTAAGGCTCGTCTTCAACTCGTCACTGCGAATTAGCGATGGAGCTCTGCGACTCTTCAAAGTCTTTTCCTGAGGACAACATTCACATTGAAGAGGGGACTCTGAACTCAATCAGAGTCGCCGAGTGTCTTCCCTTACGAGCACCCCTAATCACAGCCTCATGATACCGACCATGAAGAAGAAGCTCACGGAGAAGGGCCTCTCGGCTTCTTGACTCCAAAAAAGCACGAACACGGCAAATGAAAAGAACCAAAATTTTGAAGAACCTAATTAGCCTCCATTGAGCGCTTCTAACAGCATTTGGAGTCTTTTGGTAAACCATGAGGGTAAATCTATTACAATGGATTTTGAGATGGGCTCCCCCACTACCCACCGTAACAGAAAACAACTTCAAGGGAGCACTCTAACGAAACCCAAGAGATTTCAATGGAAGCAAAGTCATGGAAAATAACATGAGCTACGTAGGAGAACAATTTTAATACAGCAATATTTTCAACGATTTCAAGATCAAACTATGCATGTAATTAACGATGCAATAAAACTTTTTACTTGTTAATTCAAGAAACAACGAGATAGACACCGAGAGATTCTATTTTATGACGCAATCATCGACACACAAGAAGAAGTCAATGTAAAACCATACTCTTTTTTCTTGGTTTAAAAATGAAATTTCCGACCATGACCAGGAGTTATGTCGAGTGAGGACACCGCGCCGTCGGGAGACTAAATAAAAGAATGAGCTCAACGCATGGAGAAATAAAACACTTCAAATTCATTAGAATTAATTGATAACCAAAGAGGAGCACCCTGCAAATAATTTTGCCTTAGTGATAGAAACAAAGGAAACCTTTCGACTTCCACGACTAAATTACGAGGGTAATCTGAACATGAAGTTGGCAGCATTCGTCAACAATACCAAGGGAATGTGTTTACGCATCTTTTGAATGGGCAATCAACAAATTTGCAACCACTTTGGACGCGCAGTTGTTGTTTAACAGTCGTTTGAATGAGTCTATGTGAGTGTTTTTGAGAAAATGGAAAAAATCGAGTATCGAGCTGTCATAAAATATTTGTTTTTGAAAGGCAATACGCCTACGCAAATCAAAGACGAATTAGACGCTGTGTACGGGGACTCTGCACCATCATTTACCACCGGGAAATTTTGGGCAGCTGAACTTAAAGGGCCGTACCAACTTGGGAGACGATGAACGCTCGGGACGTCCAAAAACTGCTACCACTGAAGATGACATCGCTCAAGTTCACCAAATGGTGCTAAACGACCGTCGAATTAAAACGAGAGAGATAGAAGAGGCTATGAATATGTCCATTGAACGTGTTTGTCATATATTACATGAATAATTAGGCATGAGAAAGCTGTCTGAGCGTTGGGTGCCGCGTTTGCTCACGTTAGACCAAAAATGCGTTCGAATGAACATTTCCAACGCTCTGTTGTTTCAGTTCAGGCGCAATAATTCAGAGTTCTGGCGCCAATTAATTACTGTAGATGAAACTTGGATACACCATTATACCCCAGAAACAAAAATAGTCAAAACAGTGGATCGCGAAGGGGAAATCGGCTCCAAAAAAAAAGCAAAAACCGTTTATTCAGCTGGGAAAGTGATGGCGGCTATTTTTTGGGATAGTCATAGAGTTATCTTAATCGATTATCTTCAAAAAGGAAAAACCATTACAGGAGCATACTATGCATCATTACTTGACCAGCTGAAGGCAGAAATTGCGGACAAACGGCCACATTTCCAGAAAAAAAGTTTGTTCCACCAAGGTAATGCTTCGTCTCACACCTCAGCGGTTGCATTGGCGAAAATCCACAAATTACGGTTTTAACTACTTGACCATCCTCCTTACTCACCAGATCTAGCACCAAGCGACTATTTTCTGTTCCCTAAGCTAAAATTTGCGCTCGGAGGACAGAGATTTTCATGAAATGATGAGGCCATCAACTTCGTAAACACTTATTTTTCAGAGAAAGATGCCGAGTACTACTTGGACGTGTTAAAGAGATGGGAGCATCGCTGGGAGAAGTTTGTAGACTTACAAGGTGACTATGTAGAAAAATAAAAATAAATTTGAAGATAAAATGACTTTTATCTTTGCTGGGTCGGAAACTTTTCAGACCACCCTCGTATTCATTACGCGCTTTATAAAACAGGTTTCCCTCATGGTACTATTATTAACATCAGTTTAGATGGAGAACGGCAAACAAAAATGAGAGAGAAGAATGAAAACAACAAACAAAGTCATCACTTAAGAAATACAATTTTTCCAACAAAAGAGTTATATCAGCAGGCAACAATTAACAGAAAACTACGAAATTTTATTTAAAGAAATATTAGTGGTAAGCAGTTGGGATTGGTGACTCGTAAATGGCATACAGTACACAAAAAGAGGAAGAATTACACAGGATCGATTTTATCGAAGAGGAAATTACACTGCAATTAATAATTCAAGATCATTCAGGAATTATTAAGGAAGTACCTTTTTATAGAGCAAAAGACTACCCAAGATTACCGTTTAATTCATCGTTAGATACCTTATGGCCTAATCTTAGGAGAGCATTACAAAGGCAGCTCGCCTCAATAAAATATGAATTCGATCCAATATTATCGTTAATGCTCCAAGAAACAATTCAAAATCATCTCCATATAAGTAATTTTCTAATTCCAACACTGGCTTCTCTTAGCGATGATGAGTAATTTAATTTCACACAATGGTTGAAATGTTACTTTAACCACTCCGTGGTGAGTATAACATCAAGTCCGTAGAAATTTGTAAGAATGCGCAATATAGATGAGATTTCAAGACGTGAGTACCAGTTTTAGGCAGCAAGCAGAATTTCATCCAGTCAGTAGATTACCATTGGATTGAAATACTTATTTCGAGCTACACACAATGTAAAGCTTTTAAAATCAACCAATGGATATATACATCCCAGAAAGGAGCTTCAAATTTAATTTGAAATCGAATCACAAGTAATGGCTACGAGGTTAACACTCGTGATTCAGGAAAATACTACCCAAAAAAGGCACACACACCTCAAAGGGCATACAAAAACGGTACAAGACGAAGTAACGCACACGACCATTGCAAGTTTTCACTTTCGATCTCAGGCAGGCTCAAATTCGAGCAAACACGAGAAACTAACCGGCGGCGGATCTCAAGAATACGATTCACGAACTAGCTCGCAAAACTTGAGTGAGTCTCCGTATTATTAAACATTCAAAGTCATTCATATCAGAGTGCGTCAAACGCAAACAGCTGAAGCTCTCAAGGCACTAGTATCAAGTTTCGCAGAATGCCTCCGAACGCAATATTGCCAGATTCCAGTGTGTTCCGAAGGGGGAGGAGGTGGCGGGGGTAGAGGGAGGGGGTGGGTAAAGGAAAGGGGTAGGTAGCGGGGGTGAGCGTCCCATCCCCCTACACTCACATGCTTTCCCAACGCACGCCGAACAACTTCTTCCCTTATTCCCCGCCCGGAGCTAACCCACATTCATCTTCATGTTTCTGCATAACGCTCTCACTATTAACCCACCTCTCTCCCTCCCACAAATATCTCCCGCGCCGCCAAACCAAAACATTCCTCTCTAACTCCAAAGACCTCACCACCTCCGCTCCCCACTCCACCTCCCGCCACTCTCCTCCACATCCCTTTCCCCACCTCCTCTCAACAATCTTTGCCACCTCCCTTTCTCACTCGCCCACTCTTCTCTGCACTTCCTACTCACCTCCTCCACACCCACAACACACCCGCGGATTCCTCTCCGCACCGCCTGCCCTCCTACATATTTCATTTCCAATAAAACTACACGTCTTGTATTCTTCCATGAATTATGGCAACTTTTCCTTTCCATATTTATGCCGGAAAAATATCTATCCTCTCTCCTGGTTCCTCCTTTGACTTGTGTCTCACCCGCCCCGTCATCCCATGCCCTCACTTCTCCTTTCCCGACCCGCTCACTTCTCTATAAGCCCCACTCGAAAACGCGTACGATTTATTGACTTATACAAGCGAGTGTGTGGCTGACTTTTTCTTCCTCAATCCTCCCCCCCCCTCTTCCACACCACAGCATCATATCCACACAACCACCCTCTCCCAATACCCTACACCCCCCCGGTCTTGGACACAACATCCACCGCCCTTCGGCTCTCTCGAATAATTTCTTTTTTTTCGTCAAAAAGTCACCGTTTTCCCTCCCTTCCTCCCTCCATCCATCCATCGCCCCTTGGACCTTCCTCTGAATATGCACACGATTCTTCCGCCTCTTGTAAAAGGCCTCCGCGTCGACCCGATGAATGAGTAATCCCGGCAAACAGCGGCGACTTCGACCCCTCGACGGTTAACACAAACTAGTGAAAGGGCGAGGATATGAGGGAAGAGGAATGAGGCGGAGAGGGGGAGGGAGAGAGACAGAGAAAGAGAGAGCCTTCATTTTTCAAAACGTACGGGACGCCGATGACAATTCCGATCTCATGATTTAGGAAGTCCCATAACGCATCGATAGCTTACGCGGGCATCCCGGGCATGTGCAGCACAGTTTTCGTTTCAACAAGTGTATCAAAAGAAGTACGATACCAGCAAAAACCCGAATGCCGGCAATGAATTGTGGGGCTTGAGTTTGCCATTTTCAGTTCACATGACATCCAATACCACGCCGCGAGTGAGACGGAATAACGCATACAGAGTGCCCAATGCACACGACCCAGCCACATATTTCATTTCCTAACTTGTTTGATTATTAGTCATTCCTCTTCCATCGGAAAATGACTCTTTTCCGAAGAAGTTGCTAAAAAAAATGCATCATTTAAAATGGTGGGTGAGGGAGAGGTGGGCCGAGAAAGTTGTGGTTGAATGAGGTTGAGGAAATTCTTAGAAGGAGGAATATTAGGAGTCTTAAAAACAGGAGGGCGTGTATGAAGCAGTGTATGGGGAAAAATGAGGCAAAAGAGGTTTCCAAGGATAGGTCAGTATGGAGGGAATAATTGAAGCAGAGTTAGGTGCATAAATATGTATTTATGAGTGAATCCTTGTGACTGTGCCTACCCCGGAAGGGAACGACGTGATTGGTATGTATGTACGTATTTAAAATAATTTTTCGCAAACCAACTCTAATTATTGCAGAGGAACACATCAATCGCATGAGTTTCTGATTCGCTATGAAATTGAATTAAAAAGAAAGTTTTAATTTCCTAATAGTTTTGGATATTTACTGAGAAAAATTAGCCATCAGAGGCCAAATTAAATCGCAGGGCCATATTTATGAATGTTGAATGTCAAGTACTCTCAAGCCAACAATCCTATTTACAAACAATATAATATATTATCAGCAATTGATCTACACCGTTACTCCATGTATTCACCCCTACTAAGCAGAACTAAACTTAAAAAAAGAGAACACTTTCATTGAACGCACCTAGCCCAAGTTTACTTGGAAACACCTAAAAAGTCGTGAAATGCAGGCTTACAATCCGGTGGCAGTATAAGCGCAAAGAATATGGAGGAAATAAAACAACGCGCTGATCATAAAAACTATATTTAGACAGGTATAGCGCCACATAAAGGTGGGTCCAGGAGCGTAAACTTGTGCTACCGATAGTGTGTATTCTTCTAGTTCCTGGAGTAACAATAAGAAAAATATAAAGGAAACGAAAAATGGCCTTGTTTAAAACAATAACAAAGATACACTGATAGGATACTGCTAGACTGATTCGGAAAAATCTAAATAGCCTGACTATACAGTAATTTGTTCCAGTCGCACTATCAGCGCAGCGATTAGGAATGAAAAAATGTGGGTGACTTTAGAAAACTGCGACTCCTACATAGAATCTGCAGCGCCGAAGTGGGTCCAGGAACAACTAAATTGCCTGGCAATGCGGCAATTTATTCGGGCAGGGGTAGCCACGCCGTGAATGGGCAAGAGAAAAAAGGAGAAACCGGAGTGACCTCCTCGAAGCCGAATAGCTCTCGACAACAACGACGAGAGAGGGATATGGAGTCGGATGGAGAGAGAGTGTAGAGAGAAACCGTCCCATCCGATGATGCAACCAGATGTACTCCCGAGGGATGAGGGAGGTCGAAACGTATAGTGGTCCAAGACAAAGGCCGCCACAGAATCGCACATGCACAAGTGGCCATCCATCCGTCCAGCTAACTCTCCAGACCCGTCCTCTACGCTCACTCCCCTTCCCGAAAGTCACGCGTCCGGGCACCTGAGGGGGTATATTTTATTTCCCCGACCATTTTAATCCCCCGCCTCTCTCTCTCCACGACCTCCCTGCCCGCCATCCGAAGTGACAAAGGCACTTCTCAGCCGGTCCCTAAGTCCGCGGCTACCCCGAACACGACCGAGTGGACAGAGGGAGAGAGGTCGCGTCGGACTGGATCGGAGGAGGAGCTTCCTCCCTCAACGGAGAAAGCAATCGGAAAGGCCTCTTGACGCGGTGGCGGAGCGAGGAGGCGCGGGGCATCGCGGGCGGGAGCGGCCGACACCTCCCGACCGCTCATACTGAATGCAATTTGTCCCAAGTGACACACGGCAGGAGTACGACCGTAGACACTCTCTTCCCCCGCCCTCACTAGTCCCGCTGGAGTGCTCTTTCCCACTCCTCCTCCATCCGCTCGTATTGCTCCCTCCCACCTCTTTCATCCCCCATCAAGCTCTGTACCTGCCAGCGGCCGCCCCCACAACACACCATCTCCAAGAGACCATTAGGGCCGTCACCACGGGGAACCAAAATAAACCTAGTCGAACGGCTGTCGTAACGAACGACCGGCTCCTTCCTCTTAGCCGCCTCTTCCTCCGCCTTTAACGAGCCGTGCCGCTCCACTCGAATAACTCGTTCACCAACTGCATTCTGTGCAAACGAGTCGTCTTCAAGACAATATGTTTCCCCACGAACGAGCTTCAATAGTCCATCTTAAGTGGACAATATCCTACTACAAGAAAGGTTAAAGTTTACCTGGACAATACTTTTCCCTCAAAATCGCCATATAATCAACGACCAACACACTTTAGATGGCCACGAGATTTCGATTCTCAAAATAAAGGACTTTTTCCGGTTTTCCAGGAGAAAAATTGTACTTTATCCAGGAGGACGTAATACATTGCAAAATTAGCGGTCGGAATGCATACCTACTGATTTTCTAATTCATCAATTTCCCAGACACATGGTCAACCTGTTCCATTTTTATTCAATCAAGTCATTAGACAATGAGAACTTATTCATCATTCATGAGTTCATCATTCATGAGTTCATCATTCACTGCGGTACAAAGAATGGGCCATAAAAATACTGTTTTGGCAAAAAAGAGCCTTGTAAGGCCCCAAGGGTGAAGAGAAATTATTAGCCAATTTAAGTATCTTTTCTCACGTGCAAGATGTGGTTAAACTCAATACTGAAAAAAAAATCTCCAAAGGTCATCGACTAAATTAACTACGATAAGATATATGTAGTTATCGCCTTGGTATATAAACTGTGTATCCTGCGATAAATACTTAGCAAAATGTTTCAAAAGAAAAAAGCTATTATTTTAAATATCGAGTACGCAAGATCGTTACCAATCACCCACGTAATTAAAAAAAAGCATACGATGGGAGAATGAAGAATCTCATTCGCGCACGGAGGAAAAAGCAGTTTGCACATTAGCAAATGTATGCTAATAATTATTTTAAAAAATTTTAAAAGTTGGTTAGTGAGAGGCAAATGCAATTAATTGCCATTGAACACATTTATATCAGTGCTATCGTACAGAAGACTGAAGATCAAAGGAATGAAACACCAAATTTTATAGGAATAATTCCACCAAATTGATTAAAACAAGCCAACGGGGTTTCGGAATAGAATATCGAGAAAAAAGGGAAATTACGTTATTACGCTTTCAAATTTATCTGCTCACGAAAGCTTAGCTAAAACGCAAATAAAAATTCCCGTGGCCGGTAGGTATCAATTATAACTGTCCAATCATCCCCTTTGTTATTTATATTTTCCATAGCCAAGTGACTCGTCAGCGGCAGTGTGGTAACATCCATCGTATGAACGGAAAAATACTTGTTATCCATTCATGACTTCATTTAACTACAAACGTTTTCATTAAAGCAGTTGGCACGCAATTCCAAATTTTAATTACATAAAATTTAAATCTAACCATTAAAATTTAAAATGGAACCAATTAATATCGCTGAATAACTGACATTTGTAAAGCGTGATTTCGACAGTATCACAGAAATAATGTACCACAGATGAAAACATAAACATTAAAAGGCATTAAATCGACAGAAGATCCATAAAAATACCACTTGAACGCATTGAAAGTATTCATAATTATTTTTTTAGGGTAGGATTGAAGGAGAATTAGTATGATGACCGCAAAAAAGAGATCTAAATGACTATATAATTAGGTACATTTTCATGAAAAAACACAGCTTGTCAAATTCAAGAGGCAACTTCTTTAATCCACGGTGATTAAGCAAATTAATTTCGAAAGAAACTTTTACAACGACAATTACAACACCCAGTCCCACTTCATGAATTGTGAGACAAAGCACAATATTATCTACGCCAGTTACCCGGGCAGATGTCAAATTCCAGGCCGATTCCAGTGGATTCTTAGTAGACTGGGTAGCTCGGTGGTCTGAGCAGTGGACGCGACATCCAAAGGTCCGTGGTTCGATTCCCGGTCCAGTCGAAATTTTTCTGCTTGGAATCGGCCATCATTTCATCTTCACACCACCATTGTGTTTGTAAATTTTATGTGTTCCTATCCACTTTCTTTCTACCTTTCTGTATGAACATTTATGTGAGTATTTGCCGCTGAGCGGTCTGAGTGAATGAACGAACGATTATATATATATATAAGATAAAGATATGAACGATATGGTAAAGATACGTAAAAGAGTATTTCTATTTACTGATTACTGAAGTTGGCAATACAAAAGAAACAGAGTCTTCGAAAAGTAATTCAGACAAACATGACCTGTGTCTTATATGTCTAATGAGCCAAGTAAGTAAAATAATGTGAAAATAAGAACATGAAGACAGTGGTCGATGAAAAAATACTAAAAGTGAAAAAGGCAACGAGGAGTGCGTCTGAAATAAACTTAAAAAGTGCATAATATTAAAAAAGAGCCAATAAAATAAGGAGTGAAATCCTGGCATAGAGACTAAAATAAAATATTTTCAAAAACTTCCCCTCTGTGTGGCGCAACAATCCGATAAGTGTATCGGCCTTTCTCCAACGTTTCTTGTCCTTTGCCATCTCTTCATATCATTTCACGCCCATTCTTCTAAGGTCTTCTGCCACTTTAATCCATCCATTTCCCTCTACTTCATTCGCAATTTGTTTTTTTGTGAACCAGAGCCTTCAGGATTTTCTCTGGCATTCGATTATCATACGTTCTTCCACCGGGGTCAAACTACCTTATTTGTAGCGACAATGAATCGTTATGAATCTTACGATATTCTCCCTCAAAAATTCCATTGTTTCTCGACTATGACTTATCCTGCAAGCGCCAATTTCTTCAACTGGGCTAACAATTAGTCGTGTGGGTATTCTCTCTAATGTTCTCTGCTCCTTAAGCTCCTTTTTAAATTCACTGTCCATATTTCACCTCCACAGGCGACCACTGTTCCGGTATATTTCATTCCAGTTATATATTTTATTATTGTACTGAGGCTAACGGTTTGCTCGTACATAGTAAGCTATTTGAATAGTATACACAATACCCTTCCAGTATTAATAAGAAAATATACGGTGTAAAAAATAACGCAGCAAGAAGGAAAATATTTTAACTCACACGCCGCAAGTACCAAGGCCGATATCTTTAAAATAAAGATTTAAACTTGAAAATCCTTATAAGTCCTCAGCAGATGAGCTCCCTGGATACACTTAGTCCTTCAAACGTTACAGATTCAAAACCAGTGACTATCAGGGTATATTTTTCGAAAAAAACCTGACTGCTCATTCCGTCCCAAAACTCTCCACAATGTCGTTACCCCAACCTATTTGAACCATAACATAACTAATGCCCAAAAACTGTCTTCCCAATTTGCCAATTTCACTCTCCCTTCTCCATCACCTTTCGCATATCCGATTCCTCTCTCCATTGCTCCAACTCACGCAGCTCTTCATCCTTTGGGAGAACACCTATCTGACAGCGACACTAATTGATTTATTTCTCCCTTCCATGTAAGCTCACCCCTTCTATTCCTTTTCTTATCCTCAGCCCAGTCCTCTCAAAATCTCGAGTGAGAACAGAAAGGGAGGAGAGAATGAGAAAGGCAGGGAATCTGACCTCTTGCAACCTCTTCCACTCCTTCTGAAGTTCCTGGTCCCTAAGCGCCACACTCACTGGCGATTTATTAACCTCCTTCCCGCCCGCATTTCACGTCTTGAGGAAGACGGAATTTTCAGAAGATGAATTCCTTCAACCATTTACAATTCCGCAGAGCTTAAGAGCGGATAGCGTAGCAAATTAATGCGAAAAGAACATATTATTAAGAAAATGTTTGAAACGAATATGAGAAAGAAAAAGTTAGTCCAAGGCAAATATATACACATATTAGTTCTCATTCATCATTTATCCTGAGCAGAGAATTTTAAAACCGAAAACGATGTTCAGATTCGTTTTGTATACGGGAAAACATAATTAAGTTACACTCTGATTGCAATGCACAAGAAATTAGAAGACGAAGGAAAAATGAAGTCACTGGCAGAAAATATTTCTAAAAACTAAATAACATCAGCTATCGGATATCTTTAAACTTCAAATCAGAAATAATCTATGAGTTATTTAGATATTTTTATCCTTAAAAGCATAATGAAGATCAATAGAAAGAACAAAAAATATTTAAAGGAAGAAACTAATTCTTTATATTGATCCGAAAAAAAAGCAATTGCGAAAAACTGAAGAGACTTCTGGAAGATGCAGGCTATTAAAATTGTTGTTGTTAAGTAAACATGAGTTTCATTCACTCCTACGGCTAAAATAGAGTCGCGAAGACTGCTCAAACACAATATATGTAGAAACACGCGCCATCATTGCCCGCGACTGGATCTGAAACTGCGACCTTTGGATTGTAACGTTAGTGCGTTCTACCTGGCTACCTAGCGGGGCTGGCTTGCATGCATTGTTTCCGAGATTCAGGAATATGAGGTTCGGCATCCTACCAACTTTCACCGGAATTCTTCCCCTAGAGCTTCTTCCAAGAATATCCCACATAAAGGCTTACGTGCGAGACACGATTCATTTAATGCGACGGCTTAAATGTCCAGCTAACCCGTTTATCCGAAAATCTGCTATAATTATGATCACGAAAAGCAGATGGATAAAACTTCAGTAACGTTTTGCTGTTGTCTACATTTTAACTCTTCCTTTCCGCCCTTAAAACAGCTCTTTTGTAAGCCAAAGAGCTTCTCTTAAGACTTAAAATGCCTAATATCATAACGGATATTTATACTCCAGGAGACTATTTGATGTAGGAATGAGTTTCTTAACATTCCCGAGCAGGGAAAAATTTTAACTTTTTACAACCATAAAATATAACACCTACGAGGTGTGTTCAAAAAATACCCGGAATGTTTAAATTTCGCGCGTTTGGAGAGTCCGATTGTCATAATTTTTTTTATTGTGTTGGTATATATGCCCCTGAAGTATGACACAATTTTCAGCTGTATTCATTGTTTACTTTTTCTGTGGCAACCGCTAAGGTTAGACGTGTTTTCATGAGCTCGGCGATTTTCGATTGTTAAAAAAAATGGATCAAAGAATTTGTATTAAGTTTTGCGTAAAAAATGAAATTTAGTGTAAAAAAGTGTGCGAAATGTTAACAAAGGCCTATGGTGAGTCTGCTATGAAAAAACAAGTGTTTACGAGTGGTATAAGCGTTTCCAAGATGGCCGTGAAGACGTTGAAGATGACGAACGCCCCGGACGCCCCAGCACATCAACAACCGATGAAAACGTGGAAAAAGTGAAAGCAGTGTTTATGAATGATCGCCGAATCACAATCAGAGAAGTCGCTGATGATGTTGGCATATTGATTGGCTCATGCCATGATATTTTTGCGAACATTTTGGGTATGAAACGCGTGGCAGCAAAATTTGTCCCAAAATTGTTGAATTTTGAACAAAAACAGCGGCGAATGGAAGTTGCTCAGGAATCACTAAATGAAGTCAACGTCGACTCAGATTTGCTCAAAAGAGTTATAACAGGTGACGAAACTTTGTTACACTTTATTTCATTTTTTACGCCAAACTTAATACACATTCTTTGATCCATTTTTTTTAACAATCGAAAATCGCCGAGCTCATGAAAACACGTCTAACCTTAGCGGTTGCCACAGATAAAGTAAACCATGAATACAGCTGAAAATTGAGTCATACTTCAGGGGCATGTATACCAACACAATAAAAATTTTTTTTGGCAATCGGACTCTCCAAACGCGCGAAATTTAAACATTCCGGGTATTTTTTGAACACACCTCGTATAAATAAATATTACAAACGTCAACAGGATTACAGAAGAACATAATGAATGCAGACAAAATTAAAATGACTAAACAGACGGAATAAGCTAGTACTTGCGAACAACTATTAATTTCTAAATTATCCTTACATCTTCAAAAAATTATACAATTAATATTATCTAGGAGGATATTATCATTAATACCTACATGAAAAGTAGAGACACCCATTTTAAGATATTTAAACTTTTTACCCGTGATATGCTACCGAATGTGTTACGGTCACATGTCACAGTCAGAACGTTATCTATATCTAATAAAAACATTTTTCAATTAATAATCGAACGTTGGATAAATTATTTTAAACATTTATCGGGCCTAACATAATATTCTATCATAGATAACTTTGCTTCAAAGCCAAGGACTGTAGTGCGTACGTTCAAGAATGTTAACTGTAATTAGTGCAAATATTACTTCTACCATTACTGCCACAGAGAGGCATCGCACGAATATCAAAAGAAATTTATCTTGATGGCTCATCTAAGCAAAAATACGAATTCTTACAGGATAAAATGAAATCTTCTGCGTGAAATCTAATACCAGCCGCGAAAACCAGCAATCAATAAAATGAAAAAGGAAACATGAGCTCGAGGGAGATGAGGGATATCAAATCACGTTCATCATGTCCATAAACCTCATCTTCCTGACGTTGCACTTCCCAACCCCCGAAAGGCCATCACCTTTTCTCATAAAGGAAACTCGGAAGTTTTCCCACCCCAGCAAATGGGATGCAAGACAGGTGTTCTTCGGGGGTGCATTAAAATGAAGAGATACGCAGTGTGGGTTGGGAGAGCAGAAAGCGCGAAGGGGTTGTAGGTAGGGAAAGGGGGAGAGGGGAGGGGGTGCAGTACCCACAAGACTCCCTTCCCCTTGGTTTTATACCACCCATCGCACACACTTGCCTCATCTCCGTGTATGCAGGCAGCCAGCCATACTTCAGCGTAAAGCTGTGTCGCACCCCTCGGCTCAATCACCGCATGTGAGGAGCCCCCACCACTCCCTCCCTCCCTACAACTCTTTCCTCTTTACTTCCCGCGTAACCTACACATAGGTTCATTCCGCTCCAAACATAAACCCCTTAGGAGTAGACATGGCTCCCCAGATGTGAAGCCAATAACTCACAGGCTGCCATTTCCTCTCCTACCTCCACATCAGCCGCCCCTACCCTCCTCTCCTCTCTTATAGTAGTTCCCCACCAGATTTCCTATCCATATATATATATTTACAAACACGACGTTCTGGAGCCCCCTTCGAGCGAAGAAGGCTTTTCCATAGCTTGACAGCTCAGACATTTTTCAATTCTGCTCGGAGATTTCTTCGCAAGCACGTCGGTGCGTAAATGAACTTTGCACATGAATTTTGCACGAATTAATCCAATATTTTGATACGCAAAGCCTTTCGTTGACTGAGGAAGATGAGAACTAGAAGTCAAAAACAAGGACGAGAATCTGATGAAATTCAAGAAAAAATCCACTACGAAGCACACCAAAATATTTATTCGGAGGGTTATAAGCAATGACGGCTATAGGGAAGACCTATCAACTTTGCGAAAAGGTAAAACACATAAAACAAGAATTAATAAGCTTTTAAATACAATAATTCCTCGATTTTCATCGGAGATGCGTGTTGAAGAAGAGCGACGTAGGTCAAAGCACGTAAAACGGATCAGGATATTCGTGACCGCTTTAATTCCAAGATAAATCAAGGCGTTAATTTCAAAATCCGTTTTTTTGCCTTCATCCACGAAAAATAGCTATTTCAGATAGGACGAATACGTCTCATAAAAAAACGCAAGTATATGCACATTCGTTCCATTTTATTAGAATTAAATAGGGAAAAATTTCCGACGACTCTTCTCAGCGTCGACGTAATATCGAATCGGACGTTAATCGAAACGACGCATACCAAGGACTTACTGTAAAATAAGAATAACTTATATCAGGAAAATACTTTTAAAATGATAGTACTGGTACATTCTTTGACAGTACGGGGTTACGTGCGAATAAAGAACGCATCAATGGAAAACTACATTTCTTTACAGAGCTGCACATGAAGTGAGCTCATTTGTTTGCTTCATTGCAAAAGGCTTACAATCTTTAATAGCAACAAACGCGTTTTTCATAGATTTCTAATTTTAAAAACAGAAATTGGTGATTACCAGCCAAAAATAATAATTTAACACTTCAACCCGAGCTCTATCTTTATTATTTAAGTTGTAGACAATGGAAACAATTATCATTAGTATTTAAAGCCTAAAAAACTACAATATTGTTGATCGATTGAAAATATAATTGGCTCACTATGTAAGGTGTGGACTAAGAGATGAATGAAAAGTTATGTGGGTTAGCCACGGACTCACTGAGATACCCGTGTTAACCGTTTTAATGTGAATTACGTTCCAAATTTCCAAGTCAAGTTTCTGTCGTACGAAGAATTGGAATCTGGTATACTTCCGAAGAACAAGCTATTAATTTTTAAAAAGTTGTCAATCCCAAGGTAGGGTGCAATTCCTGGGCCTAAGTCCATCCCCAGCATTTCCACTAATCATATAGGTTACATCATCCTCATTTTGCATTGATACAATAATAGGTGGCAAATATCTTTTAACACGCACTCACAGATGTCACTCATCATTAATCCATCTCTAAGACCCAGACCAGCACTCCACAGCGAGGAGAAGATCGGAATGTTGAGGGTGAAATATTCCACATATGAGTGGGTGTCGATTCAAGACCAGGGAAGCGCTCTGCATCTCTATCAATGGTTACCGATCCGGGATATTAGATTGACGAGACGTAGAGTACCGTTTGTTACTTCCGACAAAAACCTACATTATTTACCTCTCTCCTACAATACGGGAATAATGCTGAAAAGCACGAGTGCTGACAATCCGGAAATACGGTGCAATGTCATAACTTACTTTTTCCTAGGCTTCCAATATTAGAGGAAATTTCATGAAGTTTCGTAACATAACATTTTCTCCAGCCTTTCGAGAATTGTGCAAGTATAAATTTATAATCAACTTCAACCAAAAAGGTTACAACAATAAAAGAGAATCTCGAATTATCTAGTTAAAAATTTTATATTCCGCTTGTTCAACCACGAAATAGAAGAAAAAGTCCCATCGCGTCCCACATACAGCGAAACTTGGACGCCTGTTTCTACAATTATAATTCCCAAATGTTTTCTTGTGTCTTTTTCCTCATTTTGCTCCTTGCCTCTTTTTCACGACCCTTGATTTCCATGTCATTTTTTCACAAAGATTTGCTCGGTAAGATTTTCTTTGCTACACATTATATATGCAAATCCATTAGCCTAGATACTGAGAACACCTTAAGAATAAAAAACAGAAGTAAACCTGAAGATAAAATAATTTTATCGTTAATAATCATTTCAACTGAACATTAGCCTTCGATTTTGTTTGCTCATATCCCATTTCACAGCAAATAAACGTCGTCATACATTGTGGGAGTTCTTATACGGAGAAAGTCATCTCAGTCGATGATCCAAAATCTGCCGGTGATTCCAACCATAACCGAACGTAAATTTAGCCCGATAGCCGAAATGCTTGCTCAGCTCTACCCCTTCACTGCTTCTCCTTCCAGCTCAATCTTCATGGTTCAATCGCCCGCCAACTCCTTCCCTACAACATTCACGCCAGCCAGCACCCACCCATCCATCCACGTAGCCCAAACCCGACGTCCGCCTCTTCCCGAACAGTTGTCTGCGAATCATTCCCCACGCATTTTCTTATATATTTTCTCATCTCCGAACAACAAATCTAGAACCGCCTCTACACCTTCTTTACACTTCCATCCGATATTCTTTCTAATCCCTCCCCACTCCGGCTCAAGTCTGTCAATTTTCCCATCAGTCTTTCTACACATTCTCGACTCTGCAGCTCTTCGTGTCATTCGCTCCGGGAGAAATTTTGTACGAATTCGACTTCTGTACGCCACTCCGGTTTTATCCCTTTCCTTTCCCTTGTCCACCACTGGCCTTTTCTCCCTTATCTCCACCAACCCACCTTCCGGATTACAGCAGGCCCCTCTTCATTTTTGCCGAACCTCGGAAACTCGGACCTACACCCGCCTTCCTTCAATCTTCTTCGAGAGAACGTTCCATCTCAGAGGTTTTTTCGGCGTCACACCCTTCAACCTGCTTCCATTCCTCTCGGAGCCGATAACCCTCCAGCAGACTCACATACTTCTCCTCAAATTACTATTTCGGAGCCGTCAAAATATTCATATCAATCGCTACAAGGTTGCCTACACCGGAAAACAAAAGCGACGCATGAAGCAGAAATACGCAGATCATTTAATTGAATTGACCCCCACGTAAACAGTAAAGAGGACGGATTTAACCACGCTGAGGATTCAGCCATTTATTTTATGAAAGAACATCTTCGCTAGAGAAGCCTTCGAAGAGTTGGTCATATCCTCTGCGGTGTTGACTTTCTGACGCTTTCGAAGCCGTCTCTCCATTTGCATCACAAACAAACTGGCATAACTTGATGAATAATAAAATAAACTCTTGAATTATATGCGTTCTCTTGTACGTATCAGGCACTTAGTCGAGTATGGACCAATATATGAAATTTTACCCTACATGTCATCCCTTATCATTTATTTTTCCCACCTGTAAATATATGGAGTATTTTATTTAAATTCTAGATAGGCTTTTTCTAGCGCAAAAAGTTTCACCCAGTCCTAAAATGAACGTCAGTCGCCGTGGGGACCATAATAAACGAGCGGCGCCGACTCAAGATCATGCTCCATCGTTGTCATGTTCCCAATTTAAGTTTTCACTCAAGAAGTGAAAATGCCAAAATGCCTCGCGAAATATGGTTGTTTCCGTCCTATTACCCCACTGCTGGGCTGCTTTTAAGGACGAATCTACGTGAAATTCCCTTCACAGAGAAATAATGCTGGAATTTGTGCAAAAGTTACTGATTTCGCTGAAATGGTAAAATTTATATCCCCACCGTATATTATGAGCTGGCCGGGAGACTCAAAGTCTGAGAGTTTAAATCCTGCCCCAGGCCAGAACGATGAGTTTGTCTTCAATTTAATAACTTAGAGTAAACTTGGTAGTTTCGAGCTATCTTTCTGGAAGGAAATACCATCCGAAGAGGCAACAGTACGTCCGTACTTTTCTCAGGAATAAAATAAAAATCGATAGTTTTAAAAGCGGAGAAGAATACCCAGTCTTCTACTTCTAACAGGCCTCGAAGCGGTTATGTACGTCGGAAAAACTTTAAAATTAATGATTGAAAAAATAAAACAATAGCAATGAAAATAGTCTTGGATCTCGTAAAAAAATTAATGAAGATAAACTTTTGCGCAAACGAAATTGCTTCCAATGCATTCTCATCTCATATAGGTTATTCTCCCAAACAGTAAAGAAGTCACCTCCAATAAGCCCCCAAAGCTAAAGCTCCAAAATTCTTTCCGTGTAATTACCTTTAATTTTCAAGATAAGGAAAAAAGACAACAGGCGAAAAAGCTGTGAAACAGGTTAAGTGTTCAGCATCATGAGTCAATTACAATGGGCATTATCAAGCCAAAGATTAATTATTTCCAGCAGCTCTCTAAAGGGACTGCCTTCTTTGGTAATTCAACGATATACGACAGTAGAGGGGCAAAATTTAAAATAATGCAGAAGTTTTGAGCTGAAGGTGCGACTAGCATCCTCGATAAAATAAAATGAATCGTCCACGGGCTTACTTTGTGGAATTTTTCCATGGCTAGAATAAAATAACTTAGTAATTTTCCACACGGTTTATTATCCTAGACCGGTTTCAACGCAAGAGCGTCACTTTCAAGAGGTTACTAAGCGACGAGGCCATCAGTCTCACACATACCCTGAGACAGAGGAGGGGGGGGATTAGGAAAAGAGGTTGGGGAGGGAATTAAGGCGAATATGAGCAAGCTTACTGGGATGAAGCAAGGTCAGTATTTTGAAAACATAATTCGGTAGAAGGAGGAGAGGGAACTCTTACAGACAAGAGAGGTTAGTTCATAGGAACACTTTCGTTTACCATCTTTCCCTTGTGCAACCTGTGATATGCCCTTATTTCAAAGTTTTCAAAAAAATCTAATTTAACACCCTTGTCCCCCAAATGTAACACATTCAGATTAAAATTAGAAACATGATCATTTTCAATTAAATGTTTTGCAAACATAGACTTACAATCAAGATTAATCAATGAATTTTTATGCTCCCTAATTCGTACATTAAATCTCCTAGTTATTTTATTCCAACCTAGCATCCTCAAGTTGAAGAAATATAGCCTCATTCTAGAATGAAGTTGATATCTTCAATAACTAAGAGAATTTGTTTTCATGAATATCTTACTAATATATATTTCGATGAATAAATGTTTCAATATTTTCTATTAATTGAAAGACATTTATTGTTATATGTAAGGGCACCACCGCATAACTTAAATTTAATATATGAAAATAAGTTAAACATTAACTCATCCCTCAGCAGAGCCCTAGCTTTAATTACGCGTTGACTGCGTAAAAGCAGTTATTTAGCAATAAAAATAACAAATTTAAATAAAAAGTTGATCGCTATGCTGGTTGTAATACTTAATTCAATGAGCTTTCCGTATACCCCTATGCACGTATTACATGTCTGCTACATGTTAGCTCTAGAGCCTAGCCCACGGAGGTGGACGAAACAAAAAATGCAAATGTTTAAAAAAATTGAGTATGTTTATGAATTTCCATGAAATATTATTTCTGAAACAGTTAGTTAGGTACGTATATATTGCAAAAAAAGTTTTTGCCGATTCAAAGATGGAATGTTTGAGAAAAGGTAATTAACACTTTTTTTATACATTTAAATTACACCAAGCAAGGACATCGAATAAAATCAACTTTAAATAGTATCACTGCCTTTGAAAAGGAATATACTTTAAAATGAGGTATATATTGTTGCAAATCGATGAATGAAAACCGAGGTGTAAGTAAAAACAAGACTCAGCATATGTAATTTTAGCAAAAAAATGTGAAAAAATTAAAGTAAACTGCATCATTCAAAAAATTATTTTCTCAAAATGGTTTCAGAATTCTTCACTTGAGGTCACATGCTACACGTACACCAAGTTTGAGCTTGAACTGAGACCCTAAGTGATAATCGTTTGTTGAATTGAGATAGCATGACCCGTTCTTTAACAAAACACAATAACGCTTTAGTTTGTAAATGCCACCCTCAACCATGCTCAATGTTCAAATGCTTTGCTGTTCTTCCCAAGCCACCCTATTGGCAGCAAAACGGGAAATAAAAGCGTGGAACGACACCAAGAAGATTTTTCGGAATAATTTTCTGGAAAGAATATTCTTAAGAGAAACATTGGAAATCAGCAACAATACTATGCAGATTAGCACACATAAAGTCCATAAATCTGCTTAACTCCGGAGCATATATTTTCAAGGCCTGCGACTTTCGTTTCTCCGTATAGTACTTTTACAAGCGAACGGAATGTGTGGGAATCAGGGTTGAGACAGTAACTGCATTACCGACCCTAAGGAATAATCAAGTTAGCCATCGATTTCACGGTAGGGCGCAATGAAGAGACGGAATACATATCAACCCACCCACTCCTGCGAATGCCCCGACCCCTTTAGTCTCCCGCCCTCTGCTACCCCCTCCTCCCATAACCTTGAGCCTTTCTACTCCATCCACTTCCCCTTATCCCGCCACCACCCACGTCACACCCTACACCCCTGAGTTCTCATCCTGAGACCAAACCCCTTTTCGCGAACCAGCACCCTCGAAATCTTCCTTCCCTCATCTCCCACCCCATCGCTTAACTAGGGTTGCCAACTCTTCCGGGTCTTAAGGGAACTTCCTGGAATCGGACTATATTAATTTCAACATCTCCCGCCTCCCGGATAGCGGAGTTATCCACCTACTTACATATTCTTCCGAAAATTGTGATTTGATGCACCGTTTTTCCAAATGTTAATGGACACTACCACATCAACCCAAGTAAAGCCCCTCATATGGTACGACTCTTGAAGTATTTTAAATAGAAATACTGAATTAAAAGGTCAATATAATTTTCTCTATTTAAATAGACACATCTTACATTATACTTGTACACTTATTCCTGGGAATCAGGAGAACGCACTTGCGGGTCAAGAACTGTAAATTGTAAATGAAGTGGTATTAAACCATGTAGTGAAATGCAAATAGAGACGATCAATACATACAGGTGTTTTAAAAGTTGAAAATGTTCGAAAAGAGCGCGAGTGCATGCGAGATTTTCAAATGTGTATGATGGAAAAAAGCACCGCACAACATTAGGTCTGCTAAAAAATGCCGCTAAATATGCATTCACGCGTGAATTTGAAATTACAAGGTCGTATGCGATAGCAGAAAGGCCTAAGCAAGATCAGTGTGTACGAAATTTCTTACACAGAGCCAGTTACCAAGAATTGCCACAAAAAATTAGCTTTCTTGGCTATAAAAACCCGAATGGAAACAGAGCAATGTTTAAGCATAACTAAATTAGTAAATAAGACTCAAAGTTCCGAGATTTAATAACTGACATTTGAGTTTAATTAAAACAATTTCATCGTATTATTTAATTTTTTGTGGTACTATTTCAAAATTTAAGCTGACCAATCGTTGAGAATGAACATCCCAGGGAAGTCATCACTAGACTTTTAACTTCGTTCCCGGGATTTTTAAGAATATTCTTAATCTAGGGACGGATTTTCACACGAGTCAAGTCCTCAAGAGTTGGCTACCCGACTCCCACGTCCCACCCTCGACTTCTATCGTAACCCAACTCCGGCACTTCATCCCTCCTTTTATTCCACCTCCTACAGCTACACACCTCTCCTCCGACCTCCACCTCCTCCCGGGGCTTCCCGTAACGGCCCCAAAATTCGCCGGCGAGAGGAAGCGGAGAGCGCGGGAAAGGGAGATGGGGGGGAAGGTGGAGGAAAGGATAGATACCCACCGGGTGGGAGTGACGAAAGCGATGGAAGGCAAGTGCGTAAAGGTAATGGGATGGGGAGGAGCGTGGGAACATGTGGGCGGGTAATATTATAATGGGGAAGCGGCGATTATATTAAAACGCTTTGCTTCCCACTCCCTCACACAATCTCGTGCACACCCTCGTCATTACGACACTCCATTAGGCGGGCAGGATATGACGTAGCGAGGACACGTTGGAGGGGATGAAAAAGGGTGGGGTGGGGGAGAAACGTAACATGCCGATGACCATCCACGATGCATCGCTGTCAGCGACAGGATTGAAAAGACGCACCAATATGTGGCGACTGAAAATGAGTCAGATGGGAGTGGAATTCCTTTTCCGTGTGGCAACGGACTATGTATTACAAGTAACCTCAATCGGTAAGTCAAATTGCACGATTGGGAATCGGTAAAAACAAAAGAGCCAAAAATAATAATAATGACCCCATGCTTTTTAAAAGTTATTGTAAAAATGCAAATATTAAGATAATACTTACATATTTATAATAAAACAACTCTTAAAAATATTTCTAAAAATTCATTAGGATGGGTTTACTAAGGCACGGTATGACATGATTAGAAAAAGATGCTCGGTCTATCTTTCCACCCCTTCAAACGAACAGAGACTACAGACATGAGAGTGCTTTTATAGAGATAGCTGAAGGAGAACCTTCAAGACGAAGCCTAAACTTTCAGTTGTCAAAGCCTCAAAAGCACTTCCATCTATTCTATATTCGAATTTTACCATAAAAATTTCCTTAAGAAGCTCATCAACAGCATACTTTCAAAACTTCAGCCTCCTCGCTGGTAAACGTTCTTCTCCACCCACGAGGCTGAAAGCCAAATATCTTCCCTTTCGGCACAGGCTTCGACATTTCACAACCTCTCAATGCATGTTATCATATTTCAAGCTAGTTAAAATTATTAAGTAAAAATGAGGTAAGTAGCGATATTTACCCAGAGTTTTATACGCTTCAGATGTTGTATAGCTTTCCCATCGATTGATGTTTTCCTGTTGCTTTCGTCGAAAGCAGTTATGTACAAAAACACCCGAGGGGATAACCTACGGCAGAATTAGCGAATAGGGCCGTTACATTCACCCGCGGGCAGACTAGCCATTAAGATAATTTCGTTTGGTTCCATTCCCATGCAAAATGAGTCAATAAGCTTCGAATCCACCTATTCAACTATCATACCTAGAGAGGAGAATCGTGACATGAGTATTTAAACACAAACATGGGATGATAACAGTACGAGTGGATAGTAAGTTCACAGAAATATAATTTACTTAAAACAACGCAAGTATGGATAGTACTTTGCTTAAAAATCCCGGTGATATAAAAAACCATTGTGTTTTATGAATTTAGAGCAGATTCTGATAAAATCCAAATGGAAGGAAATATTGAAATAAAAGTTTCTATCACTTTCACCCCATTTCATGAACTAGAACGAAATTGACAGGTTTAATTTCCGGAACTGCGAATTTTATTTTAAATTTCATTTTGCACACCGTTGATATGAAAGAAAACATTCAGCCACATGTGTTTCCAGCACACCATAAATGTAAATAATAAAAAAAAACTACAGTAAAAATTAATTTCAACAAGTTTATCAAAGCTGTAAAACTTACACACCGACTGTGGGAACTTATGATTTTTGTTGACCTTAATTATGGGCTACATTAGACCAATAGTTGTAGACAAACTAAAAAAACTCAGATTTATTAGCGAGGGAAGGTAAATTTTGTGATTAAATAAGTACCACCGAGTGGAGATACTTTAAAAAAAATGGTAAAAAAAGTTTAGTTTCAGGAGCATAGACGATTTTGTGAACTTCGCTGAAGAAAGGTTGTACTGAGGCACAAGAGTAAAATCTTATCAGTGCATAAATCACATAAAAAACTAAGTAAAGTAACTTAGCATAAATCTTGTCCTTCCCAGTAAAAAATATAATACATCTCCTGAAAGGAAATCATGATTAAATAAATTCCAAAAACTATTTTTACCATAAACCCCTTATTTTCCCTAATTGACCTATCAATATCCTACCCAAACACATACAAACTGTTTTCGTCTATCCCAGCTGACTTTTCGTTGCTCAATTCAACTCGGTTACCAACACCTGGGCATATATCCAAAATACAGTTTTACCGTGCAAAGTATACCGCCATTCGTGAGACTAAATACTCATGAAGGAAAAATCTTTTTCCTGAAATATCCTAATAGACTAAGACTTCTACCCCTCATTTACTTCTATCCTTTGTAGGCATTCATCAAAACTTCTCCAATTGACGATGACAACTAAGATTTCAATAACGAAAACGACAACTATCTCTCAAGGAGGAACACGATCCATTGAAATGGAGTGAAAACGGTGAGCACAAAAAGTGAATCTGGGAACGGTAGGTCGGGACTCTGGAGCCACGTTGAGCTGCCATGTCGAGGATTTTGTCGGGATACTTGCGGAGATACATGAGAGAAAGGATTGAAAGGATGTTCGATGAATTACGCGGGCGAACGAGAGTGAAAATGAAGGCTGAGAGTGGAAGTGAAAGGGGAGTTGGTGTCAAACTGCGACAACCTGTGCACGACCGCACTAGTAGGGGGACAACACAGAGACCCTTTGTGTTGTTTCTTGAGTCTTGGATGCCGAGAAAAACTTATAAAGGTTCTTCTTTTTCCCGGGTCGAGGAGTGGAAGGAAGGATGAGTATGAGCGTGAAAGTCTCCCTTACCCGTGCCCCACACCCTTACTCTCCCAGCAGAGGAGATTACACCCCCGTGAAATCTCGCTGATCGGATTCCAGCAATTAACCTCAAAAGTTCTCGGGAAGGAAGGTTGGCGTAGGGGCCCGAATTAGACGACCGTGCCATTAAATTCATTACTAAAACTTCCTAGATTGTGGAATACATAGACGTAAGGAACGGAGCACGGGCAACTGATGAACTTGAGGGGGTAAAAATTGATTAGTCCTCTGGTGCTTCAAAATGGAGCAGTCAAAAACGTTGGCAAAGATCGTGAACAAAATTCACAAATAAATTACCCAGCACACATTGAAACTGATAACGTTGATTCTCCAAGGTTAACCTTGTATTTTTACTTAAAAAAGAGCTTCTACAGTAAATATTCAACTACTGAAAACAATGACTTTGACTTGAACCGTGGAAATATGAATTACAATTGTTTTAAAACCGCAAAGATTTTAATGATTATTAAGCCTTGCTATTTCCATAATAGGTCCATCACAATAAGTAAATTTCATTGATAAACCTTCTGGCAAAGGTTTTTTTGTTCAGATGCACCGACTCTCAGATGACGAAAGGATTAGGTCTCTAGAAGAACGTAAGGCTAATTTTAGCTACAGAATAGCAGGAATGGGATAAATAATTTTAGGCAAATATTGGCGGAAAAATTCAACCACTAATTCGCAAGATTTTACCCAAGGATTAATACACAATAGTACGAAATCATAGTAACTTATTTCGAGATATATTGCCTAAAATTACCCTACAAACATTCTAATAACATTCATATCTTGAATCACGGGCAAGAATAATGTTCGGCAGATAAACAATGAGAAGGGGGAGATCAGTGCTTTTAAAATAGAAGGCATCGACATAATAACCAATCTACGATTTATTTACTCGTAGCGGATCCCAAGGAAGAATAGGGTATACCCATTTAGAATAATAGAATAAAATCAACTCCAACAGTCACGGCTGAAAAGTTAAATTTCTCGAGTCAACGGAGAAATTAGAATAATACTATTGCATTTCTAAATTAGTAAATAATGGTCCACGCGCTTAGCACACCCTCGAAATTTCGTTAGCGCAAGGAGAAGCTAAGCGAGAATCAGACCGGTGGAAAGCAGGCGTGAATTCCATTGGATAATAGGAATAGATAAGGAAGGTAATTTTACGAATCGTTCAATGTGAAGACGTTGCTTAATTTTGGCAACCGTAACGGTGGAAATTTTGGGAGAGAGCTTTGAGAGAGCGGCGGGTGGGAAAAGGACAGGGAGGTGGAGTCATTTATACGGGGTGGAGCAACAAGATTGTAATCTCCTTCCACGAATACGTCGTGGAAATCGGAGATATGGATGAAGGGAAACGCCGGGCTGGGCGCACATGCTGCTGTGATGTGTGTGCGGCAGCGGGTGAGGCGGCGGAGTGCGCATGGAGGGCGAAGTGGGTACCAGGGAACAGAGGAATCGTGCGACAGTGCAGGAAAGTCGAGTCTAATTTCAATCTTAACTACGCCTTCCCCGCGGCAGCGCGAAGATGGTTCAATTAAGATAACCGGTTGGAATGAACCGATTAACGTTTGCATAGCTGAGCGTGACAGAGAATTTTATACGGAATTGGGTGTAGAGAATGTCCGCGTCGATGATGAGGGAATTTGAAATATTGATAGGAAACGGGAGGAGAGGTTCCAATGGCTGAGCGGGGAAGGGCGGAGATATAATTTTCAGTGCTGGAGATGAAACCGAACCATCCCGCGGCCGGCGGGGTTGAGCAAGCAAAACACCAGGGAACCTCCATAAACACGTCCACGGACGCAATTCTGTAAGTCAAACACAAGATCCATCGCGCGCCATTCCATTTGAATTATAAAGAAGTCCGCTACCGTGAGACTACGTTGCAAGCACATTAATAGAAAATAATCGTTGAAAGCCGTTATCCGAAGCCGAATCTAACATAATACCACATGGTATTGAGTCATAGGAAAATAAGCATTCACCAGTAAACATTTTCTCTAAGAATGTTCTTACTTAATCAACTTTAAGAAACTTAATGAAAACGGACAAAAAGCGTCCACCTAAATATTAGAGTTCAAGAGAAAGATTTAACCATGGTGTGATCTAAATGATCTTCATATATCGAGAAATAATATCATGTAGCATACCAAAAAGCATTGTTTCCGCATCATAGTTTGCGCAGTTATTTTTTATACTCGTGCATTGATTCACTTGATCTCTGACACCACGAAACACACAAAATATTTTATTTGAAGAAAGAGCCGACTAATTCAGCTGAAGAGCAACTTTTGAGTTAACTTTATTTTTTTCTGGGCTTCATTAAAAACAGCGAAGGGCCACATTCCCCCTCCCAACTGAGCAAAGATTATGATGCAACAATTAGAGCAATGCATTAAAAACAATATGGGGTATCTTTCGGTATTCGGGGGGCCAATTTGAAACATGAAACACTGAGGCCGGCAAGTCGACCAGGCATGGTTATATAAATACCATGAAGAATTAAATTCAATTCGTTCCTTTGTTCTGTCCAGGTAGTTGTTGGTTGAATAACAACCAACCAAAGTAATTCAAACATAAGACACAAATAATGATAGTATATAAAGAGAGGTATTAGGGAAATATCAAGTTATAATATATTTTATGAATTTATGGTTGGATTGCAATATGGTTGGCACTGACTGAGCCAACTACATGGGAATTTTAATCATTAGTTTGATGGATATTCGTGAGGATTCATACCTCTGGAGTTTTGCTCTTTATCTTACAAACTACTCGTATGCTGAGATGGCAAAACAACATAGGTATGCATACATTAATTTTATAGTACATGTTGTTTTCAGAACTAAAAGCTGTTTTCTCATTAAGCTTTGAATTTTATAAAAGCACTAAGCGATTAATCAAAGCTTAGCGGGCATTGGTGAAATGTTCCGGATGCATAGTGGCTAGTTAATAAAAGCAGTATTTTGTTAAAAAAGGCTAAAAATCTCATAATGTTTGTCACTCATGAAATTTCTTGCGGTTTAGTTTCGACAGACGACTGCTTTCAATCACTGGTACTTAGCAAAAGCAAGAAATGAAAAAAGATAAGTAATCATTTTCATTAATGCCAAATACAAAAATGAATTTTATGAATTTGAACGGAAAAACGACAACAAATTGAGTTTCAATATATAATATTACCATTCTAAATCATCCGTTAGCTTACTATTATATTAAAAACAGAGAAATCAAAATGCACAGCATTGAAAATAGGGAACCTGCGATCCAAAATATGAGATGAAAGTATAATCTAGTAATAGCTATCAAATAAGAAAGATTAAAAAAATACACTTGATGAATTATAAGACATTTATACACGAAGTTAACTCATAACAAGAGCTTATGCTTGACTAAAATCAATGTTAAATGTGATGTCAGCGTTCATTTAAGATGATGACAAGAGGTCTCTCTTCTCATTTCGGTACGCCACAGTGCAACCCTTCAAATATATAACAGCAACACAAAGTTAAATCAAATTTCCACCAATGAAATGGTATTTCACTCAAAAGAGAAGGATATTTTTCAAAGAATACAAGAATGCTCGTTACCTAAGAATATAACTCTCATCTAACAAAACACATCTCATTACAGTAAAGACAAATACAATGATGGAAGTATGAGTAATATTCATATCCATCGGAATGAATAAAAGAAGATGTCCATCCAAACCTAAGTCAGCCTCAGCGGAAAAGGTGAAATATTGGCATACGAGGCCAGAAATGTTGAAATATGAAATGAAAAAATTCCTCCCAATCTCTGGGAGCTCATCGGTTTACATTTATTTTCTACAAGGAAATCATGCAGACCTTTTTCAGGCCTCGATTATTCCCTGAGAGGCGAGGCCTCTGAAATCCCTTCCATACTAACGCCAAGTGTCACATTTGTATCGAAACCATCGATGAGGAGGAGGAAACAGCAATACCGCTTAAAGTGATATCTGCATTTCATCGAATTTCCACTCCCCTTTCAACTTAACCTAATCATCTCCATCCGAAATTCGTCCACATCAGTGAGAATCCGCACAGGCCTTCAAGCACCTCACAATTTAGTTCAATATTTTTTAAGAGGTTCCCTTTGCATGCCTCTTTTCAAAGCCTTTGAATGCCATCGTAAAAGCGTCAAAAATCAAAGAATAATGTCATCTGAATTCATCACGAAAATGCAAACGCGACAAAAGGTTCTAATTTTTATATGCTCAGAAGATTTTATAGAATAAGAGGATTTAAAGAGGGCGAACGAAATGACATGTATTCTCAGGATTGCAAAAATCTGCAAGGCGAAAACAATATATTAATGATAAATTTTGCCAAGGATTAAAGGGACGAAATGCGACTTATAAAAAGAGGTCCTAAACCACTTGCTACAGTGGAAATAAGTGAGTACACAACGCCCGGAAAGGATAGGCCACAACTTGTTATATTTTACAAAACAAGTCATTTCTACAATAATGCACAATGAAAATTAACCAGCAACTCACCAAGAAATCCTAAACAAACAAAAGCTGTCATGTTACACTGGTAAGGTAGCAGGTAAACTACAAAGTAAGCTGCATTCTATGAAGTAATTCTGGGAGAAACTGAAGCAATGAATTTAATGAAAAATTCTCATAAGCGCCAGCTATTGCGAAAACACTCAGCAAATATTAAATTATCATCTCCTATAGCATCCGAAATACCAGCTAGAGGAAACACTGGACAAATAATTAAAGTGTTCCGACGGAATGAGGGAAAACATTGGACTTCCGAAAAACAGTACAAGGATGAACATGCAAAATAGTACCGAGCAATGAATGCATAAAGGATATCATGACTTCATGATCCAAGGATATAAAGTAGGCAAAATAAAAAAAATTAGAAAAACTTGGGAGGCTTTTTATTTGATACGAGATAGTGTATGCAAGGCATAATCACTTATTTTAGGATAGGAGAATGATTTTTGTGAGGAGAATGAAAAACTCAACAACATTTATTAAAAGGAAAACTTGAAGAAAGATAACCCCCATAAAAGCCAAAATTCGGAACATGCAAGACATTGTTCACTACGACGGTACATTAAAGAAGACCAGTAAATAATCAGTCAGTGCCGCGGACCTGTAACACGAGGTTCCGACACAATGAAAGGAGAGACGCCTCACCTACTTATCAATTCACGCCCCACGTTTGCACGCTACTCGAAAGACGACGACCCCTGTGGAATGAAACGATAACGTATCCACGCCGAATGGAAGAGAAACTTCGTCGCACTAATTGCCTACGCCACTTCAACGTCAAAAAATAAGTAGGTAGAGCGAAGGAGCCAATAAACAGCGACGGAAGGAGAAACGCCCAACCCACGACTCATCCTGAATTCAAAGGCGGGCAGAGAAAGGAAGCAGAGAGAAGAACGAAGTGGAGGAAGGAAAGCACAACAACAGGGAAAGGGAAGCCCTGGAGGAGGGCGAGGAAAGGAATCAGAGTGAGAGTAAGGAAATGAGATGCGGATGAAGAGAGCAGAGATGTATGTTGGACAGGAAGGAGGAAAGGGATAGAAGTAAAAAAAATGGACTCCAGATAGAGGGAGGTAGAGAAATGTAGAATGCAAATAGAATTATTTCTCACAGAACACACACAAAAATAAATTACCGGTGTAGGGTAAACGTACCAGGGGTTAATTTTCTGGATATTATGGCTGTAAACTGAAATTTAACGCTCAATTAATCAACTGATTATAGTTCTAAATTTTCAACATATTTGGCACGCCAGAAAATATAGTGCAACTTTCTGGAATCGACATGCCCGAAAAACGAGTAACAATGAAAGTTGACTTCACTAGTCAACTCTATGTATACGCATTCATTTACCATTCATTGTTAGCAATACAACTTCAGAGATCTGCCACTCATACTAAAAGGCTAGTAGTTTCAGTAAACACTTAGGGGATGTCCTCAAGAAAAATGAACTGTGTTTGGGCAAGCCCAATTGCTATAAGAGTTTCAAATTGGGGAAGGAATCGGTGTTCCAGAAACAAGCGGTGAGATGGAACGTTTCCCAGATTGTAGAGGTGAAGAAAAACTGCCAGGTACCGTCAAAATCAAAGTCAACCCGGTAACGTGCCTTATTCAGCGCAGCGTCAAAGCATGCCCTTCTCAAGAGATTTAAGGTAACGCTATGTTTTAAATATTACCATTGAATGCACTAATGCTTTTTCACGTATTTTCATCACAAAATATAGTATAATTAATATACTAGCATTTTAGAAAATTGTGCGTCACATACCACGCACGAAAGGACGAGACGCATTATAGTTTGGTGAAAATAAAAAAAACCTTGTCAGTCATACAGTTTAAAACATTTTAGATGTCAACGATATGATTTTTCCTATGAATACACTCCAAATGTAAATCAAAAGGAGAAAGAACCCACAGCAGTGAATGTTTCTTTCGCCAGAGCAATGTACAAAAAAAGAGAGGAGAAATTCAGGTAAAATTATGCAAATAACCTCTGCACCTATTCTTAAATAAGGGATCGAAATATGGTGAAAAAACAAAAAATTGATTAGCAGAATAAAAGATAAACAAATACAGCAAAAAATTTAGCAAAAACTGGGCGCATGTAAAATAATAGGGCATGTTAGAAAGTCATTTGAACTAATTTAAAATGACTTAATTCTAACGAATGAGTGAAAGAATAGCGATACAATTGCCCATGACTAATAAGATCGCGTTTATTAACTGGACAAAGAGAGATATCCAGTGCAAGTTTTAAATAATAAGTGGAATAAGAAGTTGAGGAAATGGAAAATATCGTAAGATAAGGGCACTATGACAGGCTATATCTTAATCCGTGTAGCGAAGACATAAATGAATTAACTCTCGACATGAGAGAGAATGTTAGACACTCGTAGTGTAGGGAGGTGAAGATTAGGTATCATGGGTGGAGTAAAAGAAAGCAAAGGGTAGACTGTGTTTAGAAGGGATTTTTAATGGGGTAAACGGCAAACTGCGATTCTGCGTACACTGCTTCATGGAAAAAAATGACCTAATATACCGCAAAATATGGTACCTAATTTCAATAATGCCAATGATCATACTTGATACTTTTTAAGATGATTTTTCATGAGAAATATCTTATTCATCATACTTCCTCATACTTATATGCACGCATCCGGCATCTCGCTCCCCAAGCCCTGTCCATTGAGATATTACTTAGGGGTAAGGAAAGAGAGTTGGTGGAGTGGGAGGGGCGTGAGAGAGAAAGCTGTCTGGAGCGCCAAGGAATTGAATTTGCATCATATTTATATGAGAAACACTTCATTTCCAATGCTCGCATTACGAAAACTTGATGAGAGGTCTTCCAAAGGCTAAAAGTAAGAATTGCATAGACAGGATTTTGCTATCATGCGTTGACATTCATAAGGGGTACAAGAAAACACTTCCTTATAGACCAGAGGGATATTTTACAACCTGTGTAGACGCAATGTGCTTGTCAAAAGGGTAGACAGTGAATAAGGCAATAAAGAGAAATTTATAGACTGCATAGAAAATAAAGAAATGAGAATTAGTCTAGAATAGGTACCATGATTCATCATATATATTCAATGATTTATATACTATTATTAATGGACGGGGAGGAGGGAAGTACGCACTTTAAGCGGACAAAAATGATGGGAAGAATTGGGGGCCTCTGCCCAAATGGATTATTCATAAATAGCGGCTCGTTTCCTGCTCGGAGAATATATGGTATACAGGGATACGATTAAATGTCATCCCAATGCGTTATTTCTGTAAACTCACTTTGGAACTTGAGTGAACAAAATGTGATTTTTACAAATGCTAGAAATTAGGAGAGACCCTGTCAATGTCGTAATCGAATAAGATAAACTTTTTTTTAGCTCACCTGACATGTTTTCCGACTAAGAATGGAGAAAAATGTCTCCCAATATATAGCTAGAAAAAAGACAGTTTTTTTTCACATTTCATCAAGGACAATACCACTCAGTAGAAAAAACACAAGCATACCCGACTAACACAATGGATAAAATCAACCTTCATATCTAAAGCCAATTCATCATGAGGGTATTCCCAAAATTGGAAGCGATGAATGAAAATGCTACTGTCAATAAGAGAAAAAAGTGCGAATTCTACACAAGAATACTTGGTCCCCGACATGCAAATGTTCCGAATGCAGCAAAGATAGGGTTTTTAGCATAATATTTATAATGCTAATAGTTGATTTCATTTCACTTTTTCCTAAGTAGTCACAGAAGCCAGCCGTGGGAGTAAAGTTGACAAATCATGTGTCGCGGGATCGAATCTCGCTATGGCTGAGAACCAGAATTCTTGTTTACGCTCTTAATAAAACGTGATTAACGTGAGATTAATGTATTAGAGTTTCCCATGAATATTCATATCATTCCAATTATCTCAATCGATCTCATGATTTTAGTTTTGATTAGCGGATTCATTTTCATCGCCCACAATGTCAGCAGGTTTAAACTGAGGTAGATGCAGTTTACCAACTATATAATAAAATTTTACAAACCTAATCAACGGTCCGGACTCATTAACGTCATAAAAATTGGTTCAACTCTCAAAGCCAACACAGTTTCTACCGAAATATCGCAAATGCATGGTAATGCGCATTTAGCAATACAGCTAAAAGAATATTTAGCTCGGATCTTGATGCATCAAACAAAGAGACTATATATTGAAGCCCGCCGGCCAAATCCGCTGTGGAAGGATCAACATTTAGCCGCGCAGCCTAATCGCTACGACGCAAATGAGCATTCATTAATGGCCCATCGCAAAGGGAAAACGGGGACACGGGAGCATAAATATCCAGGGACCATTCAACGCAGTAATCGACGGCGGAGTCTCTCCTCCCTGAAATTCTCGAATAAGGGACTTTCGCGCGGCATAAAAACCCGCGGGGAGGACAGTAATAATACCAAAAATGGGGGAGGATTCGAGGGTGGAGGGGTGGGGAGGTAGCCGAGAAAAACATTTATCCCGCTCTGCCTAATAGAAAACGGAAGAGGAAGGTTGTGTGGGAGGAGGAGGCTTCGGAAGAGTGACTGTAAATGATACAGCTCCGCGGGAGATGGCGCTGATAAATAAGATCAGGGGAGTGGGGGAAGGTGTGCCATTTCTGTCCGAATGGGATGGGAGGTGGTTGACGGTTGTGGAGGAGTGGGGGAATTTAAAGGCACGCTCAGGCAAGAGGAGGAGGGCCTTAACTAATTGAACGGGTAGAGAGCAGCTGGTGCTTTTTTGCCTCCACCACCGACACATCCCGCTCTCCACAGCTCCCAGTGTTATCTGGCTGGAGATTGGATCCCTGTGCGGGCAAGGGGCGGCGGGGAAGAAACGGATGGCGCGGGCTCGCGGGACTAATAGCGAGGACAATGGGGAATTTTAGAAAAACCGGCGTGTATAAGGAATGGGTTGCGCCATATCCCGCCCCGAAAGTTGGCTCTTCCGACGTCGTGAGAAGGAGTAAGGAAAGGCGAAGTGATGCGGAATGTAAGAAAAAAAGGAAAATTAGGCGCCCGTGAAGATGGGGAAAAGACAAATGGAAAACTATGGGATAAGAAAAATAGATGTAATAATAAGCATCCGCGTAAAAAGTAAAGTGCTCTCAAGACTCAATTGAACTCCGGATTCAACAAGCAGAATGGCCTTAAGCTTTCCAGTGGCTGCTGCCGGAGCTAATTAGAGATAACTATTTCTTCTCGGAAGGAAGAGAAAGGAAAATTGGCGCTTGTAAGTGAATTCACACCTGCTTTAGGCAAGAGGTATCAAATGCTTTAATCATATTTTACAAATCGCTATCAAGATGAGACTCTCATTAGGGAGAGGCGTTGCATGGCTTTTCTTATAAAGAATTTCCACATAATAGGCTCCCCACGCTAATTCCAAGCTTTACTGAATGCGAGACTAATAGAAATATATATATCCTCGGAATTACGGAGCCCTTGCCGTCGGGGAACGCTACTAAATCGGGATAACGTTGGAGGAAATTATTAATTCAGTTATCAGCACTACCGTAACAATATAAATTTACAGCAAGATTATGTTCCATGACGGCTTTGCAGGATTATGAAAATGAATTCTCCTCAATAACGCTTATATCTTAATTACAAATAGCCAACCACCTGCTCATACCTCCTTAACACATTTCTTATATAAATCCTCTTTTATCGAACAAAAAAGATAATAAAGTAATGAGTGCTACGCCCTGCATTCGTTGGTCATAGGATACTTTCAAGGCCAGTTTTAACGGAATTGATTAACAATAATGGTTTATATATATATATATATATATATATACACGATGTGGATAGGATGGAGGAGATAGACACACAAAAAAAGAGACGATCACACTTACATAGCTAGCTTTCGGAACTAGTCCGTCTTCAAGGCGTATCACGGAACAAAAAATCACACAATATAAAACTTCGTCACTGGGTGACACTAAATATAAAACATATAAAAAGCAAACTCACGAGTTTAAATATTTCGGCGGGTCGCCCGCACCTTCTTCAGTTTCAAATTTTCAGCATCAGAATTTTTAAAAAGTGCCAAAATTTCCCCAGACTACTATATGTTTGTTATAAAACTTTCTATGCGCAACAGGCAACAAATTGAACTTGTAATATTTCTAGCTAATTAGCTCCAAGTCGTATCTATTCTTCATGATGCATTTGAAAATTTGTAGTATTTAGTCCATCGCTTTTAAAAGGCAACTAATTCGTTAGAATCAATAAAATTGAAATCCCCACATAAAATAAAACAAAAACACCATTGCATATTTTCTTCCCAATTTTTCAAAATTGGGATATTTATATTAATTACCAAATCGTTTCAAATCAGGAGTGAACAGTGGAGAGATCAAGCTTTGACTTCTGTAGATACACCGTGCCTATCTTGCAGCTAGGGAAAGCTATTCCTCCTAACGAACAACGGAGACCATGCGATAACTGGGAAATTAAAAAGCCGAAATAATGTGCCCACAGTAAATTTCAGCCCTACCCTCGCAAAGACCTCCGCGGTATTATGTTCGTGCGGATGCAAGGGACGAAAATAAAAGGTTTATGAATCGTAGAGGGTCAAATGCACATCACTACCCCAGCAGTAGAGAAACTTATGTAATGGGGTTGCCACTGGGTAGGTTGTTCAGCAGCCACAGGAGTAGTGGCATTATCTTCACGACGAGATGAAATTTTTATGATGGGCAGCCGAGTCCAATTAATCATCGCCCTTATCTAATCAGCAAAATTGGCCCACAGTGATTGACGAGGAAATCACTCGCTTGCGACAAACACGCCCACCGTGTACGCAAACTCGCAGAAAACTGACAGGAAAACTTTCGTCCGACAGCGTCCAGTCAGGGGCATGGTGGCGATGGACCCAAACTGGGATGGACGGATGAAGGCCACCCAACACTGAACGGATTGGAAATTACGACCCCGGAACACTTGGCGCCGTTACGGGTTAGTGGTCCATGAAGTCCCTAAATATATAAATGAGATTCCAAGAAATATCTAAATATGTTCTCTGCCTTTCAATTGATAATTCTTAGCTTTAGGTTACGACAAGAGTGGACTGCTATTGAGTAAATAAAGAAAGGATGCAAAAGAGGGGATCATCATTTCAAAGCAATGCAGTTGATTTTATAGAATAGCAGGAAAAATTAATGAGAGAATATTTTTCACTAAATTATAGCACGCACGTAATACCCACAATTGAAGGCGCACGTTAATTCAAGAAAATTTGAATATTTTTAAGGAAGACGTATTTAAACTGCTACTAGAGGTTTGATACATCTATCACAGGTAAAAAACAAATAAGAGAAGAAAATTTTTGGCTGGCTATTGATTTTATGTTATAATTTAAAACCATCTATACAAAATTGACGACTAAGAAGAAAAGTGCTTAAAAGTCTATTAAAACCATGAAAACATTCACTCGTAGCGAGAACATTTGATTACGGGCAGAGTTCTACTTGCATAAACCTCAACATTATTTCAAACAAAATTATTTATGAGAATCAACGAAAATATATTTTACAATTAAAGAGATTTTGAGAGTCGAAAGAAAAATGCTTAACATGGCAGAATAATATAGGCACATACCCCATTAATAGGAAAAAATGCATAGGTAGAGAGTTGGCCTAACCAGAGCGAAAATTTGATGCAAACCATGTCGATATCTGACTACTAAATGGAGTCCAGATCATTTACGAAAGATACAAAAGCAGAATTATACAAGAACAGCAAATGTTTCGTCAAGCGAATTCCTAACGTCTGAAGGTGTGAGATGTTACTTTTCCTTATTTGTTTCATGTCTTGATGGACGCCGTCATCAAAGAATGCCAGAAAAGAAGCAAAAAGTCTATGACTCAGAAAGCGGAAGACGCAGTCTGTGCTTATTTTGGATCTTCCTTTCTCTGACAGCATTGTTTTACTACCTATTCGACTCAGTACATCTAGGGTAACATTACTGCGTGGAATGAAGTTACATTATGCCAAAAACATGACAATCAACTCCTCAATAAAAAACAATGATGATTAGCAAACAGGTGAGACAACACAGTATAGTAGCTAATAATACACATATTGAGCAAGTGGAAACATTCGAATACTAAGGTTCACTAATATAGGAAGACAGCAAGTTAGATGATGAGGTGGACTCGCGTTTTCTGGCAGCCATGGAATTATTTGTAATCCTTAATCATGAGTTGAAAAGCAAAGATGAGTAACGAAGAGGACTTGGCTGGAAGGGTACAAGTCGGTATATCCTCAGAAAATCATAAAAGATTACTAATGGAAAACAAAAGAAAAGTACAAGCTATGGAGATGAGGTTAATCAGACGCCTCGAAAACAAAACAAAAAGAATAAGAAACATCTCCAAACGTAAGAACTTCAAAGTAATACCCCCATCAATATAATCGGAGACTCGCAATAGAGAGTTGGTTCGGTCATGTGTGCTGAATGGGAGAACAGTGATACCTAAAGGGCTTGGGAAGCAAGAACTGAAGGAAACAGAGGAAGAGGAATGCCGACATTGAAATGGGAAGTTAATGTGAAGGAAAATGCCCAAAGTGGATGAGCAATATGGGCCAGAGCCAAGGTGATGGATATTTCCAGAACTGAATGCGCCATTTTAGCTCGTAGCTAAAATCTAGACATCCAACGAGCAGAAGAGGACTGACTGTAACACTTTGTTTTTAATTCTCTCGAGGGATTTAATTCGAATAAATGCACAGTTTCTACATGCCCGCTGCTTTTGTCCTTCCAACCACCAATTCTCTCGGGAGATTTTTTCTAAAAAAAACTGTACTTTTACTTTCTTTACTTACTTGTAAGTAGGAGTACTTTGAGGGCTGTGACTATGTAAAAACAAATTTGAGGAAGTTTTAGCAAAGCTAATTATCACGAGGAAAACTGAATTACGAAAACCATGACCATAATTCTCTAACATATCCAGTACATAAAATGCACCCAGAAAATTTATCTCAAAACCTTACTAAAAATAAAATATCGATAGATAAAAAATGCGCAACAGAATAATTATGATGTTTCAGTAATTCAAAACTTCTCGTGAAATCATCAAAATGCATCTCAACACGTAACCAATAAAATTACTAAATAAGGCACATTCCCCGAAACCAGAAGCGACCATGCGTCCCAATTACAATGGAACAAAGAGAAACGGGTCATCCATTGTTTTTACATCCAGCACATCCGCAGTTAAAAAGTTAAGCTTGTCGTCTGGCGGCAGTAAATCTCTCACAGTTATGAAAGGTCTCGGAGTAGCAGTGTGGAAGAAACTTGAGGCTCTAACTACGATTGGATGAAACCACGTGAAATTATAAACCCGAAATAAATATTCCATCCACGCCCGCCGCAAGGTGTTCCGAGAGGACGCTTGGATAACAAGCACCTTTCCAGAATACAGCATGCGACACCACCGAAAGAAAGACGAACGCACTAATTGGCGCTATGCACCAGAAAACGAAGTGATGATATGATAAGTAAGTGGAAACTACTGCATTAATTGCATAGAATACGAAGCTTGTACAAGGCTGGGGAAAAATATCAAGGGTTGAACATATGCACACACCGAACGCGGAAGTTTACTACAGTAATGATACAAAAATAATATAAATAGAAGTATCTACTAAAATAACGCCAAAACTGAATTTTAAAGTGCAACAAGAGCATATCAACGATTTCCACCCATTTTATTGCTCATAATATCTAGAAATTTAAGTTTAGCAGTCCCAGAATACCCTGTTATCGAAAAATTACAATTATTTTAAATGGCCGGATTAAATGAGCTCAACAGCCGTAAGCGCAAGACGCTACAGTTCCTCAAGTTAATAATATTACGAAAGATTCTCTTATACTCGATTTATATCAGTAACAAGTAGGTAATTAGTCGGATAAGTTAGCTTCTTTCAAAATAAAATGTGTGCAGTGAGAAATTCACCCTCATGCTTCATTCACTTTAATTAATCCATTCTCGGGAAAATAGAAATAAGCTACTTCTAATATAGGTTGGTTAAAGGCCGATATTCCCTAAGGACATCTGAGATATTGAATTATTAGTTTCTGTTGGATTCTGAAGCGTTCCGTAATTTGTAATGGCGATGAACCGAGCAAAAGCAATTCATTGATCAACACCCTCAATTAGGAGACTTATCTGGAGTTTAGTTTCATCACGATCCACATGTCTAAAGTTATTAATTCTTTCGATGAGCTAACGTTGATCTTCTTCAATTACGTTTATTCATAATATTCCGAGAGCTAGGGTTAGTCCAGTAAATTATCTTCTATTGCAGTTTATGGGGGGTTATTCATCGAGAAAACAGGATCACATACCCCTTGCAAACGTTTCGCAAAATTATACATGAATAATCAGCACTTGAGGTGAAAATTAGTGTGAATATACATGATAAGCAGATATTAGGCCGAACACGCGACGGATAATAGAGAAGGTTCACTCTCTATTGCATGTTTGAATAGCATATTAAGACAGAAATGTTTTGACACCACCATCTTCATGAGTGAATAGGATGCGCAAAAGAACATGCCAAAAGGAGTATCAACGCTAGTAAGTGTTTCTCTAACGAGCAATCGCACGCAAATGAAAAAAGAAGGAAAAAAATAGGAACTCGGAAAGAGGAATAAGGTCAACTTTGAAGGCACCGTGACATTTTTCCTCAGAGGAATGATTTCATGCATGATATTTTGCAGGCAAAACCTGCACGCGGTCGCAACTTCGTGCGATGCACTTTAGTCTCTCTTTAACTTCCTCCTTTTCTAAAACAAAATTTCGTTTCTTTTTTCATTCATGCTGAGCAGCCCTTAAGGGTGCGAAGGACGAAATATGGGCCGGGAGCGTGACGGGGTTTTCACGTGGAGTGGAAATAAGGTGTGCTGGAGCCGTTTCGAGCTGAAATCCACTTGCCGAGGCACGTGGAAAATTGCCGAGCAGCGCAGGGACTGGAGCAGGAGACCTTCAGGGTGGAGTGGCATTGGTGGGCCAGGCACAGGAGCCGAACGAGGTTATGACCTTCCTCTCGTCGAGAGAGCCAACAATACCAATACAACCAGACACAAGGCCACAAGTCACCCTCGCAGGCCAAGTACAAGTTTCATAATAAGGCAGTGAGGTCACATGGAATGCAGGATAGCGAAATGGAAACGAGAATAGCGAAAGAAAAAGATCAAGAGAAGATGCAATTAAATCAAAGAAAACATTAAGGTTGTAGGGGCGATATTTGTTTGAACACGGATTGCGTGATAATTTTCATGCATATTCTCATTAGTAAATTTATAATTCAAGACGCAAAAATTTCTTCATAGCAAATTATTATTTTCAGCAAGTCAACGACATTTTTAAAAATTACCCCAGGGCATATGGCATTCCATTCCTAAAAATCCGTTTACTTGTGCACATATTATCTTTGAAACGCGAAAGAATAAATTTCCTAATCATATATCAATTGATAACCAATTAAAAGGAGTCAATACGAGTCCAATTTCCGAGAACAGCATATTTCAACGTGATTTCACCTAATTTTTGAAAACCCCACCGAAAACACTAGTCATAACAAGCCTTCATCAGGGAAAAAATAAATATTTAAGTCAATTACCATCTCAATTGCTGTATGTAAGGCGAGTTCCATCGTATAAACAGAATAACTTAGTCAAAATGTAGTCCGAGAATATTTCTTCGACTTACTTAAAAAATTATTACATTTGTACACCCAAAAACCCACGATTACGGCTCCCGTCACCTTGAGGGGAGATAACCATCTCTTCTCTTTTCTCTAACAACAAGTATCATCAAAACATCAGCAACAATCAGAAGCAAATCAAGCAAATCAAGCAAAATCAAGCAAAATATCAGCAACAATGAGAAGAAAACTAAGCCACCCTTGTGAAAATGATATACAACATGAATATGAAACCTGGACAACTTTTAAATTTCGACTGATAAACAAATGGAGATCACTACTAGGAAATATCATCAATACATTTTAGAACCCAAACGTTTTCAAGAGCAATATCTCTTTTTTCTTTCCGCACACATTGTTGAAGGAAGACAAGGTAAGATTAAACCAAGGAAAAAAAATCACATGAACATTACTGCGAACAACATTCCCCAAGCAAATAAAGGGTAAGAATTTAGCTATTGTTTTGGATTCCCGGAATAGATTCGCAGTCATCAATTTCCATTGAGTACCCGGCATTAACACATCCTTGGACTGAATGGATGCAATGCTGCATCGGATTACAGCAATCTCCTGAAACTCGTGATCCTATTATGAAAAGGCAAACTAAGTAACTAAGCTGCAATCAGCCTATTTGATTGGAAAGGACGTATATAACTTTGTATAATCATCCATTGGTTGAAGAATAATTAAGAAGAAAACATGTCGTTACATGGGTGATCGTCAGAATTGCTACATTCACCCTTCTCACCTCCATTAGTAAAAACTAAGTTGAAATGATTACGATTATACAATTTGGTAGGTAAAAAAGCATACAGGTAAGGGAGATAAAAAATGTCACTGGGAAGAAAAATCAAAGAAATTTGGAGAGGAAGATCGTTTTCCAAAGTCAGTTTTTTTAAGTAGGTACCACACAAACTAAGTAGGAAATGAAAATAGTACTTTTAACACGGTCAATAAGTTCACTACTTCAGCACAGATATTTTTCCAAACATTCCATATCAAGCGAATTGGTAGATTCCCTCTTTGTGCTAGCTCATAAGCAATATTATATCCTTAATAAGATACGTAAATGAGACCTCAATGAAGAACGATACAAACGAATTGTAACAATGAGGGTAAACTCAAAGAGGATGGAAGGAGAGAAGAAGAGGAACGCATGACCTCCATCAATCGCACTTGAAGCAGTAGAGCGTGGATTGGAATTGGGAATCACAATGGAAAACAAACATCGATGCTCCGGGAGGAAAAGAGGAGAGAAGTTGGAATGGACGACGACGGAAACGCCGAACGACTAAACCGAAAAAGACGTCCAAATACACTGGCGGGTGACACAAGAGTCGTCCTGCACAGCGCCTAGGGTGGCCGGGCAAGATTCTTTACTGATTCTACAAAGAACGCCAGAGTTTCAATGGAGGTCAATCAGAGGTTGAACTCCGACGAGGGCAAAGCGGAAGGGGAAAAACGAGGAGAAACAGAGAGGAGGAGGCGTTTGAGGTTGAAAAGGAGGTATCAACACACAACTGGTGCTCGCCGTTGGAAAAGGTTTGTCTTGCGGTTGTCTCGAGCACGGCGAAGTCGAATAACGAATAGTTTGCTCCACCTTCCCTCCCTCTGCTTCCCTAGAGCTGGGGATAATCAAATGTTCTCGTTACTTAACTGAAGTAAACATTGGGAATTACCTCCTCGCTCCAGGGTTTTGATTGGGGGCGCGACGGGAGCGCAGTAGACGAAGTTCGGGAAAAGGAACACCCGACTCCACACAAGCATTGCAACGCTGATGCCAGGCTAGGGAAGGTCTGTTCTGTTTGCTCTTTACTTATCGAATGTATCGCTACCGCTTCACTGACCAATCAATCGTTCTTCCCTAAGATTGGCGGGAACCCTCAGAAATCGGCTCGATTTGCCAAATGGAAGCGTGAATAGTTTACATATGGAAGTCATCCTGGCTGGGTAAATATTTAATAATCACAAGAGGTCATCTGTGAGGAGGCAAAACTTGGTGAATATAAGATACCTTTTCGGGTAAACACTGCGAGGCAATTCCTCCAGCCTCTAATAAAGAAAGGAGAGGGCACGTCTCCAAAGTACGCTTCAAAGCTGAACTATCCAATTTCGGTGTACCCGACCTTTCACTTAGTCACGTCAACAGATAATTAGGAGCAGATGGAGATCAGTGGAAAACGAGAGGAAAGGAAGGATTGACTAAAATATAATGAAACACCTATCATGTGCACGGTAAATACTTCAATAGATAGAAAAATAGGAATAAATCTTTGCAAATACAGCAAACCAATTATTCTTACGACCCCTGACAATTCATCGGCAGAAATCCGGCACAATAAGTGGGTGTGCTTATAGAAAATGAAGTTCTTGTATACTATAGTACATATAGTCAGTATATTTTTATTCAAAAGAAAGTATCTCCTCTGTTTTTAGAATAAGAACCATACTCGAAGTGAAAACAGAAAATCAAAGTGGAAAACAAATTGGAAGTAAATAGGAGGGGATATTTTGTGCGCGAAAAGCGAGGTGCTGAATCGTACTAGACAGAGGTGAAACGATTGGGACACAACTGAGGACAACGAAGAAGGTCATCTTTAAATAAAAAGACAGCGTTTAGGCAGCCTCTTAACCCTAATTCCCAAGCAATAAAAGGAGGCTCCCTGTGGGGATAAGGCTTTAAAGGGACGCCGGATGATGAAGGGTAAGCAAAGGCAACGTCTATACCGGAGGAGGGGGTTACCGGGAGAACGTACAAGTGGGGAGAGGTTTTTACGAGGGATAAGAAGGTGGGTCGGGGGGGAGGCTAAAATATATCGGCACGATGCGTTAAGTTTAAGCAAGCGTGCTCGGCGACAGAAAAACGTTAAGAAACAGAATACTGCTCCCAAAGAGAAAGAAAACTTGAGAGCCGTGGTGACACGCGGCTTACATTAAAAATAGCGGTTTAAGGCTTAGCTTTTGAGTGTTTGCAGGAAATGAGGAGCAATTTCTCGCACCACAGAATTTATTTTACGTCTCAAGTAAAGCTTAAAGTAGTTCCGATCAGAGAATGAAAACGTACGAATGGTAAAACTTTCAATGGGTGACACACTTTTGTCAAGAAGTAAATAATGCATTCACTAAACTTCCACAACTATGGATGACAGGATGCAAATTTTCCGGTAACTACTAGAAAATTGGTGTTTTCACTCTACAGGAAAATTTTAGCATAGTCTATAAATGTAGAGAATTATTAAAACTTTTCTTGGAGCATTTAACCTCTTTTCCAAACCTTTGGCGCAAATAGTTAACAGTTATTTGCACACAAGAAGGTGATAACAATGTCGGAAGATGTTATTAAAGGAATCAGTATCTTTTTATCTTAGGCAGAAGCAACGTAGACGCTTGAAACTAGTAATGAGGGCGAAAGGGATGGTGAAAGCTATGATAGAGAGATGGATGTAGGGTAATCCGGAAAAGGGAACAATGAGACTAGGTTTATGGACGCCAAGAAGATGGGTAGAGGGCATGCTGAGATAAAGACAAACGGTGTTAAGTGGGTAGAGGATTTGGCGAGTAAATGAGTTGAGAATTTTGCTTTCCCGCATAAAATTTCCCTGAACCGTTAGATAACTCATAAAAATAATGCCTATGCTATAAAAGTTTTCAGATTAATTTTGATGCGCAGACAAACACATTGAACCTATTTTAAGGATATAAAGCTTGTCAGACATTTAAGGTAAAATCATTTAAAATGCTCATAAGATTGACATATGCTTTCCATACGTATGTCAACCTGGATGTCCGAATTCCATGAGCATGAATAGGAGTTTTTCCCATAGCTATCATTGACATTTTGAATTTATCTTTAATTTTACTTATTTACCAATTGCTCTTCCTCTAATTACATTTTAAAGAATGAGAGACATTAATTTTGAAGGCTCAGGGAAAATACAACATAAAAGGATGAGAAAACTCAATACTTGAAAGTTTATACGGAATTATCGCAAAAAAGCTGCCATTGGATAATTGGCTACTGTATCAAATTATTAGCGTGCGTCACGTGATATCCCCAAGAACGAGGTAAACGAGGTGGAAGTACATTAGCTACGAGCGTAAGCACAACGTGGAACGTCACGAGCGCGAAGAACAGACTGCAATCTTCGTCCTGCACGGATGGATCAAAAAGGGGTCTCAAACAGGTCATTTTTACGCCCACCACCCCCAGGATTAAAGGCATACTTACAGCACGCGGCCCCCTATAATCATTTACGGCCAAAAATTTTATGGGCGCAGGGATTTACGATCTATTACCCCGAGATGGGGCCGAGAGGGAGTTGGGAGGGAAGGATTCCAAGACGCATATCCACCGCCGTTCGAAAAGATTCACCACAGTGAGAATAAGCCTTGGATGGGGATATCCCCGGGAGGAATTGACGATGAAGGCTTCCAAGTACATGGGGCGGGTTTTTGGAGGGGAAAAGTTAATGAAAAAGGAAGGTTCAAATCGTATTATACCACTTAAACCTACATGACAATATTTAAAAGATGTTTAACCTAATTAGGAATTACTATTTGTAAAGGATTAAAAAAATATGTGTAAGAAAATCATTGAATATTAAACTAGAAATGTACACTCCGCGATATTTTTAGAATACATTTCAGATGATATTTTCTAATGACCAAATGGTATAGAGCGTTCCACACTTAGTTCAGGGTATGTACTCGAATGATAATTCGTTTCTTGTATAAATCTCGTCAAGCCAAAGGTGCGATGTTGAAAACTGCAGCAGAAAAGTTAATGTCGCGCGCGTTGCAATGACCAACTACACATCTTCCAATATCCAAATATTATTCCCTTAGGACACTCCATCATATTAAATGCGACAATAGAAGCGGTTTCCGAAGTGGCCTAGAGGATAACGCACGGAATCTTAAGTTTGGCAACAGTGCACTCTATAAGGGCCCAAACTAACAACCAAATGTGGAAGATTCTATGCATTGAAATGAGTTAGCCAAAGAACCAATCAATGTGAATTACTGAGGCAACTTATCTCACTCGTAATGATACATAGTGACACCGATTGTGGCATTGTTTCAGGGTAGAAAATGATTCCTACACCCCTTATCGATAATTTTCACGATTTAAAAAGGCAGAATCAAGAAATGAACAAGCCGGAAAATCGGGCTGCCCCTTGAATCAAGTAAAAATTCTATTTTACGGAAACGTCAAACGTGATAGAAAACCTTGCAAAAAGCATGCCATTTTATAAGATACTAAAAGCTTCGTCTAAAGTCCACGACAAGGAGATATGAAACAACCACAGAATGAAACAGCCTATTACTATGGAAACTGCGGTTATCACACTTTCATCGTAGCTAGGGAAATCGCTGGGCTCGGCACGACGACGCAGGGGATACCCTCCACTATTTTCCGAGACCTACTACCCTTGTCTGCAAGCGGTCGACAGTAAGGTTGAAATATTCTTTAGGCGTTGAAGTTCGTTTGACTATAGAAAAACGACTACCAGTCACTACCATCAAATTCCAATACGATTCACTAGTCATGTAATTCTGGTAATCCTCAGCTTACATACTCCTGACACGTCATACCTTTCTTTTTCCCTCCTCCATTCAGCAAGATAGCCAGCGCACTGGCCATGGGTAGCGATTGTTTTCCCTCCTTGAGGCTTAGCTAAGACAGTGACTCTTCTCTGCTACTAACGATCTATGTAGGTAGAATTAAAGAAAGATGAACTCGGTCTAAGGAAAAATAGGTTCCTATTTCCAAAGGTCCCAAAATTTTGGGAATCTGAGAACCTTAAGTATACTGTACTCACGTTCTTGGGATATGGTAGAAGAGTAACAGTGGCAGTGTCAGTTGGGGACGAAAATATGGGTCCGTGGGAAGACTATGGGTTCGTGCAAAGGATACCCTAGAGTTACGAGGGATGTTGGTGGTTGGGAGAAGTTTTAAGACCCCACTCGAATCAGAAAACATTTACGTGGATCATTATTCCCGATGATTTCAGCAATTACAACAAAAATTTCGAGACTGCTGCGGAAACGTAATTCCCAGTGTCGATGCCCGAAGAATCCAAAACTATGAGAATTTGAAAGCCCTGTTTTCAAGCCCATAGTCGGGGGTGGTTAAGACATAAAACGAAGCAGGGAGGACTGGGGGTGTATGCGGAAGAAATAAAAGGGAAGGGTAAAGATGAGAGAGAGAGAGAGAGGGAGGCAGCAGGGTTCGTGGGAGGTGCCAGCGGAGGAAGATGCGGAGGAGGGACGTTGAGGGAAGAACACCACCACGCGGGAATTGGAGCGGAATGACAGAACACGCTCGCCTTGGTTAAGGCCTTAAACCAGTGGCGCCACCTCAACAGTCTCCGATGAACACCTCTCATGCGTGATGTGTGCTGCGCGAGGAGGCGCGGAAATTTATGGCAAGCAAACCGGGTTGAGCGGCCGGCGTGTCCGCCGAAAAAGGGGGTGCGCATTGGAGGAAGAGATTTTAAAGAAGGTAAAGAGGGGAGGAACAGGAGGAAAGGGGAGTTAAGGGGAGTTTAGCTACACCTATTTCTACATACAACCCTTCGAGCCACTGAATGGGTGCACGCAAGGCAACTTTCCGGTAACGCTAATCAGTTTCACACAAGGGCCCATCTTGAGGAGTCTTATTTCAGTCTTATTTCAATAAATCAGAAAATAGAGACTTTTTTATCTATTTTATCATTTTCATTTTTGTCGGCTTCCCTTCAGCGTGGTATTCCCCTCGCATTCCATGATTGCTTCACTGAATGTTATGTCTCATGTCTTTACCGACATATCCAACCATGAGAATATTAGGTCATTCAAACGTTTATATTGCGCGTTCATAATTATACAGTTCTCTTTTATTCTATCACTGAGTAAACTGAAGTTTTGTCTAATGTCACATTTTACAATCTTCGGATTAGGGGCTTTAATTTGATTACGGTATAATTTGGCAATATTGAGTGTATAATCATTCAACATCTACCGCCCGCATTGTTCCATAATGTTTATACCGGTCTCACGGTTCTTTTGCAACCGTGATACCGGTACACCAAACTGTTCGTCACCACCGTCTGGTACATCAAACTGTTCGACAGTACCTCTCTTATGTAGTCACTTCTGTGGGTGTAGAGCGGAGTTAAAATATTATCCTTCATTGTTACTTTTAAACTCAAGTGATTTTAAGATTTAAAACTATTTCCGTGTAGCCTACGAGTCTTCAGCGGAACACAAACCAGTTTTTAAAATGCACAAGCACACTTTTTGTCGACTTTTGGTACTAATAAAATCAAAACGCCTGCTTTTTGTTAAACTTGGTTCATTTCGTGAATTACATCTATATGCGCAGGGTTCTAAATGCAAACGGTGAACTCAATTGTGGCCATATACGCCAAAATGGTCAGTAAAAGGATGAGGAAATCTTTTTCTGATATGGTGGAGGAAATTATGGAAAGTGGTAGATCACATGACAAAAGAATCACGGGGCTGTAAAGGGCGGTAATCGTTTCACGGATAAAAGGAAAGCGGAAATATAAAGGGTTAACGACGTAAAATTGACGTTCCATAGCATAAATCAAAGCGCCCGTAATACCATATGCCTACGTGATAGAGGCAATAAAAGAGAAATGAAAAAATAGGCGCGATACATTCCCACTCCCCAGCCTATTAATGAATTAGGCATCGACGAAAATACAGTCAGAAATACGTCAGAATGTGATTGTTTAATGTCAAGTCATGATAGGTTAGGCTGCTATCATTCGCAAACGTAGAAAGTTCAGTTCGTTCGTGGCGATTGCTGGAACCAACTAAATATGGGTGCAGTGAAACGCAAAATATTCACGCAGTTATTGGAACAAGAGATTTGTTTATAATTATAAACAAATAATCTTTAATTTCGTGCAATACCCAAGCATTCATCAAATACTTCAGTAAACCGACCAACTTTTATACCAGCATAAAAATATTTATATTCTTCGCAAAAAAGCATATGTGAGAAGGAGTTATATGATCTAAGACTATCATTTTTCTCGCATCTTTTCACACTCAAATTGACAAAAAAACACGTAGCCTTATTTTTGGTATTCAGACTATTTTAAAACATCTAGCTAGCGTACCGCCATACACTACCTACTAAGATTTGCTTAAAGGGAATTTTGGAATTGTTGAGCGACGTAGCTTGACTATCTCCATTACTGACTGATTCATCATGGAACCCTTAATTGCTTTCATCAGGAATGATCAAACAGTAATTACTATGAATTTGGAAGAAAAAGAAAAAATAACACCAATTAATAATCAGAACTCGTACAAGTCATAATGAGAGTCATCAAATTCGTTAGAATGCGTGTAATGCTACATCCATCAATAGATAATATGGAGCAAACATTAAAAAGTGAGAACTATCAATCACGGAATAATTCTCTTCAAATATCTCACACGACTAAGTCTTGATTGCTTGAATAAAATCGAATTACATAACATAGCAGACTACAGCACGTACAAGTTTTTGACACGTAAGAGACGCGTTGGAGGACAGGGAACAAGATGAAAAATAACTGAGTATTTGTTGACAGGCAACGATGTGTTGCAAAATTCCCACGTAGCAAGCCGTGTAACCCCGTGCATTTCTGTGTTCGCTTCATTTTCATACAAACAAATCGAACCACGCCCTCTGCATAGCAAGCAAACAGCCGAGTGCCGAAAGGCACGACCGATGAATAAACTTAGCTCTGGCCACGACCCTTGGAGCACCCCTCATTCCAAATCCAACCCATTTCTGAGCCGCGCCAACCACCTCCCGTCTGCCCCTCACACTTAGAGGAGGCCCAGTCGGCACCTCCGCCGCCCACCACAGCTATACCGACGGGCACAGAGCACAATTCGACGCGAAACCCAAAATGCCTTTACCACACCCGAAGCCCTTCATCTTCTTCGCCGAGTTGACTGAGTGGGAGTCGGGAGAGAGCGGGTGAAAGGTTAAACGGAAGAGGGCGACCGCTGTTCGCACAACCATCGCACGAACCAATGCAAACCATCGATAAACCTTCAACCAACTTCCTATTTTACCACCGAAACTCATTATAGTCTTCTCAGAACATACAATAAACAAGATGCAGATTGATGTCAAACGAAAGAATAAATCTCCTCAAGATTTTTCGCAAGTTTGCGAATATTTTTCAAAACATTCTTCCTTTCCTAATAATTCAGCAGTAACTTCTTCAACCTTCTAATTCATTTCAGCATCAATGTGCAATCATTCCTTCAGAGTAATCCCCGATCACATTAAATTTAGATGAATATTTAAAATTGAACAAAATCTCCCCTAAAGTTTACTTTGCCGGCATAAAAGCAATCTAATTCTGCATAAATCTGGCATAAAAGCAATATAATACATTCCCTTTCACTGTTATCCTTAACCTCTTTGCAGTTTTTTAGTTGTACTTGCCGTTATCCCATCAACTTGCATCTGCTTACCCCATAAACTCGCCCATGTCGTGGCCTTTATCTATTTAGCTAATAACCAGCTTCATTCACCTTGTGTCTCCTCATATCTTACTCTATCATTCACCCCACATCTCCCTAGCAACCTCTCTTCCCCATATATGCATGGATCTTCTTCGCTGCAGTCCTTTCTCACCGCCTCAATCTTCTTCCAAACTCAAAACGCCTTCCATCAGACGACAACACGGCGGTGGTAGGGTAGTATGCAGGTTTAAAGTAACTTCCAGCATTTCTTCATCCTCTTTGCTTACTGTCCAGATAGAATTACGGTTCATCGCTTAATTTAAGATTCCTCCCACGATTATATCGCAAACCATGGTATGGTTAGGAACTAAAAATTACGACGGTACAAAAGTGCGATAGAACAGCGCTCTCTTAAGTTCTGAGACGCGTAAAATGGCCCGTAGGCTGCGCGTTCAGTGAGCGGACTCAAAAGCGAGGGTTAGAAGTGAATCCGCACACTGACGTTAAAGATCACGTCGGGTTGGCAACCCTGAAGACCGTCGGGAAGCCTCTCTCGCCCTCAAGAGGAGGGGGGTGGGGTGGGTGAGTGGGAGAAGGAGCGGGGTTCGTTGGCAAGCGGGGAGGAGGGCAGAGATGGGAAGGATGAGAAAAAGGGGACGTGTTCGGAATGCAAACGGATCGGGAATATCATTTGTTTTCCGCCGAGACAGCCAATAGGGAAGCCTCCTCAAGGAATCATTGCTCACCACTGAGATGGTTCGGTCGCGTCGGAAAGCTCGCCAAAGTGTCCATGAAATCAGGCGGGCAAGAAAACAGGGAGGTTTTTTGGAGTTCGGAATAGTTGTACGGTTAAAGCGTGGGTGGCCCAAAGGACGGGTCGGGGGAGAGACATAAGACAGCACTATGGAGGGGGTGGCGGGATTACGACAGACCCGAATGGCATGACGTTCGGGAAGTGACTCGAAAAAGCATAAAATAAGGGGAGCGAGTACAAAAAAAAGTTATTAAGTTACACGTCGGGAAAGTCACTATTTTACCAGAGACAAGAGGTTATTTTTTTCACCCCACCTGGAGGCGAATGCGGCATAGAGGACTAGGGGGGAAGTATGAGAACAAAAGACGTGAACGACGAGCATTGAAATCCATTGTCATAAGTCCTCCACGAAATGGTTTGACGGCGTAAAATAGGGACGTGAAGACAGGTGGGACGTGTTTACGATAAATTTGCCGCGTCAACAGACGGAGGAATTCAATTTTGCATCCTGACGTCTGGCCCCCGCAAAAAAAAGGAAAGGGGAGCGAGGGAGAGAATCCAGTTTCTCGAATAAAATTCTTTGATTTCTCCATCCAAGCCCCCGTGAATACTAATGTGGGCTGAAACAATTGGTAGCTTTTTTCCCGGCCAGAACATAACGAATGGAATGAACTCGTCCGCAACAGCACAGTGAGGCTGCATGATGGATTAAGTTGCGGGGGGGTTCGGTAAGAGGAGACTAGAAGGCGGGGGGAAGGGTTAAGGGATAGGGAGGAAGAATAGCATCCCCAGCAGACTTTCGCATCCGGGCAGTCATCATTCATTTGCCGATCGAGCGAAGCCATTGGGGCCCGCGAGCTTTTTAATAGCGCGAATTGCTCTCATACGTTTATACGTTAGGATGAAACGGACGGGGGGATGAGAAATTCTGCGGGAAGGATGAATGGAGGGGATAATGTGGGGGAAGTATATTGAGAGGGACAGAGAAAGGGGAGGAGGGAGGACTCAATTGCGACAATGTGGGCACGGGGAGGAAAAACGCTCGAATCAATGAGTCGTAAGGAGAGCGAAATGTCAAGGGCAGATTGAGCGCATCTTATCAAATGCTAGAGAGGCCCTCCCCGCAAGACATAATTCAAAACCCTCCTTTCCTTCCAACCAAGACTGCTGTCACTCCTTCAATATTTCATCCCACGCGCCGCCAGCAGACACTCCTTAATTTTCAGAGAATGCGTTCGGATGTCAGAGAACGCAAGTCGATCATCGCGCGAGCATTCGAAGAAAGCAGCGGTTCAATTCATGAAGATGATTGGGTCAATACTGGTTCCGTTTGAATATACATTCATCATGTTAGAATCCAGATTTTAAAAAATGACTTCAAACATTTTAACAGATCAATACGATAGGGAAAACAGAGTTCATATAAAGTAATACGAAACAAAACAAAATGTTCATTTTCAATCTCTAGAACAGATGTAGCGACATAGTGAAGAGGGCGACGGAGAGGATGAAATTGGATTAGCGTACGAAAAGGAAGAGAGGAGTTAGAAATATCGACCAAACGACGATAGTAGGAGTAGGTTTAAAATGAATTTGACATGGGGTGAAAAATAGTTTCATAAAGGGAAAAGTAAAAAAACTACCCATCGTTGAAACTTTTCACAGCGCCGCGAATGGACATACTATTACCCGACCTTATTGACTCACTTCCAGTAAATTTATACATCTTATTTCATTGATCAAAAATTAAGTTTTGAAAAACATTTTCAAGGAATTCTCGAAGGTGAAATGGAAAACTCAGTCCCACACATGAAAGTCCTTTAATATGAGCAGGTAATTACTTCTTTGTACAAGTTCCTGGCTTTGAATTGGGAAGAGGAATGTAATTTCAACGTTTCGCGTTGAACTATGTTTTAAAAGCTGAGGGTGAAATTACCGGTTTAATATTCACACATTATGATGGGAACAAATTCCTAATGGCTAACGTAGATATTTCCACCGCCTTGTTTAATGAGGTTATTTAATACAAATACAGTCATATCTAGCCTCTAAAAAACTATCATTCTTGCAAAATTAATCACTGAAGCATATATATTTCATAACGTTTATCAAATTAATTATGATAAAGCTATTTTTGGCACCAAAATATTTCCATTGAAAATAACGTAATTGAAAGAGAACGGTACAACTGAAATCACCCGTTAATTACTGCTGACCATTTCCAACGGAGGCAGGAATATTTTTAACACAGCACTTACATTACGCGTGTTTGCTATTTTCGACCTTCTAATGACGAATTATTACAACTTACTAAGAAAGAAAGAAGTTAATCACTGATCACTTGTTTTACTCTTCATCAGCAAAGCTCAGTTATCCGTTCAGTTCGAAAGAAAAGTTATTCCGATATCCACCCCACATATACGGCCTCCGGGATCACCTCTAACTTGGAATAACGAGGCCTTTTAATTTCAGTAACTTGAAATTCAATGCATTAGTAATTATTTCCTAAAGCTTGTTCTCAGGTTATCAACAACGCCATCTGCGTAGGTTGAAATTAAATGTGAACTAATACAGCGATTCAAAATTTATTAAACCTAATTAACGCGCTACTACTGCCTACTAATGAAACAAAGAGGAAAAAACTGGTAAGGCCACCTCATAACATTCTTCACGCATGGGATTACACTATTAGAACACATCCAATACGTGGAAAAGTATTGAAAAGCTTTTAAAATGAAATCCTCGTGTAGGTTTCAACGAGATAATTTTATTTACTCAAAATACTCTCATTTAAAATTATGCATTTGAGAGAGAACGATGCAGTTTTGATATCACCCAATCATTGATAGCCATTTTCCATTGAGGGAGGACTTTTTTAGAATATCACATGACACTAAACCGACTGTAAAATATCAAGATATTTTACACTCGGTTTTACACATCAGGTCAAGGCATAACTTCTTGAAATCGATGCGCAATATTTAGGAGTAAAGACAATTTTTTAACCAAATAAAAAGGAAACTAGGTTTAAAGCTTCGAATGGCAATTTACAATCACAAAAATAGTCGCATTATACATATGGATGTCCATTTGAAAAACAGGCACAGTAAATATTTCAACATGAAAAAGTATTCCGAAAAAATAAACAACTTTTAATCGTTTCCTCGATAAAATCTTTCACCAAGCTCATGGAATCTATTAGCAATGCCAGTTATCCAAATTAATAAGAGACATTGAGTTCCGATTGTAATACCGGGAGACCCATTTTATTACCAACAATGCGCTCGGCGGGACGGACGTTGAACTACACCCACGCTCAACGACTAGGCTCCCAAACCTTTGCGAGAAAATCGTCCAAAAAATCATCAATCACGGAAAGACAGGTAATTACTCTCCGGATCGCAGGTTCAAATCTCACCTCCCGCACAACCCCCACCGAACACACACAAATATACAACTCTCCCAGAATCCCTCGCTCTTCTCCACCTTCCCTCTCTCGCTGCAACCAATGCAGATGCATCCATGCATTAAATTCAGAATGCCCCAGACACCAGCCACCACTTCAGCACACACAACACGAGGAAAGCCTCCGCTCGGGGACGTGAAACTGGAGGCCTCGCCGGTCCTCGGGGTCTGATGGCCACTGGGCTCGACCGCCCATTCTCAGTTAAGTCGTTGCTTCCGACTGAACGGTCAAGCCCACACACCCACAGGATTATGGGCCGAGGATGACCTGGGGTTCGATTAGAATTTCGTTTTAAAGGAAGATTTCCCGATTTCCTCCCCATCACAATTCACGGGGCCGCCCATGTCATCATCTGGACGTGTCACCCCTCTTTGCCGCTTCCAAAAATCGTTCGGCGTCTGGGGCCACGGAAAAATGATTCGTCGACTGCATTCCGCGAATTATTTCGGGTCCAGGGGCCGCTGGAGCGTGAGGAGAGGGGTTAATAGCCTCCTGCATTTCCCATCGGGAGATAAACGATGGACGACAGAGAACGAAGAGGGCTGCACGAGAGAGTTCCCGCGGATGAGAGCCCACGCAAAAATGCACGTCACATGATGGAGACCTGCTCGCGGCACAAAACTTCCCGCGGATCCATTAGCCCGAAACGCACTGTGATGGATGGCCCCGCAAATAAACTGGCCCGGATTGGAGGATCGTGGATGGCACCCCCTCCTAAATTTTTGATCGAACTTAATATTCGTGAAATATTGCTCCGATCTACCAAATTTCGGATGAATCGACGAAAAAAAATTTCTAAGCTGTCGAGTAGAAAAGAAAATCCCGTTTCTTAGCACTAATTACATAAATGAAATACAAATAAAAGATAAGGCTTTCAGCCTGAAAAGGTAGGAACTTTTCCACAGTAAATCAATATCTTGAATGTACTAACATTACAATAAATTTATTATGTACAACTGAAATCTAAATTAGACAAACTTAAAAGAAAAATAAATTACAAAGGACTACATTCCAAAATTGAAATTATTTATGTCATTAATTTAAGCTTAAAAAAATAAGTCAGAAGTCATAAATTACAATAAAATCATTTAGTCAACCTAAAATATTTCTAGGAAAAAATCTCGCCTCCTATATCTTTAATTTTAAGCATCCGTTTCCAGTGAATACCACTTTCTCCACAGAAAATAACGTACGGTAGAGGGCTACTGAGAAAAAGTCTACATAATACTCATAAATGTAAAAACGCATTCAGACGCGTTTGAGACAATATAGCATTTTCAACGAATTTTACATTTTTCAGTGATTACATTAAACATTAGATTAAGAGTAACAATTACGTAATAAGAGAGACATGACTGGCAAAAGATAAGCCGGCAAAAATTATAAGAATTAAATAGGAATTTAACTCATTTATCTACTCTTAAAATATCTCATTCGAATAGATGCTCATTCAGAGGAGTCCTCGTGCACAACGATTCACGTTAACGACAGCTAACATGAAGCAATATGAAAATTTTCTTCAGAAAGCTTAGTATAGTGAGAAATGTATTATATTTTCTCTTTAACCTCAAGTCGTATTAAGAGCTGCATGAATTTAAAGAAAAGAAACATCAATTTAAGTACATGAAAAGTTTCGAAGCTAACTTCTATTTTACCTCCACCGGAGTAGTGTAACTTTCCCACACACTCTCAATGTAAAGTTTTGAACAGACTTTTTTAGTCAAATTTTGAGTAAATATGTACGTTAATATGAACTCATTAAAAGGCGTTATATTGGGTAATATGGATTTAAAAGGTAAAGGATCAGGATTAATTGGTCCATATATCTAGATCTCTGTCCATAGATATCTATAGGTATGACAATTAAATTCAAAGTCTATAGAACAATGAAATCTACTATTTCTGATGATAATTGTACGATAAAAATTCCATATATCACACGCTACAAGACGTTTTTGAGTACACTTTTACTTCACTGGGGCAATTTCTCAAAGAATATCACAAAAATTGAATGTCCTAATCGGTATATAAACGAAAACCATTCGATACTCAATGCGACACATGTATGATTCAATCATTCATACTCCGGAATTAAAACCGGAGTGGATGTTTTGGAACAATATTTGCTCGAACTCATATTTCCAAGCAAATAATTTGGAGTTCTTCCAGGTAAGAACGCAACGCAACCACCCTTAGGGAATCAATTTATCAAACCCGTTTGATAAAATAATATGCTTCAGCCTTACGTTAAATTCAATACAACTAAAAAAAACAATAATTCGTGCTACAAATAACATGCTGCAATGCCGAAACTCCAAATAGCATTTTTGCACAAACATCATCGTTCCACTGATGGAAAATTTGGAGGAAAAACATCAGATTTGAGTTATTTTAACAACAAATGAACACATTACAGAAATGGAACTCAATTGATTCCCTCGTATTTTTCTTTTTCTTGGATTTCCATTTGTAGAGTGTATACGATAACAATGGTACCGCGAGGAATATTTCCAGAATAACGCACTCATATAGCATATATGTATACAGAATGGTAGCACGGTGCTCCTTTATTACAACCCATTGGCGTTTTCAAACGACAGGAAGCAAGGAAGTGGTGAAATGCGCGAATATGTTCATTCGCTGGGTGCCTCTATGTTCATGAAAAAAGGCGAAAATAAAAGGGCTTAACGCCGCACCACAACTTGAATCCGAGTGGAAGCGTTATACTATTCCACACATGAAGAAATATAGCAGCACAGGGTGACCATGCAACGCTGCAGGGTGGCATGGGGATTAACTTTAACCGTATGGAATAAAATCAACGCCCTTCCACTTTATTACGTATCCCAAAAGATTTTTTTCAATGACTAACATTCCGTAGGGTTACAGGTTAAAGGGTCTCACAATTGTGACGTCGATAGAGGAGGCGAGGGGGGAGCGGCTTTCCCAAACAAGCAAATAAGAACCAAAGGTATAGAGAAAAGAAACCAAACTTTACTTCCAATTAGGACAATCAAAACAAAAACTAGAGTGCCGGTGGGAACCAAAGGAAACTGGGGGGGGGAAGGATAGGACTTAGGAGTAGGTACCTTAAGGCTGCGGCGGTGCTGTAGGAGGCGGCCCAGACTGATGAAGAGGCGTGGAGACTGACCCACCAGAACGGACATCCACTCGAAAAATCCCCCGATTCGGAATCGGGCCTCGCTATTAATTTGCAAGCGGGGGGCGGCATCGAAATATGCGTGATTACTTCCAGCATGACCTTTACTGCCGGTCCCCCCTACTCTCCAGTGTAAATGGGGTTACCGGCGGTCCTGGTCTCCCGCTGACCGGCCCGAGGCCGAAACACTCCACCGTCGATGTGGCCCTTGCCACGGGCTTGGGATGCGAGGTACGGCTCACAATGAAGCTTGAAAAGATGATTCCGATTAAACGTCGCCAGAATTTCTGCCCTCAAAAGAGGTATACGTATTACCCGCCCAAAACGCATGGTTATTATGAGCAACGATGAAAAGTGCCACTTCTTTCTTCAGGAAGGAGGACGAAAAGAAAGGCTATTTCTTACTCAAGATCATTAAATCATAGCTTAGTGGAGGAAATTAATCGAATTTAGCACGAACAATGGCAGACCCCTATTTAGTTTTTAGATGTGTGTTATCTTATGTCAATTGTTTTGATAATTTGGGGAGGCCACTGTCAACTTGGGTCATTTGCGCTATTAAGAAGAGATGGGTTGGTTTTTAAGAGAGGGGTGACTAGAGAATGGAAGAAGGGTAGAGAAGAACCTGGCGTCGACACTGTCTTGTTCTTAGCGAAAGGTGACAAGGGGACCACGGTTTAACGTCCCATCCGACGGACGAAGTATTGTACAAGAAGCGACCTTCACATGACATCCCTGTAGGGATCTGGATTTCACTGAAAAATCCAGACCTCGCCACGATGTGAAGGTGAATTCAGAGCTCTAATAAAAATTAATTTCTAAACCATGTTAGAGCGTTTCAAAGCCAGATGTTCAGTTCTCACATTGTTCCCACAATATAATGCAGAATCCTGAAGAGTAGATGCATCAAAATTGAGGACAAACCATACTTTACAATCGTTAAGGTGAAGAGTGTATCCCCTGAATGGACGAACACTATCTTGGCTGTTGCCCACCGATACACTGATTTAGCAGAGGAATTTAGGATTGATGCTGATTATAAATACTTGTAGACTAATTACAAAAGAATAATATTCATAAAGGAAATGGTTCCAGGCTTGACTTTGTGGAAGTAATTCATAGTAACTTAAATAAAACTTTGTATACGCCACTATAGGTTTAATAACACGACCCGGGTTTCATCTTCGTGTCATCTTCAGGTCATTACCTGAAGATGACACGAAGTGTCGAAACCCGGGTAGTGTTATATAACTTTGTATACTCCACTATAGGTTTAATAACAAGACACGAAGATGACGGGAAGTGTCAAAACCCGGGTAGTGTTATTAAACCTATAGTGGAGTATACAAAGTTTTATTTAAGTTACTAATAATATTCATATTTTCACTCGGCGGAAAGCATGCTCATATCCCTCCTCTATCATATGAAGCGTTGATGGCTCATAGTCTCCCAGCAAATACGCATCTAATATGGAACAAGCCGTCATTAGGTACGCAAAAATAACTACAAAAAAATCAAACGCAACCATTATTAATGCGTAGCAACGGAAAAAATAAGGGCATCGTCATACTTTGTTGCAGACTGCAGCGAACGTTAATGCCTTCACGAAGGGAAGAGGGATCCGATGACCGCGTAATTTTTTTTACGATGATGGAGATTTACTACAGCAAGAGATTACTCGAAATGCATGCAAATAAAGGAGAAAATAATAAAAAGGCCTTTGGGGGAAAAGAAACCCACTCTCGCACTCAGGCTAGCAAAAGCCAGACGGCAATTCACTCGGTAGAATCAGCGCAGGAGGAACAAGAAAGCATTCTCTTGCCAAGAACAATGAAACCAGAACTTTTTGAAAAAACGGACCATACTCGCGGAATAAAATATACCTTCCTTATTGAAAAAGAGTGGAGGATACGAGGATAAATGAAAAAAACTTCAAAAAATAAACGACCAAAAATAACACGGGTGGAGTACACATGAATGAGGGGGAGTCGTCCCTTGTCAGGGCTTTCCTTTGACAATTCCTTTGGTCGGGAAGAAGCATTTGCAATCACCGAGCATAAAAAGGACACGCTTAAACGTGGAAAGAGGGGTAGGAAGCGATGGAGACCGAAGAGGAACGGTCGAGGATGGGTGGAGACCACGACGGAACCGAGAGGAGGATTCAGAACATGAACAAACGGTCTAGGAACAGTCTATTTCGCGCTTCAAAAGAAAAATAAAAATTTTCCTCCAAGCCCAAGATAAATACATCCATCCAATGAGCATCTCTTAAACTCGCGACCATTTCCACACAAATATCACCAACGTTCATTCTATCCCATGGAGACTTCTTAGATTTTTCAAACCGAATTTGACTGATAACATGAAAACTAACACTCAATCACTTTAATCAGGACTACAGTGGCAAAACATTTCATCATTGCATACGACAATTGAAATTTAAGAGAAAGCACGCCTTTTATACTGTAACAGAGAGATGATTCTGAAGAATGATGAGATATTAAGGGAGATAGCGTAGAATAAACTCGTACTATACCAATTTTTTTTTAATTATTGCCCATTTTTTTCACTTATTTTACGCCTCACAGTAAAATTTTATACCACTATAACCCAAGTTACGTAAAAACGGTAAAAAAGTCTACCCGAAAGTGTTCAATATTATAAAATTTTACCGCGAAAGATGCAATAATTCCCTGCAATCTGTATCAACCTTTACACAAAACGAAACAAAAAGTTAAATAATCAAAATGAAGCCCCAACAACGAAATACTTTACGCAGTTAAAGGAGCTTGGTTTCTCATCAATTTTCTTTTCAGGGAGGCATAGCAATATATCTACATTAAACATCAAGACACAGAAAAAATTGCTCATCACAGCAGTGGTACCACAAATCAAACGATAAGAGAGTGAGGTATCGAAGGAAAGGGTATTATCACAATGGGAGCAAAGACCCCTGTATCCAAGTGTTAGATGAAGAGAGGGTAGAAAGGGAGCATGACACATTGGTGTGGGGAACCTCCGCTTATCGATCGCCAAGGAGGTCGGTAGATGAGAAGGGTAATTTCATGGGCGGGCGAGTATCGCTACATACCCTGACAAGCAAAACTATTTCTAGAATTACACAGAGTGTTATTGCTTTTCGGTTCCTTGGAATGAAGAAAAAAATAGAGCAGCCCAGCTATGTGACCTCACCCTTGGTTATCGATCTTTCCTCTGAATCCTACTCAGACAAGACGACGGCATCACTAAGTCCTGGAACGTCCTCATTGGAGAGAATTATCCAGAAAGATTTATGGTGTGCAAGACTAATTTTTTTAATGGTTGACGAGAGAAAATAAAGGATACGACGGCATTCACGGGGTTCTGAAAGGTTTTTAATTTAGCGAAATATGAAGTGGCAAAAAAGTTCATATTTAGTGAACTCCACGAGTGTAAGAAAACATACCCATATGAGATTTCAACTTCATAAAATTATTCGAGCATTTAGTCAACAAAAATATTCGGCAAGGATACTCTTGGAGAGTTTAGAAAAACGCGATTCTACATTTACATTCTCACATTACCGAGTAGGATGGTTTCCACGCACAACTGAACCAGACAAATTTGGGAAGAATGCATCAAATCCTAATGTATTTACTAGATCTCTAAACAAGCATATCAGAAAACAATTGGGTAAAATCGAAAATTTAGTTCGTTACCCTACTAGAGTAACTAGGAAAGCAACAAAATCAAAATATACCACAGTCTCCTCGGACAAGTTTTATCAGTCCAGCTTAAGCTAAATGTCGTTGCATAACTCATTTAGATACTTTTGGGAGATTTTCAGGCTGTTGGTGATTCAAGAGATAACTAAGTAATGAATTGAAAAATTAAAAAAGTTAAGTTTAAAATCAATTCGAGTAAGATATTGACAGATGTTCAAAAACAAAATAAGCAGTTTACAAAAACCAATCTTAACCCTGGTCCACATGATTGATAAAAGGTAGCAGCAAAACAAAATAATGGTACGAATAAATCGAAAAATAACTGCAGTTGAATGTCATGAGTAAAATATGAGGTGTGGGATAAGGCTGGCTAGGGTCAATTTGCAATAGTTTCGGAATGTGAAAAATTGGGCAGAGGGTTAATCCGGCAGAATCCCGAATTTTTTTAGGAGTGCAACATGCATTAAACAAATACACAAAGGAAACAGTCTAAACGTTAAAATTGCCGAAATGTTCAAGCTTTTTATGCGTCCACTACTGCCCATTATCATTATGGCGTTTATAACATAGTTAAACGAACATTATGCCTTGGTTTAGTCAATCTTATGGAAAAAAAGCATTTGGTTTCATCTTTTCCACATATTATTAATGTTATCAACTCCAATTCGAATTTTGATGCCCAGTTCAATTCCTCTGTGAATACACCATTCTTAATTCTTTCAGTTAGAGTGGCTCTCATTCCACAAGTACAGACATCTTCAAAGTCTTCTACCTACACCAGCAACAAGGCAACACGGTAAAATATTTGTCCGTTTTAATATCATAAATTCATTTACACTTAGTTAAAGAGGAAATAAACAACTCTGTCCGCACAACGTATGAAACCTACAAGCTAATGAACAAAGGCGCGTGATGTTCTCAATAGCTGAGGCTTTTCGATGAAAATAGCATCAGCGATGCAGCACGAGAATTAAATAAAAAAATCTCCAGATTGAATCTCGAAAGCACTTGACTGACAATCACGGCTAGTCAAAATTTACGCGTCCGATCAAAAGGAGGTTAAACTGGTCCCGCCTCGCTTTCGAGATGAGCATGTGTAATTCGGGACTGGCAGGGGCGATTATGGAGGGGGAAGGCAGAAGAGTTGAATAACGACAAGTCTTTTCTCTGGGGAGACGTCTTTGCGAAGAAAAGTATCTCGAGTGGTTAAGAGATGTGAAGGGGGTGAGGCGGAGGGGAAAGGGGACCGGACCGCCGCTACACTTTATCTCACTCGATGATAGATCGATGCTGAAGTTCAAAGTAAAGAAAAACGAGCAGAGAACGAGGGAGAAGAGGCGTAGAGAGAGAGGGACACGGAAGAAAAAAATAACAGAAACAGAAAAAGGGGATATTCTGGAAAGAGTTTCTGGGATAGGGGCCAAGGAATAAGGCAGCATCACAATAGGAAGGGCATGAAAAAATGCTTCTTCACAGGAATCGAGACCAACTTCCGCGAAATATCCTCGAGTCCTGGACGGTCCTAAAAAGGAAGGTAAATGATATTGCGGCTGAATGAAAACCGTGGCATCCGTCTACACCCACTGGCTCCTTCACTTCTCCGTCTTTTTCACGAGGAATCTGCAAGTGAAAGTGCTCGTAAGCAGACGGAAAACTTAAGTAATCAAGGAATTCCTTCAAAAAGAAACGAAGAGAGAATGTTAAGCCCGTGGTTTATTAAAAATCCGTCCCGAGAAGAAGTATTCAAGAGACAAACTATGCCAAACTGCCTCAAAAAGGCGCACTAAAACAGCAGAAGACAAAACAGGGATAATGTTTTCCTTCATCGTGCACGATAGCACCATTTAAAAAAGACAAGACACTATGCAAGAATGAGTAATTTATCAACACGTCATCAAACTCAGTAGCATTAATAAATTAGATACAACAACTCAAACCAGAGGCCCCAGAATTTCTCGAGTGCTGCCAGTAACAAGACACATCGAATACTTTATTACCAATGGTCATTACATGCAGTAAACGGCGACCTTATCACTTTTTCAATAAGATGACTACTCGATGCTAATTTCCCACAAAACTTAATAAAACTTCGAAAATGTGTAAGTAATTTTTTACACTACCTTATTTACGTACGATTTATGCCAATCATGAAGGAAAACTTCCAAAATACTACACATAATATACATTTTCTACAATTGCAATGTTCCTTCCACAAAGTAGGAGTTCAATAAGTGTAAAAAAGTAATTATTCATTTATCGCTCACTTTAACACTCAAATCTATGGTACATATCGATGCTAAAAACATAAAAACAGAATAATAGTAATAGAAAGAAAAATTCGTCCAGAAAATACATCAAAGACCCCAGCGCGTATAGGGGGAGTACAAAGGCTATGCCGTGAGACAAATTTCATAAGATCTTTTCGTTTGAAGATTTTATCGAAACACTATACAGCTTCCAAATCTAACTAATAATTACCTCTCGACATATATGGAACATAATCTCCATGTATTACACAAAAATAGCAACACGTCTATTTAAATTTGGAAGTAAGGTTTTATTTAAATTTGAAGGTATGATATTTACGTTCCATGGTTAAACATTTATCACAACTTTACAAATTTCTGAAATGATAACCACTCCATTACACCACAAATTCTCTTGCAGATTCACAGAATTTTAACGGGGATAGAAACTCGCGAACAGGTGCAACCTTTAACCCGTCATTCACAGCGTCTTTCATTGTCCAATTTCAGCCTGTCACCAGATTCGAGGACCATTCAAATTGGTTCGCGCGGAAATTTCGTGACTTCTATTTTGCAGAATAAAATGCTTCTCGCCAAACGATATATTATAATTACAACAGAAACCAAGGAAATCACAGTATGATTAATTCTAATTTAATATGTAAGCGATTTAAAATGAAGTTTTAAATGGACACAATACCAAGTCAGCTCATCCATCTTGTTCCCCGCTGGATACCACCAATGTGCACCATAATTATATCCCATGTATTTGTATATTTACAGGTTTATTTGAATACGAACCTGAAACGAGAAAAAAATTCATTTAATTAAGGTAAAATATTCACTTTATTTATCGATTTATAACCATCCATTCATTCTCATTAACATTAAAAAGCTTGCAGAATAAGCCCGACGTAAAATGAATTCAAATACCAATGTATAAACTAAAATTTTCCAATACACTAATAATGCAATGGAAATTATTCTACAGCAGTAAACTGCAGCGCAATATAAATTCCATTTTCAGACTAAAATAAATAAACGGAATGTATGCACTTACAAAAATACCATAGTTGGAAAAGTTTGACCAAACATAAGAGGTCATACAAAAATGGTATTTAACCCCAAAATACTCAAACACATAATCTTGAATAGATATTTTGCTTTCAAAAAGACATAGGTTATTTTTATCGGTTTTGACATCTAAATAATTTCCTCTGTTTACAACAACCTGCGGAAATTTACATGTCTTCAAATTAACTAGGTAAACTCAAGAAAATGTTTTTGCCCATCAGTTTCGTTTTACAAAAAATTTGCCGAAATATTTTCATCACTAGTAGGCAGAAAATAAAATCTCTGCGACGCAATCACATCGACAAAATCAGTAGAGAAAACAAAAAGACTATAAAGGGAATTGGCATCCATCAAGGAGATATCTAGAATAAAGAAATTTCTAAGGAAAGTTAATAAATGTAATGAGAAAAGATGAAGACAAAATAAGAAACACCTGGTCAGTGGAGAGGAGGTGGATATAGAAGAAAAGAATGAAAAAATGTTGGGGAAGAAATAAACAACCAAACATACAAGTTGTTTCTCGTGGTCCACAGAAGGAAAAACTCCAAAATAATGAGAAATAAGAAATTCTCTGCTGTAGAGGCATTAAATGCAAGAAAAATATCGAATGACAAGCGAAAACATTACCTAAGCTATCCCAGGGTGCATGGTTGCTCGGATTCTTACGCCTTAAGGACTGCCAGGGCCAACGAAGCGCAACGCGGAAACTAGTCTCACCACGGAGACCGACCCGATGACCGAATGGCTATTAAAGGCCTAAAACTAATGGTTCTGTTTTCTAAAGATGTGCGAAGGATGCTAGAGATGAGGAGTAAGACGGCAATTTTTCAAACTTTCTATAGAACCAGAAAATGAGATTACATTCCATTTAGTAAATTGAGAATGAATGCCAAAAAAATTGTTGAAAACCTTTCGAATCAGAAAACATTACCCAAGTTAGATGATGAAGGAACAACAAACGGATAATGAACGAAATATCCGCAACATTTGGGCTGTGTAAGGCTGTGATGCAACAAGGATTTGCTTGCTTCTTTTGCTATATGGAGCAAAGGAGCAAGCAGAACTAAAATTTATGAACCTACTAAAATGAATGAAGTCGGCATTGAATAAAATCCTGATGAATCTTTATTGATTTATCAAAATAAAAGAGTTCATCGAGAAATTAAAGCAATAGACAATCGCTCGCAGGATCCAGTAATAATTGGGGCCAACTACTGTTTTAGCCGAAAGAAGATGCCACCGCACATAAGATAAATAAATGATGGATTCAAATAAAAATATTCCTTTCAGCTGACATTTTACTCATTAACGTACGTATACAACATAATGGGGTTAATATCAATCGTGTGATAGGAAGAAAAGAAAGTACTAGGAAGGAAAGGAAGAGGAAGGCCAAGTTTCGGGATGACATAAAGAGTACCATGGTATTGAGAACATATAATAATTTGAAAAGAACAGCAATGGAGAGACATATGGCTGCAACGACAAGGCTCCACCTTTAGAAGATGATGATGATACCGCACCTTAAAATATCAGATTCTAAATGGAATTTCAATACAATATTATTCAATTGTGTGTTCGAGTAATAGGATTCGTTTCGAATTCAGCGGTGCCGAGGCCTATCTCTCAAATGTTATCGAAAAAACATTAATAATCTACAGTGGAATTTACACATGATTTCTTACGCATCAAAACTGTCAACATCACACGCCAATTGAGGACGATGCTTTACCAGTTTAGTCTACGTATACAACCCATCCAGAAAAGAGAATGTATTTGGGAAAAATTAGTAATTTTTCATTCACCCTTCATATAACGCATGAAAAGTGAGAAGCCATTGAAATAGGACGGACACCTGGGCAACCAGGCACTTTAAATTTCGGCGCGGAAAAAAACCATGAGATTCCAAATATCCCCTCCGGTTATTAAGTGGCACTGTCCCAGATTCCCTCAGCTGACAGAAAATACAAGGAACTTAAATCTTAAAAGTACTACGATCAATTAACTCTCCGCAGTACGATCACTCATTCTCCCTCAAAGTGTACAAGTAAGTTTTACAATTTTAAAAGAAACAGTGAACAATATAAATAGATTGCCTCGATTCAACAATGGGATGGATTTTTAATACCTGATTAAGAAATCGGAAACTGAAAAATGTCACAAATAATGTACTTTAGCGCACTATCGCGATATAAGCGCAAAAGAAAATTAATGAGAATCCTTTTCTGCGCGATACATCAAAAAGGCACAAAAGGACTTTTCTTTGGCGGAAAGACCGTCACACAAATTTTTTTAATGGAAATCGAATCTTCGATAACTATTTCCCATTAGAGCAAAAAAAGACAGGGCGAGAAAGAGCGAGAAGAGAGCGAAAAGATGAGGAATCATGGATGAGCTGTTTCGCGACGGTTTAAGCTTTCTCTTCGATTGGAGCATGTGCGCGGAGTGAGCGGTGAAAGTTTCCACTCAACCCTCTCCCATGTGGGTCAATCAGCCGGAGTCCGACACGGGCCAGCACAGACACCATCAACCAGAGAGTCGCACTCGATGAGACAAGCGTTAGGCGTCAGCGGACTTTGCAACCAGAGTTCATGAGCAGCGTAAGGACAAAGGAAACAGTAAAAAAGGTTAGGAAAACCATAGGTTATGTAGTGGAAAACTTTTCATAGTTACCAGAAGAACAGAGATGTTGCAACAAGGAACTGCGTCGACAATCTACTTGGTAATATAAAACTCAAGCCAACGGGCAGTACTTAATATAACTACAATTTTCAAGCTCTTCCGATGTTTTTCTAATTTTCTGCGGCTATAAGGCTCAAAGGAGTAGACATTGGTGAGGCTCGTAGACTTTCCTAAGACCTTCAAATGTATTTCAATTTTTCTACTTTTCCTCTTATTAACTTTACGAAGCAAACTTAAACTTTGAAATCTTTCCTACTGTTTCCCATCCCTCCACCAGCTTCACTCAAGCAAGATCAACGGCATATGACTACACTGGTTAAATAACGGCTAACATTCACTTCATAATCATGACCCTTAGGCATTGACAATAACTGATCTCCAAAATATCATAGAAAGCACTCAGTTGTAAATGAGCGGGTTTAAAATAATTTTTAATCCATTTTTAATTAAATGGATATCAATCTGAAAAATTTCCGCACAATTACGACAATAACAGATACCTAGACACCAGAGCTTCCCAAGGGTTGCAAACCCGGCTCCAACTTGTACGTCAAATTCAGGAGGAGCAAGTTTTTTTAATATCCAGGTAGAGCCCTCAGAAAATGCTTCAAATGGTACTAAGAAATATTATGCATTACAAAAACAACTCTACTTTAAATTTTAATTTACTGCTATCCATTGCACATTAACAGCATTTCCAATAAATTACATTAGATTACGTTTTACCATGATAACATGCAATCCTCAGTAATTTCACTTCATTTTATGAACTTTTGAAGCAGACGTTTTTCCAGCTAAGAAGCATACGTCATAATTTTTTTTGAAAATGCGCCTTTGGATATTCAATGGAACATTCTTTAATAAAAATTTATAATGAACTTTAGTTTTTTTAACAATAATCCTAAAAAAACATCCCAGACAATTTCACAAATTGTATAAAATCCGAAGATTGTTGTGAAATTGTGTAGAACTTATGCATGATGCATAAATGTAAAACTTTGCAATTTTCCACAATATAAATTTTACTACGACCCAGGTTTCGATGTTCTTACATCATCATCAGGTGCATCAGGTTTTTATATTATCATCAGGTCACCTGATGATGATGTAAAAATATCGAAACCTGAGTCGTAGTAAAATTTATATTGTGGAAAATTGCAAAGTTTTACATTTATGCATTACAGATCGTGTATCTACCAAAAGTTTCTCTTCACCTCAGGCCTCACAACAGAAGACTTTTCATTTGGCATCGAAGTAGAAGCACTATAGTCACTTCAGAAAAATTGTCTCCTGACATCGCCTTCAGCAAGATAAACAGTAAAACTTAGCTCGCATTATTATTTATATTGCAATATCAGGGGAGCAAACAATGGTTTATAATTAATAATAAATCTCCCCACATTTTCTCTATTTTGTTGAGGAAAACAATTAAAAAATGCTACTTTTATTTCCGAAGAAAAGGGGAATTGAATTTCCAACGTTCACTGCAAGCAATTTAACCCACGTGGCAGATGAATAATTCACGTTAAGCCACCTTTACGACTACAACTCAATTGACGTAACAAGTGCGCATCAAAGCAACGTCGTTTATTAGGGAGATTTGTCGCCATTAAAGGTAGTTAACAACCCTTTAAAACAGAATGTAGAATACGAGCCAGGATATCGCCGATAAGGGATATAGCCGGATATTCCAGGGACATTCACAGGTGCGGGTAACGGAACTGCATTTCTAATCTTCTGTCGACTGAGATGTAAAAATGCCTAATGGCCCCAATTCACTTCGTAGCCATGATTCATTAAGCTCGGTAATGGTTGTACGCAGTCTTGGCCCCATACTGAACGAGAGAATGCATATCAATTAAATAATTGCAGACTGAAATACGTACTCGATGATATGGCAGAAATAATATTTAATATTCGTTTATTTTTGTTTTTTAATGTTGTTTAATGTTTTTTATTTAATGTTGTTTAAATAATATTTAATAATGTTTTACTTATCCTGGTCTCACAAAGCGTGCAGGGTTATCTGCATGAGGTTAGTTTATATCGAAATTACGTATCCCTATGTGGGTCGGGAATATTTTTAAGGATATTGCAGGATTTCCATTATCAGTTAAGTCGTAGTAGTCCATATCTCAGCAAGCGCAAACTCAGTGGTAAAACTAAAGTACATAGTAGTTTTTATGAAGTAAAATATCAGTTTTTATTTTTTTTGTTTATATTGTTTAACAGGCTTACACTTTGCTATCACTAAACTAGGAAACAAATACACAAAAACAGATTTCCTGCGCACGGCTTCACTCACAATATTGACTAATGTCACGATGAAGTTTTCTTAATTCACATCAAGGCGATGAATGACAGCTTCACTAAAAAATATACTTAGATAACGTCAAAGCATAGACAAAAAAAAGCAGCCCGGCTTTGTTTTCATTACACGGGTGCATTCAGATGGATTTTTCAAATCTCAGCATCAGGATTAGGCCATCCATTACCATCCCTTCCAAAAAAAAGAGAATTCGTACGATATAGAACTAAAAAGGGTCAAAGTAATTATCAACTGCTCCAAAGCAATAAAAGAACAGTCGGCGGGCAATAAAGTAATTAAAAAATGCTATAAAAGGGCCATCCGCTTCGGGAATCGGAAATCAATATCATACCATGTTTGAAGAAAAATTTTTAAAATGTGTAAAACATAATAAAATTATTCAAACTTTGAAATATATATGTGCATAACTTGAGGTCACAGCATGTCGCGGCACGTTCTGAATAATTTATACAATTAGTTCCCCCACTTTGCCCCGCAAGGTCTTCTGAAAGTCCTAATTGATATGCATTGTTAAAAAATGGAAAAGAGGCAACCTAATGTTGGAGGCAGAATCTGCGAAGGGGAGAATGAGTCAAATGCGGAGAAACAGAAAGAGAGAGATAAGGGAACGTAAAGGAAAGGATACAGACGGAAGAGAGGAAGATAAGAGTAAAGTAAAAAGGCAATAACCTGATATATATACACACTGAGTAATATATTGTCCATTTGTCACCTTAGCCTCGATCTCACAATTTCGTTAAGTCCCTTAAAATATTATCTGAATCCGAACATACCATCAGAACGGCTGATCCAACAATGAAAGACAAATGCATGGAAAAACCACACCCCAAAGCTTGAACGTCACCATAAATATTTGTGACCTTAAAAAACAATTTATGTTATCATAAAACTACTATTATGGTCGTGATTTAGTGAAATGTAAGAATTCTTCATACATACATGCCTACATTGAAATCGTGATAAAAAAGTTCAAAGAATATTAGTAGTTGAATAAAAAAATAGTAAGTGGATAAGTTAAATGATGTTGATGTTAAATGTTCAATGATGATGATTCTTAACATTAAATGATGTCACTTTGAATTTAACTGGATCTAAACGTGAGCTGCGAATGCCAGTGCTTTGGCAAAGGAAGGAGCATCATCAGCAATGCATAAGATAAGAAATTCAGAAAGAGACAATAGCGTGCAGACTAGTAAAACACTTGACATGGAATACCTACGTAACAGCCAGAAATAAAAGCTTGGCAATACTTCAACACTTTGCCGAATTAAGTACCAGGGGCAGGGTTCCCCATGGTAAGCATCGAGACAAAGGCAGCATAAAAAATAAAACCAGGGAGCTGTAGAAAACTTGAATTAGGAAAGAATGAAGAAGAATGGTGGGAACGAAAGAGTAACGTTAAAGCTGCAATTGAAAATCCCGAGGACGAATACATTGTAATTGAATGGCTGCTACTAAGGGATAAAATCTTTTGGGCTACTGTAAATCGCAGCCTATTCTGGAAAACTAAATACCTACATCTACACAATACCCCACGAGCCGCCGCATGGGCGTGTGGCAGGGGGTGTTAGGTCACCAGCCGTGTAAAGGTGTAAGTTTTTTGGAGATGAAATGGTGACATGAATTATAGGAGTGAATTTAGAGAGCTTAATTTTTATTGTGATCGCTTATTTTTCGCGGAAAGAACGAGTTCTTGTACTTATCTGTTCGGCAGTGTTATCTCTCTTATTTTTTCGCGTCTGTCAGATCTAGAGATGTAGTGAGGAGTCATGATAATATTCTCTATGTCGCTCTAAAAAATATCAGTTCTGAATTTCTCAAGCAGCCAAGCCTAGCGAGTAGCCTCCGAGTCTCTAGGGGCTCCCACCCTTATCCCTCCAAAAGTTGTGAGGCACTATATGTACGCTCGTAGCAGTTTTTAACGAAGCGCGCTGCTTTCCTTTGTATTTTACTTGATTTTTTACGTAATTTTTTTGGTGAAGTCAATTTGACCATGGTCCCAAATGCTCGCGGCGTATTCGAGGTGTAGCCTAACCAGAGCTAAGTAGTATCTCTCTTTGACTTTTTCATCCGAGGACCTTCCCATTATACGATTAACAAAACCTAGTTTATTTTGTATGTGTAATCCCCACGATATATCAGATGTTAAGGTAATTCCAAGATATTTTACTGTATCTGAAGATTTTATGTTAAGTAGACAGGAAAATTTTAAAATGGCTTAAATCATTTAGAGAATGAAAAAAATGTGGTTACCTAACAATCTAAAGATTCGCTCAAAATAACGAATTAAAAGAACTAGAGCAAAAACATTCTTTGGATTGATAGCTGCTGAGAAGAAAATTTTTAAAAATGACGTCCTAAATGCATTTAAAACAACTGAATACGCTAAACAGAAGACCATTTCTGATAGGATGCGATGAGGAAATTACGAACGATTTTTAGCTTGTAACAATAAGATGTAGCCTAACAAAGCGAGTGACCCCGACTGTAAAATAAAATATTATTTCTTAAAGCTATAAGCCAATATTTATTCTTCCTGCGTCTCACTGCAAGACTTCTAAATATGTAATCAGAATAATGCATTTCAACTCTTAATTCATTTAATGCCGGGACAGTGACTTCTTGGCATACTTCCATGGAAAATTATGTGACTGCACTCACTTTTACCATACAGAAATTTTTAAAGTGGACAAATGACATTTTTATTCAATATATCAGCGCAAGAAATCATGAAAATACGTTCACACGCAGTTTTTTCTTCTTGGCAAGTAAAAAAGAGAGTGATTTCTCCCCATCCTTTACATTTTCTCATTCCCATGTCCCAAGTGGGTTCGTCAGGGAAAGTGGTGTGAGTAATGGCTTCTTACTTTGAGGGCGAGGGCTTGTAACCCGGAAACGGTGGAGATTTCGAAGTACAATCCCATTGCTTGGAGTGAAGCAATGTGAAGACATGTGTTCCGCCCGCCGGAGAGGGCAAAAACAAACGGTTCCTTGGAGGCCCATCGTAGAGAGCAAAGTCAGGCAGACGCCGGGTTTCTCTCAACACATCCCCCATCTCTAACGCAATCCTACCCTCTCAAAAAAACTTACACATTGCTAACAGAGCAGATGACCCCACGCTGGAGTCTTCTCCTATAAGAATTAGTACTAATATTCGTGGAATTTCAAAAACGATCCTAAAGTACTCAGCCAATGTCGGGAAAGCACACCTTGATTTATTCATGATCCATTCACTCCAGTTATCGCATTTAAATTGTTAAAACTTCTTAGGATGAAATTGGCTATCTAACGTTTTAAAATATTTGACAGGCCACTTAATTACGAGAACTTTGGTTAGACGGTCGGTTATTTTTGGAGGCGAACGAAAATCATCATACATATTATTGGCAAAAGGTGCGCATTTTGGTAAAAGCAGAATTTAAAATGAAAAGGGGGAACGGGTGGAAAGATAACCGGAATCGGCATTACCCTACTCTCAACAAAAGGCGTTAAGAGTTTCCACATTTGAACGCCTCACCCTACGGAAAGAAATATGGGCCAAGAATAAGAGAGTAATTTGGGTTTAAAGATTATCGACCTCAATGAATGCGGCACGAGGAAATAGTTTTTACGTACCATGCAACGGACGGAAACCTGAGGTCAAATTTCCCTCCACAAAGCTCCGATTATCCGAATAATCTCCGTCAGTTCCGGGATTTGAACCAGTGACCTAGAGGAGTTGACGCGCTTGATCTCAAGCCAGCGAACCAACCCTATCCTCAAGGGAATGTGAAATGGAGCTGAAAAGATGGGAGGGGATCAGAAGAGAAGATGGGAAAGAGGGAGAACAAGCTGTTCCCGTTCAGCCGACGGGATGAGTTTTTTTTTTTACCCCTCCGAAACTCGTCTAGTTTCCGTCGGGGAATGTAGCAGGAGGCTACACGTCCACCGTCTCGACTCGATTTTCCTCTTATTCCCCCATGACACCGATTAAAATCTACGACGTAGGGAAAAGCTGATCTCGAAGAATGAAGACAGAGATCCAGAATATTTTCGTGACGCTCTCCCAACACTTTCCCCAAATCACTGCTCCCAAGAAGAAGATATCTTGATAGCTCTTACGACAAGATTCAACCCAAAAAAAAGAAGACCATATAGGCATTTCGGTGTTTTCTTTTTTTATATTGGGTCAGAATCACCATCTCTGCGACATTTGACCCCGTAACAGTGGCAGGGGTGGAGTCCCTCTGACCGCATATAGGAGGAGGAATCCGCGCTGAATCAGCCTTTAAAAAAAATATAACGCTGATATATAACCGCAGGACGATAAAAAAGGGAACACAAAGAAATCCGCCCCGACATGCAGATCGAGGAGGGTTCAAGCCGGTTCAATAACGATAATACGAACTCCTCCACCAAAGCAAAACCACCGACTGCTCTTTACCGCAAGACTTTATCGCGGGCGAGGGAAGAGAATTCCACAGCGGTTAAGGAGAAAGGAGAGGAGGTTGGCTTAAATTGGTCGCGCGATAAAAACCAAGGGGAGGACTCGCTTATCTCCTGTCTTATTATAAAAAAAAGGACTCGGCTGCTGGGGGAAGCACGGGTTCTCTCATCCCTTCAGGCTTTTCGTCATACCGACACGCGACAATCCCTTTTCCAGTCCAACATTCCTCTCTCACACTTGCACGTGAAGATCCCCGGTTCATATACATTTTTAAAACCAACCACCCTCAGCTCCACGCACACATCCTGCATCCTCCCCATTCTCCCCCCCCTCCCCGATCCGCCGAGTTCTCTCCCGCAGAGGATGAGAAAGCCCTGGGTTCACTTCCTACTGTGGAATCGCACCGTGTCACACGAGTTCTCTTTACTCTCATGACTAGAACGCGTGTTGCTTTCCCTAGTCGCACGTCCTTCCTCCCCACCTTTTCCAACCCCTTTTACCCCCTTTTCTCAGAAAACAAAAAAAAACAGATTTTTTTATACGCCCCTTTTTTCCTTCCGACTAAAATCCTCCCACCCACCCATGCAAGACTACGTGTGTTTATCTTATGACTATGGTCCAGGCGATATAATAAAGTTTTCTTTTTTCTACACAGCCACGCCATAGAGTGAGAGAGAGACCAGAGAGAGAAAGGGAAAAGGTGAGGCCTGGAGGCAGGAGGAGGGGGGGGGGGAAGAAGGGGGCTTCCTCACAGTAGTTTTTTTTTCCTTTATCTTTTCACTAAAAGGATACGTGAGCTGAATTGGAACTTGAACGAAAGGGCGGTAAGGGGAGTGTGGAGTATTTGTAAAGGTGGGGTTAGGAGGTTTTTCTGTGGGGGGGGGCTACAGGGGTCAATGGAATGGGCACGAGTGAAAGTAAGAAGGCGGAGGGTTAGGAGATGCGAAGTAAAGGATCCGCCAGCCTAACCCGTGGCCCCGTACACACATCGGCCGGCCCCGTACGCCCCCTCGAACGATTTTGACTTTCAAAGCCACGGATTTTATTTTCATTGTGAGGCGGCGGCTATATAGATGGGTGCGCGGGAATGGGTAAGGAATGTTGCCGCTTTATGCGAGCGATGAAAAGTTCTCCACAACCCACTCGCCTAACATATCTCTTTCATACGAATTGCCCGAATTTTCCCCCTTTTTTTTCAAACGTGTCGAGAGGGGATATAGGTGTTTGACTTCCGAGGGATAAAATATACTTCCTTCTCAATCAATACACATAGAAAATTATGAAAAGATTAATTAAGCGTCTGATGTTAGCGAGTGTTTTTAAAGGAGCATTGTTTGCGAGAGAGTTCCTTTCATCAAAGTTAAACAGGCACATTATAGCGACTGGTCCTTCGCCAGAAAATCAACAACATGAAAAAAAAAACATCGTCGGCTTTTGGTGCGTTCTTATAACACACAAATATTCTGGAATTTGTGATGAGATTTACATTATTTTTCATTATTTTGGATTCATGCCACACCTGGGCGTATGATTTCGCATTCAAGAACAATATTTGAATGCCAATTAGTAAAATTCGTATTCTCTTTTCGTCTCACGTTTAAAATGAAAAACACTTTTCAACTCACCATATATTACGCTATTGTTTGCTTTCTTTGAAACCTGAATATATTATAAATGGACGAATCATTGCAGTATTTACTAAAGAGTGAGAGGCCACTCAATCAAAATGAGCAGCTACAGAAATTTGAAATCAACGTTCAAGGAGATAAGATTCTGGAAAATAGTGTGCAGGCAATATAAAAAGGATTTTTAATCACTCAACTTTTAGGATCTCAAGTTTCCTGAGAATCAAGCAAATCAATTAGAGTGGACTGAGCTGGATCGTCGAAGATACACTTAAGGTTCCATCAATATAGATAAGGCATCACCACACGTAGGATATCCACTGAATTTCTACATCGTCAAGGAGAATCAGGAACACAAACACTAACCCGATTTTTGATATCGTTCACTGAAGCAAACTAATTTCGGCTCCTGTTGTACTTGGAGAAAGAATCGCGATTTTCTGAAATATACAGCATAACAAATGGAATCGGAGGGGAATCAGAAATAGTATTATCTGTCGGGGCAGCTGTCAAAAAAATATGATGGAATAAGAATCGAGTGTCCTGATGGTAAAACCTTAACAATAGCGTAATAGTGCTATAAATTTTGCGCAGAAGTAGTCTTTAAACATAACAAATCATACACATGACTCGGAGTAAAAATCTGTCTAATGAATACCCCAAGCAGTCGGACTAGGAGTGGTAGTAAAACCGATAACAAGGACAAAAAATACACTTAAATACGGTCCACTAAGTGGCAATGTTCTAGACTAAAATTAAAAATGCCGCGGTGGAAGGAAGAGATGTGTTTAGGTGTATTAGGTGAGGTAAAATTAGGCGATGGATAGGGTACAAATGTAGGAGCTAAAGCAATGAGCTGCAACAGAATTACGCAGGGAGTTCAGATGCGGGAAAAAAGGAATACGACAAGCCCAGCTTACAGTGACACAAAACAAACAAGGCATCAAATACAACAAAAATTGTTTGCAAGATTTTTAAGACAAGCGGGGGCAACGGATTCTGCTCATTGCAGATCAATCCAAGACACAGAATAAACATCAATTAACACGCTAAACACGTAGAATCATTTAAAGGTACAACATCAGGCATATGGAGAAGGTCTAGGAAAAAAAAACAGCCACTACCCATACTTAAAAATACGGTTCACGGGTCCCATTGTCAATTACCTTCCGACTGATATGAGGCAATCCAATTTAGTAATATGCTTAGGAGACAAATTCAGCGGATAAGTATGGTAAAAAAACGGCGACAGTTGAAGCAATGACGCCAGCGTCGCAAGGAAGGTGGTAAGGCTGGCGAGCTGTCGTGTCACCACCTATGGATAGGATTTCGCGTCCGAGCATTTAGCTAATGCCGACCAGTGACACAATGGCAAGGAGTGATAGCAATGGTGGAGGAATTCGGGTCTCCCCACCTTACAACCCACGTAAAACACGAGAACGCCCGCATGTCGGTGTTCCCACCACACGAGAGGAGTGAGAACTAATCTAAACGGAGATTAGGTTTCGAGATTACACGCGCCGCGGGATGTTTTGCCGCGAACTTTTTCTCGTTCAGGGCGAGAGAGGATCAACACAGGACAAAGTGTGGCGGAATCGTGAGAGGGCACTCGAAATTAAACGGAAACGGTGATTCATCCCACGGCGGGATTTAATTCACCCTCACCGGCGGCCACCTGTGAGCTGCGCATGACATTACTTTGAAATTTTCCCAAAATTGATACGTAAGAAGAGTTCACAGGTGGGCCGAGTCTCAGGAATTTTTATGACCGAGCTTTCATAGTGGTTGATCCAACAGAATTTTTTCGCGGAAAAATCTCTCACCTCGTCCAATGCCTCTTTTTCCTTTGTTAGGTCGCTTGGCTACACGCTTGAGGAAGTAATCTACGACGGATGTGATTTGCATCACCTGATACATGGATTGTAGGGTAACTGAGAGATGGCAGGGGAATTGGGAGAAGATAAGATAGATATCCAACACTTGCCACCTGTTATAGAAAACGCTGCGCGTATCAAGTGTCACACCCCATCCGATGGAAAGAGCGTTGAAATTTTAAACATTTCATATCAAAAGGGAGTGCAGCTCTTCCAGAGTCCAACCTCCATCACCCTGATCACCAAACCTTAACCAACCAAGAGGTGTAATAATTATAGATGTAAATCATCAACAACAACGCGGTGAAAAACCCCGGAAGAATGCTCCTATTATCAGATGTAAATCATATTTATATTTAAATATATTTTATGAATTATTACTGCCCAGTTTTTCGATACATTAATAGTTTATAACTCGAATATTTACAAGTAGTGAAAATTACACCATACTGTCAACATAAAAGTACAATATACTCTTAACGCTGTCCTGTTCAGGACGAATTTTAGGTTAAATGTGTTGTTCGGATGGTTTAACTGCGGTGAGCAATTGATTTATTTCAAAGAGTTGACAACTAAAGCAAAATATAAAATCCCGGAAATCCACATTTTAACCAACTTCTTCGCTTCGATTTCAATTCGATTCGCTTCGAAAATAGCTTCGATTATAAATCGATGTCTGCTACCGATGTTATTCTTTTGATGCTCATCCCAAAAAGGCTTAGGAGGCCAACTACGAGACAACATCCCACTTCAACACCCTAGCAATCGCCACCAGGCCACCCCCAGACCCTACTTAGTCGCCTCGCATATAAAACACAAGCCCACGTGCTGCCAAGCGCCGCGACGCCCTGCACGAGCCGCACCAGACGCGGTGGTAGGATGCGGCGGAGAGGAGGGATGAGCGGGTCCGGGTGTGTTTGTGCAGAGGTAGCACACACAAGGGCCAGGAACCCGGGGAAAAGGGTCCCCGCACTCTCCGTTTTCCTTCCCACCGTAACCTCATAATTTAGTGCGGGAATATATAAACTACAAACAAACAAGTATATATACACACAATACCGGGGAAACCATGAGGACGTGAGTTACAAATTCCCGAGCCCAAAGAGGCCACGAAATGGGCGCCCTTCGTCGGATGGCCCCTCTCCACAACACACACAAACACACTGACAACATGCGGAGCATAAGGAAACGAGGTTCGGCTCCCGTACATACACACAGCGGCGGCAGTAGCAACGGACTATAAATCTGGGCCCGGATACAATGGATGAGCGTGAAGACCCCTTCCCGTAGAAAGGATTGCCTTCCCTTGTACTTGCTACATGGAATTTCCCTTCGGTTGGCGATGACCGAATTGAGTAATGGGCGTATTTTTCGAAATTTAACCACTAACTCTGTAATGGATAAATAGTGTATCTGCGTGGCATCGTTCCAAAACTTCAAGAGCAAGTCAAATATTCAAGCAGAGTTGTAACACACACGAGATCAGCCGGTACATACACTCAACTGAATTATTTCAATGCCTCGAACACGAGAAAGCTGTCATGAAACATCAATAAAATGAATCCCCTCGAGCTATGAAGGGTTAAAAAAATAGATCACCAACCTAACGATTTACAGTTGATAAAGCAGTGTTTTAATAAGAATTGCATTTGGGTTAAGGAAGATAAACCGAAAATTGAAATGAACCTAGAAAGTCAACATATAGTTAATCACCGTCGCAATGATGCTCCTCGTAAGTTTATCTGCCACAACCAGAACAGACGGGGGTGTCAATGAACCAACGCCATTGAAACCTATATAGTATCACTTGCGAAGTCACACTCGACACTCGTAATTGAAAGCAAAACTAATTCGCTCAACAAATCATCTACTTCCCTTCCTTAAATTATATAAATATTCAATATACATTTTATTCCCTCATACGCCATATTCTGAAGTCCATACTCCCCTGACTTGACAAACCATAATTTGTTTTAGAAAAGGATTCACTTCATTTGCCCTTTTAATTCCAAACAATAATTACGGCAAACAAAAACCTCTTTTCATTCCCAAGACATGCTCTCAAACGTTGTGCTGTCCGGAAAAATTCCAAATATTCAGCAAACGACATATAACCCATCACCTGCGATCATCACGAGCGACTTGGAGAAATAATTCATTTCCATAGAAAGAGATCGGATGAAATTTCATTGCCGTAACATTCTTTCCAAGCATTTACCCTCGACAAGCAATATTGAATCGTATGAAATAAATAAAACTCTCACCTTAGCTACGCGACGTATACGCTAATCCACATAACACTCGCGGAGACATAGCCACGATATACCGGCGGACGATGACGCCCGCTCTGGACAAGCGACCGAAACACAATAACATACACACTCTCCGGAGAGAGATTAAGCGGGACATTTATTTAGAACTCCCGCGGAAGGCTGTAAAGTGCATAGATGGAGGCGAGTAGTGGGGAACGGGGTCCGCTTGAGCACACTTTCGAGGCCCCTAAAATTTATCGCCTCACTCATTGATCCGTAGCGACCTCCGCAGCCATCACGGGGTTACACCGCAGGTCAAGAAGACGACACCCGTGTGTAAGGAGCAAAGCATAGCACAAAGATAGTATGCGGGTCTGAAATGGAGGGATTCAGAAAAGAATTGGATATACGGCACTATAATTACTAATACTATATAATAATTCTCCGGTTTGGGTTGGAATAGATGAGTTTACAACACTCTTTCAACATCATTCTCGCATTATAAATTGACATCTCTATAATTCAGTTCAGAGTTTTTTCTTATCTCTCTCGAGAACACCTATTAAGTCAACTCTTCCTCTCCTGTTAACGCATCATTTCATTTACTTTTCTCATTACTACGTTTCAAGAAAAAATCTCCAATCATAAGCATTAAGAAGGCATCCAATGTCAATAGTACTTTCAAGTAGTAGTACATAGCTACCTGACGCTTACCCTTAGCAACATCAAAATTAAAGTGTGCGCGGGATTGGAACATCAATCGAAAGAAGACGCGAATCAAAATCGTCTATTTTCTTGCTTGATGTAAGGGATCACTAACTCTTCTTTAGTGTAAAAATTTATTTTTCAAACTCGACTCCAGCCGTGCAAGTAAAGAGGTGAGGCCAGCAAATAAAGAATATTATACACACCCCTACGTGTTTCCGAACTGATTTAAAAATAAATATCCTGGTTTAACGTCGGACGTTACCGCCTTGCCCCAACGTGCACTGTTCCAGACCACCCTTTAACGTTCCACGTCGTTTTTGAAGCCCTTCAACCTAGCGTGAGGTGTCGAAGGCGTTCAACCTGCGGAAAGCCTGGGCTGTAGAGCATTAAACCCGACCAACCGTGAGCTGCAAGAGATTGCTCACTGCCACACACACCAAGAGTCACGTTTTTTTAACAGCGTCGAGGAGGCCATCGTACAAGGAGGAAGTCTCCGGCCTTATGGCACGACGCGAGGAAATGGGCGGAATAAGTAAGAATATAAAATTAAAATTTCATGCATTGACGTATTTTAGATTTTAAGAACTTGTTATGGAAATGAAGGCGATAAAAATTTATGACAATGATAATTGATCTGTCCATGGGCAGACTTCTAAAACATTGACATAAATTAAATTAAAAAGAACTATTAAATTACTTAGGTACAATGTTGGACACGAAAATGGGCATATTAACACAAACGCTTGAAGGAGAATTTCACGACAGAAAGAAGCGTTCAGAAAATGATGGGAGCTGATGACGGGAACCTGGTGTAAGAATATAGATAAAAGGTTGGCAAAAAAAACATGAAGAGCAACTGAGAAATTTGACAACAAAAGAATTAACATAAGAGCAGAAGATAACTTGGAGTCAGCAAAAAGAATGGTCAGAATAATCTAAAGGCGTATGTGACATGGGTATTGAGGAGGAGGAGATGGAGAAAAAGCGCTGGACGCAAAGATAGACTAACAAGAAACTTACGCCATAGGAAGACCTTTCAAAAATCATGACAATTTGAGAGGGACAAATTAAGCAATTGAAGAATGTGAACAATCAGTAAATAAACTGATACACGCCGGATCATCCCTGCCCTAAACAACCAGTATAGTTTCCAGTGAATGTAGCCATGTATTTAATCGTTCGATGCCTGGCTACTTCCCTGATCAATTAAAATGGCTTCTGGAGGTATAAATGCTAAACATAGCGCATTTTTGTGTTAAGAAAAGCAATAAGACATAACATTACACCTTGAATGGCTAGGAACCACTTTTTCAATCCAGTTTTTACAGAATTAGTCCTAAATATTTGAGGGTAAACGGCATTTTCATTTTGTAAGTAGATATACTAACAACTACAAACTTTTCCGCTATGAGTAATAATGAAAACTTCAACCCTGGACTGCATGTAAAGCTAATGCTAAAGTAAAACTCGCATTGCGGAATATTTGTCATAGTCACTCACTACTTCTTTTGCTTGAATTATTGTGCGTTAATGAGCGAGCCTACATCTTAAAAATTGAATCAAGCAGTTGGCTGAATGCATTAATTTTTTTCCCCTTTTATACCTGATATACGGTTAATCACCACAGTAAGAAGTGGATTCGAAATCGAAATCCACCACAACAAATGCTCACATTTTGTCTCAACCCGCATCCTAAATTCGTACCCAAGAAATACTTCAAAAAGCAAAGTGTGTTATCCACAAAATGAGCACAAAGTTACCCTAAACCCTAAAAGCTACAAAACTGACTGACTGACTGACTGACTGACTCATCAAAACCTCTAGGGTATTTCTAAGCAAGCTAGGTGGGTGAAATTTTCAGGATATAGTTGGAATCATGTATCGAGTTGGGAAAAAATCGAAAAAGTTAAAAAAGTCGATTAGGCTTCGATTTATTGCAATCGATAGCTTTACATGGGACTATATGAGAAAAACGAAAAATTTTAGTGTAGACCTTTTTTCTTTCGTTCATTAAAATATGAAATAATTGAGTTAAAAGACTGATTCTTTCACAAATGTGAGGCTGAATGTTTGAAAAATCTTATTCTTGCAATCGATTTTTCCCACCTGCCGTAAAACTGATATTTTTTAACTTTTACCTTTAACTTTTACCCTTTTAACTTTAACTACCAAAGTTAAACCCTTCCCGGGATACTTCAATCGCCTCACGGCGAGAAACGTGCCCAGACTCATTACTGGCGGGAAGTTGATATGACATTTCGTCATGGACGACGCGAAGAAATCGTAAAAATATTAGAGGCCTTTTAGAGTCTTTTGGATGCTATCGATAGTGGAGCTCCACTAAGGATAGAGCTATGGCCAGAGAACGGTGAATGTGAGGAAAATGGAGTTTGGCATTATTGCTATAATATAACAAGAATAAATTTATTCTGCATGATATTAAAATACAAGAATTTTAAACAATAAAAGGCAAAATAAAATTTAATATAAATAAGAATAACTTTCATCACTCCTCACCGAAACAGTTGCTTCCCTAAGAGGAATACCACTGAGAAGCCACTCGGGAAACAGGCATAATTATAAATGAAACACGGGACACGAGAAAAAAACTAGAAATGACGTACCAAATAATTAACAGAGTTAATTAAGAGTACAGTGGTAAATTAGCGAAAAACGGAAAAGAAACACATCTTAGATTTTCAACAAATAAAGGTAGGTTCTTACACATTTCCTTCGATTTTATCGATACTTAAATTAATAAATTAAGTTATTTCCTCAGCAATTCATTCGGTGGAAACTTTGATGAAAATTCAGAGAGAGCCTCTACGATATCTGCATTAGATATCTACCACTCTCAACAGCTTTCTCGGGCAACATTTATGGAATTCCAGTTAGTGTCCTCAGATGGAGGTAAAAACCACAAAAATATGAAGACCTAAAAAGGATGGGCTGAAAATCCCGCAAACGAGTAAATCAAAGGTGTACATCAACAGACTCACAGGATATGATACATCAAATGCCAAGAGGTAACACAAACCCACCAGGTTTGACAGGTAGAGCATAATACTACGTCTCTTAAGGTTTATGGTTCACTAACGTCCTTATCCGACCGAACAAGACTTGAAAGGCTTGGCGTGTTCCGTCTCCCTCCGAGACCGTAACCACGCCCTCCCATTCCGAAGTCCTTCACTCAGCTCGTCTGGACTCGCCTTTGCAGCACACCTTTGTTCACCCCACTGCTTTTAAGAGGAATCTTATTTCTTACTCCTGCTCGCCTCCGCACACATAAACAGAAAATGGTGGGAGAGACACCAAAAATCTGCACCCATAAAGAAAGGTGAGGGCTAGAGATTCTCCCGGAGGGTGTTCAGGAGAGACAGTGATAAGCCTCCTCTTTTTAAAGGAAGAGCATGATTCCCTTTTCTTCCCTCTTCCCCGTAATGGTTACACCCCGCAAAGGAAAACTCCCTCAACTTCTTTCTTCTTTCCCCTGCCCCTCCTCAACACAGTTCTATTTCTTTTATTTCCACCCCATCTTGGCTCGTGCTTTTTCGTTCCCTCGATTCTCCTCTGGGAGAGGAGTGCGCGCCTAAAAGGTTGATGTCCTGCCCGCCGTTTCAAAGGAATAGTCATCGCGTTCCTTTTCTTACCCCCGGCATAATGCCCCTCTCGCCGCCCAGCCCTTCCACGACGCATCTCCGCACTATAGGCTCCTATTTCCTTCTCCTCCGACCGGACAGCTGAGGAGAGCTGCGGCGAGTGAGGCAGAGGGTGAAAGAGAAAAAGAATCCCATGGCGCCCGCGCTTCGAGTTTCTTTGTTTTTTTCCCCCCCCCCCCCTCAAACCTCTCCCCAACATCAGGCCTATTCCTCAGATAGGCCAGTGGCCGCCCTCCTCTCCTCACGGTCAAGAATAATACGCCATCCGTCGAACAAGCACCTCCTACCATCAACACCGAGCAACGGAGTCTGCAATACTTTCTACCTCCAGTGTCGTTAATGCATCTTTGCGGCGGCCCGCTTCGCAAGGTGAAATGAACGCTTGTAAGAGGAGAACGCGAGCCTGTAAATCAGTGCTTCAGTCCCAAACTTCAGTCATTATATGAACCAACGTCAAGGCCAACTGGACAAGGCCAACTGGGCGTCAAGGACAACTCATGTTCCTGAGAGAAGAGAGCTAACTTCTTTGAGACCCATGATCTACGACGTGGATCAATAACAATGGTAAAATGGTTAGAGTGATAAGAAGTACTGAAATAAATATAAATATAGCAGGTCTGTACCAATAAGTATGTTGACTGTTAGGCAACAGAAAAAATGGATATTACAAAATTCTCCCTTTTTATTGTTTCCCCATCAAATTTCTGGTAAATTTAGCACTAAGGATGAAGTTCAGTAAACTGAAACGGACCCGTAATACCCACATGACACAAGCAGCTGCCGTGGACTCAACCCGTCACCAAGGACATTTCAAGCAACGAATGTAACAATTTCTATGTCGAGTTCTATTTACATGGAAATCCTTCAGTTTCATTACCGTCACTATCTTTTTACCAACAAAGAAATGATCTGAGAAGGTTATCAAATCCAAAATGGAGGGATCCTATGAGAGGAATGATAAACGCTTCACATTCTCAAACTGTGAAGGGCAAGGCATTTGTTAATTAATAAACTGCCCATGATGTCTAAAATAATAAATACCATTTTTTTATGTCGTGCTCAGCCTGATATTCACCTCAAGCAATGAGGAATCAAAAATATATCTTCAGAACTTTGGTGGAAAGAGGTTTTTGAAGTCATTTATTCAACAAAGATCAATCCTCCAGAATAACTGCATGTTAGTATAAAACGATCGAAATCAACATGTATAAAAATGAATAAATAATTGCCACGTCAACAATAACAAAAAATATGGCTATTAGCAACCAAGGTTTTTACCGTTATCAGCACAAAAATGACCTCAATTATAGCTATAAAATGCAAATGGTGAGCCAATAACAAAAGTAAAGATTTCACTCAAAATGTCCTTTTTTCCTTCACCACCACCTCAATGCATTACTGGTCCGAAACAAACAACTCGTTTATCCTTCAACATCGAGCTCACACAATAATCCAGACCTTGTTTATTCCTCCAGCCTAAACCCTTTTAAGGATCAAATAACTACGCCAAGAGAGCGAGACGACGAAGAGGCCCCGTAGTAGCATCCGGCGAGGAGAAAAGAAAGCGGGGAAGACGAGGGACAGTAAAAAGACATTAGAGCCGAGCATAAAAAAATTAAGGAGAAGGGAAGAGACGCATCAGTAGTAGAGCACGGCCAGAGACGTACTAACTACCGGGGGAGGAAGGGTAGAGGGAGGAGGAGGAGGAAGGAGTTCCCCGCCCCATTTCACCCCCTTGGGGATGGCTTATAAGAGTAACGCGCCCGGAGGAGGGGACATCAAGGGTCGTTTGAGGGAGAGGAACAGAGGGTGAGATGGGATGTGAAGAGGGTAGGAGGAACCCACCCACGAGTCACCCGTATGCGGAAAGGATGAAGAATAAAAAGAAAAAGTAGACGCCCTTTCACGTTTAACCCCTTAAAACAACCCACCCATTCCTCCTCCTAAAACCATCACCCACCAAAGATACTACTCTGAAGGCATCCCGCCCTCCCTACTAACAGGAAAGACGAACCATCTCCAATCCCAGCACTCCTTTACGAGCAGAGTATCTTTATATTCTGCTTTCATGCAGAAGGAGACGGACGGATAGGAAGAGGGTGGGAGGAGAGAGACATACGTTGATGAGGAAAGGAATACGGGGTGAAGATTTTTCTGATCCATCAGATCTTATGACCTAGAAATTGAAGGTACATAAAAAAGAAGGTGGCGGCGAAGGGAAAAAGCCATCATGCATGAGTGAGCACGGCAGGCAAACGACTTTATTACCGACGTATTAAGGCCAGGTTCACCCTTGATCACGCAGTTCAGGATTAACATTAGGAGGAGCCTTTTTCAGTCCGAGGGACATATAATCCTCTTGCCCTCGGGGTCCCCTGTCGTAAGGCTGATACCCACGATACCCAGGTTACCCATGACAACCAAAGAGCGAAAAGAATAATAAATATAGAGGAGAAATTTCACCAGAAGTCCGCGCTATGAGGATTACCTGGAGTCACGCTACGTGAAATCCTTCGAATATAATATTAGACCTTTTCGCCAATCTGGATAATCAAAAGAACAGCGGGTCAGTCAAGTGCCAAGAATAAGTCTTGAGCTTGATTCTCGAATCCTGATGCAACACTCCATGGCTAAATTGATATAAAATGAGCACTAATTTCGTAATATGAAATCTCATTTCCAAGAAATAATCGAAAAACTTTGGTGAGTTTTCTCTAATGGACGATTTGAAACGAATGAATCCTTTGGCTTCACTAACACGGCTACCTACATGAGCTTAAAAGGCTTCCGGATAAGGCTCGGATATTAAAAGAATGATAATAATACAAATAGAACTTGAATTTCAAATTAATAACCCTTTTTCTCCAGTGGCTTCATTACTATATTAGGTCGATGACAACGTTTGATGTGTAGCAGTAGCAAGTCGTGAGATTTAAAACCAATTCCCTTCTTACTATAAGGCAGCAATTAGTTCTTTTGAAAGGACTTAGGCCAAGAGTTTTAATTTGAAAAGTGGGTCATACTCATATTGGACGAGATATTTCTGAGAACTAGGTCCTTCGAAGTGGTCGGCCTATGCCTTTGTAATAAGATTTTCCACGGGACAATAAATACAAAGAGTCGTCTCCACAATATTACGTCTGTTGCCCCAAATAGCAGCTCGAAAACTACTCTCCTTTTGACCTGCCAACACCTACGTAATGGTGACGTTCAATTCCCTTCCTCATATCTTCGGACTAAAAGGAAGCTTAGTGTTGTCTGTTGGTTTCCTTATTTTTTCACTCGTTTTCCTGACCAAGGACTCAAGTTCAATAAGTCGTACAGGAGTGGGGAATGGTTAATTTTATTTCTCATTATACATATAACCAAATACAATAATTCAATACTGTCTCTCTGCGTCTTACAGATATCTTAAATGGGGATCAATCTTGCTATAACTAATTACGAAATGTTCATATATCGTGTCTACCCTCAGAATATAGCCATAACAGAAATCTTTTGGAGCAAAGGATTTCATTGAGATGCTCGGCATTATGTGGAAATATCAGAAAAAATATTAATAGAAATGCAAGCTTTAAATAAGAGAGTGAAATATTTTAAATGAAGTTCAAAGGTGCAGCTATAAAATCTGATAAGAAAGTAATCTCCCTTGATTACGTGCCAAGAGAAAACTTGAATCGTCCATATTAATTAATTGGAAATCCCTTAGAGTCGTGGTGGCCAGCTATGAAAAGCTAAAAGCTTTACCATTCTTCCGGCCAAGTGAGCAAATAAAAAATGTCAATCTGACATCAATAAAGATATTGTGATGCCCATTTAAATAAGTATTACCTGTTTTACAGGCAGAAATATCGAATGAAAACTGGACTGAAAGTTGAGAATGTTAATAGAAGAAACTTGAAGCTCATTTGACCCTTTCCTGACGAACTATCATCAATTAATCTATATCGAATCTATGTAAATAATTGAATAATCGAGTCTATGTAAATCAAACATTAAATCTTCACATCAACTTAAATAGATTAAAAAATCCATTCCATTATAAAGGGAATAGGACAGTTTAGAATTAGTACTACAGCCAATCAGTAAACACTTCAAATGTCATTAAAGAAAGGATAACACGTCACTGAAAAATCCATGATGGTGGCCTTTTTTTAAATCATGAGATCGAAAAAAATTGTTTACTTCTCACTTATTTATGAACCAAATCATTGATTTCAAATACATTATTTTCTTATACGGACTCAAAAACGTTATCAACGGGTATAATTAAGGTTACTTTGCTATTTCCCCATCGCCCTACTTTCTATTCGAAACCAAGGTCATCTCCAAAAGAAAAGACCCATTTGCCAGTATATCATTAAAATTGGGCAAAAAGTGACGATGGGGAAAAATTACCAATTGAGTATAGGAACAGAAATATCATTCCAGTGAGTGATGCAGTGGGATAAGTAAGAGTACAACTTCATCATTGTTTTTGGGTACATATCATCAATGATGGGTAAAACTAATAAACAGTAAGTAGTGATTGGATGCCAATGTCGCGTGCTGTTTTTCCAAAGCTTCCGCGATTTGACCTTTAGCGTAGTCGATCTTTAACCTCATATTTCATACATCAGACACATTGCACGTCAAGTAGAATGGCATTCTTCTCAACGGTTTGATTTTAACGCTCTGACGTTTGGTTCACATGCGTGACCTTGCGAAGTTATGTAGCAAAATCCATACGAATGAGCATATTCCGTGTAAAGAATTCCCAAATGTAATGACAGTAACACCATTACAAGGCGAGTCAGAGAGAAGAAATACGGACATTATCTCTTATAAGAACTCTCTCTCATCCAGTCATGTAAAGACGCAGCCCTCCGAACCAATACAAGATTTGAAGGGAAAAGAATTCCACTGAGAGACAATAATGAAGCCAAAGAGCAATCCAAGTTGGTTCATGGCACGAAAATGCGCACTAAAGCTGATCACCCTGAAATGGGCAGCGCAGCCAAGAAAACATGTACAAGCTTCCATCGCGAGGACTCGGGTTATATCACAGGAAAAGAAAAGATTTTTCAGAGCAACCAAAATCCGTATTAGGGCTCATTTGGAAAGCACTTTACAAATCAGGACTTGCGGACGCCTGGTCCTCTTCTTCCCACCCCGAAAGTGATCCTACTCTTACCATTCTGACTGCTCATTGACAAGAGGAGTGGATGATATTCGAAAATGCAAAATTATCTTCACCAAAACTTATAAGGACTTCGGGCTGGAGCTGTATACAAGGAGCTGAAGAGGAGGAGGAGGGAACATAATTCCAGCGGAAAAAACGGCCCTGCCTGAAAGGGATCCCAAGGAGTAATGCATACGACAACCTCCTCACTTAGAAACATCACAAATATTCATTGACACAAATGCTCTCAAGAACTCATGAAACGCATTCGTAAAGGATAATTTTCTGACGCACACAGTTGGTTTTCATACCACATCACATAAAACACTACTGCTCCGGAGAAAATGGTCAATTTTAGTTAAGTTTGTTGTTTAGTTTTCCAACACATGATAAGTATCCACTTGAGGGCGAGAATGTGATCTACATTAACTGTCGTGACGGAAACGAACAGTGGTGTTCATTTTTCCCTCCTTCCCCAACCAAGGGGGAATGTGTGTTGCGATTTTCTATGGTATTCAGCGTCAGTTTTCAGCCGTATTTGCACAAGGTAACCACTTATATCCAAATTTTAAAATCAAAATATGAATAACCGGTAAAAATACCCAGAAACAGTGCTCAGTGAGTGCATATTACGCTCATCGTAAAGTGTAAAGGTAAAGTGGACAATTTGAAAATGAAACTTAATACAAATGAAAATTGAACATAAGCTCTCCACTGACTGGCTGACGTAGATGTGGCGAGAGGCGTGAGGGAAACGTTGAACAAGATTCGCTCATCATTCGTCAACGGTGCCTACTCCGTCCGGCCATCCAGCTCCAATAGTAGCAATAAACAAATTTCGCGCACGCCCCCGTTCTTTTCCGCCATCTAAGGGAACATTGATCATAATCCCGCCCTAAACAAACATTTGCCACATATCTATGTCTTATACGCACCTTAAAGTGAAGATACGATTTTTTTATCTGCTTGCATGCAACCGTGGCGTAGAAAGCCCCAAAAAAGTGAAAACTCCCTGACTGGCGTTGTAGCTATCCTACATAATGGCGCAAATGATCCCTGTCAGTCGCTTTGCCATATTATACGTAACTACTGAAACATCACGCTAATGACGTTTGCGATTCGCGGGTCGGAAGCGACTTCGGGGTCTGGAGCACCTCGCAACACAGTTTTAAGCAAGACGATCAGGAGGCAACCATGACTGAGTAGGAGGAGGATTAGGGGGAAAATATCACGAGGGGGAGGAATGTTATATAGCAAGCAGGGAATAGAGGTTGAAACCGGAGAAGAAGAAAGGGCACGGCATGAGTGATAGATTCCTCCATTGTGCTGCAGTCAGAGCGAGATAGGGAATAAAGGAAACGGAAGGATTGTGGGAGAAAGCGGGAGTTAAACGTCTGTCTTGGGAGGTTGGGGCGACAGGGAGGGAAAAAGGGGAAAAATGGACATAGTAGACGTGAAAGAGTAGAACACACAGGGGAGGGGAGTGGGCAGCTCTCATGTGGAGAGGATCTGGCTTTTATCCTTCGGGGGGAACTATGAAAGAACTGCACCTTGGGCACCCCGACCCACCTTCCTTCGAATTTCTCCTTCGCTCGCCCACGGATCCCAATTCCAACGCATTATCTCCGGACGTTTCATTTCGCGTTCTCCTAATGGTTTATCACGAGGAACCACTCCACCGGGGACTACAACCGAGAGACGGGGGTCGCCCCGAGAGGTTTGGCTGACAATGGGTTAAAAGCTGACGGACTGAGACGGAATGGACTGTAAAAACATGAGCGAGTTTTTTTATACTTTTTATTTTCCTGAATACGTGTATTCCGGGCCGAAAGAAGATATTTTTTCAGTGAAGACCGATGAAAAGGCCGAGGGACAAACAACGGTGAGAACACTCCTTCCTAGCACCAAAATTATCATTTCATCGATATAATTTGTTCCAAAGGTCACCCCGAATTGGCATGCTGAAATATTTCAACCATACTTTATCATAGATGAGTTACACCGAGATTCAAATACCCACTGTTTTGCGATTGATTTTTTTGGTATACCACACACTACTGAATTGAATACATTCAAGTAGTCTCCAAGCGAACTTCACTATATCGGAGTTAACAAGGGGTAATAACTCATCTAAAAATCAAAAGCTTCAATTTTTAGTCCTAGTGAAATCTCTAATGAAGTGGAATTTCAAGTATGTTTTAAACAGACTTATGGAGGAGAGGCAATTGATTTTATCGATGGAAGTATTCAAGCAAACGTCAATGGAAAAAATACTGCAATTAGAAGAAAGCACAAAATATATCGTGCATCGCAATTAGAGTTAGAAGCGAAAGGAGAATTCTGGTATTCAAATGAAATAAACCACAAGTATTAAATAAAATATTTAAGATTTTCCCGGTGTAATATGTTTAAATATCTTTCTCGGGCTTTGCACCGGGTAATATTTTCAAAATTCGCCGACTTTTCGGAAAACGACTTGTTTTCCATTTTCAAGGTGTTTTCCGAAACGTCAGCGAATTTTGAAAATATTACCCGGTGCGAAGCCCGAGAAAGATATTGAACCACAGAGGTACTCTTCACAGAAAATGGGACCATTGGGGACCGCGAAGAGAGAAGTTCCGTCGAAGAATTCTCCTAGTACGACGTAACACAAAAACGACTAATGAAAAAATTACTCAGCGAAACGATTCCCCTGGATCATTAACTATATCGCTCAGACCTGATGTTTTATTTCATGGAAATCCAGAAGATCGGAAATATGCAATTCATAGCAATCAATTCCAAGCAATATCCATAAAAATCACTCGTTTATTACTATTTCCGAAGAATTCCATAGTACTATTTCGTCTTCCTCGAAATTACTCATGTTTACATCACCAACTTCATCCAAGTGATGACAAAAATGAAATATTTTTTTTTATTGTCGGCCATGAAGGATATTTCCTACAAATATTAGGATTAGGAAAATCGAATATATTTAGCTCTTATCTCAAACGACAAGGCCGAGAGGGTTAACGGTCAGCAAAAATCAGTTTATACTGATAATTTTTCGGCCAATCGTACCACTGTCAGCTAAAGCACAAAACATGAAGGGATTTCTTACGTCACAATTCGCAGGAAGAGAAATAATAACTTCGTCTTTCAGAGCAAAAGAATAAACCAAATACAAACGAGATAAGTCATAAACGCTTTGATTATAGGCAATAAAATGAGAGGGTTAAGTCATAAACGCTAGAAGACAATTATTTTAGCAAGATAATTAAAAAAATTAATCAATAACATATCTGTTTGACAGCGATATATACCCCTGCACATCATCAGTATTGTTTCAAAAACGGTTACACTACACTCCCGAAATGAAATAATTTAACGGCGAACATTTAAATGGAAGTATTTCACAACATACACACTCATTGAGCCAAAAAGTCATGAATAAGACGGTTGGTGGTGGGTGAGGACCTAGGATTTATGTTGTAAAAGATAATTTCCAGAGAATGCTCTTCAAAGGAAATTACACAATAATACAAATCATGCTTATTAAAGCGACACCACACTATCTTACTTCGCAGCTAAATGAGGAATAGATTGGCCAGTACTGCAAGAGAGATTGCATTTCTCTACAACAAGAACTTCCTACCACATAAAATAATGAATGCTTTAACTCTAAGATCAAATTAAAAATTTTACCAAAGAAATCCGCTCAAGAAAATTAATATCCTTCCCAATGAACGTTTACCTGGGCTAAGGAGTCCCAGCTTGCAAGCTGGAACAAGAATGCATTCAACTACCTGAAAAATATAATTTTCATCAGACAAAATGCGCTATTATTTCAGCATGAAGGACTTTTTAAACGTAAAAAAGCATTTCAAGCATTTTGAAACAAGCTCAAATCAACAAAAGAGAGAAAACTAGAAAGCGGTATTGAAACAAATAGCATCCACTTAATTAAAAATTTGTTCAGGACCGAAAGCGAGAACACATCAGAAAAGAGTATCTTAATAATTTAGAAACCTAAAAATGTTTATATCCAAGGTGTATTAACTAGTGAGGAGTACACCATCGAGTTTGAAATAAATATCTTACTTCGAGCTTAATGTCTCCGGTGATAAGAGAATATTTCCAAAATTCTCTCCAAGAGATACCGAGACCTGCAAGCATTGTCTCCGTTCATGCTGGCACAATATTACGGCTGTCAATAAAAAAAATCAAAATGGGATTTTATTAGAGCGAAATGAAATAGTCTGATGCGCTGGAGCGATGAGTGAATGAGCGCTAGAGTGATGAGCGAGAAATGAATAGAGCGATGAGTTAGTCTGCCATAGAGGGCAGACTAACTCATCGCATGACATCAAGAAGAGACGGAAAAATATGGGTTCAAGAAGATTAATTTTAGCAAGTGCATTGAAGTACAAATGTGCAAAACTAGACTCCAAAAACTGGAGAAACACTCGCGATCGATAAATACGTGACCGATTTAGAAACAAATTTCTGCTGAGATGACTACATAGGATATTTTCATGCCATTATCCATTATACTGCATATTATACTAACAAAATTGATGTGATAAAGAAAAATATCGTCTAAATAAAATCACAGTATGTCAGAGACCTAGCGGAACTTTTGGGAAAAATTCTTGCTCTCGAATCAGGATAAACTTCACCTGTCGCTCTGACCCAAAATTACTTCAAAATGAGAATATTACAAATTAGGTAAGGAGAAGATATTTGAAGGCAATATTAGGTATGGCGCCTTGTCGAAACCAGAACGTAAAATAGTAAGGCGCAAATTCGGTCGTACCCGAAGCCTTGATATTCCCGACCCCATTTATGAAGGTCTATGAATTATTGATGACGCAAAATCGAAAAAAAGAAATAGGGGGGAAACAAAAAGCGGCCAGAGGAAGGAGATGAAGATAGGGAGGGTAGAGGCGAATAAAAGATCATGAAAGGTCAAAGCCATCCCGAGGTTAATGACAAGACATCAGAAAAAAAGCGAATCAAGGAGCGTCGCGCCATTTTTCCCTGCTTCCCTCATCCACAGACCAGAGGAACTCGACAAAGGACTTTTTTTGGGTGGAACATACGCTGCTTTCAAAAATCCACTTTCTCTTTCATGGCGGCCAGCTACGTATTAACCCTTGGCTTGCGAGGGGCCTCCCTGCATCAAAGGGTACGAACCCACGTCGTGCCTCTGGATTCCATTTATTCATTGGCGGTCTCATTTTCGAGGAGGACTGAGTCCGTATTGTCCTTTTCATGATGGAGAAGCCCGAGTGCTCCTTCGGTTCAGGATTCATTTTTCCCTTCCTTTCTCGGAAGAAGAATGGCAGCTAATAAAGACAAATCAGGGATACCATTTCGGGGAGAGTGCTGGAGCAGCGCAAGCTGAATACAACAGCGAACATTCGAACCCTCTCCAATACTGAGTAATGGTGAGTGCTACGGCAAATAAAACTAAACTCAAGGTCAGCATCTCAACATTATCCTAGAAGATGTTTACGCTCAATGCCTCGGCGATTGAACAGTGAGACTTACTTACTAGAGGTTACTTTTTAAGAGCATCTACCACAAGAAATGAAAAATACTTTTAAAAAAAGCAAAATTCTTAATTGAGCTCAACAAAAAATTCCAGCATTCTTCAATATCATCCATACAATTTCCCAGTACATATCACTTGGTTGGGAACATTAAATACAATGTAAGATAGCGTGGATTTTTTACTGGTATCAAAATCATAGTATTTGAGGAACCTAGTATTTTGCTCATCCAGAGCGGGTAAGGGTACTCCGAGCGAGGAAAAGTAAACATTGATCACTACATTTTACGGTATCGTCATTGTACATATTTAGAGCACAAATAAAATTATTTTTACCTTTACCATTGGCATTTGAGACTAAATGGAATATAGAAAACGTTAGCAGTGCTCTAAAAACATAATAAAAATCAAGCAATCAAAGCCAATATTTATGAGAAAATATAATCAAATTATTAGCGAATTCTTTGTAGCAGAGGTCAGCTACACATATTTTCTCGGAAATATATGTACAAAAAACAATTAGGTTCATCGAAATGTAATATAAATATACACAAAATTATAATAACCCACGAAAAACGCTACCTACTCCAAGAGACTTCTTCGTTAGCAGCTCTGCCTGAGATTCATTTGGAAAATATAGAGTGGATTCGCCTTTTTAAAATCGCTCAGATTTGAAAAGTGATCTCGCATTTATTTTCTAATTTATACAAAGAAAAAACAAACTTGTCGCATTAGGTACCTATGGCATTCCATGCACTGTTTAGGGCAGGTAAATGTGAACTTGCAAATGCGACAGCGAGGCTTTCGGTGGGTTAAAATCAAATACATGTATGTATACACACCAAAGAGGGGCAGAGAAAGATCTCTCTTCCATCACCCACCGTTTGTGCGAGGGCCTGAGGTATTGCACTCGGGGGAAAAATGGAGCAAAAGACACTCCCGCGCACTTGAGGTAAAGTCGAAAAGTACGTGCGTCATTCCCATGCCTAACTTAGGAATTTGAAACTCTATATCACGCCAAACTATCCCGAAAGATTTTCCATCCCTTAATGTGGTTTAACAAAACATCCCGGTACCCCAGAGTTGATTTTATAACCGAGGGCTGTACATTTAGTACCCCTGTTAACTTAATCCAAATCAATGGAGATATTTAAATAGAAGCTAGCTACACCAATACAAAATTTGGAAATCATTTTAATACCGAATTACAATTCATAGCTGTGAATGTCATCACTTTGAATTTTTTAAAATCTTCAATGCTGTTTTATGACTGATTGTAACTTTAAGGTCCATTATCGCACGCATATTCTTTCTAGATACCAGCGTCACCCTTGAGCAAATACTTCTTCTTTTATTCATTAATAAGCAAAGACTTGTCCTTCAAAATGTCATACAAATATTTCTTGTCAATACTTGCGCGGCACTTGTTTTCTTTTTTATTTGAAGCTGATTGATTCATCTCTTTTTCATAACCAGTATGGAATTGAAGGAACTTCTTTTCAGCGATAGGGGCTCAAAAAACTTTCAGTAAAACGCAAATTTATGATGCATTCTGTTCAGAAAACCAATTCTATTCCTTTAAACTCAAGAAAAATACATCTCTCTGAATTTTTAAATGCATGTTACACTCTCTGAAAAGTAAAGGTATTGTTAGTAAAACGTCACGAAAGAAAGACAATGGAAAAGAATACAAGCTTACTAGCATTAATTCATTCAAGTATTCCACCGGATGATAGGTAGGTTTTTGAACAGCACTAATCCTAATCCGTTTTCACTACTATGGAGGACCCGCCATTAGAACCGTCTTGAATTCCTCACATCGCTCCCGCTTTTTATTTCGACCAGAATCCCATCCTCTTCCTTCCTCTACCGCGCTTCCCAAAGGTTCTCCCCTCTATTTCCCTCTTCAGCATTCCCTCTCCTTTCAACAAGTCCACCATCCATCTCCTCTGTCTCCTCCGAACCTCGGCTGCTAGCTTCCTCTCTTCTCCAACCATACCCAACACCTCCTCGTTTGTCCTCCTCGCCACCCAGCTTAGCCTCTCCATCCTTCTCCACACCCACATCTCAAACGCCTCAAACAAACGTACGTTCTCCCTTCGCAATGACCATGTCTCCGACACATACAGCGCCACGCTCCAATGTTCTCACCATAATGTAATCTATCTGGAACCTATCGGTGTCTCCCGGCTTCTTCCATTTGTACCTCCGTCGAGGGAGGTGCCTGAACCATAAGCCTGATTGTGAATGTTTCTTCGAAAAAACTCTATAGCTTTCTCGCCGGGGTCATTTCTCCCTCACCTGCTCTGCATACGCTACTTTCCTCACAAGTTTTCCGTTAATTACGAATGTGAACCCACGCTGAATTTCATCCTCTCCGCTATAAATCACTCTATAGCCGGGCACAGCACCCGGTCCACTGGGCTGAGTCCGGTAATTGCAACGATTCATTTCCATAATGTACTGTCCAATATTCTAAGCTATTTTTAAATTCAATTTGTTTTCCTCTGCCTTCCCAATTATGTGTTTTACGTGAACCCTATTACATGAGAGGATGCCCCACTGGGGTCAGACGCCTTTTGCAGCCACCTCACTGAGGAACAGGCGCTACACGGACTACCATTTGTCTGACTCCTAACCTTCTCCCTATCTGACTTGGCGGCATTCGTGGAACACTGGTCCCACTAGCTCCGCTCTAGGGGTCATTGGAGCACATAACTCCTTCACCACGACAAGGCCTAGGGAAGTCTAAACATTCAGGCTCTGTTTTTGAGAACCAATGACGTCCATTTTAATATATGATATCACGATTGATTATGGCCCATAAATTGGATATCAAAGAACCCACGGGATTATTTCACTTACACGATGCCTCCGGAAGTTTAAACATAAGACTTGAAATAGAAAATCACATTGAGTGAACTTTTCACTTCCGTGTCTCTGAAAACCTACATTACAAATTTAAACGATACTCCGGGTTCTTTAGCACTCAGTCGTGAAACAGCTTGCTTCTGCAAGCTTTTGGCTTCGATAGTTTCAGTAATGCCCTTATCCAAAGTCACAAGCCGCTGGGTTTGCTTCCCAGGCTTTTAGGTGAATAGATACTGCAACAGTACTCAGGGATCGTGTAAAATTATACACATGCGCATTTATGTGAAACCCTATCGCAAAACACTCGCAGAAGGAATTTGTTAGGGTAAATGGTAAATGTCTCCTTCTCATCCTCTACTCCGCATCCCAATAAAATGTCCCCTTTAAGGCAGCCTGGGCCTAAATCTCCAGCCATAAGTCTTTATTACGCGAAACCTCCGCTTTCGCCCTTGACGATGAACATAAGACGGCTCCGGGGGAAACAGGCTCTCGATAAGTATAACTGAGAAATGAGGAACGGAGGGGAAGCGCCGTGCGGAGAACTCAAGCCTCCCGCCCCTCCCCCCTTGCGCCACATTCAAAGAGGGAATAAAGATAAGGAGAGTGACGAGAGAAAGGCGGAGGGATGGAAAATTCACTAAGAGGATTAACGCTCTGTGGCGAGCACCTTGCGTGGCGGTAAAAATAATTACGCCGGAGAGAAATTGTGCAAATGGAGAAGCCATCGTAAAAATGAAAGGGGAGTCACGATAATATAGAGCTTCGTAGGCAAACGTTAGCATTAGGCAGATGATACAATTATGACACTCATCTGGGACCTTCGATGCATGGAAAAGAGGGAAAAATCGCTCAAAACCGATATCGGGCACAGGTCGGAATTAATCAAAGATAAAACCTAATGGTAACCGAGCAGGTGCATGGAACCTTAAACCGCATTTCTTTCCACAGCATTTATCGCGATGAAAAAGTTGACTAGCAAAAATGCTAAAAATACTCATTTTACTACAAATTTGAAATCACTGAACGGTAGAATAAGGATTCTGTCAAGTCTAGTGCAAAGATGTACTGTATTAATTAAGGCAGGTTAACTGCAAAGATATTTGCGAGTAGACCGAAAGGACCACAGAATAATACGATCTTTCAAAAAATAATTTATCTCTACCACGAAGCATTACTGATTACAAACTTGTCAAAAAGCGAAATCAAATCATTCCCAAAATGGCGAACCATTTCTTCACTTCCTTTGGATTCAAGAAGTCTGGCGAAGAAGGTCAAAACACTAAACACATGTTATTGTCTCGGATACAGCATATGTCACCTTCAATATTAATGAAATAATATCATTCTAAGCGTAAAAACTGATTTCATGGACTACACAAGCGAGAATATAGTATCACAGACACTCGCAAGCAGTGCACAATTTCCAGAAAGCGAAAGGAATGAATTCCACTGCCAGAATGTAACGCCCTAGAGAGGATACAGCGCCAGGCATAATCTGGGTGAGCTGTATTTAAAAACGGAGGTAAGGAAGGAGGTCAGAACGGCTTTAGTATGCACGCGTGGAGGGGGTGAAAGGTGGTGCCAGTATGGATGGTGGGACCTCATCCCCGGAAACTCGCACAAACATAAGTTTCCTGGCCCACGGAGTTCCCCAAAACCAACAGCAGATGACGGAAACAGAATGTTCAACGACTCCGGTAAACCTGAATGAGTTTTCGGCACGGCTATGAAGGGGTGAGTGAAGGGGGAAACGAAGAGAGGGAGTAAAAGGGTTGGAGTGCTTTAACGGAAGAGATGGGACCAAACGAGGTTGGCTGTGGGAGAGGAAAAGAGGGAGAGAGTGTGTGGCTCTGGATTATATACACGACCAACTCCGACAGTGCGCCTGTTGGTAACGCTTTGCACGTGCAACCATGCGCATATATTTACAAAAGTAAAAATACGCCGACGGTGGTAAAGTAATGGATGCGTTGTCATTTCGTCAGCCCCTTCCCGTGAGATGTTGGAGGAGCAACAACACGAGTCAGGTGATCCTCGGCTTCTAGTAAATAAGAGGCGTTGCCATTTCGTCAGCCCCTTCCCGTGGGATGTTGGAGGAACAACTACACGAGTCAGGTGATCCTCGGCTTCTAGTAAATAAGAGGACGGAAAATTCTTGGCGGCTTTATAGCTGTGTGTAGAAGCCATTTGTCTTTCAAGGCATATGGTCATGGCGAGCTTGAATTTACCAGATTCCACGGAGGGCAGTAAATAAATGTCCACTCTCGTCTTAAACTCACTAATACTACCAACAAGCATTCCTAAGCAATCAAACGCATTTCGCGAAGTACATGCACCGTAAGAAATGAAGTATCTGTGCGGCAACGTCAACACAATTCTACAACCAGAATTAAGAGTGGAATAGCATACTACAATTAACATTCAGTGACCGAATGTTGAACGACAAAATTTTTATCACTCACCTATGAAAATTCGTAAACGCGTCATTTGCTTGAATAAAATGTGCAAAATTCCTTCTTAGCTTACGCTGGCCTACGCTGCGATGGGAATTAATGTGGAAGATTATAACTAAGTGACTATTACCAGTTAAGATTTACCAGTTAAACAGTTATCCTAATACCAACATAACGACTTTCCCATAAAAACTTAAAAATAGATAAATTTCTTAAAAATAACATTGTTTTAAAATTACATATTCTTTTATCGATTAGAAAAGACAGTGGCCATGACGACAATGTAAATGATCAATTTAAGATCCACTTAGCCACAAGACTCACAGCAGAAAAGAGAAATGCGAAATATTTACGGCCAATTGCCAAGGAACAACAACACGTGAAAATGGTAGAGTTATGAACACGTATATTTAACTAGGAAGCTTGATGAAGGTCTGCACTCAGATATTAATGGTCACAAGAACAAAAGACAATATTTAAAATTTCCAATAAGCTAAGAAAAGGCGATAGAGAGAACTAAATACGGTTGCAAAAACATGCAAGTTCAGTGAGAGGGAATACTACAACATCATATTTGGCACGAAAGTAAAAAAAAAATCAGATCCAAAGTACCAATAAAACTGGAAAGTGATAGTCGGTGGGGTGGCCAATGAACTATATTGTTGATTTTTTTTAAGAGATTCATAGAATGCGGAATATTAAGAGTCTTAACAAAAACATGGCCACAATGATGTAACTCATGAGTGTAAAAGGAGAGAGATATGCAGGAAAGAGCAGGGAGAATGGCATTTGTAAAGCTATCACCAATAATCAGGATTTTTTTACTATGACCTCCTCATAAAGACAGCGTGATCGGAAAGGAAGTAAGCTGATACAAGTATTTTATCAGTTGCTACTAGGAGGTTATCTGAATTCCAGGAAAATTAAGCCACAAGTCTACAGCTCAGATTTAATCAATAGATATGAGCGTATAAAAGAGAAGTCAATCGGTTGCAAGAGAAATAGCATCTGGCGCGAAAGCATTTCACGATTGACAGAGGAACGCAGGATGAGGGGAATTAGCGCGACATCAATAAGCCAGCATTCAATTCAAAAGTTTTTCACAGCTCATAACACAGAGATACACATGTGATAAAGAAACTTAGAGAACAAATAGTAATCAGTGAGTACATAAAAACTTTGCAATAAATATTTGCCATAGCGGTGCTATCTCTACATCCTTAGTTACTCCACCAATCAGTCTTCATGAGTTTAGCCATTCAAACCTCATGCATGGAAATATAGAGAAAAGAAAAAGAAAATAGCTTTTACCTTCACCAGTGAAATGCTTCAGGAAAATAGACAAACACTAAGGTACACAGGAATTCAACTGGAGGATCCATGCAAGTTACCAAGCGGAGAATAAACTTCAAAGGGAATTCCATTGGTATTCTACAATCAGTTAGGCTATAAAAAACTTCGAAGTACACTAAAACTAATCAAATAGAAGCCATGACCCGAGTACTTGCTTTCTACCCTCAACCCCTACGCATTTACTCATCAGAAGTTTACAAAGCTTACATATACTGGGGAACTATCAAGAAAAAAAACTTCTGCAAGCAACTAAGAGCTTATAACAGTTTGTTTAAATACAACCCATACGTGACTTTTCTGCTAAAAGCAAACTGAAGCAAAGAGGAATTCAATTCAAAGTTTCAACGCAACTTATCTCGCAGGCAAATAAACTCCACAAGGAATTCCCTTCTACGATCAGTGCGGGCATAAAAACTTCGGAGTATATTGGAGCTAGTTAAATTGTCTCCGTGACCGGAGCACTCGTTTTCTCCCTTAAGTCCATGTGCATTTAGCCATCCACAGAGCTCATATCTCCGCATCACACGCTGAACACAATATTGGCAAGCCCTCCTTTCTCGCGCAGAAACAACGGGAGTTTTTAAAACCTCATTTTTTTCCCGTTCAGCCAAATGCTGAGCCATATCTTCATGCCGCAGACGTTACTCAATTTTTATCCCTCTACCCCCGTTTTATTTCAACGGAGAAGAGGCCCATTTTTTTATTTCGCGGATACGGAAAGGGAGTGAAAGGTGAGGAGGGCCGCTCAGGAGGAAGAGCCTCTAAACACTCCACACGGCATTCATGCGGCACATGCCGGTTGACTCCTGCTCCTGGACTGCTTTTTATCTCCCGGCGAGAGAGAGAGAGGAGGAGATAACATTTTACCGGCTCTGCGGCCGATTTTGCAAAACATTTAACAGGAGGTAGCCGCAGTCATTTTTCCCATGGTAGAAATACTCCTCTTTCGAGTCAGATTATACGGAGTGCATGGCTAAATAGCGAGGGAAAAATAGAGGGTGGGAGAGAGAGTAAGAGATGAAGGGAGAATTCAATTAGTAAACCCATCTGCGTGGCGCAAGTGGTTCTCCCAAACACGACCCAATGCATGACGACGAAGAAGAACAGCGAGGTGTTTCCTTATAAACTAATTTACCTTTCGGCGAATGAGACTCACGACTAAACCACGGGCGAGAGGAGAATAAAAATCTCGCAAATAATAAGGAAACTAGAAAGCATCCCGAGTATAATCCCGAGGGTATCCATCTCCGCAACGCTTTACTCCGTTCGATGTGACGCTGCTTTTCTTCGGTTGACTTTGAGCTGCCGCGGCAAGCTGGTGCAACGCGTCGAATACGATTTCTTCATCCATAAGGCCGGCCGGAGCCGGAGGTAGTTACCCCGCGGGTAACTACCTCCGGCATCTACCTCGGTAACTACCTCGGGTATACCCGAAACCGCTGTAAAAAGCTTAGATTGCTATTTGTATACTGTAAAGTGTTCAGTCATAATGCCAGACATTCATTGTCACTCATTTTTTACGTAATGCTACAGCATCACGGCAGCTGAATTTACAATAGTCATAACAAAAGCATTCTCCTAAAAGGGCTTTACGTATTGTTGAAGCAATGAAATTTACCCGATATGGATACCTCCACACAAGATATCACTACTAGCTCAGGAGTTGTAGAAGAAGACATATTGCACCATCACTGTCACTGTGGCTTATTCCACGTTCGCCAAGTATAAGTCAATACTGAGTCATTATATCCGTATACCCATGGAATGGATATATATGAAATGAATAGTTTAACTAGGATGATAATGACCCCTTTCTAATCATTGAATGTACAAATGATACGGTACGAAGAAACATGTGCAGGGGTGCAAACACACCAAGGGTTGAAATTCGCCATGAAAAAATCACTTTACTTGACCGGGATTCGAACCCGGAACTTCCAATGGCCAATTCTCCAAGGTATGTTAGCCAGTTACACACTAGCTAGCTTACACTAAGAATGTAACTAGCTAGCACACCTGACCGGCTATTGGGAGATCTGGGTTCGAATACCAGTCAAGATAAGTGATTTTTCATGGCGAATTTCAACCATTGGTGAATTAAGGTCACATTTCGAAGGCATTACTTCCGAGCAAAAGAGGAAATGATACTTAAAAAGGAGCCCTTAATGAGACGCCGGTAGAACTTCCACTGAAGCGAAAGTATCGCTGGCTTCGTTTCGGTTATGATGCCTATGATGAGCACCATTATGTACATTAATGCCAGTAGCGAGAATTTTAATATACCACTGTTTAATTTAAGCTCATTCCAATCTGATGAAGTATTTAAACCATGCCACGTACTTAAATAATACTCCTCTTAGCTCAGAAAGATGTATACATGATTTATTCGCACTGCCGTATTTTTTCATTGGCAGGCACTTAAAATTAATTTAAGCAACTGCACTCATATTAATTTAGTCATCTATTCCTTTTGTTATCCCGAAAATGAATTCCATCGCAACATTCTCCAACTCGGAAACATCGCTCTGACTCAATTCATTGATCGATAAGAATGTTTTTCAGGAATACAAGTGCTGAGTGATGAATTCGGCTTCACTTGGTGGAATTTGGAATATTATTGGCCTTATTTTACATTTCGAGCGGGAATTGCCCAAATTTTGATAATTTTGTCACAATTATCACTACACGTATCACATGTCACGACTATCACTACAATTCACTCATGTTTAAGCCTAGCTAAATGAGAGTATAAAAGATGGATGTGCCTTTTGGAGTATATATTTTTTTACTTGCGCAATTTTCATCGAACTAAAAACATTTTTTCACACTTAAAATTGCAAGTTTGGTGCCCCTGATGCACAGATTTCCGGGGATCGATTGACTCCAAATTTCGCATATGTGACGTTGGAATGGAAAGGAAATATGTTTGGTTCGAGACCTTGAATTTTCGATTCTTGAATTGTTGGCCCACCCTATTGGGCATGGATGCTTTTTAAGACTTTGTCGAGACGCATAAAAATAATAAAAAAATAAAAATTGTACGGATTTTCATACCCGACACGGCATTCGTCCAGTTTGAAAATAAACTAATTTCATAGGTAAAAATTATCACTGACGGTCACATGCGACACTGGAGCACGGAGTTCGCAGGACACTGGCGCAACGACAATACCATGGATATAACATTCACCCGCGTCGATTCATTCGAAAACTGCGAGCCACCAAGCGCCCGCCTCAGATTCGAGATGGGAAATCGAAGGCACATGCCAAAGAAAACGACAGACTGTTTGACAGACACTTCACTCCCTCCCCGCCTTTCCGCTTTCACTTCCATTTTCCAGCGTAGAGGGAGGACTCGTGAGCGTCGACATCCGATGATGGGCGTGAAAGGCTAGGGACGACAGGAGAGCTGGGGAGGACATCCCTTGATGGCAGAACTCGACGTGGAAGAGAAGCAGCCGCGAGGGTCTCTTTTCATAGGGGGGGCTCACTCACCTATAGACAGATGTAGCGAAAGCTGATATTCAAACCTGCGCTCACACGCAGAAGCTTCGAGTACGAGGGGAAGCACACGGTACACAGCACGTGGGAAACATTTGCGGAGGCTTAATGGAAAAGGATGTTTACTTAGCAACACGCAGGGTAAAATATCTTGAACCGATCCGTAACCAAGAGGCAGTTGATAAACACGCCTGGAGTCTAGCGGTGAAGAGATGCGGCAAGAGTTTTCGGATTCCTTACAAGCATTCAGGATTCCTTCGACTCGCTACAAATGACTACACATTCGTCTCCATGAATCTAGCAAACTTCCGCAGTCAAATCCACGACGACGGCGGCTATGGTATGCAGGTCTAATGCCTGTAAAGACGTTCCCAAACGAACCTAACTAAACTCTACCGCACAACTTAAAATAGGCTGGCAAATCGCATCGTTCCTAGAGGGTTATTCGGAATTCGTGTGAAGCAAGAAAGATGCAATCATCCGTTAAAAATACAGCAGAGAATTCTTATCCTAAACTAACTTTTTAAAGACATATTTCCAAATTTTAAGTCTAGCGCTCGAGGAATCGTGACAAACTGATAGCTCACAGGATGAAAAAAACATAATTTTTCCCCCTCTTAAGAACTGAAGAAATGGTGAAGCTCTACCGCTTTAGAATCACAAAAGATAAAAATTACTCCAAATGACTGAAAATATTCAAATTTTTATCTCCTCACCGACTGGGAAAAGTGATAACCAAAGGCTGAGTCCCTTTGAGTTACACAAATAAATGTCTAGTTTTATTGTTAAGTAACTGCAAAGGTAAATGAGAGAGGAAATTTATTATTAGAAGGGAGAATGCGACATTATTGAAAAAATGGATGACGAGGCTTAGAATAGATGTGAGAGGGCATTGTTTAGAACAAGCTAAGTACTCAAAGTATCTGAGCAACATTCCAAATTTTAACAGGGACATTAAGAAGGATCCTGGAAAGACGATATCATTCGCTGCGGAATTTAAAGAATAGGAGTGGACACTCTGGGGCACAAGAGTAAGAGCTGAAAAATAATATAGTTGAAGCAACCTCTTGGATTACACAGGCCTGCAGAAGAAGCCACATAAATAAGCCGTGAGGATGGCAGGTAAAACAGTCGCCGCTCGGCCTTGAACAAGCATATGAGGAACTTATGGAAATTCAACCACAAGATTCCTGAAAAATTCGTAACACGGACCGTGTAGTATTGCTGTTGCAAAACACCATCAAGAGGAATAACGAATATGATAGCCGGAATAACATTGTTCATGAGGAAGATAAAAATGCTAGCAATGAGGGGAGGGTAAGCAAAAAATATATTACATTCCTAAAAGAGAAAATTAATCGAAGTTATAGAATAAAGCTCCAAAGGAGGTAAAGTAGGCAGTAGGTATTCGGAGGTTACATCGAGAAGAAAAGAGACGTGGAAGACTGTGAAAGCCGGAAGGAAGCCGCGGAATAAAACAAAATCACAGGTTTTCCATATGGCATGAAAACAGCAGGAAGTATGCTAGAATACCCTTCACGCTGTACCTCCAAGTATAAAAAAGATTTGAAAGATTAGTTCAAGCATATATATCTATATTCCCTACTAATTAGAGGTAATATAATAAATATGAATTTTTCTAACCCAAAGGACTGCTTACATCCCTTAGGACCTTAGCGCAGGTATATGCTAAGTTGGTGTAACTGGAGGTATGTATGCTTAAAGTCAATGAAGGGAGCTGATTTTTTTTATCCGCAGATTAGCAAGTTAGCCAGTGTATTTATTCGTCATCTCCGGCATCGAGGCTGGAATAAAAATTACCACTGTGTAGAAAACTACAATCAGTGAGATCGTAACGTGAGTAAAAATCCAAAATCCTGTATGTAAGAACTTTCATACCAGGAAACTTGTTAAGGCCAAAATTGATTCATTTTTCTAAGGGATAAATACATATTCCACTAATTGATATGTCAAGACGAAAGACTAAATTCAACAGAATAATGAGGCATTAGCCCAAATATTCAATTATAGCATTTTCCCAAGAGCTGCTATCCAGAGGGTTCCCACTTATCATCGGTAAATGAATTAAATCCAGTTTAATTGCATTGGCTACTCATGTATATGGCTCCAATATTGATTCAGCATTAGTAAATTGAAAGTAAATAGTACCTAGCATTCCATAATGTGAATACGTTAATTAAATACCAAGTTTATCTAAATTAGATATTTCAATGGAAGTGCTAAATATATATATTTATGTGGGAGATAACATGGAGTGAGGCCATTACGTGGTATTGGTTTCAGCCATTACAAGACCTTTCGAAGCAAGTAATTCAACCGTAAACCAAAATAAAGAATCCAAACAGTCCGAAAATGGTTGCGACTCGCATTTACTGCTAATTTAGAGCTACAGGCCAACATGAGCATTTCACCCGCTTTCAACACGCGAAAAAACGTTATGAAAGAACCGAACCTTTTAAAAGGGCATGATGCAATAAAAGAGGCAACAAGAAAATACACTATCATATACGTACGTTGGCAGCAATCTAATTCAATTTTCGAATCTAACAAAGCATGGTAGCCATATCCCCGCTCAATGCATATGGAAATGCAAAACGTAAAATTCTGGACGAGAAATACGCACTGAAATACAAACATTGGACTCACCCATACACTGACCTGAGGGTAATTCTTTCGGGACAACTGGCTTACCTAAAAAGAGAAAATTTAGCGTAAGTGTCGGAGCGTCACAATTGATTATACTTATAGATAGAAAAATTAAAAATTACTTAAAATAGAAAATTGTGCTCATGATTGCATTAAAAAGGCCATGCTATATTTCTTGAATAAATCCATTACACAATGAATGATTAAGGCACAACACGGGAGCACTACCATCAAAATTACTACGCTAATTTCTGCATCAAGCATAATATAAATAAAAGATTAACAAGCTGCCTAATGGTAAACATGTTTAGACATTGAAGTGAAAATTAAGGTAAATTGCAATTTTATCAACATTTTAACTCTTGAGCGGTAAATAATCAATCATCGGACTGATACAGCTAATAACAAAAACAGACCAGTTTTGGGTAAGATCAAGAGATAAGAACCAATAAAAATATATATTTGTGCAAAAATGTCGCTTTCAACAAGTACACCACGTTATGATGCCACAGTATGAATAAAATATTTCGCAGAGGAAAAAACAAACTATGTATGCCCTCTGAATGATGAGGCAAAGTCCACAAATTTCATCAACATTTGAACAATAATGATTTCAGCAAATTCTGATAGCAAATTTCCAACTGGAACATCATAGTAAAGCGTCATAGTGAGAATCAAAATCTATAAATATATTGACTTAATGATGGTCTAGCGGGTAGTACAATTTATGTAACGGTCGGCGAGTACAATTTATCTAACGAAGTGAGTTCATAACAAATAAATACGTTCCCAAAATTTCAGCTTCAATTCACACTGGATCGAGAACAATCAACTAATGTCTATGAAAGTTGATTCCTCTTTGTAAGTCAGTTGATCTTTCTTTGCAGCAACTGCCTACTGATTAACTATTACCGTATGCAGATCAAAATGCTCTCATTCCAAACGGAATCGCAGAGGAGCAAAGCATTAACGAAACAGCCCAAAATTCTGGCAATGAAAGCGACACATATTATCCGGATGAATTTAGTCCCAAATACGATGGTAATACACTTTTTACTTTATAACCATATAATCTATACATAAATTTTATTTACTACGACCAATCTAATGCCGGCTTAACTTATAAGTATAATTTTTATGACAAAACAAATAAAGGAAAATGTGAAAATAGAATCCTTCTCTTTTGATAGGATACATAAGTAAGAAAAATAATTGAACGAATAGGTGATGAAACGCTACAATTTTTAAGTTTAAGGTCATCATCAAATTGAAATCTTTCGTTAAAACATTGGCCTAACCGGCTACCGCAACGCTGATGTCCCACGGTATATTTAAAAAAAATTATATTTGACCAAATTACTTTCCGTAGTGTTCCGGCTGTTCCGAGTATCGTTCGTCATGCCTGATTTGAATCTAAATTTTTATATATGATCAAAAAACCATTCAAGCAGATTCTTGGAATAAAATTGCATTTTTTCTCTGAATCAATCAAACCACACCTACAAAGGGTTTTTTTTAGAAAATAGCTTTTATTTTTGATCACGCGAGTTTACTATCGCCCAATTATTATGAAGGACATAATGTATTTTCTAAGAAGCACAAATTTAACTCGCCTAAACCCGGAAGAAAAAGGCCAAGCCAAGCTTCCCCGGGTAGGTCAACGATATCCATTCGAATTTCACAAGGCGAAGGAAAAACAAACGCAAAGAAAACTACCAAATGACAAACACACTAATCCCAAGAGCCCACATTTTCATGCTCGAGGAAGAAATGATCACTTAAGAACCCGAGCCGCTGCAGTTAGTCGCCTAAGTCACGGAAATGCAATAACAATAAATTAGGAGGGCTTTCCTTTTTATCTCCATCCAGGCCCTTTTGCGTCGAAAACCCTACAAGGCTTTTCCTTTGGCTCACTCCTCGCGGCCCGCCCCCACTCTCTACCGCCTCCCCCCCCCCTCCCGAACACTTGCCTCCTAGGCGACCCAAACCGCGAGCAAAAACACACACACGCATACAGACGCAACCGAAATACGAGTGTTGAGCGAGTGTTATCAAGCGGCGGGCAGAACAGCGTCCACCGCGGATTTGAGCGGTGAAAAAGTCACCGCGCCCAGGCATTAGGGCGGCGACTATTCGATGCAGTAGTCTCCGCACACCGGGGTCGTCGACTATAACGTCAATAACACTATGCCACAGGGCAAGGCGCGGGGCATTGATAGGATTGCGGATGGAAGGGTGAGAAGAGCTGAAGGGATCTCGAAGTAAAGGCATCCCAGGCCCAGAGTAGTTGAAAGAAGGATCACAGGAGAGGTATAAAGAACAGCGGTAGAGACCACACGTTTGGATCTTTAAACATTATTTACTGTTTCAGGCGACGCTGTAATTGCATAGTCATTAATGGTTCTGACAGAGTATCGTTATTGTCCACCGCTTTTTATTCAGGATGATATTCACCATGCGTTTTGATGTGATGCCACATATTTCGGTGCATGAATAACATATTAGGAGAGATAAAGGCGAGAGCGCAGTATATATCATCCAGAATTAAAATATCTGGAAATTTTTAATAATCTTTTAATGACTTTCATCGTTGGGCATTTAAAATTGACAAGTCAATCCTGTAATAGGCAATTAATTTCAGACCGAAGCGAGTTTTTTCACCACATTTACTGGGGAGATGAAATAACCCATATTTTTATTGCATGCACTCCTCCTTTTCCAATGAATACCTTTCATTCGATAAATTCATTCGTAAAAAGGACAAAAGTATGAGACCAATCTAAATGCTTTGACAATCAAAAGCTGAAGATTTACAAAGGTCACAGAGAGATCACAAAAATGGGCAGTTTCGACGTGTAAAATATCAGGTGACGAGGCTTTAATAAACGAAACCTAGGTCGTAATAAACATTTATTCATGAAATTTTCCCATATTTGCAATTCAACAGCAATATTTCCTTTGCACACATGAAAGAATTTTCAGAGTATCCTTTTTTGCTTAAAATGGAGGTGACGTACGTATAACTCATACCCACCACCGTGTACACATGGCATACCCGGATGATAGGTTAAGGAGATAGTAGGGTTTGGGCGAGTCAACGAAGAATGGAGAAGAGGATGAGGGGGCGAGGGAGTTTGGAATGCTTAAGCAGAGGGAGAGAGAGAGTATGAACCTCTGCTGGGGCAGCATTGTGAAACGCGAGAAAGATCCAATTAGGCTAAGAGCCTCCCTCTCCGCCAATGGGGCACTCGTTGTAAGGGGGCGGGGGGCTTTTTGAAAATTCCTTTTCGCAAGTGGAGCCGTGAATGTCACCAGCGAATTCAAAGAGATTGGGGCGGGGAATGAGGGAGGACTAAAGTGAGATAAATTCGGACCGAGAGGCGAAGGGGGGATCGAAAGGGGCGAAGACAAAAGTAGGAATGGAAAAAAGAGGAAAGTGAACGGGAATTATTAAAAAGAAAAGGCGAGCGGGGTGGGGGGGGGGGAGAACAGGGGAAAGTATTTGGACAAACGGATTTCCACGAGGGAATGAATGAAGGAGTGAAAAAGGCGGGGAAGAGAGAGGTACGTATTGAGTATTCTGAGAGGGTGTGATTTTCTCAAAGGGTAATTCATGTAATTGCATTTTTACGCCTCCGAAGGGACTCAGTTGAGGAATGTAGGGACTTCCCTACATCAATCGGAAGGTATATATACGCTGAAAGCCGTTAGAAAGGTACAGGACACCCAAAAATGAAGAAAGGAGGGCAAGAGAGGGAATATGAAAAAAGAATTGGGGGAAATATAGGAACAAAAGTAAACGTGATGCATAAATAAAAAACTTTGCAATTTTCCACGATATAAATTTTACTACGGCCCAGGTTTCGATGTTTTTAAATCATCATCAGGATACATCATCAATGTAAAAACCTCGAAACCTGGGTCGTAGTAAAATTTATATCGTGGAAAATTGCAAAGTTTTTCATTTATGCTTCATGCATAAGTTCCAAACAATTTCGCTAGAATCTTCGGATTTTAAAAAAGTAAACGTGTTCTGAGGTGTAAGTGTCAGCTGTATTCTTGGCATTGATAACTGTAACAGCAGATAAAGAGAGAGAGAGAGAGAGAGAGAGAGAGAGAGAAACGCAGCTAATGGAAACAGAAAGTGGGTAGCCAGGGGCTAAGATTACTAGGCAAATCACAGTACGCCAGTTACAGAATGGCATGGAGGATATACTTTTAAAACCACACTACATCTTTGGAACTTAAAGACGAGAAAAACGAGAGAAATGCACCCCCTACATTAGAGGTCAATATATTCCCTCTCCTCAGGTACCACGAATGACTACAATAAAATAGAGTGAGACACTAAGATACACTGCCATAACACTATTCACAGTCAACCTTACCCTCTTCCTATTCCATGCCACTTAACTCTTTCCAGGACTGGTGTCTTAGCACCCCCTACCATCTGCCCCCGCGAACGATTGCGGATTACTACAAAAATACGGAGTGTGGCACTGAGACGCTCCGTCAAAAATACAAATTGCCTTCGTCTCTACCCTCTTCCCATTCCTTTTCCCAGAAACCTTGTCGTGGCTGTTGTTCTAACATTGTTAAGACAGTTACCGGCCTCCGCGGAGGCTCGCTGGGTAGCAGGTAGACGTCGATTACTGGTTCATTTGGAGAAGGCATATGTTTAATTTTCTATTCGACAGAAGTTTTTTTCTCATTTTCTCATCTTTTTTGCGAAAATGGCACGGAAATGGCTCCAAATAGGTAATGTGCAGACATAATAAGTCCCTCGAGGTCAGCATAGAAGTGGTGTGATATGAATACTAACAATTATTTACTCAGAGTTGTGCACAACCTCCGAGCCCCTGGAGATACATTTTGAGAGAAGTATTTAAAATCGCTGAATATTCAGAATGGGTCAACTCCGTAGGCTACCTTTCAACTTCTTGGAGGGTCTCTTCCCAAGACTCATTACCCAAGACAAAAAAACTCATGAGACCTTCGCATACCGAATATCATTCTAATCCAAAAACTTTTCCTTCCCATCCGAAGCACTCGGTTTTTCTCGTATATACTATTGCATTGAACAGATGAGAATATCCCCAAAGATATTCTACTTCTCATTTATAAATTTCTAACACAAATAACCGAATAATACTAGCGAAGAAAAAAATTTTCAACTATGGCTCATTCTATCCTAATGCCACAATTATGCGAGAGAATTACGCTTCATATTTCATGAAATCGTCTTCATCTACGTACCACCCTGCGAGTCGCCGCATGGGCGTGTGGCTGGGGGAGTTAGGACACCAGCCGTGCAAATGTAGGGATAAGGTTTTTGGAGGTGAATGGTGACGTCAATTATGGAAGTATATTTAGTGGAGCTCAGTTTTTAATGTGGTCGCTTATTGTGCGCGGAAAGAGTTTTTGTACCTACCTATTAGGCAATGTATTTATCTAATTTTCCGTCTCTCGTGATCCCGTATAATCATAGGATAGTCAAAGCGGTTTAATTTAATTAAAAAACCAAGGCATAAAGATGATTCACTTTTTAACAGGCCATTACTATTTTGCATAATTATTTTCAGCGTTATCAGTTGTGTTTGATAACCTCCGCAGGTACCACATAATCAGAAGCAGAAGTAAAAGCATTGAAATACAGTAATGCGTGACTATTACACAAACTCGACATGAGTCGCAGCATGAAGGCATGAATAAAATAAATGGAAGGTACAAGAGCTTTCGCTAGATTCAAATTAGCACCGAAATGAAAAAAAATCGCGCAAAATCCTATTAGTATTTCGAAAAACAACAAATTTCAATGACATTTGCCAGATAAATTCCCAGCATTTAATTCTGCACACCAACTACACTCTCAGTAACGGATCCAGACAGACATCACGTTATAAAGACAGAATAAGTAAATTAGATATCACTTGGGAACTGAGCCGAAATTTTCATGGGAAGAGTTCAAATTTTCATTTACAATTTGTAGCCACAGAAATCTTTCACGATATTGGGTAAACTAACATCCGTCCTATTTATGCTCCCAATCTAAGTGACAATAATTATTAAGACCATCACAGAAAAAATTGGCGGGTTGGATTTAGAAAGTCAGCGAAACCCTCCCTCTCACAATTTCAGATCGGAACACAAACATCGATTACAGAAATGGATAGCAGTTCAAGCACATTTAGTGAACCTTATCTTTCAAGGAATTAGGGATAGTGACAGTTTAGAAGTCCCTCCTCCGAATCCAATCCCTTAAAATCCTTTCCAATTTCTTTATCTTCTTCCAATTGGTGCCACCATTCCTACTAGACACCATGGCGTAGATTTAAGCTCACATGACTAAGTTTTCCTTTAATACATAAACCTACATTTTTATAAAAAGCTTAACTCAATCATGAGAATTTATTAGGGCAATTAGTGACCGAATATAACATTCCATCAAATAAATGATAACAGCAAAAAAATCTCTTTAGAGATAGATCTCATTTGAGAAGATCACACCAAATCTTTTAATAAAAGTCTAATGCACTAATATTAACCATTAAAAGAGCCCCCTGGGCCATAGTGTGCTAGACAATTAAAGAAATGAAAATGTTTTCTTTTGATATTCGCTTCGATCTCCTAATGCATTCACGTCACTCTAGTTCTTCAAATATTTTTTCCCTATTGTAATCAAATTTAATTTCTCTTGGGGCCCCAAGTTTTGGCTGCTAAAAATATAATTCAAGGTAATCAACTGACGCTCTATATTACGGAAACGGCTATTGACGAGCGTTGCTCTATCAGTCTCGCTACGGATGCCTACATCCTCACCACGTTCTTACCCATTTTCCTGCCCGCGGAGTCCGTCGAGGGATGCGGATCCGCTATTATTCCATTAATTTTATGCTCCGTAGGCAAATTAGGTCAGCATGCGGGTTAATGTGACGTAATTTTTTTAATTATTACTCCGATTCCTTATCAAATTTAACAGCATGTAATTATTTATTCCGCTTTACTGCACATGAATGCTTTAGAATTATTAATTTCGTGTGCAATTAACGAATCACAAATATGAGTGTCTTCCACTTACGTAAATATATAAATTGACATCAGTTATGAAATATTAAGCCCAGACACAGGACAAAATCAAGATACCTAAGTATGATTGGCAGTGAAAACAATTAGATCTTACCAATTTGGTGGGGCGCCCCTAAAAATACCTTGCATTAAATTCTTAACCAGAACAAATTAGTGGGCAATATATAATTTGAAAATTGAAAATCAAAGATTAATAATAAAAAGTAGATATCTACGATCCTTCGATGATGTTTCCATGGCGAGTTCCAATTTGGCTTCCCTTTACGGGCTGTGTGGTCTAAGTTGTCAAGGCCAACTCTCGACGTCACGATGCACTATTCGATGACTGCCAGGTACTAATATTCACTAATCAAACAATACTTTCGAATATACCATGGGGCAGCTTAACTCAGCGTCTGTCCTCGTCAAAAGTTTCATTATCAATCCCCCAATACGTCCGTTCCCGTCAAAAGATCCATTAGCTGTCCCCCAATACATCTCTCCTTCCACTTCCTTTGGTCAAAACCTCCCCAAATCAAAATTGATCAAAATAACTAAGCAGACCAATGAAAGAGGTAATAAGTAAAACTTTAATTTTGGGAAGCTTCTGAGGTTTTCATTGTCACTCATGATAGTATGAATTACAAAAAATGAACAAACGGTTGGTGCGACAAGGAAAGGATTGACCACATGTAACGGAAAATGCATCCCGCTAATGATACACATTTCTTGCTCAGATTCCAATTCCATAGAATTGCATTGCGTATGACAGCTTTTTCCGCTAAAAGAAGAATTCCGATATAAATTCAAATTAAATTCAAAAGAATTTCGCCAAATTTATATTCATGGTGCCCTTGGACTGGAACAAAATAAAATATCCAACAGCTTCATTGAATGCACATCGAAAAAATCACACATCAATATTATGTAGCTTATTATTTCTTTACTAGGTCATACTTCCTGAATAGAGTACTATGTATCGAATACAAACCATATAGCTCTCCAATTCTCACGCCTCCTTAACCTCCGTTTCTATCCCTTAAGAACAATAAAATTTTACTTTTAAGATCAAATTCAAAATAGCAAATTAATCGAAAGGAACTCTGAAAAATTACTTTGTTCTATAATTGTGCGTGGCTTCATTCGCGAGTCATAATCGCCGAGAGCAAGAACTTTAGCTCAGCGACTCCTAGAAAACTCTCAAAATTCCAATCCCTCTACTTTTCGGTTTCCGACTCTTACTAAAACTTTTTAAAAGTCCTCTTTTCCAGCATACCCGCTCATTCAACGCAAACGCCTTCTTTTGATCTTAAACTAACTAATTTAAAAAAATTAATACGATTGCCTTTCCTGCAACGAACCGATAATATTTTAACTCCCATTCCGCGTTGCAAACTTCATTACCAATAAAATCCAATTCATTTCACGCCACGCCAACACATCGGCTTCCGTCTATTGTTAGGGGAGTCAGAAATCAACGATTAACAGGGTTACCGGATCAATGGCATAGGCCGGTAAAGTGAAGAGCACTCAAGCTATTCACGGGCCTGCTTAAAGAGAACCGCCAGGAAACATCAACCTAGTGACACATCCGTCATTTTCGGCTAATTTCATTCAGTTTTTTTAACAACACGAAAGACTCTACTTCTATGAACCCATCAGACAAGTTATTTCATAATGCAGCAACCACGCAAGGAATTCGCCCCAAAATTAATAATTAACGGCGTAACGAAATAAGTAAAATGCAGTCAAGCCAGTAGAAAATACATTTTTTAAACCAATATGAAAGAACTTCATTCACATCAAAAGAAGCTTTTTACCCCGAACTACAGAGTAAATCTAGATAAGAAAATTCAAAATTGGAAGAAAAAGGACGAATGAAATTTTTTGAAGATCTGAGGGTAACGTAGGAAATACTAACTTTAAAAAAGCTTGAGAGAGAGAGGAAATGAATCGGCTACATGCTTCCGTTTGAATTTTTCCTTCGTGATCATCAACACTAATATAAGAAATTCCGGACCAAAACATAAATCTAACACAGGCTCAGCGAGAACCAAAAACGCTAGGTGGAATAAAACTCTCCCAAAAGTACTCATCTTAAGGGATTTTAATCGATAAAAATCTATATGGAAATACAAAAAGTAAGGATTCGATTAGGAACATCAAAATGCTGCATTAATATTCTCATCGAGGAGGCTTTACCAAACTGAATACACACCATTGAGTACGGAAAAACAAAAAATTACCGAACGAAATGAGAAAAACTGAACAAAGAGTATTTGAGCGCTCCTTCTGGAAGTTGGAAAAACACTGCAAAACATTAGTCAACACCAGCTATAGAAAAATTTTATATAGGGTACTTAATATATATCAAGAATTATTTCCACAAGGAAAAATCTAAAATGTAAGGAGAAAAAAAATATGGATGACGGCAACGTCTTTACACGTCGTAAACTACGCGCAAAATGCTTTCAGCCTTACGAATAACATCATCCAAACCACACTGAATCTTTTCTTGAAATTCAAATAAAATATGAGGGCCTTAAAGAAAGGCATAAGATTCAGTTTAATGTTCTATTGGGAGCGTTACAGTTATTTTTAGTGAAAGAGAAGTGAAACTAGAAAACATTTCTATAGAATACTAAGTACAGTCAAGAGAACGAAAATATTTTCTCAACCAAATCCATAATTGATATAAAATATTGTTCAGCCCAGTACAAACTTTTTAATTGGATTTTGCTACTATTTGAGGGAGGAAATGGGCAAGCATATTTTAGCCTACCATAAGTTGCAAATGCAAACTTTGGCAGTGGTTCCACGGCAATAAGAGCGAGTAGTGTGAATTGATGGGCTACTACATCATCCACAATATTTTTCCATAACAATGGTAAAAAAATAATCGACCAGTACCTGGAAAAATACGAGCGATGAAAGATAAAATTCATTCACTGACTATACAAATAAATAGAGATTTTGAAAATAGAGGAAACTATCCAGTATTGAGAAATACTTCAATGCAACTTTCACAGGCTGCAGCAATCAACAGTCAATTAAATCTCGAAAGACACTGATTTGAAAAGTCGTGAACAGGTGAGAGCTGAAATTCCACGAGGTTCCGCAATTCCGTCAACACTTCATCAACACCTATTCGTCGACAAATGTTGTCACTAGTTCCCCGTAAACAATCAAGATGAAAGGACATAAAAGACCAAATGAGATACAAACTTAATTCCCTAAATCACTGATTGACTCTTTATACGCTTATTTTTTCTGCGTCCGCACATCGTGAGTAGAGATTTCATAGCAGTTTCAGGGATTAAAACAGCCCCAGGAGAAGAAAATACGGTGACGTTGAATAATCTTACTCCTAAAATGGGGAATTGTGCCGGGGCTTGCAAATCTGCCTCCCCAAACCCCCAAAGCTACTCATGTTATACTCGTACGTCTCAATTTGTAAATCCAATTTTCAAATTATAGCTGTAGGCGAGTAAAGATCTGCAATGGCTTGACAGCCTTCTTGTCTCAAGGTGGACAGGTTATGCGTGCCTAATTCGCTCTAAAACGTTGCCAATTAATCCCACAATGATGTACAAACTAAGTGGCATTTTATTGGTTGTTTCGAGCAAATGTAACGAACTGCTTAATCTTAGAACTAAAACGCTAAACCATACATTGCTGCATAAACATTTTCATCTTCCAATAAATATGCAAATAAGTTACGGCAAGGCTTTAACACTTCACTAACTAAGATGGTAATTGCCACTCTAATCCAAATTAGACGTTAGCACAAATTGGTTTCCTGAAAATGGCCTCTTTGTGTTTAATCGCCACTCGAAAGACTCATTTGGGGAGAAACAGCCTCCAAGTTTACGCCCAACGAGCCAAGAACATTTAAGTGCCAACGAAAACAACAACCGTATCGTCCATCACTTTACATAGAACCAGGATTCGTTCCATCAATTCAATGAAAGACAGAGTCATACCATTGTATACTACCTTGTACGGAGGGAATGATATTACAAGTAAAAAGTGATAGTAAATTATTTTTCGGAGGAGCAATGTGACAAGAAACATCAAAGTGTTATTGTAAATAATAAGTGAATGAGGCAAATTCCTAGTCGTAATTATAATTCATTATTGAAACAATGAAAATTGATATGGCTTAACTTTAGACTTTCAAACGATTAGTTTAAAAATTACAAACAAATAATGTCGTGGCAACAACCAGTAATGAGCAGCATACTTCAAAATATAGGTTTTTAGCACATTATGAGATACAAGAGCCAAATGAACAGAGTCTGGAAAGGAAATCCAAGGATGGAACGCGTGAATAAATTATTAGAGACGTAAAAATACAGAATTGTGAAAAAATGAAGCTGTTCACTGAGAAAAAAGTAGTTTAAGGAGCTATAATACATCTATCTTACTATTGATGACTGTTAATGACGTTTATTACAAAATACAGTCCAAGTACTTAACAACTAATGTTAAAATAATGCTAACACAACGTCATGGTGCTGAGCCGTAAAGTAACTCTAGATGAATCAATGACAACATAAATGAACCACAAAGTGAGTTTTCGTCATTCAGGTCAATTGATAGACAAGCATCAATTCTCAAGTAAATATTTTCTTAATTGTATGCCACCGAAAATAATCCAAACTTCATAGTTTTAAGAAATTCTCAGCATGCAAAGCAAACCTTAGTATCGGGTCCACAATTTTCCTATTTTTACTTTCCCGTGAAAACGAAGCCCTGACGATGGATCGCATTTTAAAAATTACGATAATAAAGAATAAAATGTCATTAGCGATCAAATACTGAGCATTGTAGACGGATAAATAGATCGATCTGCCCCCATTGAGAGTTCGAATCGTAAAGAGAACTCATCCGAGATCATAAAACCTACAAAGTACGATTTCAGGCACGAAACCGTAGGTTTTTTCAGGAAAGTGATCGTAAAAACGTGAATTTCTCAGGTCTATTACCTTTTTTATGGTGATCTTCAGAATCAATTAATTACTGAGAGATTGAGAGATGAATAATTAAAAGAGATTAATATGTTATGCTCTAAATAGAGAAGAATTTGTGGGATGTATTAAACCACTCTCATCGGTACCAGACTGCTGATGATGAGAACATTAAGGATATCATTCAAAGACTAACGTCAGTGTTGATAACGGGAGATGACTAAAACTGAACTATAATGATACAAAAGCGAATACGAGGGTAGCCTTTTAAGTGTCGGGAATGAAGAAAACTATAAGAGGTACAATAACGCAATTTTTTTATTGTTTTTCAAAGTACTCTCCGCGATAGTCAATGCACTTTTGCATTCGATGGAACCAATCGTTATAGCATTTATTCCATTCCGAAGTAGGGGTAGTCAAAATGGCTGTTTTGTAGGCATCGACCGCTTCTTCAGACGTCTGGAAGCGCTTTCCTCGTAGCATATTCTTGATTCTGGGGAATGTGAAAAAATCATTGGGGCTTAAGTCCGGGCTGTATGGAGGATGATCAAGAACTTCGACGTTTTGCTGTTCCAAAAACGACTTTGTGACTCAAGCGGTGTGTGAGCTTGAATTGTCGTGATGGAGCGTAATGCGTCGATTTGGGTTATCTTTCCGAAGCTCGGCGATCACTTCTGGCAAGCAAATGGTCGTATACCATTGAGCATTAACTGTTCTTTGATTTTCAAGAGCAATCGTCGCTACATGCCCTGATTTGGCTACGAACGATGCGACCATTTTCTTGGCAACGCTGTGAGAGCGAACAACTTTTGTCGGTTTGAGTTCACTTTGGAAGACCCATACTGAAGATTGGCGCTTTGATTCAGGCTCGTAGCTATAGATCCATGATTCATCACCACTTACGATGTTGTGAACGTGCTTTGATGCTCCTGAGTTGAGTCGTTGCAGAGTATTACGACACCATTTGACTCGAGCTGCTTTCTGTTCTTCTGTGAGGAGGTGCGGTATCCAGCGGGAAACCAATTTTTTAACACCTAACTCTTCGTGTAAGGTCTTTTGAACTGAGGTCCCTGAGATATCCAATGATGCCTAAATCTCACGGTATGTAACATGACGATCTTCCAGAACCATGTTACGTACAGCATCCACGTTTTCTTGAGTGACGGCGGTTTTTGGTCGCCCTTCACGCGGTTCGTCACTGAGGCTAGAGCGTCCTCGCTGAAACTCTGCATACCAGCGATAAACGGTTGTCTTTGATGGTGCTTCTTCGCCAAAAACAACAAAATGTTCTGCGACGCATTCTTGCTGGGTGAGGCTTCGTCGAAAGTTATAGAAAATTATCGTGCGGTACTGTTCATGACTTAATTCCATCTCGTACAGCGACTTGGGAACTTTGACACGCCACCGTTTTAAAACTATCAGGCCGATCTTAATGAAACTTTGCATGGGCATTAACCAACTCAAAAAGTTGTTTATAAACACCATTTATAGTTGCTAGGTGATAAGGACCGTTCTATTCCCGACACTTAAAAGGCTACCCTCGTAAATTGCCATCACATGCGTACTAGTCTTCCACTCACGTTAGATATTCCACGACTGTCTCCACGTCAAACAGCACTTATAAAGTGATTACGTAAAACTTGGGCGACAAAAAAATTTATTGATTAATGCTAAATTACTGGAAATTATCTTTTCTGGTCAATAAAAGTTTTGCCTCCGAGATCAAACAGAAGTTATTTCAAAGAAGTGGAATAGTGAATTTTTCCGGGTGCCGAAGAGCAAGTATTGCCACCAGTTATCACTTTGATCTCACTACAAGAGCTATGGCTCAAAACAGAAAAAAATTCGGAACAATTAACGGCTCGAAATATTCAGAGAACTGCGCGTCACCACGGAAATATTCGCAACAGAACAAACACTCAGAACTACAATGCAAATTGAATCGCCAAGAAGATTACTTCCCCGAATGTTAAGCACTCCCGTAGATTATACCATCAAATTCCCAAAAAATGAACAATCGAAAATCTTGTATGAAAATTAGCATATAAGTATGTAAGATATTAGCATATAAGAGAGAGAATGACCAACTAAAAAAACTTAATCCACTCGAATGAGAAGTAAAATAGTATGAATAGAAATCTTTATAAAAGGAATGTTTACGGACAACCAAGGTGAAAAATAAGTTGACATTCCCTTCTTCAATTTTTCTGCTTTTTTTTCGCACTTTTTTTTTTAATTTCCATCCAAGGTTAATACATAACAATACGGTATTTAGGATTTTCTTGCCATTATTTCCCTTTTATCTCCATGTTAAGTAAAAATATATTCATATGCTTGGATGAGGATGATTATGCTTATAGAAAGACAATAATTAATTTCTTCTTCCCCAGATAATAACAGACGGAGCATTTGGAAGACAAGGAAGATAGTTCGGAAAATTATGCAAACATTTCTGCACTGTAACACATTAATGTGTTCACTAGTTTAGAAGAGTATACATTGCAACCCGATCTACAGATTTTGATGCCCATAGTGCAAAATGTAAGCTGAAGTATGCCTCCGATGATAAGCATACGCCAGAAAGAGTTCCGCGTCCAAAATACTTAGGGCTGCGAAACATGATTATTTTTTTTGCATCCCGGATGAATCTGTTTGCCCGAAGGAGAATTAAAACTAGAAGGCATAGCAAGTGGAAAAATTGTTTCACAGTCCAAAGATATTGATTATAGCTGTGAACGTTAGCACAATGTACAACGATCGCTTACATATAAAGAAAAAATATACCTTCAGGTTCATGAATTAAACATCAACAAAATTGCCATAAAATTATCTATAGATAGAATCATCAAAATTTGTGCAGTCATATCTTTTCCATTATATAGGAGAAGATATTCACGTTATTTGAATCCTGCACTAATTTTGCGTTAGGTGCTGAATGCTCCGATATAGGTAGAAAGTGGACAATAAAGATATTTTTGACACAAGGCAAGGTTGACCATAAGAAAACACCAATATCTATGATGATATTCTCTAGCGTTTTCAAGAGTTAAATCACGGTTTCTGTTTTTGGGCCAACTTTTATGGCAATGTAGTACAATAAATCAACAAGAGAAACTTGATTGCTTCATTATAAATGATAATACCTAAAAGACGAAGCAGAGAGAAGAATCTTCAGGGAAAAATCGAAATTGTTTACCCACATAGAATACGCTAACTGCATGCATATTCATAACCTTGACTCTATCGGTCAGCATTAAAAACGACAATTCCCACATTTTACGATAACAAAACATCTCTTGAGATCAGTATGCTTTCAGTGCGATGAATTCTAATGAATGATGAATAGTGAGGTCAGATTGTGTGAAATTTTCATTTCTAATTATTGCAAACGCACATTATCACTCGTCGAAAAGCCACCTCATCATTCAGAAACAGGAAAGTAGGTACTTCAACAAATGCAAAATAATGATAATGCGAAGAAAATCTTTTTCCCAGCTGTTGGAATCCATTATATTCATTTTTGCAATGGTTCATCAACAAGCTGCACATAAAAATCATATCTAGTCGGTGCTCTTGGCTCAAACGTAACAACAGAAAAAAAATAAAGAGAAAAACCCGCAAAAACCCATAGCCCCAATTTTTGTAATAGTTTTTACTACGAAAGGACCAGTACTATGAAATATTTTTTTGTTATTGGTAAACATTAAAAGGCAAATCAACGGCCATTTCATGGTGACAGGAATACGAGAGCAATGGAGGAAGTGATACACTACGATAAAATAAGTTTTTCTACGGAAAATGATTGTTTCCAAAGAGGAAGTCAAGTCTCCATGCCGATATATTATAGAAGTAGTTCATTATACATCTAAAATATCTTTTCTAGAATAAGTAGAATCTCATCGGGTACCCTTTTGCCGATTCATTTCCCTAGCAAATGTTTCGGTATTGAAAAATCGGTCTCCAAATCTATGAAGATTTGCGAGAAAAGACGACGTCCACGCTTCTCTCTCTCTCTCTCTCTCTCGCACGTCTCTATTTCCAGCAAGTACAAAAGGGCGATAGTTCAAGTATTTTTCAGGGTTTTATCTTCTTTTCCCATCGATGATACTTCTCCAGTAATACACGCCAAAAAGAAAAAAAGCCATAAATAGCAACGCAGCTAGGTAAGATTATTAGAGTTTGTACACCCGTAATTATAAGAAGCACGACATATTTCATATTTGCACACCATTTGATCGGTCTTACATATTTCTCCGATTGCTAATCTGCGATGGTATAAATGATGAATTAACAAACTTCCGTTAAGATCCAGCGGAATTTCCTTGCTCGGGAACGTTTCTGATTTCTCATGAAATGATGATCAATTTGATTCTTTGAATACAAAAATTATTTTATTTTCCGTAAAAGGTCATTGGTGTGCCCGTCATTTATTTCTTACCGGTGCGACATCATATAAATTGGAATCCATCGCAAAAATAACCAAAAGCTAACATTATTACTTCTACTAAACTGAGGAAAATATATATAAATTATTCACCACGTAATAAAAAAGCCGTGATAATTCTGGGAATTGAAAACACTGAGCAGAAAACGAGATTTGCCAGAAAATATTACTTCGAAGTGATGTTTTTGAATTAATTAAATGCGGTATAGTCCCACCGATGAAAATATTTCCCGTGCTATTAATAGACAAACTCACTTATTTATTGACCTACACGTATCTAAAAGTAAACGAGGATGGCTATTACTAGCTCGCGTAACATAAATACATTAAAATACTCTTAAAATAGTACCTTTAATAGATGGCCTAGAGCATTAGATAATTTATAATGCAAAATAGATGAGATACATCGATTAGCAGCACAAAATATGTGGCTTTTCAATATCAGAAAGATACAAGAGCCAAATATAGAAAGCTATTAAAAAATACCCAGGGTAAATTAAAAAAAAAATATTACAAGAATCACCGAGAGATTTCATATATTCAGTTGATTACAGCGCTAAATAAAACTTTGCGTAGCAGAGAGGAGAACGAGCACTCTGGCTTAAAAAAATAGTTGGTATTATTCTGATCACCCCATCACCCTGGGTTATAAGAGGCTATTTCTTTGTATAACAGGAAATTTCACGTTTTAAAGGAATATATTTGGTTATAATGGCCAGCGGTAGCATAGGTACATGTATGCAAGGAAATGTGGAATAGCTAACCAAAGAAAAACTAGCCACCAAACTCAGCCAAAGAAAATTTATTTTCCCCTCGAAGCACCCTTATTATTCAACGTTCATTTTTCTAAGTTAAATATAGGATAACCACTTCCTCTTCCTCGATTCTCAATAATCTTCCCTTTTGTTTTACGCCAATGGGATGAAAAATTCCCTTATTTCATTTTCTTGCCTTTGCTTCCCTTTTTATCAGGTCTTCGACTCCTACTACTTTTTATTGTATCTATATTGACTGTTAAAATTTCAAATTTTCTCCATTACGTAACTTAAATATCTTCACACCTCACATTTCGTTCATGGCTCCGTCAACATGACTTTCCCTACGTACTATCGTTTCCAAAAGTCTGAGTGCATTCACTTTGCCCCATTCTACGGTTTGTGCGGTGGGAAATGTTTTGAAATTTGGCACTACTTGCGGACTGCGTCTCTTGCTGGGCTAGCTTCACTCGTCGTGAAATGACGGTGGGGAATGAGTTACAGACGGAAGGATCGACGGGAACGAAGTAAAACAGGAGAGAGGAAAGCCCCATCGGAATGTACCGAAGGTTATTCGCGCTCATGCGGTTGCGTCGCGACGATGGAAGCCTACGACGCGTGATTTTCGCTCTCGAAATTCACATTTGTGCTCACGAGTGATCCACTGCAAAAGCGGCGCGGTAGCCGCGTGGTTAAGACTGCCTTGGAAGGCGAATTTGAAACATTCCCAGGTTCGATGCTCAGTCGTTGTCTTTTTTTGCACTCAAGTAATTTCAATAAGACTGTGACAATGAACCTCGAGTATAGCCTCTTTACATCAACGAACCCGGTGCTGTTATTATATCACAGGAGTTCAATAATGATGCACGACAACCTAATACGAAAGATGACTCCTTGAATCCTTATTTCTATCCGTCGTCTCACGACGAGTGAAGCTAGCCCAGCAAGAGACGCAGTCCGCAAGTAGTGCCAAATTTCAAAATATTTCCCACCGCACAAACCGTAGAATGGGGCAAAGTGAATGCACTCAGACTTTTGGAAACGATAGTACATGACGCTTGATTACTATGGGACTCACATTTTATCGCGACAGTCATCTTTTCTTTCGCCAACGTAATTCTCTGCATTACCCTCGCACCTCCTCCCCGACTGGTAACTAGCGGCTCCCCACGTATTGATACACTCGACAAATGTTTTGGCCATTATAACTTATCTCCTACTCAGATAGACGTTTAGCTCATTACTTCTTTTCCTAGGATCAGCATCACTTTTACAATACAGCAGTAATATTATTTCCTTCGTTTTTCAAAGTTTATTATTATAGTATCGATATCTTTGGTAGAAATTTAAGGCTATTATTTTCAATTACCAAGTACTATTTTCTTCTCTCCGTCACTCTTTTCAACTGAGAATAAAGCTGGTGGTTTCCAGGGTGACTTGATGTCCGACGTGGAAAAATCTCAGAATACTTCCAGTTTGTTTCTATCCCATCATTTATTTCATCATTTTATTCCATCGTCACGCCCTCCTTATTGCCTTTACCTTTCTTTGTTCTGGCAGGATAGCCTTTGATTGGTGGCTAAAAATGTGAATTTTTAGGCTCCTTAGCTACTTTCCATCCTCCCACACCTCTTAAACCACTTACTCGGCGTAAGAATACATCAGGGACAGCTGTTGATAGCAAGAAACCATCCCACCTTTCACCCCATTGCTTTACTCACGTCGAAACATGTGAGTATACATCTAAATGTCACAGCCTAGACAGTCATCCCTTGGACAATCATGAGAGACTGCGCACTAAGAAAGGAAATTCAACTATAATTTGTGGCGATGGGTAAATAGTTAGGGAAGTTACTATTTTGAAAAGAGATTAGGATGAATTTTTCGCACTTGATCTCATAGGTTTTGTGGAGGTCACAATGAAAGGCTTCTCTTTTTATCCTAAGAGAAAAAAGGAAAATGAAATGGAGGGAAATGGGATGAAGAAGAAAAGAAAAGGAGTTACAGTCAGAACGATGTTAGGCATTAGATATGAAGATGTGAATTATGTACTACATGCAGGGAATATCTAACGCTTTTCCGAGAAGGTGAGAGATGAACCAAGAGTGTATACCAGGAGTATATATCAGGGACTAGGTAAAATCCTACAAAAAAGCAGGAAATCAATGAATGAATGAAGCAAGCAGAAACGAGCCTTTTCTAGATCACTCCTGACGCCTTTCCTGTCCTCCACGCCTCAGTATGTGTCACCCTTCTCTTGGAACATGCTTCACACCAAGAAACGCGTCGCACTGCTCACGGCAAAGTGGCATTTCCATCGTTGCAAAGTGAGCGGGTCAAAGTGCAGTGCCCCGCTTCAGAGAGTACGATAACGACTTCCTATCACACACGACTGCCTACGTCGGATGAAGACCTCGCTGACGTCACCCGTCACACAATTTATCCCACGCTATGAGTGCACCACGATATCACACACCGCTCTAGGACCACGATGCGAAAGATAGTTACCCTTGGCGAACCTCGCAAAGCACCAGCATTTCTGGAAGTCGAAGAAATAGTGAGGAGTGGGAGAATATACACCACAGTAAAAGGTTATTACAGGTTTTCCACGACGAAAAATAAAGATTAACAGGGAGGCGGTAGTACAACGTGGATGTTAGGTTAAGATGATTCAACTTATTTTCCCATTCAAATAATTCCATGAAATATTCTGGGAATGAGGGTATATATTAATGCTACTAAGTGCGGCTACTTAATGATGAGGTAGTTGAAAAGAAGCATTACGTATACTTTCAGTTAAAAATATCGCAAGCTGACCGGACTAACTGGGCGATTCTTCTTTCCAAAGCGGCAAATGGCATGGACTCTGAACGGAAAACTCGGAGAAGAAGTTTCACCAAATAAAAAGCTCAGTTGCTCCATTAAAAACATTATCAAAAAACAAAGCCGTACAGATGAGGATATAAATTTTATAATTACAGGTACAATAAAGTAAATCCATGACTTGAGCAAAACAGGATAATTTGCTCAAAGACTTCAAGCTAGACGATGCGCGTGATTTCGAAAATACACCCTGCATTTACTCCGTGCTATGAGGAAGTGCCGGAAAATCGACAAGAAATTCCCAATATTGCGTCGCAATAAAGAAAGATTCCAGAAATTTTGACGAGGATATCTATTTCAAAGTGTATCCAACAGTAAAAACTCTAAAAGGCAATGAAGGGCTTGCGACATCCTTAGACTTTTTAAAGCTTTTAAAGAAGAGTGTAGATTTGAATTTCCGAAACTTCTCGATCTGAATCAAAATAATCCCGTTTCCACACGGTCGTTCACTGGGTTAACCCAATCCTACTACAGCCTGAAATTTAGACCGCCTCACCTCTCGATCTTTCCCAAACTCCTCTGTAGCATCCTGCAAATCCAATCCGATTTCTTCCCCGCTCTCTTCCTCCTCCACGTCACCTCCTGCCCCCCTATGCCCTACCCACGCTTCCCTCGTCCAACCCTCTCACCTCCCACCTCACCCCGCCGCCAACACACTCCATCACAATCCTCCCCGCAATGTGCGCAGTCAATTCCGCGGAATTTGCGATTGAAATCATTCCGAATTAGCATTTCCGACGGCACCACAGGTTGCAGCTTTCCGGTAGCGGCGCCTTTGTGACGTCCTTCCACACGATACCCCCCTCCCGTCCCACACGAGACTTCTAAAACAGGGAAAGGATAAGGGAAGGAAATTTTGAGGAAAGGGATTGAGGGGAGGATGAATCAGATATGGGGGCAGGGGGTAGCAGGGTGAGGATTTTAGGGGTGGGTGCTCTGGATTCAGGACAGAGTCGAGCGATTTTTCAGAGATTCGGCGATACGATGTTGAGCCACCCGTGATTGCGATGCTTCGCCAGGAGATACGATGCGAAATCTGATAGTATACGATATCATTCAATAGAGGCTCGGTGTATGATTGATATGAGAGAATCACGTTACGTTCTAACTCAGGCGAGATTAAAAAATACTTCTCAATTTATCGGTATAGTCGATTCCACTTCTGAAATAGAGAGATACACACAAGGGCTGATATTTTTAAATAAAACCTCCGATACAATCCGATTTCAATCATTCCGATTTAGCATTTCCGACGGCACCACAGGTTGCAGCATTACATGAAATGCTGAATTAAAAAATATTTATATGTAAGTACACTGTAAATATTATCACATTATGTTAAAAAGATATAAGCCATGGATTCCAGCTACACCACCACACTTTCTGCAAATATCTCCGATTAGCGATCCATCAATTAGTACCTTCCCGCCAGAACAGACATCAAGCATCATGGGATATAATGCGCATAACACGCCAAAAAATTGAGCAAAGCTTTAGTGTGGTATATTAAAACCAGGTATTTGACTTTAGAGCGTAATATTTCCAACAAAGGGCATGCCAATGCAATGCGACTGAATCCATTCAATACAAAAATTTCCCATTCCATACCATTAGTATCTTAGAGGGCGCATTCAAAAATATCATTCTGAGAATTTGTTTAAGGTTGAGAAAGGATCACCGAGAAAATTGAGCACGTAATCATATATTAATAGCAGAAATATTATGTTGAAATAGAACTATACACATGAAACAGTACCTGAAAGAGCCTCTTGTTTGAAATAAACCACTTAAAACATCTCCTGAAAATCCATATTCCAAATGTTAATGCTTAAAAATATTACGACACGTAATTCGTTTTCTTCAACTGATAGTCTAAAATATCGTATACCTAATTATTTAGTTTGCAACAGGTGCTCCTTCAAGATGCATGAGATATTTTATTAAAATTTACATTTTGTACTATTCCAGTGCCGACTGTGATTTTCTATAAGCTTTAGACTGAGCTTGTCCTTCAGTGGAACGCCATAGAAAAATGAAACATTCTAATAGCCATGGTCAAAACTTGCTTTCCAGGAGGTTTACCTGAAAGCCTTCCATTTGCTTGAGATTAAATGTCACCAAAACGGGAAACTATATCGACACCCGATGCGATGTGATAAAAAGTGATTCACTCCGTCGTATGAAAATATTAATTATTGCACCCCAAGCGATACTACAGTAACATCTCCATTCGATACTGGAGTACGAGTATCGCAGATAGTTAATTGTGGAGTCGCAAGGCAGGAGTAAGGGACAACTGTGGAGCGGGCACTGTGTCATGGGGTGCGGAAGAAGAGAGGTGAGGATGGAAAGGAAGCGGGAACCCGGAGGGGACACAGAAGGCGGTCGAGGGAGGGAGCGAGGATCACGTGGAATGCCGAGGCTGGAAATCTGAGATGAGAGTGATTTTTCAGTATCAGACCTTTCCCGCTAAGGGATAGGGCAAAAGGAGAGAGGAATAAAGGTCATAAGGGGTTAAGCATTCTAAAGCAACGCTTGAAGGAGAATATATTTTCAAGGCATATAATTATTTTCACCTCCGTTCTTCCGTTGGAAAAGGATGGTAATCATAAAAAATTCCATGAATTTATGAATTAAGTCTTACAACTAATAGTACGGGAAGATATACATCTATTCCAAGATACAAGGGAAAATTATTGATAATCAAAGGGTGCCTTCATTTATCACTCAAAATCACAAAAGACAAGTGTATTCTGCAAAAAGTATACGGCATCCTGCTGAAAGTTATATTCACCAAGGCTATGTATGAATACATATTCAGATAGCATTTATCTTGATGCAGCATTTGAAAAATTTTCCACATTACAATTCGAAAATACTATTTAAACAGAGGTACTACGGTCAACGCCAATCCATAGCCTTAACATCGCTACTTTGGAGCCAAAAACATCATTTCCACTAAAACCTACCATACATACGTTACCCCTTTACATATCAATGCTGCAGGCCATGGAAATAATAAATATATGGTGATGCATCATTTAAAAAGTTACCTGATCCGAGCACTGGCCTATCATATGTGCGTTTTGAATAACTTCGGTGATTTTGAAATTAAAGTTTTCATTCAGATGCTTCAATTTTATTAACATAGTTTAAGTGCTTTACAAACGTGCATAAAATGAGAGGAAAGCACCAGAATCTGTAAGCCTTCCTTTTGATCATGTCATAGTTTACTAAAATAAATACGAATCAAGGACTGCCGAAGGAACTCCGCCGAAGTTAATGGAAACATTAATGATACCAATGAAGGGAAAACATTAGATTTACTGATAACCCCTCCCCCAATAATTATGCACTCCTTATTTTCATACGTGTCATACAAAATCGACTGCAACAGAAGTATGTCATTTAAAAAATCAAACGGTTACCTTGAAAATGCTCATTAAATCTTTATGCATACTCAATTACAAGGTTTCACCCATTAATGAATGAGAATGAATTATAAATCCTAGCCCAGGAGACGATTAAGTTTTGAAATGAAATGTAAATTAAGCGGATTTAAAAAAAATCACAATATGTTAAACGAATTTCGGCAATAAGCGTAATTCAAATCATTAATTTCCAAAATATAAATCGATATATGTTCGAGGTCCAATTTAAAAAATCACAACTGAAAACAAATTACGCACGACTAAAGCATCATATTCGTTCATGAAGCGTTCTGAAATTAATTTAATGATAACCATACATGATATTTAAAATTACAAACCAGAGAATCGTCAACTAATGCATATTCTCTGAATATTAATCAATTAAGTTTTACGCAAATTATTACAGTACTTTATGAGGCTTCAAAATTACAGGTAAATATCTTTCCGGATAGAATAAATAAATTTATAGTCGCCAATATTGAAGCTAAATAAAACCATTTAGTTAACAATTTAAGCCTCAATCGACCTAGCTTCATGATACCTGGGCAACAAATTTAGGCCGCCGAGTACGAGTAAACTCATTTACCGCAAAGGCACGCAAGAGAGGAATGGGCGTATTACCCAGAAGAAACGCCTTAACCGAAGCTTTTCCGACCACATCGACAACGGATGCAGCTTGAAGGGTTGACTTAAGTTGCGAAGCTACGAGGGAATTGGAGCACTGCATTAAGAGCATGCCACGAGTCACGGGTGCGAGGATAGAGGGGGAAGATATAACACGCCGAGGTAAAGAGGCATTTTCCAGGAGATAATTCTGATTCAGACAAAGATGCGGGAGGTCCAAGGAAAGGAGGAATGTTTCTCACACGACGGAAAATGGGAACGGGAGCCTGACTTCAATTCTGGACAAATAACCATATCATTCAAATGACGCTGAGGACGAAATCTTTTTTTCTATTTGTAAAAATGCATAAATTTCCTTCTTTTCTATTAGATTTGTAGGCATTTGAAAACCTTGTGATGACTCTGATGAAATTGGGACTTCAGAATTTACAGCGCATTGCACACAAATAATGACAAAAAAAGAATGAATGAATGAATCAGTATAGAAATGTTCGCGGCCGTCATCACAGGCCAGATACATTTTCTAATTAATAACTAATTGCCCTGGGGTGTCTTGAATCTGCAGGAATCGCGAAGAGAACAAATAAAAAGTAACCAAAATAGGCACACACCCGTCATCAAGAGAAAAAATTAATGAGAAAAATTAAGAAAATTAATGAGTACACGAGTCTAATTTAGGAAATAGTACAAATACCAAGCTTCGTAAATAACTAAATTTTCAGGCAAATTTTGCCTATTTACCGTTCCCCAAAATAGCACAACTGGCCTTTTACATCGCATGAGTTTGTCAGAAATATCAAACGAAAATTATCACCCATGTCTTCAGTGGTGAAAAGTCCACACTAACGGAACTCCAATCCGCGACCCTCGGTTTAGCATACGAGGCCATTACCCAGTCGTCATCCAATGGCCAAAAACACTGAATTTAGATCAGAAACTCATTGCAGAAAATTATTTTTGCTACCTCGCGTAACTGTTCAATTTAAACTCATATTTTACCATCTGATAAACCTGCTGAAACAGGTTAAAAGATTGGCAAAATAGTAGAAGAGGTATAAATAAAGCATAAAAATTAATAACTTTTTCATTTAATGAAAAAATATACGGAACCATTAAAAAAATATATAACATATGTAAACTTTATAAAATATCTAAATGTACAAGATTTATTGCCACAAAATTTCGATGAAGCAGGCGGAGCTGTTACAGAGCAGTTTCCTTAGCGAATTGCGAATTTCGAAAAATACATACGCCCACGCCCGTGTCATTTAGTGGCGAACGGATATGGAGGCTCGCTCTCAATATAATTGTCCACATCTGAATCACGATGCCCAGCGAAAAACATCATATATACGGACGGGTAACCGTTTATATAGTATAAAAATTGAGTGCTAGAAATACATCATTCGCTGTTATGTACTTCACTGATGATGTAAGAAGCAGGGATAAATGAATTCTCCTGATATATCGTGATAAAATACGACAGTGAGAAAGCGTTAAAACAAAAATTACAACCAAACGATTTCAACCGAATAAACTCAAACCGAGAGGATAAGCCCAATCTTGCCGGATAACTTCACCAAACACACGGGCCCCAGCGCGAGATATCATACAATCTCGCAGGTCTTTACTCAGATTAACAAGATCAGTTTCGGACTAATTTTTAGGATGAAATATAGATGAATGGGAGGATCAAAATTGCACGTTGACAGACAAATTTTCGGGGAGAGATTAATGCATCGTGTGAGGGTGATGGGATATTCTGGGATGGGAGGGAGAGAGGAAGGAGGGAAGCCAGGGATGATAGGTGAGGGAGTTGCGGGAGGTGGTGGTCGGGGAGGGGGGGTCAACTCCGTACAATTGCGGACCCCAGTCTCGTGAGGCTCTCAAATTGGCGAAGGCAGTCCCCTTTAACCCCATTAGGTCTCTACCCAACCCCCAGGGGGTAAAGGAAGGGGGAGGGAAAGGAATAAGGTCCCCTCGCCATACCCTCCCCATCCTCCAACCACTCCCCACAGCACGATAAACCCCCTCTCATTCCCCTCCGCAGGGTACCAAGCCTCGTCTCTCTTAACCTCCGCTCCTTCAACCTCACCCTGGCGAGAGCGGAGACAGTTGCCCCCAGCACCCACCTCCCGACAACCCTCCCCTTCTGGTCCAACAGCTACGCTCCACACACACACAAAATGGACACCAGCTACGTCCCGTCCCTTCAGCGTAACCACCTCCGAGTTGCATGGCCTAATCCGGTGACAGAACCCTTAGGGTGAAAAACAAAAAGACGGACAAATTTCGATTCGCCCGTGAAAAGATAAGAGCGGATGCTAAGGGTCTGAGAGACGAGGTTGATGGGATCGGAAACTCGAAAAGAGCGACCAACTAAGCGGAATGAGAACGAATGAGATGAGGGGACGAAGAGAAGGACACGAGCGTGGGACCCAAAGAAATAAAAAAGTGAAGGGAGAATTGTTCTTTCTTCTGATCGTTAAGGATTTAAAAAACACCCCACCCCAATGGAGGCATGGATCTGTTTCGCAAGCGGAATGGAATAATTAATTAGCACAAGAATCATTGGGAAGCATTTCAAACCGAAAAAATAATAGAACAGGTCCAACTAGCGATGAACTGGATATCAAAAAAGGCTGCATAGCATACGATTATATTTTGAGTAAAACAATTTTTCACCGACGAGTACCTGCAGCTATGTAATCATGAGCACAAGCTGAGGAACGATAATAAAACACAATTTAAAAATTCATTTACTGTAAAAACAAGGGATTTCCACAGCCACTGAAAACGCGGCCGTAGCTGAATGTGATATCGAACCTGGAAAATAAAACGAAGAAATATAATTGCAATATTTTTTTAAACGTTCTAATTCTCATTCTCTGAGTCTCAGTTGAAATAATTATATCCCATGTATTTAAACTTAAGGAAAAATATAAATTGAAACAACTTTTTCTTAATAATTTCAGAAAGCTTAGGTTTTCAGTGGAAAAAAAGCATTTCCTATTTCACGGCATGTCATTACTGATATCATTTTTATAACCACCATTTTTAAACACAGATCGTCATACGTTTCCGTCACGCTTTTATAAGACGAATGTGGCCTCGTAAAGGAAAAGAAAGCAGAGTAGGCCTGAGATTGAAATAAAATATCCGAACACGCTGCAAATAGAAAGCAGCAGGTGACACGAACTACCAAATAAGGGCAACTGAAAGGCTTCGGGAAAGGCACTATTCGAGAAGAGATCAAATTACTACACCTAAAAAGAGTTGCCGAGTAAATCCAATGTGTTCCGCAGACCGTATGCTCAGTTAAGGATCGCGGCCTATCTCAATTTATGAGAAACACAAATGAGCTTAAAGAGGCAGATTGCATTATGCTTCTCCAACGAAAGGAGAATTAGATTCAGGAGGACTATTTCATTTAAACCTTAGCTCGAAGTTGATCAGGAGATTCGAAAAGAAAATGAACAACGGGATTCATGGGAAGGAAGCGCTAAACGGAACTACAGGACCAAAACGAGGGAAATCATGAACGACTGGCAGTTTTCAAAAGGAAAATGAAGCATCGTAAAAAATCAGATTGCTTCCAAAAAAGCACTCATATATTTATTTGGATGAAAAGTTACAATACATTAGCTAAACACTGGCAACACCGAAATGGTAATTTCTGAATTATTTTCAAGTCGAAAATAATGCCCGCACAACATTAAAGAGCAACTAGAGCTCTATTGATTTATCCACGATTCCTGAATGACTCCCTCGCAAAAAAATCACACAGTCAAAGGCAATATCTATACACAAAATGTAATTAAAACTCAAAACATACATTCGTGTATAAACAATGGGTAATAATTTTAAGAGTAATATGCATAGCACGAAGTACATACCTTGCGATCTAAATCCATAAATAAACTCATTTCTATGCACGGTGCTGTGGCACGGACGAGAGAAATAACGTATCGGGCAGTGAGGGATACATTGATGTACTCTATATTGTTAAAAAAGATATGCATATATCAAACTTTCTCCCACGATCTAAACTTTCGACAGAGAAAGACCATCAGAGATTGTTTTAATTACTTACTTCAAAGTGCCTACCACCATTAAAGTTACTCAAAACATTTTTCTGGTTTCCTGACAAGGAGATGCTATTCAAGAGATAGCCTACGATATAAGTGTTGCACTCGTTGATAGAAGCAGACAACGGAGCGAAGTTTTAAGCTTAATGGCGAAGAAGGCAACAGAAAGCTTCAGAGTGAGGTCTGAGTGATAGCGGCAGCAGAACTGGGAAAGAAAACACGAGGATTAAAGGAGATAATTCCATATCAAAGCAGGCTTTTGAAATTGGCATAAATTTCGGCGAAAAGAGACAAACAACATAAATAACCTCCCCTTACTTCGGGTAATGCAAAAGACAAAGGAGTAACTGAATATACTATAATAAAATATACAATAGCTAAATAAAGCTGAACGTCATAACATAGAGAATTTTCACTTATGCGCCTTTTTCATTGGTTCCGAAAATAGACTCCAAATGACGTTATGATTAGAGAAACGGATCATCAACAGTAAATATAAAATATGGGGTAAATATAACCATATAAATATATCCGATCTTTATTCTGACATCCAAAACATTTCTATGCACCCAACCAACTGCAGTAATTAAGCCATATACACAATTTCAGGATAATATATCAGTTATCAAATCGAACAGGTTGAAAATACCATATTTTTCACTGATCAATATGCAGTATTGGAATAGCCATCATATACAATATTTATTTCAATCGAAAGGTAGCAGCACATTAAGATAGACTTCCTTCCACCAAGCGCGGAGGCCATTATAAGTTCGATTCACAGGTCACATTTACTACAAGGAATTTAAGAGATATAACAGCGAATATCAAAGCTTAACCCACCTACTACTAAATGAAACTACCAAAGAATGTAATGACGAACGCATCACGTAGGCAAAATTCACCTTGTATCATACACTGGAGAGCTGGCATGTGTCATACCATGACGATGTAGATAAAAGGTTAGCTTCACCCGAGGAAATCACGAGATGTTTACTTGGTTAAATAAAACCTAGAGCTCTTTCTATAATACATATGATCTTTATCTCTACATCTGACAACAGACATCACTTTAGGACAACAAAGGTCCTTTCCAAAAACATTCCACCAAACATCATATAATAAATCAATCCATCACACTTCCAAAAGGCAAATCTTGAATGATAAGGAATAAAGAAAGGGGAGATACGATGGAGGGGCAAGCTGTTGCCGTTTAGAAGCAGAATGATGACCAAAATTTGCAATAAAAAAATTTAAGATTCATAGGACCGCCATAAGGGATAAAAGAGAAGGCTTTAGCTGACAATGGCCCTCAACATCTGTCACACACAATGGAATATAATTGAGCATCGGATAATGAAACCTTTAATCATATCCTTCCTAACAAAACAAGATAACACCAGAACAGCAACGGCAAATCCTATTTACCGGGCGCATTAATCCATCAGGAAAACACTTTTTAAAAGGTTAAAAAATGTTCAAAGACCCTGAGGGTAATAATGGAAAGGAATTGTAAAAAAGACTATAGTATATTCGCCGATCGATTGCTCCCCAAATTTTGATATTGATGGTATTCATACTGACAGAATTCCAAATTTTAAGGAGAGAAAGAAAGAATACACACTCCGATAAAGAATACTATTAAGGTGCACACTTTAAACAAAAAATCACGAAAAATTCATACACTCCAGTGGAAATGGGAGCCTGAGGCAATGACTAATAATTTGTCACCATGCTGATTAATGGTCAGAAAATATGAAAGGAAAAAGTCACCCTTTCTCCCAAAATGAAACGACTTCATCAAAGATGTTCTAACCCAAACGTACGGCCATCAATGTCAGGCATTACTCAAGCATCAGCCTCGAGGAAATTTGCAAAACACAGTTCTTGTTTGTTAGGCTTTTTATTTTTGTTGAACAAGTACTAGTAGTAATCAGGTATTTAATGGGGTTGCCTTAATTTCTCAAGGATTCCTCGGATCGCTTCTCAGGACAAATCCTCCTCGGTCTCTATTTCTCTCGACTGCCGATTCAAAATGTTATTCCCTTCAATTGTAGCTACATGTACTACAGCCGACTATCAAACTTGGAGATCATTTAAAAGGTCTGGTTACACGATACATTAACCTGTGAAAGTTCATTTATGAATGCATGAACCAATTAGAGCTATTCTACTTTTTTTTCTTCTTTTTACAGACTAGCGACCTAATCTAATTTTCATAAAATTCATTATAATTCACGATAATTTCATAACATCTTCTTATTTTGAAGGCGTTTGAAACTTTTCTTCGTTTTGTATTCACGATGATTTACCCTATCATAAGAAATAGGGGGGATTACTCAAAGAAAGGGAAAATAAATAAACAACAGATATAGGATTCTGATAGATAAATGTTCGTTGTTTATCATAACAATCACAAAGAAATGAACGGCTATGGTACAAATAAGTCCCCACAATGAGAACTAAAAAATCGCCAGAAAGCCTAAGGTTTGCGAAGAAACATTTCTCGTTACGGCTCTATTTCCATTCAGAGAAAATTCATCCTGATAATCGGCGGAAATTTCTGAATGCAAATATTGCAAAGGTTACAATAAAGAGTCCTTTCTGGGGCCCCTAACCAAAAAACATCCCTCAAAGGAATATTTAAAAATAATGCAAAGGGGAGGCTCGCTCGATGGCAGAAGATTACTTCCATTCTTTCTCACTCCCTCGCGAATAATGAAGTACGCAATAAGAACGCGGAGGGTTTGGGGCGGGTGGGGGCGGGACGAAGAAACATCGTTTGTGTGTAAACAACTTCTACAATATTTCTTCCCAAATTTTTACGAAGTGCCCAGACACGGTGGATTTGTCTTCATTTCTGAACCAGCGGACGCAAGAGATCAAGAGTTATGAGAGTCATCTCTTGGCGCGGTGGGGCAGGATGAGGGATATGCGAAAGGGGGTGGGCGATGGGAGGTTCCGCGGAATGATGGGGGTGAGAGAGAGAGGTTAGAAGATGGAAGGCTCCACGAGGAGGCAGTGTGGAAGAACAAAGGAGGAAGGCGGGGGGAGAGGGAAAGAGAAGGCTGGAAACAGATTGTAACAAAGGGGTTGCTCCTTTCTCAGACAGAAAAGCGTAGTGGAGTGATGGGCGGGGGGTGGTTCTGGGCACGCTACCTCCGTACGCGGGAACTATTCGGGCCTCGCGCTGAAGATATGAAGAAAAGGCAAGAAGGCAAAAGGAGATTCCGAGCGAGATGAATATTCTATTAGTCACAGCATTGGACCTTATATTGCCCACTCTATGTTACACATGCATACACGTAATTCTGCTACAGATTAACGTAGATGCGATGGTACCTTTATGTATCCCAACGATTACGGTACGCTTTGATTGACCGTTTCTACATATGATTTTTTAGAATCTCTGCTTTCTCATCATATCTCCCGCTTAAATGGTATCGTTAACAGAAATCATCACTAAAAATTTTAAAAAGTACCACACCTAAGAATTTAAACAGACCATCTGTGATATATTATTGAATGAGAAATATCGAGCATTTTTTTCTCAAATATTCAGAGATATTACGGGGGTATATTTATTCTTAAAGTCCAATTCTCAAATCAAATATAAAACTTGGTACTACACTTTCAAACCAGCAGAGAAAGGTAAAATGTTTCATAGATAACAAATCACACAGAATCATTGGATTTCATGGATGTATTGAGACATTATCATGTCCAAGATAGTCAGGAGAGGAGAAAAACCTTTACGATTTCCAAGTTTTGCCACGGTAAATATAAAAAACACGTATGTGATTTCTCCTCTCCAAGCGTGGGCTAGAATATAACAGAAAAAGTCCACATGGATATAAATCGGTGACAAAAATCCAGGACATACAGGGAAAAATAGGCGGAGAGAGCCGATTTTTTCCCCCACGATAGTGACGCAACTCTCCCCGATTCGGCGATTTTTTGAAACTAAAAAACGAAGTACTACCCGCAGCAATGATACTCGCATCCAAAATAATAGTTTTGAACCTCATCTGAAATAAAATCACACATGGAAAGTTGCAGCCCATAATGGCGCCGAAATGTTCTCCACCAAGCCAAAAAATCAAATAACCTGGGGTTTAGGAATATCCTTGGACTCCATAATATCATTTCCTTCCTTACAGACAATTCACCGAGCCAAATTATCATGGGCTAAAATATTATTTAATTCCCTTTAAAATGACACAACTGGCAACATCTACTATCCAAATACTCCACCAAGCAAAAAATTTTTACTATTATAGGGAAGTCTGCTTCTATAATAATCAAATCGGAGGCATAGAGGAGTATTAAAAGTTTAGAGACGCTCATAGAAAAGGATTTCCTCCTGGTTACAGCAGTTGGATTTGACTTACAAACGACTTGGGGAAATATCAGCCGACCTCTAGGATTCATTTTAATTTAAAAATGTGACGAAAAACCATCCATTCAAAAAGTGAAAACTAAGTGCAAAAGGAACTCGAATTTTCGTACTGTAATGCATAATACGACCGTTCAATATCCCAGATGTACATTCATTATTATATGGAACACTAAAAATGTCCGTATGGAACTTTCCATTTTTAATGTTCTACCAGTAATCCAATCTTCTCAAATACTAGTTAGATTGGAGCGAAACAGGTACATCTAAAAACAATTTCAAGTGTTGAACAAAAACAGATGCGCAAATACTCTTAATTGGCGAACTGAAAGATCAAAACCGACCCAGGAGCCAATAAGGTAAATTAAAATACAATTCACAGATAAAAAAAGTACTGCACAATAGCCTGGAATGCAAAATAGTGCTTTTACCAGGGGTCACTGACTAAAAGACAAATAAAGGTTTATCCTTTCCCATAATTTTAAGATTTTCACGTTTCATGAACAGAGGTGCTGTAGTATCAACAATCTACATATGTTCATCACCACATCCTAAGAATGGCACTCATCTGTGTCGATATTTGAGCAATAACTAGCATTCTTTACTAGAGTTTCACAGCCAGGACTGAAAGTTATGATTGGAGAGTTAGTCAAAGATCAGTATCATTCCCTATCAAGTGCCTAAAAGGAAAAAAAAATAATAAAAAAGATATATAGCAACTAACAAGCGAAAAGATTCGTTTTAAAAAGTGCAGACTAGACAAAAAGTTGAATTTATCACTATTTTGGGAAGAGCGACCATCAAAAATGCCATTAGAAGTACAAACTTTGAAAGAAGGCCCATTAAACTACAGATCCACATTATTCGCCACGAGTAATACGATGTATTACCCTCGGGATGGACGGCTGGTGAGGCAGGCATTTCACTGTTTTTGTAGGACCAATCGCTTCGTCACTTTACAAGGGAAGCACGTCACGATGTATCAAAAAACTACACCATTCCGAAACTGGACCATCAATGATCCAGAGGCATCGCGGATAGGAGAGCAGGAGAGAACCCCTCACGATAGTATTAGAGGCAGGACACGACTACATGACTGGTTCACGCACACACAGGCAGTCTCACAAAACGAAGCGGATCCACTAAAGCTTCCCCAGGTTGCTTCGTGATTGGATTCCCTCACTCCAATCCGACACCTGAATCCCACTGGATGCGCTGCAACACACACAACACATCCACCCGAATCCGAGGCATAACAAAGCTGGATATATTTGGGCCGACGGTTCAGCGGTTTTGATCGTGACGCGAACAGGGATGGGTGGGTGGACGGTGAGGGGGGGGGGGAAGGTGGAATAGAAGTATCGGTAGAGTGGGAAGAGGGAACTGCAGGGAGAGTCAAATTTTTCAGGTAGAGATACTCCAGGGATTGTCGGCGGGGGCGGTTTCCCTTCCTTCCGCTATCAAACTCACAACACCACTATGTATGTAAATGTTTTCATATTTCGAATCCGTCAGTAAGCAGTGTTCTAGGTATTGACTTAAGGGCTCATGTGCCCTACGCGTTGAAATATTTTGTTGCTCTCATTAGGCGGGGTAGGAATATCACGACTGCGTGGGCACCTGACGGCTCCGACAGCGGAGGAAGAAGGATGGATATAACAAAGATCCCACAAACGCAACTTTATAAGAGAGAACTCGAAAGAATCGTTGAGAATATAAATTCAGGCCTTTGTAAAAACTAAAAACCTACGTAACTTATTCTTCCAACAACTTTACGTGCCATTACGACAGTTGCATCACAAAATGCCGATATACTACAAAGAGCAGAGCCACAAAAGGGGTACGTTACTGTTACATTAAAAACCGTAAGCAAAACTCAACATAAAAATTACCACTAGCATGCGAAAAAAAGATAAAAAATTCCTTTTCATTCCAATGATGACCAAAAATAATGGCCGACCCATTACCCTATTTTCGAGGTCAAGCGAACACAAAAACAATTACTAACAATAAAAAACATTACTAAGTGTTCCTATTTCCCCGAAACATATGGCCTGTGGCGAAATAAACCGTAAGCAAGCGTAAATATTTTTAGAAAATCGATGCGTTTACATAAACACAGGAAGTATAACAAGGTTATGTATTTCCGACATCAAGCAGGCCTCGTAACCGATGAAATATCGGAATAGTATATGCTGACACCAGTTATTATAACCTCGTGAATAAGAATATGGATGGCATGAGCACTTTAAATACAGTGCGGACGGCAGACGTCAGTCCTAAAGCCTCTGCCTTGCTGTGCCTTAATTAGAGGCAATATCGTCCATAAATACAGCCATTGGAGGGAAAAGGTCACACATTGTATTTTTCATTTCAGAAGCCAAGTTTCATTAAAAGAGAGGTCGCGTTAGCAACAATAAAGGATGGGATCCGATTCATTATAAGCACAGTGGGCGATGGTAACAGAATGAAGGGGGCAATCGGAACATGAGGGCATCATGGGGGAATTTTGGGTCTCTGTCCGACGATTTTCGTTAATCCGAGGACAAACACATGCCTCTAACGTATTCCACTAACACACACGAATTACTGGACAAAACTTGTTGCGACACAATCTTGAAACAAATACTTTGAAACCAAAATATAATTACACGGAATTTTGAGTGCACTACTATTAGTGCTAGATCATAATTTGACAAATATCAATTAAGTTACAAGAGTCTCATAAAGTTGAGTGGCATGCACAAAAATATGAAGACTGGATCCATTCGATCGATTTTTCGATTACATTTAATGAATAAAACGATTACGCTTGACTGCCCTTCCATGGATAATTATAAAAAGTGGAACTCGATAAACGGCCTCGGAACACATTTATGGTACCGGATTGCAGTTGAGATATCCTACAACTCATACTTTCTCGCCATCAATGGTAGCGTAAACATCGCCTAAGAGCACTGACCAAAGCACAGAACTGCATTAATAGCCTATTTTTCACCAATTTCCTACACTACGATGCGAATTGGCAAAAGCTTTATGTTCTCAAACGCCCAAATCCCTCTGGTAGTGAGGTAATACATATCTTGCTAGTACGACTAGCAGTCAATGACTAGGATAGCAAGTGACCATCGGTTAACGCTAGGAAACAGTTATTTTTTACTTAAAGGGTATAATTGATATTGTATGAATGATTATTTTAAATACGACCTATAGTCAGCAACTTCTTCCAAATGAGCTGTATGTTGTTTGAAGTTGAAAATTAAGATATTATCATGAAAATCTCTTCAATTTTAGTTATTACTGGAAGCGTAGTCCTAGGGCAACAGGTAATTCGCACTTTAATTATAATCGTACCTGAAAAATCACATAACCGTTTCCACATATTCATGAATAATTAGGTCTCTATTTTGCAAGCGATTGGTGTCCAGGAATAAAGAATTCATTTTATAAGTTGACACATCTCTAGAAAGAAGGTCTTGGGGCAACAAAACATTCATTAGCTATTTATTAAGAGAATTTTTCGGCATTTTTAATATGCACATCTTACTTGCAATTACAAGTCCACCTTCCGGCATTTTATGTACTACTAAAACTATCCATGCCAATGCTTGCAAGATACACTTTATTTTACATCAGACTTACGTATGCCCTCGAGATAAAAGCCATATGGATGTTTCAATCTTTGTAAGCCGGGTTCGTTGGCTCTTAACAGGTGAGAAGATAAGAACGAAGTCCATCATTCTATCACCCGTTACATTATCATTTCGCGTCTTCCTGTAAAGGTATCCTGACAGTCATCGTTTGCTAAACTCCTCAAAATTCATAGTCCATCCATCTGACGAGTGGTTCGTCCATCGCCACATTATTCCTTTCCCCTAGCGCTATTTATCGGCCTCACTTAACCAAGACCCACTTCTTCGCGAGCGTCACAGCCGTTGCTTCCCGCGAGGACACTCCGGCTCCTGGAGCGAATAGGTTGGAGGAAGGACCAAAGTCTTATTCATCTACTTGACTTCCCTATCTCTATGCCGCGGAAAAAAACGGCAATCAAGCGAGAGAGGGAGAGAAAAGGCTTGATGTGCGGTGGGTCCAGCGAGGGATGGCAGGCTATGGAGGTCAGGAGAGGGTAGGGGGCCGCGGCCTTTGAGCTCTTATACGTGGTGTGGAGGAGTGGGAAGTCCCTTTGGTGTTTGGAGTGCGGGTGCTGTACGGGGGGTGAGGCGCCCGGCGAGGTCGGGAGGGAGGTGTGCATTGTCGGGCGCATTGGCTTGATATCGCGCGGCCTGGCGTTGGGCATTGTCGTCATGGGGGTCGTTTAGGTCCTATCTTATTTTGGCCGTAGCTCCGGATTTCGGTCTGCCGGAGGAAATAGCTGGGGGTAAGAGAATGGAGGCCGGCGAGGATACTGGGGAAGGAGGGGGGGTGAGGTTTAAAAGGGAGGATGAGGAAGGAGGGCACTGCCTGTCACAGAGTGGGAGAAATAAAAATGTACGCCATCATTGCCCCATTATATTGCCCAAAAGGAAATTGCTTTTGACTCGTATTGTGACGACCAAAATGTTTATTGCTGGAAGCGGCGCTTTTTTGCTCAAGTGACTGTTTTCTTACCTCAGGATGAGACGGAAGCTGGACTCGGCAGGACCAGTGGACGCACGTACGTGGCTGATGGGATATTGGGTTAGATCTGCTCCAGAACGCTGATAATGAATATTCTTCACGCGCATGCGCCAATTAACACTTAGGAATGTATCCGAATTGAAACAGGAATATCAACATTTACCCTGCATGCGTGTAGATGGCCAAAACATATTAACAAATCTTACTGGAGGGCTTATGGGAATGGTATGCGGAGACTAAATGAAGTCCAGAACTCAGCCCGTTGGAGGAGCCTTTGACCTGTAGGCTACTTGGCGCCTACCGTTTAAGTGTAAGCTAATGCGTACACCGTATTTCTCTCCAACCTTTCTCCATATATTAATTGATGTTTCCCTAACCAACCTAACCACCGATGCCAATTAACGAAAGTCAATCGCCTGTGAGGAAGCAAATACGAGAAATCTGTATTGTGGTTTTAGGTAGCAACTTTTAAGACCAAGGATTTCAAGGTTGCACGAGTATATCATCATGCAGTACTAGAAGATGTCATTCCACGTTGCTTCAAAACATCGCCGCCGCTGAGAGGTTTTAATTTTAGACTTTAAGACACTAGAAGCACAGGGCTCGACAGGAATTTTCACGTAATCTTGAGGTGCCAAATCAATCGGTGTTGTATCCTCCAATTTACACTATCGAGACAATCACTGCACTTATTAGTCCCCGAAATTAGCAGAACTATGATGGTGAGCGATGAAAAATGTAATTTGTCTTACATAATTTGATGCATATGTTTTATGGTGTCAAAATCATTCATTACTAGTAATTTTTAAATTAATGAATAGTAGTTATAAAATTCACATACTGGAAATTTTTTTGCTAAGTTAGTCATTCAAAATTAAAATATAATTTTGTATAGAATGTTTCCTTATCATTAATCTACCTATTATCTCTCAAGATAATTTACCGGAGATAAAAATGTCCCTCCGCGCCCTCCTTAAGCCAGTCCAGCTCAATTTCACCACTGGATTCTTTAGAATACACGCACTATAAAGTGTAGCCTAGTATATTTTTCTCTTTCACGAACAATTACTTCGACCTTCAACGTACTCCAACACGACATGAACTCTTGTTATACTACATACTCAACATAAAGTTCTTGATATTGACAGAGTGTCGAAGAACATTTGAGTAGTAGATACTTCTCAAATGTTCTTCGTCAATTTTCTCGTCACATATTTACAACATCTCACGAACTGCAGTAAACACTGCCATTATATCCGATCAGAGATACTCATAATAAAGAAATGCACGAATGTTTTAACACTAATCTAATTTATTATCCTGGGACTAGGAGCTTTTAAAAAATCCCAGTGTTTTTTCAAAGGAATGAGATAATATCAATGAATTAGGAAGGCAAGTTTTAAATATTTTACGTCAGTACGGTAGAAATTACTGCGGATAAGCGCTTACAAAGAAGTGAATGATGCTAGTACAGCATGGAGATAATTTTTTTAAAAGAAGCTTGAATGAAAAATTATGTTTGATTGTAGTTGGAATAAAGCAATGAGTCTGATAAGCCATACGAACAAGAGATCATGAATGAGGAAATCTAAGACAGCGACGAATCTGCCTCAGAAATAATGTTGGACGCAATTTTATTGCCTTGAAGCCAATCACTTAATCAAACTTTTTCAACACTCATTCATTAATCCATTGCAAAAATATTCTATTTTATAGATATGGAACTGTTATAAAATGTTCAGAAGCATGGAGCCCAATAAAAGCGCACAGTATTTCTTGCCTTAATACGCAAGACAGTCTTAAATGAAAATCAAACGTTCTGGATATATTCCAGTAATAACTTGAAAAAAAATTTATTCGAAAACGATTTTTTATCACGACTCATTATATAAAGGGAGAAGATACCACCTTCGTGCCGAAAAATTTGGTCGCGTTTACGGTTCGAGTGCAATCCTCAATTTTGCAAAAATACACGGGCCCCCAATCTTTGTACAAGATCTTACTTTTCCCCGCAGAAAGGGAGAAAAATTATAGAGGCTGCCGACACGCGGGCATTTTTTTGGGACCTTTTTCTGTCCGCCACGTACCACGTAAAACAGTTTGGCCGCTTGCCATTCCCTTAGTTTAGGCACTAGATAAAGATTCACTGCATCGGAACTGCAAGAATAGGGTCAATTTTCATTGCTTTTTATCTGATTCATTACGTATTCACCTTGTCTCCCGTCCTCCACCCAAAAAACCGTCCCTTCGATCATGCGGACTCTGCCGCCACACACTGAATCCGCCCCGGGAGAAACATTGAAACGCGACCACGGCAGTATAACCAACCTCTTTCTCGCAAGCTTATTCGAGCGACGGACTCGAAACGATTTTATTCCGAATAGGGAAGGAGGAATAAAATTACGTTTTTTCGGGTTCATCGAATAAATTGCGGCGTACATGCATACGTTCAATTGTTTTAAGCCGACTTTTAATTTCTACATTATTTCACAAGAATGAATTCTTTAATGTATCGATAAAAAAAACTAGATTTTGCACACGAGGTGCACATGTTTGTTATACCTGGAGGAAATTCTAGAGCATTCAGGAACAATTTGAATATGGAAATATATTCAATATAATTTAGCGTTCTCCCACGCCACAGACATTTGCTATCACCAATCGTAAAAACAAATGACTACCTACGTAACTCAAAAGCTATGTTAATGTATATTACAAAATAAAATGTCAAGAGTAAACCACAAAAGTTCTAATTGAAGTATTAAATTTTAAATTACGTAGTTAATTACAAACCAGGCACATTTCCAGCATATGATGATCCAAATAAATTGCAGAAATAGCGAACTGAAAGAATAGCATAATAATTTAGGTAGACTGCGAGAACAATGGAATCAAGAGAGAGAGCATAAAACTTAATGAACGAGTATAATTACAACATTCCACATGAATTCTCAATAAAGTAATTACAAATATTCCTTGATGCGAAGCTAGCAGCTAATTTTCAGGAGTGTGCATTAAAAAATATATATGCTAAGTTCTACGTTCTTTAAAGATTCACATTAACTAAACAAAAGTAAAACATTCAATGACCCCCGGCAAATAAACAGAGATAATTATGCTCAGAATTAAAGATAAACATGCACGATTGGAAGCTGATGAGTTAGTTTTTCTCTGAAATACGAGAAATAAGAAGCACAAGAGCTCAAGGGCAAGCATTATATCACGGAGCGTAAATGATAACGAATTGATATACTCAAGCATATAAAATGCAATATTATGAGGCTCATTCAAGAGTGTATCAATAAAACAAAGCAACCGTAGTAGATGCACCTCTCTTCCGCCGTTGAAAAATTTTCATCTACACCATTACTTGAAAATCATTATGCTGTGACGTTTTATGAAATACCACGCGGTGCACATAAATTGAGACGTAGACGCATTCTATTCCACGAAAGTTTTAGCCGGCGTATCTCATCAATTATTCGGAATGAAAATTTTCTTCCCAACTGGATCTGTCTAGCAAAATGCAAAACCTAGACCCGAAACCTAAGATCGAGGACCGACAGGACCCTTCCTCAACCTTCACAACTTCAGTCTCCTCCGTCCATGAGCGCTTATTCCGTGAATCGCAACTGGCGATACCTCCCGTCCGTTGCACGAACCTACTCTCCATCTCGTCCATTGAGGGCTTATGTCTCTTTTTCCAAAACCCTTCGCCCATTCTCATCCCACCATCTCCCAACCGAACAACAACAGACGCACTTCAAAAGCCTACACTTCACAATAAAAATACAATACTCCCATTTCTCGCCCCAATCCCTCTCTTTTTCCTTAGTTTCAGTGAGGTAGGACTCTTGTGCTCACATTTCTATCACCATCTCACTCACATCCGCCACTGCTGCTGCACGGCTGTATTTTGGTCTATCTTTTCAGGGTTCTTCAAAGGAAAACCCCATCTGACCCATCACATTTCCAAGTTTTCCATACCATTCATGTCCTACGATCATAGCCCACCCTCCACACCCATATTCGGCTTCTCTCACACCACATCCTCAGTCCTAAAAGTATATGAAACGCAAAAACTCCACGGAGGATGGAATAAATAAATATTTTCAGTCCGACGTACACGATGAAGGATAAATATGGTTTGAATAGTTGTGTGGCAGAAAGACGACAAGACCAAAAGCTCATGACTTCATTCCATTTGTTGCAGTAATGCACCTCATAAAACATTAACTGCAATATAGAAACCTTTAAATGTATATACGTAAGATTTTTAATAAAATATGCGAGGAAATCACACGACCACACAGCATGACGTCACGTGATTTGAAACTTTGGATACAAGCGGCCGTATTCATTGATTCCTTAGTGAGGAACTATCGTCTTTGTGGCGCACTAACTAGTCGCCAACTAACAAAATCGTATTCATAGACAACCACTAAGATCATCTGCGCCAATTGTGCCACTATTTTAGCAACTAATTCTGAAACACTCTCTCGCCTTGTATAGAGGCGCTACTAAATATGGCGGTCTGTCACAAGTGGCTCACCTCGGGTCATAACCTGAAGCCATAACGGAGATTATAGGCGAAAATACCTAAGATACCGGTGGAATTCCTTTTCTCAAGTCTGGCGGATGCGACGTGTAGTACTGTTGCTGGGTCAAACTGAACATTTTAATTATTTGTTCTTAGTCTACGACACCGTGTTGTGGTACTCCGTAGTGCTTCATGAGTGTTTTATTCAACGAAGAAGGAAGATTTAGTGAGATGATTACTGTGGTTTCGTGCGTCGTAAGGTGGTTATTATCTCTTCTTCATCTCATTTCATCAGTGCTACGCCTGACAACATTGTAAAGTGCATAAATCATTGTGCGTGTGTTGACTGTTTTTGAGGGTAATAATTGTATTTTTAAATTATTCGGGCCTTAGTGCCGTTCATTTGTGGTTTTAGATGATTAGGTACTCTACGAGAATACAGCCCATTTTAAAGAACGTGTCCAGGAGGAAGCCTCGTCAACAGTTAACAAGTGCATATTAGTTCTCGTGACTACTCCGTCATGTGAGGTGCTTCAGAGTAATTAACTCGAGCATATTACGGTTGTGTTGTCGAAAAAATATGTCTTCCATTGATATAAAGACGTACAATTGTTATCTTGTTGGATTGTAATAATTTCGCACAGGTAATAATTGTAATTGTGAGTCTGTTTACGTCATAGCGCTGGTCTGTTTACATTTTGCCGTAAATTTCAATTTCGTTTCTTTTTTGTTTTGGTAGCAGAACGTTGTTATGGTTCACACAGTGAAAGAAACTCCTTCCAGTGCTTCAGGAGTTTATCGCATCATATTTTATGTTTCACCTTCTAAATGGATAAGTGAAATCAGTTTCATTTTATTGAATGCTCAGAAAGGATTCGTGAAGGGACACACAGGTATTTAGATTTAATAGTGACAATATCCGCTGTAGCATGTGCATGTTTGTTTTTTGTTCACAAGATGATGGTTAGTGTGTGAATGTGAGCACTGTTACATTTTCTATGTAAATACCAGTAATTATCCATTAACTAAAGCCAAACATTTTCCATTTTGAGTGTTTTTATGTTGACGGAACGGTGAATATCTCAAGAAAGTTCTGTGTATGTTTGAATATAACGGATACCCTAATTTGGTGCGATTGGATGGAGTAAGTTAAACTTTGATGTGGTGAATATACCTAGTGTCCAAATGATTTGATAAACGATCTGAGCTAGTTTGTGGTGTATTACGTGTGGCAAAAAATAAAGTTTATGACAAGCATGTATTCCCGATTTTTCTATACAATAACAATCAATGTTTATATGAGATTTGTCGGAATTATGATGTTAATGCTAAAATATGGAGAATTATAGTATTTAACAATAGCACCATCGTAGCAATATTGATGTGTGACATACGAATTCACGTACAATGAAGCCTGTTGCAATGTTGCGAAGCGTTGCTTCATTGTTTCTATGGTAGTCGCTACCGACAATTATGTGCTCCACATAATTGTCGCCACTAACGTAGCGATAGTGGCGATAGTAGCATACTAAGTTAGTAGCTCCTAGTAGCTCACTGGAAAGGATCAATGAATAACGTTTTTTAGTAAGCGACTAAGTGCTCTTAGTAGCTGACTAAGTTAGTCGCTTACTAGCGCCTATTAGCTGAAATCTATTAATACGGCCGAAGGGAACTAAAATTGCCATCAAAATGAAAACCCGTCATTGCTGGATAGGAAGACGATTGAATAAGATAGAGGGAAAGATGAAATTGTTATTTAATGCGGAAAAAGACAGGAAGTTGTAAACCAATATAAAGAACTATGAGAAACTGACAGATGGAATGGTTTTTTAATACGATACGTTTGAGAGAAATAAAGAGACGGTAAAAGTTATTTCAGTGATAGGAGGAGGAGAATAGTCAACATGAAGTGAGGTGAAACGTCGAACGCGGAAATAAAATTTTATACGAGCAGAGCTTACCACAGGAAAAACCGACCTTTTTTTCAAATTGACCGCTTTTTCCAAAGAAAACCTCTATCTGATAGCCAGATTATATTAATTATAAACCTAATTGTATTTAATTATTCACTTCAAGTCTCAAAACTCCGGTATTAGGAAAAATAATTGGACAATGAAAATGAATTAGGCAAATGATGCCGATGTTGGGCCCAAATACAAAAATACTCGATAGGAAGAACTCAGGATAAGTCCAATCAATAGTAATGGTCTTTCTCATCTTTGACAGAATAATGGAAAAACGTTTTCTCGTTTGGCACTAATACGATATATCTTGAATCTATTAAACGAAAAATCCATTGGACCAAAGGCCTCACAACTAGAAAGACCCCATGGTCCCCAAAAATATTTTTACTAGGAATCTATGCAGAGATTTCTTTTTTGGCTTTTTTAAATTTACTTGCAGTCAAGATATAGGGTTCAAATTTTCACAATCGGATGGCAGAAAGAAACAAGTATTCAATTCTTGCAATTGATTTTGTCATAAAGAATTACGCCTTCACTGAGAAAATTGCCAATTTTTCCCCGAATTTCAACAAAGGCATATTTCCTTCGCAACCTGAGCAATGACTATGAAACGGGAAGTTTGGCCGTTTAAAGAACGGGTTTTACGTCTTATCTTATACAGGAGCGAAAAGTACGGAAACTGAGTGAGGGTTTTAGGCCATGAGGAATCCATTGGGCCAAATGTTACTACCGTAAAAATCCTGTTGGCTCAGAAATTACCAATTAGGTACGTGGGAATTAATTAGCGAAGAACATAAAGGCCATTAATATGAAAATGACACTATCATTATAACGAGACTATTATGGCGATGGATTATTATGTAAACAACTCTAATAATGATAGAAATGCTTTGCATCAAAGTATTTGACGAACATGGAGGTTTTTCTCGTCAGTTCTTCATAAAATATGAACTTTATTCATATGAAAAAAATACTTTAACAAGGTAGTACCTATACCTCACATGTAAATACTTACAGTTTTTTAATTCTATTGAATCGCCGAAAATCTACCTATTACGCATAGAACCGTGTTGTGTAGAATATGAAATTAAATTTAAAAAAGCTATTCTCAATGGATTTGGCTACAAAAATACTTTCCGTGTACTAAAAAATGAAACTTAAGTTCATATATTGCTCAGACTGGGGATAAACATGGAATTATGATTCATGGAACTACAATTTCGAGGAAAAAACTATTTCAGTCATTTTTATTGAGATTTGTTATTCATGATAAAATATAAAAAGGTTAAACTATATAATTAAATAACATATATTTCCATTTGATTTTTTCATTTTAATAATAATTATTACATCCAGTGTACCGAACCTAGCTCTGTCTCCCGGTAATAATTATGAAACATGCTGTGAAGTAACCTAGTCTATTCTTTGGCAGTGAGTTCATTGCTATTATTTAATCCAGATAACCCTCCATTCTCGATCCGTAACCCATCTCCATTCTCTTCTCGACATCAACAAATATTTTTGCATGTTTATTCATCTGCCAGAAACAATATTTTCCCATTTTCCTCGTACTTATAACACAGTTTACCATAGGGCTGATTTCCCGGTCCATTCTTATCGACCTTTGCGCCAACGCTTCAGACTAGCGGTAAACTATACCGAAAATCATACGAGTTCACTGAATGAATATACTTATGCCGATGAATAAAAATTGCTTGATGTATGCATATATATTCACGAGGAAACCAACATTAATCCTTTAATAGAAAATGCAAAAAGGTGTGCAGTTATAACAGCTTAAGTTTCCATCACCTCGTGAAAACTTTATCCACATAAGACGCCTCCCAAACACTTCTACATACTTTATCTCCAATTGCGGTACAGTATCGGACACATCAGCAATGCGCAACGGGTGATTACAAACATCCATGTCCTGATAGGTGAAAAATTCGCCCCGGCATGACTCAAACCCGCGATACTCGAGTTAGCAGAGTTAGACCTCACCACCAACGCAACCACAACGTACAACCACGCAAAAATACAGTAAAAATATTCTATGTTTAAAACGCGAATAATTCACCACTAAGTATCAAGAGATTTTACACGGAATAACTCAAATTTCTACATCATATCTTATTGCCGATTTTCCAATACTTTAATGCCAAACATTAAACTTTCTCAGTGGAAACAGGGTTAAGGTTTACCCTATGCAAAATATGAGACTGAGGTTTATAGTCCTTACAAGAGGCTTTCATAACATTTAAGGCAGTTCCATTTCCGTAATACTGATCGAAGTTTAACGGCCATTAGATTATACAGGTATCAGCCTGAATCAGGGCTGATTCGGTGAATCTAATGTGTGTATGAATCACATAAACCATATTTTTAGAAGTAAAGTAACCAGAAAAGAAACGGACAGAAGGAGCACTGTAACAACATTGTTACTGACAGAGGAGCCTATACTCACAATGTTTTACAATTAATTACATTTATTCTCACGCTCCTTCCTCTTGAGATTCCGTGCAACAGTTAAGTGATGAGGGCCACATCCCTGTCTATATATCAGACCTTTTAAGCTGAAGATTTCACCTTCATCAATGATTATACATTTCAATATGCCAACCGACGTATATCATATCATAAATGTTATTATTAAATGCCTTCATATTAAGGTATTTAACTTCTCAGAGAAGCTCAAAAGACATCTATTCTCAGGATGGGCTCCTCAATTTAAGAAAAAATGAGCAACCATCAGTAGCACCACTTCTCGCGCTTACTACGGATATAAGTGACAATAGCTTATAAAATGGCACTCAAAATCACTTAACCCTAATTTCTTCCGTTAGAAAGTCATTCACTAGTCTAAGCATATTGTCTCAACAAAAATAACGCAAGATTTTCTTAAAAACGCTGAACTCATTCCAGGAAAGTGATTAACGTAGCACCGTAGAATAATATCTTGTCAATGTCACTATAGCGACGCATAGAGCAAATTTTGAACAGGTTTCCAAATGAGTAAATCACTAATAGTATGGTGAAACTATATCTATGATGCGTGGCAATCAATTGAAAGTGGTGAGAGTAAACGATTTTCATGCGGTGGCGCTGATACCCCACATGTCCGTCTGTATTAATCGGAAAAGACCTTAAACGATGAAATTTCATTTGGTTAATAATGAACTAATCATTTATCCATTTTATAAGAACACCTGAGTCGTAAATGAAATTTTAAAATCTCGAAATTCGACCGCGAAAAGTGGGTACTCAGACAACTGTGCTGTGTGGTTAGACGTAGCTTTAAAAGTGATACCAACGCATGTGGCGCAAAGTGGCCAATTACTCCATTTCTCCACAGTAATTACAATTTCCGTTGATGAGATCTATTGTGATAAGTGGGTGGACTAAGTGCTCCAATTTCACTGAGGGCGAATTATACGTACACTTTCTCAAGCAATCTTCCTTTACCTCCCACCCGTGACCCTATTCGAGCCACTCCTAAACCCTGGTCGACTTCCTTACTCGGCTACCTTTGTTCCTGACCACGCTCTCTCTCTCTCCGCCTCCACCCCAATTTCGCATCATCCTTGCGCCGCCTTTCAAACGGCCTCCCCTTATATCCCGCCCAACCGCCTTATTCCAGTCCTTCGCAGCGCCCTCAAGCGAAAACCTCCACCCTCTTTACACCCTTGACGGCCCAGCACGTTCCCCAAACAACCCCCTCGTCCCCCATCCTAACCCGCCACCCTTCACCGCTCCAGGGTAAGGATAGGCGGGAGGATTCCTCCGGGGACAAACTTCGGATACCGGAACACGCGCCTCCACTTTAGATAGCCCAGAGAGAGACTATGAGCCGGCGATGTGTGCGTGACAACACTTCCATGCGAGTGTGATCTGGGTGTGTTTCGTGCACGGCGGTGTCGAGATAAAGAACCCGGGGAAGATGAGAGTGTGGGAATGCGTGCAAAAGACGAGAGGAATCGGAAAAGACGAACGGGGAATGGAACGGAAAACAAAGAGAAGATGACGGAAGGCAGAGAGAGAGAGAGAAGATAAACAAGCTTTTCGGGCATGAAACGAAACTGTCGGGACAACAACGCATGGCAAATACGGACGGCATGGTCTCGAGCCTAGATATAGGAGAATGGGATACGGAGAGCGCATACTGATTCATTACGGTTAGCCCTTCTGAGCCAGAAGTCTGGTGAAGTTTTTCGTCGAAAACGTCGGATTTTAGTCCGCTGCTACATACTAAGGCAGAGGACACATAATATTAACGCTTTTTCAAATATAACCTGGAGAGACACTTTGACGGGAAAAATTTCAGTAAATAGTAGAGGGAAAATAATAGCATAATTCGACCGGAGGAAAAAATCAATTCATTTAAACGATTCAGAACCACATTTATAGGTTTCATAAGCATTCTCTACATCAGTTACCGAATTCCAGAACTGGTTCAAACGCTCATTCTCATGTATGTTTTCCGCCATTTAATTTATTTTGAACAACAATCTTCAACTGAGATTTGGAAAATAATTTGCATAAATTGAAGTTCATGCGCCACCTTGAATACCTAGACCAATTTCATAATTCAAAGAATAAATCTGGTTAGATGATTACAAATTCATACTCATATATCACCATCCATCCAACATATAATCACCATTGAATATCTATACATTTATCAACCATTATTATGACCCTGTAACTTAGAAGAAATGAAGACTGTTTCACGATATATCTCTTGACAATTAGTAGTAAATTCTTCGCATGTTGAACGCAAAATATATTGACTGTGTTCTTGCAAAGCTGTCAGCCCCGTTAGCGGTAAGGTAAGGTCCGCTAATCCCAGGATCGTGAGTTCGAGTCAAGAATGTCAACATCCATGCCCAAGATAAGTCATTTAATTATGAGTACATAAACTTTCCAATAAATGAGGCGAAAGCACTAAATTTTGACTACCTCTTTACCGCATACAAAATAAATTGCAATCTCTGCCCAAGCGAGATTTTATTCCTCTCGTTATCCCTACCCATGAGCCGGACAGGCAAATGAATACTTAAGAGAACTCGTGTTTATGAGTAAAAAGGGTAAAGAATGAACGCTTTGGAATAAAGAATATCTAAATATCAATTATACTATCAAATATATTATCAAATATTCAACGCCGAGTTTTTTCGATTTAGTAATAAAAAGTAAGAATGAGGAAATTACGTAGCATTTAAAAGATTAAGAGATGGCAACAGACAGAAAAAGGCACTAAAATTGAAAGAACGGATAAATATGACAAGGAGAGGATAAGCTAATAATCAGAAGTAGCATTTGGCACAAGAGTCAAGGATCTCATGGCTACTCACCAATTGCAATGAACCTACAGCTAAGTACCGAGCAGTGGTACAGATGACAGTTCAGTACCATGGAGAGAGTAATTGAAGATGGCCTGAGAGAGAAATAAAAAGGGGCCGAGTACCCACTCAAGTGACACGCGCAAACAGCGCAGAGGACCAGGCAACCTCTATGAGGTGAATGCAGGTGTATGCCCATCCACTTACTACACAGGCACCGGGATACTCCTTCAAAACTCTATGTGGACTATAAGACTCGATGGTTACATGACCGGAAGGATGATTACGCGCTCTCCAAGCGTACGAAAACCAAATGGTCACTTCTATAAAATGAATTCCTTGAATTAATAGCTGTTTTCATAAAACCCGCTGGACCAACGAATAGGGTATTCTTTGATCAAAATAAATTCATTGCACCTGATGATGTTCCAACGGATGAAATCGGTTGTGCAGAGTTAATAATTAGATTTTTTGGAACTTACAAAGTTACTTGAATTAATTATTATCCACATGAGTCGTTTCCATCAAGTTACGCAAAATAGTATTGAATATAGGTTTTTCTTTTAGTAAGTATATGAATCACCTAAGTCTGCTCTTGAGATTAAAAAAAATCGTCTTCTGGCAGTTAAAAACAATAAATCTAGTCATTTATGTCTTGACCGAGAAAAAATACCAGATAATATAAATAGGAAATAACTGCACGAAAGCCTAGGGTATGCATTTCACTTATGAAATAAATTCATAATATCACTCATAAATTCACAATGATGAACTACCAGTTTATTCCCTCATTTTCTATTTTGCTGTCTTTTCTTCCACGTCAAGTATTCCGATGATTCCGATACGGCGTACCACATTACTTATCAAATACCTCTTATTTTACGACCCTAAATCATTCATAAATTAAAAATTACCCCTTTCTCTTCTCGGAAACTCATTTTTTTGCCCATAAAAACCTATTTAGCACGGTAAATTAAATATAGTAAATATTTGCAAATGCATACATCCAACACTCACCGATTGAAGGTGTTTTGGGGTTGGGAACATTGAAAACATGAAGCCGGAAGAACTCACCTGAAAAAAATAAAACAGGCTCAGTGAGTATATTCTCAATATATTCCAACAATCAAGGAGCAAACAACATGGCAAATATATCCTTTTGACATGCAAAAGACATAATTTGATTTCACAGAGTAATTAAAAATAGAAACATTTATAGCGCATTGTAAAAGTAAATTCAATTCTAGTTATGTTAGGTTAAATTAAGAAAAAATGAACCACAACGTAACTGATGCCCTTTGAATACAAAGTAATTTCCCGAGTAAACGCGTTCTGCAAATAAAATGGCAATTAAACTACTAAAAATCTAATGCACATAAATCAGAGGAGACAAAAATAATAAAATGTAACAAACTATGGCTAAAACTCACTTCAAACTAGTAGTTAAATCTCAATGCCGTATTTACCTAAGCAGACGGAAAAAATTCATACGAACTGCACTCAAGATTCAAGAGAACATAACATTCAAGAGTCTCCGAATATAATCTTTCGCTACTTCGAAAAATAAAAGTAGAACCAGATGAGCTAAACAAAAAAAATCCAGCACAATACGCAGATCCCAATATTCTGAAATAATAAAAAAAAGAAATTAACTTAGGTTTCGCGACGTTCCGCAATGAAAGAGGCAACCTTACCTGACATTCGATCCCTGAAAGATTGGCAAAGCGCACACGGAATGACAGTCTCTCGGTGCAGGAAGAGGAGGAGGGTACATTTGATAAAAAAGAGACGAGAACAAAAAAAACCTTACAAGCGGTATTTCCCGAATCCAAAAGTTGCGGCCCCTTCACCGGTACGCAAATCAAATGACTACTGAAATTCGAGCAATCCGCTGAACTCACCGGATCGGGTAGAAAAGAGAGCACACGCCAGTAGAGGAGAGAGAGAGAGAGACAATTGGATCCCAACGGTTCTAGAGACGGGAAAGGGAGCGGGAGAAAGAGGATACGAGGACAAACAGCGGGGAACTGGCGAGATAGCCAACGGACGGCGGGGTGACCGAAACTATTCTTTAGCTCGCACAGGGATAAAATTCCCAACTGGAACAAAAATAAAGTGCAAAAAGTGGGATAAAGAGTTCGTTTAAAAGACCGAATGTAGGTCAGTGATAAGATATACGAGAGATTGGTTCACAGTGAGAGAATACAATTAGGCAAATGGTGAATTTAATGAATTCCAAGATGAGAGGCCAAACGGCACTAGAATCCAATCGATCAAGGCTGCAAATTATGAGTGCCAAATCACATGGAAAGGAATGCTGGTATATAAAATGAACTGAGCGTCTTAGTTCGTCATGTCACAGGATTTATGAAAAAGCTATGGAATTCATCTGATATCAAGACAGGGCTTCAGAGTCACTAAATGATTTATTAGAAGGCTAATTAAGTATCCACATTTCTTTCTTAGCATATAAAATAATCGAGTAGAAAATAACGAATTAAACTATCCACAAATACAAGATTAACCAATATTTTACCGCAATAAATCCATAAATCTGGATTCCAGAAGTGAAATATGTATGACCTGAAACATTCGCATATTCTTTCAAAAATACTGGATGTATAACGTACTATGTCAGTAGACCATAATTTTCCGTAACTCCTGAAATAATGGAGTACATACGGCAGCATTACCTTTCCCAGAAAAAAACATATACAAAGCAACCGACAGAGGTTAACGGATAATGTCAAATGAAAATTGATCACAGTGTAAGGATTTCCAAGTTTTTGTTTCACTATACCGCGAATAAGTACCAGGTGAAATAGTCTAAAACTTCCTAAAGAATCCTCACTCTACCATAAGATACAATTTTTCGACTAGCTCGTTCATTTAAATTTACTGAAGTAGAATTCACTCTAGGCCGAATTGGAATTTTTTTAGTTCAACTCCATTTACTTCAAGACTTACTTATTACCCATGTTATCGATCGATTAAGAGAGGATTAAGAGTTACTTGTTTATTACTTTTAGATAGGGCGAAGGATGAAATATTAACTTCCTACAAAAGCATGATCAAAAGTTTGGTAGCGGAAGTGGTTGGTTAAGTTGCCAAGAGAAATAAGAGAAGGCAAGGGTACGCCTACGCAGAAAGCAGTAGATTGGAGATCCGTTGCTAAAAGGGATGAACAGAGAATGTTGATAAAACAGGAAATGTAGAGGCAGATAAGGATAAGATTAAAGCACATAATGAGAGTAGATGAAAAATATATGGAACAAAAGAGGCGGAAGAGCAGCAAAGATGCTGCTTCCCATAAGATGTGTTTTCGAGCATAGATATATAAGCACAAACTTTTATAACCACCAAAATATGCCAAACATCAAGGATTAAATCCATACTAAAACGTTCTCTATCGACGAACCTCAGAAGTTTTAAGATTTTCACTAGCTTCAATATGCCATTTATGATACTAAGTAAAGCTGCTTAACAAAATTAGGTAACAATTTCCATGATATTATGGTAGAAAAAATGAAAGTAGATCATTTTCGCAGAATTTTCATTAAAAATATAATGTGTAGCCATCGTAACACCAAAAATCGTAGACCGATGGCGCTAGTATGTAAACGATTATTCAAACAAAAGCCACAGGAATAATCATACCTGTAAACTTTAGGAACAGTCTCAGAATTACGGAGTAACATGATAAAAGTTTTTTCGAGACATTTAAAATTTTAAAAAACCTAGCAGAAATGTTAATCTTCTTCCGTGAAACCCGCAAAAAACTACAGATGTCTTAGTCTTTCATAATTCTAAAATACGTCTACAAAATGTTTAGCAAATGGTTTCTTTCAAGAAGTAATATTTTGATAATTCCATTTTAATTCAACTATCTCCGACACATTTCTTACCCCAACCTAATGATGCCAGTCTCACCTAATACTGTCAAAACGTAATAATAAAATACTATCAAAACGCAATGACTCTTTAACTTGTAACTAGTACAATACCTTGAACTCTTGAAACTGTTACAATATTAAGTTTCCAATTATTTATTGCAAATCGCTTTATATTTTTTTCGCATTAATCTTCAAAAATATTTAAGGTTCTAAATCTTAAACTTGCAATAAGCCATTTCGATTACCTGCCGTGCATTACTTCAAGCATGCAATTCACATAGGACCTAACACAGTCCACTTTGAAGAAAATGGTAGCGACATTGCACATCGGCCTTTTAAAGCAAGTTAAATAGTCTTGTAAAAACAAATTACAATCCAGTCGCGAAACAAATATTCCTCTATACTCAATAGCACTTGCACAACTTCATCAGCATCAAACTTAAAGTAATTTACCTCGATCTACTTTCCCAAAGATAGAGCCTGGAAGCTGAATAACGCTTGGCGCCATAATTACACATACTTTTTGCAGGTACGAGGGCTGTTGAAAAAGTAATGATGATAGAGACCTTGAGGGAAAATGTGCTGCAAAGAGTAGCAATGCTGCATACCATCGTGTAGCCCATTCTGTTTGCATCTATAACGATCAGTTTCAAGTCGATCTATGCAGTGAATGGACGCATGTGACAATTCGCGTAACATGTATTAGATATCCGCCCACCATGTCCAACATGGATGAAAAGTTAGAGCAACGTTGTACCGTGAAATTTATCGTAAAACTCGGGAAGAACCGAAAATACGAGTGTGAATTATCAACTATAATGTCTGGTAAAGATGTTATGAACCAGATGACCTTCTACAAGTGGTATAAAGCGTTTGAGGATGGTAGAGAAAGCATTCCGGACGAGCTAAGAGAGGGACGCCCTTCAACGTCTCGAACAGAGTTTGTAATGAATACAGCAGCCAATACAGTCCACAAAGAACGAGGAATTACCATTAGGGAGCTTGCCACATATATAGGCATTTCAGTAAGCATCGCATTTTCGATTCTGCAGTATGATTTGGCCATGCGACACGTCTTGCAGATGGGTGCCGCGCCTGCTAACACCGGAGAAAATTCAAAATTGTGTCTCGGCGTGCGTGCGCGGCCCCACGTCGCTCACACTGTAATAGATTTCTTGAAAGCTAGAGGCGCCGCAACTGTTCCCCACCTACCGTACAGTCCAGAATTGGTCCTTTGCGACTTTTGGCTCCTCCCCGAAGTCAAGTTTCCGCTCAGGGGACGGAAATTCAAGACCAATCATGAGCACTAGGGTTGAAATTCGCTATGAAAAAATCATTTGACTTGACCGGAATTCGAACCCGGATCTCCCATTTGCCTGTCAGGTGTGTTAGCCAGTTACACCACCAAGCCATCTTCCTTCAAGGCGAATTTCGAGGAGGGTTTATGCGAACTAGATGTTCAGGCCTCAAGTCTACATTGTAGCACATGGGACGAAGTCGTGCTTACAAAGCCACTGTCGCGGTGGATAAACCCAACATTGTAGTTATTAAAACGACGAAATTGACAAATTTCCAAACATTGCATGTAACAAATGATGTGGTACGAAGTCACTCGCACGGGTGCATATACACCAGGGTTGAAATTCGCTATGAAAAAATCATTTGACTTGACCGGGATTCGAACCCGGATGTCCCAATTGCCGGTCAAGTGTGTTAGCCAGTTACACCATATGCTCGCAAAAACCCCCCTCGAAATTCGCCTTAAAGGAAGATGGCTTGGTGGTGTAACTGGCTAACACACCTGACCGGCCATTGGGAGATCCGGGTTCGAATCCCGGTCAAGTCAAATGATTTTTTCATAGCGAATTTCAACCCTGGTGTATATGCACCCGTGCGAGTGACTTCGTACCACATCATTTGTTACATGCAATGTTTGGAAATTTGCCAATCATGAGGTTATCAAAGCTGTGGAGGCGCGGTGTCAGGAGCTCGAGAAAGATGATCTGGCGTTCGTGTTAAAAAGTGGCAGGAACGGTGGCAGAAGTGCATTAGAACAGAGGGGGGTTACTCCGAAAAAGAACATGTAGATTTGGAAGACTGAATAAATATTTTTACCTGTGGAGCTTTTTTATCATTACTTTTTGAACAGCCCTCGTATAAAACAAGGTTACGAAAGTCTGCATAGTTAATGATAGAACTTAACCGCAGACATTTAAGCCATCGCAATTGAATATAAATTCCTAAGATAGCACTCCAAAACGCAAAACCGCACGAAAATTCGACCAAATTTGGATATGATCTCATTCGTGCTCCTGCCTGAATTTGCCAAGTACATACCGATTCGCGAAATCACCCATGAGGCGAAGAGATCACTCAAATTCAAGTCCTCGAGCGAGAGGAACCTTCAACGTTATCAATTCAATCAAATCCCTAGCGTTCCCAGCGGAGCACATAAGTAATGTCTTCGAGGAGGAATGTACCCTCACCAAATGGGTCTCTGCACGAATGTTCTCAAGTTCCACGCACGCTTTTAACCTAAAACAAAGATGAAAAAGAGGCGCTCCACCTGCAAAGCGTTATCGCCTTCCGATATTCCCATCACACGTCCTCGGGTGGGTAATTTCCTTAAGCTGTCCAACCGTTTCCCCAAAAATCCCCGATATGACACCAGATAATGCAGTTCCGCCCGACTCATAATCCCTTCCACGCCACCGATCAGTCCAACTCGTGCGCACGCCTTCACAGCGTTTATGCTTGCATGAAATGAGACGTTCAGATCGGTGATGGGGTGGTGTGGAAGTTCCTTATCTCATGCGTTGGATAAATTATTGAAACTAGCCACTGAAATTGGCGACCATTACATGTCCTCTATTTTCCAGCAAAACTTTGTTCATTCTAAGTTACACGTCTACCTCAATCTTGCGCCATCACTGACAAATATCCACCCTACGATAGCTACTACTAGGTGGCTTGTGCCGTGCTCTGCACAAGTAACCTAGAATGCCAAATACAGGGGTGTGTTGATACTGGAAACAGGTTAACTTTTTCAAATCTTTCAGCTATGAAACAAATTCAGCATCCTTCAAAGCAAATAATCTATCTTCATACTTCTTACGCCGGACTTCATACTGCCTAATCATTCAGCACTCCAATACAGATAAGACCCTTAATAAACAATTCACTTCTATGAGTTTCGAGTAAAATGCCTCCCCATTCTAAGTCTTTTTCGCTGAGCAGACAATATTCCGTTAGGGCACTTAACACATATATGGCTTCTTCATTCTCTCTTCTACCACTTCCAAGTATCCACCCAGAATTCGATTCTTTCTCAACAAACGAAGAGTCCTTATGCCCCTACTACTTGCCAATAATTTTCTGCAAAGGCCTTCATTCTGTTTCAACCGTCTCTTTTTTGGATAAAATTTCTGACACCACGCAAATTCATGATCATTTCCTAGCTCCTTGCTAAAAATTTAGAGAAATCTGGTCCCAAGATTCTCCTTTGAGAGTAAATCCCCACCTCCTTCTCCTCCGCGAGGCCAAAATACTAAGAATCTTCAAGGCTACTGAGAACGAACATCCGTGCTGAAGACATTGGAGTAAATCGGACAGTCATGGGCCTAAGCTCGAATCCCGACGATGGGGAAGATTGTTCGGTTCCTACTTCTTAAGGGTAGTATGTATGCACCCTTTGAAAATGGTTGAAATGATTGAAAACTGATTTCTAATAATGTACCGTCGTTAATATTGCTCACCACGTTTTTCCATCTTTCGGTTAAAGATGTTAAACTGTGGACACCTTCGAATGCAAAGCAAAAAGTACACAAACGCCGACATCGGGTTTTTCTCTCCCATTTTTTCATTTCCCAAAAGAAGCCTTAATGTTCCCTTCCACTCACTAAACATAAATAGCGTGAATGACTTATGCAGTCGGTAATAACCATAACAACTACAATCGAAGGGAATAGACGGCAATGGGATTAAAACAAGCTAAGGAGCAATTATTTTGAGGAGGATAAATGGAGACAAACGCTACGTCGACACGAATCGTGGCTGAAGTTTAAGGGATACATGGCTTAACGTCCCGTCTTACAGTGAGAGAGCATATATTGAAATGCTCTGCACACAGTACTCAAGTAGGAATCAAGATTCCGCGAGATAAATATCATCTACATATGCATAATACTTTTCAAATCACCACAAAGGTGAGCGGGAGGGGGTGAGTAATCACCAACAAGCACTACACCTACTGCACCAAAATAAAGCTAATGAATCTATCGATGGATTGGAAAAAACATGCAAATACTTGTCCGGAGGCGAAATTTCGCAAAACTGCGCCGGACTATGGACAGATCAACTAACCAAGAGAAAAAAATGTGTATTTACGTTTTTTTGCAAATGCATACAGTAAATGGAGAGAGATACAAGAGTTATAGCGAAAACATTCACGGCCACCGCCAATAGAACGATTCAAAACTCGTCTCTTGACACGATGAAGCTGTATATGCCAAAAGAGCTGCAGACTAGCAAAAATACCAACATAATCTCATTGGGATGTTTCAGCAGTAAAGTGGCGGGGGAGAGACAAGCGAAACATACCAAGGCAAAAAAATGATAAGGTCCATCGACGAGAGCACAAACACATTGGCCTTTGGCTTTCTAGACTCTCCTCTCCCACCTTCGATTGTCTCATTCCAAGCACGCGCCGCCATGCAGATATCCACCTATTACGCCGGAAGGCGCACCTCCACCGTGGAGGAGCGCTAATACTACGAAAGGCGGAGGACGTGAGACGCGTGGGGAGGGAGGTTGTCTAGGCGGTGGTGGCTTTCCTCATCTCTTCTTCGGCCCCCCCGCTGCGGCGTCGGCCTCAATTCTTGCGAGGTGAAACGGGTTGACGTGGGGATGAGAAGAGGAAGAGATAGACAAAGTGGTAAAGGGGTACGGAAGGGCAGCGGCATAGTCGAGCCAAAAACTTGCAGACGTGCCCCCTCATGCAACCCCGCACCGCCCAGGCATTCCCAAGTTCCCCACTCACCCACCCCGGTAAACTAGAAGCTAAAGGAGGAGAGGGACTAGGAGTGAAAGACGTACTCCCTTGTGGAATAACTTCGCACGTATCCCAAAGGGAGATATATAGAGAGTACCCTTTTTCCGGGAGCCCGCCATACTCTCTCTCTCCTCGACATCTTTTGCCCCGGTGCCAGCTCCCCTTTACGTCTCTAGCGAGAGCCCGCGAACCGCATCTCCATCACGTCGCGAACAGCAGGCGACGCGCGATGGAGAAATATGTCGACGCGACGAGAGGGGGAAGGCCAAAAACCATTAGTATTTCAGGATCGGGAGATCCCGAAAAGTTTGGCCGAAACAAATTCTGACGTTTCGTCACGAGTGCGGAAGGGTTTCGTCCCACGCGCAAACTGTACCCATCTCTCCGGAAACCCCGTTATTTCTCAAGTTCGCCCGATTTCTCTGGAGGGAACACGAAAATCATCATCTGCCCAAGAAATAATTACGTCGGTCCCCGAGATAACCAACTCCCCATCAAAGCGAGCACTACGAACGACGGGCCATAATTAGATAAACCCATTTGGAAACAGCTCACCCATTTTCATAGTGTATATAAAAGTTCTGCACCCAATCCAATATCTCCAGATGTCGTAAAGCACAATTGAGACAAGGATTCAATGAATTTAAAAATTTATAAAATGGAAACACTAAGTTCCATAAATAAAAAGTTGATGGAATTCTTAGATGAAAAAAATAAGGGCGGAAGGGAATATAACAGACAACATGACCAAAAATTCAACATTTACCCGTCACATCCATTCATCAAACGTTGTTAAGGAAATCAAAGAAAGTTCACTTGTTGGGGCGATAGAAAGAACATACCGCCGAGCCCAATTTTGGCACAATAATGTCGCAAAAAAATCTCCGAGCATCGGAAACATTTACTCGAATAAGGGAGGGATTCCTGGTAGCGAAAAAGTATTGTCTCACTTTGGGTCGATGTAAATCGATATCCGACCCGCCATTATTCTCGAAATAGGATTTCCAGATTCCCTCGATAAAAAGAAAATAGCGGAGAGCGGGCTCCGCAGTCGACGTCGATGATCATGGAAGCGGCAAGAACCCAGGAGAAGTCCTAAGAAAAGGAAAGATGGACCATTAAAAAAAATCGAGATCTACTGTAAGGAAGGCTTTTTCGTAAGTGGACACTGGATAGAATGAGTCGGAAATACCGGTGGCTGAAGCCATAGAGAGGGGTAAAAAAGAGGGAGTGGCAGTATTACGGATCCGATGGCGCATTACGATAAATCATTTTAGTTCATGAACTCGCGTCCACGGAGTAAAAGGCAAAGAAATTTTTTTAATAGTTTTAAGAAGTGAGGTAACCAGAGTACTTGAAAACAACAACATTCCACTTAGAAACATGGCGGTAAAAACTAATTATCAATGCCCCACTGAAAAGCACAAATTGGCAGCAATGCTTTAGAAGAGAGCATACCAAATTAAATAATCAATTATAAAATAGTTTCATATACTGTCAGTGACTTATTTTGAATGGTTGACTTAAAGTTCATACAGAATTTAAGCAATGTAAAAGTTTCTCATTCACAATAGACGGCACACATACAACGTAGCACGCTAGAGAAAAACGGGCATAGTAGCAGAGGGGCATACGGAAGAGATTAGCGCTAGCTAAGGAGTCGTTTAGTAATAGAAGGGAGTTGATGACGGGGACGATGGGTAAGAATGTGAAGAAGAGGCTGGTGAAGAGCTTGATATGGAGCGTAGCGTTGTATGGGGCAGAAACGTCGACCCTCAGAAAGGGGGACGAGAATAGGCTGCAAGCATTTGAGATTTGGATGTGGAGATGGTGAGGTGGACGGAGAGGAAGACTAACGAGGAGGTACTTGAGATGGTGGGCGAGGAAAGGAAACTTTTGAATGAAATCCGGGATAGTCAGAGTAGATGGCTGAAGGATGTAATGAAGAGTGATGAGTTGCTGAACAGTGAGATAGAGGGAAGGATGTTGGGTAAATGGGGTAGGGGAAGAAAGAAAATGGGTTTCATGGACGGGATGAAGAAGGATAGATCGTATGCAGAGGTAAAAAGGATATACTAGAGGGAGATAGGCCCCTGAATGTATATAAAACCGGGAGGAGATTTTCTGACATTCAACAAAACCTACCTTTACCGGTAAAATAAATTATAATAATAAAAATAATAATGTGTCCACTATCAAAAGCAATTACGATAAGAATAAATGTAATATGTCATACTCGAGAAAGACATGTGTCCATTACCTTTCCAAATAAGATGATTGGATTATTCCATTTTTTTAGACAGATTATAGCACATATGCGGCCCAGAAAAAAACTACTACGATTGGGAGGCACCATATGCGTGTTCTCAGCCGTCACTCACCATCAAAAGCAGATATGCGGAATACACAGCCGCATGGAGAGGGCCAGAACTGACCGCGGCTTGGAAAAAAAACACACTAGGCGCTTTTGAGTGAATCTGCGTCAGCCCAAAAGAGCGACTAAGATTACTCAATCATATCAATACGAGGATCCAGTAATGCACGGCAGAATTTTAGCGACGTCCCGTTTTCAATGACAAAGTGTCAGGTCACATTCCGTTAACCGTCAAGGGAAAGATTTATTGCGCCTGTCCATCAAAGTGTCAAAACAAGTTTCGACTTCAAAATGTCCGCCTAAGCAACAAGGAATTTTAAGGACAGAGTCCTTTCATTCAATCCGCTTTCTCAATGTTCGCACGTTTCGACAAACATGAAAAATATTCCACGTGAAAAGGATAGATTTATGTTCTTTACAACGATCACACTACTTGCTGAAAAAGGGCAAAACAACGGAGAGCGACATTGTTATTAAGATGACAGAATATTCGCCAACCGAACATATTGGAGTAATATTAAAGTGTAGAGAATCAGATAACACAAAATAGTAATCAGAAGACTAAATAGGTGGAATTAATAGGGAAAATAAATCATTCACCTTAATTTAGGATTCGAAAATAAATCTTGATATTTGCACATAGTGTTTTCACCAAACTTCAGCGACACTCACGGCATTGATCAGATGCGGTGCACGCATTTGAAGATGCTACCGTGAGTGTGAAATTAAAGTCAAATTTCTGCAATAAATACGCCCGGGCTGTGTATTACAGTACTCAGCATCCGAACTTCCCAAAAAAATAGAATTCCAAAAATAAACGAAATGGAGAATCAACCTAAGAAACATAACATCAGCTATTTTGACATCCCCTCTAACATCAGCTATTTTGACATCCCCTCTAACATCCCACGCTAGGCAATGGATGGTTTGATGCAGACTTCCTGTGATGGCCAGCCAAAATAAAATGCTTAATCAATACTTTATTAATAGGTTATGTTTTGACTCATGGAAAAGTCTTGAGAAATAGGGGGTTGGATTCCTACATCAGAGGCCAATTCCCAAGGAAAATCATGAAAGAGTGTCGTCGAGTTAATTTAACTTTTTCAGTTTCTAAAGGAGGACTAAAATGGAACGCAAGATTAAGGATGTTAAGACAAAAATCAGAAATGAGCCACGCAGAGATTAAAGGAGAGTTCAAAGGGGTTGAATCTTCAGAAACATATAACTCGGGGATGTCTGGGACTGCAGAGAAACATTTTTTCCGCTGAAGTATGATCAAAAAAGCATTTACCAGCGAGGGGGAGAGTATATCAACATTTCAGACACGAACCACAAGAATGACCGACCCCAACCGTATGAAGGTTATGGGAATGGAACCGCTCAACCTAGGCACTATATTTTCGGGAAGAGGAAGAACGTACGATAATGCATTTCAAACGATTTTTACATTCCCACGTTCGCTTCGCTTTCAAAGATTAGTCAGTCATTTGAGCGAGGTGTTTCGGAAGGGAGTGGAGGGATAGGACAAAGGGAAAGAGAGCATGATGGGTTTGGAGGAATGTTATCGGATTGGGATGGAAGGTTGGTGTGATAAAACGATGGCCCAGAAGTGGTTTTATGAGAGAGGTACGGTGGCCAGGAAAGGCAAAAGAGAACCGTTAGGCGGAGAGGGAAAAGATTCTAAGGACGGGAGCGCATTAGACTTGATGAAACTGGCATGAAAAGCAGATAAAGTATCGTCCATCCCCTAATGTGGGACGCAGTGAGCCATATCTTCTTTCAATTCAAGCCTCCCATAAATCCCATCCCATGAACCTTCCTTTGGCCACATCGATGAGCAACACAGTAAGACTCAGTCACAGTAATATAACTTTTGGCTAACTGGGGATTCATACGCAGACTATTGAATGAGATGTCTCACATTCCTTCAAAGCCAACAACTTCAGACATAGACATATAATCAACTCATCGAGCACATTGTAAGTTGATCTTATGAATAATTACAACATATAAAGTAATCCTACTTGAAGTATTCTTTCTCATTATTACAAAGAAATAGGTGTGTTTTTACTCAGTATCCATTTAGGAACAGGTGAACACAGAACAACAAGCCATAAAATATAACAAGGCTGCAGAACTAGCGCGGAGATATCCGGTGCAGAAGTAGCATACTTCTCAACCATCGATGGCTGAAATCAGAAGAAATTAAAGCTAGTCTTAGGCCAAGGCTGTGTAAAGTCAAGCTTCGCCGTTCACAAGTGATTGTGAGCTCTAGCTGAGGATATACTCAGGGTGTTATTTCCGGAGCTATGAAAAGACAAAGCTAAAATACGTCGAATTAAATTTTTGCGAACGAAGCTTGGTGAGGTATGGTCCACATTCGTACAACTTTGCCTCCTCCAACGTCCGTAAGCATAACCCGTCCCCACAGTTTGTACCACCAATTTTGGAAGTATCGGCAGAAACAGCGACACACAAGTGTCGCACCCTAATTCACAAGTCAACGCAAGAGTATTACTTACAGACGGTGGATAACAACAATTTCATTCATACTAGGCTCATATTTCATAACTTCAAAGCAGTTCGGTTGGTTATTTATCTCCAAACTTATGCATTGTCATAAAAAATACATTTAAACTTTTAAACGCCTATGTCAGATGAGCCGAGAACTATAAGCCGGGAGCGGAAATTCACCATAATCCTATAATCACAGACTAAATTGAGATACGAACCAGAATCCGGTGCGTTAGCCTGTAAACTCATCAAGCGATATAGTTCAAAGAGTATTTGAGTCAAACGATGGTTTTTCCACGGTCTGTCTCCAAAAAATGAAGAAAAATATATCATCAGTGTGTGACATGGTGAACAACGCAACAAATGATGGTCGATGACATGACGCTATCCGCACCCGAAAAATTCTCAAGCGTAATGCAAAGTCAACGTCAGTCACAGCTAAAATAGGTTAATTCCTCATCTATCAGCATCAGGGCCACAGGTTCGAGTCCTGCCTGGCTGAACTTTTCAACACCCATGACATATTTGCTAGTGTATGTCCAACACCGTCGGTTTTATAAACCAAATGTAAAGACCTAAGAGTCTATTTTCAGATTGTTGGTGTATACAAATGAAATTTACAGACAGACTGCATCCTCACATAAAATTTGGATAAACAGAGGATGATGCCTTAAGGCGTAGATGAATACATTCGAAATCAAGGTTTTAGTTCGCAATTCGGTGCAAGAGAGAACCATCTGACGCAGTGTCAAAGTAGAGTAGCTTGATCTTTTCTGCGTTACTCTTCAAGAGTATTTTTCCGAAACCATCATTTTGGCATGCCACAACCACGGTAGAAAAAAATTATTCATTATATCAGACAATGCAGCCGAACTGGATGATTGATCTTATGCCGAATGGTGATCAGTTGAAGATAACCACAGCCTGGAAACAATCACTGGCGGGAAATCGACAATCAAGGAGGCTGTCATTCTTACAAGACAGGTTGAGCACCCGGGTGATGCGCGCGAGAAAAAAAACCCTGAGGGTAAGAACGCGCCCGGCAACGGAAAATAAACCGGGGTCTCGAATCCGCCGAAAATAAACCTGTTTTTCCTTCTTTGCCGGGTCATTCATCACTCACTCCCTCTTCCGAACCTTCGTATCCTCCCTCTTCCCTCGACAAGTAACATGACATTGCATTCCATCAAAATTTTTTTTCTCGCTCAAGCCACGGAACCCATACCCTCATCCCGAAAACCTTAAAGGGCAATTCGCCCTTTATCCCAACCTCGCGTTCCCTCTCTCGCCCCCGGTCACTCTGAAAAACCCCGAGACCCATCCTCCTCTCCCTTATCCTTTACCCTGGGCAGATGTGGTCAGAGGATCTGGCGACTAATGAGCATCCGTCGAAGTGACCCAGGGTCTGGCGACTGAGGAGAGATGTGTCCGAAGGGAGTTGCATGCGAGCCAACAGGACGAGGTATGAAGAGAGGAGCGACAGCAGAGTGTACACAAGAAGGATAGCATGGGGAAGGCCAACGTGGCATGGGGATGCAGAATTGAAATGAGTACAAATCTGATAAACGAGAAATTAGTACAACATCAGAAGGTCCATATTTTCGATAATAACTTTGAACAAAATGGTCTGAGAATGTCAGGAATTCAATTGAAGAAAATAATATTTATTCAAACTCACAATTTTGGAAAAGACATAATTTCTTCAAATTACATAGAGGTACTTGTAAAACCGCGGATCTGAGTAGGTTGGAGCATATTTTGGGGAATTGGTGGGGTGAATACACTAATTTGTCATTAGTGACTTCTCATGATGAAAATAATTAAAGATACTTTGGAAATAATTCCCGAAAAATACTACATGCTCTATGGGTACATGTGGTACAAAAAAGACCGCTTACAAATCAACATAGCCAGACGAGTGACTAATAGGGAAAAAACTTCTAATAAATGATGAGAAATATGGCTGTGTGGAATACGATGGCCAGTGAAGAAGTACAGAATTGACAAACCATAAGAAACAACCGTGTATTGGATGCCAGCAAAGAGGAGGACGGTAGACCAAAAAAGTAAGCGTAGAACGAACCACTTAAGGCAAGATATAGACAATTTGGCGATAAAAACTAGGGAGGATTGAAAAATAGGTAGAGAAACAGATAAAATGACAAACCTATAATGACAAATGACAAATCTATAGGCTTTGGTTGCATTCTGCAACCAAAGCCTATAGATGATGATGTTGAACCTCTTGGGTCATGTTCTACAGAGAGGCCCAAAACAACATTTAACTCAACAAAAAGTACCTCTACAGAACACGATCCTTAGCTAACTCTAAGGCCGTTACTGCAGGATACCTAGCGTGGATTTCTTATGATGACTCTAAAGTGACTATAAAGACTATCGGAGATCCTAGAAAATAAAAATAGGACAATTAGAAGGGCAGAGTTCTGGCGACGGCCTATGCCTAATTACAACTGGATTTTCACACCTTATGCAATTTAAAATACGATAAGTTCCACCCACCTCCTTCATGGCAAGTTTGCATGAAATATTGCAGTAGGATTGAGTTAAAAGTACCCCAGGACAAATATCAAGAGAAAAAAAGGCTATTAGACTTCCATTCTGAGTCTTTTTACTTGTTTAACTGTTCTTTCACTTATTTTGAAAATTTTAATTTAAGAATCTTAAAAGGAAGCACTTCAAATTAAAGGTGTAAAGTCTTGAAAGTTCTACCGAGAAATATTAATAGCTATTATCGTATTACCAAATAACAAGCATACAAACTTGGAAACACGTTTTAAGAAATTAAAAAAAATGTAATGGAGTTACGATAATGAATATGCACGCATTTAAGAGAGATAGGGAGCAAAATTTAAAGAAAAGAAGATACTTGAAGAAAACTATCACACATCCATGAGTGTAGGCCCATTGCGAACTCTTCGATCAATCCAATATTATTCATTTAACTTATATTTTACTGATCAAAAAAGAATATGACAAGATATAGATAAATCCTATGTTATGGACTACGTCGAAAGTATCAACCCGAGAACCTGGATGTACATACAGTCATAATTCACTTGATCACTTTTTACTCTCGAATGGTAACTGGCAAAGACAATCAATCCAACGACCCATTGTTCCCTGATTAGTTTCAATTTCAGTAATGAGAATTTCAATCCTTTCAACATTTTGAAGCAACAGACGATAGTTCAACGACGAGGAGGCCTAAAATGATAAATATTGAAGAGAAGAAGGATAAAAATGAGGCCATTACATATCCAGCGACAATCGTCCAAAGCAGTGCTGACAAACGCACGCCAACGCAATTCGCAGGTAACATGAAAAAATGAACCGAAGGCGCCAGATGCCATAGTAGTCAGCTGATTTGAAAAAACGAGGATAGGAGTAGCGCGAGAGAAAGAATTTTTGATCGAGGCAAGAGAGGAACCGGAGGGCCGAGGAAAGAGAGGGAGAGGATCCTGTCAAAGGGTATAAGAGTGAACGAACATTGGAGGAAGCCGACGGAGAGTGCAAATAAACGGGAGTGAAGTAAGACAAGCAGAAGACAAGAGAGAAAGGGATGGTTGGAATTCAAACGAGCGGTGTTGGCAGCAGCGATCGAAAGCCAAGTGGCAAGGATACCAAAGAAAGGGCAAACTTTTGAGGCGGGAGACACCGATTAAGGTAAAACGCTCCTGCAAGTTTTGTTTTTGGAGCCAAAAACAGCTAATTTGATTATTTCACTGCCTATAACTCTATCATGGTACAGAGTCAGCTTGAGCGAGACCACTCCTCAATTCTATCGCGGATTCACCGTTACTCGAAATAAAATCGATTTTGTGAGCGTTTAAGCTTTCCCACATGCTCTTGGATAAATAAATGGACTAATGACGTCAATTTGTAACGAAGAGATATGCAAACGAGCGACGTGAGAATACGTTTTCAACAACGTTTAGGAAGACGAATCTCTTAAGTGGTTTGCATTATATGTAATTTTAATGGCAAGATCAGTTCGATTGAATATAAACTAAGATTAATTTAACAAACGAGATGACAAAAAGGAAAGAAATATCCAAGGGGAAAATAAACATTATTAAACTAACGCGAATAATTTCCAACAATAAACCCCAAAAAATGTTGTACGATTCCATCACGACATTTTATGAAAACAGCAATGCGAGAACGATTACGAGGGAAGAGATTTTTATTTAAATATGCCACTCATACATCTACACCGGCGAAGCGGGTCCATGTTTCCGGAGACAAGACTACTTGTAGAAAATGGTATGAATTTGAACTTTAATTTGTAAACAAATCGTCGTTAGGGTTATTCACGCTGCGATCAACTTTGATTTCTCAAACTATGCATTACTAATTACAACCGATCAAATAAGTTGCATTTCAGCATTTGAAAATGAAATTACCTTCAGGACTCCATTCTTTTGTAGCTCAAAACTAAAATAATCGCAACTTTCATCCGTTATTCCTAAGCTAATTTATCAGCCGCCTGCTTCTAATATCATCCGGATGACACTATGCGCAGGATGGACTTATTCTGGGAACATTCTAACTGGTATTCGTAGTACCATGTACGAGGCGAGTACGGAACGAGGGCGAGGCGATGTAAGAAGTAAAAGCACTGCTGGTTATGAATGGACGGTAACAATAATAAAAGAGCAGAGAGAGAGAGAGAGAAAAAGGGACATATGTACATGAAAAAAAGGAGAGGAGAAAGAGAAATGAGGTGTAAAGAGTAAACGCCAGGCATTCGAAATGCAAACGCTACACAGACACAAACATCAGAAAAACCGGTGGTGGGGAAAGCAGTAGAGGGAGAGAAGTGAGAGAGAATGCATAAAATATGACTTTACGCTTCCTCTTTCGACTTTATGGAACGATTTTGGGAGCTTGTATAGTGAGCGCGGGCGCAAGGTCTCATGGCGGCCATGTATTGAGAAGAGGTTAATAGAATAGGAAGAAGGGAGGAGAAATAAGAAAGCAAGAGAGAGGGAGTTTGGATTGAGAGAAAGCGAGAGGGGGGAGGGTGCATAACATAGGCAGGGCTAAAATGGAAAGTGTGGAGCCGGAGGATGAAAGATGGAGAGGAGGAGGTGGAAAATAGGGCCGGTAAAAAAATACGACCTGTGCCGCAGGAGGAGGGGTGGAAGATGAGAGAGTGGGCGGGTCTGAGTTAGGGCTACCAACTCGTGAGGAGTTAGAATCTGGAGGCTGAGCGTTACCAGAGAGGGAAATTCTGGAAGATTACATTTATTAACATATTCACAACTACCAAGAATGAAATGTGCAATCAGCAATAACGAACAGCATAAATATGCAAATGTTCATGGAACATGAATATTCAGAACAAAGTTAATTGAGACACTAACAGAGCAACGCATAAGTAAATAATATAAAAATGGATGAAGATATTTCTAGGAAGTAGTCATGTACTAAGAAGAACGGTTTTATAAATTATATAGTTTTACCTCAGAGCGAATATGAAGAGCTTTCAGAAAATTCAATGCAAGACAAAACAGTACTTTAAGTAAAAACTTTGAAAACTTTTTTTTTAAACCTGGAAAAATTTGTAAAACTCTTGACAGCCCTCGTACTAGTCGGGATCATTCCTTAACAGAATAACCTTTACGGAATCACCCCCAGGCACATAAACGAGCCCAAAAGCCAAAAAGGAAAAACAAGCCTTGACCGGGTCTCGAACCTGGATCTTTAGATATAGAGGAAGATTATCCAGTTAAGATAACGAGCATTTTACTAGGCTAAATTATTATACTACGCACAAAGGAACGAATTTGAGCAAAAATCAAGTCAGATATAAAAACTCAGCAACCTTCTGCACCTACAATATATAAATTTGATTTTAAGGTTCATTAACACCTTCCTTAAATGGAAAGCAAACTTGAATTGAGAAACGTACCGATGAGTTCACATGCTCCCTGATGTGAGTAGCAAAAATAGAGCGAAAAAAAATTATGAAAAGACATAAACGACAAAAGAGATATCATATTTAATTACTATTAATTTAATCTTATAACAGGAAGCTCCTCAATATGGGATGAGGAAGAGTTAAAACTCTTTCCCCGATTCCCGGAGAGTTGGCAACACTAGACCATAAGAATGAGCGGAGGAGGGTGGAAAGGGATTTTTGGTGCCATAGAGAGAGAGAGAGAGAGAGTTATAAAAAGTGGGAATGGAGGAGGAGGTAGGTGATCGCGGATGGTTTTTGGAAGGTGTGGAAGGTGGGGGAGGGCTGGAGGAAGAACGCAGAGAGCGAGAGAGAAAGGAAGTGACAGAGTTTAAGGAGGGTTATGTGGCATATCGCCTGATAGATGACTCTGCCAATCAACCTGACAAGTTTGAATTTATGGTTGAAATCTCTTCCTCCCCTGCGCACGTTATAAACTGCTACCTCGGGCTAAGAGGGAGGAGATGAGGTGGATGGGAGGATCTGGGGGGGGGGGGGTATGGGGGGTGAATAGAGCCCTGGTTGCGGAGGTGGTGGGTGCGGGAGGTAGCACAGCGGCAGAGGCGGAGGGGACGTAACAAAGGAGATTGTGCGAGGGTGGGGGAGTGATTCGCAAGTGGGGGGGGGAGGGGATGGGGGTGCTACATGGTGTGAGGATCCTGTGGCCGACAATTTATCGAATATCTGAATGGTGAAACAAAGAGATTGATCACCGTGAAGGAGGGAGGAAAGGAGATAAGGGATGACTTTGAGGAGTATATTTCCCCAAGCAAAAAAGCGGAAAGGATTGGTGAGGACAATTTACTTCATTCGCCGTCGAATTACTCTCCCCGTCCGACAAAGAAGAATCATCTGGGATCGGCGGAGGGGAAAATGGAGCGGAGAAGTATGAAGCGGACTAATAAGCTCCTCAATTTTCACGAGGTATTTTCCTTTTTTGTGAAATTTGGAGAGGAAGGGAGAAACTATACTGATTCATTTAGGAAACATACAATAGCCTCGGTGTCGGTAGGATAAAGCCGCCGCCTCCTACCCCAGGGTCGCGAACGCGAGTCCTATCTCAGTACCTTTTTTAACCACCCGGAGCATGGATGCATGCGTCTGTCCTCAATTAAATCCAAAAATTCTCAAAAGGCTTTATCCACGCTCTTCGAGTGTATTTGACGATTAATATATAAAATAAAAATCCTAATGATTTACCTCGTGGTTCAAATAGTTTTGAAAACTTTCCGAGCAATGGTTTCCAAAGCAATCAACGATGACGCTTACGCAGGGTGCTTCAGGAGGAATCTGTGTTTCTGGAAGAGGTATGGGAGTTGATTTTAAGAATTATTTTGTCTTTTATACATGGGATCACAATTCCGAGGTTAGAAGACTATGGTAACGCAAACATTCTGCATCAGCACTCTGCAGAAACCATGAAAACCCCCGAAAACATTGGCATCTTATAATTCTAACATTAAAACTGAATGAAGTAGTACTTGGGACTTTAATCTTACGTTTTCGTAAGTCAGTAATTTCGATGATTGCTTCTAATTTTAAGGAATTGTCAGCAAATGCAAATATATTTGTCCATTCAAAACTATTTTTAGTATAGAGTTTTTACTCTGAGAGATACGAAAAGGTTAAGAAGCAAGAAATAGAAAATGTTATTATATTTCTAAGCTTGGGTGAATATTATTCACATATAAATGGTTTAGCAAACATATGAGAGCTAAAACGGTATCGCTACACTAAAGTAGCTTCACCATAGTTACGAGGGAGTTGATCAACGACTCTCTATAATACTTGGAAATGACATTCATTTACCGAAAAAAAATAACTGACTTCTTCATGATAAGGTTGCGAATTTATCATAAAACGCACCGAAAAGAATGCCAAATTAATAACAACCATGTAGAAGAACTTTTGTAAACTAAATTAATATTACAAATCAAACAGCAACTCTCAAGGAGAGATGATCTCCGGTGTTGATTGCCTGTCAAAGACGCTGAGATTCACTCATCAAATGTCACACTGATTTAGGTCTCAAACGTTAAGGTGTTCAGTTATTTAATGAACATTGCTGGCCTTACTTCACCGAATAACTAGTAAAGCTCATTACTTTATCTTTTCCTCCACTGTTCATTCTCTTCCACAGGACCATTTTTCCATCGTATTATTATTCTTCCAAATACATCTCGCATATTTTCTGATTTCTACGTCAATGCTAGTGCTTCTGTGCCACATGGAGCCACTGAGCGTTTGAGTTTGTTTAGCTTAATTTTCGTTTGTTTACGTCTCTTGATTTTCGCAAGTGTATAGGAATTGTATGTTTAGTTTGCTAGTACTATTCTTCTCTTCACTTAAACCAGCTACTCATTTTTATTAGCTATAATTGATCCAAGGTACACAAAACTATCCACGTAGTTTCCATCATGCTCTCCCATGAGAACTTTTTAGGTCGTCCGTTTCTCTATTCAATGTATCATGGCTTTTAGTTTCTTGTTATAGACCACCAATCCCATTTATTTTGCCTCTTCCTCCATTTTTGTACATGTTTACCTTGGGTCTTACCTTGTTTTAAACTTCAGTGTACGTAAACGGCTCATAGAAATTTTATTAACTTTACATTCTGAACTTAAGCACCCTACGATATCTAAGAATCCAAGAACAAAGTTTCTCAATTCTAATTTTCTTGTTTCCCATTGAAATAAAAAATAAGAAAAGTTCCAAAATATAGCAAGTATACAGTTATTATAGCTCAATTACCAGAAACGAGGTCAGACCTTGCAAACAATAGAAATACAGCTGAGGACCAGAATTCCCGACAAAAGCAGTACATACATACATACCTCTTTCCACGGGGCACAGTGTCATGTAAAGAAACGTTTATTTTTTATAGGAGAATAAAGTGAGACAAGGAGGTAGAGTAAAATTCTTACTACAAAGAATATGGTCTGCAAAAAATGCAGCATTTAGAGATAACATAAGAAAACTTTCGCATGGAAAGCGGAAATCTTCCGGAAGCTAAGATGATCCCTGACACCAACAGCATCTTTCCCCTTACAGCACGGTTCTCAAAAGCAAAGTGCCCCCTCAAATGTCCTTTAAATGTTTAAATCTTGAGAATGAATAGATTGAAATGCAATAGATTCATAATCCCTCAAAAGCCATAAGTTCACCGGGAAACCAGGAGGTCTGCAAACCGAGCGTTTCCATGAATAATTTATTAACCCAAGTTGAACGTTAGCTCCTGAGTTGAAACTTCAGCGGTATCATTGTTTCCTTGTTCGACGAATCTGAGACGAATAACACTCATAACAACTTAAAGGGCAAGTCAATAATGGGTTTATGTGGGAAACATAGACGTAGATGACCATATTTATCAGGCCCATTTGGACAAGAAAAATGTAGCAAAATCATGGCGTGAATGGAACTCTTCCACGCGAATAAGGACTTGTGAAGTAATCACGAGGATCACGACGCTTAAATCCGTTCGTTATGCAAAATTAATTCGTTAACAAAATTTCTCTCATTAACATTCCAGCAAACAATTAACAGCATTGCTTTATTTTGATACACCCACAGTTAATTTTTTTAAATAAATACGTTCTGGTATTGACGGAATATAAATTACACATTCCGCATTTACGGAGCTAATTTTTTTTTTTAATTTCATAAGCTATTAAAAGACGTTATTCCAAAAGAGTCACATTTCAGTTTAAATTCCTTCTATATATATTCCGTTCAAACTATATAAAACCAGCAAAATTCATTTTCCAGTTAATTTTTTAGCGTTATTTAGCAAACAAGGAGACAAAACATAGTATTAGGAAATGATACCGAATTTAAGTGGTTAAGAGGCGGCAAAGTATCCATTTTATTTAAAACCACAAATGCAGACCTTGGAGAAAATTATCCAAATGTTAAACAATCGCTGAAAAATCGCTGAAGAATCGTAGGTACAAACTAATTCAAGCGGAAAACAAATGGCGCGTAAAATTCTACTGGAACCTCCAGACATCCCGCTAGTCTTTCGACTCAGTGGCCAATAGTCAATGGTCTATAAGACAAGAATAAGCCTTTAAGAACCATTTCATCATTTAAGAAGGTATTTTGAAGATAATCATTTGTTTTAAGAACACACTACCAGACCCATCGAAAACCTAAGTAGGTAATTCATACCAGTTATCCATGACTTTAGTACAAATACGTATAACAACGGGAATAATATCTGATACAATGGGATATTTCCTGAACTGATCGCTATCTTCAGACCAAAAATTTGAAAATAAACCAATGAAATAAGGAAGGGAAATGCAGAAAATTAAAATTGTGAAAAATAATTGGTTAATTGCAGGAAAAATAAAGTGGTAAATATAATAACCCAGGATAGTGGATCTGCAAAACTTGTCGAGTGATTTAGAAGATATAAAAAGTCGTTTATTAGTAAACGCAAGTATTCAGGGAATACAACATTTTGGCTAGATATGCGAACGATAGTTACATCACCAATAATGCGTCATGTTACAAATTTATAAATTCAGGATGGGGATCAACTGGATATCAAAAAAGGAGGATATTATTTACCTCATACCACTTAAATAATATAAAGATCCTGAGGAAACCTTTTAAACTAGAAAAACGGTATCATTTCTCTTAGTATATGCAATTTACGTGGTATTAAAGAGGAATAACCTAACGCAAGGCTTCCGAAAGGCAAATTATGTTACATTTAAAGAAACTGAGCGAAAGAAAAGGGATTGGGAGCCATTGGGATTGGGAGGGGGACCGAGGAAATACAACGCGAGAGCAATTACGTGCGCGAGTCTCAAAGGAGAATTGCCGGCAGACGGGCCGAATAAAAGTATAAGTACAAAAAAACCAGGAGAAAGGGGGGATGGAATGGAGGGTGATGGTGGGAGCCCTGGGGGGAGGCTAATGCAAAATGGATGAAGGCAGAAAGCAATCGAAAGAAATATCCCCTCCCCACCGCCCGTAGACTGCTCGGCCCTGGGAAAAACGGATTTTAAAGTTTCCCCCTTTCTTCCACCTCCCCCCCCCAACGCGATAAAACCGTGCAGGGGGGGGGAGAAAGCTCTTCGGGAAGACGTAAGGAATAAAAAAAAGCAAGGATGAGGGGAAATGGCAGAGGGGGGTGAGGGAGGTCTTTTTGGTTGAAGAGATTTTGATGAGTCGGGAGGATACGGCTGCAAGGACGACAGCGAAGTCGACTGAATTATTGCGCAAAGAATTCCAACCGTGGAATCTCTCTTTTCCGTCCGAAAAGAAAACCACGCTTAAGGAAACCCCATAGAAAAAAAGGAATTTCGAGGTTAAATATAAAAAAAGGTGGCCGATGAGGATGACGAGTACACCTCACCTACGAGGGGAGACATACTCGCGCGACCCAAGAGAAGTTGTCTCCCGCACTATATATGATGAGGCTTTATTTTGAATTAAACAGGGAAGGAACTCCATAAGAGGATTAAACTAATGCATTCCATGGAGCCGACACTGCGGTGAAGCGGGGGTGGGGGAAGAGGAGAGTGAAGGCGGAGCGTCGGAGCTTAGGTCCCTTTCACATGGCTCTTCCCGGGGGCACGGAAAGGCACTCCTTCGACGCGGGCTGGAAGGATCGAAAGGAGAGATCTATAACCCCTCTGTATCTTAAGCCGTAACATAGTTATTCAGAATCATTCAGGAGAGTAATCATGACCTCTCCTGAAAATGACGGCCAATGAAACTCGGGAATAAACGACACCCACCCCACACCAAAGGAAAGGGACGACTACATGAAAATCCGAACATTCTCATTTGATTGAACCTACGAAGGTGAGATGAAAAATGCTATCCGATTTGACACACAAAAACAGGCCTGCTTTAATACATACTTGAAAATTTTAAAATGAGTACATGAACTAGATCTACTGAAAAGGTTTCGTCCCTTTACTTCTAAAATCTCTCAAAAAACAGGGAATTCTCAGAATACATATATTATTTGACGCCATAAAGGGAATGAAACTAATTATATGTATAACTAATACAATTATTACTATAAAAAAGTGTGTGTTCGTCTGTCAGTCCACAAACTTCTGTTCCCACAGTAATATGCATGTTTTAAGTTCTTATCTTCGCGTGCGGTCTTCTTTGCTTTTGTATATTTCAAATAGAAGTGAAGCGAAAGTCAACACTATTAAGATTCTCATTCTATCGAATTTTGTTTTCCTTTCGAATTTATGAATACTTAGTTTTTAAAAAATCGCGTAAAATTAGTCAAAATTACGCGTTTTTCAAGAAACGTGTCCATGACCACCGACAATATTGCTGAAGCCGATGCTCAAATGAATATATATTATATAGAAATATATAATATACATTCAAATATAGAAATTAGACCCATAGCGATTCAATTGTGAATGATGAGTAGGTTTCATCATAATGAGGCATTATTTTAGAATTGCACCCTTCTTTGATGGATACATAGAATAAACCTGAATGTAAAATTATCAAACAAGTGATTAGACAGTGTTATATTGTTGCTAAGAGTATCCAAAATCAGATTTAGGACAACTCGGGACTGTACATTGCAGACTTATATCTATAACGACCCCATTTGGCTAAATCATAGGAGATCCGTGTCAACATATATTCGAAATTCGCAAGGGTTACACAAAATTCAATTTATAGGAATATGTCCCAACAGAGGATTCGAATATTAGAAATACAGTGTCTACTCTAGGGAATTATATATTTTTCTAACTTAAACATTATAATTCCAGAATCTCGAATTATGAAACTTACAAATTTCACGCATTGCAAAATAAATCTATAAGGAAATGATAGGTATCATTATATGGATTCAATCAAATTCCGTCATGTTTGACAGGTTTATGAGTAAAGCACGCTTCTTAGATAGAGACCGAGAATTAAGCTGAAAGAAAGATAACCAACAAAGTTGGAGGGTAATATTTAGCATGTTTAGAGTATCCTTTATCGGACTATAGACGGTATCATAGAAAATCCAGGTCATTAGTATTCTAATATGCACAAGTCGTTGAAAATGCGCATTGCAGGATTATGCCTAAGCAGGAGATTTGAATATTATAAAATGATTTCTACTCGAGGAAATTTTATATTATTCCATGCTAAAACAGTAGTCAAAGACTCACAAATTACGAACATGCAGATTTTGCGTCTTATTGAATACATCTATAGGAAAATGACAGGTATAGTTCTATACATTTCAATGAATTTTGTCACGCTTTACGAGGGGTCACTCTAGTAGATACTATAAAGGAAAAAATAGGATGAGTTCACGAAGTTATCAAAACAAATACTTAAAAATCTCATTGAAGGATTCTTGAAGAAATTGAAATTCGAATATGAAACTAATGGCAAATGATGCACGGATACGGTAGTACACTTTTTCAAATAATACAATGCGAATGCTATAGAAGGAAGCCGGCGTAAAATAGACAGTTAACTAAAACTAAGAGGGATATCAGGGCCTAACATCTGTTTTCACATTTAATACGGAAATTAATTTTTATATAACACTTTAAAACTAAAAAATGCGCAGGTTCCCATAAATTAGGCAAGGCAACCCTAACCCAAGATGAAGGACCTCGCATACCAGCACCATGCACAATTGTGGAAAACGACTAAGCACATCAGAATCGATATTTTGCGCCCTCAACTCTTCCAAGTGAGTAGAATGCGTGGCTGAGAGCGAGGCAGCGGCCAGAACTGAATTAACAATGAGTATATGGTCATATTTTCCACGAGTCCACAGAAGTAATATCTGCAGTTTACGGTAGCCAAGGCCTTTACAATACAAGTTACCAATTTAGCAGGCCTTTCGATTGGTTAGTTCCACAATTTATGTAACTTATAATCGGTTTTCGAAACTTTACCGCCTCTCTATTGCCCATCATCCCACTCCCAATGTGCTTGTAAATGGCCTCCTCTCAACTCTCCTTCACCCACGCCCATTCTCCTCCGCAAACTCCAGATTGATTCCTCGGAACAACACAATTGGAGCTTTCATCAAACATTGACGCGTCTTCCTTCCCACGTGTTGTTACCCCAAACCCTCTCCTTTCTTGACCCGTCCCACACTCGAGGCTAATCACCCGCCCCTCATCCTCCTCCCCCTCCTACCAATCCCTGCCTCGGAAATGTTACGTGGGTCTCGTAACTACTTAACCTGTCATTAGCACCACCCGCGAAACACACCCCAAGCTTGCCGAGATGAAATCCAAAACGAGAGTTTGGCGAGAAGAAGTCCCATTTACCAACCGTGGGCCAGAAATCTCACTGATGAAATATCAACATTTTTCTGCAAATTCCCCATTTCCTAGCAGTAAGGTTCAAAATATGAGTACGGGACTAAAATGTTTGCAATTTTGTTAACATTTATTTTATTGTTAGCATTTTGTTGACACGTTTATCTCACTTATTCTATCACCATTTACTGGAAAAGATCTCTAAGGTCTTTTGTATCTTGCTTCAATAAAATTTTAAGAATGTGATCGTACACAAATATTCATACCACAAATTTTGAAGAAACCTCGCCCAGGAGGGACTCCAAACCACGATCATAGGTACTCATGCGAGGAATAAACCCCACGGCTACCGAGGGCGTCATAGAGGAGAAAAATCATATTTTCTAATGAGGTCATGATGCATTTGGAGGATAGTAGCTAGTATCACGTATTTTTGCTATTTTATACAAGCATCTCCCTGTTACGCATTTCACTTAATAGCACTAAAAAATCAAATTAAATAATATGAATAATTAAATAATAATGATATTTCAATAGAGATGTGGTAGGTATGGCTTTTAAAATGCTCGTGGCTTCGGAATCACACATGCAGCAGCAACGTCTTCGACTACATAATTATTGGAAGGTTTAGGAAGATATTTTACATAAAATACAGAGAATATCTCAGATGGTAGCTTTCAGAAAGCAATTAATAGGATATAAGGAAAAAATGTTAAATGTACAAATGCTAATGCAATGCCAGGGGTGGTGCAATAGCAACATGAAGTAATACAGTGTGATGTCCTCAAAAGCCATAAGGCAATCCGGAAATCACGGAGAAACTCCTTTCTTGAGCAAAAAATCTGGAAATCTCTCGGATTGTTCAAGAAATAACATGGAGTTCTTACCATAATTCACGTACCTCATGGTGAGGTGAATGCCCTGGTATTGGCACAGTGATCTAAAACCCGTCAAACAAATAGATAATTTCCAAGTTGAAGGCAAAAGCACATTTCACAACGTGTACACTCAAATTTATCATTAAAAATACGTTTTCTGAACGCCATAGATATTTTGGCCATCTTTCCTTTCTGATTTAGCAATCAATGAATGGAGCCCTGAACAGCAAAATGAGTTTTTGTCGGATTTCTCGGCTCGTTTCCATTATTGCTTGTTAGCTTCCCAGTAGGAAGTAATTTTTCATCCGAGCTCCGTCGATAGAATGAGATTTTCCTTTGCAAAATGAGTTTCAGATGCTGTTTAATAGAGTAGTATCATATTATATGGAGTACTAAAAGATCCGATTATCCATTTTGGATTTTAAATTTCATTTTTGTCAACTAAAGAATCACAAAAATGCAGAGCTGGACCGCAAGTCTTATTAGTCAAAATTTCACCACATCTTCATATACATCAATAATTTCCACGATAACTCTCGGTTTTCAATCATAAAACTCTGAAATGCGCGATACTTGTACAGAGAAATAGCAAGCATTTCAAATCTTATGCTAACTCAGAATTGAATATAATAATAGCTTAGGGAAAATCAGAGAGATGATGGTAAGACCTATTTTGAACGCGATGAATTGGCAGAATTATGGGAGAAGTGATATGATTTTGAGTCCTTCGTTTCCACCTAAGGTTCCTTAAATAAGTCTATTAAAAACAACTCAATAGCATATTTCTACGAAGCCTCCTAATGTCTGAAACTCTGACCCCCGTACACAGAGTAAAAATATTTTCCAATTCGAAACATTTTTCAACTGGCTTATTAACTTTTATTTTGGAACGACTATTCGAAATGTACCAGATGTTTTTCATCTGCATAATACATTGCAAGACATCTCAAGAGTGTGAGGCTAGGGAGAAATGTATTAGAAAATTACGTACCTCTTCGGTAAAACAATAGATAATCAGTAATAGCGAGAGATCTCTAGAAATGAGGCCTAAAAATTATAAGGAAAAGAATTGAAAACTTCAAACTTGAAAAGGAAAGAAAGCGTGGATGAAGGAGAAAATGAGGAATAGTAAGAAGCTCAATATCATAAGAGAGAAAATTCATAAACGAGGCGAAGAGAGTGAAATAAACAGTGATTTAAGTAGCATGAAAGGAGGCAATATTAATGTGGAGTTTTTTTATGATTTATCCAAAATTTGCTCATCAGAAACACATTCATTCACAGTTGACATGGCCCTTCGCACAATTTGTCACGATACACCGCAATTTACTCCAGTTGACAGTACACTAATGTACAATCAAGGTCACAGTTGAGCAGCAGCTCTGTTCAAATCCATATTATAAAATGTTTCATACAGCGGCCTGTTTCCGGGAAGTGACTCCATCTCGGAGTCGCGGGAGAACAAACTCACGCACGCTGGGAATCAATATTTCACCATTTCATGTGCAGAGGGAGCGCGGCGTAGCAATTATATTGAGAAAAACTCCTCGAGTTTCATGGAAGGAAAGAAATAATAATACGGCGAAAACGAAGGTTGCAAATACCTCTCGAGGAGAATCGGATGCAAATACAATCAACGAGGGACGTGAGGGCACCCTTTAAGGAGCCTAACGTCTCTAGGCATAAGAAATTTCCAAGCCTTCGCCTCAAAATTGTGAAACAGATTATTACGTTCAGTCCTATAGGAAAGTTTGATATATTTACAAGAAAATGTCATGAGGTTTTTTGTTATTATGCATCGCTTCGTTATACATCGTTTACTGATTTTGCCTTTATTTTTCATGTATGAATAACCTTCAGATAAAATTCAAAGTTGTAAAATTTTGATTTTTGATAAAATATTCAATTTGAAATTGTTAAATAATTGCTCAAAGTCGAACAGGGGAAAGCAATAATAATCATCGTAGAAGCTCAAAGTAAAGAAGAAATTGTTAATATAATCACTGCATCAAAGCCACTCGCCATCTCAGTAAGAAAATATTAAAGAAATGTTTGACTAAAAGTAGTTGGGCTAAGCCAGAATTAAAAGCTTATTTCCATAATGATAATACCCTTACGAGGACATACGGGAACACAGGTCGGTATTAGAGTGGGAACTATTCCATCGAGATGAGTTCACGCATTTGCAAAGGTCGACGTGGTGAAATCATGGAATTTTGAAGGCTAATTTATTCGTACATTCAATCTCACAGGTGCAGAAAGATCCAAGGCTTTCCCGACGTAAGGTAATATCGAAGGTGCTCGGGTTTCTTACCGGGTCAAACTCTCCATCTCTGACAACGTTTCGATGGACGAGACGACGAAACGTTTGCAGAGATGGAGAGTTTGACCCCGGTGGGTAACCCACACAACATTCAATACCACAGATGCAAGCGTGTACAACATGGTAGAGCAAAGTAATATCTCTTCTCATCAATGTTAAATATTATTTATGATGTCGTTATGGAGCTGACTAACTCCGGTCCCGGAAGTTTAGAGCAATTTAAGCCCTATATTAGACGGTTGAAAAGGTTGTTCAAAACAAACTTAAGACGATACTGAATGACAGCACAGTGTATCATTTGAATCGCAACATTGACCAGCTCTAAATGACACGCCTAATTCGATTCAAAATCCGCCATGAGGTAATACTTATTATCACACACCTAGAATACTCTCATAAGACTTTTAGGACATTAAGAAAAAAAACCGGGAGCTTAAGATATATTTAAAGGGGGAGCAGCAAAAGAAAGATTTACGGCCTAAATTCCTATGTACCAACCATTAAAAAGTATATAATGTCTAAAAGCAAGTTCTTTTGGCACTTGCAAAGTAATACTCCTTAAAAACACCACGAGTAATCCAAAAAGTCTCGAAGAGAGTACACTTCAAAAACTTAAAACTTAATCGGATTATGAAAAAGTATCTTTTCGATTGACGCTACGGAAAAGTTTTAAGAGATTTAATAACCCTATTATGCTCCAAAGAATGTAGGTATCATGCTCCTCTTTCATGACCTAATTTCCGAAAGTTCACGTTTAAGCTACTGTACGGGATAATTACAAGAGTATTAACACACTTCACAGTTTCACTCACTCTATAACATTGGAAAGCTCATTTTCGCCTCGCGGTTTTCTATAACTGCTAAGTGCAATTATTCTTTATGAAGAAGCAAATCAAACAGACAAGAACCGCTCAAAATAAATAGTTTTAATGATTTTACTGAAGGCTAGGAACATCCTACTAGTACTTAGTCGCTCAATGGTGCATGAACCTCTCTAAAGGTGGAGAAGCTTAGTACACTCCACTTAGTAAGCTCCAGTCAGGATCAATTTCGCTACTTTCTTAAAATGATATTGACTCAATGATCCAAAAAAAGGATTTCATCTAACCGTGGATAACTCTGACAAACTTATATATACGTCATTTTACTACAAAGGTATATATTTTAATACTTAACTATGAAAATTTACTGATGATTTTTATTCATTCTAACATTCCATTTCACGTTAAATTTAACTACCCAATATCTATAAAAAAGATTAACAATAAGGAAATTAAATGAATTCAATACAACTACCTAGGAAGATTCCTAAGCACCTTATCACCTAGTATATTGGTTCGAGGCTGAAGTATGTCCATAAATACATAGAGGCTACCTCATTTTACTTGGGAGTGAAACGAGCTGAGTACAGAAACACTAACAAATCTTCATTCTGCAGTCATCTTAGCCTAATCGCAAAGCACTAAATAAAACTATTAAAATAGACTCACATCATACGAGCAGTAAGCAGCAGCAAGTTCATAAAAATTGGCATAAACATCGTTCATTCATTTCTACAAGTGAATTGAATTTTTTGGCACACAGGTATTACGGAGAGGACCGATGCATTGATTTTATTTATTTATTTATTTATTCATACTCACAACCCCGAAAACAGCTCAACACAGGCCTTTTACATCGGGTGTTTTAACATTAACAAGAGACGAACACACACAACCATTTCCTGGGCAGATAATATTCTACCCAGGCGGGACTCGAGCCCGCGACCCTCGGGTTAGTAGGACTTTACCCCACCGCCACCGGGGCCGACAAATGGGTACTACGTGAGGAGGCATATTTATTTGAGGTATTATTTCATATTGGAAGGGAAATTATAATACACGCAGACGTCACAATCGAATTTCAGAAAAAAACTAATGACTGGAAAATTTGCAGTGAAAATACTTCATAAAAATATCCAGCATTTCAGAGCCAAGAAAAGAATATTCCGACCGAATAGCTCCTCGATTCGAGAGAAAAAATTTTAGGAAGTAAACACAGAAATCTAAGACAAACTTATCAAGAGGCAAGAGAGGAGAACATTAACAATTGCTTAAATTACAGCAGGTGCATCAATTGACGCACTTTGACGAAAGTGAGTGAAATTTAGCAGAACGATGAACATGAAATTTCAGAAAGATTCTTCGGGAGAAAGTAATACATGAAATTAAGAGAATCTCATTAACACAGGCGCAATAGATCCTAACAAAATTGAAACTCAGAAGTTGGAAGATTAGCGTGTAATTCCCCCGGACCTTTGGAGGTTGTTGCGTTTTGTGAAAACTCATTTTGTTTTTCAATTGTTTTGTCGTCTGCTGACGAGTTTTATTGTGTTCCAGTGGAGGCGCTGACGGGATACTCCTGTGCTCGGCACACTCGTGCTCTCTCTCTGCTGGTTCGCGGGCACTGCTGCAGGCTGCCGTTCACCCTCTCACCCGCACCTCGCCTAGCCCGCTCTAGCACCCGCACCAAGCCTAGCACCCTAGCTGGCCCGCTCGCACCGCCGCTGCTGTTCGCTCGCTTGCCTGCACCTCGACTTGCTTGCTTGCCCGCACCTCGCCTTGTTCGCTGCATGCTGTTGTCACCGCCCGCTCCACGCCCGCTTTGCTGCACGCTGTTACCATCGCTCGCACCACGCCCGCTTCTCTGCATGCCTTTCGCTGTCGCTTTTTTGTTTGTGCCTTTTACTCTGCACACTTTATGAAACTTGTGTAACTGTCACCAAATACAGTGGAAGTAATCCTTTTGTAACCCTTATTACAGTCCACTCAATGCCCTCTTTACCCCACAGAGGTAAAAGATAAGAAGTGTTCCGTCACTATTCCTACCACCGACCTTGGGCGATAAAATATTTCACTAATATAACTAAGAGACTCTTCAATAATTCTATCCAAATACATCTCATAAATATTAATTGTATTTCACTCAAAAACAGATCAAATACGAACCGACTTGGGCCAAGATGGCGGAGACTGAAAGATATTTACACAGCCTTAAGGAGAAGAGTGAAGATATAATTTGATCAGAAACACAGCAATACGCTATCCAGTCGAAATGAATGGCATCTAGACTAAGGGGAAATCATTACCCATCACAACATGTGAATCTTAGCTAATTCAGTCACGACTCCACTCCCAATCCACGATGACAAAAGTACATTATTGAAGCATTTGGGCGATAAAACATTTTACTTAAATAACTAAGAGAGTCTTCAATAATTCTATCCAAACACATCTCATAAATATTAATTGCATTTCACTCAAAAACGGATCAAACACGAAGCCACCACTACAATTCAGAGTGCCTCAACTCGTTGATAACAGGCGACTGATTAAAGACGAAAACGAGGAAATAAGTAGCCATCCTCGAGTGACAAAACTCTGGTCACTTAAAACTTTTCAGGTCCTTAACTAAGCTGGCTTGAGTATCATTGTCGAATAATTTGAAAAGGGATGAACCAGCCCCTCAAACTTCTTAAGAACGATCCAAAAAATTACAAAATTCGCAATGTAGCTGTTTACCCATTGAAGTGTTGCCTAAATCAAGAAAATAGTTATATATTCAACTTCTCGGTTTCTAGCGAAAGGAAAGCGTAGACAGGCTCTCACTTTTTACACATAAATACATTAATAAGACTATTACCATTCCATACTCCATATTTATCAATTTTTAATTAATCACTCTCAATAGAAGAAATCGGAAAAAGTAATAAAAAAACAAAAAAGTGAAAAAAGATGACAAGTACCTCATTATCGTTCCGAAAAGCTTCATGATGGACTTCACTGTGTTCTGTCGACCTCTTCTGGATATGCTTGTGCTCCAAGAGATAGTAATTCTTCAGGCTGCCGATCTGCGAAAAGAGAAAAAAATGTGTAAACACAATGAATGCTGAGAATTCCAGCATATAATTTGCAACAATAACCAATCGTATGGGACTGGTGGCAGACTCGATGATAGTAATGATTTCCTGATGACAGAAATTCTCAGTTCTACTGTCAATCAAACAGCATTAAGATTTTATTCTCATTGGCTTTTATAAGCAGAGAGAAACCTTCGAAATATATACCTGTTAAGAAAAATCACAGTAGATCACGGAACAAGATTGCTTAGTCAGACAACATTATACTAGTGAAACTGGTGTACGATTACACCATTTCAAAAGATAAAGACGAGATCTTCACCGCAACCGGTTATAACAAATCCAGTCCCAATAATTACAGGCTGTCCCAGCTGAAATTCAATCACTTCAACCAAGTGAAAACCAGTTATTTATACCTTGGTTTTCGTATACTTATTCTCAAAGCAAAAAAGTTAAATCAATACCTTATATAATGGTTTCAAAGTTCATAATGAGTTCAAATCACATGCCCAACTGTACTTACAAACTTCTGCTAGTGAAGAAAGAAGTAATAGTAAAATGAAAAAGCAAGGAATTTTCAATGAGAGCAAAAATAAAATCATTTAAAGTGATATGCACGATGACTGATAGCATTCGGCCTAGGGCTTCACAGATGAAATTTAAGTATGGCACTAGGTCCCTTTCGCTTTTTCCAACGACTCGCGCTTCTGTTTTGATTCGACACTGGATACCTAGTTAGAAGCCACGGTAAGCTATGTACACGGCCGAAGCCAAGTGCAAAAGATGGATTTGGTTCATAATAAAAGCGGTTCGCAGAGGAAAACGAATAATTCCTTCTTTGCCACGTGGAAATCTAAGCACATTGGCATACTTCCAATATTATACATAAAATCAGCAAATAGGGGCCCCTGGGTCTTTCCGATAGACCAAAACCAATTTCTATTTCCAAATTTTACCATTAACAGCAAGACACACCTTTAATCAGCTACATGAAGGAAGAGAGCATTCACAGTATTACAACTGTCATCCAACACATGCATGCGGCAGCGTTCAAGCAACTAAGATAATGTAGCAAAAGCCTTCAAAATACTCATTACAATTTGAAATTGCGCTATCAAGCATTCATAGAGGTATAGAATAGTTATTTCAATACAATACCACATTTCAAAAAATCATTCGTCAAATAAAAAACAAGATTTGATCGATACGAGGGTTACCGAGATTTTTCTCGATATGTTACGCTATGCTTAAAGTAATGTAAAAAGAAGCATTTAATAAAAAAACTGATAACCTAAATACATTAAATGAAAAGTTAAATAGCACACCTAAGGAAATACATATGAACCGATAAAGATCCTATTCCTAAAACTTCAATCGCACATTCATCATTCTGAATACTACGACTCACAACAACAAAGAAATGGGATTAAAAAACTCCAAAAAAATTAAGGGCTTTTGTTTGAAATGAAATGTAATAATTGCAACATAATTTGATTTGCTAATTGATGCAAGCAACTGTATCCATTTATTTACAATAATGTTGGAAATTTCATTTCCATCGTACAATCTTTCATTTTTATCCTCATGACTGTTAATGTGATATATAATATTGGGAAAAATTTACTCAAAAAATTTCGGGTGTATTCGCAGATTTACAATTTACAACTAATAGGTAACCTCCATTGAGAACACGTATACATAATTTGTACTCTCGGGATATTCTGAGAAATATTCCGTGGTAATCGACGCCTGACATCAACTTCCCTTCGATACGAAATATCTTCTGACGATGGAAACCAAAATCTCTCATCTCGACAAACAAACCCCCTCCCCCCCACTCAGCCGTCCAACTCTTTTCGTTTCAACAAACCACTCTCCTCCAACCTCCCTCTCTTAACCCGTTCGTTGAAATCTCCGTTTCTCCCCCATTTCCTTTACAATGCTCGCTTTTGCCCTTCTGACCCGTTGGAGCACGCAATTGATTTCCGGTGGACAAAAGGGGGATTCAATGTTCTCTTTGGTCATAAAAACCTTAGTCATCTTCCCAACCCTTGTGCTATTCGGAACGGACGACGCGGGGCTAAGCGATATTGCTCAATCCACTACAAGATGAGTAGAAGGTGACATGGTCAAAAAAGGTAAAAAAATGGTAACAATGGGAGAATCATAAAAATGGGGGTGAAATCTCCAAAAAAAAGGGTCATGGAGTTGGATACGACACGGGATACAGGACGCGGAAAACCCTGAATGATGACGTGAAATCGTGGACCAACAAAGAAACAGGCTCAGGGATTAAAACGTATTCGGCGAAGCTAGAACGAGATGATGGCAGAGCACGTACCGCAAAAGGAATCCAATCTCAGCGACTGCATACTCATTGGAAAAAGGTGAGCTCCCTTGTTTTAATTTCCTTCTGTCAGCGAACAGTCTTTTTAAAGGGCATCTATAAAAACAGAGTAGCCATTTGCTTCGCTTGCAGAATAATTTTCTTCTGTTTATGACCCTTTAGATATTTACTCCTCTCTTGAGCACAGATAGATGAATGAGCTAAGTCAAGTGTTTTCCCGAATTACCATCTAAGAAATCAGTAAACATATTTGTAGTGATAAACAACCGCACTTGAAAAATAGAATAGCCATGCAAAACGGAAAAGGGATGGCGTAAAGACTTACGAAAACTTCATAGGAACTTAATATACCGATGCAATATTAAATTGTCCTTATTTTTTCCGTATTTTTCGAACATTTTATTTTCTTTTGGGACACACCCTCATTTTGTAGCCATTGGGTTAAAAAATTAAGACTATACAATACAATAACAGTTGGAGAAGGGAAAAACGTGCCCCATCGTAACTTAAGTTTTGATTTTGCCATTTCTCTCCTGCTTTCCAACCACGTGTAATGATCACGGAGCACTCGGCGTTTGCAATTGCTTTTCCGTAATTACCATAGGCTTTATAATACATTATTCTTCGTAATACCATACTTCACACTGGTAGTCACACACAGCTTTTAACACATATTTTAACTATTACAATTTTGGCTAATTTTTGATGAAACTGCTACATAAATGTCTCCCATCTTTCTGCAGAAGTATCGACATTAGTAAAGTGCTTTACCAAAATGGTCTTAGTTAGTTCCCAAGCACTCCACTCGACTAGGACCAATGATTTCAAATTAATGGCACTAAAGTGTAGAATATTTCAGGAGTTCTTTCAAATTAATAAAAAGAAAGACTTAAATAACTAATTAATGACGATTTATCTTCATATTCCCATACCTATTAGGAGCACATGCTATCTTTTTGGTGCATATTCAGAATAATCAGTGGTGCCTTACTGCAAAGTTTCACCTGCTGCCTATACTGCAACTTGATTCGAGATTTTTTCGCTATAATTATTAAAAACCCACTCTAAAACTAATTATTAAAAACCGCTCGCCTTTCTGAATTCATTTGTGTTTCTCTAAATAAAAATTCTCAACTAGGAGGCCAAGCGGCTTTCGACGCCGTTATCCACGCCTCCACGTTATCGCACAAAATATATAAATAAATCACGAATAGTGTAATGTTCCAAATTATAGTTCCTTCTTCAGCGTTTGACATCTCACACAACGGAAACATTTGGACAAAATTAAACTTCCACATTGAGTAGATATATGCCTCGGAAAAGCGTGATAAACTCCTCTGAAGAGGAGCCAACAATATTATAGTTTGCCCATGGAATTCTCAATCGTCTCATAAAGGGTAATAAGATCTTATATTAATTTTCAAGGGCTCAGGCTCATAAGATAGAATACCCTCATAGCAACAAATTTTTCTTTTCAATACAGCCTGACTGGCATAATCAACAACAGTTGAGCAACAACAGGGAGTATTACAACAGAAGAAATTGCACTATATAATGATATCATAATACATAAACAACATTCTGATGAATGATTAAAATAAATGATTGATTTTAAGCAACTATTAGCCATAAATACTGATTTCTGACATTTATTAGCCATTTTGTGAGTTCATTACAATTCTAAGAAATAAAAATCCCTAGATAATAAATGAAATACATCCAAACTATCTTAGATCACGCAGGAAACTAATACCTCTTTCGGGGATGAAAGCTCTGTAAAAAATTCAAATGTCACAAATGACCGCATCAAGCGACTTTCCCGTTAAACTTACAATTGATAGAAAGTAAAAGAATAGACGATCAGCTCTGCTAGGAGAATATCGTAAAAAGTTGGTAAAAACCTGGCCATTGATTTTTTATCGCTTGCCAACCGCTAATCAACAACTGCTATCTACTATGCTAAGCTAATCAACAACAAGCATCGTCAGTTTATGGGACATTTCTTGATGCACATAGCCTCACCGCTGCATCATCGGGCGATAAGTAAAATTATATTTCACACAACAATCCCAATTTATAAACGCACATTGAACGTATTTTTTCAATTATTTAGAAAATATATTCATAAAAAAGAGCACTGCACTAGTTAATATGCATCGGAGAACAGCAAGTTTGGAAAAAAAACACATGCACTCTCTCGTGTTAGGAGCCAAATCCATATCTCAAGCAATAAAGGAAAATAGAAGGAAAGGGGACATAATGCGCACTTCTACCAATAGAATCGGAAAATGAAATTGTCATAATAATGAAATAAGTACGCTTTTCATGTTTATTTTAAGCTAGAAAACTAACCCATTTCGTGTTACTCCGATTGAAATTTCAAAAAACATTTTTCCAATAAACTCTCAAAACAAGACAAAATATCGCCACTCAACGCTAATTGAAAATTTAAAACAATTTCAAAAACAAATAAATGCATTAGAAGCAAAATTAAACGCATTACATTGTCCAAAATATTTCATTCAGCCTTATAGATAAAAGAAAGCATTAAAAACTGTACTGCTATGGCTGTATATCCAGTAAAGTAGGGTATTAATCTCTTTTCTCATACTCATCTCCCAATATTCTCTGCTAGTATCTCTCCCAAATTTTATTAATTTTATTCACGGTGGTAACAGTTCAAGTTTTAATTAATCATTAAAATAAAGCCCGATGAAAATGGGACACGATCGGCACTTCCATTCCCCAGTCCACTCTCCAATACTCTTCCAATGATGACCACAAATACACCAATGAGCAAGCTAGAATATAAAATGAAACCAATGACTTCGATTCTCACAACGCGCATTACACAATGAATAAATAATCCAGTTCAATTCCATAACAAGTTATGGATGAAACGCATTAGACCCAAAATTGTTGTAATTTCGCGTTAAAATTCGAAAATACACATTAAACTTAGCTCACATATCATTGATTCATAACATTCACATTGCCACTGTTAATGATCCTATTTACTTTTTTAAACAACAGTCTTTAGTACCGGATGCATACAAAAAGGCAATTAGACTCCTCTTTCGATGCCTTGATACCGTAGAGCGGGCATTAGCGGGCACCGCGAAAGCAAATTATGCCAGGCTATTTGATAGCTACGCGAAAAGGACATTTCAGCTTAGGAAAGATATGCGAGTCAATCTTTTGGCAGCACTATGCCGCTAGTTAGCCAACCCGAGCTGGTTATAGGGAGGCAACTTCCCTAATTGCTTATTAATCCACTGATTCACCAGGAAATAGGCATGGAAACACAGGAATAGAAATGAGTATACTCCAGCACCGGGAGAATGTATTCTAACTAAAGGTTCTTTCCTAATGAATAACAAAGTATATTCTTAGTTTTATACGCTCCCCTGGGACCTCAAAAACGCACATTAACTTAACCCCCAATTAAAGCTTTAGTATTAACAACTGGAAAATTTCATGTTTTTCACAAAAGGTCTAAACGTTTCCGTATACGGCATTAGTCGAGCAAGTTATACTTCTCAGTCTTTCATTCAAAATAGTACTTTCTAAATGAGCTCCGAAAGAGTGCGTGTACGTGATCTGTATGATCTTAAGTGGAGTAACAACTTGCGATAACTTGCAATTGTAAATATTAATAAAAAATAAATTATGATTGCATACCAACAGCATAGTTAGTTGGTAGAGGGTTATAACGCCCAAAATATTTCTCCCAATCAAAAACTCCCAATTATTTCTTTTTCCCAAAATACAAAACTCCCAATACATTATATCTCCTAAAATACGAAACTCCCAAACTATATGAAATGTTTTTTTTTCTCTATGCATCTTCCGTTGCTACGTTGAATTGATTATAGTTTGTTTATTTATACCATAACCATAGCCACAATTACTGTTAAAGATAATCGCGTATATTTACACATTGACGGTGTTTTGCATTTGCGACAAAATAAAGGCATGAATATTGTTCATAGTGTCGAGAGTATCCCGCATGCAACGCTCGAGTGAACACAACTACAGCTGGTCCTGGAGTACAAATTAAAAAGCAAGCCCCTGAACACTCGCATGCTCCAGATAGAGAAGAAGTTAGTGCTTTGTAAGTAAATGTCCATAAAGCGAAAAGCAGAAGAACATCAAGGAGCTTCACCAGCACAAATTATGAGAACCCTTCAAGATGTTCCAGCTGGAGTTCTGTCTCAATTTCCTGATAGAGCCAACATTAGTAAAATGATACAGATGCATCATTTAAGGGATCTTCCTGCCGCACCACGTATGATAGCAGACTTGGGAGACATACCAGGAAAATTCAAGACATCCAGTAGAGGTGAAAATTTTCTTATATACGATTCATACGAGGATCCAAATTACAATTTACAATGCGGTTGAATCATAACTTTTGGTAGGCGGGAAAATTTTAGGCGACTCTCGAGGTCGTGCATGGTACCTGGACGGTATTTTTATAACCGCTCCCGATATATTTTTTCATCTGTTTGCAATATTAGAACTGTTATTCGATTATTAGAAAATCTGCTACTCAAATTGTCCAAGATACGAAACAACTCGTGGTCTTCCTTTTGTATATGCGCTGCTAGAAAGTAAACAGGAGGCACAAGGGTACAAGAAGTAGTTCTGCATTACGAAATTCTTGATTACTTACAAGCCATTGGTTCAAATTTGACTTTCTGAATTACTTAATACAATAAATACTTGTTACAAAAAATTTTGGAATTTTCAATTTTGGGATTTTAGTATTTTGGGAAATTTTGTCCCTTGGGAATTTTAGTAGTTAGGAGAAAGTAACTGGGAATTTTGTATTGGGAGAAATATTTTGGGAGTTATGACCCCCAATCGAGTTAGGGTAATCAATTTAACGCTGGGAATAAAAAAACTAGTATACATTCTCTGCACACCACCAGCTATACACTGAATAACTGTTCTAGGTCACACAATTTTTATCTGTACTAGGTTAAAACAAGATGTTTTAACCCCCTCGTATAGCAACGTGACAATGCATTGCCTCGCCTCGAAAAGTAACCATTAAAATATGGTAAATATTATTATTTTCTCGACGTAACTATTAAAGCCATTTCCCAAACGATCTAGTTATATCAATGAAAATCCTACACACACTGGAAAAGTAATTTCCCAATTCTAAATATGAAAATATCAACGAGCGTTTAGGCCTCTGAATGCCAATCAAATACATGTGAAATAGTTGAAGAATATGGCAGCTAATTTTAAATAAATCATTTGCGCACGGTAGTCCATGAACATTTATCTATAGGATTCATCAAAAATGTATGTTTTATTTCACCTTTTCATAAAATAGCAGATTTCTGTGCATCTAATTCAATGTGTTTTCTTGATTGACCCAGCTATAATACCTTATATAAACACAGCGAAATATAGGCCTACGTACTGAGAAGCTGCAAGTTTTAACTCACTCAGTGAAACTACACAAAACCTCCTTCAAAGACTTCCCAAATATAACATAAGCAAAATGAATATACAGTATATATCAATTTATCATATGATCAACAATAATACTTAGCAGAATCAGAATTTTTTCCATATGTGTAAGGACGTAGGGTGCAGAAATCTAATAGTCCAACCGTATCTTCACCGACTTATATGACCCATTCACTTAATATTCCTCAACTTGGCATGCTCGATAGAAAATAATCAATAGCATACTTCAAGACAACATTAATTAAGACAAATATGGGCTTTTCCAGGAGGCAAAGTGTGCATGCATGGAAATTAACGGCAATCGCTATGCCATGATAAAATTCCTAACTCGCGAATGGCTATCTATGAGTTTCTGCACTATTTCATCGGAATGTACTTCGTATTTTCAATACAAGCTAAGGATTATCTTCAACACAAACAAAAGCATACAACAGAGTGGCACAATCATATATCTTGTTTAAAAACTGAAAGATGATACAAAAAATAGCATCGCTAAACAGTACTTTTAGCCTTTCAACGCGTGTTCTGTATGCCTGAGTGTTCTGTATGCCTGCGTGTTCATCCACGTAGAATTTGCCTAGTTTCTGGTCTGACCTCACATCGTTCTCCTGTCTGATTTTGCCTGCGCCAAGTGGCTGTGGGAGCGTTCGAGGTTCGGCTTGATGTGAACTGGAATGAGTGCTTTACCTGGTGAGGAGTCGCCCCGGGCCATACACCCTGGCGGTGGTTCGCGCAAATCCGTAGATGTAAATGAAAAATTGTGGTTTTGTCAGGGTAAACGAATGACATGACAAAGAATTATCAATACATAATTTTATTGGAGGAGTAAAAATAAAAATATTACGACGCAATTTAAACGAATAATTTTTCGAAAAAATTATTTTTTTAAATCACTAACAGGAAGTTGTCAGGTACTTGAATATCAAGATTATTTCAAATACAATTCTATTTCAACATGGCACTTAAGGCGTCCATTTTTTTCTCTGCGTGTGGTCGTTAACGAAGTCTGATCGATTGAAAAGAGCATCGGAACACGTGGCAATCGATGAATAAGACTCCGTTTGAAGGTGGAGGACCACCATGAGCACAAAAATTATTTTTGTCCTTGCTCATAACCTCTCAGAGGGCGTCCAATAAAAATACAACAATACATTTTTTGCTTCCAAACGAGACACTAGAAAAAGAACTTCTTCAGCAAGAGAAATAGGACGCTTTCGGAATGAAAATAATAAAAAATAAAACTAGCCGGACGAGAACGGGACAAAGAAGGACTTAAAAAACGAAAGAAAGGGCACGCTATGAGGAGAATGGAAGGACATTTTAGAGAAATGCACGAGAGGGAGTTGGAGGCGGCTGGAGTGGGATTCAATCTTCGTGCACTTGAGTAAGGAGCGGAAAACTAAAGGAGGGATCTTGAAATGGAGCTGGCGGAGGGAAGACGTGACCACTAGGGGTGGGGTGGGGGAGGCTCCGGTGAGATATGAGACTCGGATAGGAATAGAATGGGGCTCTCGGTCGAAGTATACATATTTAGCACGAAATAATAGAATCAGTTATCCTCACACCCTTCAAGATGACTAGCGACTATTTCTTGATGTTATGGATGAAAAACAAGGATTTGGCTGCAAAATACACACAATTTTCACCTTAAAAAATTCTCAAGCCTTTAGTTTCTCCCGTTTTACGCACTCTACAACGAGGCTATATTTAGAATTCGTTCCTTACATAATGGATTCACGAAACGAAAAAAATCACCATTCAGTAGCTAACAGCGTTATATGAAAGAAATAAGAGATATCGAAATCTACCTCAAAAAAGGTATGCATTCAAGAGGTAGCTGTTAATGGCTGCTATCTAGCGGACTGGCAGCAATCTTTTTAACTATCAACATCACGTTCTGTTTCAACGCATTATTAAAGATACTGTCAATTTTCCTGTGGAGTACTTAGTCTGTAATGCGTCACCAGTTCTACTATAATAAATATCAGAGATTTTTATAACAGAACTGACGACATAGCATGTACTAAGTGTTGTACCGGAAAATTGACTATATTATTAAACCTGCGTTGAAACACATCACAAATTTATTGATAACTAAATATTAAACTACCTAAAAGTAATAAAATAAATAGAAGCAAATGCAACGTGAGCAACTATCCCACTGGTCTCAAGATTCAAATATTCCAGAGGAACATTTTACAAGATATTTCCTCAAGAATATAATACATCTGGATGACAGGTGGATCAGCCTAAAACTTCATTGTGCATTTACCAGAACTTTGAGACTGGCTCGAAGATAATAGTGGAAAATTCTCGAGTTATTCTCTATTATTAATAAGTAGCTTATCCGATGAATCTATTTTGTTCCTTTTACTGCTTGGCTATGGTGCATAGATGTAGTTTACTCAGCTATATTTTTATCATTTCCCTCGTAGCATAGTAAAACTTCGGGTTTCGTCATACACTGGAACAATAAATGAATCTAGGACACCAAACCTGGCTCTTAAAAGAGTATGATACCTTTAGTACGAAGTCATCGGTGCTTGGGAGCCGGTCGAAAAACTAGTCTACGTTTATAATTGTGTTCCTCCACAAAAAATGTACTCAACAGTTGATAAATTGAATTATCAGTTTCTCAGTCTGATATTGAATTTTATGACTAAAATATATTTGCGAATTTATCCCACTCTCACAGACCTAGGAGTAATACCACAGTAATGTCACACATCACATTTACATGTTTCCATGTGAGCATTTAATGTTCCAATGAAGGAGAAAGAAACTTTAGACCGTTAAGAAATCTATCGAAAACGATACGAGAGGAATAATCTTAAGTAGAAGTGTACACTGAATTTCGTTTGGAGGTAAACAGTACTCCCTATTCCTAAATATATTCACAGCACTCCATTACGTTGCATAACTGACAAAGGATCTAGGTGGATAATAGGATTAATAACCTGGTTAAGTACAGATTTAAAGACACCAAAATGATATATACTGTAGTACTGAAGGCCGATTAGACCAGTCCTTTGAAATTTGGCAGTGATACAACTAATAAACCACAAATAATCTGACCACCTCTGATATGGAGCCTCGCTGAAAAAATAGAGGCACCCACATTTAGCAACAAGAGAGAGCAAGACAGAAAGAAGGCAACAAGTCGCAGTGTTTTCCACGACAGCCATTCGCTTTCAATGGGGGTCATACGGCCCGAGTAAATTACCGTCAGTAGAGACGTTTATGCCCCCATACCCGCATGAGATCGGTGGAATGGGCGGGGAGGGAAGGGAAGGGCGTAAGAGGACCAACGAGAAAATTCGGCACTGTGGGAATCGATCTGCTTTCTTAACGGGTCACAAACCTACGCTCGTTGCCCTTTAGCACAAGTCACATGAGGGTGGAAAACAAGAGGCGTTGGAAGCGAAAGGAATGAAATACGCGGCAATCTTCACATCCCACAATAACACGCGCAAAAAGGTAGAATCATAGCGAACAAAGAGCCCATAAGACATGGTTTTAATGATGCAATCGTAACAGCACTACAAACGTGACCAAAAAATCAGCTAAGTATCACCACCAACCAATTTACCGCCACATATGTAAATCCTTAAAATAAAACAACGACCCTTGGAACAAAATAAATAAGAGAGAGTACAGAATGCACTGTCACCCATTTTCCTTTATAGATCAGCGCATTCTGAATTAGGCAATAATGAATCACAATTAGTATCTAAATTAACAAGACAATAAAACAAACAGCAAGAGATTAAATGAAAAACATAAGGGTAATTTTTTAAAAATCAGTTCGCATCAACCTTCCGAACGCCGATTAAGAAGTGATATATCAGCTAAATATTCATCCATATAGGATGGTTGATAAAATTTTAAATCCCACGTTCACGAAAACACTGAGGAGATTAAGGAAAGATAGCTCTTATTGAGAAGGAATCACAGCGCGCACACAATGGATAAAATGAGAAAAGTAATTTAAAAAACTAGGAAAATAACTACTTCATTCCAATGAAATTCAACAACACCACCTCGAGAGGGTTAATACTTCTATTCCAGTAAAATACAGGAAAGATACCTTTAACAAAAACCTTTCACCACGGTCCATATTTGGAGCTGAAACTTATCTGAGGGTCTACCCAGCGCACCTCAATATCGCTCGAGAGCAAAGCCGTCAAGGAATTAGGACAGGCGAAGGAAAGTACAACCGAATGAGGGGGAATTAAGCGGAGAAAAGGGATTAGGCAAGAGGAGGGAGGGTGCTGGAAATTTAGTACGACGATAGAACGTGAGATGGGCGATAAAAGGGGAGGAAAAGGGGTGGGGAGGGAGCAGTATCCAGGACGGACTGGCGGAGCCAAAGGAACGAGAAACGAGAGGGAACAGGGAGGCCATTAAATGCAGTAACAGAAACGGGGCAAACGGAGAGTAAAATGAAAACAACGCCAGCGAAAGCCATTGGGGCAATAGAGAAAAGATGTGACTTCGCGCGACAAGGCGACCTTAAATCCGCAAAGAAGTTAAAAGAAGCGCAACGGAAAGGTTAAACTAACGTATCACACTCAAATATTTTTAAACAATTGCAATAAATTCCAACCAATTAATTAACTAATTAATTAATAATATTAATTCATTTGTAGTCCAACTTGAATGGAGCAATTAAATCCAGCGATAAATGATTGTGAGAACACTAGGTGAGAGTATATGTTTGCACACCCTACCAAGAATATACACAAAACAAAAGAAAATAAACAAGTATGGGATATTAATAAACGATATTTGAACGGCAAAATATACATCAATGAGCATTTAGATAACATAATCGTTAGGATATATAAACAGACCATAAATCCAGGCAGTAAGTCTGCAAGAAAGGTCTACAACCTTGCCATGGCTTTGGGGGTCATTTATTAACTAAAAATAACCATTGAGGAAGGATGGTTAATATCACTGTGGCTAAAAATGGTATGTCAACAATAGTAACTCTAACCTCTTACAGCTTTAGTAAAGGATAAAAAATAAACGTGGTTTAGCCTGACACGGCGTCACTCGCAAGTGCACACAAATGAAAAAATTCCACAGGAAAATATCATCAACCTAGACCGTTGTTTCAACCCAGATCAATTTATGAAAAAATCCGGAGATTGGAGAGACAGATGCCTGAGTAGCTTAGATTAGATGCTCCAGCAGCTAGCGCTAACCCATCCAGCAAAGATTCAGATATTCATCCATTGGAGACAAGTATCGAACACACATCTCACTTTGATAGAAATGAGAAAATTTTAATATTATGATCCGCCTACAGGTAACGAGTAACATTGCAGGAAACTTACAATCAGTCCCAACGGAAACCAACAATGACAATACAAGCCTGCCGGAGAAGTATGGATTCCGTACACTGAAAATAGATTAATGGGACAATCTCTTACTATAAAAATTACACGCTCGAAAATCAAACCTTTCAAATTTGAGGCCGCTTCCACAACAAGCAACTGAGGGAAATAAACGCCTTTCACCACAAGAAAGAAAAGAACCAATAGCGCTTTGCGGCGACAAAACAGCCGATGAAAACTCGAGACCAAAATTTCCTGCGTACAACACCCACGATGGCGCGATCGCAAATTAAATGAAACAAAATTAATTGCCTAAGTTAGACCCGGCTTCTGTGAGCGTAATGAAAATCACCCCGTGAATATATTTAGCCAAGAGCGGCGAGAAGCCCATGATCTCGCAAGGACGGAAAGGAAATGAATTAATTTCGCTTTCGATGAAACATTTCCCTTCTTTCCACCCACGTAAATTCCCACGCTCCTCCGGGCAGCTCCGTCCAGTATGACTTGAATAAACCATAAACATGCCCACCTTCTCTCCCGACTAGTAACGAAGCCCGGGAGTTAGCGTGACTTCTCATGAGGATAAAACAAGGGCTGGGCAGATTAATTATCTCTCCGACAACCACGTTACGTTAAAAAATAAAAAGTAAAAAAAGAAATTAAATAAACTGGAGTCGAAAAGTCAACAGTTCCAACCATTCATCTGACCCATTAAATAATTACCGCATCGGTACATATTAAAGTCAAAAACATTCGTCACGTCATTTAATCCCAGGAAGAAATGCAAATTCACTGACACGACACAAGAATGATAGGCGAGACGTTTCGACGATAAATCTACAATGCCTGAAGTAGCAAAATAAAATTTAAATTTAAGTAGCCACTGTGAACTCAGAAATAAGTATGATACTCTAGAATACATATTTTGGAAATAATACACCATCTGATGAATGGAGGTTAAGGAAGGAGGCTAATGCACTATAAAATTTGCTATTAAAATATTTTTTAACGTCAAAATATTAAATAAATTGAGGATTGATTTGACTATAAAAATTGGGAATGCAACACATTAGGGTATCGAATGAAGACCTGAACCGCATAAAGATTTTTCAATAGATGGCCACCCACTGAGTTTTCATTTTTGGCATAGATAAAGAGTTAAACGTTAAACGTTGTTTCTGTTATAATAGTTAAAGCTGTTAATACAATTCTGTTCGCGAATTAGGGTTTCTGAATGATCCATAAAAATACAAATTAACGGGATCCACAAAACTCAATGTCTTAATGTTTACAATATTAATTTTATTCTCATATAGGCATAAAAATAACTGTTCTTATGGACTTCAAACAGACTGCGTACTTTGTAAGAACAATTTGCTTCACAAATTATGATTTTTTTCAGCTGACCACCTCCAGTCCGATCAAGAATGCAAAAGAACTGACTGATGTATCCTACAATGAATCGGTAATACAAGATAAGTACGTACCAAAATTAATCTAAAAAGCACATACGCAGTTCAAAAACTTTCGGCAGCAGCAAATGATACCTCACGTATTTTTCTCGAAACAGCACGAACACATCACATCTTACAAAACAGGAATGATTCAACTGTGCGAAATTCCATTCAATTTCAATCTCAGAATAATGAAATTTGTTACTTAATACAATGTGATTCAGCAAATAACGATCTCCAAGCTCTATCCCCCACACCCGATCCCTTGTTTGCCATTCTTCACCCCATTCACGTATTCCACCGTAACCTCATCGCCATCGCATCCTTTAGCCCGTATACACTCCCAACCCAAAACTTGTAACCTCCGAAACTCAGCCCAAAGGAAAAGGAGCGTCAGACTATCTCGCCGATGAGGACGGGAAAACGCAAGCAAAATAACATTGGGAAAGGCGGAGGGGGAACAGAACGGCACAGCCTCCGTTCCCCCAAGCACCTCCGCTATTACTTCCCCTATCCCCAGCATCAAGGGAGCGAGATAACGCAGCGAAAAGCTAAACCCCAAGCTGTTTCGCGGGCTCGGCCTCGGACAGTGCTGCGGGCGGGATTCTTCCGACGGCGTCGTTTGGGTGAAGAACCCTTAGTACTACATGGGCAGGGCCGACAGAAGTTAAGCCCTGTACCGGCGAAACCCACATGGGCGCGAGGTGTGGTTTGGTGGCCGATGGGCAGAACAGGAAAAAAAATGAATATGAGATTGCCTAGCAGGAACAGCATGCATAAGAAAGAGTTGATGGGGGCGGGGCTGCGAATACAGCCGCGGGAGGGATTAAGTGCACGAGGGAGAATTCCTTTTTAGCGCGCGAGAACAATGCGGGGCAAGCGACGGCAATGGCGGGAATGGAGAAAGGAAGTGGAAGAGCAGCCTAAAGTAGAAGGCAAAAGGCGAAAGGGCTGCAGCTTCTAGAATTCTTCTGGGAGAAGGAAAGGGAGAAGCAGGTCAAAAGTAAAGTAAGAAAAATTCACCTAAACACGGGTGAAGATAATGGCAAAAATGACATAGGCAAATTTATGAGGGCGTGGGATAAATTCATGCAGAGAATCATAACAAGAAACGGAGAAGAGGTAACTACCATTTTTCCATTTTGCGCAGTAGTAGTCCACTTTTTATTCCATTTATGGTGTGAAATATTTCCCCTGTATGTTTAATATTATTTAAGACCACTTGAGCCATCAATCATAAATCTGGGAATTACATCAATAATAACATGGAAAAAGATTACTGACTACATCATCACCTCAGTACCGGAACGACGATCATTACAGCTCATTGATAGGCCATTTTCATGAAGAAAGTATTTAATAAACAACAGATAGTACGTAATTGCTGAGACTTTAGTATCTACTTCATGTACTGTTAAAAAATAAAATATAGGGCAGCACATTACAAATTTATCTTAAGCAAGCACCTTCAACAAATGAACAAGAAAATCTAATTACAGCATTAGTTATATAATCTAGCGACATAGCAATAATTAACTTAAGTACATTCTTTTGATCCTGCCCGACTTTATACGCACAGACTAACATTCAGATACTAGAATCGTGTAAACCAGCAACAAGGGCAGCTATAGAGAATTGAGCCTTAAGAAAGGCAAGTAAGTGAACACTTTTAATTCTGACAAAATAATGTCCACCTTTTGGCGCGGTAAGATTTGGTGAACTAGGTTGCTTAAAGAAAGACCAACGATAGCTACTTTTTTTCGACACGTTCTTGAGCGCCATTAAGTAAAGGAGGCTGTGTAACTGGGTTGGGTGTTCGGATAACGTAAAGTTATTTCCAAGGTTATTTGTGGAATGCGATGAGGGCAGGGAGAAACCCGGCGTGGGCACTAGGGCGCCATGGAGACCAGAGGGTTGCGTCAAAACTGACGGACGGAAAACAAATGCACTTGAAATGCACTAAAATAGCACTCAAACAAAGACCTCAGGAAGTGCAGCCCAGACTATAGCCACCTCACCAACTTGATCGCAATCCCAAAGCTTCTACGCAATGTTGAGCCACTGCTCTTGTTTTCCAGAATGTTAACAACTTCTGGGTTGTACTCTAAAATTTCATGTCAACTACCAATGGTAGCCACTATACTTGGAGAGGCCAGAGTAAATTCATTCAAATTTCATACGTGTAATTTAACAGCTGCGCGTTAAAACTCGTAAATTGGATTTCAATCGTTGAGACATAAATACATCCCAATTTATAACCTTAAAACCTTCAAACTAAAATTAAATATGAAAGATTCGGCGTAATAAAAATACATGCATTACTTCCATGCTTAAGAGGAGAGTAAAAATCTTTTGGATGAGCCATGATAAAATCTAATGCGGAGCTTTAGCCAAAAGTTTTCCTTCCGTTCAGAACAATGAATGTCCTTTATGAAAAACATATACTTTAACTTCATTTTCAAAGTGGCGAGTAGATGCATGCATTGTCAGATATATTAAGCATCCCTGCATTCAAGAGAATATCAATGAGCAAAAGAATCAATTCCAGTCAAATAACACGCTCGAAAAATAATACTTCCCCACATAAGGGCACATAACATTACTTATGCAGAACAAAAAATTATTACCCAAGCACTGAAACAAACAAAGGAAACGCACAACCCATTTAAAAACATTCCATTTTATTCAATGTGATTAAAATTAAGGCATTTCCACCGATGCCTTATCTCACTTTCGATCATCACAGTGCACTCAATGCGCTTTGGAAACAAAAGAACATCTGAAACAAGTCGCTGACGGAAAACTAACCGACGAAAAAAAATCGATGAAATTAACAGTGAAGCGTGGGGACAGAAATGAAAAACGAACAAGAGTCGCACGACAAGAGTGGGCAAGGGCATACATGCACGTGGGGATCAAAAGAGAGGAAGTGGACCGACTGAGATGCTGCGGAGCAGCAGGGGCGCGGGGAGTGAAGGGTGCAAGGAAACGAGGGATCGGCAGCAGGCCGGTGAAAAGAAGTGGAAACAAAAAAAAAGGCACGATGAGGTCTCGGGTGGGTGGGTGGGCGGGTTGGGGAGTGGATGGGAAGCTGGCGGAGATGCTGGCGGAGAGGACCGGATGGGAAGCAGCGAAGTCTCGGCATTCTATTTTCTTTTTCTTTTTATTACTATTTTCTCGTCCCTCGTAGAGGAGAGAGGCACACTCAATAACTTCGCGTACGGAGGGAAGAGATTTTTATTATAAACTCCATTGAGGGAAAACTTTTGATGTGATGCGAGTGGAGAAATTTCTTGGAGAGCAAGAGGGGAGCAAGTGGATGCCCATTACCAGAGAATTAAAAACTGCTGCTTCTTGTGGAATCAAACGAACCCCGGGCTCCGGGAAATTATGCTGGCGAAATTGCGTTCCCACATACCCGAGACGAGAGATGCGATAATGGAATCGAGATGAAATCATCGAGAATGATCGATAATGAAATTAATAAAAAAATTAATCGTTCGCACTATCGATCAATGATAACAACCCAATCATCACGCCACAACAAAACTTTCACAAAATAAACCTTAGGGAGGAAATAATTTGAAAATTAGGACAAACCAAAACAGGATCACGACCAATTCAATTTTCCTTCAACAACCACGCCCTTTCTCTCTCTCTCTCTCTCTCTCATATAAACGGATTGCCACAATTTAATAACGTATATACTGAATAAGTAAAGGTTTCCGAGAACCAGAGCGTCACTAACATCTCCACAACTTCTGGAAAAGCCTTTACAAATAGTTTAATATATAGGGTAATATTCAATCTCAAATCATCGAATTCTTAAAATTGCCTTATTAGAGATCGTTAATTTTACGAGTCGACATAACAGTTGCCGAGCAGTGAAAAAGAAAGACCTAGATTCAGAATACGTTCAAAGAACTTAATTTAAGCACTCAATACTGTTGAAATTTATGGCTGCTCCTCAAAGATAGCTTATTAGCATTTTTTCAATCCCATTTCTCGGACCGGGGAGTGAAAAGTGGAGTGTAAACAAAAAATAAGAATCAGTTTTGGAATATGTCACCACTATAAATAAATTTACCACGGAAGTTGCGCTTAAGCCTCAGCAGCTATTTGACAACTATTGATGTAGCTATCCCTATGAATTCCAACACCACTTCTGCGAGATACGGAAACATTCTTATAGTTTCAATTATTAGCATAGGTTTTGTTTATAAAATATAAAGTAGTTAGCGTCACCCCTTTCGAAAGATAAAATGGAAAAACAAAAACATGGCTTGAACTTCAGGATGAAATTATCAGTTATCATAGCGTAAGGATAGACAGCACACACAAATGATTATCCATTGCCTTCAAATAGACGACCATGGAATAAAACCCACTATCGTTATCAATACACTTCTGCTCCCAGCAGAATGGCACGCCTACACTAAAAACAAACCGCATCCGTGGAAAGCGGGCACGCAATATAAAAAAGAAATTCACTCAACAAGGTGAGATTATCTTGAAAAAGCGAAAATATAAAGCTTTCCAACATAACCCGCAGACTTTCAATGAAGATCCAACGAGCCATCTCCACCGTATCCTCTAATCAGGTCCCGAGAATTAAAACAAAAGTCGAAAAAAGTGGAAGTGAAGCAACACTATCGGAAGTTTACGGAAAATTCACGGTCCTACAATTTCCCATTCCCGCGTCCGAAAGAGCATGAGAATCCAGACACATATTGCAGCTCATATAAAAACGATGGGAGCAAGGATTTCTCGGAGAGAATAAAATGAAAGCAGGAGCATGTAATAATATAGAAGGAAATTCCACTCACCCAGCAACTCTCACCCCTTATCTCTTTCCCCTCACGATCAGCATAAAAATGTTCCCTGCCAATGAGGGGAGTAGGTGAACAAGAGGCAACGGAAAGCATCTCCTCCATGTCTACATCTACATACTTATAAAAAAGAGACATCGCAAGATCGAACAGAAGGGGAAATACAAACGTCATCGTCATCAATAATCATCGATCCGAGGATTAAATTGCTTAAACTCTCTGATCCTCCCTCCTCGTAGCTCATCCCTCGTTGTTCCTTCACAATTAGTTTTCACAACCCTCATGATTTTCTTCATGTGTTCAGCCTTTTGGTTTACCTCGATTACTTTTCCACTTTAATTCTCCATCCAGTACTGTTTTGAAGAGTGAACAGCATCACAAAACGAGTACAATTACTTAGCCTCTTCTTTATCTTGCAAGAGACACACATCACACACCTTTTCACTCCAACTTTCCACAGGGCTATTTTATTGGTTTCATTAATTTCACTTCATTTTCATCAATCTTTGAAAACACGACTTATCGATTGCTTCCATCCATCTTTGCTTTGCGAAGTTACCGTTCAATATTCACCGCCGTAAAAGAGCATGCTTCTAAAATATTACGAAATGAAGTTCTTATTTCCAAGCTTCTGTTGCTTCCTATTTCCGAGAGCTAAGACACAACAATAAAAATAAAGTATAAAGGGAATAGAAAAGGAAAAGGGAACGGAGGAACAGCAAAATGTCCCCTGGTGATTGATTTCACTGTGTAATTGTCAATTGTGCGTCGGAGGAAAGAAGTATTAAACCTGTCCATTCGACAGTGAATACCGTTCAAATTCTCGATTTGGTTTGTTCAATAGATGTAGGCCGAGGGGTAGGATGATATCCAAAGTGCCGCCCTGAAACTACAGAGAAAAAAGTTTTTTAGTAAACCTAAGCGTGTAACATTCGAATCTCTTTTGGCTCCCGTTTCGGGCCTTTAAATAATTGTGTCAAACACTTCGCTCGCTAGCGGTAATATCTAACAAACCGCGCGGTTGTTAAGTATTCTATCTCACCCGGGAAGAAACATTGTCCGGGAGGGGTGAATTGTGGGTGAGGAGACGTTTAAAGAAGGGGACGTGTGCAAAAGCGACAGGGGGAAGAAGGAAGAAGAGGAAGAGAGGAGGGTAATGCATAAAGAGGAGTCGGAAAAAGGAGTAAAGAGTTAAGGAGAGAAGACTCCCGGCTTGTGAACTATTGAACCATAGCAAGAGTCCAAGAGAGGAAGCAGCCGATTCGGGGAGGAAGTAATAAAAGATGAGAGCGGCTGCTGAGAGGGGAGGAGTGTAAGTAGGGGGGGGTGTAAGAAGACAGTGGAGGGAGCGTGCCTCTTGGGAGACCCGTGAGGAGGAATTGGGAGGGTTTTGAGGAGGGGGAGGGGTAACAGGGGGATGAGCTATGCGTGCGAGAGTTAGGGGACGTTAGGTCGATGGGCGGCACGAAAGAGAGTGGATGGGAGGAGCAGGCTGCCACTGGAAGAGGTTGGGGACGTTGTTTATACTTGTTAAGGAAGGGAAATGGAGATGAAGGGGAATAGGAAGGAAGTGTGAGGATGGGGGCGGAATAAACCAAGGGTTACGGACTAGGAGACGGGGAATATCTAGATCAGGGCCGGGTAAACTACGACCCTTTGGGCCAGCGGAGACCGTTTTAGAAATTGAACGAACAACCAACTCTTTATATGAATAATATCAACCGAATGCTACCAATGAGGCACCCTTCTCCGCGTACTTTCCACGTGGGTGAAAGCCACTGACCATACGCAATATTCAGAGAAATACATAAAATCAATAAATCATTATGTAGTGCAATAACAAATATTTATTATAATAAACAAACTATTATCCTCTAGCAAATTAATCAATGACCAAATACATCCATACATTAACATTTATTGCACTGGGGGTTTTTAAAACGCAGAACTTTCTCGCTATCTCACAGTCAATAATTCAGTGATGTCTTGATAAGTGAATAATGACAATCACAACAAGCAATGGATGTACTTGAATATAATAATATTATTCCCCAATGACAGTGCAAGAAAAAAATACGGAATGAAGAAAGTCCCTCATAATCGCTGAACATATAGCTTTCGGGCATGGGAAAGCTTCCCAATAATAAATGTCCGTTGAGGTAGCTGAAAATAACTTCGTCGAAAAAATGTCTTAACTTAATCGATGAAATATTTACTTTGTAAAATAATCAAATTTTGCGGAGCTTTAATCGATCACGGAAGACTTTAATAAAATGCGAAAATCAATTAATCTAAGAATAAAGAAAATTCTACTTAATCATTTCAACTGCTCAATGATCAGAAAGATTTTTTTAGCATTTCTCTAATAACTTCTACTTTAACACCGTTTCCTAAATCGGCTTTGTCATTCACTAAATATTAATACAACGAAACAAGTTTAATAACAAATACTGGCAGGAAATTAATATTTCACAGAAAACTGCTTTGCTAAGCAGAGCCAGAGCCAAAATTCATTAGACTTATTAGAAAATTAACACAGCTTGTACGCTCCCCGAGGCTTCAGACTTGAAAAATCGCCTCTATTTAATATAAATAAAAATTTCGGAGGACGCCTTTGGGCATAGAGAAGAATTCTTATTAAGGCCGAGAAAATCTTAAGAAAGCGAGAGGGTGACAGCACGTGGACCGTAGCACCAATCTTCATCCTTATCTTTATATTTTCCGAAATTAAAGTGTTTAGTTTGACGCCCATAAGGAAAGTTCCCTAGAATCCCCAGGACATTCATCTGATACGAACTTAAAGAGTTTACGGCAAGTAATGTTTTCTGAACAGAGAATCGGCAAAATAATGGAGAGAACTAAGTCATAACGCCAGCCTACCTATTTTTGAGAGAAAAAACAAGATTAAGGGGGGAGCGGAGCTGTGAGGAAAGAGTGAATTAATTTTCGGGAAAGTAGGGAAAAGTCATCTTATAAGAAAAGAGACAAGTCAAGATGTAATAAAATAGCGGGAATGAACACGGTAGGAGAAAATGAAGGTGGTTTGGTTGGGCGAGACAAGGCTGGCATCTTTAAGCAAAGGAAACTCTACAAAAAATAAAACGAGAGAATTTCATAAATTTGTGAGCCAGAAAGCTACGGATTTTTTACATTGAGGTCTTTTGCGAGACGTTCATCTACGTAGCCAATTTGTCCCAAAGGAAGAGTGCACATCATAAACAATAAGGTAAGCTAGAAATGACTAAACCTTGAATTGGCCTAAATAGAGTATTGGCATAGTAGCCAGCGTCTCTTACATAAGCAACGAAAGCAGTGTAGTACGCATCCACCCATAACTCGAGTATAATTACATACTCGTAGAGTTAAAAACGTATTAAAATTTGGAGGGTGAAAAGTTTGATCAGGTTGCCAGAGCATACTTGCCATAAAGTTAAAGCAATAAAACAATGCTTTCTACACACGGTCACTTATCGGTGAGAAGCAAGGAAAACAATTCCGGCAAGGCGACTGGCACCACACATTAGGTATTCGAATAATGGAAACGATTAATTTTTGATCGCGGCGTGGAAAATTGTACTTTCGATACGTTCTGTCCTGGTTCATAATTTGTTCCTAATGTAAATAACCACAAATTAACACGTAGGAAGGAAAATAACGACCATCAGAAATACAGGATTGTTTCGCTTTCATTTTGAAAGAGGAGCAATGATCATAAAATTAACCGTTTTAATATATGTCGTGAATTTTATAGCTAACTATCCAGAAATGCTCTTAAAGGGTATATTACTTTTGTATTAACTGTTATCCACGCTCTCGACTGTCTCTTCAGACCATCTAAAACGACAGCTCAATTCTTTTTTCATCTTCCCGCTTACTGGACATTCTCCTTTCCATCACGTCCTCAAACCTCGCTCTATCTCTAAATACCCCATCCATCACTTCAGACTTTCTTCAAACTTTGAAAGAACTTCCTTTCTCTCCCTACCATACCAAACACCTCTTCGTTTGTCTTCCCGTCTGTCCATTTTATTTTATCCATCCTTCCCCATGCCCTCAAAAGACTCCATTCTACTGTTAACATTTTTTTCCTATACGGCAAGACTGCGGAAACATTCAACACCACGCCCTCCGCAAAAGGTCTCAACTAATCCTTCCTTTCTTCTACCTTTTATTTAGGGTCTGAGGCATTTTAGTCCAGACGCACGATTCTGCCATCATGTCCTATGTTGGTCCCATGGAACGACAATTCTTTCGGACAAAGTCATCGCCACCCTCGTCACCTTGCTTAAGGTAAGCCGCGGATAAAGTAATAATTACTGAAGGTCATTGGTCCCGGTAGCTTTCCGTTGTTTTTAAAATCAAGCATAAAACACAGGTTTATTAAAACATGGAAACACAATTTTGTATACCAACGCTCTTAGAATAATGACAGTTTCTTTCCCCAATCCCATATGAATCTAACTGATTTTGTAGTAACTCGCTTCTAACAGCTCAACACAAGTCAAAATGTGTAGAAATATGCTGACCAGTTTTGTCCTTTGCTCATACCCGTTCAAACAAAACTTTCTGCGCATCGCTTCCTCCTCAATCTTCCAAATTCTTATCCTGAGAAATAGTATAAGTATTCAGTAGCCAAGCCTCAAGGTTAAGAATTAACTTAGATGAGCCAGATAGCAAGTGAGCGTGAAAGCGAAATCTCAAATTTCGAAACACGATACCCATTTCATATAAGGCCAAGACAGATAAATGATAGTCTTTTTAATCATATGATGTAAATTAGCATAGTTTAATAAAATTAAAAGACAGAGGATCTCCACTGATAAAAATAATGAATATCTGATGAATGTACCACGTCAATTGATAGTTCAATTTTCTTTAATAAGAACAATACAATCGGACTGCTGTAAATAAATTTTTCTTCCAAGTATAAACACCATCACGAAAATTTATTTATTAGCCATAGTGGTAGCTTATGGTAAAATCGATTCCCTTCCGACACACCGAGGACACTGGTTAAGTAGTGCCATTAGGAAAATCCGCCCAAAAGTATTCAAATAGCATTACGGACTTTCTCAGGCATGATATACAAGGGAATATAACAGGTATCATCTCGTCTTTGTCCCAACATTAATTTCAATTAGGTGTGGCAATAAAGCATTTGACATGTAGACGAGGCTCATCATGGAAAATTGCAAAATAACAAACCCTTTGACACGTACCTACCGTCAGGGGCAGGATTGAATTTAGCGCCCACAGGGATGGAAGGTACCAGGTTATCCTTGAGCTACACGAGGCTGTTTAAATACGCATGAACGGGAGAATGTCAAGAGTACGCACTAGTTGAAGGCTCATGCTGCGTATTCAAGAGTCGACATAATGCTACGCAAGTCCCGACCAGGCGAAAAGCATAGTCTTGCCTGCGCTCTCGTTCTGAATTCACTGAATGTGTATGAAGCCAGGAGCTTGTGATTCCCTCATCATCCAATCATTCAGTCTTAAGTACCTTACTCGAGGATTACTCGCATATTATGAGGTTATATTTTACCCATCAGCCCACAACCTTTCGCTGAATGAAACTATAAATAGAATATAAAGAAACTCCCTAATTAATATATATTTTTGTATCAAATGACTAAGTTTTCCGCATTTTAGATGATGATACAACAAATTACTATACCCAAGGAACAAATGACGAATGGGGAATAAAACGTGAACTGAAAACAAAACAACTGAACACATGATAGGAGCACGAAAGTGAACTGGGAGGTAATGAGACATAAAAGATATAATGGCCGAGCGAGGAAGCAATGGGAAAGAAAGACTTCGACGAAGAGCATGGGCAAAACAATAGAATCGGTGGGATAGAGTTAAAAGGTTAGGGTGAAAGAGTAAAGCGCACGAGCGAGATAATGCATGAATAAAACAGAAGAGGCGTGATGGCGTAAGTTGGAGTGAGGCAGGAGAAGGAGAAGTGCATTGGGTTATGAACAACGAGTTAACGGGGCACTGAGAGTTGGGAAAAATGAAGGAACACGAATGAAAGGGAAGTTGCGCGTTTAAAAAGACAAAAAATGTCCGTGCAAAGACCTTAGGAGGCAAATAATTGGAAGGAGAAATTTTTCAAGGGAGTTACCACATGGTGCAGAGAACAAAGGACCATTTAGCCACGGTTAAATTTATTCCTTACCCCGAGTCTCGCGGATATAATGGCGTATAACGGTATCAAGCACAGCAGAACTTGCGAAAAGAGGGTAAAAAAACTTTCATACGTCATTATCGCGGGGATTTTATCACAAAAATTGAGTACAAATATGAAAATAGAAGGAAAAAAGACGAATGCAAGATTGTCTTGTTTCAGCATACTATTTTTCAAATTCTACGCTGCGCATCCACCTGGATATTTTAATTAGATCCAGACTCTATTTCCACTGAAAAACATGGAAAAATGACGTTCATAATTTTAGTCTGAATAAATACAATTACATGACATATATGACCTCCAGAGATAAAACAAGCTAGAGTTATATTTAGTAAATACGTAAATACGAAAATTGACCTGATATCTACATACAAAAGAAGATCTCTACGCAATAATGCCTCGAGCATTTTATTTTATTTACCACAAAACTGTCAAAAAAATTAATGACCAGTAAGCATACGGTATAACGGAACGAGAAACTTTAATTTTCCATTATAAAACTTTGGTCTAGTGTCTAAATGCATCAAGAAGTTTAAAAATATCTTCAAGATCATAAATAAATATGTCTATGATGCCCAGTTTTCCAATAAATTTCCAGAACCCTTTCAGTTAATCCTGTAAAATTAATCTACATAACATAATTCTCATACCTAGCCTAAAATTCCTGAAAGCAATAACTTTTCACATGCTCCCAAGTATTGAATGTACGCATGTATGGGAATGAATACTTATCCGCAAGGCACAAAAATTATAGCTAACAAATAAACCCGATGTTTCTATTCGAACGCATAATATTGTCATTTTTTCTGCTAGGTATTTCGGTGAATAATTCCGACAATAATTTTGATCGGGTGAAAAACGTACATTTTACGTATTTCAATCAAATGCAAGCAATAACAACATATATCCCTCTATATTCAAACATTAGATAATTTTATTAGATACGCACATATAATTGGAACGCGATTCTCCTAACTTCTACTTTAAATCACCTCCCAATGGGTTGACTCACATGAAATCTCCCAATTCCCATCTATCAGCCCGCATTTTACCATTTACTATCAATTTCAACTCATCTTCCACAACCTGCTCCCTCCCATCGGTCCTTGGTCTTTTCTTGCACCTGCCACCGCGCATTTTTTCTCCCAGTAAATCAACAATGAACTTATTTCGGGAAAACAATGCAAGCTTGGTCATTTACTCTTCTATTTTCAATTTCGCAGAGTTTCCTTTCACTACGTTAGACAACTTTATGCTGATAATGACATATTACAATGACCAAATCCATCCTTCAACAAAATTTAAAGGTATTGGTTAGCTCTCTCCTCTACTACCTGTGACTTATGTTAGCACTCCACATATAGCACTTGCTAAATCACTTTCTATTCGCAAATCATTTCCAACCTTTACATTTTTGAAGGGGTTAACAGCAGAGATTTTACATAATACAACTCATGGCAAATCTATGACAGACTTCCTATTTCAACTAGGGAGTCAAAAAGGGGCAGCATTAAACTATTTTTCCGTTTCGAGAGGCGGATTAAGTGGCAGGGGAGTGGTAGATGTTGTGCGCGACCGGCCAGATGAGCTGCCTGAGACAGAGCGAGACGGCGAACCCTTGAAGGAATGGGGTGGGTCTTGGAGGAGGGTTGGAAGTGTGGCCTCTTAGCGAATAATATAAGGGAAGGAGTAGTTTTCCGGAAAGGTAGGGAGGGAGATAAGAGGGCTGGCGAGGTAAAAGTGAGAGAGAGGGAGAGAGAAAGGCGCCGAAAACAAAAGATGAAGGCAATGGGTTGAGACGGAGGACGGAGAGGAGAAGGTGAGTGGGCGAAACGAGAAAAAGACGACGAAGAGGGATGACTGAGGTGGAGGGTAATATATGCCCCGAGTAATGCGTGGCAGACCTTTTATTCTGTAAAAAAAGAGGAAGTGGGCCCGAAGAAAAGGAACTGGTAAGAGTTGGGGTAGAGAGGAAAGAGCGTCCATACACGTAACAATGGAAATTCTACGGGAAAGGAAATTATTTTCGATGACGCCGCTAATGCGGTTTTGCATAAAAAATGGAACCAGGAGGGTGGTGATAAAAAAAGAGGGCGCATGTCATAAAAATACACTCCGGAGCCGTTATAGTCAAGTGCTTCGTGGCAGACAGGCTCAACTCGGGCGAGTCTAAATGGGAGTTTATCTCCGAGACCATTTGCAGAGTTCGCGAACTAGCTCCAGTCACTTAAAGGAGCCCCAAGACCGATTTCCAAAATGACAAACTTTTATTTCGATATCGTGCGGCAACTTTGAATGGCCATCGTGTTCACCAAAATAAACGTCGCGATGGAGTTCACGCACTTATGAATCATGCCCGTCTTGCAACGGAAATATCTGCTTGAGCCTTGAAATGAAGAGAAAAAGAATAATAGTATGATGCAGAGAATTTCGACAAAATATAAAACATGAAACCAGCATCGATTTGGTTAGTGAAATGTAACGTGTGACAATGACTTAATGTTTACGCAAGCCTTTATAACGCCAGCTCGTGTATAGCACAGCGAAAATTGTCAGCGAAATTTTCAGTAGTATAATAAAAAACGACAGAAATAGCTTTCAAAACAATGAAGATGCAAGGCATAGGTCTCAAAAGGTACGGCGTAAGTGACGGCTACCAATAGTTGCCATCCTCTCATTGCAAGTATAACATCGCGCTAGGTTAATTTTTTATTGTAATTACGAACAGCTTAGAACAGATGAATTAAACAGTTGGGAGAAAAACTCAAAACTCATCCAAATGTTAAAAAGTTGCAGATTTGGTAAAACAAATTTGATCAACACGTCCGGAAAATAAGAAAATACAAGAATGGAGGCTCGACTACATGTCACTAAGAGACATTTCCCCCACAATGCATGTTTCAACGAACCTCACTTTAAATGAACGCAGGAGTATGTTCCCAGCATATTCCCTCCATTCCATGGGGATGTTTCAAAGTCAAGAATGTACGTCAGCGTGTTCCGCCAAGGAAAGAGCTGAGTAGAGGACATATATTATTAGGCAAGCTCCAGAGTCGGGGGAAATGAGATGTGGGTGGGTCCAGCCCGCGAACTGTAACCGTTGCTATACGACCCACAAGGGAAACCCTGAGGCGGAATAATAGCGACAAAAACAACGAAATTGAACCACATTTAAATAAAATATAACTACCGCGTTTTCAGGGAATAAATTACCTTTTGTTTGCTCGCATCTATTTACTAGAGGCGCAAATAGCTAGATAAGGCAACCGGGTATAAAAATAAGTACATTTATATGTACATATATCCGAGCCTTACAATTTTTTTAATCGAGCAGAAACATTCCAACGGCCTATCTCCTAAGAAGACATCCAAAGGAAATGGCGTGGGGATAAATTAGCTAATCCCTCTGCGGGAAACAATTATTCTCCTTGTGCTCCTGGGGTGCATGCGAAAGAAAAATTAGTCTCAAGAAAACTCTCCCTTGAGTGAAGGGGGGAGAAGGAATAGGATTAAAGAAAAAGAAAACGAGGAACACGAGCAAATGTACTGGAGGGAGAGTAAGAATGGCATGGACGGCAAGGGCCTGAGATATGGCAAAAAGCGGGAGGGGGGGAAGGAAGAAATGTGAAGATATGAGAGGCAAGAGCGATGCAAGACAGCTCTCTTGAGAGGCAAATATGAGAGAGAGCTCGCCGAAATTAAAAAAATGAAGAAAAGAGAAGCGTGGCTATCCATCACCGGGAGATAAGTACGAGCGGAGGTAAACGATGAGGTAGGAGCAGAAGGCGGGAAAGCAAGGAAGCGGGGGGTGGGGAGGAGGGGAGGTAAGGCGGACAATTGATATGGGAAGGGGGGAACGAGAGTGGGCGACATTTCCTGGGGATGGTTGGAAGGTGCCGGTAGAAGGGAGGGAAGAGGCAAGCGAGTAAGACATTAGAGTGGAAGAACATCCAGCAGGAGAGACGATGATGGGAAAAAGACGAGGCTAGTCGTTGGATTGGTTGGGAGAGGAGAGAAGCCGCGGAGAGAAACAGAAATTGAAGAAGGACATAGCATCACGCAAGCCCCTCGGAAGGATAATGGAAAGAGTCGAAGAAAATGAAAAAAGTACTACGTAACAGGGGATGTACAATAATACTTGAGGGACAGAGGGGCTGATAGAAAAGGAGATTAGGAGGCATGGCTCTTAACTCATTACTTAAATTGACCATGGAGTTCACTAGTCAAAATAAGGTCATCAGACCAGTGTTTTCCACATATCTAACTCCACTACATATCAAAAAACACTGAAAACTACCTGAGGAATAAAAGACTGCGAAAGGAAATATGGTTAATCCAACGTGTAAACGAAATCTTCCCCTCTAATCTTCCCCTCTTCTAATACACACAGGACTACACAGAATAATTACAGGCTAATTAACTCGCACATGCTTCACCTATTGAATCAGAGCACTTGAGTAGGAACAATTCCTTCGGAGTAGGATACCTGAAAACAACTGCATGTACATAGCTATCCTTCAAACAGATTTAACATAAAGTAAGTCCCTAGCGTAAAAGCATCAAAAAGCAAATATCGCAAGAGTTGATTTTACCAGTACAACCCGTGAAAACCCTATGGCCTGATACATTAGCACATTTAGGAATGAAATCACACCCCTTTACCGACACCACCGGATTTTTACCGAAAGGTCCGCAACTCATGAAAGAATACCACAAAATGCTCAGCTAAATGCCTCCAATGAATTTTATTGATTTCGTAATAAAAAACCTTTCACTATGCTGAATTCTTGAAATACGAGATAACATTTCATCCGGAAATTTATCCAAAAACACAAACTATGGGCATCAATATGTTTCATTTATCGTGCGCCACTACTTTTACCTTATAAAATCCAAGTCGTATTCCTCCAGAAATGCCGACACCATGCCATGAAAGTCATTCGAAAGAGAACAATATTACCAAACAAGACCATTTCTTTATAAAAAGACAATGAATTTTAAAAATACCAGCAATTCTCCTATTTTCGTAGAATAATGTCCAAATCACGTACCCGGCGAACTGGATGTATCACTCAAAAAATAATTGCCTCGATTGAGGGCGAATGAAAGAAAGCTCAAGCTCTTTGAGGAGCCCCGGCAAATAAAATCTGTACAAGGCATAAGATATGAGGGCGTAATGCGGACGTATTTCAAAATTGGACGAAGGAAACGTGAGGGAGGAGGAAGCAATGCTTGAGAAAACCCTTGGAAGCATGGAAGTTACTCTGAGAGACCTATCGATCAACTAGGGCATCGTTAATAAAAATAAAATCAGCCACAAAGAAATATTACCGCATTACATCCACCCTGAACGCCAATGCGCTTGCGGCTCATTTTCTGGCATCTCAGCGGAAATTTATAATAATCATAATGTCGTCTTTATTTATTTGAGCGATATTAGGACTATGCAGTCCTCTCTTACATATAACTCAATTGCAGAAACACCCATGTCCTGGGCAGATATTTTTTCTACCCAGGCGGGACTCGAACCCGCGACCCTCGGATTAGCTGGCGGGGGCTTTACCCCGCCGCCACCGGGGCCGATTTATATTTAGAGATATAATACACTAATGATGAATTAAATTGCTTGCCACATATGTCTACGGAGCAAGAAATACCCAGCCTGACAATCGACCACTAACCAATCGAGTTCCACAATGCCACAAAGAGGGTGTTTAACAATGACACCGCAAAAACCTTATTCCCACGCAATCATGAATTCAAATTATACTTTCTCTCTATTGTGTCTAGTACACTCGTCCGGCTGAAACCTGTGGGTTGAATAAAATAACATTAAAAATGCCTCACAAATACTTGTAAAAGGCAAATACATAGCTGAAGTATTAAACAGGATTATTAGAATTTGCACTGAAACCTATTGTTCAAATCACGCATTAATGCACATGAAAAAAGTAACACCATATCGCATGCAGTTTGAGTTCATGAACTCACAGTTGCTCCAAAATATGTTCATAAGTCCGCATACTTGTATTCAAATAGTGAGAGTACATCCAGTAAAGTCCCAGTAAAAATTAAATAAACCCCCAAAAAAATTGTATCATAACGCGCTTATTAGAGCTCAACCTCAAAGCAAATTGATCATCACACGAAGAGGGAGATCAAGTATTTCTTGGTAAAACAATTCCGAATAGAGAAAGACAATTATTCTTAAAAAATATCTGCAGTACTAGAAAAGAGAAAACTTAGGCCTAGACTTCATACACAGGCAGCTCGATACAAGAGCAATAACTCCTTAAATCCAAAGTATAGAAAGGAGGCACAATCTAAAAGCCGTTCCTTTTTTACGAGGAGCATCCTTTCAAATTGCTCCGAATCACACGGGAATATTTATCGATGTTCCGAGAAATAAAAATAAAAACTCTGTTCAAACTCAGGCTGACAAATGGGTTTCATTCCACTTCCTCGAGAAAGGTAATGAGAGTAAGTCCCTCTAAATAAAGCACAAAATGGAGAAAAGGGTCCTGCGATTGAAAATCAGAGACTTGCAAATTCCTTCTTTTTTAAACTATTGCAAACTTCCAGGGAGCTTACTAGAAAGAAGCTGATGGTCTATTTATAAGGTCATGTCAGTGCTTTCGTATTTTCTCCGATCTAATTGCTAAGACTAGAAGAATGGAGAACCTTTTTACATCAGAAGACGAGTGCGTGCTCTGGTGGCATTGTGCATGTCACCATGTGATCCGGAGGAGAATGGCTGGGAGGAAGAATAAAACTGACGGTTGGAGGTTGAAAGGGGACGGCAAAGATTGGTGGGGGAGGGGGGATGCCTTTCTGGACGGAATGAGAGGGGGAGAGAAAAAATATAAGCGAGAAATTGAGAAAAAAGGGAGAATGAAGAGAGACGGAAAGAAGAATAGGCCTCGAGAGTGACGCGATGGGAAGTTGTGGGATGGGTGGGTAGGGAGTAGGAGGGGGAGGGAGGGAGGTCTGTGGGTGGGACAGAGAGGGAGAGGATGAGAAAGGAAATCGTAATTGGTACTCTTTATGGCCGGCGCTTGAGGAGAAGAGTTGAAAAGGCCGTCTGGCGGCAGGGATGCGGGGGACTGCAAAGGGAATGAAGACACGAGTCTTCGCGAGATATATAACAGGGAGTAGGGAGGAGAGGGCTGACACATCGAGAGGGAGGGGGGAATGGCAAGAACGGTGCAAAACTCAAAGGGGGCACACACTGCAAGTCAAATGAAGGGATTCCTCCAATCCTCCCCTTTTCATCCTTCCTCGTATTTTTTCAACCCACCCCATTATGTCCCCGTATCGACGCGCGGTTTTCATAAGGCCTCAATACGGGAGGATTCATGTATGCCCCACCTCCCTCCACCATTCTCCACCACCAAAGTCTGGTGAAGAAGCGGGATGAATAATGTCCCACCCGCGTACCGCTTCACGACCGTCATTGTCCGATCGGAGACTTGGGTGGCAACCAAGGGGGATGGGGGTTGGGGGATCGAGAGGGAAGAAGCTGCCCTCAGGGGGGGGGGGCGGGAGAAACATTGGTGACCCCCCCCCATCCTCTCCCATCCAACCCCACATCACTGACAGTTGGAGCGACCTCTGACGCCAAAAGAAAAGGAGGTCTCTTTGGGACCCTATTCCTCTCTCTATCTCCCCTTGTCTCCCGCTTTTATTGCATTTTTCTCTCTCCCGCCGTTTCCGTCCAACAATAGCAAAAGCTTTGGAGGCTGCTCCCTTTTGCACAAGGTTCAGGAAACGAACGGATGGAAATCTCATAATAACGGCTTCCGTCTCCTCCGACGAGCGGCATTATACCTTCGCGGAGGAAAAGAGGGGCGGTGAGAAATAAGAAATAAACACAACACGCAGAGGAGAAAGGAGGAAACATTTCTGCTTCCTCCTCAATAGGATTAGCAAAAAAACTGGTCGAAAGAGGGCGACTGACGTCAGGGCATTCGCACTAGTACCTTCTTCAGTACACCCTTAGCACCACGGCTTAACAGAAAAACCAAAGCCACAAATTAGTACTAATAATGACCACTGTGTCTCAAGCGTGACATAAATGTGTTGATTTAGCAATAAAAAGGTTGATTACGGCAAATGTCAACATAATTTAATGAATTCATTAATTAATAACGTCAAGTGAGGTGAAAGAGTGGCTCAATATGTTGAGATACAACAGATAACATTCGTACGGGTCAAATCAACGTCTAGTGAAGGAATCATTATCCACAGGAAGCTACTGCATTGGCAAAACATCATAGAGCTAATATGTATTGCATTTGTATCTTTTCTACTGCAAAACCCACTAAATACTTTCCAATTGCGTTGCACAGCCAATAAAATGGTATAAAAAAATAATGCATTTATTTTAAGGCACTTAATCATTCGTAATCTTTTATTTTTTCGTCAAAACTCTCTTAAACAAGAAAAACACAAGGGATTCCGACAAGGGATAAAATCTCAGCAAGAAAAGCATTAAGATAGCTCTCATGTAATTTAGGAGGATGTAAGAGTAAAACAATGAAAATTAAGTACAAAACATTCGCGAAACAGTTGGCTGCATTTCAACTGTATATTCAACATTGTATTTTCTTATGACAAATGAATAAAATTTCTCTAACCTTGAGTAAAACTTGAATTGAACATCGGGAATTGAGGAGCTTGAAAAGATTAAAGTAAAATATAAATATTTTAATCCAGAGTTCTACATGAAGTATTCAAATATAGGCAGACGGATATATATTGCATATACAAAATGTCTCGAGACATTTTTTTTAAATTTTTCTCAAGCAAACTCACGTTAAACACCACTGCTTTTCGGCCTGTAAATATATCAGGTGTAATCTTCCTTCTTCCACGTAGCAAAGCATTAATTTCGGCCTGCTCTCTTATCTGCTCGAGAGTTAATTACTTCACCTATTCATATCTGTAAAGAACATTTGCAGTGGCATCCAACTCTAAGTGAGAAAACGTCGTAAGCTACAATTGTGATTCCAGAATCGTACTCAGTAAATTATCATTAAGAGTATCAATGTTAATACTATATAATGTATAGGATACCAATTTAAATCCGAAAATATCCAGATATATTCATGGTTCATAAGGGCATAAGGAGCTTCTGAATCGGAAGACAAATGACATAACGGACTGAATAGGACATTTCACAACGGACAAGTAAGAGAAATAGATGCAGCAAGAAAAAAAGTGCAGTAGGAATAGGCTACTAGAAATGTGAAAAAAATAATAAAACAATAAATAGTTATGACTTGAGTATGGTCTTGATTCCCAAAAGATTTTATAAAGAGGTATTGAAAGGACAAACATACGTAAACCTAAGATAAATTAGATATGAAAAATCGCAACGCCCTATGCTACTTCTGCCAACCTTGTCGGAGGGTCATAAATAGTAACTAGTGAATATTCAACGTATCTACGTATCTTCAATGTATCTATGTATCTACCGTGTACGCCATGATTTTTGAAGGCAAACATAAATATTATTTTATAAATATATGTTTTTATAAATATATCCACCTTATTATTCGAACTCCTAATACGTATAGTGTGTAATTTTTTCAATATAACATAGATAAAACTAAACACTAAATATTACTAGGAACTACACTTTACTTCAAAAAGGGCTCCATGGATAAAAAGTCATTTAACCGCATGTCAACAGTCACTTATTATACTTTCTCCAATGCCTACCTTACCTTGATTCTTAAAAATGCAAAATACCGAATAAAAAGCCAAAATATTCTAACCCACTTCCATAGTCCACTTCAAGTTAAATAGTTTAGCAAACCTAGGCGCCCCCAACGGAGCCACATTCAAAGGCGTACGGTGGGTTTCATGCACCGGAGCATAAAAAGCAATGATATTTGAGCAATCGCAAACTATAATTGTGATCGGCGACAACGTTGCTGGTATTTGCATTTTTTCTGCCATAATATGTCATGCTTCCTCTATAAAAACGATTGATACACATTTTGGTAAACGGGAGAGTCATATGTGTACGAAAAAATATTCTAAAGCATATAGATGACTATTATTTCCTGGAGAGCTTCTTATATACCAAGTTGGGTGAATGATAAGAATCAATTGTGATGAGACAACCACTACACCGACAGCCTCTTAAAACTATCGTCGAATTCAAGCTTAAAGCACAACTTATCGGAGAATATTCGCTTCCCAAAAATACTTACTATCATAACCATTGAAAAACAAATGTCACGCACGAACGAACGTAGAGAAAGAGTAAGCCTATAATTATATCAAGAGCTACCCAAATTATTTCATGCAAAGCTGCTCAAGATGTAGCAAAAAAATTAACCAAAGAGTACAACAAATACATAAAATTTCACTCATTGCACAGGTTAGAGACGAAGCAAAATGTGAAAAGACGGAGCACAGAATTATTGACACAAAATTATTAATAGAGAAACCTTTGCAGAGACTGGAAAATGATCCCATGTCAGAGAGCGGACATATACATGGAATAACAATAGTGGTCACTTGGAACATCTTCACTGAGTTATAGAATACGTTATTACTTTATATATTTCACGACCTTCAAGAATGAAACAACACATCTAGTCCATCCATATCCAATTAATTGACGATAGTGCGACTCAAATTCGAAGGCATTAATCTTTTAATACCAGCAAACGCTAACCTGAACCGTCATTGAAAGTCATATGCAGCTACTGACTCATGCTACAAGAAACCTTAAGTATAAAACCCATATCCTAAAGATGTAGTCATTGAAGTCAGGTTATTCACATTTATAAAAGGTTTCCTAAAAAGACACCTGGAACATTCGAAATATAGTACTAGGCCTATTGAAAGTATTTAAATTGAGTTTTCATATAAAAACTTATCATACGCATTATAACGAGAATTCAGCTGATTTAGGTAATTAAGCGTACGGCAGTACCCCAAGAATGAGTTCAAGAATCGACTGAATCCTTAGGGAGTTTTATCTGTTGAGCAGGGATATGACGTGGGAAGATCGAAATGCCACATCGGAAGTAGAGAACCAATCATGACGCTCCGGAGAGCATTTCCATTTTTTTCCAATCAAGCGAAAGATTGATGGAAACCTTACCCGATACGATGTAATATCATTGACACAGCGACCCTAAGAGCGCCAGATCCAATACAATATTGGAAATCAAAATGAGGGAGGAGAATTGATTTTTACATGACAACATTTCGATAAAACTAATGGATATCATTGACAGGTTGTGCGATTTGGAAATCGTATCCATCTGAAGCAATGGCACCTCAATTCTCGATAAGTATCCTAAATCAATCAATTATCTAAAGCAATTTTATGATTATCCTGGATAAAATAAGTACAGATAGATATAGTACAAATTGTAAAATGAAAAATCCTCATTTAACAGTACTAAGCTGAGTTAAGTATTTCCATGTGAACTTCTTACACAGATTTATTGAAGCAAAATGGTTTAGGTATTGACTCAAGAATGCAACTGCCTACGTCAGACGTAACCCTCAAAAAATGCTCGCAATTTGACAAAGGAAAAGGGGTATCATTAGACCCTTTTCATTACCTCGCGTAATAAGCTTCGTAAAATTCCTCCGCACTCTTCCACACATGTGCCAGGGGTTAATTTACGAGCCCTCTGGCCAATACGCGAGGCAAGAAATGCTCGCAGAAGCACATATCCAAATGCCAAGCCTGCTAATCGAAACTAAAACCCACGTCCCTCTCCTTCCCCATTGCCTTTCCTCCTTCCTCCAGCATCGGCATTCCGACGCGCCCTGCACGGACATAAATTTCGGGCCGCTTTAAAATGGGCGTGAGAGAGAGAGGGGGGGAGAGAGAGGAAAGGAGAGCCTTTAAGGAAAGAATAATAGAGAGGCCGGATCTACCCTCTGACCACCCGTGATCTCGCAAACAGAGCATTTAGGCAAACATTCCAAATATGCCCTTCATCGGCAATAATAACCGCAGCTGTGCGAAGCTCCGCTCTGTGCGAAGAGGGTTTGAGGGAGGTGGCGGAGGGTGATAGAAAGGAGAGTGGGGGATGGTTGATGTGGGCTGTGGGGAGGCACCAAGGGAGTGGGTTTCGAGGTGGCATTACCAGCCCCCTCCACCACCACCACCATCCCGAACTGCCGGAAGGCAAGAGAGAGAGAGAGGGAGAGAAGGGGAGTGGAGTGGCGAAAGGGTGTCGAGCGGAATCATCGTGCACCATTTAAGCCTAATCCCGCCCGCGAGCGAGTCCTCCCGATTCCTGGCCGCAACCCACAAGGCACCACCGCCCCTCTTCCTTCCCCCATTCGATTCGCACCCGCACGCCGAAGACGCACTTCCAGACCAATCTCCTTCCGCAGCCAGCAAGCAGCAAGTCTCTCTTCCCACCCATCAACAACCCTCCCACCCACCCACCCAACACCGCGCTCTCATCCAACACACGTCCAAGTCCTCCTCCTCCTCGCCTAAAGCCAACCGTCCCGGCAATGCTCGGCGCTCATGAAAGGGAAATTAACGAGATTTGAGTCGAAAAGCGTCGGCACATAAATCGAGATGGAAGGGCAACAAAGAAGCCGAAGCACCAAAGTGCCGAGGAGGCAAAATGGCGGTAAAGGATGGGAAACGGGAGCAAATGATGAACGGGAACCAAAGGAGGATGGGGGAATATTGCAATTTAAAAATCCAGTTCGGTGTGTAAACAACTGCGAACTTGATGGACCAGCACCAATCTCCACAGATTCCCCATTCAGTATCTCCCATTTACAGGATATTAAGTCTATTTATATTGATATGGGAATCCGATGAAACCAGATTCCATTTTGGCCTTGATGGAGTAACTGAGAAGATTTACAATGGTTCAATGACGCAGTCGATCATGCATTAAGAACGCCCAGCGAACAACTAGCATCCATTACAAAAGATATACGCAGGTGCTATGCGCCTCATTTCCGACGAAATTCTAGGTTATTTAACGGAAATTTTCGATTAATAGTTATGAAAACGGCTCAAAGGATTTTCTGTATTTAATACTTTTAGAGATTCAATCACCTAAATCACGATTTTCATAGTCTATTACCGTTACCATTATCACTGGTTAACCTTAAAACCATTGTAAGATGGTTTTAAGATGGTTGATGGTAAAACTACTACATGAAGAGTAGTTCAGCTACCAAATCAAAACACTACTCATGATAAATCCAGCAAACAAACTATTACATGATTTCAAGTTCATTTTTATCACAGTGAGCCACAGCAAAATTTACAAAGAACTCATGAATCAGCTCATGAATAATTACTACTGATTATTACCAAGAGGAATGAGCCCCTGAAAAATACGATATGTATAGACCTAACATTTATAAATGAGAGAAAATGATTTATATTTCAGAAAATATCACAATATTTTAGAGGAATAGCAGGGGATATTTTTCCAGTATAAATACGTAGCCAACTTGAGGATATCCCTGTATATCCTGAAATAATTCAATTTATCAGAGGTCACACTGTAAAGCTTCTAGCTGGAATAATTATGGACAACGGTAATGAAATTCTCGATTTCCGACCACAGACTCTCAATGAAAATACTTCCTATGAAATTAATTACAATGGTTCAGATATCATTAGTCATTTAATTTAATCTAGAGACATTAGCCACTAAACCACGCTAAATTAAGAACTATCAGCTTTTCCTCCCCATTTTTAAAACATTTATTTTTCATCAAAACAATATTACTCGTGATCTCTCTCTCTCTAATATGCATTTTCCCATTTCCCCATTTCACTTGGCATCCCCTCCATCCATCACAAACAGTTCCAGAGATATGAAATTGAAAGAATTCCGATAAAACGAAAAAATAATCACATAAGAGAGATTTAAACGAAACAATTTTGGCTATCCGCAAGCTCGCTCCTAGGCAAGTTTAAATAACGCCGTAAGGAAAGGTAATGTAATAATTCAAGTATTATGGACTACCTTCTGCAGGAGGAGGATCCTTATGGCAAATGTGAACAACTAGCATTCACTCTCATCTGCGTTTCTCAGTTTAAGTAAATTTGTTTTTCATTGAGTTGCAGCTGGGTAACGCACTAAAAACGCACTAAAACGCACTAAAAACGCACTAAAAAAAGAGAAAAAATCTCATTACGCCACACGCGCTCAACAGGGGCACCCCAGCAGCCCGACGTCGAGGGCACAACGCGAGAGAAGAGAGGAAGCCAGCAAAGGCATTAGTCCCTTCAGAAACTAAGCGACCTCCCTGACTGATGTCCTCCCTGAAGCATAAGAGAGTACCCACCGCACAATGTGTGCCCTCCTCTCCATGACACGCAAGAAATATAGTGAGTAGTTCCACCCCGAATCCCACGGAGAATTGAAGTTGCGGATGAGGATAATGTGATAATGAGGAAGAGGGCAGGATATATGATAAGGACAAGATAGGCATTAACAACGCAGGAAAGGGCTCACGACCCTGGAACCACATGATGACATAATGGGAGCGCCCCATCTCAATCAGTTATTGTATTAATTAGTGTTGTAGAGATTGCTGGGGAAACATCAGGGTAGAGTGAAGGAATTGAGAGTAGTGACCTTTGACGTTTAAAATGAACTTGAGCGAATAAAAGCAGAGGGCAGCTAAATTCTTGGCTTTTCATGAACTTAAATTGGATCAACAGCTGAGAGAGACCTGATAAATAATTAAAAGAAGTTGACATCGACTACCCATGCCCATGAGATTGGGCCCTTTTCGTTGAACATTCCGAAAGAGTACGTTTAATTCAAAGTTACAGGACTTTTTCGACATTTTACAATTACACTTTACAAAGTACGCCTAAACCTACGCATTGGACAAAAGTCAAATTATGTTTCCCGAACTAGCGCAAATCATGACTCAAGGTACAAAATCAGCGATTTTCTTTATTAAAATTATGCGCTAGGGTAACAAAACGTGCCAAGCTACATCAATTGAGCAGCCATCATTGATGACAGAACAAAATAATCATGTTAAGAAGGTTACTTACTAACGCATGAAACTGTCATCAAATGAGAAAAGAGGAATAAACCAAAGAGTAGAAATCAGATGAAGAATTATTGTTATAAGATTATTATTATAAGATTATGATTGATAATTACAAGATGGTAGAAGACAAAGGACATAGGAAACAAAAACGTTCTTTAGCATATCATTAGGTGTATTCACTTCCACGGTCACGGCACAGCACATTCGTAACTTAAGTGAGTAACCGCAAAGCAGAATTTGAGCAGCGCCAAGTGGATCACTCCGAGTAAGGCTTTTGAGTTAGTTTGGTGTGGTAATAGGAACGATAAAGTTAGCCGGCAACGGATTCCACTTGAACCAATGGTGGAAATTCCAGTCTTTCTCCGAGAAAAAAATACTCCCTGCCACTCTGAAAATGATACCACTGAAATTCTGAGAAGAAATTTAACTTAAAACAACACACCTACCGCCCATGAATTATTAAATAATGGTTTAATTTCGGAGAGTTCTATAATTAAAATGTAAATAAAATTATCCTGGAATGAACCACTATTTCACAAGGCCTCAAAAAGCGGCTAGAAAAATTATATCGATTAAAGGCAATGGTTAAAATAAGCGCTTTCCTGGGTAATAATGCCCAAAATACTTTTAATTAGAATATTATTCACGCGATCAAACAATTACAAGCAGCAAAACTAGACTTTTATACCTGTTTTTCGTTTAATGAGTTAGGAACCCATACAACTCTCTTGATGTCATTGGAGCACTGGATCCAAAACTCCCATTTACCTTAACTTCACTTCATAATTTATTTAAATTTAAAACATTTAACTTAACTTCACAAAATTTGGTTCACTGTGGATGGTATTGAATTGTGTGTTACTGTGTTTATATTCTCATTCCTAAGCTCATGTCTTTGAAACAATTCCCGCCCTTGAAGTACAATTTGTCGATTAATTCTGTTAGCTGCTCTCCCCTAAACATTCGATTGATCACTTAATAAAAAACGACATAAGAGTCTATTTCCTTAGGTCTCATACTAAAATCAACCAATTCCTTGGTTTTTTTAAAGAAGTGCTGATTTAGGGTAGAGTCAACGAAGAAAGTTCGTGGGGCAATCAAGACTATTCAAAGTAGTCTAAAAACAAGGACATTGGAATTTGGTGGCACTTTAGAAAAATTATTCCTTTTTCAAACAAAAGCTAACCATTAAAACTAGAAATTTTTAATAGGCGCGTGGTTCCACCTTCGGGATCGCAAATAAAAAGCAAATCTGTCTTGCCTACCCCGCCATATACAGCATGGTGAGTTATGACCATAATCATTAAACTGGGAGAGGAAAAAGGAAAACTATGTGCAGGGGAAAAAATATGCAAATGAGAATATGCATATGCACTTCTCCCATTGCTGAAAGTTTAAGCAACTTGCTGAAAGTGGAAGAAACAGTTCAATGAATACGCCGATTCGACAGCACCTTCAACTTTCATTATCGATTATCATCAGCCTGATCACGTCTCATTGGGCTAGAGTAATTTCCAAAATGTTTTTGTTTGTCCCAAAAAAATTCCCATTCTTATTTAATGATGCTTAGTTAAAATCGCAATATTAGGCTCCCACCTCCGATTATTAGTAACGGTGCAATCTTTTGTAAAAATATTCTCAAAAAAGTTTCCTATATATGCAGAATGTTATAAAAATATCAACTGCCAAAATTTAACCTAACAATGAAAATAGAGCGCATTCAGGTAAAATACAGGTAGGGCATTAAGCCATTTGAAGAAGGACATTGGGCAAGGCAGGATGCAACTACATATGACGGAAACAGCATTTTCCAAAATGTTATCAATGAAAGAAAATGTCCTCAACTACCACATCTTCCAACCAGCAGCAAGAAGTTATTTTTAAACGGCTTAGCACAAATAGATAATTATTTTAGGAATTGGCCAATGTATCAGCAAACAAAACACAAACTGTAAAGTAATGCTAATTCACCGGGGTAAGCCACAGCGCAATTACGACCCATTACTATTTTGACAAGAATTTGCCCCAGGAACCAATTACTCAATATAAGACTGTGATTTACAAGCTTATTAACAGAGGCCAACGCAATTAGCGGTATAATTTATTACCCGATTTACCTGGCTTTACGCAATATATAATGGATCAGGGACTGAACGACGCAATTACAAAAGCAAATCCATAATATTAAGAGAGAAATCGAATGAGCCAAATCATTTAGCATGTTGGCAAATAATTTTTATACACGGCGGCAGGACAGGAACGGATTACAAGAGTGCAGCGCTTCAAAAACACGAAGAGGGATACTTTTCGCAGGAAATGCAACTAAATGCTAACTGAATCACAAGACTATTGTGTCCGTTGAACAAGCTTAGTTTAAGAGAAAGACCTATCTGCACGAAACAAAGGGCGAGACTGTAAATAAAGAAAGAAGAGAACATGCGTAAGAGATGTAGCATACAGAAGAGAACTGGTCATGACAGCTGGAAGACAAAATTCTACAGCTCTAAAAATAACAGCAATAGAGACTCAAATTCGGAAGCTCAGTTTTGGGACTAGATGGCTCCAACACTAACAACAAATGTCTGAGCGTCTTCTGATCTGTCAAACTCGCAGTAAAACATCAAAAAAGGCCATCATTTCACAAGGTAGAGCATATGTGAAAATAAAACAACTACTACACATTCGCAGTGAAGATTATGACGCGAGAATTTTGAAAGCTCTACCGATTAAAAATATTCAGCCTCTCCGAGGACATGCTTTTCTTAGAGAAAGCAAATGAGATGACATGTAATGGTCACGTAATTGGTAGTAAAAAACGATCATTTCATCAACTTTAACACAAATGCAAAACGTATTGCGCGAAAAATCTTTGAATTTTTGCTTAGAGTATCAGAAAATGTTTTAATGCATACCATATCACCATCTATGAGAAGCTAAAATGAGTATTTTTCATAATAAAGAGAGTGATCGAAAAAAAAATTTTCATTTGAATCACGATTCTGAAGGGCAGTCCAATAGTTGGTAAACTTATACATGAAATATATATAGCCTTCACAGTACCGTACGATGAAATACTGACCAGATCGTTTCGCTTCAAGCACGATGGCAAATGGTTTCGAGTTATATTATTTTTCGATTTCGAGTTATTCGAGTTTTTAACAGGATTCACGATATTCAATACATGTCATCCGTGTTATAGGCAATAATTGTAATGCATCCACAACTAATTAGTCTTACTATGGTTAAACTCGAGACGCTGAGAAGATATTCAAAATCACCAAGTTCATTTAGGAATAATAGTCATCCTGGAGATAAATTCATTAGCGCCTGCTTAATAATATTAATACTATTTTTATAATAGCGTTCGAGGAGCTCCACCCAGATATGGCCACGTACTACAGAAATATCAGGCTAATTTCGACGTAATAAAATTAAAATTATATTCAACATACAAGAGTAAAAATATTCTCAAAGGACCAATTTTTTTCTATTTGAGCCGCAAATCAAATAATCAAGATCGTGTACCTCAATTCGCGCTTAGGATACAATAAAATTACTGCTCAGCCGCTTTAACATTATTCGTTCACCCTTTTCGGAACGTTTCATAACAAAATTCCACACCAATCAAAATGCTAATATCCTATTAATTGCCAATTACAACTCAATTATCTGAAATAATATATTCAATGGAACAATGCATCGCGTGAAATTATGTGACTAGGCCTTTATTAGGGAATCCAATAGCCGATTGGATCGTTCGATCGAAAAAAAGAAATTTTACTTTCAAGCACCTGCTTATTAGCATTGCCGTTATTTCCGCAAGAACATTCTCCGAAAACATTCATGAAAACTCGTACCTGACTATATCCCTGCAATTCCCCAAACTCCCTCCGTAGAGGGGGAGAGAGTGAGAGAGAGGGAGAGAGGGAGAGAGAGAGAGAGAGAGAGAGAGAGAGAGAGAGAGAAAGAGATAGGGATGAAGGCATGGAATATTCTGAAGAGGTAAAAAAGAGGTAAATTATCTGGAGCACTCTATGGAGATGCTCCGCATCACGAGACAAATAGTCACAATTTCCCATGGGGGAACAGATACTTTATTCTTAAGATCCATTGCCTCCGCGAGAGCACAATAATCCAACAGCGAGAAGAACTCCCCTTTCTCTCTCTCACACACACACAAGTCGGGGGAAGTGAATAGGGACGTAAAAATATACGTAAGAATTAAAAAATGACTCGCGCGCAAGCACTGGCTAGGCAAAAGTTTCCTCGTAATCAACCTTCGCCAGCGATATTTTCCCGGCTCTAAATGCAACCTTGAGGACAAGACAATATGAGAGAAGCTTGGGAAGGTGGATGAATAGATGACATTTCACGCACGGACCTCAGCGACCAACTGGGACTCCTACCCACCCCTTGAGCCCAAAAAAACCCACTCGGGTTCCGTCCAGCTTCAATGAGTAAAGGAGAGAAGTGGTACATACAACGAGCGAGCAGCAAAGCGAAAAGAGAAACAGAGACACGACCAAGTTCCTTTCGGAACAAGAAATAAACAAGGGAAAAGCGGGGCAACAAATGTAAATGGCCGTCGTGACGACTGTTTTGCAAGGAGGAAGAGGACGAGAAGAAGGAGAGGAACGAAGTAAAATATAAAGCATCTTATCCTTTTCTCTCTCTCTCTCTCTCTCTCGCCCTCCTCGCATAGGTGCCCACTTTTGTATTTCGAATATTTTCCCTTCGGGAAGCTGCCAACGTTGTTTACGAGGAGACGAGATAAAGGAAACGAAGGAGAGTATGGCGAAGGGAGGGTAAACGGGAAAATATGAAGGGGACTGTGGGGGCGAATTGAGAAGGTTTGGTGTGTCAGGATTCGGAGAACGACAGAGGGAGGGGAAAAGGAGGCCATGGCACGGGGTTCATAGGAGAGGGAGGAAGAGGCTTAGAGAGTTCGGCGGCTGCAGCAAGGAGAACGAGCCGACGACAGAGAGAGGGAGGGGAGGAGGGTAGTGGCGGTAGCAGTAGTATATAGCGCGTGGAGTGGGGAGGGCAAAACTAAAGGAATATGGAATTGTATTGGAATGTCTCCGAGCCCCAGGAGCAAATGGCGCTTGGCCCTGGAGGATAATGTTCCCTTTCCCCCTCTCCGTTCCTCCGTCGGGAGATTCATCCCCTCCCCCACCCATTATCCTTCCCCGAGTCCAGGCCACTCCACCTCCATCCATTTGCATTCAGAGTACAAGAGTACAAGTGCATGGAGAAAATGAAAGAAAAAAAGACACACATAGCAAAAAGGCAAAGAGACGAAAGGCTAAAATGGAAGTGGAGCGCTTGTGCGAGTCCCTTCCGTGATTTGTGTTATGCATCTCCGACGCGCTTACCAGAGATGGCATCACGGTCCGGGGAAGAAAGTTTTATTCTTTTTTTCTTTAAATTCCCCGAGCTACCGAGGAAGAGGGACGGAAAAAAACGAACCGAGGAGAGAGAGAGAAGAGGGCTGAAGGAAAGCGAGCGCGCAATCTACAAGTGACGATCTGGTTCCGTGGCGTAATATCGCGCGAGAGACGGAGAAATTATGACCGCGACAGCAAGGATGGTGATGCTGAGATGATAAACGCGGAGTTTATTCATGGAGTGGACTTATTTCGCCGCGGAGATCATCTGTTATGCGCTCACTGCTTCGGATATTCAACCAAGGATTTTTAACCCCATTTCCGCTAAGCGAACACTCGCTATGATGAACTTAAAATAAATATTAATTACAGACGATATCATTGTGCTGCGAGGGAAAGAGCTTTAAGCACCACCTATGGGGCTCTCAAGCAAATGAAATAAGAGTATCTTTTAAGTTATGAAAAAATAAAATCACTCGGATACCACTGAGATGGAGAATTCAACCAGCTACCTGGCATACAAGCGAGGTAAATTCACATTGACATAAGTGGTGTTATTATTGTAGGAGTCTATAGGGACAATCAATAAATTGCCACAACTGAAGTGAAAGTAAGAATTAGGCATGAATATATGTACTGACGCAAAGGCACGGAATATAGAGCTAAGCACAATTACGGTATTGCAAAAGGAATATGTTAAGATAGACGAAAGAAAAACAATTTATGTTTGAAAGATTATCACTAAAATTCACAAATCGCAAAGATTTCGTGTATTAGGTTACAGCCTAATCGAATGGAATTGAACTCCTTTCTCACAGTGCTTCCACCAGACCCAATGAACGAGACCAAATTTTGTCAAAACACTATTCTAGACTTCTATCAAAATTTGCTCAAGGTAGTTGGAACGAGATAGTTCCCTAGTCATAACGAAAACCATATTCCAATTATACGTGTTGATTTCAGCAGCTGTAGGAAGCAAGAAGTAAAAATTGTAACATTAACTGTAAAATAATATACTTTCATATGACTGAAATTTTAAGTAATTAAATAAAAATACCTACATAAGTCTTTAACTTTGCTCATTTTATCGCGCAGAACGTTTAAAACTCCCTCACAACGGAAGGTTTGTTTATGATTCCGAAACAATTACTGCGGTGACATTGTTATTTTTCACAAAAGCCTTAGAAAACTAACAAACTACACACTGTTAATTTTTTTAAGAGATCTAGGTGCAATAAGTTCCTCATTTTTTTTAAATTAAGGCCTCTAAGGAGGGCATAAACGTACCATTATCCATGTAAAATAGCTGTCTTTTTTATCAAAAATCTTCGAAAAGAGTTCGGTAAGGGGCTGATATTTTCGTATTTTTGGAAGGAGAAGATATTTTTCTTTGAAAAGAGACCAAATCCGTTGATTTCTAGGAGAACTGATATTTCACTCAAACTACCTCAAGGCTATAGACTGATTTCCCTATCACGACAGAATGTGGATGATCAAATCCATCAAAAAGCAAAGAAATGAGTAGAAGATAAAAAATTATGTATGATTCGTATGCATTTCTATCACTACCATCACTTAGGTATAACCATTGGTAATTAGCTAAAATTACCCAATCTCTCTGTAAACAGCCGTAAGCATATGCAGCTTAAAAGTGCTAAATGAGAAGAGACTTACCCAATGGGCAATGTGAGCCATTCACGACAATAAGTTGATTCAACTAAAGATAGCACGCCACAAATCGCAAAGCCTCGCTGAACTGTATAACTACACGGGGAAACAACATTTAATTAAATTCCAAATGAAGGTTGCATAACGTACGGCACAACAAGGCTTCACCTAATCATGCTCCGGCTTCCTTTCGACGCCATCGTTGAAGGAACCGAAATAAAAAATGGAAACTCGATTCGAGCTTATTAAAACATTTTCCTGACCAATCATCTACAGGTTAAGGGAACGAATTCAATGAAATTCAGTGTCCTGCGCGAACAACGTAACGCCAGGAATGAGGGATAAATTCATGAGCATGTATTCGCGGCTAAATCACCAAAACACAAAACAAATCAAGCTCAAAAGGGCCGAACATTAGCCATTGGCAAGGAAAAGTCTATCCAGGAGTGTTGTGTATGTAAATTTCGTAAATGATAGCGAACACGTGACTAAGGAGTCACATGGTACTATCACGGAGGGTTCGAGATTATGGTGTATTCAGAACACCCTTGGAAATCTTGTGCAGGTTTCCTATCGGGTCTTTTAACGCGGAAATAGGTGAACATCGCCATTTGAGATGCAATAAACATCAAATCAGGCATTGATGTTAAACCCCCGAATGGTTCAAACACACAAAAATCGCGAACCATTCGCTGCTGTATAAACGTATCCCCTTAGTAAGCAGAACAGGATTATCTCAAGCGGTTCCAACACAACCTAATACTGAACTGATGACTATTCCCACCCAAATACCCATACCGACGATAACTTCACTTCGAGCACCAGCAGAACTCGTTTCATCAATGGACACTATTTTTTTTAAACCATTCCACATTTTCAAACATTATGCCACAGAAAAAGTTTTCAGCGATGGGATGAGGACCTCTTCATAAAACAGAAACATCTCTTCGCCTGCTCTTCCTCGCTACCTTTTATTAACGTCGCAATTCTTTGTTTGTTGCAGTGGAATTAAAATACTAGTCCATATATGATCAGTTCTGATCTGGATAATACGTTGTGCTACACCAAATGATTTCATTAGGCTTTGTGACATGAACTTTTACCTCATTACTAAATTAAAATTGGAAGTAAGCAACCATTCTGGTCCTAGGATTGGTTTCATGCCCATTTTACATGAATACGTATTTCGGCCTACGAACATTTCGGGCGACGAACAAACCAAGAACGAGGTTTTGTGAACCAACGATTACCGGAACAGGCCTCTTCTTGCATAAACTTCATCCAGTTTTTTCTATCGTTTTCCTTAAAACGTGTTTACAAAAGGGTCACCATCCAATTGCCCACAAAATTCGATAAATCTCTCAAATTTCCTGTGCTCACTTTGTTTCCATAATCATCGTCCCCGAGGGACTTAGCCTGTAATTTTTAGCATCAATTAAAATGCCAATAAAAGGTAGGTTTACATTTATGTCAGTCAAAATAATCTGGATTTTTACATATGGAGGCCCCTACTCATGAACAATGTTTCTTTCTTCATCTCAGCGGATTTCCAATCTATTTTCATCACGCCAATCAACCCGATTCTCTTTGTTCCCCTTCCCCGCTTGCCCAACGTCCTTCTCTTCATCACAGCCTTCAGCAATACATCACTCCATATTACCTCTTCCAGCCATCTACCTTGTTCCTCCATAATCTAATCCAGAAGTTTCCTTTACTGACAACTATACCAAACAATTCTTCGTATGCCTTCCTAGCCGTCCACGGCACCTTTTCCATCCTCCTTCACACCCAAATCTCGAAAGTCAGAAGCCTATTTTCGTCTTTTTTCCCAGGGTCTACGTCTCTGCTCCTTTCGACACTACGCTGTAAAACGTTCTCTAAAAAAATTCGTTGCCTCGAAGTCCCGTCCATCTTTACGTAAGTTGACTTCTTGATAGAGTTCCATGAGGTTTTCTCCTATTCTATTATTCTTCGCATATCCTCATTCGTGATCTTATCCGACCATTTGCTCTTCAGCATCCGCCTCCCGAGAAAAATTTCGAAAACTGCAATTCTCTTGTCCCAGCTTTCCAATGGCCCATGCCTATGACCCACACCTAGAGCAAAACTCTGTACACGAATGTCTTCACATTTTCCAAAAGCTTTTTTTCCTAATCTAGCACGACGCCAAATATATCGCACGATTCTTAATCTAGATGGAAGGATTAAGGAAGTCAATCACATTTCACATCTACCTCGTCCGGCCAATGCACTCGTCCCTCGACAATCACTCCACACATATTTCCACCCCTGGCATCGCATTGAGTCGTAAGGAAGTGTCTTTCACATTACGGGATCAAGAAAATTGCCTGCCAAGAGTCCTCCGCTTGGACCTCCTGCGTGTTTAAGTGCGTGTTTTTAGGGCAAGACGGGTTGAATGCATTGTGCAAAAGAAGGATAAAAATATGGGATGGCAACGGAGGTTCCCGCTCGCCTCTCATCGCAATCCTCACCTCTTAGTCGCTATGCGAGAACTTTTTCCTACTCACCTCATCTTTAAAAATTCACATTGCTTCCCACATTCTTATCCTCCAGACATCTCTGCGGTGCATTTCAATTAAAGGCATTTAAACAAGCGTTACACGAATCCGACCGCCACGTCTTGCTCCGATACGTGCTCGCTGAGGCTTGGAAGATCACCCCACCATTGCCCTGAAACATGATCGCTCGCCGTTCCTCCCTAGGTTTCCAACAAGCACGTATTCAGATTTAAACTCGAAAGGGGGATGGTGAGTAGTCTCTAGAACTTTCAGTAATAACCGTATATAACTGCATTTCCACTCTCTCGAATGGGATGTAAAATTAAGAGCAGCCTTTGCGTTAAATTCGGGGAACGCGTGAATTGAATATTTTCCAAGAATTAATTTAAAAGGAATTCCACTAATTACATTTTCGACTCTGTTTCGTTCGCCTTGCCACAGCGAAAGTATAATTCCAAGAATTCCAAGAGAATTTCTTTGAAAGAACGAGAGACTTTTGGGCTACGTGTCCTTGATGATTCAGGCAATCGGAGATGCTGAGTAATTTTCAATCGCATAGATAGCTTTATATCACAATTAATAATAAAAATGAATTTAACAAATCGTCTTTCAAACTAAAAAATCACTAATGGTTGCTGTACGAGATATTATCATAAAAGAAGATATTTCACCATAGGCCACCGTATCAACGAACGTCACTGAAAAACTGCCTGGATGTGAACGATTCAAAGAAGTCACAGCGCATTTAAAACATTATGCAAGTCGATTTTGTGCAAAAATACTGTAAATAAATAATATGATTCAGAAAGATGTTTTTCCGCTAAAAAATAACACGATACTGAGACTTTCTGACTTATTTTCTCAAAAATAACGGTATTATCAACACTCCTACATTATTGAGACTCCATTCATCCGAATGTTCCAGAACCTACATCAAGAATTGTCGCTTCTTAATCACCACACGTATCTAGCCATTTCCTTGTCACTGCAATTGCAAACGTTGAAACTCTTCGGTATACCAGAACTTCTAACTTTTTCTTAAACATAAAAAACTTCAACTTGCGCGACCTGGTAATATTAAATATTATTCCGTAAACCTCTGAACGACAAAAAGGCAATTGCTCTCAAACATGTAAGAAAAGTTTCAAGCAGACATCTGACATAGTTTAAAAGAGGTCATGTTTAGGATCTTGACTTATTATAATGAAAATAAGGTCGAAAAAACAGCAATCTATAGTTCCGAGAAAACTCATGATTGTGTCTTTTATAATTCTGTGATTTTCCCTCCTCCTAGTGTCTGTTCATTTTCCACGGCAAAAATCTACCCCTTCGCTGATATGAAGTTTGCAGCTGTCCTCAATTCCAGGAAAATATCGGCTTAACCTATAAAGGCAATGTCAAGCCGCCTCACAGAATTTTCATCGCAACAGTGCATACAAGCACTTACCTATATTTCAAATAATTGGGCACATCAAAGGAATTTCTTCCCAAAGAGACCCACGTTTACAACGCCTATCCTTTTCCTCAGCTGTAAAACAATTTAGGTTGGCGTTGTAATATTTCTCTCAAAGAGGATGACTTCATTTCTACTGCGGTGGATTAGATTTTCTTACTTTACATGGCTCATTTTTCTCCCTCCATAGACTTCATCCGTCCTTAAGAATAGTAAGAGAGAAGAGTATAGATTGAAAATTGCTGTCTTTCCCGCAATTATGGGCTTAGACTCCAGGATGCTAGTAAATAGTAGGAATTTGAACTTTTCAATCCTTGGGTAAATTTCTAGCAACTTCCTTGCCTGCTGAGCTCACGTCTTCTAGTAGGAGATGTTATTATGTTCCTGAGCTAAGTTGAATTAAATTTTTACACATCACTAATAGTGAACTTGCCAGTACTTATCATCATCAGAGATTAATGTCTTAACGCATTAGTTTAAATGGTGTCAATAATAACAATGAAAGTACTTTATAACGTAAACACATTGCTACACTCGCTCAATTAATATTTCTAAGGCTCCTTCCAACAGTGTGTTGTCAGCACAGCGGTCGCTTCTAGGTGGATAAATACGCTTTAAATAATGCAGCCAGAACAATTTGGCATTGTCGAAAAAAATCCACAGTAGTGGAATTTTACGGCAAGCCATAACACCTATTTTCCTTATTTTTCAAATTGATATACAATTAATTTTCCGCTGCATGAATACAATACCTCTACATTTCAGATTTATCATATTTACTGTAAGCAAATAAGGACAGTTTTGAGGAGATATAGCGGAAATTGGCGAGACTTTTTAGAAAATAATAGGAATTCATTCATTTCCCAGAACAGATTCTCTCTATCATATAATGCATGAGAACATGAATGCCATATCCCACGATAATGTAACTTTAAAAAATAAAAGTAAAGACGATGCTTATCAGTACTAAGTGGAGGAGAAAAGAGAGGTTCATGGCTTCATCACTTTCACTGTATACGACAAACAACAACTGAGGTTTACACATACACTCATTCCAACGGGGGAAATGTACTCCCTGAGCCTTCGCTTTCAACCCCTTTCATTATCAGCGGTAGTAGGAAAATACAACAGCAGAGAAAAGTTCAGCTATGAAACTTTCATATCACTTGTCCACGATTCAAGACCACACATCCCACCTGAACCGTTTCATTGACAAAATGAATTCCCTTACACGAAAATAAAAAAGGAAAAGAAGGAAAAAAGACACTCCATCCAGGATTTTAAACCTTGAATGATCCATTCTACACAAAACTACCCTTTTACAATACATTCATCTAGATTTTTATCTGAAAAAAGATCACCCGTACCAAAACAAGATTATCCACTAAGAGCTACGGAGTTTAAAGACATGAAACTAAAAAAGATGTAGAAAAGTAAGCACTCGGGAGTCTGATGGACCTTTACCGGCGAATTGTCCGGCCGCGTAAACATCTAAACCATAAAAGTGAAATATCTAGCTGAAGAAATCTTAGAAACAACGAACGTTTTCGGCAGATGTTGAAAGGAGAGTGGTAGATTTTTTTATCTGAAATAATAAAAAATATTCCGCTAGTACCATACACGGAGATTAAAAAATGAAGGCGACATCGCGCTTGATTCTAGAATCCACCTCCTCCATTACAGAAAACACAGTCCTACTCGGGATTACCTATCACGTGGCCGCGTTCGATTTTCGCCGCAAATAAATTAAAATACACACGCAACGCAATACTCGGTTACTGGCATAGGCTAAAACAACTCGGAACAAAATCTTTCTCAAAAACACTTATCCTTGTATCAACTTTGAGCATTCACAGTCATGCCTCCTCCATTTCATTTTTAATTCCTGGATATCTCCGGTATTTTAGTGATTTTCTTTTTAATGCTGCGACGTTATTATGCATGATAACACCGCAGAAATTTATATTTTTTCATAATCCTCAATCAAGTTTCAACATGATAGTAATTTTTTTTCGAGAAACATTATTATGCAAACATCCAATTGAAGGATTAACGAAGATGACTACAGCTAATTCCCCGACGCCTGGCTTTCAAGAATTTGAACAGACAGTTATTTACCCTCCATTTAGAATACATCCGGGCCTATAGCCGTCATTCACGCGACTACCTTCCCCGACAACTACCTTCATCCACCGACGACGGTTCCCATTCCACGCCCTCGTAAAAAAAACACGTCGCTTCACCGACTCATCCACTCTCCATTTCAACCACCCCGAACACACCTTCAGCTTTTAACACGCGGGAGCCTTTTTTCGGCATTTTTTCATAAATATAGCCTAAATGAATAAGATAGAGGAGGGCGAGAGAGAGAGATAGAGGGAGAGGAAAGGGGAAGTGAAATGAAAAGGAGGGCTGCACGGGACAAGGCCTGTTGTTTTCTCTTCACCGCCACCATTCCCTTTTTTCATGATTTTTTAAGAGACTCGGATTAATTTGAATATTTGGCCGCCCACTCTCCTTCTCTCTTCCCCTTCCCATGATCCCATTCGCTGCGTTCTCTTTGCCCCACCAGTTTCCTTACGCTTTCCCGCCCGACTTTCCCGCTCCTCGGCGAGAGAGGCAAAGGGTTTCGTGCGGTTGAAAGAAATGGCGTGGGAACGCCACTCGCCTCCCCTCCGACGAACTCTCTTGTTTTGGGATGAGATGGTGGAGGGGCGATGTTCCACCTATACACACCACCCCCTCCAACACCCACGAAAATTCTCCAAACCCCTTTATGCAAAACCATACCCCCCCCTCTCCAATGCTCTACAGAATGGGTACGTCCCAAAAAAATAAAAAAAGTCGTGTCATCCGAATTACTTTTCGGCTCCGAAAAACTTTATTTCCTCTCCCTCCTCCCCAACCCTTTCTTTCTCCTTCCTCGTCTCTTTAACTTTTTGCTCTCTTACTTGCTTGCTTTTCTCATACCCTTCCGCCACCACCACCACACTGGTTCTTCCACAAACCTCAAAAAACCCAAGCTTTCCCCATTTTATCTCCCTATCTCCGTCCATAACGCCTTCCGACAACTCCCCTTTCTGAACCTCCGCCACGCAAAAAAAGCCCATGTCTTCCTCTTATTACACTGGGATGAGAAGAGTAACACGCTGCGATTAAGTTAAGAAGGAAAATATTTTAATTCGGGAATGAGAACTTCCGCTGACGAAAATAATGAACAAGTTAACATTTCAAATACCTGGAGAAATCACGCAAAAAGGAACATGAAAAGTGTTTTTTAAGTGAATTCTAAGAGAACAGACCTATTCCCGCATAATGCTTGGGGCGAATATTACAGTGCTCTATTTTTAACGACCTTATCCTTTACAGAAGTAGTCTACGTTCACCTTCTTTGCTGAAAAATGAGGGTCATTATCATAAATCAGTTACAGTCTAAAATAAATTAAATAAGAAGGATGTGCGTGAGTTTGACACAAAACGCTCACAAACCAAATGGTCACGATAGGTTGTACTGATTTTCTAGGTAAACTGTTAAAATCGGCCGATTGATATCTAAGCCACTAGCACTTTATCAATAAAAAAATTAAAATGTCTTTGTCCACCATTGCATATTATTATAATGATGAATGTACAGTTTCATGTATCACAGTGCCGAGAAAAAAGTAACGCAATAGAGGGAAAATTCGTTCCACTTCTGAAGAAAATAATTGCATTATACGGGGATACGGCTTACAATGAAAACATTTCTTACACTTGAAATGAAAACTACATTTTCGAAGCCCACCAGCACATTAATTTCCCATTTAATACCTAAAACATGCCCACTACGTCCGACTCCTCGCGAAATCGGTTAATATATGGTAAGAAGCATACGCATCAACGGAACCTAAATTTACGGCTACGCTACATTCACGTTCCTTCTTCACAAAGATCGAAAAAACTGAACTTCTAAAATCTTTCCCAACACAATACAACTTGATGTAAGAGCCCAAGGATACTCTGATTTTGTCATGGTTAATTAGAACTATTGACGTCAACCGGCCATATTCTAAGAATAACACTAAATGCCAATACCTCCGACTGAATATCAAGGCCATGTAGAGTTTTATAGATCCGTTAATTCAACCAGAATACATTTTACTTTTGATGCCGGGTAAATAAACCAAAAGCCAAGGTAGCCCCATTAATATAAAGACCGCGTCATCGTCCGCTGCGCTGGCATTTCAAGCATGACTCTACCATTTTTATCGAAAATAATTGGAGCGGTAAAGCGGTGGCAATAATGATCACATCCAACAGTTATCTGGATCATACGTAACAATGGCAGCGGCATTGAGTGCCTTCACTCTTGATTCCAGTTATTGCCACGTTCGCTGTGACACTCCCGCCGTTATGGCACCCAAAAGTCAGCCGACAGTTGCATGAATTAATCGTGGTCTTCATGGCTCTGGCGAAGTTCCGCCCTAGCCATCAAAATGAACGAAAGCCACAATTATCATTCTAACGCACTGCAATTCTCGATTAACCGCACGTTCGAAAACTTCAATCCATTCTCTCAATTTCACAAAAAAATTCAAAGTGTAACGGGAGAACTAAAAAAAATTCGACATTGCGTGATTTGATAATGACCGCTCTTGTTACAGCTACTAATCTTTTGACCAAAAGGTTCTTGGCAATTGAAATGCGTTCACTCGTTATCTTGTTTATAATTCAAAAAGATGCGCATTACTGGGATACTCTCTGAAAAGCAGGCGCAATTTTTTAATTTCATCTCGCATTTTTCACAGATGAGAGGCTAACTTAACATCTCACGAGTAGAATACTTGGGAAAAGTATCCAACTCTAGACTCACTGGGAAACAAAGAGCGGTCTATAATGTAATAGGGGGCAGCAAATTAAACAATCCAACAATAAATCCTCTCCCAAAGTCCATTACGGAATGCCTTCTACGTATGGTAGAAAAATTGCGCTGAAATGTACTCCAAGCACGGGAGCGAAAACCGAGAGGATCCAGGTAATGAATACCCAATGAATTCCCCCGTGTCGTTTCCTCTCCTTCCTTCCGTCCGCTTTCCGTCGTTGTTCTCAAAACCATATAAAAGCTCTCTACGTGAGCATGCTTTATAAGGAAATAAAATTTTATCCACGTTTACCCTAAGAGGTCGTGTATATACTCAAGGTATACTCAAAATTAGGGACATTTACCAAATCTAGGTTCTGATGATCATTTCGAAAGATTCTCCAGGAAAAATATTCAGTTTTGTGGAACCATACTCATACTCGAGGCATAATGCAAGAGAAATATTTCCATTCAATTCCTAACACTTGGTTCCAAATGAATACACACCTGAACATACAACGCTTCTGAAAACAATACTGAAAGAAGGCATGAACGTAAAGCGCTACCGAGAAAGGCCAAAGAAGAAATAGATGAATCAAATAAATTTAGACTACAAATGCATCTGTCTGTTTATCCGTCACGCCTGCTTAAAGCGAGCAATTTCAAGCGACCAATGGAGAATAAAACTTGGTTTACAGCTGAAATATAGTTCGTCATCCCAAACTGATCAGGATAACATAAAAACCGCAAATAATATTATTTAAGGGGCTATTAAACTCCCAAGGAGTTAATTTTTTTTCTTTCACAAGAAATGCATTACATTTATAATTACTTAAACGAAATACTTGCACTTAAGATAAAAGTTAGCGTTGCATGGGGCAGAAACGTGGACCCTGAGAAAGGAGGACGAGAATAGGCTGCAGGCATTTGAGATGTGGGTGTGGAGAAGGATGGAGAAGGTTAGATGGACGGAGAGGAAGACTAGCGAGGAAGTGCTGGAGATGGTGGGCGAGGAAAGGAATCTTTTGAATGAAAGCCGGGAAAGGCAGGGTAGATGGTAGAGGGATGTAATGACCAGGGAGGGAGGGGTTGCTGAAGAGAATGTTAAAGGGAAGGATGTTGGGCAAGCGGGGAAGAGGAAGAAAGAGAATAGGTTTCATGGACGGGATGAAGAAGGGTAGATCTTATGCAGAGGCAAAAAGGGATATATTAAAGGGAGATAAGCCCCGGAATGTGTAAAAGGCCGGGAGCGGATTCTCTGACATTCAACAAAACCTACCTTTACCGGTAGAATACATAATAATAATAAGATAAAAGTCTCACAATTAAAGTTAGTATATCTCCTGTACAGCCTGATAGCGAGATGAAAAAATTATCCAACAGTCGCTAATGAGGCAAAGTGGAAGTGAGCATCATTGACAAATCTCTAAGGTTTCTAGGAACCCAATAGACGAGTAAATCAACTCATACTGCTGATGCTGCCTGGCGTGGATCACGACGTCAGTAACTCGAAGAAATACAGTCGGAAAGACATTGCTAAGGACCACTTGCAGTGTTACGCTGTCAATATGAATATTTTACATTATATAAGACTGGAAAACTCATCACATTACCGATCTTTCCAGTAGATACTATCAGAACTCCACGTAGCTATCAATCAAGCTATCAAATCAATCTTAAACCTCTGAAAATGCTTTGTAATAATCAGTGCTGAGGCAAGAAGGTGCGTAATTTAAAAAAATTGAAAAAGATTTCTAATGATTTCAGGGAGTGAAACCGAGGAAGAGAAGGGTGATCAAAGAAAATAGGGAGGGTGAAGGGGAGGAGGTATCCACGTTGAGAGCGAACAGATGCCAGCGTGTAACAACCTCGGAGGCTGGACTTAGGGAGAGTGCACGGCATGGAATAGTTTAAAGTCCAAGCGAATTGACAACACCCCGGTCACTTGAGGAGGGATGTCCAACGGAGGATCGGGGTTATCAACGAATGGATTCGAAACAACGACACATTCACCAAAGAGGAAAAAATAAGAGAAACAACCTCTACGGGCATCGCGAGCTCAGCGCGGTATTTCCTTTAAGACATCACCACCAAGCACACGGAAGTCCGTAATTAAACAGGAGGAAAATCATACACCTGTACTGGTACTCAAATTCGGATCCTTTTATATCGCCCTGAGTGATTTAGGCAGTTAAGTCCTTTTCCCATAAATATTTTTGTGACACTTAAAAGAGCAACTTCCTGGAGACAGCTGGGTAAATATACTCGTCCGCACAGCGCCACCGTTCACAAAGCTAAAGCCATACTTCGAACCGTCAAGTTTTTGATACTGACAAATGCGAGGATGCTACGGATAATTCGCGGTACTACCCTTAAAATATAGATATTTGAAACCCCACAAATGATCGAGTTCCGGTCGAGGCGGAAAATATATATCCGCACTTGGGAGATGAAAAAAATTCGACTCGCACGCACCACCAACCCACCGTCCATAAGCCTAGAGCCAAACTTTCAACATTAAAGTGTTTACTATTGACAGTTTCGGAGAATATTGCGACATAGTATATATACAGTGTATTGCTTAACATATAGCCCCTTTTAAGCCCAAGATAAGTCCAGTCTCGGCTAAATCGGATGACTTTTCTATGGTGCAATTTCGCAGTTAGGACAGAAAAAAATTAAAAGTCCTTTTAAATATGAAAAGGTAATCATAGTTACAATACAGGCCTGACTACGTCGGTTTAAAACCAACTGGCAGACAAAAACCAGTCAGACCACTTCGCCACAGCGTCGGCGTTAAACTCTCACTTTCATCCCGCCGAGCTGAGACTTCCCTCTCGGCTCTCTCCCTCGATGGCTCCTGGTATTCCTATCGCCTCTCCTCGTCTCCTTATTTACTCAGAGCGTACGCGAGCGGATTCCTTAATCGAGACTAGGTGTACCTTTCTCCGACCGCGCACTCTCGGCGAGATGGAGAGACAGGGAAGAGAACGAGAGGCTTTCTTCTCAGGCGTCAAAGCGAAGGTTTTGAACCGACGATGGTCGTTTGCTCAGGTTTCTCACGAAATGAGTCCAGCGCAAACGTTTAGCTGTATAAAAACATGGGCTCAAATGATCGACAGCTGAAAGATTTTCCCCTTCCCAGTCCCTCTTCAAGTGCCCGGGAATTGTGAGCGGGAGCGTACCAAAGACTTCGTTACGGTCCATTCCGGTCGCCTGAAAAGACTCGGTCGAATTATAAATAGATGGGAATACAATAACAAAATTGGCCACATTTTTTGTAAATTTTTTCACATCCATCACTTGCGGAACTAGTACATAAATACAAAAATTCATTTTTGCCACAGATAATATGTAAACTAAAGTTTAAAAATGTATATTGTAAAAACACGACAGACTAACAATTTCTACATACTCTTCAGCTTTTTTATTTCTAGCTTTTCTACTGTTGTTCTGTGCCTCATTCATCTATCCAACAATATGGAAACACAATGCCACTAAAATAACGAGATAAAGTAATTTTCTCGAGTCTCTCCTGTTATCATAATATATTCTCTCGTCTTACTAACTGTACTGTTCTGTGTGGCCCATAACTTTGATTACTCACCATGAAATTCTATCACTAAATAGCGTAAATAACTTCCAAATCAATGTCCAACACTGCAGAACCTTAGAATAAAAAAAATATTTCCATCAATTGCTCTTAAACCCTTAGTGTGCCGGGGAGCGCTATCGCGCTCCTCCTGTCTCTCGCAAAAAGTGCCAGGAGCGCGATAGCGCTCCTTCTGCAATGCCACTCTTAGATGCTTATATGCTTCTTGCAATGCACTCTTAGATGATTTCACTGATTGTTCACAGATGGCACCTAAATGCAGATTATTTATGAAGCTTAAAGCAAAAATGCCTCGACAATTTTAGCATAGTACCTAGAAAATCGGTTGGCACTCAAAGGGTTAATGGCCACTAACGGTGTCTGAAAGATAAGATGAAGTGTGCGTGCTATTGAAATGGATGAAAAGTAAAACTGGGAGTAAGTTTGTTGGGCTGTTTTCGGGGTTGTGAGTATAAATAAATAATATGAATTAACATCCATTTTTTTCCGGGGATAATAATATGAACCTGTGAACTGTTTACATTACACTACCACGAAAGCAAAATGGCAAATATTTAACTACGATAAAGTTAATTTCCAAAACGTCCATTGAAAGAGTACAAGAAACAATACACCTAACGCTGAAAAAGACAACAATAGCCGCAACACGAATAGAAAATTGCGACTGTTGAAGTGGAGATTAACCTTAGAGAAAATAAAATGTTTACGTATTAATAAGAATACCCGTAAACACGACATATAAATGTAAAATTAGTACTCAGCCGAAGCGTATATAGCATCCATTCGGAAACACAAAACCGAAATCAATAAGAAAAGCATTTTTAATGCGCTACTTTTTCAACAGAACATATTCTTGTTTCACATGAATTTACCGTTCTCAAACACGGAGCAAAAAATAATTGACCGTATAACCATAGAGTGACTCAAGTCGCCCCAGTACAACCTAGATACTTGCACGCGAATTCTCTATTATTCATCCACAGTTAAGACAGCTCTCAATGTAAACCTCTGCGGTAGTTCTTTCAACCCCCTGTGATTGAACGATCGAGGAAGTTATGTGGCGTATATACCTGTCAGCGACATCACCCTTATTACACAATAGGTTATCTTTTCACTGCGAGGATTCGTGGCAATGGGAACTAGAGGTTCCATTACAGTAGATCAGGTAACAGATTCGCGTAATGGCCGAAATTGATAAGAATTTTGTTTTGTATATCTCATTCATTCTCGCAAGATTTTGCCACATTACTCTGGCGTTATTTTCACGGCGTCAATTACAAGTTGTGTTGATTGCCCACAGCTGAATAGCAGCGGAGAATTTAGAATTTGAGTCAACCCATTTCAAATGCTGTAGTCCGCTTTGGAATTCCTTATAAATCCATTGCGTCTGAAGGGGAATTGAAATGACTTCGGTGGAATTTTCTTCCCACACCAAAGTATATGAATATGTATTTAAAACCAAGAAATTAATAGCCATGTGTTTATAAATTACTTTGAAAATACTGACATTCACCATCAATTGAAAATAATGAAGATCTAATCAATATACAGAGTAACCGACTCGATTAAATACACGTTCCCAGCCAATACTGTGCGAAAACAGTGCCAGTCCAAGAGTATGTCCTTCCAATTAATTTTAATGGGAAAATTTAATGGAATATAACTAAACCAAAATCCCATATTGCCACTGGTTGGATAATGAATACTAGGTCACGGAAAACAACATTGGTATCACAGGGGAGACCCCACAATACTGAATGTCTCTTTTCAGTCTACACCTGGTAACTAATTTGACATTAATCGCTGCACCAATACGTATACGTAGTATTATGCGCGTTACCAAAGAGAAAAGTTAAGGTAAAAGTTTTTGTGCCAAATTCTACTAGGGACATCACGTCAGGAACCCAAACGAACCCAAAAGGAACGAGGGAACCAAAACTGTAAATGTATTCGACGATGGATGTATCGGAATGATCACCGCATATGTTTTCAAATTATATTGAATGGCCTCCGAGGAATGTGAGAATGTTTGGAATAAATCTTCCAAAGAAGCGACTGCATCCAGAGACATCACAGGAAATGCATGCAAAGGATATAGAAGAATATGTACCGAATTCCCTCAAAGCCATGTTTAGTTCAGTTCAATTTAGTTAGTTCAGTTAATCATATTGCTTAACACAATTGAGTCAACACTACACTCATATAGGACTATTCCTAATTACGATATCATTAAAACAATTCTCGATAAAAGCTATAATATTATAGTCGAAACAGAGAAAATTACCTCGGTATGACTTTTTGTGGTCACACGGATAACATGGACCGGAAATTTCTCTCAAACCCAACTAAAGTCATGTTTCGGATCTTTTCTTTGAATAGGAAATTAACTTTTTTGAATTGGGCTTAATTTATCAGTTTTTTTCTTTTTACTTTAAATTTCATCTTCGTCTGAATCCAAGACCAATTTGAAAGAGTTACATAACCGTCCTGACGGTAATACCAAAATCAAGAGAAAAGAGACAGGCGGTGAGAATAAATACTAACAAAATAAAAACGATATCGGTCAAAATTTCCGGTTCAACTAGCAGGGTTGCAGCCTGATAAGCTAAAAAACACTATTCAGCTTACCAAACCATTCAGAAATCAACGAATAAATATGCCTGGGTGACTCCAAATGAGCTACAGCACACGAAATTTACCTGAAAGAAAAGAAAAGAAATTTTAAAATAGAGTCGAGAATGAAGTGATCATACATTTCAAATTGTTCTGTACTAAATCAATTATGTTCCCAGACTCCCATATTTTAAATGGGAGTCTGGGAACATAATAGCTAGTTTTACCTAAGGCGCCATCGATTTGGTTCCAACTCTTTCCTTGATGAAAATGAAAAATGGTGGAAAAGACACTAGATCGGAGAAATACCTACGCGGAGAGTCGTTAAATGCATAAGCGATTGTGAACGTTAAGGAATTTGCATCAAAATAAGTGACTGCAACTTAATGCAATATCTTCTGATGATAATAGGAACACGGGTAGACCGTAAGCAAATAAATTTAAAAAATACAGTCGACCCTAAAAGTCAGTTTTAGAGCAGGATTTAATGATCAATGTTTAATGCAGGTGCTAATTAAATACCAGGTGGCAAATATTGCACAGCAAATAAATTAAGACAATACAGAGTGAATTGCAAATGAATCAAAGGTATCTTTCTCATTTCTAATCCCATTATAAGCTTATCGTGCCTCCGTAACTCAAGGAAACTCTCTGCTTTTCCTCTAAAATTGGAAGGTTTGGTAAACTTTCCTTCAAATCTTATAACAGGAGACTTCCTTTCGTGAGCACCAACACACCACAACAGCCTCAAGAAAGAGCACCCGGCATTGAAAACTTACCACATTAATCAGAATGAAAATCACAATAAGTATTGTTCAGTCAAGCGAAACTTACTCTGTCGTCAATGCTCCCCCGAAAGTGACACTAGAGGAAAATCGACACATTTTTTGACCAATGAGAAAAAGCTATCGTAAACTGTCGCCTAAGAGATCCAAAAATATGAAGAGACTTTTTCGGTTACCACTTGTCAGAAGCACAATATTTGGTTATTTCAATGCCTTACTCAAAACTTCTACCGGCCGTTATCACATCCGGTTCTCCCTTGTCTGACTTTTCCATTATTGTCAGTTTAACTCTCGAGGACAGGTCACAAAATTAAAAATAAATAACTATGGCTCCTTGCCGACGTTTCGGTGGGTAATTAACACCATATTCAGGGCTAAAATCGCAGGTACAACAACATTATTAATAAAGTAACATAAAAGAATACCAATAGTTTCACCTCAAAAATCAAAGTATCGTCACACGTCATTGCAATATACAAATAAGAATTACCTCGGATTTAGCCAGGAACATTATGTTTCAACAATAAACATCTTCTGCTAAAACTATATAATATTTTTAGGATAAGGAGCTTTCAGAACCATTTTATGGAATGGCTTATTACTATATTATGACCATATAACATTATGGGTACGAATTCCATAACCACAATGATATTTTTAAGAAAAAAAGATCATTGAGGTTATGGAATTCTATATTTCCTGAAAAATATTATATAGTTTTAGCAGATGTTTATTGATGAAACGATGTTCCTGGCTAAATCCGAGGTAATTCTTATTTGTATATTGCAATTACGTGTAACGATACTTTGATTTTTAAGGTGAAACTGTTTATATTCTTTTGTTACTTTATTAATAATGTTGTTGTACCTGCGATTGTAGCCCTGAAGATGGTGTTAATTACACACCGAAACGTCGGCAAGGAGTCATAGTTATTTATTTTTAATTTTGTGACCTATCCTCGAGATTTAAACTGACACTCCATGAAGAGGTCGATAGAACAATACTTCATTTTCCATTATTCTATTCATCCATTTCTTTTATAAGGCATACCACATGGCACGAAGGTGCGTCTTCATGGAAAGTCACAGATCTTACCAGCACATTCTTACCAGCACACTCTTAACATTGAATCAATATTTTTCTCAGTCAAGTTTCGGCCGTGACGTAACACCAAACAGACCCAAACAACAGGTGCGTGAGTAATGGCCGGGGGTAGGGTGTTATTAACACCACATTCGTCACGTAGTTACTGGGGAAGAGTACTTAAAGATGATATTGCTACAACCTACCGCAATACCCAGAAAGTGTCCCTAACAAGAGAATTACCTTTCAGTGATTTAGTATTCACCAATTTCCCCTCTCTCTTTACACAGCTTACTCCTCGCGCCACTCTACCGTGTCTTCTTCCGACTCCTTCTCATGAGGATTTATAGTCTTTCCAACGTCCTTATCTTGGGTCTGAATCACACTCAGAAACGCACATTCCCTTTCGTGCCTTGAACCAATCTTACATATAAAATTTAACTATGTAAATTCCATATAGCACCAACTTTCTCTCCCATAAACCAGTGAAGAATACGGTCTCACGTTTTTATCATAATAGCACCAGAAAATGCCCAGTTCACATGCCTACGTGGCCAAAAAGAATTTATAAAGAGTAACATGCAAACATAAGAGGTGATAGTTAAAGTATATTATACACGACACTTTTTTTCATTTCAAAATATCTTTTCATAGAGGAAATGTATGATATACTCAGGTTCAAAAAATGTAACTGTTTTTATTATTCCTAGGCTGGCACAATGTAACGGAAGCCTCTCTCCATCACACAGGTTCTCAAATAGGAACATGAAAGCCACAATTCTCACGACACTTGTAACAAATGAGCGTTGACGATTGTTGATGATAGCCTGAGGGTTTTTCCCCAAAAATTCCGCTTTCTTCTCACTCTCCTACTCCAGCATGCCACACTCCCAGAACGCAAAAAAAGGGTGACACCTCACTCGTACAGTCGTAACTCAACGGTGCCATAATGTTATCAAAGTGAAGTTCTCCAGATCATTCCCAGCTATCCACGGCAGAGTTGTTTACTCCCGACCTCAGAGCCTTCTACATGGAAACACAGCAAAGAATGAAGTAAGCAGAACTACACACGGAGAATTAGAGCGAAAGAAGAGCGTTGGAGAGAATAGAAAACAACGAATGGCCAAAAAATTGAGAGGCTGGTTTATGAACGCTATTTTTCTTTCCGTGAGAATGGAATGAGAAAACACGAGGAAATGGCTAAAAAAGTAGGAAACAGAAGCGAAATAGGCACCAAAAGCGCCACCATCACGGATACTGATGGACCAAAATTAGTCAAGTGTTTCTCAGCCCTAGCATCCACCTTCCTAAAAATACAGACAAGCTCCCCAGTGATGAAGAAACATCGCAGTTAAATGATTTTCTTTTCTAAAATGCCTTTGAAGAGTTTCCAGTTTCGCCTACACCAGTAAGTGGAGCCTACATTCGTTTTCCTCATTCATATGGGTCACACATGAGACACGCTAGAATCCTTTTGGTGTACAGATAAACGTTTTAAACGACATCCATACACAATGTTCAAAATTTTCATCACAAGAGAGAAAAAAATAAAAAACGAATTTTGAAAACCCTTTAAGAGTTAAACACGAGTTAAAATTTTAGGTTTTAATTTGTGTAAAAGGGTCACATAAAATGCTCTCCAAACCTTCCGTAAGTCAAATTATTGTATTTCGTTAATTAGTACTGTTTCACTTTTCAACACATCGATGGCGGCGATAGTCAATGAATCATTTGGAGCAACATTTAAGAATGCTGGACAATCGACCGTGAAACCAAAGTTAGAAGTCGTTCATATGAGGGAAATCCTAGTCAGCAAATCCACCGGGAATATCTTTTGAGAATGAAGAAAATAAAAGTGCAACTTTCCTCGAAATATAAAATTTATCTCCGACCAGGGTTTCGACGTTAATACTTCATCTCCATGTGTCATTATTAACGTAGAAACGTTCATCACTTACGCCGAAACTCCCGATTGGATGTAAATTTTATTTTTGTGAAAAATTTCACGTTTCATTTCTTTATTATGTACAAATCCCACTCGCTTTCACAAGAATCTTCGGATGTTATATATTTAAAGAGTACTCAACGCAGTCTCATCTTCTCCAGCCCATTAAGTTTATGCACCAAGCTGGCATTTAATTTTGGTAGCGAGGTTAAGGTTTCCGTAAGTTTGAATTCTGACAAACCCCAGCAGGCTCATGAGTCAAAAGGTGCAAAAAATATTGCGTTACATAACCACGTCTTTAACGAGGCCGACTGTTTTAATCTCCAAGGAGATGTTTTTCCTTTATTCTAGTCCTGATGCCTTTCATTTCTTTATGAAGGAGAAAATTAACTAAATATAATCAAAATATTTGCTCTCTTTCTAGACAAAGTATACTTCAACACAAAAAACACAATTTCTACATCACTTTCTCCTCCTATGGTGCCAAATAAATCCAAAGAAAAAATTCACGAGTAAATAGAAATACGGTGTGTGATGTAAGTCTTAATGACTACAGTTCCAGAAAATTGCAGCCAATTCAAATAGTAATAGCCCTACATATAGAATCCTTAATCAGCTACTGGCAACATGGTGGTACATAGACTAGAGGTCAACCAATGTAATGGCATTGATTGAGCGCTACGGAGCTTAGAGGCGTCAAGTGATAAACAATTTTAGGAGCTGGTTCTCAAAGACTCCTCTGCATTGTTTAGAGGAGTTAACAAATATTAGGGTCTCTCACAGGCAGTCCACCAAGTCAGAGAAAGGTGAAATCTTCCATTTTTAGTGTAAATAACAGTTACGAGGTATTGACATCTGGAATGTTATGTGCTTTTTTAATTGAAGAAATGAAGAATTCCTATAAGGAAGCATGTTTGAATATAACCGATACCTTTTTTGATGTCATTGTATGCAAGTAGTTATAGTTTGAAGTAGTGAAGCAGCTGTGCGGTCAGTTGAGTGCACTGATTTTAATATTCATCCAAGTTAACAAAGGCAAATTGGCATTCCACTAGGTTAATTCTTTCACCGTTTCCGATGTTATGAAAGACGAGTCGCAACAAAATGTAGTGACATAAGAAATGATTTTAAATTTAAGGAGAAAAACAGGCACGTACTTAGATGCAAGAGCTCGCAAAGAAGCCATCATATTGAATCTATCGGAATTATAAGACAAAACCCATGTAAGATTCCGATTGAATAGAATCGTTAAGTTAGTGATAGTGCAATCCAAAATCGGAAAGTGTTTGCATCGAAGGTCACGAGAAATAAAACGCCACTTCTATGTTTCGAAAGAGGAGAAATCGCTGGTCGCTTACTGCCCTTGAGAAGGAGACGCAGAACAGCACCCTCATTAGAGGAGAAGGCGATCATTTATTCCATTCACGCACCTAATTGCGTATACTATCTACTGTGAAAGTAATTTCGAATGCACTCGTCAGAAACATACGAGTGCCTCCAAACGGCCAGTGACCCCATCATCCAGGATGTAACTTAAGAAATAAATCAACTTTAGGCCTAATGCACTCATACTTTTTTCCATATCTAATATACAGATGAAGAAAATATTTCAAACCACCTCAAAAATAATTGTATATGTTACAGTCAGGACTTGGCGGAAGTTGCCGATATTCATAATAAATGCAGCACTTCGTAATTTTCCACAGGATTACTTAGACGATACGACGGAAATAGGGAGAAATGCACGCTATAGAGATAGTACAGATTGTTAAAAACACAAAAAGCATAATACACAGCTCTGTAAGAATTTCTTGTTAAATCACCCATTCCCTTTACTAGCCACCATCTATTCCCTCGACTTAGCAATCCCCCTCTCTCCCCTCCCACTAATCTATCGTTGAACTTCCTCACATTTCCCAATGACTTTAACACTCTTCCCCTCCTCTAAGTGCCCGGTCGTGGGCAGTGAACTCGTTATTTAACTTTAAATAGTTCACCGTCAGTCCCTGTCCCTGATACTACCGTCCTAAGCCCCGACAACCGCCGCTTCTTATGTCTCTCCCTCCTCGGTCCAATCAAAGCCCTTAATACCCTCTTCCCTCGCCCCCCAACCCAACTCTTGGGTCTAGGACTGTATATTTACGAACCTAACCGAAGAATCGTTCACATGATTATGCCACAGAGTGGTGAAATGAGTCTATCCATTTATGTGAAAGATTATAGAGTATATTGTTCACCACGTATAACCACTGTGCTAAAAGAATATAAGACTACAAACCAGGAAACAGTATGTGAAAACATTCGTGTGGAGCGTAACACTCTATGGATCGGAAGCATGGACCATTGGAAAAGTTGATCAGAATAGACTAAAAGCCTTCGAAACTAGGCACTGCAGGAGGATGCTGAAGATAAAATGGACGGACAAAATAAGAAATGATGAAGTCTACAGGAGAGTAGAAGAGGAAAAGACAATATGAAATACCACACTGAAAAGAAGAACAAGATGGATTGGACACACCCTGAGACATAATGGGTTTGTGATTAGCGTAATTGAAGGCGAAATAGAGCGGAAAGTCCCCAGAGAAAGACCCAAGAACCAGTTCAGTTCATGGACCAAATAAAGAGGAAAATGCATAGGAAAAGACACCAGGAGGTAAGGGAACTAACATTAGATAGGGGAGAGTGGAGGGCTGCAGTCAACCAATGCTAGGACTGAACGACCAATGATGATGATGAATAACCGTCGCAGAAAATTTTTATTTAATATAAAAAATTAATATCAATAATATAAAAAATATCAACAACGGCTGCCAATGCCAAAGTATTTTCAATCCAAAACAAGAGGATTTTATGATTTTTTTGTGTCATTTTAAACAGTAATTCCATTCCATCCTCACACAGTCCAATACTAAGGATAAAATGCTTCAAAAAGAATTAAAAAGCGACAGAATCACATTACTCATTTATTTTACTTTTGGAATAATAAAGCCAATTATAGATATTTTTTTTCTTCGCTGAAATTCTTCCATTAGACGAAGTTGTACACCTTTAGCTCGATCTTTCAGGAGGAAAAGGAGTGATATGCAATTTTAATGCATGAATTTGAAGTTAAACTGGACTATATCTATCACATGACATATTTCAAGGGAAGGATGAAGCAATGTGAATTCAATTACGAAAGAGTCCAGAAATTCAGTGAGATATAAAAACGTCGACACAGGATCTTCAATTGAAGGTCATTCAAAGGGAACTATTTCGTGATAGTCACCATGGTAACGAGCGTGATTCGCGATGGCAGAACGAATCTCAAGCAATGGGCTGAAGAAAGAAAATAACGGAAATACCGTGTTTCTCGAATAGATTAACACACGGCACGACCCGAAAGCAAGCATAATTCCACGACCTCCTTCCAAGGCGAGAGCCCTGCGCAGATATACGAGGACGTGCAGATGAGGCTTGAACAGTCATCGATTTATATCTGGACGTTTAAGGAAAGACGCTCGAGTAGATTCGACAAGCCACGGGGAGCTGGACGCCACTGAGAGCGCAACATCCGCCTGTTTGCGTAATCGGCAACGCGTAGTAGCCACGTGCACATCCGAGCCGGTATTTAGCTTCCCCGATCGTTCCCGTGACATAGCAAGGATTTTCCACGGCGCACACAAGTTGAACGTGTGCAATCTCTGAGGACACATTATCAAAGGCATGGATATTGGTGGGATGGTCTAAGAGCAGGGATAAGAAAAAAAATTAGTCGAAACTAATTGGAAGCAAACCGCTTCATTATATAGTATTGGGTGAAAAAGAAAGTGCCTTGACTGAGGGCTTCTGAGATGAGAAGTACATGGAGACAATCAGACTGCTTTAGTTGGGTAGTGAGTAAGACTAAGGAAGTATTTACCAGTAAGAAGTCTACTCTTTTATTTTGTTAACTTAAGAGGCCGTAGAGCTCAATCACCCTCGAATTAGTAAGGAAGGTAGTTGAAAACAATTTGGCGGCAGTTCCAAGAAGACAGCAGAAGTGGATGAGGGCCATTTTCAGATCTACGTGCATGTTGAAGAGAGTAACAACGTGGTATGCGTAGGATAGAGGGGACGATAGAATAAATATCTCTTATTACATGAGGGGAAGCAGAGGATGTGAAGAGCTTGAGAGAAACTTACTGGAGACAAATTTGATAGCTCTTCGAGGGAAAGTTTGAAGATGACCAAAGAAGAGAGAATTTATGGCAGGGAATGTAAAAAAAACTAACCACCAATTAGTAAAATACCAAATTAGCTTGACCCACAGGACAAGAGAGGCCGGACACATCTACACCAGCGCGGCAAAGACGTATGCCAGTTTCGGAGTAAATGTTTTGCCACCATGGCTCCTTCATCGCCATATTAAGCGCCCACGGGACAAGGAACGAAAACCGGATGGAAAACTGGAAAAATGTAAAGCTTCCCGTATATTTTTAATCCGCGCTTACAAGCGAGAAAGACGCGGCATACACAGGTTTTTTTATCATCATCTTGCCCGCAGAAATTGAAAAGAATGAGTTGTTGGTGAAAATGCGGAGGGAAAAAGGAAAGAAAGGGTACGCATGCGGGAAAGAGATGAGAGCGAGGAAGCAGGAAGAGAAGGAGAACTGTAGAGAAAGGAGGTAAATCCGAAACACTGACTCACGCAAGAACGCCATTTACAGAATCACTTTTCTCCCCACTAGTCGGGCGTGCACTCCATCTCTCTAAAGAGCGCGGAAACGACGAGCCTAGCGCCCGGCATAAGACTGCTTTTTTATGGCGATGGGAGAGAAAGACACCAAAAGGACGTACCGAGGTGAAGAATTTAAAAGCAAAAAGTGCGGAGAGGGAGGGAAAGGGAAAAGAGATGATGACAAAGGAAAGGAGGACGGAGAGAAACGTCAAAGGACGATGGAAAATGAGCCAAGCGGAGGATATCATCTAAAGGGACGGTATAGGGATGTTGGGGGCTGAATATGTCGCCGTACGTATCGAACGAAGCACTTCCCTTTCCGAATAAATCAATTTCCTGATAACTTGGCAGAAAAGAAGATGTTGTGGCATTTCACAACAGGGCTAAGGATGTTTTGGCCAGAGTAGGCAGAAGGTAGAGGAAGAAGAGAATAGGAAACCAGAAACTCGAAGCCATTTGGCGAGACAATACATCAATCACTAATTTTATTCTTGCCAGGTGTACGTTCCACTTTTTTCGGCAACAAAATAACGAGGTCAAATGGACTCCCAGGCGTCTAACAAAAAACGGGGTATTGAGCTATACGAGAAGTTAATAATGTAACCATAAATATGACCTTATTATTTAGTCACCCGTTTGTGAGAATTTAATTCCATTGAGATAATCAAAGAAGGCAACTACAAAATTAACTTGACGGAAAAAGCTAAATGCTTTAAGATATTTTTCGAAAATTATCAGGATATAAGACATGAGAATCGGATGACCACAGTTCATTTCGTGAATAAGGTACCCATTTTAACACAGCTCGAAGCTATTTCCAGTACATCTTCGCCTGCTTAAACATGTGTACACATTGCTTCCACACAATATTATTAATTATACAATTAAAATATATCATTCACCTGATTTGATAGAGAAATACTCAAGAGATGAAAACGCTCTAATTCCAATATTTCAAAGTTCCATTGTAGGCATAACGCAGAGCTTACACTAATAAATGTGAGAACTGCAGCAGTTAAGCAGAATCAAGTTGTTAATGAACGCATTTGAAAACATGCAAATAATATAAGCAGACCAACGTGAATTTTGCAGCATAATTTTCTCAAAACCAGATAAGAGAGAGCTTGAGGAATATTCCAGAAGACGAGCACGAAATCTTTTCCATCAGGTGAGGGGTGTCCCAATCGATTTCCTGCTCAAAGCTGAGGCTCTTTGAGAAACTTATTCTTCATGGAAGGAAGTCACATCTCATTTACAAATCGAGACTTGACCTCCATTCCACCCTCCCTCTGAAGAGGGCGTCCCCTATCCTCGAAACGGCTCTTGTTCCATCTCTCACCTCCTCACAGGCCATCGCAGTGCCTCATCACGAATGCCTTCATCAAGGCTCACACGCACAAGACGTGGCCGAAGAGAACCACCCCTTAGGATCCTCAGAGCTTCATCAGCACGAAATACTCGTATGAATACCGCCGTATCTTTCCAGACACCACCAGGACTACCTTGATTGTCGTAGCTCTCCCGTATCTCACATTCATCGGGTGTATTTCCAACCAAGCCATGGGTGCAAAATCAATTAGGACAATAAGATGACTACATTATATAGAGAAATAATAATTAACTAAGAGATTTTTGCAAGTTATTATTCTAAAAATCTTCATTTACTTTAAGGATGTTCGTCAGAAATCTCTTGAGGGTCATTTTCTCACAGACCTTCGTGCCATGCGGACGTATTTTTCTTTTGTTCTCTCCACGTAAAGCAGTCCTCAATTCCTAGTGAATGCGTCAAGTGCGGCTCCAGTATGAAGCGAAATCAGAAGCAGCTTACTTGTGATACATGTAAGGGACTGTATCACCCTCACTGTGCTTCATTGTCTGATACTGACTTGCAAACACTGGTAGAACTTCAGAAGACGTGGTCCTGTGCTGTTTGCATCGGAGAATCCCGGAATCTAAGTGGTGGCAACACCCCAGTTCGAGCCACAGGTCATTCAGCTCCAGGTAGAACATCGCCCGCGAATGCCGACGACCCCCTCGCAGAGTTGCTTCATCGAGTAAAGCAGCTACAGGAGGATCATAGAGATCTGAAGAAGACCTTCATCATGTGGCAAGACACCTTTAAAGACCAAGCCGAACTTCTAGAGCAAGTAAATGGGAAACTGGACGCCCTGCAGGAGGACCAGATTAAACTAACGCAGAAAGTAAGTGAAAACAGTGACCTGTTGACTGGGCTTTCGTCAAAATTTGTTCTCATTGAGGAAGAACTGTCAAATGTTAAGGGTGTAGTGAACGTGCTCCAAGAAAAAGCAAATGACCTTTAACTTAAGTAAAATAAAGTTGAACAAAGCACACTGAAAAACTCAGTCGAGATAAGAGGTGTGCCACTGTCCCAAGATGATGACATTCAAAGTGTGGTCATAAAAATTTGCTCCGTCCTTGATGTGCATGTGTCAGCCGAGGACATAGACGGAGTTTTTAGACCCAGGCCTCACCACAACAGTGACTCAGGCTCACACGCTCCCCCGATCATTGTCCGCTTTGTGAGGCAGAGCAAAAAAAAAAAACGAGGTCATTGCGAAGCGTCGTGCTAAGAAAACTTTCAACTCTAGAGACGTGGGCTGGTTCTCCGATACAACTGCTCCCTCGCAGATCAACCAAACAATATACATCGATGAAGCCCTCACCAAATACAATAGAAAAATGTTTGCCCTCGCTAGAGGTCTCAAAAAGGAGGGCAAATTAAAATTTGTTTGGGTGTAAAATGGTAACATCCTTGTGAGGCAATCAGAAACCGGCCCTGTCGTTGTCATCCAGTCTCAGAAAGATTTGGATCTTTTTTATGAATAGTGATACGTGTTCATCCAAGACAAATCTGCATGATAGCACTGATAAAAATATCAATGTTTCATTAATTAACGTACAATCATTTGTCGCACATTTCGAGGAATTTAAAATGTATTATGATTCTAGGGAGGTCCATATAATAGGTGTCACTGAAACATGGTTGAAATCAACTATTGGTGATGATTTTGTTGCATTGAACCATTATACTCTTTTCCGAAATGACCGAGAAGGAAAGAGAGGGGGGAGTGGGTATATGTGTTCATGAACCTCTATCCGCTAAAGTTTTGGGTACATCTTCTAGCATCTACTCCAATAAACCCGAATACATATGCCTAGAGATAAGACGGTGCTCACTGAAGTTGATACTCGTAATTGTAAATAAGCCCCCTAAATCCGAGTGGTTATATGATTTTGAAAATATTCTAGGTTCCATCATTATGTATTATCATCATGAGTATTATCATTATGAATCATCATGGGTGATTTTAATATCGATCTCTCTAGTCCGTCTCCAGCACACCAGATGTTACAAGACATGACGTCCGGTTTTAACCTCAGCATCTTGTCCACAGAACCAACCTGTCATACTCATAATGCCGACTCAACCTTAGACATTTTTTGTGTTGACGACCGTAAGAAAGTAGTTAGGATAGACCTGTTTACAGAATCAGACATGTCCTGCCACGATCAAACTCTCGTGTATGAATTCAAAGTCCCTGAGCAAACGATAAAATTTATCAACTTTAGAGACTATAGGACCTTTGACCACACCAAGTTTCTGTCTAATCAAGCTAACAGAGATTGGAACGGAATCGTGAGAGCACAGATACCCGACGAAAAAAACCAAAGTTATTCAATCTTCACATAATAGAAACATTCGATCTTAACGCCCCGATCCGAAGCATTCGCGTATCCCATCCACTGACTCCCTGGATCACACCAGAAATTAAGCTATCTATTAAGAAGGGAAATAGAGCCAGGGCTATGTTTAGAAGACATAGAGACGACAATTCTTTCTCCAGTTATAAAAAACTAAGGAAGATTACCAAACAAATTATAATCAGGGCCAAAAGTAATTATTACAATACCTCAAGTGACATCCTCCTTCCCAATCAACAAATACACGCCAGCCTACTACCCCCCGACAACAATTAAAAAACTTCTGTTTAATGCCAAAGACAACTTCCCCGGAACCTAGAAGAAGCGGAGTGTATGCCTTACAATGTAACAGCTGCCCGACTAAATACATCGGCAAGACAGGAAGGAGTGTGGAAACTAGAGTGAGTGAACACAAAAAGTGCCAGGAGAAATCAAAACAGGATTCCATGTTCGCAAACCATCTCAGTGTCAACAACCACCAAAGCAGTTTTGCGCCAAAAATCCTCCACTTTGAAAAAGACGGAAGAAGATTAGACGCCCTAGAGTCGCTAGAAATTGTCCAACATTCATCAAATAACTTTCCCTAGCTAACGAACAAGTGCTCCCCTCCCACTCTCCCATATTCTCCATTCCCCTGAAAACCCGGACTAAAGGGCAAGTGAACAAAAGAATTCTATGTAATTTGTAAATGTGAAGTGACTCCTCACCATATACCCAAGCCAGACCTCCCGCAGTGAACATTGTAGCATTTCCCAAAACACAAACCATCCCCCAGCTAACGAACAAGTGCTCCCCTTCCACTCTCCCATATTCTTCACCCCCCTAAAAACCCGGATAACTCAAGTGAACTGATGAACTTTGTTGAATTTGTAAATGTGACCATGGCTCCTCACCATATACCCAAACCATACCATCCACAGTGTAAATTGTAGTTGACTTTCCCAAAACACAAACTATGATTTTTTTTCCCCTCTCCACCCCCTAACCCTTTCCCACCTCCAAGCATCCCCCCCCCCACGCCCGCCTCCCACACCCACGTGGAAACATCTACGAAGTTTAGGCTTAATTAAAACAAAGAAAGACAATTTTCCAACATTTCACCCTGATATTCTTAACAATCATTTTTCCACAAATAGCAACAACGATAACCTTGCACAGTTAACCGAAAGCGACGAGATAGTTTCTCTCGATAATAAATTCTTTTTCGCACATGTAAAAGAATCAGAGGTAATGGAAGCCAGTCGTAATATTACTTCTAATGCTAGAGGGTATGATGAAATCCCCATTGAATTCATAAAAAAGTCGCTGCCCACTCTTCTAATTATCTTTGATTCATCATTGCAATTGGGAGTCTACCCTAAAATTTGGAAAAGGACATTGCTTCGCCCCATTCCTAAGTGCTCAAATACCTCCAAACCGAGCGACTATCGACCTATAGGAATAATATGCTCAACAGCCAAGGTGCTAGAGCGAATAGTTTTTGATCAAATCAATAATCCCATTACTGCGCACAACCTACTAGATCCTTGGCAATCTGGTTTTAGATCTGGATTTAGCACCCAAACTGTCCTACTCGGAATGATGGAAGATATACGTCAAGCAATAGACCATAAACAACTTACAATTCTCGTCCTTTTTGTCTTCTCAAAAGCTTTTGATTCTGTGAGTCACGCATCTACATCTACACCTACGTAATACCCTGCGAGCCACCACGAGGGTGTGTGGCAGGGGGTGAAGATCACCAAACATGCACTATTGACATGCAACTACGATATTTAAGAGAGACATGCTAGAAAATAGGGTCCCATGGAGCTAGATGGTTAGTATCTACATAATAAAAAAGGGATTATTGGTTATTATTACATGCATCATGCACTACAGACTATTCTAACTATGTTTCACCTACCTATCCCTTTCCTACGCTGCCTATTGTTCTCCCTTATGGTACGCGGGAAAAATGCCATTTTAAATCTATCGGTACGACAATCTATCTCTCTAATCTTGTTACGATGATCAAACCTAGCATAATACGCAGGGGATCTCAATATATATCTAACGTCATATGTAAACAAATCGGTTTAGAATTTACTTAAAAGGTTTAACCTAAATTTTAACCTGCGTTCTGATAGTAATTCCCATCCTAGTTCTTCTATTAACCTCGTAACACGTATACAATTATCATAACGGCCTTTAACAAACCTAGCAGATCTCCTTTGCACGCGCCCTAATTCTTTTATCATACCTTCCTCGTACGGATCCCATATACTAGCGGCATATTCTAAATGAGGCCTGACAAGTGTAAAATAGCTTCTTTCTCGTACTCTCTCATCGCATTTGCCTTGAACCCTTTACGAATCCTAATCTACGGTTTGCTACACTAGTTATTTCCCTGATGTGTTTCCTCATGACATGTCTTCAGTGATGTGGACGCCTAAGTATTTAATAGATTCTACGTTAGATATTTTATTTTCTATGATGCAATAATTACTCCGAGGAGAGCCATTCTTTTTCCAAAAGTTCATTATCGCGCATTTCTTCAAATTTAATTCTAGCTCCCAACTATCACACCAATCATCAATCGCATCTAAATCCTTAGCTAAACACTGACTGTCCTCTTCATTTCTAATTTCCTTATACACCACAGCATCATCGGCAAAAAGACGGAGCTGTACTTTTACTAATGTATTCAAGTCATTTACGTATAGAAGAAATAAAATTGGGCCTATCACGCTTCCCTGGGGAACACCTGATGTAACTTTTACTTCGCCGGAGCTGACACCATCTAATACCACCCTTTGAACGCGTTCATGTAAGAAGTCTCCTATCCAGCCTACTATATTACTATCTAGTCCGTATGATGCTAACTTCGCGAGTAGCTTACAGTGGGGAACCTTGTCAAAAGCGTTTCTAAAGTCAAGAAACGCTGCGTCTACCTGTACGTTAACTTCTCCGGAAACTAAAATATCATGAACAGAAAGACCTAATTAAGTTTCGCAAGACCGTCCCTTTCTGAACCCATGCTGGTTTTTTATCACTAAATCCTGGCTGTCGAGGTGTCTCATTATTGATGTAACTATTATATGCTCTATAATTTTACATGATAGTGACGTTAATGAGATTGGTCTATAATTACATGGCTGTTCCCTATCTCCGCTTTTATAAATTGGGGTCACGTTTGCTATCTTCCAGTCTTTGGGAACCGCGTGTTCTTCGAGGTATTTGTTAAATACTACTTTAAGACACGGAGCCATTTCGAGAGCTAATTCTTTATATACACGAGCTGGAATTTCATCAGGACCTGAGGAATTGTTCGGGCTAATGTTACTTAGTAAGGATACGATTCCGCAACAAGATATATTGATCGGGGGCATTGGTTGTTGAGATCGGTCTGGTATGGTTTCGTGGAAACTATGCATAGATTGATTAAAAACACTCTGAAAAAAGCAATTCAAAAAATTAGCCTTCTCTAAACTGGAAGTTACTATTTCGCCTCTATCGTTTTTCAAGGAATTAACCGTTGATTTTGTAGTTCCCCGTACTTCCCTAACATATGACCAAAATGCTTTCGGATTTCCCTCTAGTTGTTCTCCATGTACTTTTCTCTGTAATTCACTAGACGCTTTTCTAAGGGCTGTTTTTGCGGCTGCTTTACAAATTTTATAATGTTCGATAGTATTTTTTAGGTCGCTATTAGCTACATTTTTCTTCATTTTTCTTAGTTTCGCGTGGCTATCTCGTTGGCGTTTTAAACATTTTCTAACCTCCGCGTTGTACCACCTTGGTTGTACCGCCTATTCTCACTCTTATACTTATGAGGTATATATCTGTTGACAAGTGACCGTGTAATTTGGAGGAACTCTTTCCATGTATTGTCTGAATCACTATTTTTCCTGATGTTCACGAATTTTTCAAAAGATGTCTTTAAGTCACGCCTAAATCCGTTCAAATCTGCTTAACTAAAAAGGTAAATCTTTCTTTTTAATTTTAAAATTTTTTCACGCACGTTTATTGCAGAAGCTAAAAGGTTATATTCTATCTGAAAGTGTTATCAAATGGTTTCGTTCGTACCTTAGTGAGCGAACACAAGCAACTCTTGGAAAAGACGGGAAAGTCTCAAACTGGTTGAATGTAGACTCAGGGATGGTGCAAGGTTCTGTTCTAAGTCCATTACTATTTTTCCTGTACAAAAACGATCTCCCAAGGTCCCTTAAGAATTGTCAATATCATCTATATGCTGACGATTTTCAGGTGTACCAGCATTCTGCTGTGATGAATCTACCAAATACTATTAATAGCATTAATACTGACATGGAACAAATATGTAGGTGGGCGGAGATAAATGGTTTGGAGCTTAATGAAAACAAAACCAAGGCTATCATCATTGGAAGCCGACAGTTAATTGCTAAAGTAAATTTTCATCAAATTCCACCCACAATTGTCAAAAACAAAATTATTCCGTATGAAGAACATGTAGAAAATCTGGGGGTCTTTATTGATAGAAATATGGGCAGGAAAATGCACTGCCAAAGCATTAGAAGTAGGTGTTTCAGGAACCTTCATCAGTTGATTAGGGCCAAAAAGCAACTTCCCTTCAACATCCGGAAGTCAGTTGTAAACGCAATAATCTTTCCACATGTCGACTATTGCTGTAGTATGATATGTAATATAGACGAGGATAATAACCGCAGACTTCAAGTAGCAATGAATGCTTCAGTACGATGGATATACGACCTTAAAAGTTAGGAGCATATAAGTGAGGCAAACACAAATCTCAAATGGCTAAAAGGGCGTGAAAGACGAGTCCATTTTACCCTAATAACGGCATATAAAATTCTTAAGTCTGGATGTCCGCCTTATTTGTTCAACAAATTTGTCTTTAAAAGAAATGTACAACAACGTTCTACAAGATCTCATCTTTCCGATCTATTGATCCCACACCATCGTACAGAGATGTATCATAGATCGTTCATAGTGTCTTTTCCCCGCAGATGGAATTCACTGCCTGATGATGTTAAAGCATGTAAATCCATCGCAAGTTTTAAAAGAAAAGTTTTCGATTTGATAAATTCCTACATTTTGAAATGAAAAGTGAAATTGATTGTTGTATCTTTTGGATTATAATATATTATGTAATATTATGTACACATTCTCATTTCACTCTATGTAATATTATGTATACATTTATTCAGGATCTTTGAGTTGTATTCTTTGTAGTTGTTCATTCATCAATGTCTAAAGGACCAATGAGTCCACGATAATAAATGTTTATTATTATTATTATTATTAAATCAAGAACAGATGAAAAATATCGACTATAATAACATCATTGAAAACAGGATAACCAAAACAAAATTTGACCACATACACAGAAGTGCGAATAACACCCGTGACCTTGGCCAAAGAGGAATCATCCCAAACTTATTTCCATTTTGTACTCGTTATTACTAAAATGTACGACTGCAGGCATGTGTGAGAAAATTAGGCATTGAGATAACAATAGATACTCCCAGAATTCAACACTCGAGACTTCTAAAAATAATGTTTTGGGATTGTACAGTCAAATCCATGAAGCATCAGTCATAGAATTTCCAAAACATTTAGATGTGCATTGTAACATCCGAATGTTATTCCGAGGCTTCGACGAAGCCTGCTCACTGGTTTCATTTTATTTTCAGGGAAACTCGGAGGTGTCGGTTGCTTTCAAACGGAATGGAGTTAACCGAAAGAAGAAAGAAGGCGTGTATCAAAATACTTGCTAATTCCACGAGTTTAAAAAGCCATAAACGGGAAATTCACCGGATGAGATATTCCATTATTGCCGACGCTTCGATGGCCAAGTCGACCAACGTGTTGAAGGCAGAATGTTCCAGAACAAATAATGACACGGAATTTTACCCTGAAGACGACGGACGACTCCGACATCGAATCGTTGGCAGCAATGGAGTCTCTCTTCCGGTGGACTTCTCGAATAGAGCTTCTATACATCGCACGCCGGGAAAGCCTCAGATCTTACTTTCCGAGTTTGAAGCATAAAATATCGATGACGGCAATGCAATTGCAATGACGGCATGCCATACAGAACCATCAGTAGCCAGCTAGTAATTAGCTGGAAACGAAAACTGCACATTGACATTCAGCTGGTAGTTACATATTCATTAGGTCCACCTTAAGTGAGAATGAATAAAACTACTTAAATGTCATTTCTTCTTAACATCTCACAGAAAAACCAGTCCTTGGCGCGATTGTGAAATAAATTCTTCCTCATCCATCAATTTTGTACGTATAACTTGAAAAAGAATGGTGATAGATATGATAACGGTTGACTCATGGGTAAAAATAATATTTAACTATTCATTATAAATGCCATTATCACGAAAAACTGTTCAAAAGAGTATAATTCTAAAGAGAAATCGAGTGGCAATTAAATTTAGGGACCCAATCATTATACTATTTAATTAACGGCAAGTTTTCCGATGATTGTGGTTAAAATGCGTCAATATGATAATAATTGTATAGCAGTCACATTAAAGGCAAGAAAAGTGTTCATGAAACACGTATGATCGTCGACAAATCCGCAATCACGCACGATGAAGGTACACGATGAAGGTACCTATGTGGCAATGTACTCTCATTTGGTAAGCGTCTAAATATGACAATTTATAGCATTTTATCTAAGGCTACACAACGAGTTCTGTATAGCTCATGAAGCTATACCGTAAGTATTTCTTTCCAGCATACACTTCCGGTTACAAAGAAATAAATCAAAATGCAGCCCTTATTTCTTTAAGCACCACAGGAAACATTTTCCCAAAATACAAAACGCAAACCCGCTTCAAAAAATAATGGAAATGGGAATGTTTCATCTTCTGAGACAACTAGAAAAACCACACCTGTCGTCTTAAATTATGTCTCAGTAGCTGAGCACGGAACAGCTTCTCCCCTTGGGGAAATACGATGCGGAAACTGAATAAGAAATGATCACGAGTAAAATCGTCCAAGCGGCACACTAAAATAATGAGCAGAAATACATAAGGCTTGAACAAACCACTTTTCCCTCCAAGAGAACGGGACGGGAGCTTGAGCGAATTGCCCATTAATAACAAGCGCGTGATGTATTCCGTGACGGGTGCCGAAGCGGACAGAGAGAAGGGGAGACGCGAAGAGCGTGTGGAAAATAGGCTACATTCCTCACTCAAACACTCTCTTTATCGCCTTTTGGTGCCGAGCACCGAGCGAACTCCACAATACGCGCCACAGGTTCCAGCCGAGAAGGGAAGCGTTTGCCAACTTCAAAAATAAGGTTAGCGAAATGACCTCAGGGTTGCTGGAGCGTAATGAGGTTTGCTCAGCAGATGTGGGATATACGGGGGGATATGTACCGGAGCTGAATGCACCAGGGAGAGCTCTGCATCTTAACTACTCACGGATAAATGCATGAAGCACATCATGCTACATTCACGCGAGTCTAACGCACATACTCCATTCAGGAGCATTAAAATTCAACATCATGTACAAAGGGGCACAATTACCTCCGTCCCTCACCTATATTACCTTATTTTAGCGAGAAGGAGGTAATTCATTATTAATATAGCTTTTCTGCATCCCTTCGACATCTATGAACAGCAATGAAGAACGCTGAAAATCAACAGTACACGCCAGGATATGTCCGCACGGAAAATTAAAAAAGAAATAAAATCTCCTAAGTTTAGCCTTTGACTCTGGGTCAAATAAATGCTCTATGGCCGTTTTAAAGACAGCAACTGCGTGAGGCCGGTATCTTAAACACTGCATCGCACGGCGCAGTGTTTCACTTAACACGTATCATCTCCGGTGCTCATCCATCTTCTTCATCACTAGATTCTAATTAACCAGAATCCAAGAATTAACTATCACGTTTTTAAATTTCTATAAATTTGGTCCGTCGTGAAATTATTTTAAACGAACTTACTTCAAAGGCATTTTGAAAATCAACGTAGATTCCTAATCACTTTCATCCACAGGGAGATTTGCACAGACTGTCTACTTCTCCAGCAGACAGAGGACATTGAGGGCGATGTGTTGCCAAATAGAACTCACGTAAGAAGTCGATTCGCTGGAGCTGAACGTAGCGCACGGTAATTTCGCTATGGATTCGATTGTTAGCAACTTCAAGCACTTCCTCCGAGATAAGTTACTAAAGAACGAGAACGCCACTTCATTTGCACTTAGCATGAACGAGATTTCCCGCTAGATGAGGGTTGATTACATATAAATCCAACTAACTGTAGACCTCTGTAGACTGTAGACCTAACTGTAGAGTAGCGACGCTGTAAAATAAATAGGGAGGCTATGAACAAATCTAATGAAAAACGAATGATTATAAATACAAGATGAGATTTTATGGAGAAAGACTAGATAACGAAATTCAAGTGAGGTTATCTGAAAACTACCTTATAAATGCACATTCTCCTAAAAATATTACACTGCGAACCGCATCATCATAATCGATTGCTCAATGCTAAGATTGGTAGATTGTAGTCCTTCACCCTTCCCCGTCTAATAGTATGATGACTCTTCCTATGTACTCTTTCTTTATTTATATTTTTATATATATTTTTTGTATTTAGCCCTGGCCTTCCTCTAGGTACTATTCCCTCTATTTTTCCTACAATTATATTCTTCACAAACCCAATGTGCCTCAGGTTGTGCCTAATCCACTTGGTTCTTCTATTCTGTATCGTACTCCATACGATCCTTTCATCTTCTACTCTGTAAACTTCATAATTTCTTATTTTATCCGTCCATTTGATCTTCAGCATCCCCCTCCAACACCTGATTTTGAAACCTTCTAGTCTTTCCTGGTCTATTTTTCCATAGGTTCAAGCTTCCGATCCATAGAGTGCTATACGAATGTTTTCTCATGCTGTTTCCTCGTTTTCAGTACTATCGCCTTCGAACAAAGCAGTTGTCTTCCTGTAATGAACGCTTTCTTAGCTTTGGCTGTTCTTCGCTTGATGTTCCTTTTACTTATTCCGTTCCACGTGATGGCACTTCCGAAGTAGGCGAAGGAATCCACTAACTCTAATTTCTCTCCTCTCAGAGTGACTTCTGCATTCTCTCCCACATCCTAGGACTTAAGCCTTAACCGATTAGCCGAAGGTAGGAGTTCAGTCTATGAGATATACGATGCCAAGTTATTTATCCGAAATTCAAGGTAATGATTCAGAGAGAGCGGATATTAAAAGAAAGAAAAAAATGACATTAGAGTAGATATTTGATCTTTAAGATACTAACTTTACAGTTTGTGTAAAACCTTAAAAAAATAGAGCATGATTGGATTAAAAATATATTTTCATTTCTTTTTGTTGTAATATTAAAACAATGCTAATTCCTCTTAGCCCATGGTTTGTTTTCTTAAGCTGGCATAATTAAGTTCTAAATGAGGCACACACAATCTTAAGTATCAAGTATCAATGCTGTGTATTAGCTTTGAATTCCATGCATCCAATGCTACAAATATTTTCCGAGAATTGCTTTCAATATCGACAGAGAGAAAGTCCTTGGTGGTAGCCGACCGATGGCCTTGCATAACGACCCCGAAGAATCAAACCTTTCAAAGGCGATTTTGTAACTCTCAAGGAAAAACGAAATCTAGAAACAATATGACCTCGAAAGCCAGCACAAACATACAGTTATAAGGGATAAGGACTATATGTTCACAAAATGGGTCAGCCGTCGGAATCAAAACCGATGGATATTACGAGAGGTTACAAACTGAAAAAGTATAGAGTAAGGAGAAAAAACCATGACAATGAAATGTAATGAAAAACAGTTCTGTTAAACTTAGAGAATTGATATCTCAAAATATTACTTTTTGCAGCAGATAAATTCGATGTTAGCGAAAACAAGGCCATGAATTAGGGTAATGGGAGAAATGAATAATATAAGGAGCATAATTAATTGAAAGCATGAAACTAAATAAGGTAAATTGATGTTTCGGTTGAGCGAAAGTACCCATGAGGAAAACAATAAGGCACTTTTGAACCTTTATGAATCGATTCATAGACAGAAGTAAGGAAACAAGAGGTCTGCACCAAAGGAAGTCAAATTACACGATGATAGCAACTTTTTAAAATATTTGAGCGCCTCACTCTCAGAACCGTCAAAGTCAGTCATATCAAGCATTTCACTGTAATGAACCTAGCAATTCTCGCGCACATTCGAAAATGATATGTATTCCAAAGATTTCGTGGGGACAAAAAAGGTATAAATGCTCCCAAAGTCTAAATCAAGAAATCAAAGCATACCCATTAGTCATAAATTCCCATGTGGAAGTGCCCGTTTTGACATAGGCTTCTCCACTAAGATCTACAGCAAAGTTTTAATTGACTCAAATAATATCTGATTACATTTGACCTCAGGCTAAGCAAACACACATACATTCTAGGGAAATAGTCACCGTGATGCTTTGCATGACCTACGATCCAACCGAATAATAGGAAATTGCAATAAAGCCCTGGGAAAAAGTTTACAAGATGGTCACCTAACTACTACTGCCAGATGGAGAGGTTTATTCATAGAATTTAACATAAGCATTACAATGCAAAATAGAGACGTATTTTTCGAGAACCGCAACTAAAGGTGTACCATTAAAACAAAATATATGACATGTTACAAACAAAGTGAAAAATTAAAACTTTTCTGCCAGCGTAACACCAGTTTACTAGATTTCACAGCAAAAACAAATACTTGTAAATGGAGAATGACTGGATGTAAACTAACTATTCAATTCTAATAACCTATTTTAATGAATAGATTAAAAATTTCCAACAACGTTCATTTAGTTTTAACAGATCTAAGCGTTTGCGAGATTATAACGCCTCATTAACGCCGGCAATTATTTGTATATTATCGCTAACCTCAAACCAGCGTCATTAAAAGACCATTTTTACAAAGAATTGTTTGCCTGATTGCACTATGGCAGTTCATCGCGGATATGAGATGGTTAGTTTTTCCCTCTGAAAACACAAGAGATTTGCATCCCCGAGCAAACTGGAGCAGAACGTTTATATTTCTCACTTGTAATGAACTATATCCAACACATTTTTCTTTCACGTAGGGATGAGCCCATCGCCAGGCACAAAACAAAAGTTTTATTTTTATAAATTTGTCGTCTGGGACACACACAACCAGAGCCTAATCAAATGACAAAAATTCACAAAAATTGAGGCAGATACAGAGAGAGAGAATGTGTGTGTGAGAGAAAGAGAGAGCGCGTGGGAGAGAGTACGAGAGGAGAGATAGAAAGCAGAAAGCGCAATCAGGTGAGGCATGTTACAAATACCAACAATCTATCCTGAAGATCATATTCCACAAATCCGACCAAGTACGTTTAGTTCGCAAAGATTCCCTATTGTAAAATTTAGCGCAATGTCATAAATCCACACCGTTACATACACAGAATAGTCGGAAAATTAGTTTCATTAAATATCAATATCGAGTTCATCGCAGTGTTTCAACGCATCGGTCCTTCCAAGAGCCTGATTATGGAATAGTCGAGGAATAAGCGCTGCAAATGATAATTACGATTTCAAACTGATTGTATTTTCCCCGTATTATCACCAGTTTATCGCAGTATTTGAAACACTCACGCTGTTATCAGAAAACAATTAAATTCGTCAATGTTTTTTCTTCTCTAGGGAGTCCCGCAGAGATCTCAAAAGACTTATTTCTTTCTACCCTGCGTGGAATACTTCCGTAACCGCAGTCTATGTAAGTGACAAAAAGGCAAAGAGAGATGGAACATGGAAGGTATGAACAAATGTACCGACCAGGATATTCGAAGTTTTTTAAATGTATTCCTCGCGAAGTAATGACGCTCCATCACCAAGGCCAATTATTTTATACTCATTTTGACTTCAAGAACAACACAATTACGGTTTAAAATTACCGGTTTAATAAAGAATTATTTACCGAAATATCAATTCATGGCAGCGTCTAAATTCTTCTGCCCTTCCAAGAACCAGACAGAATAAACAGGATATTGCGCAGCACTGTGCGATCCAAGATGGTTCATCATCGTAGCGTTTAAAACCCTACTGGGAAATTGACTAGATGAATAGACTTCTGCTTCCTCCTTGGGAGACGCGCATCTCCGAGCAAGGAACGCAATTGTTCGTTTGATAAATAAAACCCGCCGAGTTGGTCCACAGAGCCGGAGCCTTTGCGGGTGAAACGGAAAGTCGCGAAAAATGAGAGAGGGAAATGGGCAGGGCCGAATTTATGTATAGGCCTGGTATGCCCGAGCCTAAGTCACCAAGATGAAAGAGTGCTCGGGTACCTCGAACGGCGTAGTCTTAATTATCTGCATCTACATACTACCCTTCGAGCCGCCACATGGGCGTGTGGCAGGGGGTGTAAGGACACCAGCCGTGTAAAGATGTAAGGTTGCGGGAGGTGAAATGGTGACGTGTATTATGGGAGTGTATTTAGAGGAGCTCAGTTTTTATTGTGGTCGCTTATTGCGCGCGGAATGAACGTGTTTTTGCACCTATCTGTCCGGAAAATTATCTCTCAAGTACCTCTCAAGTTATCAATAATGGAGTAATGCGGAGTTATAACTTAAAAAACTACCACAAGAAATATACAAAAACTAATAATGTCTTACGTCGAAAACATACGAGGGAGTGGAGCGCCGGATAGCCTCAGGCAAGGGGTGCTACTATCTGAGAGTCCGGCCTTGGTGGTGGGGAAGGATTTCTGAGCACATCAATTGACCGGCAAACGGAAGCAATATTACACCTGAATTTCTATTCTAATAAGCATAACTAAATTTACGAACAAGCATGAATTAAAGTTTTAAATTTCAAATAATAGCCGTCAAATCGAACCAATTATCGGATAACCAAAGCCATCGAATCCTCCTAAGTAATTTGAGAACTATTGTAGACTCCACTTTAATCCATACCTGTGGTTATTTTGACAAAGAATTGTTTGTCGAAAATATATGAAAGTTCATCGAACTCAAATCCCAAATCAAAGAGAATCGTCAACATTTTTTTCCGCGAAAGACAGGTCCTGGCATATCGCTGAAAAATCTAAAGGAGATCGATGTGTAGAGAGCTACGAATACCAGCGTCTGCCCGATACTAAATTCACCGGCAATTTTCTTTCGATATGCCGGGCAGGTAACGCTGACTAGCAGTGAAGGTATGTATATTGAAAAAAATGCGTTGAGTAGGTCCACACAGGTGGAGAAAGAGTCACGAAAAATGAAGAGAAGGAATGAGAAAGCGCACTCGAAATAAACGAGGCATGTAATCCGCGATATCGCCGACCGCTTTGCACTGGTGGAGGAGGAGGAGGTGGGGGAGTGACAAACCGAAGGACAAAGCGGCGTGCACAGGTAAATACGGAGAGGACGGAGTCAACGCCGCACGTGGGTGAGTGAAAGGGAGGTCGAGGAGAAAATGAAAAGGCATGGGTATGACGGGTGGAGGGGGAGGGGCTGATAGGGGGGGGTGAGGGGGCGGCACAACGGCGAATGGCTGGCCGCAAAAGCCTCGGCGGGTTCGGCTTTTGACGGCGTTCAGCCCATTCGCCGGAGAGCCCGGGAAGCCGTGCGAGAGGGAAAACCGTGCGATGCGGGCGACGAATGAGTGGTTGTCGCGCACGCCGGAGGACCCGGGATATGGCAGGGAGGGGTTGACACGGAGGGAGAGGCGGATAAGAAATGGAAAGGAAAAAGAGAGTGAGGCTGACGAGAGGGAAGAAAACGGGCAAAAAGAAAGATCCTACCAGCTTCTTCTCCTGGGCGTTAATTAGACGGGTCGGGTATTTCGCCGCCGCGGCGGCTTCGCAAATTTTATTGCGCGCTGTGAAACGGGAGAGAGAATTTCGATTTGACATGGCCATGAAGCGGCAATTCGCGCATTGTTTTAGGGTAGGCTTTTGTTTCCAAGGTTCTCTCCGTCTGGGAGAGCCTGGCGTTTCGAAAGTTAATTTATGCAAATGGAACGGACTTCCACTATGAGTTGCCATGGCGCCGATAGCTAAGCAGCGCGGAATTTCACCAATTTCCCCCCTCCCACCTCTTGTTGGATCTGAATTCCGGCGTACCGTAACCATGACATAAGACAGAACTTCTTTCCGCCAGACCGTGAAAAACTGACATTGGCGCATGAGTTAAATCGGGGTATTCTTTGAATAAAACAGAAAATGACCAGAACCACGATGAATATTCAGACGAATTCTTAGTTTGAAGAGGATCCGTGATGAGTTAGCATACCAGATTCACAAGCCAATACCGAAGATGCGCTACTAAATGAGGGAGCTGATGCTATCCCAGCTAGGCGGGCATGTGTGGAGCTCCTTTGATATCGCAGAAGACTACATATCGGAGCGTTAAAACTGAGGTCCCTGAGTACCTTACGTTGGCAGCAAACTGACACCTTGCCCTTTAAAATGCTTCTTTGCCTCCGACACAAATTCCTTAAAAACTAAAATAAAGTAATTCTTGCATTCTTATCCGAAGAACTAAAAAATTCAAAAATAATACATACGGAAAATTAGCATTATTTTCATGGGTGAAAAATGTCATATGCCTTCCTTCTGGGGTTCATTCATTGGTCATGTAATCCTAAGATAAAGAGAGGTTGACTGCAGCCCTCCATCCTTCCCCATTCAATGCTAGTTTCCTCACTTCCTCGTACTTTCCTCTTTATTTGGTGTACGTATTGATTCCTGGGTCTTCCTCTGGGGATTTATCCCTCTATTTTTCCCTCGCCCCTTAGGATCTCCTAGAGTATTTCTGATAATTGAACTCAGCGAAAAACAAATCCAACTTCACTCGCCTTCCCAAGCTAAAATGCAATAATAATTGTGCGGTATATCTGAAAATTAGATAACTTTATGTGGAAAAAAATGGCGTAAATATATCTTAAAATTATTTTTCAAAATTAAGGAAAGCCTATATGGCATCTGTGTAGGAAATTCCTTCTCAGTTATCCTGTTAAAAATTTCAGGAAGAGACGGTACATTCCAAAACCTTCACAAATTCCACAGTTAATCTTATTGCTTCCCTTTTAGACTATATTTTATTCGTCATAATTATGACCATTATGTCATCCCCGGTATAACCATGGAATAATGCAGTGAGTCATCTTATATCATGAATTCCAAAAAAAAATTATTCTCCTTCTAAAGTCAAGCGAAGTCGTTCAATGATTGCAAAAGAGAAAACATTAAAGCAAATGCGTTGAACATAATAGAAGCGAAATAAAGTAATGAATGCCAAGGAATAGCAGCCGCATTCATTATAAAACACGGATATTTTCGAAAATGTATGCATTGATCAAAGCCAAATATTAAACTCCATCTTTTTGATACGCAATATGAGGATGCTTGAGGCAGCATTGAGTAGAAATTTTAAATGGAATGATGAAAATCGGGAGGATTTTTTTAAACTTTCATTATAACCATCTAAATACCAATAGATTCTATAGAGAATGCTATAGAAGGAGCATTAAAATGACAGATTGTTAAAATATACATATATTGATATTCAACTCAAGAAGGGTCCATTAATTACACACCAAAAATATAACCAGCGACACAGGGTTAAACACAAAAACAAAAAAATGTTCGACAATAAAAAAATACAAATTCACCTGTCATGACGAAAATAACGTAAACAAAAATATACCCTCATTAACACCATTTTTTTATAGGACAGCTGTAATCCGTAGAGTTTGAAGAGCGCACATCGGACAGAATTTAGGAAATGAAAAGTGGAATGTTTAAGTTTGCTTCTTCCTCCCCCAGGTGACGGACTGAACCCATCGCCACAACCCCCCCCCACCCCACCTTCCTCGCCTTATTCACTCCACAGGCATCTCAGTCAATACAGGCATCTCAGTCTCAGACTGAGATGCCTGTATTGTATTCTGTACCCGATGATGTCGACTACTTGACGAAGCCGTTCGTAACTATTCTGAGTAAAACTCTAAGTTTGTTAATTCCTGATCTTGCTTCTTAAAGTTTGTTTCAGTCTTCTTTAAGTTTGCTTTGCTCCGTAACTAAGGATTGGAAACTCTAGTATGACGTTCAACATGTTTACTTTGACTGAATAAAAATTCTTTAGAGAAACGTATTGTCGACTTTCTACAATCACTCGCAACCTTAACACAAGTGACTGAAAATAAGAGACAGATTTCAAGATTAATACAAAACAATGATTCATTGCAAGTTTGATACAATCGACAAGTTTTTCGGCACTTAAATACTAAGAGCGATTTTGCAATCAACACCTAGAATAAATATTTCCATTCAGTTCGAACTAAACGATCAATATTAAAGTAAACGTCATACCAAACAATAGCCTGTTATTAACCTTACATCGATAAAATACCGGATTAATTTTCTTTAAAAAAATTGTAAACTAGTATCGATCAAACGAAAATTCGCACTAAAACTTATAAAAGATTCATACGTTTTAAGAGGAACAAAAATACCAACTAATAATACCACATTGAAATTATCTCTGATTCAATTATTGAAGTTCAAAGAATTTTTAAAAAACTAAAAGAGAGACAACGGAAGAGACAGAAAGACTGCTCAGGATAAAACGCTAGAGTGAAGTTAGCGTAAAGGGTAGAAGAATAACAAACGAATCCATTTCCCATGACCAATATCAGTGAAGCCGTTAAAAGAATGAAGAGAAACTTCACTTTTACGACTACGAACGAACCTTCAGAGAGGGAAGGACCGAAAAAAAGAGAAGGAAAACAAAAGGAAAAAAATAAAGGAGGAAGGTGATCCATCGATCTCAATGCCGCATTATTCAACAACAGATAGAAAGTAACACGTTTTAGACCCAAGGAATCCTTTTCAAAGAGCGCACCGCTCAAAATAAGGGATACAGAATCCCCTGCAGCATCGGAGAAACTCCTCGCGAAGAACTATTAGGCTAAGAGATTGATCCGACTGGAGCACACGGGCGGCAACGGTGTTAGTGGGCAAGGGAGAGAGAGAGGAAGAGTAGCGATCAGGAGAGGAAAAAGACGGGCGAGGCATCAACGCGTGAAATGGGAGAAAAAGAGCAGAAAAGATAATGGCGGTGGAGGAAGGAGAAGGATTAAGAAAAATTAAATGGGTGAGAAAAACGAGGAAAACGAAGTTTTGGAAAGACAGAGCAGAAGGAAATACCAATGTACTTCTCCAAACAATGTGGAGAGAAAAAAACCGGATAATTGCCGCTTTGTGTTTCCAGAGCAAAGCAGTCTTCATCAAAGCAAAGTTAGAGGACGCTTTCGTACGGACCTCTTAATTTCTACGCCAGACGTTTTGCCTCGAGTGTTTCTTTCCATGACTTTGATGTCTGTTATTAAGTAACCAAAATACACATCAGTGAATTGTCTCGCTTTCCTGTTTGACTTGTTGGGGTAGCTCCGTGGTTTTTTCCCCTCAGGAGTAGAAATAAAAGCTCAGCCAAGCCTGAAATACGTTCCGGTACGACCAAGTTTCCAAAGCGTCAATTTATTAGGAATCGGAGAGAGACTTTGAAAACAAAATAGCAACGCGACTGGAGGTCAAGGCGCACTGCCAGTGGAAATTCAAGAAGGTGAGGGTAAAATACGTACTCCACCACCTTTAATGACAATCTCAAACTTCATAGGCATGGTAAGTATACTCGCAAGAGTTTAGAGAAATATACAGATATCACCGAGTTTCTACCAGTTTGGATCCATCCCTCAGGGCCAACCCATCTTAATCACAAGGATTAAGAAAGCCCAAACTTAAACAAACTATAGATTTTTGCCCAAAAAGGAAGAATCGTAAAAGATGCACAAGCTGTAAGTTCTTCAAAGCAATAGAAATAAAACGAGTAGCGTCCAAATAAGGTGAGAAAATATAATTAAATAAAACAGCAAATGGCAAATGAGACGTATTAGAAAAAAAATATCATTCACTGTCCCAATAATTTCTCCAACCGGCCACTCCGGCCACTGTCAACCATGTTGTATCAATGACTTCCTCTAAAATTCTATCAATTTTTCATTAAAACATCCATCAAAACCCTAACCAGAAATACTTATGTTGATTGAGCATCTCGGAAATTAGATTTAGATTTTAAAGACAGAATACCACTGAGTAAGAAGAAGAATTAAAGTCCCAAAAGCGTAATTCAGAGAGAGTAAAATGATGGGAGGAGATGGTTGTGACGACGTTGTGCAGTTTTAAATTCTTTCCTCCAGCACCCATTTCATTAGCCGAACGAAATTAATTAGCAAGTAATTTTTCCACGTCACCCCCCTTCCAGCCCGGGAGCCACGCCAGGACTTCTTCCATTAAACCCCGGGAGCAGAAACTGCTCTTCGAGCCGTAGATTGCGCATGCTAAGGGGAAGTCCGGAAAGTGAAAGGATGAAATGTCATTGGATGTACTGAAAGCTGACAGGGGGGAGGCTTCATTGGGGCGAAAAATAGACACCATGGGCATGCGCTCTAAATGGAAGCCATAAAAGACCGAAAGGATTCAGAAAATAATGAAAAGATAAATTCCGGCCTGGCTACGTAACATTAGAAAATGAAAGATGAATAAAAAAGGAATAAAACACAACGGTAGTTAAAAAGACGATAGCGTAGAGAGCGACGAGCGATGACGGTAGCAGAACGGCTTCAACGGTAGAGGAAAACCCGCTTAAGAAGCAACTCTAAATGAAAATATCGACGAAAGCATCTTGGAAATGGAAATAGGTGACGACTGGGAGCAATGTCATTGACCACAAAAATTACACGTAATTTATCATTAGTATACTGGCATCCATTAAGCCTTAGTTCGGGGGTGAAATCTCTTGTATACTTATTCTATTTTGTGGAATTTTTCTCATTACTGTACTTGACTGACAGCAATAATATTATCACTGATTTTGGGTGATTGCAGCTCAAAAAATTGACAAGCCGCAGGATCTACCCGAAGAATCATGGGCGTTTCATGTGGTACTATCTTCAACGAAGTTTCAGCTGCGCTGATCAGCTTCTTCTACATTAAGGCCGCTTTACACGGTACATTTTATTGTACAAACGAATGTATCATAGAATGTACAAGAAACTGAAAGGAATTAGAGCAGATTCTATTTCCCGGTAAGTCATTCAGACAATCATATAATTTGCCGCTTAACACGGTACGATTGCCTTCATGAAGGACTTCGTACATTCGTTTGTACAATAAAATGCACGGTGTAAAGCGGCCTTAAAGCACCAAATTTCAGCAACAGTTCAAGTGATATTACATCATAGTCTTATAGCAGACAAAATTTTAAAGTTATCTTATATATCATCAAGTGAATGAATTCTGATTTTTTATCATATTTAATTAACAAAATATTAGAATAAGACATGTCAATGTTAACTTTTGGGCCTCTCCATTCCACTATATTAAGGACGGATCAATTTATACAAGGGACCACGTCCAGCGATGAAGGTGAATATTCACATTAAAATGCGTAAATAACGCACCCTAGACAGACGGAGAAAAAGTGGAGCACACACAAAGAGTCCTGCGCAATTACTATTATTATGCAAAACATATTATATTAAATGAAATGGGTCAACTTGGCTACTTCAAGTGCTCTAGCTGATTACCAAATCGTAAAAATCAACTCAGGTCGATCACGCAACAAACAAATTGTAACGAAATGGGCGCTATCATCACATCAAATTCACGATCAGAAGTAAAATGCGCTCTGACTTCGGTTACCAAAGAATTTCCTTTTCAAAAAATAACAATTGAAACTTATGAACTACTCCAGCGCCGAATTTATTTCGGGAATTACTCACCAAGGGAATAGTGCAATTAAGTTTATCTTTGTATAAAGGACCACTACATGTGTGATAGAAAGAAGCGTTTCAACTGTTCAAAACTCATACATTAGTTTACTACTCTAATAAACAGCAATTTTTTCCATAAATGAACATCGTCAATACCATACCTGAAAAACATAAGACAGTATTTTTGATTATATCACTCATATATACAATTCTTAAGTGACGTTCCATTCGGCAGAAATTTTGGCAGTGAAATCATCAAATAAAACAACTGAGAAGGGATTAACAAAAGTCAAGACAAGAACCTGAACTCGAAAATACTATTCTTTCACTAGAACTAATTCAGTACACCCCAAACCGAAACTAATACCTGTTCCTATGGTATTGATAACAAGCAAAACCCACGATTCCATCAGCACGTCATTTGACGGATAGCATTCAAGAGAAATTGGTTCATTCCGAACGACAGCCAGCCGAAATAAACCCGAACTCCATTTATATCCGGGAGGACAATCCCACATTTCAAAATTAAGAAAAACGAGGTTAAATGAGCTGAGCGCAACAGTCGGAAGAATTATGGAATGATAAACCAGAACAAAAGGATCGAGCCAACGACGAACACAAAAGGGTGGGACGGGCTTCGCCAAACCAGATTTAAAAAAAACCAACGCGAGGGCGGTCTTGGGGGGTGTGGGACGGAAGAAGGATGAGAACGAAGTGGGGGGATGGAGTTTCGACAGTGGAGGGCGAGGGAGATGGGAGGAATATTCCACAAAATGCTGGGCAGGAGGTGCGAAAAACTCGCGATAGACTTGAAAAAGGGCGGGAGGTACGACGAAAGAGTCGGGCACGAGGAGTGAAAGAAGGTTTGAGAAGGGGAAAGGGGGAAGGAAAGGGAGCGGTTCAAAACGTGGGAGGATCTGGAGCGGAGTTAAGCGGAGTGGAAAGATAAGGAATGGGAGTACGCATAGAGGTGGCACGGGAGAGGGAGAGAGAGAAGGAGATATATACAGGAGAGAGGAGGTGGTTGAAGAGGAGAAGAGAGAACGCAAGAGCAGGGGCAGGGGAGGGCGGATTTTAAAAGGGGCAAAGTGGGAGGAGGGCGCGGAGAAAATACGAGAGCAGAAAGAAAGAGAGATAGGAAATTGAGAAGCCTTTGGGGACGTAGGCAAGAAAGTTTGCCGGAATGGGATAAAAGGAGCGAATTTGCGGAGAGGGGAGGGGTGGGGAAAGGAGGAGGTTGGCGGTGGCGGTTCGGCGCGGCGAGAATAGCATGAGGTATAAGGGGAGAGGGAGGGAAAGAGGCGTGGGAGTGTCTGCAGAAAGGAGCGAGCAAGGATGGGTGTCGGTTTGTGTGTGTGTGTGACGCTTTAGGGAAAGAGATTCATCAGGCTCTCCCTCTCTCCAGTAGCGCAGAGGGTTGTGGGAAGAGAGGAGAGGAATATGGGGGGGGGGGGCGGAGGATCACGCCATTGAGGCGAAGAGCGGCAGAATGCTCAGATTAATGTCACCAGGACAGCAGCACGAGGGGGGGGGCGGAGGGAAGGAGTGGCTAAGCAGTCCGATAGGGTTGAGCGATACTGCGATGCATCGACCGCGATATCCGATACTGATAAGTATTCACAATACAATATCCCGCGACGCAATAAGTAGTTGCGATTAAGGTGTAGGGTTTAGCGATATTCAGATGCATCAAGTGACACATTTTTGTAAAATATCGCACAGTGACATTCAGGTATCGGCCGACACAATAAGGGGTTGTGGAGGGAACAAGGTTTTGCGTTAACTCGATGCATAAAATTCGACAATCACAAGATATCGCTAATCTTTTCCGGTCGATGAAATGAGGGGTAGGAAAGAGGACGATGGGTTATGTAACAGATCTAGATCGAATGCAATGGACGATGTTTACGAGTTATCGGAACAGAATATTAATCAACCGGTCGACGCGATAAGTGATTGTGAGGACAGGAAGCATATGTTTGCGCGCAACTGTGATGCATCGACGGTACTGTACGGTCTTCGTGGAGAAATCACCGCACGACACAGATGGGCCGAGGTACACGACACGTATTATTGTAATGTCACGTCTTATGAGATAACAAGCTTCTATTAATTTTTACGATACACGATGTAATAAGAACAAAAATCAATGCATTATTGGGGCTAGGATGAAATTTATAATGGTGTCTGAGAGGCATACATAGGATTTACGTGTGATTTGCTTGCGATTAAACAAGACTTACATACGACGTGACAACAATTTTACTCAACCTCCAAAAATTTATTTCCGCGACGTCTCACGAGGCAAAATCAAATTTCATTTCATTCGTCATTTTGGTCGTCAGTGCGGACCGAACGAGTAATGAAGAAAATTACCAATTAACCAAAACTGATGATGGCATAACTGCCGAAACCGGTCGTGTTTGTAATAATAAATCTATGGAAGACACAAAGTTTCGTTAAAAAAATTACCAGATATTCATATCAATGTTTAACAAGGATTTTGCAACACACTACGTTGGCATACCTGAGATAAAAATATGTAAACGCGATATTATTTAAGTAAACGATGTGATGTTATATCTGAGGGCTTGCTGTAACCGCATCCCATGCGATACAAAAATTACATCACCGCGCGATACTGAAATTCAGAAATATCGCACTGCACTTAGGGGAACGGCGGTTTCGACGAATTGCTCAACGCAGGGGAAGGTGGAGTACTGGGACGAGAGGCAATACGGCGCGAAATAGTAAGAGGGAAAGGTTGATGTGGGGGTAAAGCCTCATGGGGGGGTGAGAGCTATTAAAGGCACCGTCTGAGAGGAATAGAATCGTATAGAGATGAGCGGGAATATAAAGTTAGGGATGGTTCCTTGAGGGTGGGGATGGGAATCCGAAAGGATAAGGAGGGGAGAGCATTCCCCTTCCTCCCACACATAGCCGGCTCGAGCAAGTTTGTTACTCTCCCCTCTTTCACACTCCGGAAAACCTTCGTACTTCCCAACCCTTCGCCGCGAGGAGTGGGGAGGTCAGGGCGTAATGGCTGACGGGGGATTGGGAGGCGGGGAGGGGGTTTCGTGGGAGAGAAGTGTGCAAGAGAAGCGAATAGATGGTCTCGAGGGCGAGAGACGTAAGAGGTTAAGACGGAGGGGAGTATTAGAGTAGATATCTGGGAGAGAGAGAGAGAGAGAGGAAGGCGAGTAGTGGGGCTTTAAATGGCGAACTAAAGACGACGTGGGTCGAGGGAGGGGACGGAAGATATGGCCTTATACATCTTTGGACACACCAACCACGGGATTCCAAAGGTGGAGGGCGGAGAGAAGCACTTGGTGCAGTGCCTTGAGAAACTCCACACACACACACTTCGGGAGGGGAGACCGTGGATTACACTCAGCCCGGGCACACCCATCGGGAGAGACACCTATTCTCCAGAAGGCATCCTCTCCGGAGAAGACAAATACTCGATCCGGAATGGGCCCAGAAAATTACAAAATGGAGAGGGATATGTGGGAGAAGGGGAGGAAATTGGCCATTCAAGTATTACATAAGGCTTCTTTGGCCACTTTTCAACCTCCTCTTCCCATTTGTGAGACAATTTCATGAACTTCCCTCCGAGTCATACGTAAATTGCCATAGATTTTTGGATGGATGCAAAACCTTTCGATGAATGATGTTTTGCGCTATTTCGGAAACTAAAGTGATATATATCCTACATCATCAAATTCCTAACACTTTGGAGCATACGTAATAAAGTGTGCTAGAGCCATGCGTTAATTTAACAAACGTTACCTATCGGCCGATGTATAAATAAAAAACCAGAGGAGTTGCTCAAATCATAAGCGCCCCGTAAGGACAAAATTTATGGAAGGAAGTGGTGCGCTGTTTACAGTGCCACTAAGTAAGATTATCCTTTCGATGATAAAAAAAGAGATAAAATATGAACTCATGAGTACCACTCAAGACTTTTGAGAGATAATCTCGAGCTTACACGCCTCACTTGGTTAGAAAATGTAGGAACAGACCAATCCCTCTCACGACAAAAACGCCTCACGAAATGCTTGAATAGTCTCGAGGGGTAGAGGGCGTTATCGTGAAATTAAAAACTATTGTCCTATTTCACTCCGGACACCACCAAGTGTATGGGCGGCGGGGGGGGGGGGAAGGATGTTTGGGGAAACCAGCTGGAATGAAAGAAGAGAGGTGAACTCCATATTCACCATTCACTCCTCCTTTAGCCCTCTTTATTGATGCTTGCCTTCCAGTAGGGAGGTCTGGGGTGGTTGGAAATGTCTGCATTTCAATTAAAGCTTACGATATCTCCCACCTCGGATAGCTCTACCGTCGTCAACTCTTATCCTTTTTACGACTGTGAGGAGTCGGGCCCTTAAATGCATTCTCCTGAATTTCGCCAGTAAATTTTTGTGCAGTATCCCGCTTTTAATTGTGTTAAAATATCTCGCCATAAGCTAAGTCCATGAAAAACTTTTTTCAAGTTAAAAGGGGTGAAATATGGTCTGGGCGTCCATAAACAAGGCTTGAGATAGCACACAATTAAATTAATTTTTCTCCTCGGCGGCCGACGAAGAGCTAATAAATTCTAATTAAAAACCACTTTCCCGCCACTCCGCAGGGGTTGATAAGGAGGCATTGATCTCGAGGAAAATAAAAAAATTAATACTTCTCCATATACCTACCTAAAGACGTTCCTCAGAATTTAATTTACACGGAGATCCTCTTCCCCATTAAGGAGAAAGGGCAAAAGGGCACAGGGTAACCGGTCGAAAGATAGTTCAAAAAATTACGCAGTTAATAGAATCGGGAGGGAGGATGTTTTCCCAATCAAGTCTCCAAAACTGACACAGCACCGGATAAAATTCGTAGACGACAACTCTGGAAGTATCAAACAAGTCTTGAAGTGAAACAAAAAGAAAAAAGGAAAACCTAAACTCACGAAAGTGGGGAGCATTAAGCCCGCAGCCACCTAATCGATTGCGTATCCTTAAGATTGGATCTTCTTCCACCGCCACCTTGATTCTAACAGAAAAAAATCTTGGAGAAGAATTCTAAAAGAAAACGACAAGAAAAAAACTCGACGGTTGCACGCTTAAAAAGCGCGGCGCTCCCTCTTCCTCGACGTGGCCAAAAAATACGCGAGAAGAGGAAAACAAAACACGGAACGATTCTGAGGACGAGAAGAGAATAAAAACCGGAGAGAAAACAGAAATAAAAATAAGTTTTTTTCAAGAGTGAGAGAGAAGGGAGGAAAAGGGTAGAATAAGAAGAAAAGCCATTCCGAGAAAACAAGAAAGGATTGCCTCATCACGCCCGGGGAAGCTTTTTTCCCTACGAACAAAAGCGATAAGGTGACGCAAGGCAAACAAGAAGTAAAGGGGATGGAGGAGACTACGCTTGCGTATGGGCCCTGAAGAAGGAGGAGGGAAAAGAACAAAAAGAGAGGAGTTTGACATAAGGAGGAGGAGAGGTAAGGAGGGAGAGCGGAAACTAAGGGGGCGACATGGACTCGAGAGCGAAAAATATGAAAGTAGAAGGTGGAGGGAGGATGCGTAAAATAAAAGTGTCTCTCCCTTTTCCCTCCCACGTGAAAATTTCTACTGAGGCTAAGTCTTCGCAGAACTTTGCTATTAATCGAATTTCAGTACTGATTATTATCGGTATTAATCTCTTATCTCAAAACATTCGACGTAACGCTTCTCGTATGCTATCGCAACTGACATGATATCGTATAATACAATCACTCCGCATGTATAAACACATTAGATACGTTTTCATGACTCAAATGATTTTTGCTAACACATGAACTTGTGTTCCGTTTGCCTCACCCTTCGTTTGTAAAAATTTACCATTGTAAATAATGTTCAGAATAAATTTAAATTCTAAATACAGGAAACGAAAGGCATGAAATTGCAACATTGTAATGCAATTGCATTCTTATCACACTGTATTCAGTGTGTCCATATAATCAAAATAACTTTGGGCGAATTTGCACATGGAGGTTGACTTCTATGGCTTAAGTATCGAGTGTAGCAATAACTCGAATCGTATTTCCACTTGAAAGGAATCCCTCTCCTTACATTTCATTACTGGTTTTCCCCAAAGAAATGGACATCGGAAGTAAACAATTAACATGTAAATTTTGAAAATAGCCCATATTTGACAATTATTGAGTTAGTACACTGTTCTATTCGAGTCCCACAAGCATTGGTGGAGTTTTGTATAAATTACATTAATTGTGCATTATTACATCGTATAAGGAATGAGTATTATGATATAATTATTACTACCTGATATGTAATAGAACAGTTACTTACTGAAAAGCTTATTCCTGTGTTCTTTAGAATTAGCATATTTTCAAGTACACAAAAATATTGACATATACAAACCAAGAGTCCTCCAAGTAATTTATTTGTTGTTTAAATTTTTAATCTCCGTTTACAGTCATATGACCAATATTTCACCAGATGCGACACGAGTTTATCGCACGGTCGAAATGCTACTTACAGGCATATAGAAACCATTCTATTTCCCTTGCAAGTGCGAGCCGCAGTAGACTACTGCCACTGATGACGCCATTTGCCATGGAAGTCCATGCTTACACGTCCAAGTATCACTTGCAAGCTACTTGAAAGGCTACTATCATGGCAGCCACTCCCGTATGTAAAGGAGACTTTCGCATTCAAATAGCACTTTTCTCAACCGATTGACATGTGATATGACGCATTATACTACCATATTTTTTGTGATAAACCCAGAAGATATTTCCGAAAAATGGGAGGCTAAAGTATGCAATGCAATGTCTATCAAGTGTCGAACTTTTCAATCGATATATCTATCTTCATACGATTGAGGCCATGATTTCGGAGAGTAAGCGAGATTAAATGGAGCTAAAGAAGAGATATCAAAAACAAAAGACATAAAATATCCAACTTCTAAGTCCCTAGTTGAGTCCACAGCCGATGTCAGACAACGCAAAACATCTCCACGTATCTCTCGATTTGGCACAGCTCGCCGGCTCAATAGAGAACAGTGATACCTCACAAATATATCGCATTTCAGCATTCGATACATGGCAATATCGCACAGGGAGGTGAGGAAGGAAGGCCTGAAGGATTGATGTACGGGATGAGGATGGGTTTGTGAGTGGGAGATGGGAGGTATGGTCCGGAGATAAATCCCGCGCGAGAGCGTGGAGGTGGGGCGATAGGGGTGGAAGGGAATGTGATGGGGCAAAATAAGTAGTAGGGACGATAAAGACGTTAAGGGAGAGTGAGAAGGAGGTGACAAATCGTCTTAGGGAGGTTTCGTGGGGGGAGGGGGAGGAAATGGGGTGGTGAGGAGGGAGACGAGGACAGAGGGGGAGGGGTGGAGGAGAGAAGAGGTGAAGACGTAACTCGCTCGAAAAACAAAAAGACACCCACACGAAAGACGGGTATGTGTTTTGGATGGGTGTGGAGAGAGGAATGTGTGGAATAGGTGCTTGTGAGCGCAGGAGAGAATATGTGCCACAAAAGAGGAAGTCACGAGAGGGAGAGCAAGATGGAAAATCGGGAGTGGGACCCTTAAAACCAGCGTTGAGGGACGGGCAGGCAAAAGACTTCTGCGGGGGAAGCATGGAAACTTGCTCCGCAGAGCGAGGGGGCTTCTATGGGTGACGGGAGGGTGGATACTGCGCCAGAATCGGAGTTTTCAGACTGCTGGGGTTAACAAAAATGCATTGAGCAATAGGAGGGAGCTGATTACGGGAATCTTGGGTAAGGATAAAAAGAATAGCCTGGTGAAGAACCTGATGTGGAGCGTAGCATTGTTTGGGGAAGAAACGTAGACCCTAATAATAGGAGACGAGAATAGGCTGCAGACTGAGATGTGGGAGTAGAGGACGACGGAGAAGGTACGGAGGAAGGGAATGATGACAAACGAGGAAGTGCTTCGTTTGACGAGTGAGGAAAAGAAACTTCTGGATGAGATTAGGAGCAGGCAAGGTAGGTGGTCGGAAAAGGTAATGAGGGATGAAGGGAAGTTTCAGTCTTGAAACAATGAGAGGTGTTGGCAAACGGGGAAGGGAAAGAAGAATAGGTTTTATAGACGGGATGAAGTAGAGTCGGAAATTGGTGGAGATGAAGAGTGAAACATTAAACGCTAATAGGGCTCTGAGCTGCCACTTAAACCTACTCATACCAGCAGATCACTCTAAAAAAATAAACGATTCATCCATAGCTGCAAGCTAGCATTATTTTGAAAAATGTTGTTTTCGCTATTTGACGCTAACAAGAAAAACGCTGTAGTCATGCCACAAACGTATCCACATAACCACATATCTATCATATATCCATATATAACATATCCACATATCCATGCCACAAAAAGTAGCCATGACACAAACGATTATTACCAAAGCTGATGACAATATTGTCACTAAGGAGATACTTCGTAAATTTCCACAATGACTTAATTTAACCCACCCAAGTTTCCCCAAATATAGTTATTAACAAGCAGGGGTTGAAGATCAAGATAATGGGAAATCTTTCCGAAACCCTCGTTGTTAAACTAAACTCCAAGTGGAAATTAACATGGTACCTTTTTGGTGGTAATGTTGTTAACCACTCATTTCCACAAGGTGTGGCTCAAAGCATGTACATTCATGACAGCAAATGAGATACCAGTCAAATCGGAACGAAGAAGTAGGTCCCTATCAATGGAGCACAAATCGATAATGGGAAGCAATATTAAATCCAACAAACATTTCAAACACCCAACATACAATTATCGCTCACTTAGGAATTCAGTCATTTCTCAAGAATTATTTTTTTTAGATTTTTCGGAATCATATTAACAGGACAAGACCATGAGCCTTCTCAGGCGGACTACCGGGTAGACAGCCCCGCTAATCCGCCATGGCCTCAGTCAGTCAGCTCTTTTCCCTTCCCCACCACCACCTTCATTGCTGTTTTGCGTTATACTTTTGCCATTTTAGTGAATTTCGATTTGAATTTTAGAAAATCATACAATCTCCAAAATGAGGGGTTAAAGTAGGAGGCAGAGAAGGGGAGAGAACGTGGAGGAAGGGTGAGGGATGGCAAAGAGGAGAGAATTGAGGGGAGCATGAGATAGGGAAAGGGGGGAGGGTAAAGAGTTGAAGGCGATTAATGGCCCCACCATAAACAATGGAATCCACGAAGTGTTCCATTCTCCCTCCTCAGGATAACTCCCTCCACATGGCCTCGCAAGAGCAAGGGGTGGTTCAGTGAAGGTGTGTGTGTGTGGAGGGGGGGAGGAATAAGGGTGAAGCGGGGTGGAAATGAGAGGGGGGTGCAGAGAAGGTTTATATCTCTACCCCCACACCAGGTGGCGTTCCAAAATGGCTCCTCAAACCAACAGGCACGCGGGCCTTTAAAATTTTATCGCCCCCATACCATCCGCGATCCACCCCGAGCTTTAAAACTCCACTCCCACCGACTTTCCATCCAACCACGCCCTTCCTTCCTTCCTTTCTCCCATGCAAGTCTTAATTCCCGTCTTTCTCTCTCCCTCCCTCCCAAAGGGCCGCGACGACACCCTCTCCCTCCATATTTCGTCTTCCCCTACTTCTCCTTAAAGCCCTCGAGAAAGAAAGCGGACCCTTTGCTCCTCCGCCACGCTCCATTCTTACACCCTCTGCCCTTGCCCCTCCCACCCCCGACTACGCATCCCCGTCCTTTCTGCCCGACCGAGATTTCTTGCCGTTCACACACCACCATCTCCCTTTTATCCTCCTCCCCGCTCTTTCTTTCAGTCTCTCCACGCAAGAGAGACTTTCTCCCACCAACCCATACTCAGCGATAACTTCTTTCCCATCCTTTTTCGCGAGCGGGTGATTATATTTAAGCGAAAAGCCGTGTTTTCCGAAAACCTTTTCCACTCCCCTCCCCCTCACCCCACAACCTCCAGCATCCGCTACAATGACTCCCGACACCCCGCGGTATTTATTCGCTTATTTATGGTTTCATAGCGCGATTGCTGCGCCACGGTGTTATATTCGCCCTTTCGATTGTTTCCCCGTCTTATTAAATTCTCGTGGCGGTCGTAAAGGAAGTGCTGGGGTAAGTCCAGACCGCATGCTTTCCTTTTCCTCGAAAAAATATGGCGAAAAATGTGTCCCAGTGAACACCGCTTTCATTTTCTCCATACTAATTCACAGGACTACTCATGAGGACAAAAGGCTGTTGTTATCATAAAACCGTGACACATGACGGAAGATCACAATAAAAGAGTAAAAACGGACACAAGATATTAAGGGGTTAGTTTTATCCATAGCGAAGAAAACTGTGGAATTGATGACTTCGGAGATTGAAGTATACTCTAGTGAACGATACATTTTCCAATAGCTACTCTTTCATACAGTATTACCGACAAAACATTGATAAAATTTGAAACATAAATAAAAATGAATAAAGGATGAAATATTTATAAAATACCAGCTTCTAAAACGAATAATGGACACGCTTCTAAAATTATTTACTAATTAAGCAGCATTCACAATAATACCCTATAGAGCAAGTCCCCCAGACTCCATATAGATTGGCTAGTACCTTCGCCAACACGCAGGAACGGATTCCTCACAAACGGATCCAAAACTACTAAAAGAGCGACATAAAGAAATGCGTAAAATGTTTTCAATTATTTTTATCACAAAATTGACTATACATACCAAATCCATTGAAAATAACCGGCAAGATTGACCAGTAATAAACCCACAGATGCATCCGTACCCACCTGGAAAAAGATAAAGCATATATAAGTAAAACTCCAATAATGTCACTTTCATTACAGTAAGAAGTAAATCTAGCAATCTGAAAGAGATATTTTTCACACTTAAACGACACGTTTTTCACATGGCATTTACGTGTAAAGATAGCTCCATCTATCATGGAAAATGAGGTTTCAAGTTCCAACCTCGAAAAAACACTGCTTGAATTTTTTAGGTACTTAGGCGCGGTTTACCCCAAGTAATGCAAACACGTCAGGAAATGAAAGCGCTCTCTTCTTCACTCATTAAGACATCAATCAAAAAAGCCCTTTTCTTACGTGAGTAATATGACTAAAAATATATAACAAACACAGTACAGCAAACGGCAGGGGGTACTGGTGATGCAGCCAAAGAAGTCTCAAATGCGTAAATCGTTGAGGGCCTAGAAGTCATTGAGTCGACATCAAGGACACTAGGCGGATGTCTGGAAATTCCGTAACTTCCCTAAGGGAAAAATCTGAACGCTGAAAAATGTCAGGCTTACCCGGTGAATTATTCAGGTAACTCATCTACAGGTAACTCATCTACAGTTCCGATGGATATAGGAAAGTTTCCAATCGAAACACCGGTCAACATGCGGACATTAACCCGGAGAGAGGTCCACGAAGAATTCTACAGAAAACGTATGTTTCACTCGAAGACCGCACTGAAGATAAATCATAACACAGAATTGGAACAAGGGATAAGCATTAGTGGGATATTCTCGAAAGACAGAATTAATTTCCATCTCATTTGAAACTTGACTTTGAAATAAATAAATATCTTAATGGCCTATAGAATAAGGGATATTTGTGAGTTATTCAAGGAGTCCATGGAATGTATCAACAAGTGAGAATCTTGATTTATGAAGTGCTTCTAAACATTCTTCTTGATGCACAATACATATTATCTCTAAGGCTCGACGGAGAAAACGAGGAAAAGAAGAGAAAAAGTATTGTACATAGCTTTGAAAACAGCAGGCATTCCGTGACATTCAAAGGCTATGATAATAAGAAAAGATGACGTAGAAGCGTGGTTTATTTATTTATCAACTTTTTTTGAAGACCATAACGGCGAAAATGAAGGAAAAGGGCATAAAAATGTATCAATCCAACTTGTGCTCCAATATTAAGCCCACGACCCCCGCAGAAGTTATTGGCTATTTTTATAGAGACATAACATCCGTTTTATGACAGTTTGAGGTTCAATCGTTACGATGAGCTCGTTTTTATGGTCACTGATAAATGGGCCGGGACGTCAGGAGCGCCCCTTACCTTACGAAGGCCCAAGGCCTTTGCCGCGCATGTGACGGGAACACAGCCGGGCGAAAGGCTGGCCATTAAAGCTTCAAAAGCAGTCGGATAAAAATCTAACTCTTTCTCACACGGCACACAAAACCTTAAAACTCGTCACAGATGTGAAGGTGAGCTAGCAAGACGCATCTTGCACCACCTCGTAAAGGCATTTATCTAAATCGCGGCCTCGTAAATTACTTCCAAAGTCATATTCAGGAGATATTGCCGAGTATGCCACTCCAAATACCTCATGAATGGCGACTGTGGCCTCGTTCAAAAAATATGCTACACTGGACATTAAAGCGCCATTGACCCATCACATCGGGGCGCAAGTCGACTAATGCACCTTTCTTTAAGCAATGTTCCCCCCAAATGAGATTATTCCATTTTATTAATTTCATTATGGCATTAAGTGTAACTATTCATTATTGAAAAAAACACTTCAATGTTACATAATAACTATTACACACTTTGATTTTCGACAAAATATTTGTTTCAGTCATGTATCATCTGAATTACTTCAGGTTTGATTACCATGGTACTATAGGAACTGTTAGCCGGGAAAATGACTGTATTCGCAGTTTACAAATCAGCCGAGACAATATAGTATTATTAATATATGGTCCTGAACCAATAAAATTCATTAAAAGCACGAAAAGTTACTATCCCATCTTTCAATTACAACAGAAAACTCAATCAAATTTAAATTTCATTAAGGTCCTCAAAGAAACATGTCTGGAGTCAAAATATTATTCAAAAAGGTTATGAAAAACCGGAAACTAAAAATTCACCAAGACGTAATACCTACGAGACTATACCACGAGTATTACCAAGAGTCAAGCACTCAGATAAATGGAGTCATGCCTGTCAATATCCGACGGCTACAATTGGAACCGTATATTTCCAAGCCACTCACCATCACATTTAGTTCATCAATCCCGAGATCTCTCGAGGAAAAGATCATAGTGCAACAGCACCACAGGTATCCGGCGGGTTTACCGCCAGAGGAAATACGCGTGCTGAGCATGAACAACTATCGATTTCAGTTACACGCGCAATACCGACGAAGTTTAATTAAATGAAGCAACCTCAGTCGCTGGACCGAAAAAGTATACAACCATTTCATCATTCG